>JALMGA010000009.1:1343750-2677500 GCA_023333525.1 Aspidoscelis tigris stejnegeri
CTCAGGTTCTTATGGACTAGATGGGATGTGGCCTGATCCAGCAGGGCTCCTCTCAGGTTCTTATGGACTAATTCATGAGTACAGGTGTATCAGTGGCAAACAGAATGGAAGCCCAGGTACCACCTCCAAGTTGGAGCGACAGGCAGGACACCTCTAAGGCTGTTTGCAGTAAGTCGAGAGCAGGCGAATGTTTTCCCCTTGTCTTCTGCTTGAGACTCTCAGAAGCAACTGGTGACCCACTGTGTGAAACGGGATGCTGGACTAGATTGGCTGAGGACTGTACAGCAGCACTGTAACTACTTCATAATTCACCGTCTAGACTGCTAACAGCCACACCTAAGTTTTAATCCAGCTTCAGCCCACCTTCAGAGTGGAATAACACATTCTGGTCACCACACATCAAAAAGGATATTGTGGAACTGGAAAAGGTGCAGAAATGGGCAACCAGAATGATGAAGGGGCTGGAACAAAATCCCTTACAAAATCAGACTGCAACGTCTGGGCCTCTTCAGCCTCGAAAGAGGGGACCTGATTGAAGTCTATAAAATCATGCCTGGTATAGAAAAGGTGGATAGAGAAAATTTCTTTTCTCTATCAGACAACACTAGAACCAGGGGGCATCTATGAAGCTGATGGGCAGGAGAGTCGGATCAGACAAGGGGAAGTATTTCTTCACCCAGAGGGTCATCGGTCTGTGGAATTGGCTGCCAGAAGAGGTGGTGACAGCAACCAGCCTAGATGGCTTTAAGGAAGGGTTAGACAAGTTTATGGACAACAGACGTATCAATGGCTACTAGAATGGATGCCTAGGTACGTCTTTCAGGCTGTGGGGACAAGCAGGATTCCTTTAAGGTCATTTGTGGGATTCAAAAGCAGCAAAAGGCTCAATAAGTCAAACACTTCCCTGGTGATGAACAATGTGTTTCCCTCTCAGGGTGCCAGTTTGGCTGGAGAGGCCTAAGCCCTTCTGCCCTCCTCAGCCTTGTAGGTGTGTTGTCTTGGGGCTCCTGCCAGGGGGCAGGAGATACCCCAGAGATGGAATTTAGCCCCCACCCACCCACTCACCGTTTATCTCTCTTTGCCCGTGTTCTCTCACCCCAGGCGGCATCTGTTGCCCTAGAGGCTGGCGCGCGTTTGACCAGGGCTGCTACTGGTTCTCCAAAACGACGAAGACCTGGGAGGAAGCCAAGGCTGACTGCGAGAATCAGAACTCCCACCTGGTGATCATCAGCGGCTACAGAGAACAGGTTGGTGCTCTGAATTCCGCAGGGCGAGGGGGGAAGCTTGGTAGAACGGGGAGCGGGCAGAACAACAGTCACTCATTGGCAAAAGGGGGTCCCAGGTGGCACCTCCTCCTCCATGCCACCCTGGGTCACAGCGCGGTGTGAGGCCGGAGCTCCTGTCTATGACTGCCCTTTGCCTGGCCGCTACTGGAAGGGGAAACTCATGGACCGTGGCCTGGCCATGCTGACCCTTGTATCTACTGCAATGTGCTCTACATGGAGCTGCCCTTGAAAACGGTTTGGGAGCTGGAACGGGTGCAGAACACGGCAGCCCGACTGCTGATGGGAGTTTCCGGCTGGACTCCCATCATGCTGGTCTTAAAGGATCTGCACTGGTTACCTATTTGCTACTGAGCCCAATTCAAGGTGTTGACACCAACGTATAAAGCCCTAAACGGCTCGGGCCCTGGGTGTCTGAAGGAACGCCTTCTCCCATATAGACCTCCCTGGGCACTGAGATCTTAAGGAGGGGGCCTTCTTGGAGCTCCTTCCCTTTCAAAGGTACTAGACATAGGGCTTTGCAGGAGGGCCTTTTCTGTGGTGGCCCCTAGACTCCAAAACAGCCTCCCTCTTGAGGTTCACCAGGGGCCTACGCTGTATAGTTTTCAGTGCATGGTGAAAACGTATCATTTAACCCAGGCTTTTACTGTTTAAATAGCTTCCTCAGGGTGCTGTCTTGTTAGGGAGGGGGGTGGGGGTGGGAGGAAGGGCGTTATTATGTTTTTAGTTGTTTTACCATTTGATATGTTTTAATCTCATTGTAACCTGCCCTGGGATATAGGTTTTATAAATAAACAGATCAATCAATCAATCAATCCTCTCTTGCCCTAGCAATTTGTGACCTCGCAGGCGAAGCCTCGCCAGACCTGGATTGGCCTGAGCCTGGTCAGTGGAACCTGGAAGTGGGTTGATGGGACGACGTACACCTTGCGCAGAGCGTGAGTTGGTCAACCTTCCTTCCTTCCTTCCTTCCTTCCTTCCTTCCTTCCTTCTTCCACTGCTCTTCCGCCTCAAGTGGGTGGCTTTCATGCTGCCGGCACGCCTTATGCTAGTTGCCTCAGAGCCTTGGGTGCCTGTTGTCCTAGCAATGGCTTCCCACGTTCTTCTGGGCGGCAGCAGCACTAGCACCCAGCGCTGCTTCATGAGCGTTGCTCCCATTGGCGTACTCCACTCTCTTTCAGTGGCTCGGTGATTTTGTTTGGGTTTGTGCAGAACTGCATCTTTAACAGTCCTACCTATCTTCAACACCATCTATTCAGACACATGTTAGCACACCCTTGGCCCTCCCTATGGCCAAACCCCACCATCTATATAAACCTGCTCCCAGAGATCATGGAGTCCTTTGGCAGCAGCTTTTGTTCACTGCTTGCCCCCCCACCGTAGCACAGCTTCATTCTCATGTTAACAAGGCAGTAGAAGATTAAAGATCACTTCTTCTTATATTGGTGTTTTGTGTGAGATTGATAGATCAGAGTAATGCAAAATGGCAGGAGTGAGGCAAAAGGGGGAGCAGGCAGGCTTTTACGCAAGAGCCAGCAGCTCTGCGCCTTTCACAATCAATGATCTCTTTGTAAAATCAGACACTTCAAGCCCCAATAAATTGTTACATCTCACTCCTAATACATGTATCTCTTGTTAGCTACTGTGGGGTCTTCATTCTTCACCTCCCTTTCAGCCAGGGCGATCTCCTTAGCATGTAATGGTGGACAGCCTGGGAAGAGGGAAATCACGGCTTCACATTGGGGGTCAGGGGAAACTGAGAATGCCCCTAATGCATGGTTCCCTCCCCCCAAAAACACTTGTGTTTCCATTTTGCTAAATAAAGTGGAGTATTTCTAAATCCAGCAGCGAGACCTTTTTTGATTCAAATAAAGATAATCTGCCCTTGGGGACCTTTAATCCTCAGAAACTGTGGATTATTTTAAAACTTTGGGAACAATTAGTGCTCAAAACGGTCTCAACGTTCTTTAAATCTTGAATGGGAGCAGACCCCAAGCAGACTAGACTATTGGAGGAGTACCTCAGGAACCTCCGAGTTGCAGCATTTGGGAAAAAGAAAAAATAAATCCTCCTTTGGGGCTAGAATTCTCAAAATCCACAAAAATCTGAGTTATTCATGCTCATTGAAAAACGATGCCAAAAGCACCCAAGATCTAATCTTCTCTGCTTCTCTCTTCGCAGGGACTGGAGGCCTGGACAGCCACATACTTACTCTTTCCATGCTATAGGCGAGGTAGCACACTGCGCACACCTTTACCAAGGTGGCCAGTGGAGCAGCGAACACTGTACGCGCCATTACTACTGGGCATGCGAGACACAGGCAAAAGGGTGATGTCGAAAGCCCCTTGCTGAAACAACGGGAAGGGCAGGGGCTGGCCGAGAGGGATCGAGGACGAGGTGGAGATGGGACATTCAGCCGCAACTCACCCCTACGCCAACCAATGTTGATTGCTGGGAAAACAGAGACGGCCGCTAAAAGGCTGCTGGATCCTGCAACAACATTAAGTAGCGTGAGCAATAAAACCAATTGTGGCTTGATTAATTCTTTTTGATTTGGCACATCAAGAAAGACGCGACTAGGATGAACGTAAGCTAGTGTAAACAGGGGTAAAATAAGGGACTGGATTTAGACCCTAAGAGGAGTCCTAGTGCAGTGGGCCAGCAGTTGCTTCTGGGCATCTCTGGAAGAGGACAGAGGTAAAACCTTCACCTGTCCTGAAATCCCTGCAGATGGCCTTGAGAGGCCTCTTGCCTATCTCTCCAGCCTGGAGGTGGTACCTGGGCATCAATTCTAGTAGCCCCTGGCATACACGTCTTCATGATTTTGTCCATAAGAATATTAAAGGAGCCCTGCTGGATCAGGCCACAGCCCATCTCGTCCTGCGTCCTGTCTCAGAGGTCCGGCCATCAGTTGGCTCAGAAGACAAAGGCAAACACCTCTCCTGCTCTAGACTCCCTGCAAATGTTTATTTGGAGGCATCCTGGCTCTCTCTCCAACCTGGAGGTGGTGCCTGGGCATCCATTGGATAGAACCCTTCCTCAAAGCCACCTAGGCTGGTTGCCGTCATAGAGGGGTGACCCTCTGGGTGAAGAAATGCTTCCGCTTGGCACTTTGAACTCTTCTGCCCATCAGACACTAAAACCAGTGAATCCCGAGCTATGAAGGAACACGCCCTTGCGTCTCACCCACGTTCACTCTGGCCCTTTCTGTGCTGATCTGTCTTAAATCTGGTGGCTCTAGAATAATGGCAGGTGTGGGCAGGATCAGCCCACACTGATGGCCCTGATCGGCATTAAAGTGTGCCATGGCCGTGTAGGTTGGATGAACGCTGCAACCACACTGTCATGCCTCTGAAGTCCAGTGGTGGAAATCCCTAGCCTTGGTCTAGTGGTTAGGGAGCTGGTCTCTTATCTGGGAATACTGGGTTTGATTCCACCATCCTCCATGAAGCCAGCTGGTTGACCTTGGGCTAGTCACAGCTCTTTCTGAGCTCTCACAGCCCCACCTACCTCACAGGGTGTCTGTTGTGGGGAGAAGAACAGAAAGTTTGTCAGCCACTTTGAGTCCCCTTAAATGATTGAGCAAAGTGGGGTAGAAAAGCCAACCCTTCTCCCTCCATGAAGCCATCTGGGTGACCTTGGGCTAGTCACAGCTCTTTCTGAGCTCTCACAGCCCCACCTACCTCACAGGGTGTCTGTTGTAGGGAGAGCTCCCTGGGAGTCTCCGAACGCAGAGTTACGCTGTCTGCACATCGCATGTATTCTGATCCCTTAATCCGGATCTGGCCCCACCTAGTGTAGATGGAGCCGGACCAGTGGTGGGGGGGGAGGCCTTCTTGATCCAGAATGTGGACTCCAGAGCTCCTCGATCCAGATCCACAGTCAGTCCAGAAAGGGTCTCCATCAACTAACATTAACGGAAGAGAAACCCAGCCAACAGGAAGGAGCAACAAAAAAGTCACAAGAATGCAAATAATGAAGATTTCTGTGGCGCTTTAACGGTTAGGCGAACAACACAAGACATCTGAAAAATGTGATTTCATTTCTGTTTCATTGCAACTCCATTAAAGCTTGATTGGTGTGGAAACCTTCTAAAATGGGTGTTCGGTACGGCGCTCTGGGCGTCCCTGGGCTACAACTCCCAGCATTCCGTGGCAGCCAGACTGGCTGAATGTGGCACGCATTGATGGGAGTTGTAGTCCACCTGGAGGGCCACAGTTGGGTCCCCTGTGCTCTGGATTCTTGGCTCCCACCCACAGGACTTGTGGCTTCACCTAGAGGAGACACGTTTGTTCCCCGTGGAGTTGCCGTCGGTCCTGCGTGGGAAAACCGCCTTGTCAACCGGGCCGTTCGTCCAGCGCGGCTCCTTTCGCCTCACGGGCTTGGCTGCTCCGACGCCAGACGCTGCATGGCGTCCGCTTCAAAGCGGAAGACGTGCCAGCCCTCCGCAGCCGTCAAGTCCACGGCCCCTTTGCTCAGGTAGAAGTCGATGGCCGAGCGATTCCAGTCCAGCACGGAAAGCTTCATCTGAGTGCATCCCTTTTCCACGCCGACCTGCGGAGGAGGTTCACATGAGGGGAGGTGGTTCACCGCAGGGCCTTTCCTGGGGTGGCCCCCAAGCTTTGGGAAGCCTCCCTCTGGAGGCATGCCAGGCGTCATCCTAATACTGGGGGAGGAGTTGGCATCTGGTTAGGAGGAACCTCAGGCCTTTGGTGCTGAGCTGCTCCTGCTGAAAGATGTCCTGCTGGGGTGGGCAGATTGAATTTTGACCGTGGGGAAATTCACGTGTGAAGGGCTGACGTCACAGGAGAAGTCATGGAGCCCCCGACAGTGGCGCCAGCACACCCGCACAGCGCCATTCCTGGGGCAATCAGCCGACACACTACGTTAATCGCGCATGCGCCACTGGTCACATGGGCGCCCGGCAACTTTTCCACCCAGAAGAGGCGCCATTTGGGAGCTTGTTGGAGTGGCCAGAAATGCTCAAATTCCCTCCGCCTTGCAGGTTTTACTGTCATGGGATCCCTGTCCTCTTTTCAATATGGTAACCCTCCAAAACACTGCTGGAGCACCCAGCTCTAGCGGAGCACCCCTGCCCCCCACCCAATGTTCCCTCCACAGTCAGAAGCAAAGTGAAGTTACCTTGGCAATGGCGCTCATCAGCCTCTTCCCTATCCCCCTCCCTGGGGAAGAAAGCAACAGCCATGGGTCAAAGAGCAGGCACAATGCCCAGGCCCTCAAACGCCCCCCCCCCTTCCCTTCTGTTCTACCATCTTCTCATTCGATACAAATAGAGTTAGGGTCTTTTTATCCAGTGGGGCCCTCAAGGGCTCAAGGATGTGGGCCCGCCCTCACGAGAACTCACTGCCAGGCGGATGATTAAGCTGGAAGGCAGAGTTTGGCCCAGGGTCAGCCTGGGCATTTTCGGGGATCAGGAGCGATTCAAACCCAGGGCTCCCAGGGTCCTAGGCTGACCTTTGAGTCACTAGGAGGGACAGGCACAAATATATATGTTTTTGTGTTCAATTCGTATTGAACTGAATGCAATAAAATTTGTATTCATAAGAACCTAAGAGGAGCCCTTCTGGATCAGGGCACAGCCCATCGAGTCCATAAGAGCCTAAGAGGAGCCCAGCTGGATCAGGCCACAGCCCATCCAGTGTACAAGAACCTCAGAGGAGCCCTGCTGGATCAGGCCACAGCCCATCCAGTCCATAAGAGCTTAAGAGGAGCCCTTCTGGATCAGGGCACAGCCCATCGAGTCCATAAGAGCCTAAGAGGAGCCCAGCTGGATCAGGCCACAGCCCATCCAGTGTACAAGAACCTCAGAGGAGCCCTGCTGGATCAGGCCACAGCCCATCCAGTCCATAAGAGCTTAAGAGGAGCCCTTCTGGATCAGGCCACAGCCCATCTAGTCCATAAGAATCTCAGAGGAGCCTTTCTGGATCAGCCCATCTAGTCCATAAGAACCTAAGGAGCCCTTCTGGATCAGGCCAAAGCCCATCTAGTCCATAAGAACCTAAGAGGAGCCCCTCTGGATCAGGCCACAGCCCATCTAGTCCATAAAAACCTCAGAGAAGCCCTGCTGGATCAGGCTGCAGCCCATCTAGTTCATAAGAACCTCAGAGGAGCCCTGCAGGATCAGGCCACAGCCCATCCTGTCCATAAGAACCTAAGGAGCCCTTCTGGATCAGGCCACAGCCCATCTAGTCCATAAGAACCTCAGAGGAGCCCTGCTGGATCAGGCCACAGCCCATCTGGTCCATAAGAACCTGAGAGGAGCTCTGCTGGATCAGGCTGCAGCCCATCCAGTCCATAAGAACCTCAGAGGAGCCCTGCAGGATCAGGCCACAGCCCATCCTGTCCATAAGAACCTAAGGAGCCCTTCTGGATCAGGCCACAGCCCATCTAGTCCATAAGAACCTGAGAGGAGCTCTGCTGGATCAGGCCACAGCCCATCTAGTCCATAAGAACTTCCGAGTAGCCCTGCTGGATCAGGCCACAGCCCATCGGGTCCATAAGAACCTAAGACGAGCCCTGCTGGATCAGGCCACAGCCCATTTAGTCCATAAGAACCTAAGAGGAGCCCTGCTGGATCAGGCCACAGCCCATCTGGTCCATAAGAACCTCCAAGGAGCCCTGCTGGATCAGGCCACAGCCCATCGGGTCCATAAGAACCTAAGATGAGCCCTGCTGGATCAGGCCACAGCCCATCTAGTCCATAAGGACCTAAGAGGAGTCCTGCTGGATCAGGCCACAGCCCATCTAGTCCATAAGGACCTAAGAGGAGCCCTGCTGGATCAGGCCACAGCCCATCCAGTCCATAAGAACCTCAGAGGAGCCCTGCTGGATCAGGCCACAGCCCATCTAATCCATAAGAACCTGAGAGGAGCAGTGCTGGATCAGGCCACAGCCCATCTAGTCCAGCCTCCTGTCTCACAGAGTGGCCCACCAGTGGCCCATGGGCATCTCAAGCAGAGACAAGGGCAAACCTCCTCCTGCTCTCGAATCCCAGCAAATGGCCTTAGAGGCCTCCTTCTTGTCCCCCCAGCCTGAAAGGTGGACTCAGGCATCCATTCTAGTAGCCATCCATGAATCTGTCTAACCCTTTCTTAGTCATCTAGGCTGGTTGCTGTCACCACCGCTTCTGGCAGGAAATTCCTTAGATCCCTTTTGAATGTGGTAGGATTTATATTCGAGATGAACGTTCCATCCCATACGAATCCCATACAAAGCTTCGTACGAATCTATCAAAACATCCTATCCGGATTCAAATATCTGAATTCAGTCGAATTCGTACAGATTCTGAATGTTGTAAATATCCCTGCCCATTCCTCATCACAACAGCATGGGACTCCAGCTCTGTGTGTGGATCACAGCAGACCAGGCCTGGTGTCCTTTTTCGGGAAGCTTCTAGAAACATGAGCTAATATGGGGCCTTGGCGAAGGACCCCAGCAGCTGCAGTCCAAAAGGGGGGTGCTTCCAACCTCCCGAAATCCTCACCACCTTTAAAAGCGCAGGACCACCCCGGGTCTCTGGCTTGAGCATCCATTTTGGTCCATCTGAATAGGCTTCCTTCTTCCTTCCTTACCTCGGAACTCTGGCATCACGTAGAGGTCCTCCATGTAGATATTCTTCCCCTTCCAGGTGCTGTAAGTGAAAAAGTAAAGCCCATATCCTACAAGAGTGTGTCCTAAAAAGAAAGAAAGAAAGAAAGAAAGAAAGAAAGAAAGAAAGAAAGAAAGAAAGAAAGAAAGAAAGAAAGAAAGAAAGAAAGAAAGAAAGAAAGACTTTCAGTTTGGTTTCAGATCAATTTTCCCATCATGGATCCTGAATTTAGGACTAGGGCTGCATCCAGACCTGCAGAAAAAATCCAAAGTTAAAGCGCAGTGACGACCCACCGGTCCAACCAAAAAGGAGCTCTGTAGCTTCCTCCACAGAAGCTGCGAGAGCTGAGTCGGCACGCCTGGTCACGTGGGATGAGGCAGCTAATCAGAGCTCAGCTGCCCCCCTGCTCTCGTTTGTCTCTTCTCACCGCCCTGCCTGAACTGGTGGGAAGATTTGAATTTTCTTAATACTGCACTGCGAGTGTCCTTAATCCAAGATTAAGGTAAATGCGCAGTAGCGATGGGATAGTGTGTCGCAACGATGATCCATCGATCGTCATATGTGACAGTACAGCACTGCACAGTATCAGTGTGTCTGGATGCAGCCTAGAGGTGGGTTCGAAGCCCAGGAACCCCTAAAGGGAACCAGGTGGAATGGATCCTGTCTCTTGCAAACCTTGCAGGGAAAGGGAGAGTGGCAGAGATGAGGGAAGAGGCTCACTTCCCTCTACTGTTTCAGTCCTTCCCCTCTTCCCAGAGTCCTTTGCAGCCATGATTGGGCAAGGGCATATATGGGCTGCTGACAACACTGCCCGGCACCTGGCAGCCATCTTGCCTCTATCTCCCTCTTACCGTCACGGCTTCGGCACTCCGGGGGCAGCTCAGCCACCAGGCATTTATAGAAGGGCTCCTGGCTGAAACCGTCTTCACAAAGCCCTGTGGGGCGAAAAGGGAGACAAAAGGCGCCTCAGAGACAGGAGGAGGAGAAAAGGGAAGAACGAGGGAGCTGGGAGGACTGAGAGGGAAAACTTTCAGATTTGGTTCTGAGTTATTCTCAAAGAAAAATGGCCTCCTAAGTTACTCACCTGAATTAGGAGTGGCAAATCCTTGAAGAAGAAGAAGAAGAAGAAGAGTTGGCATTTCTACCCTGCTTTTCTCACACATTTAAGGGTGGCTGACAAGCCTTCTGTTCTTCTCCCTTAAGGTGACTCAAAGCAACTGACAAACCTTCTGTTCTTCTCCTCACAACCTGTGAGGTAGGTGGGGCTATGGTAGCTCAGAAGAGAGCTGTGACTAGCCCAAGGTCACCCAGCTGGCTTCATGGAGGAGGGTGGAATCAAACCTTGTATTCCCAGATAAGAGACCGGTTTGATTCCACCCTGCTCCATGAAGCCAGCTGGGTGACCTTGGATGAGTCACAGCTCTCTGCTGGGCTCTCACTGCCTCACCTACCTCAGTTGTGTCTGTTGTGGAGAGAAGAACAGAAGGTTTGTCAGCCGCTTTGAGTCCCCTTAAAGGGTGCTAAAAGTGGGGTAGAAAAGCCAATTCTTCTTCTTCTTCTTCTTGCCATTGATGCTGCTGGCGGCCATGATACCACTCCTCAAGAACCCAACATCTTACACAGAGAAGTCCTAAACACTGATCCAAGCATATGAACCTCCCAAAGGTTCTGAAGAACCAGGGACCCTCTCAACCAGGGCTTGGTTAACAGAGACACTAGTGTGCCTACGCTCCCGGAAGCTGGCCATGGCTTCACCTGGGGTTCTTATATCTTTCCTAATTAATTTCACTTCTTGATCTATCCAGCTCTGTGTTCCACATTCTCAGTAGCTAATCTATAGCAGGGCTGCACAGGGCTGCATTCAGTCTGTAGCGCATCGAAGGTTCAGATATCTGTATCCGTACGGCCAGGCAATTTTGAATGTCCAGACATTCGATCTGATACAAATGTGTTTGTAAGTATTCATTCGGATATTTGACACGCATGGATGAGTATCTGATGATATGCATCTGTACGTATCCTGTACGGACCCCGTATTCATCCAGTACCTATCTGTATGGATGAGTTCGGGTTGCGCATGGCTGCGCATGGGACGCGCATATATCTGTACTACCAGAGGAATGTCCAAACTATTCGTTCAAAGTTCCATTTATGAATGTCCAAATTCATGCAAATAAATAATACGAATATTTGAGCACATCCCTAATCTATAGTTTTTGTTTCATATATTTCATTCATTGACCACCAATATATTTTCCCCGTCTGTACCTCTCTCCCCACTCAGCCTATCCTGTATGGGCAGCTAATTCTGCTGAGCTTTAAGCGGAGCAGCTGTATGGAAAACAGGGCAGGGCTCCCTTAATCTCAACAGCTGCACAGAAGAGAGAACATCTGTTTATATTCCATCTTTGCGCCACTCATAAAGGTACAGCAGTCCGCGCCTGGAATCTGCAGGGATCCTTTTTGGAACAGCACAGATCCCACGTCGAGGCTTGCATGGACCACAGAGAAGACTGTAGCCAATCTGTTTCCACCTCAATTACTCTCCAACCACGACCCTCTAAGCGTGGGCAGGTTCCCTATGTACAGTTATGGTGGGAAGATTTGTCCCCAGAATTCCCACAGCCAGGTCTCACCTTGATCCGTGATTTTTACCTGCTCAGGTATCTTCTCAAATTCGGCCAGTTCCTGGGGTGGGGAGGGGGCAGGGAGAAAGAGAGAGAGGATTAAGGGCTGCTCCTAAATGAGCGGATCACCCAAACAGCCCTTGCGAGGCAGAGTTGGATCTCGCTCCTCATCTTTGACGCTTGTGAGGAAGGAAGAAGAGTTGACTTTTCTACCCTGCTTTTCTCACCCATTTAAGAGGACTCAAAGCGGCTGACAAACCTTCTCTTCTTCTCCCCACAACAGACACTCTGTGAGGCAGGTGGGGCTGTGAGAGCTCAGAAGAGAGAACTGTGACTAGCCTAAGGTCACCCAGGTGGCTTTGTGGAGGAGTGTGGAATCAAATATTCCCAGATAAGAGTCCAGTTCCCTAACCACTAGGCCAAACTGGCCTGGGAGGAATAGCAAAGCTCCTGCTCCTTTAAGAAGCACACGGAAGAGGTAATTAGAGCAGGGCTGTATCTGGAGAATAAATAATAGAGCGTGGATATTCCAGAATATTTGAGCTTTATTCCACAATATCACCATATGGTTGTCCCACCACCCTCAGTAGCAAAAGGGGTGGGTGCCTGGGAGAGGGCCTTCCCAGTGATGGCCCCAGGCTGTGGAATAGTCTCCCCCTTGAGATGTGTCAATCACCTTCACTGTACAAGTTTAGGAAGGCAGTGAAGACGCACTTCTTTGCCCTGGCCTTTGGTTAAATGGGGATATACTTTTCTCTTCCCACTGGCAGATGCTGTTGTTTTAATAAATACTATCATTGTTTTAATATGTTGATTTTAAATGTTGTTACCCGTCCGGAGACCTCTGGGTATAGGGCAGAATAGATAGATGGAGGGATGGAGGGATATATAAATATGGCAGTTATATGGCTCAACCCAGCATAGACTCACTTTTCTCCCCACTAAAAAGCAGTGGAAATTATTGTGGGTTTTCTAGCAACAAGGTTTTTTAGTGACGTGATGGATGGAGCTGCCCTAATTGCTTCACCCAGCGTGCAGGATGGAGAAGAAGAAGATTTGGCTTTTCTACCCCACTTTTCTGACTCATTTAAGGGGACTCAAAGCAGCTGACAAACCTTCTGTTCTTCTCCCCACAAAACAGACACCCTGTGCGGTAGGTGAGGCTGTGAGAACTCAAAAGAGAGGTGTGACTCACCCAAGGTCGCCGAGCTGGCTTTGTGGAGGAGTGTGGCAGGCACCGGTACCGGGTGCTGCCAGGCCATCAAGAGATAAAGGCAACAAACTATATCCCAGGTAACCCCTTAAGGCGCCCTTTCTGTGCCTCACCTTTCCCATCATGCCTCGGGTGGGGAACGTTCTCTAAGCGCAGCTAATTCAGCCCGTGGGGGGCATGGAGGCAAACGGTATCAGCGCCAAAGGCCTGGATGCAAATGGCGCAGCGCGTGGCATTCCCGATGGGCCCAGGAGTGGCGCCTGCCAGCCGCGCACCGTCTCTTCCAGAGCTTAGCTATGCTAATTCCACACCCGCAGGAGAGCAGCCACTTTTTCCTAGCTGTGCCGGAGCGCTAAACAAACAGAATCCTAATCCTAATCCATCCCTTTCCTGAGAGGCAGCCTCCCTTTGGAGTCCCCTGATTTATTTATTATTATTTAATATTTGTGTTTTTTCCCTCCTTATAGATACCTGGAGGTCTCAGGGCAGGTAACAGGATTTAAAATATTAAAACAGCAACAGTGTCTGTAAAGGGGGAAGAGACAGGATATTCCCGCTTAACCAAAGGCAGGGCAAAGAGAGGCGTCTTCACTGCCTTCCTAAACATACAGTGAAAGAGCCTGACGCACCTCAAGGGGGAGACTGTTCCATAGCCTAGGGGCCATCACTGAGAAGGCCCTATTCTGGTGCCCACCCCTTTTACTACTGAGGGTCGTGGGACAACCAGGAGGACCTCCCCTCCAGATCCTAAGGCACGGGCAGGTTGATATGGAAGAAGGCGTTCCTTTAGATATTTGGGGCCCAAGTCATTTAGGGCCTTATAAGCCAAAGTTAACACCTTGAATTGGCCTCGGTAGTGAATTGGCAGCCAGTGCAACTCTTTTAAGACCAGCATGATGAGTGTCCTGCCAGATGTTCCTGTCAGGAGTCTAGCAGCTGTGTTCTGCACCATCTGCCACTTCCGAACTGTCTTCAAGGGCAGCCCCACGGAGAGCGCATTACGGTAGTCCAATGAGCATGGATAACTGTGGCCAAGCCATCTCTGATAGGAAGAGTTTGATTCCCAGCAGCAGCTCAGCAGCACGCAGTCATGGCCGGGGAGGCTGGTCTGGAGGGTTCCTATCTTGGCTAATAGCCCTGGACATCAAAGTGATGCCGTTTGTATTGCTTGGCACGGAAATGGAACTGATCTGTTAGCCCCACGCTGAATGTGCAGACACAGAGGAAAGACCTGGGTCAGAGGCTCCTTTGGGTATAAATCTGTCCCAAACCCCTGCCTCAACTCCCCAGGGACACCTTCGCGTCGAGAATGTGAATGTCACAGAGCGCAGGGCAGGGAATCTCCCAGAAAAATCTCCCCCTGGACATTCTCTGTCCCCCTGAAGTGTGTTAAATTCCCTCTCAGCTTATCTCTTTCAAATAATTCACTAATATTTTGCTGCCTCTTTTAATGACCCTTTTAAAATCCACTTCTAACAAATCCATACTCTCAGTCCAGTCCAAAACACTGAAGGCCTGAGCCAGTTGTTCTAATGGCAAGGGAGCCGGACTCTTATCTGGGAATATTTGATTCCACACTCCTCCACAAAGCCAGCTGGGTGACCTTGGGCTAGTCACAGTTCTCTCTTCTGAGCTCTCACAGCCCCACCTGCCTCACAGAGTGTCTGTTGTGGGGAGAAGAACAGAAGGTTTGTCAGCCGCTTTGAGTCCTCTTAAGTGGGTGAGAATAGCAGGGTAGAAAAGCCAACTCTTCTTCCTCCTTCTCCATGAAGCCAGCTGGGTGGCCCTGGGCTAGTCACAGCTGTCTTTCTGAGCTCTCACAGCCCCACCTGCCTCACAGAGTGTCTGTTGTAGGGAGAAGAGCAGAAGGTTTGTTAGCAGCTTTGAGTCCCCTTAAATGGGTGAGAAAAGCAGGGGAGAAAAAACAATTCTTCCTCTTCTTCTTAAGAAAGAATTTGGGCTACCCTGACCCCTTGACCCCCATACTACTCGACCAACCAAGTGTCCAACAAGAGAACCAGGTGTATCATCTTTCAGCCCACTTACACCCCCGTGTGGCAAAGGCTCATGGGAGTTGTAGTCTCAAAATCAACCTGCCCTACAGGGTGGTCACTTAGGATCCGCGCAGATCCCCCGCGCAGCCCAGGCAGGGCAAGGGAGGGCGCCGCGGCGTGAGCATCGCCGGCCAGGGATCGGGGCACGCGCCGCTTCTTCCCGGGGGTCCGGCGACCCTCAAGCGCTCTGGCAGCCCCAGCCACGCCCACGGTGGGCATGGCTGGCCGGGGCCCTTGCCCCCGGGGGCCCCTTCTCCATCCCGCGCGCAGGGGCCAGCAGGAGGGGTCTGCGCAGCCAGGTGGGCGCGGGGCGCGTTCCGGCCGGGCGGGACAGCAGCTCTCGGACCTCGTTCCGGCTGCAAAACCCGCGCCGCCCCCTCGCTGCCCGCCGCGTGGTGGAGGGCGCAAGGGGGGTGCGGGATCCCGAGCCGGCGGAGGATGCGCGCAAGCCGCTGCTCCGGGGTCCTGAAGGCACTTGCGGGGGTGGAGGTGAGCATGGCGGGCATGGCAGGCAGGCAGGCAGGCAGGCGGACGCTCAACAGGTGCAGGGCGCGCGCCTTCGTCCGTCCACCGCGGCTCGGAGCGCTTACCCGGATCATGCGCACGATCTCGGCGCAGTCCTCGGCTCGGCACGGCCGGATCAACACGGCGGCGGGATCGGCCCCCGCTCGCTCCATGGCGCCGATCGGTCCGAAGCCGGGCGGGCTGCTGCCTGACCGAGGAGCTCCGAAAGTTGCAGCCACTCCCCGGCTGGCTGGAAGGACTACAGTTCCCAAGATGCTCCAAGGGAAAAGGCGCGGGGGGAGGAAGGCTTGCCCAAAAAAGTGCCAGGAAGGGAGGAGGAGGGAGAGGGTGGCATGGCCGGTCACCCAAGGGACGGCTGGACTGCCCAGCAGTTCCCAGGCACCTTAGCCACAGGTAGGGCGCATGGGAAACGCAGTCCCAAAAGGAAAAGAGTCGCCTTTTCTACCCTGCTCTTCTCACCCATTTAAGGGGACTCAAAGCGGCTGACAAACCTTCTGTTCCCACAACAGAACACCCTGTGAGGTGGGTGGGGCTGTGAGAGCTCAGAAGAGAGCTGTGACTAGCCCAAGGTCACCCAACTGGATTCATGGAGGAGTGCAGAATCAAACCTGGTATTCCCAGATAAGAGTCCGGCTCCTTAACCACTGGCTCATTTTTTTTTATTGTAAGCCACCCAGAGATCTAGGGATATGGGGTGGGATATAAATAAAATAAATTAAAAAATAGATAGATAGATAGATACATACAAATGCAACTGCAAATTCTGCTTTTACCATTATGGGAAAAATTGTCACGATTCTGTGCTCTGTGTCCCCATCCCAATCCATTATTTTTTTTGACCAGATATAAAAATCCACTCCAAATACTCAATGCATATTTCTCACAATCAGAACCGTTAGGAAAATATCAGTGATCCAATTCATAGAACATCTGAATCTGCTTGGAATCCGCCCGGCTCACAGCAGGCGCTTTTCCTCTGGGTTTAGGCCGAACTGCAGCCTGGCCCGTTCTCCGTCCCCTTTGGCTCTGCGCTCTTCCCACCCCTGGTCCCGTGTTCTGCCCACTGCCTGCCCTCTGCCCCACAACCACAGTGGGAACCGCGGGTGGTCAATGTATAACCTCCAGTATGCAGCCTGCTGAGGCTTTCTCTTCTGGCTTGTTTTTGGCTCAAGAGAAGCAGGTCTTTTCCCGCTTGACCACACCTGGAGGCGCAGGGGGTGGAACCCGGGACCCTCTGACCCGCTGGCGTGCCACACGCAGACGTCCTTAAGGGGGAGCGGCCTGGGTCCATCTCAGAGGAGCAGATTACGCCATGGGAGCCATGGGTTTCCTCGTGCGCCCCTGGAGTCCCAGGGATGTGAAGGACGTCATGCGGATGATCAAGGTGAGGAATACCTGGGAGGTTGTGCCTCCCAAAGAGAGAGAGAGATGCTGGGCCAGAACATCAACACCCAGTCCTGCTTGGTCCTACTTGGCTGGGCTGTCGAGAATTTGGGCCAATTTGCGGCTGATGTAGGTGCAGTGGCCAGCTGATTTTGGAATGGTTTGGTCATCTACAAATTTATTTTCTCCGTCACACAACGCTAGAACCAGAGGGCATCTGTGAAGGTGATGGGCAGGAGACTCAGATCAGGCAAGGGGAAGGATTTCTCCACCCAGAGGGTCATCAGTCTATGGAATTGGCTGCCAGAAGACGTGGTGACAGAACCAGCCTAGATGGCTTTAAGGAAGGGTTAGACACATTCATGGATGACGGATGTATCAATGGCTACTAGAATGGAGGCCTAAGTGCATCTTTCAGGCTGGGGGGGACAAGCAGGAGGCCTCCAAGGCCATTTGCTGGGATTCAAGAACAGGAGAAGGTTTGCCCTTGTCTCTGCTTGAGATGCCCATGGGCAGTTGGTGGGCCACTGTGTGAGACAGGTTGATGGACTAGATGTGCTGTGGCCTGATCCAGCAGGGCTCCTCTGAGGTTCTTATGGGCTGGATGGGCTGTGGCCTGATCCAGCAGGGCTCCTCTGAGGTTCTTATGGACTAGATGGGCGCTGGCCTGATCCAGCAGGGCTCCTCTGAGGTTCTTATGGACTAGATGGGCGCTGGCCTGATCCAGCAGGGCTCCTCTGAGGTTCTTATGGACTAGATGGGCTTTGGCCTGATCCAGCAGGGCTCCTCTGAGGTTCTTATGGACTAGATGGGCGCTGGCCTGATCCAGCAGGGCTCCTCTGAGGTTCTTATGTTTTGGCTCTTCTCTGGGTGATTCCCATGGGCCACTAGTATAGTTGTGGCACATGAAAATGTGCTCCACAGCTATACAGGTGTGTGGACTTCTGTCTTGGATAGAAGTGGCCTTGCGCTGTGCTTATGCCTCATGCTGGGTCATACCATGGGTATTCCTATTCACGTGGTGTGAAAAGGTCCCAAGACAGGTGATGCTCTGGGGGCTTTTGATGGAGGCTGAGTGGGTCAAAGCCTTGTACCAAGTCATTCTGGGTTTGGGAGGAGTAGAGATATTTTGCCGTTGCTTTTAGGTGCCATCAGGCTGGGCTAGAGGGGGGAGTACATCTTGCTGTCCAGACCTTTCTTCAGTAAGAAACCAGCTTTTCTCAGGACGTTTCCAACAGGTCCTTCAGTCACATGCCTATCCACTATGTTCCCTTCCTCTTCTTCTGCGTCCCTCAGCCGTGCAAGCGTAATAATTCCTTCTAGTCTGTTCCTCGCTTCTTTCAGTAACTGGTTCTGTGTGAAGCCTGTGAGCCAGTTTGGCCTAGTGGTTAAGGAGCTGGACTTTTATCTGGGAATACCAGGTTTGATTCCACACTCCTCCATGAAGCCAGCTGGGTGCCCATGGGCGAGTCACAGCTCTCTTCTGAGCTCTTACAGCCCCACCCACCGCACAGGGTTGTTCTGTTGTGGAGAGAAGAACAGAAGGTGTGTCAGCCGCTTTGAGTCCCTTTAAATGGGTGAGAAAAGTGGGTTAGAAAAGCCAACTCTTCTTCTTCTTCATCATCCCCTCCTATTCCATAGTCCTTATTTTCTTTCTCTAGACCTTCCACAGATTTTGTATTTTGGGACTTTTCATTAGGAGATGAGCAAAGGGGTTTCCTAAACAGGCACAGTCTCAGCACAGATAGGGGCAAAAAGGGTTTTCCTGTGGGTTTTGTTCAGCTTTGTAAAGCACAAACTGCATTCACACTTGACTTTTAATCCAGCTTCAGTCCACCTTCAGAGCGAGGGAACCCATCAGCAAAGTGAACAGTCGTTTTCTTTCTACTTTATCTAACCCAAAGGTGGATTTTCTGAAATATATAACACCGAAAGAAACTGGTTTGCCTTGTTGCTGATGTGTCCTCTCACTCTGAAAGTGGAGTGAAGTTGGGTTAAAACTTAGGTGTGGACACTGCCTTAAGCCTGAGCCATACTGGGGGGAAATTTCCTGTTCTGATGGCCTTTGAGTATTGAAACAGAGGAGGCTTCCAATATCATTTTGCCCACACCTTCAAATCACAGAGGGAGAGAATTTGGGAAGGGGGGGCATGAATGTTGCTGCCTTTGCCAATTGCTACCTCTGCCCCCCCTTCCTTTCTTTCTCTTTTCAAAAAAGGAAATTGCAGTAATTTACCATGTTCCTCTGGAAACCATCAAAACCAGTGAGGAAGGTAAGAAATGGGGTTTTGTCTGCATGGGGAAGCTTTTGCCAGAACATGCGCCAGGGCCGGGGTGGGGGCGGGGGGGGGGGAGAGGAGGTCTCCATAAGCCCCATCTTCACGGCATCGTTATCTTGAATTCAAAACGATTTGAGTCCTCACAGTTCAGATGGCAGTTCGGCTTAACACGCTTCTTCCGTGTTAAACCACGTTATACCGATTTGAACTAAATCCTGATTTCAACAGCTCTCACTCTGGAACGTGCCCTTGATACGTGCTTCCTTTTTAACTGTGTGGACAGTATCGTTTTCCGGGATGAGATTCCGTGTTAAGGCTGTCCCACCCCCAGTCGCACTGTAACCAATGGCTGGACGTATTCGAAGCACGTCATGTTTAGGATTCCCTCTCCCAATAGCTTGCTTCATTCAAAGAATCCAGCCTCGAAACAGCTACTACAAGCTACACTGTAGCGAGGTAGCTTAGTAACAATGTTGCAGTTTTCCGCAAGTTCTGAACTTTAAAACTTTGGAAAGGAAAGCCCTGGAGTCCCCGGGGAACTTTCCCAGCCAGAGACACGTTGCCCCCACTCCGCCGCTGGCTGCCGCCGCTGGCTGCTCCACACGCTCAAGCCCCCTGAACCACCACCACCACCCGGGGGCTAGAGCGTGCGGTGCGGCGATCGCCCACTCTCCCCGCTCTCCGATTTCCCTCCCGGCCCCGGGGGGAAGAGCGAGTGAGGAGCCCCCTTCGCCCTCCCCGTGGTGGGCACGCTGAGCCCGCCCGCCCCTCGGCTGTCCTCCTCTTCCAGCCTCGCGCCGAGGGAAGAGCAGCCAGCGGAGGCAGCGGCGGAGCGGGGCAAACGCTGCAGCGCCAGGATGGATGGATGGATGGATGGATGGATGGATGGATGGATGGATGCCGCCGCTGCCGCCGCTGCTGCTGGCTACTCTTCCCTCGGTGCGAGGCTGGAAGAGAAGGAGAGCCGAGGGGCAGGCGGGCTCAGCGTGCCCACCGCGGGGAGGGCGAAGGGGGCTCCTCGATGGATGGATGGATGGATGGATGGATGGATGGATGGATGGATGGATGGATGGATGGATGGATGGATGCTGCTGCTGCTGCTGGTGGTGGGAAGGGGGAGGGGAGAGAATGGGAATCCCCTGCGGAGCATGGATGACCCAAAGGGAAGGGAGGGTGGGATCCTGGGACGGAACACCAATGAGAGAGAGGGGGTGGGCAATGAGTGGGAGGACAGGGCTGCCGTCTGGACTCCCAGGATTGATTCCAATTTAAGGCTGAAATCAGAATGCCACTGAACCGGGTTAACTTGCAAGTCGTGTAAACAGGATTAACCCGGTTCACTTATTTCAATTTCCTTAAACCGAATTAAGGCATCCCATGTGGATGCAGCCATAGTTTGGTTCCTCTTTCCTTCTGAGGGTCTCAGCCTGGTTTTGGATTCCTTCTCGCTCCATCCTACCCTGTCAAAACCTGGGACCCCACCCGCAGTCCTGATCTTCCTGGGGAGGGCCGGTCAGTTTGGGATAGGGAAATCCACCGCCACCCTCCTTTGCCCCACAGAGTTGCAGAAGGTTGGATTTGGGCCACGACCCCGGATCAAGTGCTTTGTGGCCGAAGTTCCCCCTGAGCATAAGAGCAAAGAAGGTAAGCGGGTGAGGGAGACGCAGCCGAAGGGGGAAATCCCCTTCCCCATGAATTGTCCTCAGGTACCTTTGGGAGAATATCAGGTGGTACCACCTGTTTGGTCTAGTGGTTAGGGAGCCGGACTCTTATCTGGGAATACCAGGTTCGATTCCGCCCTCCCCCATGAAGCCAGCTGGGTGACCTTGGGCTAGTCACAGCTTTCTTCTGAGCTCTCACAGCCCCACCCAGCTCACAGGGTGTCTGTTGTGGGGAGAAGAACAGAAGGTTTGTCAGCTGCTTTGAGTCCCCTTAAATGGGTGAGAAAAGCGGGATAGAAAAGCCAACTCTTCTTCTTCTGTGGGTGAGAGGAAGAGAAAGAACCAGTGAGCAAAGGGCAAGAAAATTTGCTGTGTGATTTCCTGCACCGTACCCTGTGGTTTGTGTGTGACCATGAGTCCTGCTGGGATCTCTCCAGGGGTCTTTTCACACTTACCTGATTAGTCTGCCATGCACTAGGGCTGGTAAACGTCTGGCAAAGGTGGACCATTTGCACTTGTCATGAGGAAAGCTTACCCAAAGCGTCCATTACCGGCCAGAAGTGCGAATGGTCCTCCTGTTGACCAGCTCATGCCGCCATGTCCGAAGCCAGAAGTTCTGCCTCCTTCCATGACATGTTCGGATGCCATTGCAGAGGGGGTGTTTGAGCAGAGGGACATATAGTGGCCGATTGCACCAGCGCCCATAATCGAACGCCCCTCTCGTAACTCTGTGACTGGACGACACTCCTGGGGATCGGTGGTCCGGTCCCAGCAGAGGTAAGCAATCGATCACGGCCACTACGACTGCCACACCTGTGTGGATGCTGCCTCCCCTGCCCACCGACTGCAGGGGACCAGAAGAGTGAATGGTCGGACCACTGGATGCTTCAGGTAAGCTTTTGGTCAACGTTGGTAAAGGTGCGAAGCACGAGTTTGTGCTCCACGCCAAACCAACCATTAGTGAACTTCTTGTGAGGGCGGGCACACTTGGAGGCCGTAACAGCCTCCTCCATTTGCAGATGCTGTTCACCAGAGGTTCACTAATTATTGACTACTGGCCTCAGTGCAAATAGGCCTCAGGTCTGTTCACACTCAAGTTGTGCAGGTTTTCAGGCTCCTGCGTTGTGCAGGGCTGTTCCAGACTGTTCCAGGGTGTAGGGGCCACCACAGAGGAGGCCTGACTCTGGAGTCTGCTCAAGATGCAAACTATAAGGGGGCATCCTACAAATATTAGCCAGGAGACTACCGGTTTGCTTTGTCTCAGGCCACACGATCGTCGGGTACTCCCTGGGCCTTTTCACTTACAACACCTGGAGAGGGAAAACCTTCTACTTGGACAACCTGTACGTCATCCCAGAATTCCGAGGTACGTCCGCAAAGAGATCCAGAGGGATCCAGAGTGTCTGGGTTGTTCGGCCTTCTCTTGGCAGGCTTTTCAGAGCCTTGTTTGTGGTCCAAGGCAAAGGTGGAGGAAGCTAAAGGGTTGCAGGGGATAAGCCGCTCTTGGAGGGTGGAGGGACAGCTGGACTAGTCACAGCTCTCTTCTGAGCTCTCGCAGCCCCACCCACCTCACAGGGTGTTCTGTTGTGGAGAGAAGAACAGAAGGTTTGTCAGCTGCTTTGAAGCCCCATAAGGGTAGGAACAGAAGGTTTGTCAGGCACTTTGCGATCCCTTAATTGGGTGGGGTACAAAAGCCAATTCTTCTCTGGGGGCCAGTGCTGCCTCTCGGCACCTTGGCCCTCACATCTGGCTCTTGGCTACCACATCTGGCTCTCCTGTGTTTGCTTTTCCTTGCAGGGAAGGGTATTGGGGCCATCTTATACGGCCGAGCGGCAGAGGTGAGTCCTACCACGGTTGCAGTTTCGTTTTCAGAAGGGCTTTTGACTTCAGGGCGGTTTCCCTCCCCCTCCCCTGGTCTCTTGCCAAGATCTGGGGCACAATAGGAACCCACAGCTCCAGGGGTGTTTGACTTGGGTGGGCCTCCTCCTTGTAAACAGCCCCCAGGCACCAGCACCCCTCCAGAATGGGTGTGGAGAGAACTTAGGAATGGGCTGTGGGTGCTGGCCGCCCACGGGGGCAGAGATGGTGGTGCTGGTCCCAGTGGCGAAGTATTTTGCCTCCAGCCTTCGCAATTCCCGTCAGTGTGGATGTCCCAACTTTAATTGGTTTGGGTAGACGTGGGTCTAGCAGACCCCCACCCATAGTAACCTCAAAGTAGGGATGTGTGTGAATATTTATAGGCGTCCGAAATCCGATCGAATGTTCCAAATTTCGGCATTCGAATTTGAATTGAATGTCCCGAAAGTGAACTGAATTTCAAATTTCAGACCTATTTGTTTGAATTATGCAAGCTTCGAATTATGCAAGATCTTTCCTGCATCCATATGCATTTGTACGGACCCGTTCAGGACAAAAACGGGTTGCATACGGGATAACTACAGGATGCATACGGACGTGTGTGGATCTGTACGGATGTGGAGAAGATGGGTATATGAACGTATGAATGTTGTCGACATTCATATGTGCAGATCTGAATAAAAAATTCGAACAAATAGGACAAGGCAATTGCTCGTGTTGTCTGCCATTCTCTGCCCTCGGGCGCTTGCGATGGGGGGGACGACACCCCACAGTTCTCCTCCTTCTTCCTTGTTTCCGCAGCTTGCTTGGAGCCAAGGGGCCACTGAAATGCGAATGCACATTTCTGAAGAGCAGCCCAACAACATCGCCTTCCAGGAGCGGCGCAACGCGCAAGACCTCACGGCCCAGGCGGGGTGGAACCTCTTCCGGTTCGAGGAGCCCGCCATGCGCAGGAGGGCAGCTGAGAGCAAGTTCTAGCCCCGCGGAGGGAAACCGAGGGAAAGGGCGCGGCGCTTCACGCAGTACGTGGCCTGATGCTTTCTCGCCCTGCCTGTCCGCACTTCATGCATGAATAAAACCAAGTTGTCTTCTGCCAAGGTCCAACGTGCGAGGGATTGCGAGAGAATGCCATGGGAAGAGGCTAAGGGTCGGATCCTGCCCATTTGGGGCTGTTCATTGCCACGGGTGGGTGTTGAAAGGCAGCTTTATTGCCCCCCTGGAAAAGGGAGATAACTCAAGCCTCTGCACCCCCTTACAGGGAGTAAGCAAGCCTGTCAGCCGGGATCGTGAGCTTGCATGGGGACGCGGCCAAAGCGGCTGACAAACCTTCTGTTCTTCTCCCCACAGCAGAACACCCTGTGAGGTCCGTGGGGCTGTGAGCTCAGAAGAGAGCTGTGACTAGCCCAAGGTCACCCAGCTGGCTTCATGGGGGAGGGCGGAAATCAAACCCAGTTTTCCCAGATAAGAGTCTGGCTCCTTAACCAAACTGGAGGGCTTAGCAGCTAGAACTTTCTAAATGCCCAGTGTGTTTGCAGGGCAAGCAATTGATGTGGGCCTCCGGTCACCTCCGGTGCACTGCCTGGGTCTGTTGTCCTTGCTGGCCGCCCGGCTGTTCCAGGCCGCTGCTCGCCCTCCCCCTCCTGTTCCTAGCCCTGCAATCAGCTGGAATGCTGCTCTGGCCCACACAACCCGTCCAGCTCCTGTGCCAATGGCCGGCTCTCTCCCCTTCTGGACACCCAAGGCTCCCACCCTGGCAGCGCCATTCATTCATTCATTCATTCGTTCGTTCAGAAAATTTATCTCCTTCCCTTCACCAAATGGTCCCAGGGCGGGTTACGGTGAGATTAAAACATATCAAATGGTAAAAGACAATTAAAAATATAATAACCCCCTTCCTACCACCCCCACCCTCCCTCCCTGACAGTACAGCACCCTGAGGAAGCTATTTAAACAGTAAACACTTGGGTGAAAAGATACATTTTTATCATGTGCCAAAAGTATACAATGTATGCACCTGGCAAAACTCAAGACAAGGGAGGCTGTTCCAGAGTCTAGGGGCCACCACAGAGAAGGCCCTCCTGCAAGACCCTATGCCTGGTACCTCTGCAAGAGAAGGAACCCCAAGAAGGGCCTCTCCTTGGGACCTCAGTGCCCGGGCAGGTCTATATGGGAGAAGGCGCTCCTTCAGATACCCAGGGCCCCAGCTGTTTAGGGGTTCATAAGTGTCAACACCTTGAATTGGGTTTGGTAGTGAACAGGTAACCAGTGCAGATCCTTGAAGGCCAGCATGATGCGAGTCCGGCCAGAGACTCCGGCCAGCGGCTGGGTGGGTCAGCCTCTCCTTTGGGCCAGATGAATCCTCTCCTCCGCCGCCTGGTCCATCCATCCCTAGGACCGGTTAGTCCCCCTTGAGCCTCGGAGGTCCCGTGGGCGCCTGCCCAGAGAAGCGGCTCCAGCGTCGCCCTTTTGTCCTTCTGTGGAATGGCTGGCTTAGCGCCCTCAACAATTTGCTGCCTTTTTTCTTGCCTCAAGTGCCTCCCAAATGCTCTTTTGCCTGTAATCCCTGCAATAACTCCTAAAGCGCTTGGACTTAGGCTATTGTTGGGAGCGGAGCACTTTGTGCCAGAGGGGATTACAAGGCGGAATTCTGTTGCATCCCAACGCAAAGGGAGGGGAGGACGCCGTGGCCTGAGTGAGCCAAAGGGGGCCAGAGGTGACGGCTCTCCTGGGCTGAGGATCGCTGGGGCCACGCAGCAGAAGCCCCTTCCTTGGACCCCAGGCCCAGGGCGGCCCATTGGCTGCTGTGGCAAGGGGAACAGGCAGTGTGGTTCATGAAAGAGAAGCCCCCAGATGTGGTCTAGTGGTTAGGGAGCTGGACTCTTATCCGGGAATAGCGGGTTTGATTCCACACTCCTCCATGAATACAACCGGGTGACCTTGGGCTAGTCACAGCTCTCTTCTGAGCTCCCACAGCCCCCCACCGGGTTGTGGGGAGAAGAACAGAAGGTTTGTCAGCTGCTTTTAGTGCCCTTGAATGGGTGAGAAAAGCAGGTAGAAAAGCCAACTCTTCTTGAAAGAGACACTTGTGCACTTTGCTGAGATTATTCTGCAGTCTGGGAGCCGGCACTGAAAAGGCCCTATCATGGCCGTCCACCCCTTTTGCTGCTGAGGGCAGTGGTATAACTTAAGGCTGATATGGGAGAAGGCGCTCCTTTAGATATTTGTGGCCCAAGCCCTTTAGGGCCTTATAGATTAAAGTTAACACCTTGAATTGGGCTCGGTAGTGAATGGGCAGCCAGTGCAATTCTTTTTAGACCGGCCTGGTGTGCGTCCGGCCAGCTGTCCCGTTCTGCACCAGCTGCAGCTTCCAAACTGTCCTCAAGGGCAGCCCCATATAGGGCACATTACAGTAGTCGAGTCTGGAGCATAAATACTGTGGTCAGATCGTCTCTGTGAACAAAAGGCCTCGAGCCGGTACGCCATGTCTCCATCCCTGGCTCAGCTCTCTCTGGCCACTTTGGCTGAGAACTGAAACTTCAGCCGCGCGCCGTCTAATACAGCTTATCCCAGGCTGCAGTGGTGACATTCAGCGACTAATCTTTAACCAAAATCCACCTCCATCTGATATCCAAACTCTCTCTGCTGGAAATCTCCTTTCCAGCGTCACCCCAGCAGACCTGCTGCGAGGGAAGGAAAGTCAATCAACTCCGAGCTTCTGCTAAAGCTGGTGCCCCCCCCCACCCCGCCCCAAATGGTAATCGGTGAGAAGATGATCTTTTCATGATCGCTCCAGATGTCCAACTTTACACCAGATAATTCTTGCCTCCTGCTGCCTCTTTGTGATAAGAGTCGCTCCCCATTTTGCCCCCCCCCCCAGGTTTGCTTTCTGCAGAACGAGGGTGGATAAGTCCTGGAAGGAAACCCCCCACCCCCGCCACTCCACCAGAGGGAAAAGCGTCCCGCACTTTGCTTTTTGGAATCTTTTGCAATCTGGGTAATGTTTGACAGAGTTAGCAGAGCAGCACAGCCACAAATCCGCACACGGCCCTTTGGGTTATGTGAGGTCACACGGGCAGCGAATTCTGGGGCTGCAGAGGCCCTGGTTTTTGGACCGCCGACGGCTGGCGCTCTTTGCTTGCTGGCATAATGTTTCCCCCAAAGTAAACCGCGTTCAGTAAAAGGCAGGGGAGCAGCTCTGCATTAAGTGGGAGTTTGTTTCTGGCTTGGTCCCTTCCCTTGTCTTTTCCATTCCTGCCTCTTCCGCTGTGGTTGGAGTGTTGTCCCCAAATCAGCCTATCCGGCCTTTCCACGCTGAGAACACGGTCAGGTCCAGCTTCTTCTGCCACCCGCACAAGAGTGTAGAAGAACAGATCCCCCCTTCGCCTTCTAGGGCGTCCTGTCTGCACAGGACGGAATGTAGACTGGGTGGCCAAAATGGACTCTTGGGCTCTGGTCACACCTCTGTGAGACAGGATGTCCTATTCATAATCCAAGCTGAGGACGTACCTGCTCTGTTCACACCTAGGCTGTTCTCAGACCGTCCTCGCTCTGGGCTGCATTGCTTACCCCTTTCCCCGCGATCAACCTGAGCCTCCTTCGTGGAACTCTTGGCTCTCCACCTCTTTAGCTGCATCAAATCTGTCTCCTTTCTTATTGGATGCCATTGTGTCACTCAAGGGAGGTGGGGGGGGGGTCTGTGGTTCTTTTTTAAGCCTGCTCCCCCGCCTCCACACACCCCTTCCTTTTTATGTGCCTTTCTTCTCTGTGTGATTAATTTTTAAAATAATAATAATAATAAATTTGTGGGGAAATGCTAGATAGAGGAATTATGCACAAAAACTGAGCAGAGAAGGAACGCCACGTGTGCTGCCCTTCCCTGGACATTGGCCAAAGCAAAGGCTGGACCCACCCACCACAGCAGGGTCCAGCCTCCTTTAGCCTGTCCCTCTGCTTACGCTGAGGAAGAGAAGAAGGCCAGGGATGCCAGGACAGGCCGAGTCCTCTGGTTAGAACGATCTGACGGGGATAAACCGGCTTGGAAGACAAGCTGAATAAAAATAACGTGGGTATTGTGACCACAGTATGACCTGAAGCCATCTTAAACCAAAGGTGTGACCAGTTCCTTGGTTACCTCCAGACGCTGGCCAGATATCCTGCCGAGAAATGAGCATCCGGGATATTGTCTGCTCGGTGTTATTGCTTCCCAGATGTCTTTGCACAGTTTGGCCACATGCGCGTCCAGGTATGCAGCCATCACTGAACACCTGGAGGCGCATGCCCCCACCTTTAAACATGCACGCAGTCAGTTTCAGCCTCCACTCACGCTCAGTGCTGGGTATTCTAGCAAGAATTCTTAGCATTTCTTAGCGAGAAGACAGCAGGGCTACAGTGGACTTGCTGTAGTAATGTGAACTTCGAAACCAGTCTGGGGGCCAACACAGAGCAGGCTGTCTCAGCATGGATTGGGGGCGTGCAAGAATGCAATTTTTGGGATTTGATTTGAACTGAATATCTGAAAATTCAGTTTGATTTGGATCTTTAACATTTGAATTTATCTACATTCGATTTGAATTGAGTAAATTCGAATCTATTCATTTGAATTTTCAATTCGAATTTGCACATATGTTGACAACATTCGTATGTGCCCGTACGCATCTGTACGCATCCTGTAGTTATCCCGTATGCATCCCGTTTTCGTCCTGTGTGCATCCGTAAAATGTGTATAGATGCGGGAAAGATGCATACAGGCAAGTACGCGTTGTGTGCATAAGAGTGTCTGAATAATTCAAAGGAATAGATCTGAAAATTCAAAATCCGTTTGAGTGTTTAAATTTGAATTTATAGACATTCAATTTGAATTTGGATGTCGAAATTTGAATGAATTTGGTTGGATTTTGTGCAAATCCAAGTGTGGAATTCCTTGCTCTGGGCCAGAAACTATTCCATCCCAGGGCAAATGTAGCCTTTATGTTTCCCAGGCAGGGAAGTTCTTTCCTGCTATTTTCTCTTGATAATTTAATTTAAAACATGACTGTACAATGGGAGTTTCTGTTTGTTTTTAAATGGGATAGAAATTCACCGCCACCAGCAAACAGTTTCCTCCAGAGAACAGAACAGACGCCTGCTAATGGAAGAGAAATCCTCAGACCATTTCATAACTTTACCTCTGCCTTTGCAGTGCAGGAAGTAATAATACAGGTCAAGCCGACAGATTTTATTTCAAGGAGCAAGTCCATGTAATAGCCTTATTCCTGTCTTCATCTGCAGAGTGAGTGAGGAAGGGAGGGGGTGATGTAATTGGATTATACTGGGAAACAAAAGAATTATCGGGCAAAAGGAAACAAAGGACAGAAGCTGGCAGGGATCTCTTGCCTAGATTCTATGCAAAAAGCAGTTACAGAAAAGACCATCGAGCTAAACACAATGTTTTTGGGGAAGCAGATGGCCAGATCTATAGAAAATGGGGTGGGGAGAGGAATATTAATGTTGGGTATGCATCCTTGTTTGAAAGGCTAATTGCACTTTGACCACTACAATTAAACTGCATGATGGACTGCAAGGGGAACTCAATGCCAAGAGAGCCTAGCTCGGTCAGGCCACAGGCCGTCTAGTCCATTAGAACCTAAGAGGAACCGAAGAGGACTGAAGCTGGATTAAACCTTAGGTATGACCACAGCCCTTGTGAGTGATACACTGAGGAATTTATTCATGACACCATTTTAAGCCAAGATCCCTCTTGACCTGGGAATTACTGATTGTCTTAGGAGGTCCTGGCCCTTTCTCTACTGGGCCTTATTCTGGATTATGTCCAGAATAAAGAGCTGTGGTCCGCATGAGGCTGGCAGGTCCTTATACCAGGGTACAATTCAGAATAAGGCTCCGTGCAGGAAAGGTCCTTGTCTTGCTTAGGCAGCGACTGTCTAACAGCCGTATAAGTTTAACCTCAGTGTATTTACCCTGGTTAATTATTTTTGCAGCAGATCATAATGGGAGACCAGAAAAATCCTGGGCCAGTCTAACCCTCGTGGCTCTTCCGTGGATTATCTGAAGTGCCACTCTGCTGAGCCTTCAGCTGCTGAGCAACCTTTGGGCCTCTGCTTGGGTGCAAAGGCCTCTTTCCCCCGCCTGACAAAGTCTAATTATCGAGTAAGTTCAACCAGGGACGTACCTGCACTTTGCTCACCTGTCCCTGCTCACCTGCACTAGGGATGTGCACTAATGGTTTTTTTGACATTCTGTTTGGATCGAATCGAATATCTGAAAATCCAATTCGATTCAAATCTTTTAAATTTGAATTTAACAAGATTTGGTTCCTGTTTGCCGAATTCGAATCTATTCGTTCAAATTTTTGATCTGAATCTGCACATACGAATGTTGACAACATTCGTATCTGCACATCTGGAGATTCCCCACATCCGTACGGATCCGCACACATCTGTATGCATCCTGTAATTATCCCGTATGCAGCCCGTTTTTGTTCTGTACGGATCCGTACAAATGCCCACGGGTGCGGGAAAGACGCGGATCTTCAAGTACGCATCGTATATGAACCCATACACATACGACTGTCCAGGTAATTCAAACGAATAGAGTAGAAGTTTAAAATTTTGATTCAAATGTTTACATTCAAATTTTGGGATATTCTATTCAAATTTGCATTTCGAAATTCGGCGCATTTTATTGGATTTCAAACGCCTACGCGAATGTTCGTTTGCATCCCTAACCCACAAACCTGCCACCTCAAGCAAGAGCCCCTTGGAGGCGAAGAGGTCTCTCTCCAGTCCTCCTTGGGCTCCGCCATTCCCAAGCCAGACTAGGCAAGAGCAGAGGCCAGCAATGTCCCAGATGTCTGTATGCTCCCCTACACCACAGTGAGGTGGGGAAATGCACCTTCATTCCCGTAACGTCCTTCCCCTGCTTTACTGTTGCTAAAGATTACCAGGAATATTTTTCGACTGGGATCTTTCTGCACTTGGCTTCCGGTCTGCGGGACAGGAAAAGTGCATCTCCTGGTGGCACGCACTAGCATTCACACTAGCACGCGCTAGAGCACACCCCTCATGCGCCAGGACACTCACCTGCCTCTGGACGCGTGTCCGGGCGCCACCATCTCCTCCGCGGAGCCTGGCGGGACTGTGTGTGCGCTGGCGCCATCACCACAATGACTGTGACATGACAGGCATGCGCAATTGCGTTTACGGTGATCTGAGATGGCAGCACGCTTGCGTGGCACCTCAGGCGACCCCCGGTATCGGAAGAGCTCTCCAGTGGCTAGGATAGGTAAGGTTGTGAATGTGTGTGGTGCATGATTTCATGCACCACTGCTAGTAGCGGCCGGGGTAGGTTCTGGTACAGCAGGAGACGTTTCTGATGTGGAGACGCCTCTTGCAAGTGCAGATGGTGCATCCCAGAAATACCCCAGCATGCGCTAGCACATCAAAGGCCTATTTGCACTATGGCCTCTAGTGAAGAAGTAGTGAAGCTCTGGTGAAGAGCATCCGCACCGGTTGGAAGCTGCTACCGCCTCCAAGCGCCCCCTGCCGCACCAGAAGTTCACTGATTGTTGATTAGGTGTGGAGCAAGAACTCATGCTCTGCACCTTAACCAACGTTACCTGAAAGCTTACCTCAAGCGTCTGGGGCAGCGACCATCCACTTCTCTTCCGGTGCCGCGCAAGCGCACTGGCACCTCGTACAACTATAGGTGCAACTCTGCGTGTGCAAAGCATCAGCGTCGTCAAGACGGCAGTGCGGACGCATGCGCGGTCGCACATGGCGCCACAGCCAAAATGGCGGCGCCCAGATGAGGCCTGGGCCCCGGATGGAATAAGGTAAGTATTCAATCGTGGGTGGGGGGAACAGCCAAAGTTGACTAGGGCTCTAAGTGTGGCCACTAGTTGACGTTGGTTAATCATGCTCCTTTCCCATCCAGCAGATGGGAAGGGAAGTGGGAAAACGCCCCGTGTGAACTGGCCTCCAGTTTCCAGTTTCAGCAACACAATAGGTAGTTTCACATTTCACGATGGTAACACAATGCTTACGATTTGGTTAAATAAGGAGGGAAACACAGTTTTAATTTTCACAACTCTTGATGGAAACATGATAGATAAGATGTTTGAAAACCTTAAGGGACGTGTACTGCCAACATACTAGAAGAAGATACTTTTCTCACCCTTAACAGGACTCAAAGCGGCTGACAAACCTTCTGTTCTTTGCCCCACAGCCGACACTCTGTGAGGTGGGTGGGGCTGTGAGAGCTCAGAAGAGAGCTGTGACTAGCCCAAGGTCACCCAGATGGCTTCACAGATGAGGGCGGAATAAAATCTGGTACCACTAGACCAAACTAGGGACATACTCAGTGGATTAAATAAACCAAGAGGATCGCTTTGGAATCTGGAGATCCTTTGCTCCATTTATACACCACTGGAGCTTGGAAAGGTCCATGTTTTGGGCTCCGGTTCCCATGATCCTCAGCCACATCGGCTGCTCCATAGGGCACTCATTAAAGGCCGCTACTTTAAGCCCTTTCCGTGCTGGTCCTTATTCTGGATTATATCCCGGTCAAGGTCTGTGGTGGTCTGCACCAGCTTGCCAATTCCAGGCTGCTATTCCAGGATATAATCCGGAACAAGGAGCAGTGCAGAAGGGGCGTTCCACACACACACACAACGTGGAAAGAGGTCTGCCTATGAAAGCCCATCTTCACCTGCCGGTCACCTGATCCGCCCTTCCTTACTCTTCTGCCTTCATATGCCCTTCAAGGACTTTGCGTCCAGTGACAGGGTGCCTGGCGCAAGTGGGCGCCCACAACGGCTCCTTCCGCAGCGTGTGTGGACCGGTTCACGGGCCTGGCTTAAAATCTAAAACCGTGGAGACTTTAAAGAAGGCTGGACCCTGGAGGGTGTCGTCCGCTTGCGCCCCCACTCACGCTGGCCACGCGGAGGAGAGCGAGAGCTCACGGGAAAGGCTGGTCGGGAGGCAGGTGGAAACTGGCGTCCAGGAAGATGCTGAGGGTGCCGACGCTGGTGAAGGTGATGAAGGTCCAGAAGAAAAGGCGGTCCACCACGATGGCCACGTACTCCCAGTCCTCCTTGAGCTGGAAGGATGTGGTGAAGGGATGAGTTGAGGAGAAGCAACAGAAAGGAGGGCGAACATAGTCAGGGGGTGGAGCCAGAAAGCGCCAACGGAATTGCCTGGCGCAACCTGATGGGCAGGAGAGAGTTATCAGGGCAGGCCTTGCGCTCAGGCACCGTGTGAACCAGGGATGCTCAACTCCCAGAGTTCCTAAACTGTGCTGTGAACAACTGGTTAGGGCTGATCAGGACCAGCAGGGCTGCGTCTCTCGGATCAGTCTGCCTCTCTCCTTAGTCCTGCCATATAGGCCAGGCACTTGTTTCTGTAAAGTTTGAGCCCTGTGTAGTTCCTTCCTTCCTTCCTTCCTTCCTTCCTTCCTTCCTTCCTTCCTTCCTTCCTTCCTTCCTATAGAATCCTAGAGTTGGAAGGGACCTCCAGGGTCATCCAGTCCAACCCCCCACTCTAGGCAGAATTCCCTAAACCATCCCAGACAGATGTAGGTCCAGCCTCTGCTCACTGGGCGTCCACTTGCACCAGGCACTCCAGCCAAGGAGAACCCACTATCTCCCGTGGCAACCTGTTCCACTGACTGATCACCCTCACTGCCTGGAAGTTCTTCCTAATATCTAATCTGCATTGACTCCCCTGGAGTTTCATCCCGTTGTTTCTAGTCCTCCCATCTTGGGCAAGTGAGAACAGGGACAATTCCTCTGCACTGTGACGGCCCTTCAGAGACCTGAAGACCACCATCATGTCTCCTCTCAGTCTTCTGTAGGCTGAACATTCCTAGATCCTTCAACCATTCCTCGTAGGACATGGTTTCCAGACCACTCACCATTTTGGTAGCCCTCCTTTGGTCTTGCTCTATTTTGTCAAATGTCTTTTTTGAACTGGGGTGCCCAGAACTGGACACAGGACTCTAGATGAAGTCTGACCAAGGTAAAGAGGAATAATTACTTCTCGTGATCTAGACTCTATGCTCCTCTTGATGCATCCTAGGATGGTGTTTGCCTTTTTTGCAGCTGCATCACACTGCTGACTCATCTTCATCCCTGTGATCAACCGTGACACCAGATCCTTTTCACTTGTGCTGCTACTCAGCCAGATTCCTCCCATTCTGTATTCAATTTTACCATTTTTCTTACCAAGATGTAGGGCTTTACATTTGTTCCTATTAAATACCATCCTGTTTGTTTCAGCCTGCTGTTCAAGCTTATCTATATCCCAAATCTTCCTCCCTTCCTTTGTTTCTCTCTCTGCTTTTCTCAAGGGCCTGGGTGAAGAGGTATTTTTAACTAGGCACCAAAAAACATGTAATGTTAGCGCCTGCCATACCTCTGCAGGAAAGTTACTCCAAAGACTGGGGGGCCACCAAAGAAAAGGCTTCTCACGTGCCACCATTCCTTGAACTTCTGAGGGTGACAGAACCACAGTGAAGGCCTCATCATCCCCATCACTGGGCAGTCTGTGTGGGAGAAGGCGTTCCTTCAGATGTTTAGGGCACAAGCCATTTAAGGCTTTTAGGACCGTTCCGTACTTAGGATCTGGAGGCCCACCTTCCGCACCTGTGGAGGTCGAAAGAGGCCCTGCCTACCACTAGTTCACTCTGCCCACATTGGATGTGCATATCAACAAAATGGGTCCTCAGGTGACTCAGGGCCCAGGAACTTTTGTCCTTCACCATCAGGGCCCTCAGAGCCGGTGTGGCGGCTGCCTCAGAACAGCTATCCAAATGTGGATGGCCTTGTCCCGGGGTGTGCGGGCCAGGTCAGGAGGTGGGCCACCAGACGTAAGGATGGAACAGCCCAGGTTAGTACCAACATTGTGAATTAGGCTCTGTGGCAGGTAGGCAATGGACGTCATCTTTGAAGACCGGTGTGCAGCCAGAGACTCCCATCTGCGGTTGAGATCCTGCCCCATCTCTAGCTGCCAGCCTGTCTCCAAGGGCCGCCCCAACAGTCCAACTCCAGACTCACCGCATCATAATTCTCTTGCTCCTGTAGTTGCTCCGCAATGTAGGTGACCGCCTCAATGGTGGCCTTCAAGTCTGCGGGGAGGGCGACAGTCTGGCTGGGGGCATCTGTGGATCTTTTTGCATCTGTGGGAAACATCTCCAGCTGGCATCTGGAAAGAAGAAGAAGAAGAAGAAGAGTTGGCTTTTCTACCCCACTTTTCTCACCCATTTAAGGGGACTCAAAGTGGCTGGCAAACCTTCTGTTCTTCTTCCCACAACAGACACCCTGTGATCTGGGTGGGGCTGTGAGAGCTCAGAAGAGAGCTGTGACTAGCCGAAGGTCACCCAGCTGGCTTTATGGAAGAGTGTGGAATCAAACCGGGTATTCCCAGATAAGAGTCTGGCTCGCTAACCACTAGACCTAACTGGCAGGACAGCATTTGCCACAGCACTGAAGGCTTCTTGCACCTCCACCGCAGCAAATGCTACCATTTGAAGATCTACCAACATGCCTGAGAAAGGGGGAAAGAAACCCTCTATCTAGGCGCAGGGGGGACCCTTGGCAGCAGTGAAAAACCCACCGGTCATTTGCAGAATGGAAAATGTTCACAGCAGCGGCTGTGCTGAGCCATGAAAGGCCTAGAAATTGCTTCTGCAGACCCCCAACAGGTCCATTACATTAACAAATCTAATTGGTCTTGAAATCGCTCCTGAAACTGCACAAAACCCGCTGGTTCACCTCAACGAGTGGCAATTGCCCATTTACTGAGCCGTCGTGACATCTCACTCCGAGCGTCCTCCTTCGGCCTCCTAATAAATCAACGCAGGACCATAAAGCGGCCTGAACTTTGCCTTGCACTTTACAGCACCAAATTGCCTGAGCTTTGCTGCGCGGCTGTTTCCAGGAAACAAAATAGGCGAGAAAGCAAACTCCTTGAGCCAGGGGGACCTCCACCTAACACCCCCCAACCCACCTCGGGTTGCGTGCGTGCGTTCGCGTCCTTGCCTGCAGGCTGCCAGGTCAATTCTACCTGCAGGAGGCTGTGCGCATGCTCATGGGGTGGCCCCTCATTGGCCAGCCACCCTCCTAGCTTCACCAGGCCAACTGTGCAGGCACAGGTGGCTGACCAATGAGGAGCCACTCCGCGAGCATGAGCACAGCATGCCGGGCCTCCTGCAGGCAGAATCGACCTGGCAGCCTGCAGGTAAGGCCGCGAACGTGCGCGCATGACCCGAGGTCATTTGGGGGTGTTAGGTGGGGGTCCCCCTGGCTCTAGGAGCCACGATCTCGGCTCCTGGAGACAGCAGGAGCCAAGGGAAAGGAGGTCCCTGGGCTGCCCTTCCTTGGGTCCAGAGGAGCCAATCAAAGCAGCCGAGGGGAGGGTCTTTGGCCCGAATGGGCTGAGAACAGTTCCCCGTCCGCACGAGGCAAGGTAAAGGATGCGTCTGGAACACGTCTTTTACCTGCCAGTGCAAATGGAGAACTGCTCTCAACGCGTTTGGGCTGAAGCTTTCTGAGGCGTCTTCACTGTGATGTGAAAATGCCTCTGTTCACACTTAGGCTGGTAGTCAACAATCAGCGAACATCTGGCCAAGAGCACCCACACCTTTAGGAGCCCGTTACAGCCCCCAAGCATGCCCTGACTCACCAGAGGTTCCCTAATCACGCACTAGTTGTGGATTATGGAGTTGTGCTCCACACCTTAACCGGCCTTAACCCTAAGCTTATTTGGAGTGTCCGGGCAGCGGCTATTCGCACCTCCTCCCAGGTTGTCTGAGGTGCCCCGAAAGCCTGGTGGCACCTGGGGTAACCACAGACGCCACTGTGACTGCATGTGCGCAGAACGTCAGCACGGTTATGGTGACGCCACTGACGCAGCGGGTGCCACAGCCAAAATGGCAGTGCCCCGACCACACGATCAAATCAGGTAAGTATTCAATTGTGTTCGTGTGGCAACGGCTAAAGTTAACTAGGGGGCAAGTACGGGCACTAGTCAACATTGGTTCATCGCACAGAGTGCGATGAACCAATGTTGACTAGTGCCTGTACTTGCCCCCTAGTTAACTTTAGCCGTTGGGAAGGGCAAAATTGCCCGTGCAGACAATTTCAGTGGAACCCTCTCCAACCAACAGATGGCACCCCAGTCTCACCTTGGAGGCGTTCCGCAAAGGAGAACCATCCTCAGCCGCTTTTCTAGGCTGCTTCTGCCTCCAGGAAATTTCTCCTGCTGGTTTGCAGCGGCTAAGTTAATTAGAGCCATTACTCCATGACCTGCGCATCTGGACACCTCGAGAAGAATCCTGGCTCCTTCTTTTTGCGCAGGACTCCTCGGGTGGAAGAAAGAAACTGTTCCGGGAGGCCAAGGATCTCCTTGGGCACGAAATACTATCCACCGAGCCAGTTAAAGTGGAGAACTGCAGAAACGCTTGAGGAAGCCAACGAAAGGCGGCGTGCGCACTGGGCTGGTGCAAAGCGTGAAACGCACGAAGGAGGGCGCGGAAGAGACTCCCAAGGACGGAGAGAAGAAGATGGGGCTGGAAGGACACAGGGGCGAGAGGCGCAAAGAATTCCGCAGAGAAATGAGCCTAGCTGCAGGAATGCTCCGCCTTGTTCAGGAAAGAATTGATACGTGAAGAGTGTGTCCACATTCAAGATTTAAAGAGCTTTGAAATCACTTTTGAGCACTTGTTCCCAAAGTTTTAAAAGAATCCGCAGTTTCCGAGGATTAAAAGTCCCGAAAGGCGGATTATCTGCAATTGGATCGAATGGGTTCTCCCTGCTGGACTTAGAAATAATCCTCACTATTTAGCAAATGGGAACTCAAAGCAGTTTTGGGGGGGAGGGAACCATGCTTTAGGGGCAATCTCTTCAATTTCCCTTGATCCAATGATAAGCTGGGATTTCCCCTGCCCTAGACCCCTCTTCCAGGGGTCTCTACACCCATTCCAGGACATTCCATTCAGGCCACACCAGCTGCCAGTGTGCCAGGGTGAGACTGGACATTCTGGTCTTTGGCCTCCACAGGGCACAGTCACTTCGAGCAAGGCGGCTGCACCCCATGGATGCCCCCTGTGATTGGTCAGTGGCACCCACCTGTGCACGCAGGCGTGTGCAACTGACCAATCACAGGCCACAGCATGCGCAGTCACAGAACGCCACAGACTGGACCAACAAGCCCCACCGCTGGGCTTGCCAGTCTGGACTCCGGCATTGAGGAGGCAAGTCGCTCGTGTGCGCATGTGCGTTTGCAGGGAGGCGTGCGTGTGGCCCTGGCTGGGGGTGGGGGAGTAGGGCGTCCCTGCAAGCTGTTGCTGATCCGATCGGGTCGGCTACAGCCTGCAGGAACCCAGGACGGGATTGGACCAGGCTTTGTGCCAGTGGGCCGACACAGCCCAATGACAGCAGGCCTGGGCGGAGCGTCCCTCCCCTGCGGCAGCCTTTTTGGGCTAGGACAGGTGGGGGCAGGTGCTCCATTTGCACCTAGGCAGGTATGGGATGGGTGGGAATGTGCCCCTTACCTGCCTAGGTGTGCCCCCCGCGTGTCCTGGGCTTCCTGCACTACAACCATTTGGTGAGGCAAGGCGGGCCTGGAGGCTCTAACAGCCTTCCCTAGGTTCAGATGTTCTTCACAAGAGGTTCACTAATTGTTGACTACCAGCCTAATTGTGCAGAGGCCTCAGGCCATTCTGAATATTGCTCTGGTCTTTTCGGATAGCTCTTTGTTTCGCCTGCCCTTGTTTCTACCTCTGAGTCTTTATTTCAGACACACCTGATTGCCTGGTTAGGAGCTCACCTGTTGGGTTTGGGGAAAAGAAAGTCACAGGCTGGTGTGCGGATGAAATATTCGTCGGTGCAGTAACTGCTTTTGACCACAACATCTTGCTTAGGGTACAGAGGCGGCGGCTTCAGGACTGGCTCTGGTTTGGGACGCCGCAGGCCCAGGTATCGGGGGAGCCTGTGTATGAAGATCTAGAGAAGGGGGGAGAGAAGAGAATTCACGCTGCTACAGATCTGTCCCATTGATCGACTGGCAGTGAGAAATCAGAGGTGACCCAGTTTGATCTTGCGGCTAGGGGGCCGGACTCTTATTTGGGAATACTGGGCTGATTCTGCACTCCTTCACGAAGCCAGCTAGGTGACCTTGGGTGAGTAACAGCTCCCTTCTGGGGTCTCACAGCCCCACCCACCTCACAGGGTGTCATTGTAGGGAGATGAACAGAAGGTTTGTCAGCTGCTTTGAGTCCCCTTAAGTGGATGAGGAAGGTGGAGTAGAAAAACCAACTCTTCTTCTTCTTCTTCACCATGTTTTGATCCATGTCTTTCCCCTTTCCCTGCTCACTGGCCAGTTCCTTGTCCATCGGTCTCCCAAGGCCTTCAGCCAAAGTGGCCATTGGATCATGGGAGCTGTTGTTTGCAAAGGAGTTTCCGGGCCCCCCACCACAGCCTGTCCGCAGGGGAGGGAAGCCGTACCTGCCTCACCCAGAAGGGCATCTCATGCGTGTTGGGCGAGCGGTGGTGCAAGTTGAGGTCCACCACACTGAGGATGACAGAGAAGGTGACCAGGATCATGGTGAACATGAGATACTTCACGATGATGGGGACCGCCAAGGACGTCTCGGGGACCTTGTCCGCCAGCAGGAGCAGGAAGACCGTCAGGGTGAGGAGCGCAAAGATGGAGAGGGTCATCTTCTCCCCTGGCAGTGGGGCGAAGAGCAGAGTCAGGCCCGGAAAGGCTTCTATCCCTCCCAGAACTAGACATCATAACTGTAAGCCTTCTAACGCTAGCTGTAAGCAGGCACAAGTTTAGCTTCACACTGTCGGGAATATTTGTGGCAGCGGCCCTGATCCAAAGGGAACTGCTTACACACCAGTCCCATTTCAATCAATCGGGGAAATGGCTACTCCACCAGTGGGTTCCCACTCAGCAATTTAACCTGGTTGTAAACAGGGTTTTTTTAGAATCAGCAGTGAGGTCTGGTTTTTTGCATTCCCACTGCTAGCTTATAATGCGGACTCACTCTCCTTTCTTTAGTGCCCAGCAGGAGAGGAACCTCATCTCATCTCTCCTCTCCTCAACAGAATCCCCTCCCCGTGCATTCAGCAACTGGACACCGTCATACCTTGACTTCATCAGGGCGGGCAATTCAAACCCCACCCTCTATATAAACGGTCCCCAGCATGAGATCATGGAGTCCTTTGGGAGTAGGACGGAGGAAGCAGGCAGGCTTTTACACAGGAGCCGGCAATGGAACTTTGCACTGGATCACTACAGCAGATCAGCGTAAAATGGCAGGGATCGGGAAGGAAGGGGGAAAAGGGAGCAGGCAGGCTTTTATGCAAGAGCAGACACTTCACTACCCCAGGAGGGAAGCCGAAAGTCTGACACAACTGCTGCCAAAGAGTCCCTCTCTGTAAAATCAGACACTTTGTTGACCCACTCCCTGCTACGTGGTGTGATCCCTTGTTACATTGTCGATCTGATCTCCGCCAGCTTTGTTCATTCTTCACCTCCTTCCTCTCCCCTTTCAGGTAGATTTCCTTAGCCTGTAATGAAGAGGGGGCTACAGGAGAGGAAATCACAGCTTGCAGAGCCCAAATGTCTCCTGCTCTTTGGTGAGACCCTGGGGAGGTCAATGTCTCCAAAAATGTGGCCAGGACAAGGCCCCCAGGCACTCCCCCCCCCCCGCAACTGAGACAAGAGACAGGGACATGAGTAACCCACCGGCATCTGGCGGGAGGTAGAATACAAAGATGGCGAGGATTGTGATCAAGATGCAGGGGATGATGACGTTGATGAGGTAGAAGAGGGGCTTCCGGCGTATGATGAGGTAAAAGGTGATGTCTTCATACAGAGGGTTGCCCGGGAGGGTGTTCTTTCGCGACGGCTTGTGCCGAATCTCCCACTGCCCATTGTCTGGAGGGAGACAAGACAGAAAGGAGGACAACGCTAAGATGAATGAGCCTCCTCTTAACATGCGGTCACACCGATCTGCAGAACATGTCGGGTTGACTCTCTCTGTCCAGGGCCAGATCCAGGTGCCACCAGATTTATGGTAAGCCCTGGAATAGACGGTCGTGGGTTCCTCCAACTTCAGAGCGGTCAGACAGATTCTTGCCCTGAGCAGGGTTTGGATCCTGAAAGGAAAGAGATCTTCTCCTGGGAACTCTTGGCCTCTTTGCACAGAAGTTGCCCTGAGACCATGGACCTATATGCAAGCCAAAAGAGAGAGGATGGGGCCCCTTTGGGGAGGAATTCTGGAATCAGGCCTTCCCCTTTCATGGTTCCATCTGCACTTTCTGAGTCAAGCAAGATGCCTCCAAAGGCCACTTACAGGGAGTCAAGAGCAGGTGAAGGTTTTGCCCTTGTCTTCTGCCTGAGGTGCCCAGGCGCAACTGGTAGGACATTTGTGAGACGGGAGGCTGGATTAGGTGGGCTGCTGTGGCCTGATCCAGCAGGGCCTCCCTTATGCTCCCATGTTCCTGTGGGTCCTGGGGTGATTTCACACTTCCCTTCCGGTCCGACAGACGGGAAAGGAGCGCAATGAACCAACGCTGGTTCCGCTCGCACTTGGAGGAGCGCTACTCAATTATTCGATCTCAGGGCCAGTCCTCTTCAGGGTGCCACCATTTTGGCTGCGGCGCCCTCTGCGAACGTGCATGCGTCAGCGCTGTCGCCATGACAACACCGACGCTCTGCGCATGGGCAGTAGCATCTGTAATTGTCTGAGGTGCCAGCGTGCTTTCGTGGCACCTCAGACGACCCCGGAGCACCGGAAGAGGTGCGAATGATGGCTGCCTGGATTCTCCAGGTAAGCTTTCAGGTAAGGTTGGTTAACCTCTGGGCAGGCAGGGCGCGCTCGGGGGCTGTAGCAGCCTCCTCCTAGTGCAAGACGCCCTTCCCCAGAAGTTCCCTAATCGTGCACTACGAACCCAAGTGCGAAAAGGCCTCTGGAGAGCCCCCGTGCCAGGGACTGCGCCCGGAGCACAGGAAGAGCCAAAGCATTTGCTCCTCACCGATAAATGTGTTTTTGTAGACGAGGACCTCCTTCACTTCTCTGTTATTCTCATCCAGGGGGTGCAAGAGGGTGACCTCGGAGGCGTCGTACGTGTAGGAACGGAAGACCATGGTGCAGTTTTGCCAGTCGAAGGGGAAGTAAGTCACCTGCTCCCCCCCCCCCAAAAAAGAGAGAGAGCAGGACAGGTTAGCAGCCCCCCCTCCTGCCACAAGCATCTCTCCTGCTGCCTGGCATTGAGATTTCCCATGCCCTTTCCTCCTCTCACACATGCGGGCATCTTCTAGAGCAGCGGTTCCCAACCTTCCTAATGCCGCGACCCCTTAATGGAGTTCCCCATGTTGTGGAGACCCCCAACCACAGGGGTAGAGCAGCTAGGAAGTGGGAGGGAAGGGCGGTGGGAGACTTGTCACAACCCCTCTGAAAGGGTAGTTCGACCCCCAAAGGGGTCCCGACCCCCAGGTTGAGAACCACTGTTCTAGAGAGAAATCCTTTGCATACCCCCAGAAGGGCAGCAGCCAGGGGTGTGTCCCTGGGGGCCCGAAGGGTTTCCCTCTGCTGCCTGCAGAGAAGCTGCCTGGTTCAGGGTTGCGCAAAGCAGAAAATGCCCAGAAGCAGTTGGTGCGCCATGGTGTGGGACAGGATGCTGGACTAGATGGGCTGTGGCCTGACCCAGCAGGGCTCCTCTCAGGTTCTTATGGGCTAGGTGGGCTGTGGCCTGATCCAGCAGGGCTCCTCTTAGACTCTTATGGATCAGATGGGCTGTGGCCTGATCCAGCAGGGCTCCTCTTAGGTTCTTATGGACTGGATGGGCTGTGGCCTGATCCAGCAGGGCTCCTCTCAGGTTCTTATGGGCTAGGTGGGCTGTGGCCTGATCCAGCAGGGCTCCTCTTAGACTCTTATGGATCAGATGGGCTGTGGCCTGATCCAGCAGGGCTCCTCTTAGGTTCTTATGGACTGGATGGGCTGTGGCCTGATCCAGCAGGGCTCCTCTCAGGTTCTTATGGGCTAGGTGGGCTGTGGCCTGATCCAGCAGGGCTCCTCTTAGACTCTTATGGATCAGATGGGCTGTGGCCTGATCCAGCAGGGCTCCTCTTAGGTTCTTATGGACTGGATGGGCTGTGGCCTGATCCAGCAGGGCTCATCTGAGGTTCTTATGGACTAGATGGGCTGTGGCCTGATCCAGCAGGGCTCCTCTCAGGTTCTTATGGGCTAGGTGGGCTGTGGCCTGATCCAGCAGGGCTCCTCTGAGGTTCTTATGGACTAGATGGGCTATGGCCTGATCCAGCAGGGCTCCTCTTAGGCACTTATGGAGCAGACGGGCTGTGGCCTGATCCAGCAAGGCTCCTCTTAGGTTCTTATGGACTGGATGGGCTGTGGCCTGATCCATCAGGGCTCCTCTTAGGTTCTTATGGACTGGATGGGCTGTGGCCTGATCCATCAGGGCTCCTCTTAGGTCCTTATGGACTAGATGGGCTGTGGCCTGATCCAGCAGGGCTCCTCTTAGGTCCTTATGGACTAGATGGGCTGTGGCCTGATCCAGCAGGGCTCCCCTTAGGTTCTTATTGACTAGATGGGCTGTGGCCTGATCCAGCAGGGCTCCTCTTAGGCTCTTATGGACTGGATGGGCTGTGGCCTAATCTAGCAGGGCTCCTCTTAGGTTCTTATGGACCGGATGGGCTGTGGCCTCATCCAGCAGGGCTCCTCTTAGGCTCTTATGGACTGGATGGGCTGTGGCCTCATCCAGCAGGGCTCCTCTTAGGCTCTTATGGACAGGATGGGCTGTGGCCTCATCCAGCAGGGCTCCTCTTAGGCTCTTATGGACAGGATGGGCTGTGGCCTCATCCAGCAGGGCTCCTCTTAGGCTCTTATGGACCAGATGGGCTATGGCCTAATCCAGCAGGGCTCCTCTTAGGCTCTTATGGACTGGATGGGCTGTGGCCTCATCCAGCAGGGCTCCTCTTAGGCTCTTATGGACCAGATGGGCTATGGCCTAATCCAGCAGGGCTCCTCTTAGGCTCTTATGGACTGGATGGGCTATGGCCTGATCCAGCAGGGCTCCTCTGAGGTTCTTATGGACTGGATGGGCTGTGGCCTGATCCAGCAGGGCTCCTCTTAGGTTCTAATCTTCTTATGTGGATGGATCTTTAGGTCAGTGGTACACCTCCACCAAGAGGGCTTTGAGGGGAACGTTTATGAATGCCCTTCACAAAGGACTGTCCCTAAATGCATCCTTTTGGAAGCACCTTCTTCAAATGAAGGAATAATTTTCCAAAACATGGCCGATGCAAATGTTCCACCATGCAGAGCTCCTCCCCAGAGGCTGAATGTCTGACGCCTTGGAGGGCATCCAGACCCCCCTCCACCTCTTGCCCCTCCTGCTGTGGAGACTCAAGACCTTCGATGCCACCTCAGTGCTCTGTCTACTGAATGCCCTGTGGAGATGCAGCTTTTATCTGAATGAACTCCACCTGTATCCACCCACCCACCCACCCACCCACCCACCCATCCATCCATCCATCCATCCATCCATCCATCCATCCATCCATCCACCCACCCACCCACCCACCCACCCATCCATCCATCCATCCATCCATCCACCCACCCACCCACCCACCCACCCACCCACCCACCCATCCATCCATCCATCCATCCATCCATCCATCCATCCATCCATCCATCCATCCATCCATCCACCCACCCACCCACCCACCCACCCATCCATCCATCCATCCATCCATCCATCCATCCATCCATCCATCCATCCATCCATCCATCCATCCATCCATCCATCCATCCATCCATCCTGCCCTATCCCACTCCGTTTGCACAAACCACACCAGGACCTCAGGTGGCACCGGTCTGGGATGACCCATTTTTCAATATCCAATCCCCTCACCACCTGAACAGCCCTCCTGGCCAAGGGTCAAACCCAGCCCGTCTCACCTGGATGCTGCAGCTGCTCCGGTAAATGGCCGGGGGCTGCCAGCGGACCACCCCGTCATAGCTCACCAGGACGTTCACGGCCAAAGAGATCTCAAATTCACCATCGTTGCTGGAAGGAGGGATTGAGAAAACACGGGAGGGTGGATGGGTGGGTGGGAGCCCCTTACCACTTGCCAAGGGCAAAGCAGGCAGTGGCACTCCTGAATTTGGGGGGCAGGAAGAGGCCTCTCTTTGTGAGCACCCATGGGGCATCCAAATGGCTTAAACGCCACCCGTTTCTGACCCCCCAGGGACTGCAAGGGAGGGGTCGCCACCCAGCCCGACCCTGCAAAGCGCCCCCGCCATGCCCTGAGCTGCCTCCGTCTGATAACAGATTGCTAAAAGACCTGGATGGACGGAGGAGGGTTTCCTTCTTCCCCAGAGGGCACAGTATGCTGCCCGCTCCACCCTGCCTGGCCCTCTGAGTGCCACCCACTTGTTCATGAGGACAATATCTGGGAGCCAGACTTCGCTGGAAAAAATCCGAATGGCGGTGATGCCCCCGTAGTCCTCAGGCTTCCAGGTGAGACGGTAGTCGATCCAAGTCTGGGGGCAACGGGAGGGAAAAGGGCGGTGAAAAGAGAGCAGGAGGAACGGTTGCTTGCAGAAGACACACAGCATTTTCACACCCAGCGGGGGTCCACTTTGGGACCCCCCAAGGCTTCCCACACTTAGCCGGAGCTTCACCAAGTGCAGGATACGTGCCTCTCTCTGGCAATGGCCGTGCGTGCCAGCCATTACTGTGGCGACCACACACCCTCTGCCCAGAAGAGTTGCGAAGGAAGGGTGTGTGCTGTTTGCGCTAGCCGTATCCAAAACATGGCTCTGGAGTGCTTTTTAATGCTCCATGGCTAGCTGACCAGGGGACGGTCTGGCGTGCGCAGGGCCGATTCCAGGACAGAAATGGTTCCATGTGGTGCAGCTGCGCATGCTGGAGCACCCTGGAACTTTCCCTGTAGCCCAGGGGTCTTTTCACATTTACCTGATTAGGCTGCCACGCACTGGGGCTGGTAAACCTCTGGTAAAGGGACCATTCGCACGCGTCACAAGGAAACCTTCCCCAAAGCGTCCATTACTGGCCAGAAGTGCTAGTGGTCCTCCCGTTTACCAGCCCGCATTGCTGCGTCCAAAGCCGGACGTTCCGCCTCCTCCCTGCCGCAATCGGCCATTCCGTGACATGCTCGGATGCCATTGCAGAGGGGCGTCTTCATGTACAGGGACATATTGCGGCCGATCACATCACCGCCCGTGATCAAATGTGCAGCGTCCACTACTCAGTTGCTGATCAAATGGCCCTCTCATGATTCAATGACCGGACGGACGCCACTCCCGGAGGTTGGTGGCCCGGTCACGTCAGAGCGCCTGCGCGGACGCAGCCTCCCCTGCCCATTGACTGCAGGGAACCAGAAGAAGAATGAATGGTCCCGCTGCTGGACGCTCCAGGTAAGCTTTCGGTCAACGTTGGTAAAGGTGCGGAGTACAATTTTGTGCCCTACATCTAATCGACGATTAGTGAACTTCTGGTGAGGGCACCCTCCAACACGTGCGAATTCTCTTCGCTATCTGTTCACTAATTTTTGACTAAGTGCGAATAGACCTCAGGTATGACCAGGTCCTTAGGAGCATCCAGGTGGGAGGAATCTAGCGCCATAACTCTGTTGCCATGGTGGATTTGCATCGCCTGCCAGAGCCTTGTGTCTGAGGATCATGGCCGTGGGAGTTTGAAAAGGAACCGTTTCTGGGCTATACGAATCCTGCCATTAATTGTAGAGATCCCAGGAAGGGAGAAGGCAAGAGGGAAGAGATTCCCCCTTGGGACTTTAAAGAAGCAAAGGAATTTCCATAATTTCCGCTTGAAATCTTGGGCGGTTTCGGTGCTGTTGAGTAGTTTCCCTTCTCTGTCTCTACTGTAAGCTTTTTGGAACCACTGCAATTCTAGGATTTATCAATATTTTATAAATCAAATATTTGTACTTTTAATCTGTATGATTTCACTCCCTGGAAGTTAGGGGGGCCAGTAGCTGTGAGTCCCACCGGCTGTGTAGGGCTTTTGGATGGAGACCAGGGCTGTTTCCGCACTTGGTCTTATTCTGGGATATATCTCAGGATAGGGGTCTCTTGTCCACATGCTAATACAGGCCATGGCAAGTCTCACTAGGACCTGCTGTAGTCTGCAATAACATGCAGATAAGAGACCCTGATCCGGAGATATATTCCAGAATAAGGCCAAGTGCGGAAAGGGCCCAGTTTGGACGCTGACCAACACCCTCAGTTTCCATTTGGGGTCTCCTTATAAGTGTCCGACTAGCGTATTTCTTTGCATTAATATTCTGACTTTCCCAGGTGAACCTGCAAATGCTCTTTTCCTCCTCCTCCCCATTTCCCCCTCCCAACGATCCTGACAGGGTCTTCCATGCCGTGGCTCCACACTGGCCCCAAAAACCTTCAAGGCCCCTCTTATCTGAAGGAGTCGTCTCCAAGGTCTGTGCTGTGGCGCAGAGGAGCTGAGGAGCTGTGACTCGGGGCGGGAATGGCGGACTGCCTTTGGGCTCCCACGGAAGGGAAGGTGTGGACGCCGGCACTGGAGAGAAATGCAGTAAAAGCGTTTTATTGACCCACCAGGTTCAAGTAGACCTTTGTCGTCAATTCTTCGTCTTTCTCTTTCTAGAAGAACCAAAGAAGTGGAAGAAATCAGACATTTGTTGTTGTGGCTTCAGCAGCCTGCCTGTTGCTCAAGGGGCAGCAAAGTATTAGCAGCTACTACTACTATCTTGTGGCAGAGAGTTCCACGGGCTAGGGAGCAACAGGATGGAAAAAAGCAACCTGCCAGAACGTCTTGCGTAGGCCTTAAAGTGCCTTTGCCTCCTTAAGCACAGGGCTACGGAGGGTTCTGTTGAGAGCAGCCCTTTGCTGGGCCCTGGGTCCCAGGGCTCTGAGTTTCTCTTTCTGTTCCAGTCGGGCGGGGTGACTTTTCGCCCTGCGTGTGCAAGGACCAAGGGGTGGAAGATCGGTGTGCAATGATTTTCTCTTGCAACTGGAGGAGAAGCCCCTCCACACATGCCTTCCCAGGGGGGATGCCGGGCGCTTTGCAGGAAGCCAGCCGTGAAGGCTCCTGCCTTTTGGCCCTCTCCCGCAGGACCCTCTGGCTATTAATAGCCAGGCTCTACAGCTGTCGCTTGACGCTGCCTCACACTGGCTCCACACCCAAGCCCAGAAGATCCTCACCGCTTAAAACCCGGACAGGCTCTGCTTGGAGCCACGAAATATGTCACCAATGGCTGCCAGTTCATGTTGCGTTGGGTAGCACAACAGTGTTCCGGACAGCAGCGATTCTCCAGTGTCGCCCCCTGCAGGGGCCTGAGGGTATTTCACCCAAGGGGATCTGGACCGCTTTCTTCAGGAGGGGGGGGGCAGTAAGGAGGGGCAGGAATATTCGCAGCGTTTGAAATTTGTAAGAATTTGGACATCCTCGTGTGATTGGCACAGAAGACGGGCGACTCACCAAGCTGATGAGCTGTGACAGAGACATGCCAATCCTGACGGGGACTTTGTCTCTGATGTTGCGGGTCGGGATGACCGTTGCGCTGTAATTTTCAAAGAGATGCTCCACCAATCGGCCTTCAGCCTCCGAGGCGTTTGCGGCTGGCGAGAGAACAGAGGGCATGGCGTCTTTGGTGACGGAGCAGCTCACAGCTCCCCATCAAGGGCTGGTCCAAGAAAGTAGCTCTGGGCATGGAAACCAAAGGGGCTGGTTCCTACCAAGACAGGTCCCTGCTGCCCTTGCCAGGGCGGTGAAGCCAAAGCTGGAGAAGGGCAGAGAGGATTGTGGGAAACTGCAAAAACCCACTTTGGTTGGAATGCGCACCGTTGGGTGGCAGAGAGATAAAGAAAGGAGGAGTTGGCTTTTCTACCACGCTTTTCTCACCCATTCAAGGGGACTCAAAGCAGCTGGCAAACCTTCTGTTCGTCTCCCCACAACAGAACACCCTGTGAGGTAGGTGGGGCTGTGAGAGCTCAGAAGAGAGCTGTGACTCGCCCAAGGTCACCCAGCTGGCTTTGTCGGGGAGGGTGGAATAAAACCCAGTATTCCCGGATAAGAGTCCAACTTCCTAACCACGAGACTAATTTGGGGCTGGAAAGGGTCACCTGTGCAGGTAAACTGTCTCCTTCTTGAACATTTGCCTCTAGTGCATGAGAATAAAGAATCTCCTTCGCTTTGGTTGATAACGGGGTCTTTGCAGCGGACATCTTGGATTGCCAAAAATGAAAGTGTGGGGGGAGGGGCTGTCCCTTGACTGGCCACTGCTGGGTGCACCTGCATAATGCACCTGCTGACCACTGTTTGGATTCACTGGGCAAAGAGGACTTGTCCTGGTCAGGGATCAATGGATGCCACAGCTTACGTTTGCACCAATGTCCAGTACGGCCAGAAGACACAGAGTAAAGCAAACAGGCCGCATGGAATGGGCCCTGGAGGTCGCAGGCAAAGGGCCAAACTCTAGTCTCAGCCCCTGCCTGCCTCAAGGATCCAGTAGTGAGCTAGTTTGATCTAGTGGTCAGGGAGCTGGACGCTTATCTGGGAATACCAGGTTTGATTCCACACTCCTCCATGAAGCCAGCTGGGTGGCCTTGGGCTGGTCACAGCTCTCTTCTGAGCTCTCACAGCCCCACCCACCTCACAGAGTGTCTGTTATGGGGAGAAGAACAGAAGGTTTGTCAGCTGCTTTGAGTTCCCTTAAAAGGGTGAGAAAAGAGGGTAGAAAAGCCAGCTCTTCTTCTTCTTCTCAAGGGCCTGCCAGCCAAGGGTGGGAAACGCTACCCTTGGGCAGAGATATTGGGCGTTTGGGCACGTTGAAGACTGGGACATTCAGGTGTGCTCTGGCACAGGGCATACGCAGGTGGCAGAGCCGCTTCGGTTCTGAAGTGGCTCCCAACGTGCCCAAACGTGGTACCCTGTCTTTTGTAGCTGTGGAGCAGTGAACACTGCTCCACAGGTCCACGAGGCGCCCAGAGAGCGCTCCTAGTGCAGCCCAGAGGCAGCCTTTGCACCTTCCTCCGTGAGAAGGCCGCGTGAGGCAGGGCGGCGTGGCTGTGCAGTTGTGCAACACACTGCCCAACTGCTGGCCATGAAGGGCAGACAGCGCCAGGCAGCAGCGTTCACCCTCGCCCTGCTGCAGGTATAGAATCGTAGAGTCAGAGAGCTGGCAGGGACCTCCAGGGTCATCCAGTCCAACCCCCTGCTCAAGGCAGGATTCCCTAAACCATCCCAGACAGATGGAGGTCCAGCCTTTGCTTGAAGATCTCCAGTAAGGGAGAACCCACTACGTCCTGTGGCAACCTGTTCCACTGACTGATCGCCCTCACTGTCAGGAGGTTTTTCCTCATATCTAATCTCTACTGACTCCCTTGAAGTTTCATCCCGTTGTTTCTAGTCCTCCCATCTTGTGCAAGTGAGAATAGGGACGATCCCTCTGCACTGTGACGGCCCTTCAGACACCTGAAGACCACCATCATGTCTCCTCTCAGTCTTTCCTTCTGCAGGTTGAACGTTCCTAGATCCTGCAACCTTTCCTCGTAGGACTATTTTGGTAGCCCTCCTTTGGACTTCCTCCAGTTTGTCAACGTGGGTTCCAGGGAGGTTTGGGGCCGGACTGGCGTTCACACTGTGGCCACCAGCCTCCGCCCCTGTCCGTCCCATAGGAGTGAAGGGTCAATGCCTGCTGGCCGGTGTCCGCTGTGGGGCACCAGCCCAAGGGTGATCTGGGTCCGCAGCAGCAGAAGGCCATTATGGGTCTTGTCCGCTCCATGTTAGGCACCTCTGGAATCAGCCACCAGTCCAGGCCGCCTTGGAAGGTCCCAGAAAGTCCAACTGGGGTCTTGCAGCCTTAGAGACGCGCTGGGCTGAAGCTGAACCCCTTTTGCTTCAGAAAAAAAGTTTCCAGGCAAACAAAATCCATGCACTGGGGTCTAAGGAGGCCCCCACCCCACCCCACCCCATTGGTTCCTGTATTAAAAGGAGAAGCAACGCACTCTGCTTACCTGTGGCCCATAGGGCCCATATGAAGACCCAGGGGATGGTTCTGCTGCCCATGTTGGCTGGTTTATTCCGTGTGGTCAGCGAGGAACAACTGCTGCCCTGCCCTCCTCCCCCTTCCCTGTGCGCCTGGCCAGGGGCTTCTCATTGCTATTGCCACCTGTCCATCAACAGCATCCTGAAATGGACACTGAGCTGGCCGGGGGAAGGAGATTGGGTTACTGGTGGAATCGGGGGCTATGGGGAGATTTCCGGCTCAGCCACCTGTTCCCGACCGTCCGTCCGTCCACAGACACTTTTTTAACCCTCTCAAGTTTCAGAGCTGCGTGGAGAGAGGAAGACGGGATGGGGAAGGGCGTTTCCCCCTCTCCCCCTTCATTTTCCTCCTCCTCCTCTTCCCAGGCTCAGAGGTATCAGAGAAACTTCTGCTACTTCAGGTCCAATCCTGCACCAGGAACGAGGGCGTGGGAAGGACACGGAGACAGGTTCTACCAGGAGTTTGGAACGGAGCCACCGGAGAGACCACTGGGCCGCTCTTGGCGATAAGAACATCAACCGTGCCCCGCGGGAAGCGGCCATCCAACCTGCCCGCCTGTTCTCCCAGCGTCCGGCCATCCGTCCACTTGGAGGCCCCCTGGCAGGACGTGGACATGCCGCTTCCTTCTACTTGCAGTCTCCCAGGTCACCTTCTGCTGGACTAAAAGCCGTTCAGGGTCCTCCCTGCCATGAAGTGGCCAAAACCCCCCTTTGGAAGCCGCCCACAGACAATTGCTGTCTCCACACCCTGTGGCAGGGAATCCACTGTGTGTGAGGAAACAACCACAGCTCCTGCTGTCTATCCTGACGTGCCAAGGATTGAGCTTCCTTGGGCAGCCTCTGGCGTTATTATTTGGGGAAAGAAAGCTTCTCCCGTTGCTCCTTGTCCAGGCCATGCATAATTATACATACCTTTGCCATGTCTCCTTTCTGGACTGAAAAGCCCAAGTGGAACTGGACACTTCCAGATCTTATGGGACTACATGTCCTATTGTCCTCAGCATCCTTCCTGAACATCGACTAGGCATGATGGGACTTGTAGTCCAACATCTAGAGGCACCCTCTAGCTCTAGCTCTCCTACAGGGAGCTGGAGTCCCAAGTGTGACGGCCTGTTCTGCAGTCACTGGCCGCCCTTGGAGCTTCAACAGCCAGGTTGGCTCTTTGCTTGCAGCTGTGCAAACTTCCAGAAGGTTCCTGTTCCTTTGACCTAGTGACTCGGAGACCGAGCCGGCCTAGGGGGGGCGGGGGGGGGCTTTCTTTACTGGCAAAAGACTCCAGGCTGAGTCAGGGTCAGCTCCACCAACCTGGTGATGGCAGGAGCTTGGAGGGTGGCCGAAACCTCCTGTGAAACGTGTGCACAGGATCCCACCGTTTTCCTGGTTTTTTGGCATTCATAACAAATGGAATGTTAGAAAATAGATCCCCTTCAAGTGTGGTGGGATTATATTTGATACGAATGTATTTGCATGAATATCCCAATACGTATCAGATACGCATCCAACGTGAACACATACTATCGGATACGTATCCTGGAACAAATCTGCTCTGAAAGTATCAGATCCAACCTGAATCCACTTTTTAATCCAGGCTCAATCCATGTCGAATGCACTCTGGATCCGTTGCCGATGGGACTGATGCAGCTGCTTTCTCACCTCCTCAGTTTTACAAATGTCCAGACTAACCACAGGAATCTCCGAAACATTCGTGTTCCTACAAACGTTATTGCACAAATGACATAGCTTTTGTGTCCGAATTTGTATGAATAATGAGTGTTCCAAATATTGGGGCATATCCCTCCCCCAGACCCCCCTTTCCCCCTGCCAGACACTGAGAGAGACAAGCCAAGTAGAATAATAGAAATGTTATTTTTATTTCCAGAGCGCAGGACAAAAGGGGTGAGGAGAGTTTGACCCTTCACACCAGGTTGGGGGAGGGATATGTTATTGCTGAGGGGGTCATTTTCTCATGCAGGGCTGTAGGGCCGAAGACGGAGGGGAATCCTGTGTTTATTGCTTTTCTGTGCTGGTCAAGGGGGAAGGGGGAAGGCAGGGGGGAGGGTGTGAAGAGTGGGGTGGGGTGGGGTCCACACCTTCTCCAGCAGTTAACCGGTATCAACAGATGGAAGTCTGGAAATCTGGATTTTTTTGGGACAGGGTTGTGAAAAAAAACCTGGTTTCTGGAAACCCCGGGAAAGGTCCCTGGAGGATTTGCAAACAAAATTTTGCTCCTGGGTGGGGGTGGGTGGGGGTCAGTTTTGAAGTCCCACTTAATTTAACTCCTCCTTCTCCCCCCCCCATCAAAGCTTCCTTGCCTTTTAACTGGAGGAGGGAGGTGATCATATTTTAGGGGGAGAGCTAAAGACCACTCCATCGCCTAGGCTCCGAAAGGTGTGCAGCAACAGCATGATCCCAAAGTCAGGTCGGAGAAGGGGGAGAGGGATGGAAGGAGATTTTCCCAGTTTCCCAGCAGCCCCCCCCCCCCCCCAACGCGTGAAAAGCGGCTTCCATCCGGCGGCAACCTTTGGAGAAGGGTGGGCAAGACACCGGGAAAGTGCAGGAAAGCTGGCAGAGGAGAATTAAGGAGCAGAAACCCAAGTGCACAAGAAGGGTGTAAAAATTCAAAGGGGGGAGGGCCCTGGGCAGAGTTGACCCCCCCTTCCCTCCCCCTGCCCTGTTCTTCAGCTGAGGCATTAAGGTGGCTGGAGGGGAGGAAATATACACAGAGTTAGGTTGGTACACAGTAAAGCCAGTTCAGATATAAAGAACCCCCGAAAGGGAAGAAGAGGTTAGATTTCAAACCTAGAGCTGAATGTGCCACACACAGCTGCTGACCCAGATGCGCCCCTCCACACGCGCCCCACCAGTGGCATCAGGATGGGCATTCACACATGCACCCGCCCAGAGAAGATGCAAGGAAGGGAAGGAAGAAGAAGAGCTGGCTTTTCTCACCCTGCTTTTCTCACCCATTTGAGGGGGCTCGAGGCTGCTGACAAACCTTCTGTTCTTCTCCCCACAACAGAACACCCTGTGAGACAGGTGGGGCTGTGAGAGCTCGGAGGAGAGCTGTGGCTAGCCCAAGGTCGCCCAGCTGGCTTCATGGAGGGAAAAGAAGAGTTGGCGTTTGTATCCCGCTTTTCTCACCCATTTAAGAGGACTCAAAGCGGCTGACAAGCCTTCCGTTCTTCTCCCGGCCACAGACACCCTGCGAGGTGGGTGGGGCTGTGAGAGCTCAGAAAGAGAGCTGTGACTAGCCCAAGGTCACCCAGCCGGCTTCGTGGGGAGAGGGCGGAAACAAGCTGGGTATTCCCAGATAAGAGTCCGGCTCTGTAACCACTAGACCAAACTGAAAGGTGGAGGGAGACTGGGATGGAGGGCAGCCAGGGTGGGAAAGGGTCACTGGGCCCCCCTAGCCGTACTGCCCTGCTGCCCTTGCCCCCTCCGCTGTTGATGGCAAGGGCAGGGCAGCAGAGACCACCCTCCCCCCCCCCCCCGGGAACCAGAGAGGAGATGCCCTGCCTGATCCCTGTGACAAGGAAACTTGCTGATTCCATGAAAGAAATTCAAAGCAGCCTGGGATGTCACCCACGGGGCTGGCCTGGCAGAGGGAAGGGAACACACGTCCAATTAAAGCCTTGGCTCTGGAACAAGGTGAGAGGCACCCTTGACTTCACCCTCCTGGCGTTTGGGCACCTTTCCAGGGGCCTCCCAACCCCCCTCCCCCCTCCTCCCTTCCCCCAACCCCCCAAAAAAGAAGGCCTGTTTCAGCGGACACCTCCTCAACGTCCCTCCCAAATCTGGGGTTACGGAGAGATCCCGGCCGGGTGCCTGCATCCCGGAGTGCCACTGCCACGTTTGGAATCTGGCCCACTGGCAGACTTTCCGGGGGGGGGGGGCGGGAAGGTGTTTTCTGCTGACTCACTGGAGCAGCTCGCTTCCAGCGGCATTTATCATTGCCACGCGGAGCTTCTCGCCTTGGCCATGGCAGGGGAGGGCGTGGGGCGTGGGTGCAACATGGGGACAGAGAGTGCGCTCGTGTGCAGTTTCCAGAAAGGGGGGGGCTGCCCCGAGGGCACCAAACGGATGTGGCCGGTCTTGGGAGGTCACAGCTGGCTCTTTGCCATCGCCCCCCCCCCCCCGGCCAGCTGGGCAGAGGACCGGACCTCCTGGGTGGCACAAGCACCACCAGAGTCGGAAACCCACCCTGGCACCCTTGCCCGTCCCTTGTAATAGAATTCCTGAGTTCACTTGAACCCTGTAGGCGTCTCGACAAAAGGAAACAGAAGAGCTGCCTCCGGTGGCAGCAGCGTGGCAGCAGCGTGGAAAGGGCACACAGCTGCTCCAGCAGGAAGTGGGGGGGGGACACACACGGGGCGCTCCATCTTCCTTTGGCTGTCCTGCTTTCCATCCTCCCTCCCTCCTTCCTTCCTTCTCTGCAAGCTGAGGGAAGGTCTGGCTCTTTCTCTCTCAAGGGGGGGGGGGTAGGCCCAGTAGACCGGATCAGCACTGAGGTAATTCTAGAGCCCCTGATTGAGATGCTCCCTGGGACCCTCTCTGGCACTGGAGCTCTCTGGGGGGGGGGTAGTTAACTCAGGGGCCCCAAGGAAGGACAGAGCAGGCACACAGGTCAAGAGAGGGCAGGAAGGAGGAGGAGCAGGGCTGGCTTTTCTACCTTCCTTTTCTCACCCATTTAAGGGGACTCAAAGTGGCTGACAAACCTTCCGTTCTTCTCCCCACAACAGAACACCCTGTGAGTCGGGTGGAGGCCGTGAGAGCTCAGAAGAGAGCTGTGACCAGTGCAAGGTCACCCAGCCGGCTTTGTGGAGGAAGAAAAAGAGTTGGCTTTTCTACCCCGCTTTTCTCACCCATTTAAGGGGACTCAAAGCGGCTGACAAACCTTCTGTTCCCCCCACCACAGGCACCCTGTGAGTAGGTGGGGCTGTGGGAGCTCAGAAGAGAGCTGTGACTAGCCCAAGGTCACCCAGCTGGTTTCATGGGGAAGGGTGGAATCAAACCCGGTATTCCCAGATAAGAGTCTGGCTCCCTGATCACTAGACCAAACTGGCTCACCGCCGGACTGGACCAGTCTCCCCCCCTCCCCCCACCCCGCCCAGCAGCCTGCTGTCACAGTGGCCGCCGGACACGCGGGCATAAGGAAACCCTCTGCCCTGATCCTGACTCTCCCCACCACCGACCCTGGCAGGCCTATGTGGGCTCCCTCCCATGTGGCTGCCACACAGGCCGCCTCGTCCAGCAGGCAATGGCCCAAACCCTTTTGGACCCCTTCAGAGGGGAGTGTCAAAAGAGTCTGATGAAGCCATTTTTGCGTGTGTGTGTGTGTGGAGAACCGTCCTTTGGGTTTGGGGGAGCCAGATGTTCAGAGAGCTGAAGGCTGGGCCTGGCAGGAGCCTGACGCCAGGGGTTTTGCGGGTCAATTGTAGCTGGTTATCCCCGCATTTGTTTTCTGGAAGACATACCCAAGGCAAACGAGATGGACGCGAGGCCTCTTCCCCCCGCTTCCCTCCCCTTCCCACAAAAGACCCCCCAGGTGTACCCAATGGCCTCGGTGGCCCCACCCAACCAGTGCTCCCCACCTCTCACTGGCGTTGCCCCATCCTGTCCCCCTCTCCTCCACCCCCCACCCCCCGCATTTCCCGCCTGCCTGGTTAATTTATTGCCTGTTGAAATCCCGTAAAGATTCAGGTCTGGCGAATTGGACCTCCTGGGATCCAGGAAAAGGGGTCAGAATGGGGGTCGAGGGCTGGTGGGTGGGCAGTTTTATGGGCGGCACCTGCCCCACCCTATTGGCTATTTGCTCCCCCAAAGTTACGCAAAAATCACTGCAACGTTGCAAATAAGGGTAAGATGTCTTGTGCCCCCGAGGGCGATATGCACGGGCCACCACAAGGGGGAGCCCAAGGTCATTTCTGTGTCCTCTATGAACGCAACACCGCCCTCCAGCGGCCAGGAGGGGTATTACACCTTTTCTTGGCATCATCCTCCCGGAATGCCCTGTTGACCTTCCGCCATGATTAAGCAGCAGCCAAATCCTTGCTCTTCTTCGTTCAGGAAGTGGGAATCCAAAAGACAAAATTTAACTTCTTGTATCACACGAGTGTCCAGGATTTTGCATTGCAATGCATTCATTTTTGGGGGAAACTGGGAAGAGCATTTGACGTGATTTTCTCGGCCTTTTCCTGTGCCGCCTTTGAAAATGCTTGGCTAGGACAATGTTGGATGATCACGTTTTGGAAAACGGTCCCTTTCCTCCAGTTCACTAGATGGCTAGGAGGAAAAGAAACCCGCAGCTACCTGAGCTAATAGATAGACACAAGACTTGGATTTACTGTTCCCTGTTCCCAAGGATTCCCACAGTGCTGGCTGCTGCCGTTTGCCGGAAACACTCATCTGTGGCCCGGTTGCAATGGTTCGAAACTGGACGGTTTCGCCACCTGGTGGCTGAAAAGGGTATTGCACCGTACTTTGCAAGTCACCGTGAGATGGAAGGTTGTTTTCTGTAACTGGCAACGTATTGTCAACTGTTAAAAGGAAGCCGACCAAGCGGGGTTCGTTTCCCACTCCCTCACTCTGCTTCTCCAAGATACAGTGTTAAGATTGCGGCGTCTGCACTCTCAGCAAAGCAAAGCACCATGTTTGCACCCAGTTTGTTTGCGTGGAAGACCAGGAGAGATTGACTTTCGGAAGCCCAGCAGTGTCCCTGACGGAGGCAACGCCTTCCGAAGTACAGACGCCCACAGGCGCCACTGGCGTTGCTACAGTTTGGAAAGCGCGCCTCTGTCCCACGGTCTGACGTCTGCACACTTGCACCCGGAGGCCGATCTGCGTTTATGGCTTCTAAGGGAAGACTCGATACGGGGTGGGATGGGGTGGTGGGGAGGGGAGGGGAGGGGAGGGGAGGGGGGTGAACATTTTTCTTTGCATCCAAAGTCAGTGGCTCGCCCTCGTCTCCTTTCTGGCCAGATTCGACAGTGCCTGTAAGTCTCAAGAGACCGAGAATGACAAACAGGGGGCGGAGGGGCGACACATCCTGAGAAAGAAAGGCCGGTTCGTGACGGTGGTTCGAAGGCGGCCACTGGGGCGGAGGGGCGCACACCAGAAGTGCAAGGGGAGGTCAGGGCGGTGGGAGATGGATGCAGCACCCCCATCCTCAGGGCTACGTGCCCTCGGCCTTGGATGGTTCTTTGAGGGCCGGAGCGGACGCGGCGCCTTCCTCCACTTTCTTCACCAAGGCCGGGTCGACAACGTTGTGCAGGGAAGGCTCCCGGTACAAGGCCACTGGGGAGGAAAACAGAGAGGGTTGCGTTGGGCAAGGGGAGCGATATGGGATCCAGACCCGTCCCTACAATTCCCAGCATGCACCTGGGAATTTACACGCAGGTAGGTACCACGTGTTTCCCTCGCCCTCACCTTCCAGCAGCTTCGGCAGGAAGTGCGCTGCGGCTTTGGTCTTCTTGACGCGGTTCCCCTTCATAACTTGCCCATCTTTGTTAATGCCCAGGTACCACGACCGCCCAGATTCCCGCTGCCGGTACAACGTGGAGGAGTACATGACGTAATAGTTCTCAAAGACGCATTCCTTGAAACGGCACTCGGCGGTGAAGTGAGCCTGGGGGAGAGGCAGCAAGGGGTTAAATGGTCCCGTTATCAGGGAGAAAAGGGGGACACCGAGGGAGGGTCAATGTGTCTCTATCAGAGGGCTCTTCAGTGCTGCTCTGATGGCCCAGGACCATCAGCTCTACAGCGATTCCCCAAATCTAAGGAACTCCTCTTTGGGGAAAGGAACTCCCAAGCCAAAAGGGAGTGAAATTGCACTGGTAAGAACCTGAGAGGAGCCCTGCTGGATCAGGCCACAGGCCATCCAGTCCATAAGAACCTAAGAGGAGCCCCACTGGATCAGGCCACAACCCATCTAGTCCATAAGAACCTCAGAGGAGCCCTGCTGGATCAGGCCACAACCCATCTAGTCCATAAGAACCTAGGAGGAGCCCTGCTGGATCAGGCCACAGGCCATCCAGTCCATAAGAACCTAAGAGGAGCCCCACTGGATCAGGCCACAACCCATCTAGTCCATAAGAACCTCAGAGGAGCCCTGCTGGATCAGGCCACAACCCATCTAGTCCATAAGAACCTAGGAGGAGCCCTGCTGGATCAGGCCACAGGCCATCCAGTCCATAAGAACCTAAGAGGAGCCCCACTGGATCAGGCCACAACCCATCTAGTCCATAAGAACCTCAGAGGAGCCCTGCTGGATCAGGCCACAACCCATCTAGTCCATAAGAACCTAGGAGGAGCCCTGCTGGATCAGGCCACAGCCCATCTAGTCCACAGGAACCTAAGAGGAGCCCTGCTGGATCAGGCCACAGCCCACATAGTCCATAAGAACCTAAGAGGACCCCTGCTGGATCAGGCCACAGTCCTTCTAGTCCAGTGTCCTGTCTCACCCAGTGGCCCACCAGTTGCCCATGGGCACCTCAAGCAGAGACAAGGGCAAACCTTCTCCTGCTCTCGAATCCCAGCAAATGGCCTTAGAGGCCTCCTGCTTGTCCCCCCAGCCTGAAAGATGTACTCAGGCATCCATTCTAGTAGCCATTGATACATCTGTTGCCCATAAATTTGTCTATCCCTTCCTTAAAGCCATCTAGGTTGGTAGCTGTCACCACCTCTTCTGGCAGCCAGTTCCATAGACCTTTGACCCTCTGGGTGGAGGAATCCTTCCCCTTGTCTGATCCGACTCTTCATAGAGTGTGGTGCGTGGGTGTAGAAGCAGTGTAGGGTAGTGGTTGGAGGACTCACTCAGGCTCAGACCCCTTGGCCCCCAAAGCCCACTGAGTGACCCTGACCAGTCTCTGCCTCTTAGCCTAACCTGAGTCTAGAGAATCTCCCAGGGGCGTCGCCAGGAGGAAACCAGGTTGTGCTCTTCGGAAGGCAGGAGGTTCAGGGTCAAATCAGGCCGGTTTGGCCCAGGGGTCTTCAAGTGGTACTCCAGGGGTCTCAGAGGCCCTTGACTGTGTGAGGGGCATGGAGGAATTTCAGTCTCCTCTCCAAGGCACATAGGCTGTGCCCCCATGCAAGCAATTTGGTTCGGGAGTGGCTCTCTTTTGACTGAAAGTGGGACCAAAACGGAATCTTGCCTGTCCCCATGCCATTACTGCTAATGCGGCTGTATATGAAAACAGCTGTCCCCATGCAAACTGCGCTAAACCCTGGCATGGGGGAACAGCACCCCCTCCTCTCCACCCCCCTCTCCTGATTGGAAGCTAGTTTTGCATCACCCCCACCCCTCTGCCGCCAGCTGCAAATGCCACATCCCCCCCCTTAGCAGCACAGAGAAGCCAGTACTAAATGACAAAAATAATAATTTTTTAAAACCCAGGTGTTTGAGCAAAGCCGCTATGAGGTTTGGCGGCAGTTGAGCAGTTTTGCACACCTCCGCTTCACCCGGGAACCACAAGGCAAGGGGAAAAGGGAGAAAAATCAGGGCATTATCCTACCTGCCTTGGCGATCGGGGAAGGGGGCTGGAATACTTGTATAAAAGAGTCCCATGGGGCAGCGAAGGCCATTTGACTCCCTCGTCGTTTCGGCTTTAACACCATTTAACTCCCAAAAAATCTCAGCGGTTGTGATCTCCAATGCACAGGGCAGGAAGGGTGAACACAGGACATGAAACCCCACCTCCCAATGACGTGAGCACCAACCTCCTCCCCAAATAGCCCCCGACTGTCCCCATGCATAGGATTGGCTTGCAAAGTAATGCAGGCCAAGCCACCAAACTGCAGCGAGGACCTGGTCCTGGTTTGGTCCTGGTTTGGCCGATTTGGTCCGTGGAAATCGGACCAAATAAAAAATAAATGGGGATGCCTCTTCCCAAATCCGATTTCAATTCGGACCAAAATGTGCATGGGGACACGCCCATAGAGTTCAGTGCACCACAGGCGACCTTGAAGGCGCTTCTCATGCGTTGAGACAAGCCCTCACCATGGTGAAACACGCTGGGTTTGTGGAGGCTTGAGAACGGCCACAGGTCAGCCCGAGGCAGCAGAGGGGCTAGCGCAGAGGAGGCCCTGCCTTGTCCAGCAGCCTATGGAGACCTACAAGCTGGACAGGAGAGGGCAGGGGGGAGGGAAAGGCCCTAGGGAACCTGGCGACAAAGTTCCTTGGTCCTCAGAAACTTAGAAAAATGCGGAATTGCGCCATTGCACAAATCTCGATGGCAACCATAAAAAAAAGAGAGGCTGGCAGGGATGTACAGCACAGAAAATGCAGAGGAGACCGAACAGGCGCCGCGTTTGACGGCTGTGACCAGGGCAGGGCTGGGCGGAGATGTTCTGCCCTGCCCAAGATGGGCTAAACTGTTGAGGGGCGACCAGGCCCTCAAGGTCACCCTAAACCTGGACCAGGTAGGTGACTCCAAGGGTAGATCATGGGGTTGCCCTTACTAATCAGAGGGGGTGGATTAATAGGCAAAGATGGTTCTGATTTAGTTCTCCTTGGGGTCCGGGGCTGAGACGGGCGCGGGGCTCTTGCTCACTTATGACATGCCAGAGACTTGAAGGGTGTGCGTGTTTGGGAGAGACGCAGAGCATGTGCAGAGCGCCCCTTCCCCCGGCTGCTCAGCAGGGGCTGGAAGCGATGCCTTAATGAGTTGCCAGTAAAACCGAAAAGGAAAGCCCCGAACCCAAACTCGATGCACTGGCACCGTCGTGGTGCCAGTCTGCCACAAGGTGGCGCTGCCTAGTCCTGGATCAGCCAGCAGCAGGGCCCTATGAGATCAGCACAAAAAAATGGGGGGGGGGGAGAGATGGTGGCGAAGGGAGGGGGGGGGGGTCCTCTGGCTGACCTGGGTTTGCATTGCAGAATCGTGAGGGAAAAGGAGCCAAAGGAGCCATCAGGCTAATGAAAGAAATATGGCCAACATGTCTCCTCTGGCCAGCTGGTCTTGCCAAATTTCTCCATCAACATTTAGCAGCCTTCAAGCTTCAGGATCACCGGTTGATCCAAGGAGATCCAGTGCAAGGGTGCGAAAGCAGGAGGAGAAGCCCAGTGCCCCTCCCCCCCGCCACTATCCGTGCCCTCTTTCATTTGGGGGTGTCAGGACTGGAACATATTCACCGGCCTTGGAGCAAGAAGAAGTGGCAGCATGGAGTGCCTCTGAGCAAGTTAAGAGTGCTGCTCTGTGGCTGCGGCACAACCGGCCGATCCACGGCTCCCCCTTCAGCTGCAGTTAAGGCAGAGGCAGGCGTGGGGGCGAGAAGCAGACGAGGTCGGCCCCACCCCACCCCACTGGAACCTCCTGCCTGCTGCCCATGTTCCTTCGGCCTCTTTCACCTTTCACCTCTCCCCCCAGGTCAGGGCAGCGGCTCAAAGTCCAGTCCTCCAGCTGGTCCTCTCTACAAAGCTGAATGCTGGGAGCCGTAGTTCGCCGGTGAGTGCCCCCCCATCCCGTTGTGCCTCCTCTGCCCTTCGCTCCCAGGTGCGTCTCCTCCTCAGGTAGCCCTGGCATCTTTCTCTGGCCCGATTTTGGGACCCAGGGAGGGAGGAGGGCAGGGAATCTGCGGCTACTGGGGCTCCTAAGCTCAGAAGCAAGAGATTTAATCTGTGCCTTCTGCCTACGCTCAGAGGTCACCTGCCCATCTTCGGATCCCTGGGCTGGGAATCCCAGCAAGGCCAGAAGGGAACTGCGCTGTCCTGGGTTTTTCCCTCCCTCTCCCTCTGATTTCTTTTCTCTCCTAGGGCTCCGCCGCCTTCCCCTCCCCCTCCCCTCCTGCCAGCCCCCTCCCTCCCCCCTTTCTCTCCGGCACAGAGCCATCAGGTTCCTCTTGCCTCACCGCTTCTGACAGGCACCATCTTCCCTGGGAAAACTCTTTCGCCATCAGCTGCCCCCCCTTCCCCTCCAGATCGGGGTCACCTCTCTGTGCAGCTGATCAATGATTCATCACGGCCAGCCCCCAGCCCCCCCCCCAGCCCCTGCCAGTTCTCCCTCCTCCTCAGACCTCCTCCCCCTCCTGCCTTGGACCCAAGCCATGATCTGCCCATCCTAGCCACTGGGGCCCAAAGAAGAGGAGGCCCCGCTCGACTTGGACCATGTTGCTGCCATGGGGCGGGGGGGGGGGTCTCCCAGGTGCCAGGCGTGGGGGCCACGGCCATCTCAGCATCTTTCACCAGGAGAAACCTGCTCTGCCGGAGATGCTTTCCTGGCGTGTGCCTGTGCCCGGCCTCTGCCCTGCTGGCTCTTTGGCCAAGGACAGGTTCTGGAGAGAGGGCATCCCTGGATCACATTCGCCCTGGCATGGAGAGGGAGGGGCCCCGGCGCAGCTGTCTGGGGAAGCCACAGTCCCAGCAGGCGAGGACCAAGCCTGGCCTCTGGCGCAGGGCAAGAGCCGGCCAGGTGAGTGGGCACGGAAGAGGGCAAATGGGGGGGGGTTTACAGCAGGTGGCGTGGTGGTGGGTAGAAGACTGGCAGGCTGCTGAACAAAGCAATGTGCTTCCTTCCTTCTGGATTGGGGTCAGGGAATTCTCTCCTGGGAGACCTCCTTAAAGAGGGCAGCTTCTAATTGAAGGAGGGAGGGAGGGAGGGAAGTCAGCAAGGGGGGGGGCAAGCTTCCCTCTTAAGGAGGCATTCCTGGGCTGGCAGCTTCATTCTTCAGGGCCCCCCGTGTGGTCCCCCATCCCTGGCAGGAACCTGGGAGGCCTCTCGTGGTGTCAAAACGTGCCACGCAAAACCCACAAGGGCGGCTTTGTTTGTGGTTCATGCACAGAAGGATCAGGTGGAGATTGGGGGGGGGGTTTCAAAGGAAGCCAGCCATGCAGCTCCGGAGGGAGGGAGGGAGGGAGGGCCGGAGAGGGGTCTGGACATGACAGATAGCCAGCCGTGGAGATCAGCAAGCAAGCGGGGGTGGGGGAGGAAGAGGGCAGGAGACCAAGAACCCCCCTGTCCCTCCCCAAGTGCCACATGTTGGGGGAAACAAACTGGCCTCCCCCTCCCCAAAGGTGCCAGGATCAGGGCACAGGCAGGGTGGGTGGTTCCCCAACCCAGGGGAAAAAAAGAGTCTCCCCTTGACTCCATCCTGCCTGCCAGCTCCCAGCAAACTGCCAGCCCCACCCAAGGGCCACTGTGCCACCCGATTGGGGTGTCTCTTTTTGCAGCTTCAGGCCGGGCTGTGGGGGGTGCAAGGGAGGGAGACCCCCCCCCCCTTGCCTCTGCCCTCAGCACCATCTGGAAAGAAAAGGCCCTTCCCACTAAAGGGCCTGAGTGAGCGCCAAATGTCTTCTGGTCTTGCGGCAGATTGGCCAAGAGAGAAGGACGGCGCCTTCCGCCCACGCTTCCTCCGCTGGCAGCGCCACCCACCTCGCCTGCTTTGACCCCCTCCCCTCAACCCCCCCCCAAAGGTGCCCCAAGAGAAGAGAAAGGGGTTGGGCTACTCACAGAGGTATAAAGGTAGCCCTCGGCGTTCATGGCGACGTATTGCCCGGACTGGGTGCTCTGGATGGCGACCACGCGGAGTCCCACGGGGATCAGGTTGAAGAGGGCTGCGGGGGTGGCAAGGAGACAAGGGCTGTCAGGGCACCGGGGAAGGGGCGGCTGGAGAGGAGAGGGTGCCCCCTTGCCCCTAGCCAACCCCGCAGCCGCTGCTACGGAGAGAACAGGAGGCGGCCCAGGGCAGCCCAGCTTCAGGTTGGGTGGGCACCTGTGCTATGGGTCCTGCAGCTGGAGGAAGAGCTGGTGGGGGGGGGGATTGGTGGCATTCCCTGGGGTCCTCCTGGGAGCTTGGCACAGAGGGCAGGAGGGCTGGAGGAGCTGGGAATTCTCAGGCCCTGGTGGGCAGAGGTTCTCTGTGCCTCAGGTGTGTGCCTTTGCCAAGAGACTAGGCAGGTGCTGGGCCTGTTCTGGGGGTGGGGGCACAGCTCTTAAGGACAGTTGCCAGCGTGTGTGTGTGTGGGGGTTGCTGCTGTGGCTTCTCTCCTTCTGCTTGGCATTTGGGGTTGCCAAGGGCAGCGTGTGCTAGAGGGTGGCTCTGCTTTGCCAGCGCAGGACAGGATGAAGGGAGAGAACAGGATCATCAATCACATGCCCCCTCCCTCCGTGGCAGAGAGTCAATTATACATCGATGGAGAGCGGGGGGGGGTGGAGGATGGAGGGGCAGGCGCAGCTCCGTTGGCACAGGGAAGGAAGAGGATCCTCAAGGGTGGGGGGAGGGAGGGGCTGCAAATGGGGGCTCCTTCTGGGGTCCTCCCTCAGTACTGGAGGGGCCCCACCCCACATGCAGCCCTGGAAAAAGGCAGAATTCCCAGGAAAACATGGGAAACTTTCACTTCTCCACCACAGGGCCTTCCCTCGGGGTGAAGCGTGGCCCCACACAGGCAAGTGTAGGGTGGGGGGCGTCCAAGAGGCATCTGCTCCCCCCCCCGCCCCTCAGCAAGGACCCCACAGGCAACAGAGCTAGGGCAGTTAATGCTGCCAGAGAAGAGGACAGAGGGAAGGTCAGCTGTACAAGGAGAAGGGCCCCTCCCTGTCCACCCAGCAGGGGGAGGGGGAGGCTGGCGTCTGCTCAGCTGCTAATTATGGGGGGGGGAGACATCCAAGGGCGAGAGGAAACACGAAGGGAACCTCCTCCCCTCGTGGTACCCGGATTACCATCTGAAGTCCAGCAGCGGTTTCCAGCAGAGCCCATGACACCCCCCCCCATGTGTGGGCACCCTCAGCGACCCCTGGGAATGGGCAGTCCCTTAAGAGCAGCAGAGGGCGGGGGGGGGGGGGTTGCGAAACGTGGCTGATGGAGCCAGGTCAGCGTCCTGGGATGCATCCCCCCTCCCCCCCCCCGTGCAAAGCCAACCTGTCACAAAAGGAGCTCCCAGCTCTGCCCCTCGGCCTTCGAGACTTGGGGACCCCCCCCCAAGAGTCCCAGCAAACTGTCCCTTGCAGTCACCCCCCCCCCCCCAGCCCTGGACAGCGGCCCTCCTTACTGAAGCCGTTGGTGTCTTCCCTGGTTCCATCAATGGTGCCATCGGGGTGGACTTGGAGGTAATATCCATGCCGGCAGAAGAGTTTCGTCACGATGCCTTTCAGCTGAGGCTCTGGGTGGACCCAGGAAGGGTGGCGGGAGAGAGACAAAGGAGAGAGAGAAGTGGGTGTTACTGGGGCGCTAAAGGGAATGGGAGGAGGACCGGGCAATGTGTTAAGAGGTGGGCAGATGGAACTCCTAAAGTTTGCGTGGTGTGAAAAATGCAGATAAAGAGAGGAAGAGCTGGCTTTTCTACCCTGTGGGACAGGTGGGGCTGTGAGAGCACAGAAGAGAGCTGTGACTAGCCCAAGGACACCCAGCTGGCTTCATGGAGGAAGAAGAGTTGGTTTTTCTACTCTGCTTTTCTCACCCATTTAAGGGGACTCAAAGCTGCTGACAACTGTTCTGTTCTTCTCCCCCCAACAGACACCCTGTAAGGTAGGCGGGACTGTGAGAGCACAGAAGAGAGCTGTGACTAGCCCAAGGTCACCCAGCTGGCTTCATGGAGAAGGTTGGAATCAAACCTGGTATTCCCAGATTAGAGTCCATCTCCTTAACCACCAAACTGGCTCACAGAGAATTGCCCCGCCCCGCTCTCATAAACACAAAATCTGAAAGAGTCTTGTGACATTTATGGATAAACGTTGAGAAAGCAACAGTGCCCTTGACAAGTAAATTCTACTGCCGAAGAGACGACCCCTTGGGGCCAGCCAGCCCACCCCTCCTGTCCCCCAAAGATTCCTGTATATGTCCCACTTGAGCTCATCCTGGAAGAGAGGCTCCTCCACCAGTCCGGGGGACAAAAACTGTTTCGATGCGCTAAAGGATTACAGAATTATGAGGCAGGAGGGACACCCAGAGGCCATCTAGTCCAGCCCATGCTCTGCATAGTAAACTAATCTCAAACAGACGTCTGTTCAGTCTTGGGCCAAACGTGGCTATGAAGATTAAGCTCTCTGTGGCTACGATTAGCCATTTCTGCCGAAGATCTGCACCTCTAAAGGCCGGTGGCTGGGACCACGAGCAAAAACGATGTTCCCCAAATATGCTGGACCTGCTTATAGGCTTCCCTCTTAGGGTGTTCGTGAGAACAGGCTAGTTGGGGCAGAGAGAGGATGCAAAATGGTGGCTCAGTCAAAGGGCCAAATGCAGAAGAACTTCTCCACCCAGGGGGTCGTCGTTCTATGGAACTGGCTGCCAGAAGAGGTGGTGACGGCAACCAGCCTAGACGGCTTTAAGGAAGGGTTGGGCAAGTTTATGGACGGCAGATGTATAAATGGCTAATAGAACGGATGCCTAAGTACATCTTCCAGGCTGGGAGGGCAAGCAGGAAGCCTCCAAGGCCATAGGATTTGAGAGCAAAAGGTTTGCCCTTGTCTCTGCTTGAGATGCCCATGGGCAGTTGGTGGGCCACTGTGTGGGACAGGATGCTGGACTGGATGGGCTGTGGCCTGATCCAAGTGCTTCTGGGTATCTCCAGCAGAAGACAAGGACAAAACCTTCACCTGCTGTCGAATCCCTGTCAATGGCCATTAAATGCATCCTGCCAACGTCCGTAGCCTGGAGGAATTATCTAGGCATCCGTTCTATTAACCGCTGATGCCCCTGCGCTCCTTGAATTTGTCTGTAAGAAAGTCAGAGGAGGCCTGGTGGGATCAGGCCACCAGCTGCAAAAGAACCTTCATTTGTTCTCAAACACCTGAGAACGGCCCCTGGACGCCTCCTGCCTGTCTCTCCAACCTGGGGGCAGAACCTAAACCTTCATTCCAGTAGCCACTGGTGCACCTGTCCCTGTGAAGTCAAAACTTCACTCCTCAGATCCCTGCAAATGGCCTTCAGAGGCCTCCTGCCCGCCTCTCCAACCTGGAGGCGGTACCCAGGCCTTCATTCTAGTAGCCGTTGGTGCACCTGGCCTCCGTGCAAGAGGGGACCTAGAGGGACGGAGGAGGTTCTTCCCAACAGAACAAGGTAGGTGGTTCTTTTGGAGATGATTCAGTTTGTGGTCCTGTTTTTTGGGTGTGGGTGTGTGTTAGGGTTAGGGCTGGGTGTGATGAGTGCAGCAGACCAGCCCTGGGGCCCTGGGATTCCTCCTTTCCTGCCCTTGCTGATCGCGGCCTCCTTCTGCCCCTCTGGACCCTTTGTGGATGAGAGGTTGAACCCGAGGGACCACCTCAAACGCAGACACAACAGGCCTGCTGACTTCAAGCCAGGCTGCTGACGCCTCACAACGGTAGCCTGGCAGAGGGCCTCTGTGGTGGATATTTAATCTAAGCCCCCCCCCCCTCCTCCTGAGAAGCTTCTACTGAACAGTCCTAGCTTGAAGGCCTCTGGGCACAGACCGTGCCAGGCTCTTGCACAGGGAACTCATGTGGACTCTTCAGCAAGGGCACAGAAATGGCTTGCCAGCCTTCCTCCCAGGGCAGCACCAGGATCCAACCCGTTTCCCTCTTGCTATGGGCACTTTCCCCCAGGTCAGGAAGAGGCAGGTGGGACCAGGAATGCCTGGTGGAAGAAAGAAACACCGGGAGCCCAGAGAAACCTCAAGGCCTGCAAAGTGGGGTAGGTGGGAGGAACCCCCGAATTTCTAGTTTCCGGCCACTGCTGGCTTAGATGCAGCCCAGCAAACTGACAGCTTCCGTGCCTCCTCCTGGGGGGTCGTGCAGAGTGTAGAAAAGGTGGATAGGGAAAAAAATGTATCTCTATTACCCAACACCAGAACTAGGGGGCATCTATGAAGCTGATGGGCACTTGTCTTACCCATATAAGGGGACTCAAAGCGTCTGACAAACCTTCCGTTCTTCTCCCCACAATGCACAGCCTGTGAAGTAGGTGGAGCTGTGAGAGTTCAGAAGGCAGCTGTGACTAACCCAAGGTCACCCAGCTGGCTTCATGGAGAAAGAAGAGTTGGCTTTTCTACCCCACTTGGTGCACCCATTTAAGGGGACTCAAAGCAGCTGATAAACCTTCAGTTCTTCTCCCCACAACAGTACACCCTGTGAGGTGGGTGGGGCTGTGAGAGCTCAGGAGAGCGCTGTGATTCGCCCAAGGTCTCCCAGCTGGCTTCATGGAGGAGGGTAGAATCAAACCCAGCATTCCCAGATGAATGTCTGGCTCCCTAACCACTAGACCAAACTGGCACCTCTTTTCTATGTTCTACTCTGGCTGCCTTCAGGCATCTCTGGAAAACTCCTCACTCTTTTGAGCAATATTCCAGAGTAACGGTCCTCCAAAATGGTCACTCGTTGCCCCAACAGCTGGGTAACAGTACAGGGAAAGCTCCTTCTTCCACACTGGGTTCATGTGCACATCTGGGCATTGCAGTGGCATGAAATCCCCAGAAGTGCGCACATAGAGTGGGCCATTTTCACCTCAGTCTTGTGCCTGCACACGCACAGAGTAGGCATTTCATCCAGCAAGGATTGTCCTGCCGAGTTTCCAGACAGGGAGGCGTTTGCACTGTTCTGGGAAAGCCTGTTCTGAGCACTGAGCTTGCTAGAATAGAAAAAGCACAATTTTACCCCCATAGAACGTGGCTGTGTTGAGGTTGCCACAGACACGTATGGGACTCCCGAAATAGCCATGGCAGAATCTCCCCCTTTATCCCCTGCCTGGATGCAGCCTCTGTTCCTGCAAGTCCAGGTTCTCCAGATGTTCCTGAAGGACACCCAGCATTGCCGGGAGTTCTTGTTCGGGAACATCTGGCGGACCACAGCTTGAGAACCGGTGTGGTGGAGGAAGGCTTCTCCTGCTGGGTTTCTACTCTCTGTGCAACTGTTCAGAGTCCAGGACACCCGTGGGACGCGTTTTGGATGGTGGCCATAGGTAGGAGGAGGGCAAGAAGAAGGCCTCCACCAAGAGATGGTTGTGGAAAGGGGAAGAGCCAGAGCCAGGAGTGAGCTAGAAGTACCAGTTATCTCATGCACTCTGGAAAGACTGTGACAAACTATTTGGGGAAGAAGAGACAGACAGCCCGCATCCCGCTCCATCCTCTCTCTGCTGGAAAGTTCAACCCCTCCACCTCAACAAAGCCCCATGGGCCCTCCTTCCCCAGCCAGGGGGCCCCTGGCCACACCCTCTGCCCCTGGCATGCAAGAGCAAAGTGGTCCCGGATAGAAGGCCCTCTGGGACCTGAGGGGGGGGGGCAGGAAGGATTGTGATTCAGACAGACACAAGAAAGGGACCTGAGATATCTTGGATGTTGCACCAAGACCTCTCCCTGTCACCTCCAGAGAAAGAAACTGGCCTGCCATGTATGCTTCTGTCCCCGGTCCACGTAAGAACCCAAGAGAAGCCCCACTGGATCAGGCCAAAGCCCATCAAGACCAACATCCCCTCTCACACAGTGGGCCATCAGTTGCTTCTAGACATCTCAAGCAGAAGATGCAGGGAAAACCTTCACCTGCTCCCAACTTCCTGCAAATGGCCCTTAGAGGCATCCTGACTGGCTGTCTAATGCACAGGTGGTGCCTAAGCATCCTTTACAGTAGCCATGGATACACCTGTCCCCCATGAATGAAAAGAAGCCCTGCAGGATCAGGCCGCAGCCCATCAAGTCCAGCATCTCATCTCACACCCTGGCCCATCAGTTGCTTCTAGACATCTCAGGTAGGACCTTCATCTGCTCTTGACTCCTTGCCAATGGACTTCAGAGGCATCCTGCTTCCCTCTCCAATCTGGAGGTGGTACCTGGACTTCCATTCTAGTAGGCATTGATACACCAGACCCAGCAAGAATTTGCCTACCCATAACAGAACCCAAGAGGAGCCCAGATGGATCCAGCAACAGCCCATCAAGTCCAGCATCCTGTCTCACATAACGGCCCGTCAATTGCTTCTGGGCATCCTAAGCAGAAGACAAGGGCAAAACCTTCACCTGCCCTTGAATCCCTGCAAATGGCCTTCAGAGGCCTCCTGCCTTTCTCTCCAACCTGGAGGTGGTACTTGGGTATCCATTCTAGCATGCACTGAGACTCCTGTCCCTCATGAATTGTTCTACTCCTTTCTGAGAGCCAATCAGGCTGGCTGTTGCTACCACCTCTTCAGAAAAGCCATGGGTCTGCCCAGAGTCCTGGCACATGCCTGCAACCCAACTATGCTGGTGGGAAACCCATGGAGAAGTTTCTCTCAAGCCCTGAACTCCCAAAGGTCTCCAGCTCCCTCCCCAGAGGTCCTCCTTCCTTCTCTGCAAGCATCCCCTTGCAGGGTTTGACGTGATGGCGGAGTGCCCATTTCGCTCTTCTGAAAAAGATTTGTTTTCTGGGTCGCTTAAGGGACTAAACCGAAGGATGCTGAGGCCTTTGAGAAGGGAAACCAACGACCACGGTCACAATAAAGCCCTCAGGAACCGTGGCGGTTCTCTCCCACCGTCCCCCAAACCACTTCTGTGTCTGCATAAACCATGCACCACCTAGAGCAACAGGCCTCAAAAACCAGCCGCTGCAACACTGGACAGAGGATTCAGTTTAAGACCTGGGGAAGAGGCCAAACACACGAAGACCGATCTACAACAAACACCTCCTCCACACCCTGGCCGGTCCCAGGAGGCCCTTCCAACGTATGCGAGGGAAGAGCCACGAGTGAGGCCAGAGAGACTGAAATGCAGCCATGGCCAGGCAGGGTGGTCAACGCATCCGACACAGCCATGGTTCTTTGCCCTGCCACAGAGCCAGGCCAGACCCTCCCCCGGCCACTCGCATTGGCCAGCTTCCAGGGAGACGTGGGTGGTTGGGCTACCACACAGCCACAAACACAAGGCCAGGGTCCCACTAGGCAATTTAAGCCATTTTTAAATCAGGAGCAAGGTCTGATTTTTTGCTTTCTCACTGCTAGCTTTAAATGCAGACTCACTCTCCATTCTTCAGTGCCCGGCAGCAGAGGAACCCCTCCCTCCCCTCCTCCCCTCTGCACAATCCCCTCCCCATGCAGTCAGCAATTGGACACCGTCATACCCTGACTTCATCGGGGTGGGCAATTCAAACCCCACCCTCTATATAAACTTTGCCTGGCATGAGATCATGGAGTCCTTTGGCAGCAGCTTTTGTTCACGGCTTGTCCCCCTCACCACTGTAACACAGATTCTCATGTTAACAAGGCAGTAGAAGATTAAAGATCACTTCCCCTTCTTGTATTGGTGTTTAGCACGAGATTGATAGATCTGAGCAGTACGAAATGGCAGGAGTGAGGCAAAAGGGGGAGCAGGCAGGCTTTTACACAAGAGCCGGCAGCAGAGGACTCATTTGCCCTGACGTTCTTCCAAGACAGAGGACCCAGGACCCTTGCAAAGAGACCTTCCCAACCTACACCTAGAGCTGCCGGCTGGTTCAAGCAAGGATGGCCAATGCAGCTGAACGTCCACCTTCAGCATAGCCTCCCATGATGCTTTGCCATGGGTCACAGTGGCAGCTGTCCTGCCACAAGGGTTGCTGGACAAGACCAGCAGTATTTCCACTGAACTGACCTCACACCCTCAGCAGTACAGCAGTGGCCAGCAGAGGAAGTGGCCAGCGGAAGTCCTTCCCTCCCCATGCCATGCTGGTTTGGTGGCTTTTTTTTGAAAGCTTGGCTCAGGCAGGGGCTTCCTCCTCCTGAAATCTGCCCCCCCATGCCAGCTGGGGTTCTAATCAATGATGGCCAGGGCAGGCAGAAGCCAGAAGAAGAAGAAGAAGAAGAAGAAGAAGAAGAAGAAGAAGAAGAAGAAGAAGAAGAAGAAGAAGAAGAGTTGACTTTTCACCCATTTAAGGGGACTCAGAGCTGCTGACAAACCTTATCTTCTCCCCTCAAAAGAACACCCTGTGAAGTAGCTGAGGCTGTGAGAGCTCAGCAGAGAGCTGTGACTAGCCCAAGGTCACCCAGCTGGCTTTGTGGAGGAGTGCGGAATTAAACCCGGCACTCCCAGATAAGAGCCCATCTCCATAACCACTAGACCAAACTGGCTGACCAGTCGAAAGCTGGTTCGTGAGCACGAACCAGCCACGTTGGCCCCCCGGCAGATCCAAATGGGTCAGCAGGACAGATTCTTCCTTTCTGCATTACACCCCTCGCGGTCCCATTCACACATGCCACGGAAGCAGGGCAGAGGAAGCCATGTTCGAAAGACCCACAAAACACGCAGCACCCTGGCATCACCCAGCTCCTGATCTGCGGTGCAGGAGAGACGCCGTCCCATTCAGATGGAGCAACGTTAATGCCCGTGCGAGAAAATGCAGCGCGTGAGGAAGACATTGAGACGCATGGAGAGAACAGGCTCACAATGGCCAGAGAGGACATCTCTATTTCCAGTGGCTGCTCTTTTCTCTCCCCTTGGCTCGCTCCGAGCGAAGATTTCTCCTCCTCGCTCTGCCTTTTGACAGGCCTTGGAAATAATTCAGGAGCTGTTATGGCAAAAGGGGGTATTTTCTGGGCCCAGCATCTGGGATGTGACATAAGAGGAGAGACTCTTAAGCAAATTATACTTAGCAAAGAAAAATGGACCCTTTAACGAGCTGCAGAGAGATTTTCCATTCAATCAACATTGGGAGATTTGAACATTTTAATTCCATTGTTTTTCTTAAAAGGGGAAAGAACGGGAGGAAGATCTGGGATGGAGCCCAGAAGTCCCGAGAGGAGAGGAGGAAAGAGGAGGCTGCTTGGAAACATAAGAACATAAGAACCCAAGAGGAGCCCTGCTGGATCAGGCCACAGCCCATCCAGTCCATAAGAACCTCAGAGGAGCCCTGCTGGATCAGGCCACAGCCCACCTAGTCCATAAGATCCTATGAGGAGCCCTGCTGGATCAGACCACAGCCCATCTAGTCCATAAGAACCACAGAGGAGCCCTGCTGGATCAGGCCACAGCCCATCTAGTCCATAAGAACCACAAAGGAGCCCTGCTTGATCAGGCCACAGCCCATCCAGTCCATAAGAACCTCAGAGGAGCCCTGCTGGATCAGGCCACAGCCCACCTAGTCCATAAGATCCTATGAGGAGCCCTGCTGGATCAGGGCACAGCCCATCTAGTCCATAAGAACCTATGAGGAGCCCTGCTGGATCAGGCCGCAGCCCACCTAGTCCATAAGAGCCTAAGAGGAGCCCTGCTGGATCAGGGCACAGCCCATCTAGTCCATAAGAACCACAGAGGAGCCCTGCTGGATCAGGGCACAGCCCATCTAGTCCATAAGAACCTATGAGGAGCCCTGCTGGATCAGGCCACAGCCCATCTAGTCCATAAGAACCACAGAGGAGCCCTGCTGGATCAGGCCACAGCCCACCTAGTCCATAAGAACCTATGAGGAGCCCTGCTGGATCAGACCACAGCCCATCTAGTCCAGCATCCTGTCAGACACAGTGGCCCACCCACTGCCCATGGGCATCTCAAGCAGAGACAAGGGCAAACCTCCTCCTGCTCTTGAAGCCTCCTGCTTGTCCCCCCAGCCTGGAAGATGTACTTAGGCATCCATTCTAGTAGCCATTTGTCATCTAGGTGGGACAAAGTTACTGGCTGTGCCAAGGACAACAGCAACCCCCAAATTCAGTCTAGTCCTAATAATAATAAACATTCAGGGTTGGGCTTTGGACAGCAGTCCAAGAAAGGGGATGGGGCAGCTGTCCGGTAAACGTGGGGCTTGGTAGATGAATCCAGAGGGGTCCAGCTGGGGTGCTCAAGTGGGGCTTTTCACACCAAAGGTTTGCAGTAACACTGACGTTTTAATCCAACTTCAGTCCACTTCCAGGGTGAGAAAACGCCCCAGCAAAGGGCCACCTCTCTGTGGGCCATCAGAAAAGCAACACGTGGCTTAAATAATGTGGAAAGAGAATGGCTGGTCATTTCCTTGATGTGTGTTCTCACTCTGAAGGTGGATTGAAGCTGGATCAAAACTGTTGTGGACGCAGCCTTGTTTGGACTCTGCCCCCCCCCCCCCAATCTCTTCTGCTCTGTGCTGGGGGTGTCTTTGCTAGGGATGGAGTGATTTTGCATCTTGCTCTGAGGTTGCAACAAAACACAAGAACCACAGAGTGTTCCCATATGCCAACAAACCCCTGCAATTCCCCCCCCCCATGTTTTTGTTGTGGGCCAGGAAGAATCTCTCCTGGATGGGCCCCACCGTGTTCCCTGGGTGTGGGGGGAGTCCTAGCCTTGGGTCCTCCTTCCTACCACCCAACCCAGAAAAGACGTGGCCAAGAAGATTTTTGGAGTGAATTCTGAATTCGCTGAACGTATCTGAAGGAACGCCTTCTCCCACACCGTCCTGCCCGTGCCTTAAGATCTGGGGGGGAGGCCCTCCTGGTTGTCACACCGCCTTCTGTAGTGAGTTGGGTGGGCACCCAGGGAAGGGGCTTTTCGGTAGTGGCCCCCAGGTTACGGAACATTCTTCCCCTCGAGGTGCGCCATGGCCCTTCCCTGTATATATTCCAGAAGGCAGTGAAGACGCACCTCTTTGCCCTGGCTTTTGGCTAAGGTAATTATACTTTCCCCCCCATTGTAGACACTTTTATTTTAAGATTTGGGATTTATTTATTTATTTATTTATTAAACGTGTTGAATCTTTTAAATTGCTTTTATGTACTTTATTGTTTAAATATATACTGATCTGTAAATTGCTGTTTTAAAGTGTGTCACCCGCCCTGAAACCTTTGGGTATAGGGCAGGATAGAAATAACAAACAAACAAACATCAGCAAAAAGTCGCAGGAGCCATAAGAAGGTGGCAAGGAGCCTGGCTGTGCCCTAAACTTGAAAGTGGGGGGGGGGGCTCCAGAAGCCTGTGAACCCGCGTGGCACGGTGGGGGGTGCTCCGCCTCCTCGCTAACAGGGGGGTGTCTGTTCCCTTCCCTGCAGGTTCAGATCTTGCAAACCTGGAACACCTCCCTGGCTTTTAGGCCAGAGGGAGAGAGTGAAAGCACTTAATTTTCTCCAGACTGGGCATAACCATCTACGGCTCTCCTGTGCCAACTGCTTGTTCGCTTTTCCTTCCAGAGAGGGAGAAGAGAGCTGAAAACCAAATAACGGCACAGCCAGCTACAGCCCTCCGTGGATAACCTAGCCACAGTAGGCAACGCACTGGCTACCTCCTGGTTAGACTACCGCAATGCGCTCTACGTGGGGCTGCCCTTGAAGAAGACTCGGAAGCTGCAGTTAGTTCAAAATGCGGCCGTCCGACTACTGACCGGCACAGCTTACAGGCAGCACATGAGGCCTGTGCCTGCACTGGCTGCCTTTACGCTTCCGATCTTAATTCAAGATGCTGGTAACGACCTTCAAAGCCCTAAATGGCTTGGGACCTCAGTACTTCCCAGGACGCCTCCTCTCACACAGAGCTACCTGAGGCTTAAGATCTGCTGGAGGGGGGCTCTTCCAACTGGAGAAATCCGCTGTGTTGAGCCATGGGGCAGGGCCTTCTCAGCTGTGGCCCCCCACTTACGGAACGCCCTTCCTATGGAGATTAGCGCCAACCTTTCTAACTTGTGTGAGTTTTTTATTGTAAGCCATCCAGAGACCTTGGGACATGGGGCGGGATATAGATATTTTAATAAATAAATAAAGTAAACCTTGCCCCACTGAAAACCTACGCTCTCCTTCGCTTCTTTTCAGGCCAGTCCTGGAAATCCAGCACGCAGCACAGAAGACTGGGAAAATTATTTATTTGCATTATTATCCCACCCTATTACTGGAAGGTCTCAGGGCAGGTTACAACACGACAACGAAATGCAAAAGGAACCCACTAAAAACAGTAAGGCCGTGTTCACACCTACATTTTAATCCAGCTTCAATCCACTTTCAGAGAGAGATAACATACCGGCAAAGCGGCCACCCGTTTGCTTTTGGTTTTTATCACAACTCAGAAAATCCGCCTTTCGAGTTAGATAACATGGAAAGGAAATGACAAGTCGCTCTGCCGCCGTGTTCTTCCGCTCTGAAACTGGACTCAAGCTGGATTAAAATGTAGGTGTGAGTGCCTGAAAGTGGAGAGGAAAGGCTGTCTCCTTATTTAGCCAAAGGCCAGGGCAAAGAAACGCACCTTTACTACTTTCCTGAACATGTGAAGTGAAGGTGCCTGAGTCACGGGCCTCAGCGGGGAAACTTTTCCATGACCTGGGAGCCACCAGTGAGAAGGCCCTGTCAGGAGCTTTGTCGCAAAGGGGCCTAAAGAAAACCAAGGAAGGGACTGTGGACCCTAAAGATGCCAGAGGGCTGAACAAGGTGACCTACCTCAGCATCCCAACCTCACAGCGGCCCACTAAATCCTCGGTCCTTCCCCCCCCCCTGCCCAGTCGGCCTGACAGTCGGCCTTACTTATTTCGATTTCTCTCCTGTTTGCACCTCCCCAGCTTAACAAACGTCCGAACTATTTGTACGAATGCCAAGGCACGAATATCGTAACATCCGATGCGTGTGCAAATGTGCAAATTTGTGCAAATAACGAATGTTGTGAATATTATTGCACACCTGCTCTCCTCTCCTGCTGTTCCCGGAGGCCTCAGGGAAAGTGATGATAAAATCAATATCGAAGCACAAATTATAAATTGAACTCACTCTTTCCCCATTTGCCTCCTTCCTTCCGCCTCCTTCCCGCATCCCAGGGTCCAAGTCCCCCAGGTATCTCCTTGGAGCTCCAATATTTTGGCAGGACCAAGAATAGCCCTCTGTATCCGCTTTCTCCACCGCTTGCAAAATTGTATACGCCTCTAACCGAGTCCTTCTTCGCTTGCCAATTTTCCCCCTTAAGTAAAAAGCCTGAAATGTAACTTTCCCTTCCTGGGGATTTTCTCCAGTTCCAATTGTCCCCCCCCCCCCCCGCCCCTGAGCTTTTTGACCACCATTTTCGGTTCTTTACGCACAGCAGCGCTACTTCTGCCGTGCAACAGCGAGAAATGTGCGCAGTATTTCACACATGGATGCAGCGCATACCCTGACCAGGTCTGTCCCTTTGAATTTCGGTCCTTTCCTTCATGTTTTCCCCAGCTCCTCTGGTGCAGCCTGTACTGGGGAGGAACTTGGATTCAACCCCCCCCTGCACGCACACACACACACACAGAGCGAAATTTTTCCAGGGTTGAGCCTGCTGGGTTGGTCAATCGCTCTTCTCCGATGACTAAGGATCTTCCAGGTGAGAAAACTCACTCTCTCTCTGTCTCCTGCACAGATCCTTCAGAGATAGAATCAGGGAATCCTAGAGTCGGAAGGGACCTCCAGGGGTCATCTAGTCCAACCCCTGCCCAATGCAGGATTTCCTAAACCATCCCAGACAGATGTAGGTCCAGCCTCTGCTTGGAGACCTCCAGCGAAGGACAACCCACCACCTCCCGTGGCAACCTGTTCCACTGACTCATTGCCCTCACTGTAAGGAGGTTTCTCCTAATGTCTAATCTGCATTGACTCCCTTGAAGTTCCATCCTGATGTTTCTAGTCCTCCCATCTTGTACCAGTGAAGATAAGGACAATCCCTCTGCACTGTGACGGCCTTTCAGAGACTTGAAGACCATGTTCGTGTCTCCTTTTGGTCTTCTCTTCTGCAGGCTGAACATTCCTAGATCCTTCAGCTGCTCCAGATGTTCTGGACATGGTTTCCAGACCACTCACCATCTTGGTAGCCCTCCTTTGGACTTGCTCTAGTTTGTCAATGCCTTTTTTGAACTGGAGCCCAGAACTGGACACAGGACTCTGGATGAGGTCTGAGCAAGGTAGAGTCAAGAGGAACAATTACTTCTCATGATTTGGACTCAATACTCCTCTTGATGCATCCTAGGATGGTGTCTGCCTTTTTTGCAGCTGCATCACATTGCTGACTCATGTCCATCATGTTCACCCCAAGGCTGACTCAAGGGGAAGTGCCCCCCTCCTTGGCTGTGGAGGTTCCCTGGGTGGCCTCTGGGCCTCCCTGACCTCACAGGGCTGTTGTGAAAACGAAACAGAAGACCCTGAATCTTTGCCACACTGCAAAGATTCTTTGATAGGAGCGGAGAGATCCAGGCCTCTGCTGGGTCGCCGCTCTGGCTCCGCTCCCAGAACTAAAAAATGCCCCATTGCTGGGAAGGGCACAAAGCCCCTCGCCCTGCCCTTTGCACCTCTGCCCATCACCTGGTGCGCCTGCCCAGAACCCGCTCTTAGGTTCCCCCTGGGGGAGCAGAGACTCCAAGGCCCCTTTGGCAGCCGGTGACGGGGGGGGGGGACGGGACTGCAAGGCTGGTACTGGGAGCAAATGGGGTGCAGAGCAGGGGCCCCTCCCTTGTATTTTGGTGCAGAGCACAGGGCCCCCATTGGCAGAGGATGGGGATTTCGGCATGCCTGGGTGTGTGCCAGCTCCTCTCTCTCTCTCTCTCTCATTCTTTTTTCCTCTCCTTCCTCCTTCCCTCCTTCTCCCCTCCCCCTCCCTCGCTTTCTCACTGCAGCGGCAGTGGGAGGGGGGAGAGGGAGGGAGTGAGGGAGGCGGACACAACATCTTACAAGGTTACACAGATACAAAGGCGCTTCTAGTCACAGAGGGAGGGGGAGAGAAAGTCCCAGGCGGGGGGGCGGAAGGGGGCGGAGGGAGGAGGGGGGAAAGGGGGTAGCCGCTCGGGAGGAAAATCAGCGTCCCCTGGATTCGGGAAAAGTTGTGGGTCCGGGCGCAACCCATTCCGTCCGGGGGGGGGGGCGGGGATAATATTTGGACAAGCTGCATTAGACAGGGATTTTCGCAGCGCCCGGAGGGGGGGGAGCGACAACCAGGAGGCCTGAACTGCAGAGCTGGGGGGGGCGGCGCGGGGAGCGTTATCACGCCTGGGGAGGGAAGGAGGGCATCCGTCCATGGGTGCCCCCCCGGGGGCGCCTGTGACACCGGGAAGGGCCTCACCGGGGCGCCTCATCCCCACGATCTCTTGTGCGGGGGGAGGGGGTGGGCAAGGGCTGGAAAGGACAGAAAGGCTGGAAGGGGGGGGAGTGTTCCAGCAAGAGTTATCTTGAGGGGGGGGGAAGTCCTGAACGACATCTGTCCCCGGAAAATCACGAGGATTAGGAGATCGATGGGACGGGGCGGGCAGAGGGACTGAGAGGCGAACAGGGCTGGAAAGCTGCTGGAGGGGGGGGGGCGGTTTTACGTCAGTCCTGCGGGGGGGGGCAGAAGGGGACCCCCCCCTCCTGCTGCTCTCCAGACTTTGTTCCTCCACCGCGGAGGCACTTTCGGCCGGAAGCCGGTAGTTCCTAACTGCACCCCCCCCCGGCTGCCCCTGCTGGTGGACAGTTCACAAACAAGCCCCCCCCCAGCCCAGCTCCTTGCAAAGCCCCGAGTCGCCCCCCCCCCCCGCCTAATGCATGCAAATACATTTAAGGAGCCTGGGTGCATCGCGGCGGACTCGAAGCGGCGACTTTGGGAGCCCGGGGGTGGGTGGGGAAGCCGGCAGCCGGGGATGATGGATGGGGGGGGGTCCCGGGAAGCGGGGGGAGGGGCAGGAGGGGCTGCTGCTGCTGCTGTTGCGGCGTCGGCGTCTCTTTTAACCTTGGACGGCTGGAGGGACAAGGGCGGGGGGGGGGCTGGCACGGAAGAAAAGGAGGGGCGGGGAGGGAAGCCTCGGGGGCGGGGAGGGGCGGCGGATCCACGCCTGGCCGCCCCCGGGAGTCCCCGACCCGCTCCTTGGCAGCTGATGCCGGAGGGAGGGGGGGGATCGGTGCAGCCCCGCCGCGAAGGCAGCGAGTCAGGCGGCGGTGCTCCGAGCCCGGCCGGCGGAAAAGCCCAGGGCCCGGCGGCGGCGGCGGCGGCGGAACCCGATATTTCCCGGCCGGCGGTGATTCCCCGACGGCGCGACCGCAAAGCGCCACCAGCGGAGCGCAGCAGCGTCGGCGCGGACCTGCCCGGCCACCGAGCGGCACCCCGAACCCCGGCCCCGCTGCCCAGGGCGCCTGCCTGGGGGTCCCTCGGCTCTCGGCCAATGGGGGGGCGGGGGTCCCTGCACCCACCCAAACCCACCCACCCACACACACACACAGAGTGGCGAAGGGCAGCTTTCGCACGGCCGGGTCTTGTTCCAAGGGCACTCTGCACATGCTTTGGGACACTCGGTTTCGTGCGCCACGTGCGCCTCCAACACGGAGCGGCTGGGGGCAGCGCAGAGGGCCAAACGGCGCTTAGACGCGCCCCCCCCCCCCGCCTCGTTTGGGAAGGCTTCTTCGGCCAAGCGGCCTCCCCGCTCCCCGCTTTCGGGTCGCCCGAGGGTGCTCACCCCGGCAGCTGCAGGAGGAGCCCGGCCAGGGAGGGTGGCCGCCGCTCTCCGCGTGGAGGGGTGTGTGTAAGGCCAGGAACCCAACCCCCCCCCATCCATCCATCCATTGCCCTGCGTGCGTCAAGAGACTATTCGGAGGCGCCGAGCCCTGGGGTCAGATCCAGCCCAGCCCTACATACCCCAGCCTGCCCCCCCCCGGCCGCGCCTTGCAAGGCCTGCCCCGTACTAGCCCCGCTCACTGCTCGTCACCCCTCCCCCGACAGGATACTTGCTCGCCTTCCTCTTTGCCCGCCCACCAGGCCTCCTCCCGGGTTTGAACCCTTTTTTTGGGGGGGTACGCAGTTCTACCCCTCCCCATCCTCCCCGCCCTCCTCGGGACCCCCGTCCCTCTTTGGGAACATCCCAAAGCTTTCCCGTTGTTGAAAGCCGCCCCCCCCCGCTTCCCAGGCCTTGGGGTTCCAAACCCCCTTTGGCCAGAGGTGCCAAAAGACGGGGAAGCCAAGACTGGAGGCTGGATGGCCAAAGGGGGGGGGCTAAACCCCCCGGGGGGTGGAGAGAAATGGAAATAGCATGGAGGGAGGGGGAAGGAAGGGCAGCGAGGCGGGCGCAAGCCTCCCCCCCTCCTGGCTCGGAGGAGGGACGTAACAACGACCCTGTGCTGTAGGACAGACTGGCTCACTGTAAGGCTACACTCACGCCTGCACTTTAAAGCAGCTTCGGTCCACTTTCGGAGTGGAAGCACACATCCCAAAAACGACCTTAGATTATTTCCCTTCCACTTATCCACCTCCCAAGGCTGGATTTTCTGAGTTAGACGAGGCCAAAAGCAAACAGCTTGTCCCTTGGCAAGCGCGTTATTATCTCACTCTGAAAGTGGACTGAGGCTGGATTAAAATGTGGGTGTGAACACAAGCTAGGTCTACAGGGAGTTTGGGGGTGTCACATCACCCCTACAGCCAGGGACAGATGAGGGTCCTTGGGGGGCTCTGCACCCTCCTTTCACCCTTCCTTGGGCAGCAGCAAGGGGAACGTGATAGAAGACCCTCTCCCGGCCTCTGCTCACTGGGGGGGGGGGCTTAAGCGAATGCACCCCACAGCCCCCCCCCAGAGCCACATGTTAAGGGCCATGGGTGCCTCTTTGCGCATGGAGGAAAGGTGTGGGAACCCATGGCGGATTCCAGAAGCTTCCAGAAGCAGCAAACGCCGCAGCGGATTGCCGGAGCGCCATTTACAACACAGCCCCTCACCTGTGCCCACCCAGGACGCTTGTTTATTTTGTTTATTTATATTTACGTTTCTATCCCGCCCTATACCCTAAGGTCTCAGGGCAGGTAACAGCATTTAAAAGCAGACATGTTAAAACGGAACCATATATAGCAAACCATATCAAGCAATAACCTCTGCGTTGGGGGGCCGAACGGCCAGCGTCCCGTGACTCTGGAGTGCCGCAGGGTCAGAAGCGCCAACAGGACACGCGCGTGGGGTGGGGTGGGGTTGCTATCCACTGTACTAGGGGGACACCCTGAGGGGGGAGACCCTTTGGGGTCCAGGACCCAAGGCTGCCGTCTGGTTCCGGTCAGGCCTTTGGGGCAGAGACGGCCATTGCTCGACACTCACTGGCAAAGGGAAAGGGTTGCAAACAGCCTGGGCTGCCAACCGTGGACCAAAGTTGTCCCCCCCCCCGAGGGATTCCGGAAGAGGCCCCCATCCTTCCAGGCCTCCCTTTCCCCTTTCCTGGCTCTTTCTCTGCATATTCTGCAAGGTTTCTGCATATTCAAATGGATCTAAGGGCATGTTTGCAACACGGCTGATATTCCCTGCCGCCCTGCCACGCCCAGTCCTGAAACCATTACTCATCACTGCCTCCATCTGTTTCCTGGGCTGCCTTCCATTTACCCTGCAAAAGCCCACCAGGAGGCAAAGATGACTTGTCAGATGCAGGTAAAGGTGTGTGTGTGTGTGTATATATACATATACATTCCAGAAAAACATCCATGTCCGAGCAGTTTTCCTGAAGCTGCCATAGGGCATCAGAATGACAGGCTTCGTCTTGCACGGCCTGGGCAGGTCAGAAACTTGCGACCTACAATACCTGGAGAAGGGCACCGCGCTGGCAAAGCCTGTCCTGCCTGCCTGTGCCAAGCGACACTCATTTTCCAAGGGTCTTTTTCTTCTAGTTCCACACAAAAAGGCTGGTGGAGTTGAATCTGGGTTCTTCTGCGACGCGGGAGCGAGGTTACCACGCTGGGGCTTCCGCCCTCCCAAAGTTAAGAAAACGTCTGCTGCCCCCCCTTCTAGGAAGCCCTGCCAAGATCGGCTCACATGCCGTTTTAGAGAAAGCTTCCCCCCCCCCCAAGGCAAGGAGAAGGTCACAGCAAGGGCAGGGAACAGGTAAGAAAATGATGGGGAAGGGAGCCAACTTGGGACCGGGTCGCCTGCCTTTATGGAGGGCACAAAGCACGCTTCCCGTGTGCCTGTGCAATGCAGAGACAGAGGCTTTGCAGTTTTTCTTGCAGGAGACAGAATTCCGACCATCTTAGCTTGATTCTTCTCCACTGAAAGCAAGATGGCAGCCCAGCCAGCTGCACACAGCTGTGTAAAGAATATGGGCTTCGGGGCTTTGCCTCCAGGCAACGCCCAAGATGTGAAGGATCCAGGATTACGTAGCTCCTGAGCCTTCTCAAAAGGAGCAGATAATGCCCGGGGAAGGGGGGGGAAGGCTGGCATGAGTAGGTGTGTGTGGCACAGAGAGGAGCTACCACCTCTGCCCACTCATGCCAGCCACTGTTAAGGTCCCTTTGCCTGGCCGCGTGACCCTGGGACGGCTGAAGCCCTGGGGCGCTGTCCTTCGAGCCAGGCTGTGAGTTCCCATGGCTGGCTCTGCCTTCTCCGCACTGACCGGCAGCAGCTGTAGGGCTTCCAAGCGGGGCCCTTCTCAGTGCCAGCCCCGCCTGTAAGGCAGCTGGGAAAATAACCAAGGTGGAAAAGTTCCATCTTCCAGGCTCTGGAAAATAACCCCCTTTCCTTGACGCGGTTCTCTTAAGACCTGTAATTCAGCCGCAGGCGCCTAAACCACATCCCTTCTCCCCAAAGACCCAGGAGCCCGGAGGGACCCTCGCAAAATCCGGCTGCTCTCTGCGCCCGCTGCTGCGCTGGTCCTTCCAGATTTTACAGGGGGGCAATTTTCTTCTACGCCCACGAGGTGTCCATTATATTAAAAATAACAAAACACATCTCTTGAAGCTTAAGCTGATTTTACGGTTTCTAAAAACACCTAAGAACAAAGTTAAGAGCAAAAATAAAATTTAAAAAACCCACAAAATTCCCAGGACATTAAAAACCACGCGGAATCCAAGGATGCCAAATTATCAACCTCTTGGATTACTGGGATAACAACCCAAGTATTTATTTTGAGTAACACCAGTGTATGCCTGTGAGAAGTTGTTAGGTCTGACAAAAAGCAACTCCCCCCCCCCCGCCTCTAAACAGGGAACCATCACTAAAGAGGCCCTGTCTCCAGCCAGCAGTGGACAGAGTGACCTCGACTTTAGGATCCAGGCCAAAAAACATAGGAGCAGGTTTTCCACTAGTCAACATCAGAGGGCCTTCCCTCTGTCCACTACTAGCTTAAGACAAGGTGACCTTAAGCCATGTTGGACATTAAGGGTCAACCCCAGCATGCTGAAGGGGTTGGACGGGAAAAGAGCGCAATGAACCGACATTGACTAGCGCTCGCATTTGGAGTGCTAGTAAACTTTGGTCGTTCCCCCCCCCCCGCGATCGAATACTTATCTTCTTCGACCTGGGGCCTGGTCCTCCTCTGGGCGCTGCCATTTTGGCTGTCGCCCTCTGGGTCAGTGCGTGCCCCAGCGCCGCCGCCTTGATGACGCTGATACTCTGTGCACGCGGTCACATCTATGGTCATATGAGGTGGTGGCGCATTTGCGCAATGTCTCAAGCAACCCCAGAGCACTGGAAGAAGAGTGAATGGTTGCTGCCCGGATGCTTGAGGTAAGTTGTTAGGTTAAGGTTGGTTAAGGTGTGGAGCACAAGTTCTTGCTCCACACCCAAGTGAACTCCTGGTGAGAGTGGGCACTCTTGGAGGCTGTAACAGCTTACTCCATGTGCGGAAGCTCTTCTCCAGAGGTTCACTAATCGCTGTGTGAATAGGCCTCAGGTAGCCAACGTAGACAGGCAGGTAAGCAAGGACTGGTATTGGATGCCGCTTTCTGAGCTTCCCATGAACAGCCTTTTGGGTTGGTTCAAGAGTGGCTCCAGGACAGCTTAGAGCCGTGTGTGTGTGGATGCTAGTGCTCTCATCTCAGTTCTAAGCCACATTCCAAAGTGCGCATCCTGGTCTTTAATGTGGATTAGAAGTGTGAGGGCAACGCCTGCGGCCCCATGCTACCCCACTCCACAAGCTGTTTTTGAGCTGCTTTTTAAAATGTGTGTGTGGATGTGACCCCTGCTCCCAGGAGAAGAGAACCCGTTTGCTCACGCTTTTGAAAAGCAAAGCATCACATACATGGATGCGTATTACTGCACTGCCTGCTTGCAGGGCTCCCAGGAGGGCATTCCCCACATTGTATCAGGCATGTTTTGGCAGCTCATGAGGGGCATTAAAAAATGATGGGGAAGAGGATAGGAAAGAACCACACAGAGCCTGAGTTCACAGAACGCTGCATTCTCTTCCTATGGCAACTCTCCGCTGAGCAGCGTTTGCACAATTTCCCCTACATTTATGGTGGGCACATCCCATATCCTTCCAGGTAGAGGGACACACTGAGAAAAGCCCATGAGGGGATGGATAGAAAAGGTCTGGGCTGCAGAGAACATCCTCCCAATTCAAGTCTGTTAAGAGCTTCCTTAAGCAGTGATAGAAGAAGCTCCAACTGCTCTGGGGCCAGGGAGTCCCAAAGTCCTTGTCCTATTCACAGAGGGACCAAGACAGATGGGGCCCCACATCCCTCCTCCTCCACTAATGAAGCAACAGAAAAAGTCACCAGCATGGCCTTCTTGGTCAAGGCCCCAGGCTGTGGAATCTGTCGCTCTAGGATCTCCACTCTCTCTGCCTTTCAGCCCCGCCTATAACGGCCACCTCTTTGGTTTTGCCTTGTTTCCAAATACTAGATTGCTCCATCTGTTGCTTTATTTTTAGACACAAGCACCTCAAAGACCCCAGGGCAGGGTAGAAAAAAGGCATCAGCATTTTAATAAAGGATTAAAATACTTGGAATGGTGGCGCTGGAGAGAAACACAAATACCCCGAGAGCAGAAGGCAATGCGACACTCTTGGTCCTCCTTCAGTAACAGCCTTCAGTCTTTTGCAGGGATGCACACACATATTCAAAACATTCAGAATTTGTTCAAATTCATTTGAATTTGGACATTTGAACGAATTTTGAATTTTTGGATCATTTGTACAAATCATTCAGACATCTGTACGTGTATGAAGCTGTACACAATGTATACTTGCCCATATGCATCTTTTGCACATCTGTAGGCATTTCTATGATCCGCACGGGACAGAAACAGGATGCATACAGAATGCGCACGGGTGTGTACAGACGCAAATGGGCACATACGAACATTGCATTTGTGCACAAACCTCATCTTGTGTGACTCAAGGGGGGGGGAGACTGCAGAGGTGTGGGGGCCACATGGGGCTGAAGGGAAGCCAGAGCATGGCAGATGTTCTCCCTGTGTCCCCCCCCCCCGCCCCCCGGCTTTGGCCATCCTGCAAACGTCTCTTCTGGTGACTTTTGAAATTCCCCATTCCAGAGAGAAATGCAGCAATCCGTCAATGGCTGGCAAACAGGCCACAGGCAGAAGGGGCCCGTGCGGGGCTAAGGGGAGGCCTTGGGATAAGGGCCTGCTGCAGGTCTCGCCCCGGTGTGCTGGTGCGCATGGGACAGAGTCCCAACTGGTGTATTTGATGCCTTCCAGATGCAAAATCACCTCCCGGAGGCTTGGGCATCCTCCACCGTCTGCAAAATCCCTCACTGCTTAAGGTCAGAGCTGTGCATTTCCCCAAGATCACTGGATTACTGCTGGACTTTCGTGGAAGATCCCACAGCGGCACTCGGCCCGCTCCAAAGAAAAAAGCTGGCAAAATGGACTGGGAAGGGGCTTTTGCTTGTTACCGCCCCCATGCACACACACACACACACACACACACACACACCCCAGCTGCAACTCCCTACAGCTGCAGAAGAGAAGCCAACCAAGCCAGCCGCTGTGCGGCCGCGCCAGGATAACCAACCACGGACCGGAGACCTTAAACCGGCTTAAGAGTTGAACCAAAAGACAGGCAGATTTTCCCCCGAAACACGGTTGCTCCGGCAAGCTTTAACTTCTGATTAAAACGCAGCAGCTGCTGGTTGGGCTCGTAAAACTTCAAGGGATTCCTTCCTCCGCCTCCATCACAGAAAAAGATTCCTGGCACAGAAATGCCGGGAAACGGAAAGGGTTATCAGAGCCAGAAAGGACGGAGGCGGGCTGGCGGTTTGGGGACCCTGCCTGCCGTGTGGCCAGACGCCCCCGGAGCCATTTCGCCCACCACCTTGCCAGCAGATACTGCGCAGTCGGTGGGGGCAATTTCTCCTGGGTCCCCAGCCCTGCTCCCTCTGGGGAGGGGGGGGTCATCAAGAAGCCTCCTCCCTCTTCATCCATGTTTCCACAAAACTGGCCAGAGCATCTTGCTTGCCTTAGCTTGCCTTTTCTGGGCCCTGGCTATGGCTTTCCTTGCTCTCACCTAACTCAGGGTCCTCTGGCCTTGTCCCTGTATCCTCAGGCCTCTGGGGCCAAATGGTCAGCTGCCAAGAAGACCCCAGGCCGAAGCCTTCCTTCCTTCCTTCCTTCCTTCCTTCCTTCCTTCCCTCTGCTCCTTTTCCGTCCCTTCCTTCCTTCCTTCCTTCCTTCCTTCCTTCCTTCCTTCCTTCCTTCCTTCCTTCCTTCCTTCCTTCCTTCCTTCCTTCCTTCCTTCCTTCCTTCCTTCCTTTGCCGGAGCCATGCCCACTTAAAGTGGTTGGCATTAGCCTTGATTTCTCTTCCCCCTTCACCGGGGGGGGGGTGAAGGGGGAGGGAGGGAGAGAATAAACAAGGCGGCTTTTGGAGAATGTGGAAACATGTGGCACCATAAGAGCCCAGCTTCGGAATTTGGTGAGAGCCCTCCTTTCATTTAATGGCCGTTAAAATTAATGTGCTCCTGAAAGAGCCTCAAGCGTCTCAGAGGGACACAGTCTGCGCTGCATAATTCAAGCCACAAATGTTTATTTACATTTTTATGCAGCGTTTTCTGCCTCTGCTCCCAAGCAGGTGAGACCTATCTGCAAGCAGCTTGCCTCTGGGCATGGAGAGAGTGCCGCCGGCTGGTCCAGCAAATAGGTCGCTCTGTCCAGTCAGACATATGGAGAACCCTTGGCTCAAGAGCCGGGACAGTACCGATGGCCGTGGGGGTCTGTGTTTGCAGACAGAAGCCCCCACCCCAAGCTGGTTTGCCGTCCTGGGAAAAAACCTGTAAAACAGTTCAGGAGGGGGAGGGGGGCTTCTGTCTGTGACACACACACACACACACACACACACACACACCCCGGCTGTTTCTGCATTTCAATGAAATAGATGGAGGCCCTGGAAGCTGGAATTTCAGCCCAGTTGCACCTTTTATTGACTTAGTTTCATTTTTATGCCCTCGTTGCAATAAGTGGCACAACAGGATGGGCAGAAAATGCCAGCGTTAGGGCACTGGGGAGGCCACGGGGAATGATTCCCTGCCTCAGAAGGTCCTTATAACTTCCCAGAAAGCCTACTGGGTAAAGTTCACTCTTTTTTGAGAGGAGAAGAGTTGGCTTTTCTACCCTGGTTTTCTCATCCATTTAAGGGGACTCAAAGCAGCTGACAAACCTTCTGTTCTTCTCCCCACAACAGAACACCCTGTGAGGTAGGTGGGGCTGTGAGAGCTCAGAGCAGAGCTGTGACTAGCCCAAGGTCACCCAGCTGTCTTTGTGGAGGAAGAAGAAGAGTTTGCTTTTCTACCCCGCTTTTCTCACCCATTTAAGGGGACTCAAGCGGCTGACAAACCTTCTGTTCTTCTCCCCACAACATAGACCCTGTGAGGTGGGTGGGGCTGTGAGAGCTCAGAGGAGAGCTGTGACTACCCCAAGGTCATCCAGCTGGTTTTGTGGAGGAGTGTGGAATCAACATTCCCAGATAAGAGTCCGGCTCCCTCACCACTAGACCAAACTGAGAAAGCACTCGGCTCCTTCAGATCTACAGCATTGCCTTACAGATGTGTGGCCAGAAACTTTCTTGTAACCTCTGGTGAGGGACCCCCAGAGGGCAGTAGGTGGTCTGGCTCTCTCTGGACAAGCCACATGGGCTATGGTCACACTTTAGATTTAATCCGGCTTCAGCCTACTTTCGGAGTGAGATGAGAAAACATCAACAAATTGACCTGCTGTTTTCTTTCAGTGTTAAATAACTCAGAAAATTCACTTTTCGAGTAGAAGATTACCGGATCCGTTGCTGATATGTTCTCCCGCTCTGAAGGTGGACCGAAGCTGGGTTAAACCTTAAGCGCGACCACAGGCAAGATTTAATCCACTTTCAGAGTGAAAGGACACCTCAGCAAAGGGAGAAGCCGTTTTCTTTCGGCTCAGAAAATTCACCTCTGGGATGGATAGCGTGGAAAGAAAACGACTGATCTGTTCTCCAGCTCTGAAGGCGGACCGAAGCCGGATTGAACCTTAGGTGTGGCCACAGCCCTGGAGCAGCCAGGCCCCGAAGGCGTCCAGCTGGTTATCAGCACAGGCGGGCGCGAAGTTGGACCGCGCGCCGCGCCCTCCGTCCGCCCGTCGGTCCGCCTTCCTTCCCGTCTCCGTTGCGCGCCCGCCCGCCCGCCCGCCCGCCCGAGCGCGCCCGCTCCCTTCCGATCCTCGCTCGCTCGCTCGCTCCATCCCTGCCATCCCATCCCATCACCCGCCCGCCTTCCATAAACCTGTCGGCCGGTGGACGGAGGCTCCGATGGATCGCTGACATCTTTCTCAGCGGCTCCCTCTCCGGCCCGCCGCTCGCAAGCGCTGCAAGGGAACCGATCCCGCGCCCGCGCCCCCCAGGGAGTGCCGCCGCCCGGCCCGCCGCGGAACTTTTCCGATGCCGCCGACACCGCAGCAGAGTCGGCGGGGCTCGGATCCTCTCTCGACCCCCCCCCACGCCCCACGCCCCCCACTTCCCAGGAATGCCCCCCGCCCAAGAGCCCAGGACTCGGTTTCCCCGACGACGCCACCGACGCCCGGAAGAAGCAGCGGCGGCGCATTGGAGAGGAAGGCTCGGCCCCCACTGCGCGCCCTCTCTCTCTTTTGGGGGGGCGGTACCCCCACCCCACCCAGCGTGTCCGCCGCCCCCTGCAGGTGACCCTGAGGAGCGCAAGGCTGGAAGGGCGCCCCCCCCGGCAAGGACGCCTCCTCCTCCTCCTCCTCGCGCGGCGCCTGCCCTGCCCTGCCCTGGAGGGGAACCCCGGCCGGACCCGAGCCGAGCCGTCCCGTCCCAACCCAGTCCGGGCTTGGTCAGCGGGCGGCGGCGGAAGGTGCCCCGACAGGCGCGCTGCCTGCTGCTCTCTCGCTCGGCGGCGGCGCCCTCCTCCTCCCCCTCCTCCTCCTCCCCCTCCTCGTGCCCGGGCGCGCGGCTCCCTCGCTGCCTCGCTGCCTCCCTTCCTCGCTGGCTGCCTCGCTGCCTCCCTCCCGCCCCCGGGGCACCTACCGGGCGCTTTCTCCAGCCGGCTCTTCCGCCCCCCGCACAGGCGCACCTTGGAGATGAGGATGAGCAGCTGCTTCTGGCAGAGCGACTTGGTGCCGCGCGGACAGACCTTGCGCTGCGCCGAGACGGGCCGGCTGGCCACCGGGTCGCGGATCTCGCGCTTCTGCCGGATCAGGGAGCTGGCCAGCGCCGCCATCGCGGACCCATCCGGAGGCGCCTGGCGCGGCCGGGGGAGCCCGAGGCGGCGGCGGCGGCGGCTCCGGGGAGCGCGAGGGGAGAAGGCGGGAGCGAGCCCCGTCCAGGGCGCCCCTCGCCCGCCCGCCCTCCTTTGGCGCGCCGCCGGCCGGCTAGCGGCGCAGCGGCATCCCGGCGGGAAGGCGGCGGTGGCGGCGGCGGCGGCGGCTGCTCTGGCTGCTGCTGCTGCTGCTGCTCCGCTCGCCCGCGCTGCCGCCGGAGGCTCCGCCAAACGCCGCTACTGCCGCCGCCGCCGCCGCCTGCTCCTGCTCCGACGCCGCCGCCGCCTCCATCGCGGCTCCTTCCGCTGCGCTGCGCTGCGCTGCTGCCTCCCGCCGGCCCGGCCCGGGCGGGGAGGAGCGAGAGGCGAGGAGGCGACAGGGAGCCCCCCCCCCGCCGCCGCCGCCGCCGTGTCCTTCAGCGCTTCCTTCCGAGGTGAAGGCGGGACCGGCCCGGTGGCCGCCCGCGCGGGAGGCGCTGCGCTGCTGCTGCTGCTGGCTCTGGGCTCTGGCTGGGCAGGGCAGGGCAGGGCAGCGCCGCCGCCAGCGGGGGGGGGGAGAGGGAGGGAGGGGGCCGTGACAAGGCGCGGGGGGAGGGAGGGAGGGTGAGACGGGTTCTGTCCGCGGTTGATGGAGAGGAGGGACGCACACACGGGGCGAGGAGGAGCGGTCCCTTTCACCCCCCACCGGTGTCCGTCACTTGGACTCCCCCCCCCAGATCCTCCCCCCCAACACTTTTAAGCAATCGGTGGGTTCAGCTGAGGAGTTCCCCCTTCAAAGGGCGGGGGGGGGTACTGGGCAGAGACCCTCCTACTCCCTAGACGGTAGGGAAGCTCTCAGCGACGGGGGTTGGGGTGGGGGGTCTTCCCAGTGCAGCCCCCCTCCCGAAACCAGACAAAAAAATCTGTAGCGGGTGGGGAAGGGGACGATCGGCATCGCGGGCCCGGGGGGGGGCTTTTCCAGTGGGGCGGGGGGCGTACTCCCCAAGGGCTGAGCTGATTGGGGGGGGGGCTCCTAAGAGAGTCTCCGGGCTTGGTGAACTTACAGCAGAAGGGAAAAGAAGGGAGGGGTCTTCCACCGTGCCCCCCCGGGCGACCCCCCACCTCCCGCAGAGCACCCCCTGCAGGCGATGCCCTGCGCCTGCGCGCGTCCCATTAGGTGCCTCTTGCCGAGGGAGGGGTCCGGGTTCGGGGGCCGCCCTGCTTCTCGAAGGGCTGGGGCAATTGCGCCGAGCGGAGTCGGCCTCCGGGCCTCGATCGCGGAGGCGTTTGGAACACTTTGCCGCTTCCTCCTTTCGCCCACCGTTCTTCCAAAGACCTCCAGGTGGATTTTGAGACCATCTGCACGAGGCGCCCGAAACCCCGGGAGAGTTTCCTTTCTCTGTCTACCCCGCCGGGCAAGCAGCGCTGGAGACCAGGGGGAAGGCCTTCTTGGTGTTGGCACCTTAGCCCTGGAGGGTTTTTTTGCTGGAACAAGGGACGCACAGCTGCAGATACACTGCAGGCATTTTGCAACCTCTCAGTCGTCTGAAGAGCTCAAAGCAGGCAGGCACCGTTGTTCCCACTTTGGTCTGGTGGTCAGGGAGCTGGACTCTTCTCTGGAAATACTGGGTTTGATTCTGTACCCCTCCACAAAGCCAGCTGGGTGACCTTGGGCTAATCACAGCTCTCTTCTCAACCTTCACAGCCCCACCAACCTCACAGAGTGTATGTTGTGGAGAGAAGAACAGAAGGTTTGTCAGCCACTTTGAGTCCCCTTAAATGGGCGAGAAAAGCAGGGTACAAAAGTCAACTCATCTTCTTCCTCCACAAAGCCAGCTGGGTGACCTTGGGCTAGTCTCAGCTCTCTTCTGAGCTCTCACAGCCCCACCTACCTCACAGAGTGTCTGTTGTGGGGAGAAGAACAGGACATCTGCCAGCTGCTTTTAGGCCCCTTAAGGGAGAATAACATTTGTCAGCTGCTTTCAGGCCCCTTAAATAGGTGAAAAAAGCGGGGTAGAAAAGCCAACTCTTTTTCTTCACAACAACAACCTTCCAGAGCAGGTGAAGCTAAGACATGTCACACCTGGCACAAGGTTACTGTGGCCCAGGGGAGACTGAAACCCTGGAGGTGCTTTTAGGATTGAAATTGTTATTTGGTTTTCTCTTGGCCTGCTCTAGAGGTGGGGTGGGGTTGCAGTTGGCGTGGACGCTGGGGTGGGGCTTGCATTCCACTTTCTGTGTCACCTTGGAAGGGTTATTTTGGCCCAAAGGCGGAGGGTTCCCAAGCGAAGCCCCCCCACCCGCCCTGGAGCCAGCCAGCGGATTCACTGGCTGAACAGCAGGGCTGACTCTGAAGTCCTGTGATCAGCTGCCAAGCAGTTCCATTTTAGATGCGAGTATTCCTCAGCAGGGGACTGTGTGGGGCCACGAGAAAGAACGGAAAAGCAAAAGTGAGCATGTGCAGAGTGCTTTCCCCCCACCTGCACCGAGAGGAGAGCTTGCTTTGGAACTCAGAGCCTGGGTCCCCCGCCCCCCACCCTTTGGCACCCGCTGGTGTTTGCAAGGACAAACGCGGGACAGCTGAAGCGTCTTCCAGCAACGGACAAGGTGGCACAGAGCAGAGTGCCAGGCGCGGGCGTCACGGGAGCCGGGCTCAAGGTTCGGCTTCCCACCGGGCCCTGCTCCTCAGCCCTTGGCACGGTTTGAGTGACAGGACAAATTCTGGGCAGGGGAGACTCTCGATCCGTAGCCCCTCCCTGACTGTGCGTGCACCCCTGCGATCCAGCCCGCCTGGCTGCCCGTGCAAGAGGCCCCTGGGGAGGCGTGCAGTGCAGTCCAGATCGATACGCCGTCGTCGTCGGGGACTAATGGGCGCTGGTTCCCTCCTTGGGAGCGGTCGATAGGGCCGGTGCTGTAAACGACAGGAAGGTCTGCAACAGGGCCCCCGATCCCATTGCGGCAGGAACCAGGAGAGGCTCGCGCCCTGCTTTTCCCACCCCTCTCTCTGGTCCCTGGGAATGAGGAAGCACAGAGCCCCCCCTTTCTTCCTATCCCCTCCCCTCCCCTCTCTCCTCCAGCCTGGGTTGGGGGTCGGGTGCCGTGTGCCAAAAGATGCCTAAATTGTTCCTGGCATCCCTAAAGGCCTGATTTATGAGCTGCCTCTGGGGAAGACAAGCGCCACGTTTGCTGGGAGCAGGAATGCTCAGGGCTGACCTAGGTTGGATCCACCACCAAGGCGGCAGGTGGGCGCTGCTGGAGTCCCCAGGCCGTGTTTCTTCTCCTCCTGGGCAGGGGCAGCTGGCACGAGTGGATGCCGGTGGACGCTCCCACCACCACCACGTGCCGGTTTGCAGGCAAAGTCTCCGGCCGGCCCACAGACTTTCGGGATGCTTTCCTACCCAGAAAGCACCCACCGGGCTGGGAAACCCAAAAAAAGACACACACACACACACACAATGGCACAGAATCCCGCTGCTGAGCCACACTTCCAAAGCCTCTAGAGCGCCACGGCCGGTGGTACCCAGTGGCTCTTCTTTTCCGTGCCCCATCTCAAAGTTTTCCCGGACATGCTGACCTCTCCTTCCATCAGAGATGCTGGCTGTGGGGGGGAGGAGGAGGAGGAGGAGGAGGAGGAGGAGGAGGAGGAGGAAGAAGAAGAGTTTGCTCTTCTACCATGCTTTTCTCATCCATTTAAGGGAACTCAAAGTAGCTGACAAACCTTCTGTTCTTCTCCCCACACCAGACACCCTATGAGGTAGGTCAGCCTGTGGGAGCTCAGAAAGAGAGCTGTGACTAGCCCAAGGTCACCAGCTGGTTTCATGGAGGAGAGTTGACTTTTCTACCCTTCTTTCCTCACCCATTGAAGGGGACTCAGTGCGGCTGACAAACCTTCTGTTCTTTAAGGGGACTCAAAGCAGCTGACAAACCTTCTGTTCTCCTGCTTTAAGGGGACTCAAAACGGCTGACGAACCTTCTGTTCTTCTCCCCACAACAGACACCCTGTGAGGTCAGTGGGGCTGTGATTGCTCTTGTAACCAGCCCAAGTGGCTTTGTGTGTGGGGGGAATCAAACCCCTTATTCCCAGGTAAGAGTCCGGCTCCCTTACCACTAGACCAAGCTGGATCCCTCTGCTGCCTGCCGTGCGACTCTGCTAAGCGCTGGACGGAGGAGATCTTGCCAGGACTGGGGGTCTCTGCTGGCAGCCGTGGTTGCTGGCTGGTCTCAAGCAGAATTGCTCCCTCTGCCTGCTGAAGCGAAACCTACCTTGCCCAGGAGAGCAGTGGGGCAAAGAGACGCACTGCTGCTTCTGTCCTGGGTGGGTACGCAGGGGGAGGCCCACATCTTTGCGCCCACTGGTGCCAGACACCCCCTGCCAGAAGGTCCCTTTCTGGTCCCCTCATCTGAGACCCCAGGGACTGCTCCAGCGTGGCCCTTTTCACTCAAGGCCTCTGGGCACCGCGCCCTCCCTGCCCATCTTGTGTGCAGCGTCTCGATATATGTGCCTCCGGAGCGTGCGGTTTCTGTGCGCTGTGGTGCCTGGTCCCTCCCTGCTTTTTCTCCCCCCCCCATTAAAATTTCATACTAATTTTGAAAACAAACACACCGAGTGGAACAGAAAGAAATTATGTAATGCCAATGAAATAACCATTTCAGGCTCACCAGGCAGACATGTGGGATTTTGTGTGTGGAGAGTTCCTCCCCCCCCCCTCTGTTTTGTGTGGGGTGAACTCCGTACGGATAAGGGCTCCGGAGGGGCCCCCTGCTCGCCTCCTGCATGGGCACTCACTAACCTGGAAGCCAAATGCCTGTCCATTGGTCTGTCAAGACCAGAGACTCTGGCTAAGGCGAGTGCATCCTCTGCATGGCTGCGTGCGCATGGCTGCACATTGGTTTGCCACAGTTTGTTGCGCTGAGCATCAGAACAGGCTGGAGCGCACAGGTCACTTGCGCCGCATCTGAGCCACAGAGCTCGGTTTTGCAGTACTGAGGCCAGGGGGGAATTTCTGAGCTTCGTTGGAAGCAACAGGGCAGGAGAAGGTATGGAAAAGGGCGGCGGATTCTCCCCCCACACACACACACAGCTCCTCATGGGAATGGTTATTGACTTCCACGCCACGCGTGGGATTTGTGGCCACAAGGGACGAGCTGATTTTGACGGTCAAGGAAATGCGGTGGCCACCCACGAGCTACCCGTGGGCATCCAGCTCTGGAAACATGTTGCCTTCCTGCTGGGATGGTGGGATTCCTTTCCGGCCCTTGTGAGAGTTGCAGGACAGCACCCTTGGGACTGATCCGGCTGCAGAGCTCCCGGGGGTGAAGTCCTGGACAAAGGGGCGCAGCTCAGGGCAGTCGGAGCAGAGGGAGAAGAGGACCCATTTGGGAGCCCCAGTTGCTGATGCTCTTTCCCTTTCTGGACAGATTTAGAAGAGGAAGACGAGTTAGCTTTTCTTCCCTGCTTTTCTCCCCCGTTTAAGGGGACTCAAGGCTGCTGACAAGCCTTCTGTTCTTCTCCCCACAACAGAATGCCCTGTGGCGTAGGTGGGGCTGTGAGAGCTCAGAAGAAAGCCGTGACCAGCCCAAGGTCACCCAGCTGGATTCATGGAGGAGGAAGAAGGAAAGGTGGCTCTTCTACCCAGCTTTTCTCACCCATTTAAGGGGACTCAAGGCTGCTGACAAGCCTTCTGTTCTTCTCCCCACAGCAGACACCCTGTGGGGTAGATGGGGCTGTGAGAGCTCAGAAGAGGACTATGACCGCCCAAGGTCACTCAGCTGGCTTCACGGGGGCAGAACTGAACCCAGTATTCCCAGATAAGAATCCGGCTCCCTAACCACTAGGCCAAACTGGCTCACTTAGATGGCAGCTGTAGGTTAGGCCTCATCCCACATTGACAAGAAAGGCTCCTAGACAGAGCATCGATCAAGATATACAGAGGACTGGGTCACGTGTCCCACCGCCCAGGTAAATCTTGCCCCAAATTGTGCCCAGCTCTCATAAAGACGCACTCTCCTGAGCATGTGAAGAGAGCATTGGGCAGCCCATGGCAATGAAGGTTTAGGAGAAGGGATTCCAGGATGGAGGGTAAAAAAACAAGACACAAAATGTGCTCCAGAGGGACCCCATGGCCTGGCACCTCCCCTGGCCCACGGAACTGTGGTTCTCTCAGGATGTGGAGGGCGAGGATGGGTGCCGGAGCGAATCCAGCAAACAGCCCCGCCCTGCCTGCCTGGTATCTTTCCTGGGGGGCACGGAGATTGCAAAATATGAATATATGCCCGAACCTCCTAACCAGAGTGCTGTGGGTCTCGTGTTTTCTCAGTAGCTGCATTTTTGGGATGCTTTTTTTTCAGGGAACCCGGGGAACAGGCCCAGCGCATGACCGTCTGCCCCGGAATGGACACTGTGGAGGGACACCGAGGATTCCCCCCCCCTTGGCCCCCTTGGGATGCTGGAGGCAGGTTTCCCCCCAGCCTTTCCCCACACATCCCTCCCTCCCTCATGTGCCTGTCACAGGCTGCAGCCCCCCAGTGCATGCTTGTTAAATTCTCACACACGGCTGCACTTTCTCCTCGCGCCAAGGGGGAGCGGGCTGGTCGGGGCAGCTGGTTCGCCTCCAAACCAGTTTGCCCGGGGCCCTCGGTGACATTTGGCAGGTTCGGCGCGGGGACTTGCACAGCCCGGGGAGGGCAGTGCGCGGCCGTGGCGGCGGCCGTGGCGGCATCGCGTTATCCTTGCGCAACCGGGCACATGGCAGAGGCCCCTCCCAGGCGCCAGGGCCACGTGGCGCTGAAGAGGGATCCGCGGGAGATCCGTCTCCCGGGCTCCGCCTGGTTTTTTTCCCAAAGAACGTCTTTTTTCAAAATTGCCATCAATTATTCATCTCGGTGGCTTTGACCTGCCATGCTCCCGGCTTCTGGTCCCAGAGACCCAGGCGCCCAATAATGCAAGCCGGCCGGGGCTCCCTTGTGGGCCCTTCGCTGGGGTCCCTGGCTTCCGTCCGCCCGACGGGTGGGCTCCGCTCACTGAGCGACAGGACCAAGCCCCGCCAGGTGCGTGCGTGCGTGTCTGTCTGAATCGCAGGATTCTTTGCAAGTCTTCTGTACTCAGGCATGCCGGCCTGCAGAGGCAGGTGGCCCGTCAGGCCAGGTGGGAAGGGCCTCCCTGCACACCTGTAGCTCAGGGCTTCCATCTGTTCGGCATCCGATCGGAGCTGACTAAGGTGTGTGGAAGCCGCTGGGCACAGGCAGCTCCTTTTCCCTGTGTGTTTGCAAAGAGTGGCCAACTTTAAACGTCTCGCCAACCGTCAGCTGCACCTGTTCTGATACCTGGCAACCCCCTGCCTGCCCTCTGCCCCCACCCCACCCCCAATGGTCAGTCTGGGCATCCTCTTCCCTCTCTGTTCTGCCATGGATGGGCAGCGATGGGCATGTCTCGGCTGCTTGCAGGACACGGGGCCGGGTGCCTCCTGCCCTCCTGAATGCCACCATCGATATCTTAGTTTGCTTGGCTTTTGAGAACAGAGGTGGCACACCCTGGCATATGTCGCCCGCTTTCAGGGTGAGCTTCATTCTGTTGGAAAGGCACAACCTGGAACAGCACTGTAGGGCGCTGGAACCATGGGGCACCCTGGCTGGGCAGTTAGGATCTGTTCCTCTGAGCCAGTCTGGTCCTGTGGTTAGAATGTTGGACTCTTATCTGGTAGTTTTCAGGTTTGTGTCTGTGGTTGGGGGGAAGAACAGAAGGTTTGTCAGCAGCTTCGAGTCCTTTTAAAGGGTAAGAAAAGTGGTGTATAAAGCCAGCTCTTCTTCTGTGACCCCGTTTGGTTTTGTGGTTAAGAGTGTCCACTCTTGTCTGGTAGTTCCCAGGTTCGATTACACCCTCCTCCACAAAGTCATCTGGGTGGCCTTGGGCTAGTCACAGCTTCCTTTCTAGGCTCTCACAGCCCCACCTGCCTCACTGGGTGTCTGTTGTTGGGGGAAGAACGGAAGCTTTGTCAGCAGCTTCGAGTCCTTTTAAAGGGTAAGAAAAGTGGTGTATAAAGCCAACTCTTCTTCTGCAACCCAGCTTGGTTTTGTGGTTAAGAGTGTCCACTTGTATCTGGCAGTTCCCAGGTTCGATTCTGCATTCCTCCACAGAGCCAGCTGGGTGGTCTTGGGTGAGGCACGGCTCCCTTTCTCATGAGGCTCAGGTGGGGTCAAACTCTGCCCCACAGGCCCAGCAGCCACAACAGTAATTCTGTCCCCAGACCCCAGACCCCCCTGCCTTGGCAGTGATAACCCACTCTTACCTGTAGCATTTTGGGGGCTGTTATGCTGTCTTCTCAAAAGGAACCTGGAAGACGGCATAACAGCCCCCAAACATGCTGCAAATAAGATTGAAACAGGCTGTGAAAGCCTACATACAACCCACTCTGCACATGCTCAGGGGAACCCTTTGCATTTGACTCCTGGTTCCTGGGGTGCCCTCCCAGCCAGGGCCCAGAGAGATCGGGTGGGGGGCGAGCATGTGTGCTGCTATCCGCCAGGATCTCCTGTGTCCTGCTCAGGATGAGCAATGGTTCAGGCTCTCAGGGCCAGGCCGACAGAAGGAGCTCCATGGAAGTGAATGGGAGGGGCCCGAGGTCACCCGAGTTCATGCGGAGAAAGGGGGCCGTGGACGCTCCCTCCCATGGGTTTCTTGCGCCAGCAGGGCCCTCAGCTGCCCAGACCACCGAGAGGAGCCAAAAGGCCCATCAGGGAAGCATCGGAGGGCCGTGTGGAGAGAGCACTCGGAAGAGCTGTAATTAATGGGCGCTTGTAGCGAATCTTCGTAAGTGGTTCTGGGCGCTGACAGCCACCTGTCCCGGGGCCAAGTCCAGCAGCCAGCCTGCAGCTGTTGGCTCAGAGCCAGGAGCGGCTGAGGACCAGGCGGGGCGCTCCTGCCCCCTGCAGGCCAGAGTGGGAACAGGCAGGACCGCCTCACTTCTGCCTATGGAAAGGGAGGGGCAGGGGCAGGAGGGCAGGAGGCAAGGCTTTAAGGCGTCTTTCCACGCATCCGCATTGCGCAACAAGGCGTCTGAACATGTGCAGAGTGTCTTCCCCCCCTGGGCAGCTGGCAAGTGGGAAATGCTGCTTTTTTTCTTTTTGAAAAAATATGAACCCCATGATCTTCAGCCACTAACTTAGCTGCCTTGCTGAGTTCCTGGGGGGGGGGGGGGGGGAGAAGACGCAGGCAGAAACTGTTCTCAAGACCAGAGCAGGCAGGGGGTCCCCAAACCCCAACTCCCAGGATCCTTTGCGAAGAATGCTGGGAGATGTAGTTGAGCAACATCTGGAGGGCCGCAGGGAAATACCCCTGGAAGCCTTCCTTCCTTCCTTCCTTCCTTCCTTCCAAATGGTCCCAGGGAGGGTTGCAATAAGAAAAGAACATATCAAATATTAAATCATACTTAAAAATATAACCCCTCCCCCCCCTCACTGGACAGCATCCTGAGGAAGCTCCTTAAATGGCAAAGGCCTGGGTGAAAAGATGCTGAAAACTATACAGTGTAGGTGCCTGGTGAACCTTGAGGGGGAGGCTGTTCCAGAGTCCAGGGGCCACCACAGAAAAGGCCCTCCTGCAAGACCCTATGCCTCGTACCTCTGCAAGCGAAGGAGCTCCAAGAAGGCCTCTCCTCGAGATCTCGGTCCCTGGGCAGGTCTATTTGGGAAAAGGCACTCCTTCAGACACCCAGGACCCAAGCCGTTCAGGGCTTTATGTGTTAGTGTCAACCCCTTGAATTGGAAAACGAGCCCCTCAGCCAATCCCAGCCAAACCCAAAATCAGTGCCCATTCAGGGAGTGGGGATGGAGCAGTGTTGATGGAATCTGGGTGGATGGGTGTGGAGTTTGCCTGTTCGGGCACCCTCGGCCCCGGTCTGCCACCCCCACCCCCACCCCACCCCCTGGAATCTGCCTTCCATCCTGCCCACAGGGCATCAGGTATCGCCTCTGTGCTGCGAGAGCCAGGTGCGCCTCCAACCAGAATGAGCACTCCTGCCCAGACCCCAAAACCTGGCCTTCAGAGGAAGAGGAAAAGGAAGAAGAGTTGGCTTTTCTACCCTGCTTTTCTCACCCATTTAAGGGGACTCAAAGCGGCTGACAAGCCTTCCATTCTTCTCCCCACAACAGACACCCTGTGAGGTGGGTGGGGCTGTGGGAGCTCAGAAGAGAGCTGTGACTCGCCCAAGGTCACCCAGCTGGCTTCATAGGGGAGGGCGGAATTGAACCCGGTATTCCCAGGCAAGAGTCCCTCTCCCTAATCCCTCGACCAAGCTGGCTCGAAGGCAGACTTTGGCCGGGGGGAGGGGAGGTTGGAAGCCCCTTCTGCTGAGCTCGCTGCCTTTTTGGGAAGCCCTCCAGAGCTCTCAAAGCGCCCGGGAACCCGTCCAGCTCCGGGGTGAGGTTTCTGGCTCCTGCCGCACCGCACCCCCCCCCCCCCCCGCAGCTGCCGATGCCAGAACAGCTGTGCCGGTCCTCCTCCGCCCAGCGCATCTCAAGGCCCCCCCAGCGCCCCCCCCCAGGGAGGAGGCCCCGGCCCCGGCGCCCACGAGGAGCCCTGCCCGCCCTGCCCTTCCCCGTCCAGGTGGATTCCCTTGCGGGGTGCCCAGGCGCGGGCGCGGCCTGATGAAAGCCATTAGCGGCCTAATGGGCCCCGCTCGGCGTTTTCGTCCTCGCCATAAAACCCTCATTTTCTCCCGTCTCTCTCGCCGGCCGTCAATCTGCAGGGCGAGCAGGGAAGAGGCGCCTCTCCAGGTGACGAACTGCCCGCCGGTGGGCTCCGTCCCCCTTGGGCCCCGGACGTGGGGAGGCCAGAGTCCCCCTCCCCCGAGGGCACCACCGACCCATCACCCCCCCGCCCGTGCCACTCGCTGCCAGGTCCCGAAGGAGCTTTTCAGTGGGCGCAGGTGGACGGGGCGGGGACCGGCAGGTGGAGGCTGAGTCTCCAGGTGGCTCCTCTCTGGCCACCTCGCGCCCCCCCCCCCGGGCGCGGTTTGCTTTGGAGCAGGTTCCAGAAGGGATTCGGCCCCCTAAAACCCAACCCGACCCCGCTTTCTTTGCGCGGGAGATGAACGGGGATCGAACCAGCGACGCTCTGCTTTCCAAGGCAGCCGCCTTGACCGCTGAGCGGCGGGGGCGGGGGGGGGGCGGGAATCCCCCGGTCTCCGCCACTCATCCGGAGTGACTTCCAGCCAGCCGGGCCGAAGATTTATCCTCTGCAGTGAACGCGGAATCAGGAGCTCCAGAAGGGGCGAAGGAGAAGACGTCATGCAGGCCGGCCAGTGGCTCCCGCCCGCCCGCAAGCCCTTCGCTCTGGGCCGCCCCCTCCCCCCCTCCCCCTCCCCCTCCCCCCCCACGATGCGGCTGACTTGAGGCGGGGGAGGGCAGGTGGAGGTTACGCGGGTTGAGCTCGGCCGCAGCGATGCTGCCTCCTGCCGTCCTAAATCCCTCCACGGGGGTCCGAAACCAAATTAACTTGCGCATCGGGCAATAGGATTGCACCCGATCGATGCTCCCCTCCCTGCCTCCCATTTTCCTCCCTCCTCCTTCCCTCCCTCCTTCCTAGATTGGGGGTCCTGGAAAGAAAGAGGCTTCTCAGCCCCGGCAGGGTGTCCCCCCCCCCCCCCCGCCAAAACACTTTTTGTGCCTAAGCTAGAGGAGGAATGCCTTTGGCCCAGGCTAAAAGGGCCCTTGGAAGTGGCTGAGACCCCTTTAGGGAGGGGGAGGGAGGGGGGAGAGAAAGCGGCACCCGTCTGATGGGCAGCAGTGAGCCCCACGCCTGTCGGATCAGGCCACAGCCCATCTAGTCCATAAGAACCTAAGGGGAGTCCTGCTGGATCAGGCCACAGCCCATCTAGTCCATAAGAACCTCAGAGGAGCCCTGCTGGATCAGGCCACAGCCCATCTAGTCCATAAGAACCTAAGAAGAGCCTTGCTGGATCAGGCCACAGCCCATCTATTCCATAGGAACCTCAGAGGAGCCCTGCTGGATCAGGCCACAGCCCATCTAGTCCATAAGAACCTAAGGGGAGTCCTGCTGGATCAGGCCACAGCCCATCTAGTCCATAAGAACCTAAGAGGAGCCCTGCTGGATCAGGCCACAGCCCATCTAGTCCATAGGAACCTAAGGGGAGTCCTGCTGGATCAGGCCACAGCCCATCTAGTCCATAGGAACCTCAGAGGAGCCCTGCTGGATCAGGCCACAGCCCATCTATTCCATAGGAACCTCAGAGGAGCCCTGCTGGATCAGGCCACAGCCCATCTAGTCCAGCGTCCTGTCGCACACAGTGGCCCACCAACTGCCCTTTGGCATCTCAAGCAGAGACAAGGACAAACCTTCTCCTGCTCTCCAATCCCAGCAAACGGCCTTAGAAGCATCCTGCTTTCCCCCCAGCCTGAAAGATGTACTTAGGTGTCCATTCTAATAGCCATTGATACATCTGTCATTCATGGATTTGTCCAACCCTTCCTTAAAGCCATCTAGGCTGGTTGCTGCCTCCACCTCTTCTGACAGCCAATTCAGTAGACTGAAGACCCTCCAGGTGGAGAGATCCTTCTCCCCTCGTCTGATCTGACTCTCCTGCCCATCAGCTTCATAGATGCCCCCTGGTTCTCGTGTGGTGTGACAGAGAATGTTTTTCTATCTATCTTTTCTATACTATGCATGATTTCATATCCTTCAGTGATGTCCCCTCTTAAACGCCGTCTCTCCCGGCTGAAAAGGCCTAGAAGTTGCAGCCTAATTTCATAAGGGATTTTTGTTGCAGCCCCTAATAATCCTGGTTGCCCTTTTCTGCACCTTTTCCAGTTCCACCTGAATCAACGGCCGCTAGAATGGTCCTAGGTTCTGCCTCTGTGTTGGATAAACAGGCAGAAGCAGGAGATGCCCATGGGCAATTGGTGGGACAGATGCTGGACTAGATGGGCCTCATCCACCAGGGCTCCTCTTATGTTCTTATGAGGGGCCTCCCCCCCCCCCTGCTATGGAGCATCTTCCGCGTGCCCCTCCCTGCCATCTCAGGCAGAACAGGATCTGACTCTTGCTTCCACCCCTTGCTTGCAATTACGGGTCCAATCAGCCGTTCCTTAATTGCACTGCGCAGAGGAAGAAGAAATCTCTGCGGAACCAGGAAAGCATCCGGCACCCAGGGGCCTCCCAGGGGAATGGGAAGCAGAGGGGGATGGAGAGAGGAAGCATGCCCCCTTGAGAGCTGGGCAGTGGTTTCCTTCTCATGGCGCCGCCTCCCACGGGAAGGAGGGCAAACACCAGCAGCTGCTGAAGGGCAAAGGCAGCTCTTTGCCCAGGACAAGGGGGGGGGGGGCAAAGGCAGATGTCCTCCTCCTGCTGTTTCTTCTGATGGTCCCACACAGAAGCTTCCAAAAAGCCACCCCAGGGCAGGTGAGGGGTTTCTGTTTGTCTCCACTGGCTTCAGTTCTTGCAGGGGACTTTTACAAGGGGGGGGGGACCACTGTGCCCTTCCCAGTAAGCCTCTGCTTAAGGGCATTCCTAAAAGCAATGGCATCATGAAGGTGAAATGCGCCTACCCAGGGTCCTGCTTCTCCAGTAGGTCATTCGGTCCATGAAACTTCCAGAGATGGTGTCAGAAAGGGTGGAACAAATTCATGGAGCTCAGGTGTCCCAATGGCTACCAGAATGGATGCCCAGGTACCACCTCCTGGTTGGAGAGACGGGCAGGAGGTCTCTGAAGGCCATTTGCAGGGATTTGAGAGCAGGAGAAGCTTTTGCCTTCATCTTCTGCTTGAGGTGCCCAGAAGCAGTTGGTGGGATACTGTGTGGGATGGGATGCTGGACTAGACGGGCTGCGGCCTGATCCAGCAGGGCTCATCTTAGGTTCTTATGGACTGGATGGGCTGTGGCCTGATCCAGGAGGGCTCCTCTTAGGCTCTTATGGACTGGATGGGCTATGGCCTGATCCAGCAGGGCTCATCTTAGGTTCTTATGGACTAGATGGGCTGCAGCCTGATCCAGCAGGGCTCCTCTTAGGTTCTTATGGACTGGATGGGCTGTGGCCTGATCCAGCAGGGCTCCTCTTAGGTTCTTATGGACTGGATGGGCTGTGGCCTGATCCAGCAGGGCTCCTCTTAGGTTCTTATGGACTAGATGGGCTGTGGCCTGATCCAGCAGGGCTCCTCTTAGGTTCTTATGGACTAGATGGGCTGTGGCCTGATCCAGCAGGGCTCCTCTTAGGTTCTTATGGACTGGATGGGCTGTGGCCTGATCCAGCAGGGCTCCTCTTAGGTTCTTATGGACTGGATGGGCTGTGGCCTGATCCAGCAGGGCTCCTCTTAGGTTCTTATAGACAAATTGATGGAGGACGGATGTATCAGTGGCTACTAGAACAGATGCTGATATTGGAGAGACAGACAGGATGCCTCCAAAGGCCATTTGCAGGGTGTTGAGTGCAGGGGAAGGTTTTGCCCTTGTCTTCTGCTTGGGAAGCCCAGAAGAACCTGGTGGGCCACCGTGTGGGACAGGATGCTGGACTAGATGGGCTGTGGCCTCATCCAGGAAGACACCCCTTAGGTTCTTATGTAAACTCGCTCTATACCCGTGTAGGAAAGCCTGCGGATTTCCCAGACATCTTACCAGCTGCGGGGCTGCAGATGGTTTGGGTGGAGGGGCCTCACCCCACTTTGGAACGCCCGTCCTCACCAGCGCTTCGGCTGCAGTTAGGGAGGGGCTCCCGGTTTGCCTCCCACCCCCTTCACCATTTTCTTTTCCTTTCAAGGACCCAAGAAATGGCTGCAGCTCATGCCTGGCTGCGTGCCAGGGTGCCAGGGTCAATACTCTCCCTTTTGGGAATGGCGCCAAAGGGGACTTTAAAGATTAAAGCTGAAAGGAGGGATTTAAGACTCAAACCGAAGACAACATCAAGTCCAGAAGGGGGGGGAGAGAAAAGGCACCCCCTCCCTCCTCTCTTATCACGCTACGCTCCTCTTTGCAGCTGCTGGCGCTACTCAGGCAGGAGGCAGATAGAAGGGGTTCTTCCTGGCTGGGGGGGAAGGAAGGAAGGAAGGAAGGAAGGAAGGAAGGAAGGAAGGAAGGAAGGAAGGAAGGAAGGTAGGTAGGTAGGTAGGTAGGTAGGTGGGGTATTGCAGCTGACCCCCACCCACCCACCTGTGGAGGGAAAATCTGCACCATCCAAATAACCTTCTTCCCACCTGACTTCCAGCCAGGAAGGTACTTTTCAAGGCAGAGCCCGCCCCACTTTGGGAAAGCAGAGAAAGCAATTAGATATTTTATTCTTTCTTTGGCATCCATTTCCCTTAAAAACAGCAATAGGGGGGCACCAATTTGTTTTAAAACAAAGAGAGAGAAAGGGCATATACAGATAGGTTGCCCCCCCCCCCGCCCCGCCCCGGGCAAGTGGCAGGGAAAGCCGCTCTGCCAGCGGTCCGCTTTCTCTAATGAGCTCAAGTTCATAATCCGAGCAGAGGCGCCTACCCGCTTCCGACACACACACACACACACCCCCCAAACGCAGGGCACACAGGGCTTAGGGGGTTCTGTTAGGTCGCTCTCTAGCAGGCAGAGAAAAGCAAAAGGCCCTGCCTGCGGAGGGGATGGGCACCAAAAGCCATCACCACTCCCACCACTAATTGGGGGTCCTGTCTGGCAGAAATCCGGGCAGAAGAATTGTGAAGAGCTGGCTTTTCTACCCTGCTTTTCTCATTCATTTAAGGGGACTCAAAGTGGCTGACAAACCTTCTGCTCTTCTCCCCACAAAGGACACCCTGACAGGTAAGTGGGGCTCTGAGAGCTCACAAGAGAGCCGTGACTAGCCCAAGGTCACCCAGCTGGTTTCATGGAGGAAGAAGAAGGTTGGCTTTTCTGCTTTACTTTTCTCACCCATTTTAAAGGGACTCAAAGCGGCTGACAAACCTTCCGTTCTTCTCCCCATAAAGGACACCCTGAGAGGTAAGTGGGGCTCTGAGAGCTCACAAGAGAGCCGTGACTAGCCCAAGGTCACCCAGCTGGTTTCATGGAGGAAGAAGAAGGTTGGCTTTTCTGCTTTACTTTTCTCACCCATTTTAAAGGGACTCAAAGCGGCTGACAAACCTTCCGTTCTTCTCCCCATAAAGGACACCCTGAGAGGTAAGTGGGGCTCTGAGAGCTCAGAAGAGAGCCCTGACTAGCCCAAGGTCACCCAGCTGGCTTCATGGAGGAGTGCAGAATCAACCCTGGTATTCCCAGATAAGAGTCCGGCTCCTTAACCACTAGACCAAACTGGCTCTGAAGGAGCCGCTCCCAGCATGGCTGAAACCTCCCGGCGTCCCAGGCTGGGGCTGGATGTTCTCCGCTGAAGAAGTTATTTCTGGAGGGTTTTTAGGCTCACGCTCTCAAATAATCAGCCTGGAATCCTTCCAGGGAACCAAAAGAAAGAGTTGCTGCTTTTTAAAAAACCCACCTCTTGCAGAGAAAGGAAGCAATGCTCCTGTGGCCCATTAAAGACTAACATATTTATTACAGCACAGAGCAAACGTTTGCCGGTTGCCTGGGATGTTTTCACAGCTGCAACTCACACTCAGCGTGCAAATACTTCAGCATGATGCCACGCTCCTCCGGCGGCCCTTAGTGGAGCCCAGAAGCTTTTGGTGCAACTGGCTTGCCGGTTCCGAAGCTGCCCTGCAGAAGAGCCCTTCCCCCCCCGGACTGTCCTCTGTTCTTTAAATCTAGCAAGTCAGTTCTCCAGTGCTGGCTGGTGGGAACAGCTGAGGAGCTCCAGCACTCAGCCGTTGGCTCTCTCGCCCCCACGGTCTTCTTGCCTCCAGCTCCAGAGTTTCTTGAACCCCAGCTGGCTCTGGCGTCTCAGCCAAGCGGCTCTGGTTGTGCCCTAAATAGGAAGTCTCTCCAGTCCAGGCCTGGAAGCCTGATGCACATCGGAGAAGAAAGAAAAGCCCTGGTTAGTTCTTACCATGGTTGGATAGTTGTAGCAAACATGGCTGCAGAAAACCAAGAAAGGGACTGAGGTCCTGAAGATGTCAGAAGACTGGGTTAGACAAATTTATGGGTGACAGATCTATCAATGGCTACTAGAATGGATGTCTAAGTCCATCTTTCAGGCTGGGGGGACAAGCAGGAGGCCTCTAGGGCCATTTGCTGGGATTCGAGAGCAGGAGAAGGTTTGCCCTTGCCTCTGCTTGAGATGCCCATGGGCAGTTGGTGGGCCGCTGTGTGGGAGAGGATGCAGGACTAGATGGGCTGCGGCCTCATCCAGCCGGGCATCTTTTAGGTTCATATGAACTAGATGGGCTGTGGACCTGCTGGATCTGGGCACAGCCCATCTAGTCCATATGAATGTAAGAGGAACCCTGCTGGGTCAGGCCACAGCCCAACTAGTCCAGCATCCTGTTTTGCACTGTGGCCCACCAGTTGCTCTGGACATCTGAAGCAGATGATTAGGGCTAAACCTTCACCTGCTCTCAGATCCCTGCAAATGGCCTTTGCTGGCATCTTGCCTGTCTTTCCAACCTGGAGGAAGTACCTGGGCATCCATAGTAGACAAGAACCTAAAAGAAGCTCATCTGGTCCATCCTCCCATCTCACACAGTGGCCCACCATTGTTGGACCTCCTCATGCCTCCTGGATGGGCTGGATCTGCCTTATATCCCCATCCCAACTTGTCTGGGAAAGCTGCCAGCACACACACAAACACACAGCTGATAAGAGACAGCTCACTTGCCAAGGCAGCTCCTCCAGCAGCACAGCCAAACGAAGTCCACAGAGAAGAATTCAAACAGTCCGAAGTCCAGGGTTTACGAGAGCAACACAATAGTATGGTCCGAGGTCAAGGTAGCCAAGTATTCAAAGTTTGTGGGTCAGATACGGCAGCCTTCTCTAAAGGAAAACCAATAGTTTCTGAGAAAAGGCCTAGGCGTCTGCCCGGTGTTTTATCTACAGTCACAGCTGTAGATTATCAGCGTGTTTCTGTGCAAGTCTCTTCGATCGTCTTAACCCTTCCATCTCTGCTCTCCTCTGCTTAAAGCTAGGGATCTCCATGCTCTGCTGTTCCATGTCTCCTACATCTTGCTCTTCTGCTGTGGCAAGGCTGGAACGCTGAACCCCAGGCTCCACTGGGACTGGGAGGTCAGAACTGGGCCCTGGCACCACCTCATATTTCTCCTGCACCTGAGGAAGTGAGTCCTCCTCATCTTCTGAGTCCTCCTCCTGGCTGACCATGACGAGACTTCTCATTCTTCAAAATGTTCCTTAATTTGCAATTGGACTCGCTGCTGGTCCCTTGTTCCCCCTTGTCCATCCAGAAGAGGAGCAGGTACAGGACGCAAGGCCACACTGACCCTGCCACTGGTATAGGTGTGGAGAATTAAACTGTTCCGCACCTATATGTCCAGGGAGAACTCCAGCATGCACAGGGCTGTTTCTAGTAAAAGGCAAGCGCAAAAGAGCCCAATTCTAGCAGCAGAGTTGTGAATTTTAGGGCACCTCACCCGCCCCACGTATGTTCACTTCACCAAGTGTTGATCTGCTTCAGGGATGCTAGCTGGGTAACATGCCCCCCCCCAAAGAAATCAAGGCAGGTCCCCATTCAGTGTGGATACGCGTATTTCCCGCATCCGTACACATTTGTACGGATCCTTATGGGACGAAAACGGCTTTCATACGGGATGCATATGGACGTATACAGATGCATAGCAATGCGTATGGGGACATACAAATGTTGTCAACATTCATAAATGCAAATTCGAATCTGCTTAGTTCAAATTGAATTTGGTTAAATTCGAACCTTAAAGATTCGAATTGAATTTTTGGATATTCGATTTTCATCGAATCGAATCCCAAAAACTGCATTTGTGGACACACCCCCTCCCACGCACTCACCCTTTTTCGTAATTGGGCTCTGAAAAAATGCCAGCAAAGCTCAGGAGAAATTTTGCAGCGGGGCTGTTTTGAAAAGTTCCCTTCCGTTCCTGAAAGTTAGGAAGAGCCCAATAAATTCACCTGTCCTGGGAGCTCAGGAATAGGTGGAAGAGAGTCCATCTGCCTGGGCTTGCAGGTCAACACTGGGCAAGAAAAACGGGTGTCCCTTGCTCCATGGGCCGCCCAGCCCTCTGCAAATAACAGGGGAGAGGTTCTCTCTTCCCTTTTCCAAAGGTTCTGAAGGAAGATGGACAAATATGAGCTTTTAGTGCCCCCTAGAGGACATCTGGGATAACAACGTGCAGGAAAATGAGAGAAGCTCATAAGAAGTGAAGAGTGAAAGAGGAGCCCTGCTGGATCAGGCCACAGGGCATCTAGTCCATGAGAACCTAAGAGGAGCCCTGCTGGATCAGGCCACAGCCCGCCTAGTCCATAAGAACCTCAGAGGAGCCCTGCTGGATCAGGCCACAGCCCATCCAGTCCATAAGAACCTCAGAGGAGCCCTGCTGGATCAGGCCACAGCCCATCCAGTCCATGAGAACCTAAGGGGAGCCCTGCTGGATCAGGCCACAGGGCATCTAGTCCATGAGAACCACAGAGGAGCCCTGCTGGATCAGGCCACAGGGCATCTAGTCCATGAGAACCACAGAGGAGCCCTGCTGGATCAGGCCACAGGGCATCTAGTCCATGAGAACCACAGAGGAGCCCTGCTGGATCAGGCCACAGCCCATCTAGTCCATAAGAACCTAATGGGATCCCTGCTGGATCAGCCCACAGCCCATCTAGTCCATAAGAACCTAAGAGGAGCCCTGCTGGATCAGGCCACAGCCCATCTAGTCCATGAGAACCTCAGAGGAGCCCTGCTGGATCAGGCCACAGCCCACCCGGTCCATAAGAACCTGAGAGGAGTCCTTCTGGATCAGGCCACAGCCCACCTAGTCCATAAGAACCTAAGAGGAGCCCTGCTGGATCAGGGAACAGCCCATCCAGTCCATAAGAACCTAAGAGAAGCCCTGCTGGATCGGGCCACAGCCCACCCAGTCCATAAGAACCTGAGAGGAGTCCTGCTGGATCAAGCCACAGTCCACCTAGTCCATAAGAACCTAAGAGGCGCCCTGCTGGATCAGGCCACATCCCATCCAGTCCATAAGAACCTGAGAGGAGCCCTGCTGGATCTGGCCACAGCCCATCCAGTCCATACGAACCTGAGAGGAGCCCTGCTGGATCAAGCCACAGTCCACCTAGTCCATAAGAACCTAAGAGGCGCCCTGCTGGATCAGGCCACATCCCATCCAGTCCATAAGAACCTGAGAGGAGCCCTGCTGGATCTGGCCACAGCCCATCCAGTCCATAAGAACCTGAGAGGAGTCCTGCTGGATCAAGCCACAGTCCACCTAGTCCATAAGAACCTAAGAGGCGCCCTGCTGGATCAGGCCACAGCCCATCCAGTCCATAAGAACCTGAGAGGAGTCCTGCTGGATCAGGCCACAGCCCACCTAGTCCATAAGAACCTAAGAGGAGCCTTGCTGGATCAGGGAACAGCCCATCCAGTCCATAAGAACCTGAGAGGAGTCCTGCTGGATCAGGCCACAGCCCATCCAGTCCATAAGAACCTGAGAGGAGTCCTGCTGGATCAGGCCACAGCCCATCCAGTCCATACGAACCTGAGAGGAGTCCTGCTGGATCAGGCCACATCCCATTCAGTCCATAAGAACCTGAGAGGAGCCCTGCTGGATCAGGCCACAGCCCACCTAGTCCATAAGAACCTAAGAGGAGTCCTGCTGGATCAGGGAACAGCCCATCCAGTCCATAAGAACCTGAGAGGAGTCCTGCTGGATCAGGCCACAGCCCACCTAGTCCATAAGAACCTAAGAGGAGCCCTGCTGGATCAGGGAACAGCCCATCCAGTCCATAAGAACCTGAGAGGAGTCCTGCTGGATCAGGCCACAGCCCATCTAGTCCATAAGAACCTAAGAGGAGCCCTGCTGGATCAGAGAACAGCCCATCCAGTCCATAGGAACTTGAGAGGAGCCCTGCTGGATCAGGCCGCAGCCCATCCAGTCCATAAGAACCTGAGACGAGTCCTGCTGGATCAGGCCACAGCCCATCCAGTCCATAAGAACCCAAGAGGAGTCCTGCTGGATCAGGCCACAGCCCATCCAGTCCAGCATCTCATCTCACACAGTGGCGCAACAGTTGCCTCTGGTACTCTGTCCAGTTCTGGGCACCCCAATTCAACGAAGATATTGACAAACCAGAGCAAGTCCAAAGGAGGGCGACCAAAATGGTGAGTGGCCTGGAAAGCATGTCCTACGAGGAAAGGTTGAAGGATCTAGGAATGTTCAGCCTGCAGAAGAGGAGACTGAGAGGAGACATGATGGTGGTCTTCAAGTCTCTGAAGGGCCGTCACAGTGCAGAGGGATCATCCCTGTGGGGCTGTGAGAGCTCAGAAGAGAGCTGGGACTCACCCAAGGTCACCCAGCTGCCTTCATGGGGGAGTGCACAATCAAACCTGGTATTCCCAGATAAGAGTCCAGCTCCCTAACCACTAGACCAGGCTGGCTCACGACTGTGTGCCTTATAAATGGTCCAAGGGCAGGGCAGGCCACTTTCCCACGCTTTCAGGATCCTGTGCCCCAGCCGCCCTGCCCTAGTGCTGCCCATCCACATATGCCCTCTCCCCGAGGCCCAAATAAATAGAAATGCACTGGCTTTAAACTTTATTCGCAGACGGCCTGCTCAGGACACGTTGGCACTCCATACGGAATGATAACTGACCACGCAGTGAAGCTGATAATCATGAGCAAAGACCCCTGGCGATTTAAAAAGAAAAAGGTGGCACAATTTTTACAGCTGCATAAAGCGATATTGATACAGAGGAAGACGTTTGCATCCATCCACCCTCCTCCTCCTCGCCCCCCCCCCCCCCCGAGGACAGTTTCTGCCCAAATCCCTCTGGATCAACAAAACCAAAATGTATAAGAAACGGAAACCCCGAGGGGCGATGCAGTGAATCAAATGCAGTTAAGTGGGGGGGGGGCATTAAGGCAGAAGGTCGGTCCTCCCCCCCATCTCACTGGTTTGTTGGCTGTTTGGAAGACCCCTGCCCTGCCGGAAAAGCAGATTAAAAAAAAAACAAAATGGGTAAAAGCAACATAACCTCAGGCCGCGTGCAAAGCACCGTGGGACTAAGTTGCCCTGTTGATGTGACTTACGGTGTGTTTGCTGATAATTTCCCTGCCTTGAAGATAATAATTAACGCTGCAGGACATCTGCCGCCCTGCGGTCCCTCCAGAGGCCTCGCAAGCCCCACGCTCGGCCAATTTGGGGCCCCACGTCACACCAGGCTCTCGAAGCCCCAAGGAACCCTGCTCTCCGAAGCTGAGAGCACTGGGGTCCAACCTTGGCCAGGGCCGAAAGAGATTTCCCTCGCTGGGCTTCTGATCACCCTTTGAACCTCAGTGCTGGGGCAGTGAGGGGGGGGATCCCTGGCAGACGAGCCTTTCTCATACAGTAGCGGATCCTTGGGTTTTATGGGTCGTTCTAAAAGCCAGTGAACCTGTGAGAGCCACGCAGGGGCTCCTGCCTGCAGCCTCCTCCCTCGTTCGCTGAGATATCCCAGGCAGGGCCAGCATCACCCTCTCCAGAAGGTGGGAAATGACCCTTTTGGGGAGGAAGGGCCCATGGGGATTGGAGCATAACTGGAGGTTTGGGAGGTTTTGGACCTTCTCACCTGCTCTAGCAATTCCTTTTAAGGATAGAAGGTCCAGCTGGCACTGAGACGAAGGTCGCCCTGGGGAGTTCCTCTTTGGTGGGACTCAGCGTCAGCAATCCCAAAGAGCCAGGGAAGGTGTCCTGGGTACATGGCCCCAGGGCCGGGGAATTAAGGCACACTGTACAAACAGGGGAGTTCTGGTCCCCAGACCCTCATGGCACAGATCCTACCTTCATTCTGATGGTAGAAGAGCCGCCACCAGCCCTTCTGCCTGATGCTGGTGGGGGCCGGAGAGCAGAACGCTTGAAGCCACCTCATCTGGCACAGGGAATGGGGACCGTCCTTCCTCCATCACCCTTTCTGACCCTCCCACCAACTTCCACGGCCTACGGATTTGAGGAAAGGGGAGTAAGGCTTCAATGACCCAGCAGCTCCAGCACATCTTCAAGAGACAAAAGGGGGAGGGGGAATTGGGGACCTTTTTCTTTGGCGTCACTTTTCTGCATAAGGAAGGCGTGGGGCTTGGTGGTCTTCAACCAGCCGCACCACCACTCAGTCCTTCAGTGGAACCGGGGAAGAGGACATCTGGTTTCGAAAGGCCTTGGCTAGCCGCTTGGCTTCTTTCGCCCCTTCCACAGCCTGCCGGAGGTATTTTCCAGGGTTGCCTCGCACCCTGGCCACCTCCTGGGCCAAGGTCTCGGTTTCCTGCCGGGAGAGGCCTTCTAGAAGGTTCCAGCAAGGAAGGAAGTAGTTGGGAAGATGCCGGAAGACCAGGCGAGAAGACAGGTCATCCAGAAGACCCAGAAAAGCCGGGGCGGCGTTCTCTTCCTGGCCAAGGTAGCTGGTTGGGAGACGCTCACACGACCAGAGGGCCAAGGTGAAGAGGTGGTAAGGTCCTAGGCCCTTATGAAGGCTGCCACCAAGGGCCACCATGGCTGCGTGCAAAGCCTGAGCCAGAGGGAGGGGGAGAATCCGCCTGAGGTGCAGTTCGCTGGCCGAGAACGCCAGGCGCCAGGCGGCACCCGAGATGGACGGCAGGAGGTAAAAGCCGCCGGCGATCTCCTCCTCCTTCAACTTGCCGTCCCAGAAGTGGACCTGGGTCAGCCAAGGCTGGGCGACCTCAGGCCAACCCTTCAGGGCCACCACGGGGACGACATCGTAAAGGACTCTGAAGAGGCCGACCGGGGCGATCACAGAGGTAACGCAGCCACGCTGCTCGACCCGGACGTTTTCGGCGGCCGCTGCTGCCAAGGAGCGACTGAGCCAGCTGGACACGAGCGGGGCAGACAGGTAGGCCTCGTCTCCTGAGCAACAGTCTGACCAGGTGTGCAACGTCTCGCTGTTAAAGGGCTGGAGGCTGATCTGGGTGTGTCCAGGAGGACTTTGGGTCATGTCCAAGGTGACCGGGACTCCGGCCGCATTCAGGACTGGCACCAGAAGCGTAAAGTCGGTGTCATAGTCGCCTCCCGGAGACAAGGTGTGAAGGGTGCTCAGATCCACCTGGATGGTTCCCTGCTGGACTCCGCCGGAGAGAATGAGGTATCGGTTGATAGGCGGAAGCTTTCCCTCGGACTTCTGCACCAAACCTGGGAGAAGAACAAAGAGCTGGTAGAGGCAGTGGGAGTCCACGCCCAAAGTGGTCACAATGACACAAGGCTATCAGCTGGCACCAGCCAGGACCAAATTTGGGAGATGCTTCCTTTTGGGCTACAGCTCCCATGGTGGGCTGTAGGGACAGAGGACCATGGGTCCTGCAGTCCAACAAAGGAACCCCTCCAAAACCTGCTCAGGGTGGTTGCACATATCGCATCCTGTACTGGAAGAACGTGGCGCCTCACTACCAAGCAGAGATTCAGAAGTGGTCTGCAATTGTCTACTTCCGGGGATCAAACCATTAGCCCTCTGCTTTTCAGGCCAATTGTGTTACCTGGGCATCTTCCAGGTACCACCTTCAGACTGAGGAGACAGGCAGGATAATGCCTCCAAAAGCCATCTCCTGGGATTCAAGAGCAGGTGAAGGTTTTGCTTTTGTTTTCTGCTTGAGATGCCCATGGGCAATTGGTGGGCCACTGTGCGAGACGGGATGCTGGACTAGATGGGCTGTGGCCTGATCCAGCAGGGCTCCTCTGAGGTTTTCATGGACTAGATGGGCTTTGGCCTGATCCAGCAGGGCTCCTCTGAGGTTCTTATGGACTAGATGGGCTTTGGCCTGATCCAGCAGGGCTCCTCTGAGGTTCTTATGGACTAGATGGGCTTTGGCCTGATCCAGCAGGGCTCCTCTCAGGTTCTTATGGCCTAGATGGGCTGTGGCCTGATCCAGCAGGGCTCCTCTTAGGTTCTTATGGACTAGATGGGCTTTGGCCTGATTCAGCAGGGCTCCTCTGAGGTTCTTATGGACTGGATGGGCTGTGGCCTGATCCAGCAGGGCTCCTCCTAGGTTCTTATGGACTGGATGGGCTGTGGCCTGATCCAGCAGGGCTCCCCCTAGGTTCTTATGGACTGGATGGGCTGTGGCTGATCCAGCAGGGCTCCTCCTAGGTTCTTATGGACTGGATGGGCTGTGGCCTGATCCAGCAGGGCTCCTCCTAGGTTCTTATGGACTGGATGGGCTGTGGCCTGATCCAGCAGGGCTCCTCTTAGGTTCTAAGATTATTTCATCCTTTTCCTAATGCGCCCTATCTTTGTTTTCCCTCGTGGACCCTTGGCTCTCAATCTTCCAGGACTTCCTCAAGTCCTATCCAAGACCTAAACACTGAAGTGGTACCCAAGTTGACCCAATACTAAAGTTAGGCCACATGGAATTTTGGCCATCCTCACCTGAAGACGCTGGGAATTTAACCTAGACTCTGGGACCTTGGGCAGCTCAGCCTATGTTTCCACCCCGTCTGTCTCCTTCGTTGGAGGTCTTCTAATAGAGGCTGGAGCTACATCTGTCTGGGATGGTTCAGGGAATCCTGCATTGAGCAGGGGTTGGACTGGATGACCCTGGAGGTCCCTTCCAGCTCTAGGATTCTATGCTTCCCACTCACCCAGCAAGGAGAAAATGGCCCGCTTGGCCTGGTGGAGTTCGGGAATGTCCCGGAGGCAAGTCCTCCTGGCTTCGTACTCCTGGATGAACTGGTTCAGCTCCCTGATCCGAGTGCCCGAGTGGAAGTCCAGGTCGGTGAGGGGCTTGGCAGGAGCGGGCTTTGGGGAGGGGTCCCCAGAAGGGGACGTCGCCTCCATCCTGGGAAGCAAATTCTCTGCTGCCCACCTGGGCGCTCCTTGGGAAAGGATGGAAAAGAGAATGAAGGAGGTCCCTTTGCTACACAGCTGCCACGCCCAGACTTGGGGTGGTGGGGGGCTGCCGGCAGAAGCCCCCTCCCATGTCACATCTCTAGACACCCCCCTCGAACCCTAAAAGCTAGCGAACCACCCTAGCACCTGCTGGGGGCGGGGGCCAGGTGCCGCCGCCCCGACCGAGACGCCCCGAACTACAGCTCCCGTGAGCGTCGCGCGGCCTGGCCAACGAGAAAGCACCCTGGGAGTCTGAGTTCGGCGCCCGCCAGCTGGAGAGCGGCCGTTTGCCGCCCCCCCCCCGCAGCCGCGAAGAGATGCTCCCCGCTGGCCCAGGTGTCTTCCGCCCACCTCTCGGGCCCCCTGGGATAGGGAGGGGGTCTCGGGCGGGCAGGCCAGCGTCGAGACCCCCGACCCCTCGCTTCCTTCTTGCGACCCCGCCCCGCCCTTCTTTCCTTCCTCCCTCCGGCCTCACCTGCACCTACCTGGCCTGGCAGAGGCCACGCCCACTCGCGGAAGTGCGGCCGCTGGGGAGCCTGGGAACTGTAGTCTTCGTCAGGGATTGCCGCCTGCTCCCCAGGTGGACACACTCGGGGCACTCGAGGAAGCAGAGGGTTTGGGATGCGAGTCGAAGTCTCGATCGCTTTCGTAATCGTGTAGACGATCCTGGAGGCTCCTGCCAGGACTGCGAGGCTTACAAAGGGAACCATTTATTAACCGATTTGCCTTTTTTATATGAAAATGTGGTGTGAAAATGCTTTAAATAAATGAATAATTTGGGAGATGCTTCCTTTTGGGCTACAGCTCCCATGGTGGGCTGTAGGGACAGAGGATCATGGGTCCTGCAGTCCAACAAAGGAACCTCTCCCAAACCTGCTCAGGGTGGTTGCACATATCACGTCCTGTACTGGAAGAACGTGGCGCCTCACTACCAAGCAGAGATTCAGAAGTGGTCTGAAATTGTCTGCTTCCGGGGATCAAACCATTAGCCGTCTGCTTTTCAGGCCAATTGTGTTACCTGGGCATCTTCCAGGTACCACCTTCAGACTGAGGAGACAGGCAGGATAATGCCTCCAAAGGCCATCTCCTGGGATTCAAGAGCAGGTGAAGGTTTTGCTTTTGTTTTCTGCTTGAGATGCCCATGGGCAATTGGTGGGCCACTGTGCGAGACGGGATGCTGGACTAGATGGGCTGTGGCCTGATCCAGCAGGGCTCCTCTGAGGTTTTCATGGACTAGATGGGCTGTGGCCTGATCCAGCAGGGCTCCTCTGAGGTTCCTATGGACTAGATGGGCTTTGGCCTGATCCAGCAGGGCTCCTCTTAGGTTCTTATGGACTAGATGGGCTGCAGCCTGATCCAGCAGGGCTCCTCTTAGGTTCTTATGGACTGGATGGGCTGTGGCCTGATCCAGCAGGGCTCCTCTTAGGTTCTTATGGACTAGATGGGCTGTGGCCTGATCCAGCAGGGCTCCTCTTAGGTTCTTATGGACTAGATGGGCTGTGGCCTGATCCAGCAGGGCTCCTCTTAGGTTCTTATGGACTGGATGGGCTGTGGCCTGATCCAGCAGGGCTCCTCTTAGGTTCTTATGGACTAGATGGGCTGTGGCCTGATCCAGCAGGGCTCCTCTTAGGTTCTTATGGACTGGATGGGCTGTGGCCTGATCCAGCAGGGCTCCTCTGAGGTTCTTATGGACTAGATGGGCTGTGGCCTGATCCAGCAGGGCTCCTCTTAGGTTCCTATGGACTAGATGGGCTATGGCCTGATCCAGCAGGGCTCCTCTTAGGTTCCTATGGACTAGATGGGCTGTGGCCTGATCCAGCAGGGCTCCTCTTAGGTTCTTATGGACTAGATGGGCTGTGGCCTGATCCAGCAGGGCTCCTCTTAGGTTCTTATGGACTGGATGGGCTGTGGCCTGATCCAGCAGGGCTCCTCTGAGGTTCTCATGGACTAGATGCCCTGTGGCGTGATCCAGCAGGGGTCCTCTGAGGTTTTTATGGACTAGACGGGCTCATCCAGGAGGTTTCCTCTTAATTCATGGAGGACAGGTGTATCAACAGCTAATAGGTGGGCCACTGTGTGAGATGGGACGCTGGACTGGATGGGCTGTGGCCTGATCCAGCAGGGCTCCTCTGAGGTTCTTATGGACTAGATGGGCTGTGGCCTGATCCAGCAGGGCTCCTCTTAGGTTCTTATGGACTAGATGGGCTATGGCCTGATCCAGCAGGGCTCCTCTTAGGTTCTTATGGACTAGATGGGCTGCAGCCTGATCCAGCAGGGCTCCTCTTAGGTTCTTATGGACTGGATGGGCTGTGGCCTGATCCAGCAGGGCTCCTCTTAGGTTCTTATGGACTAGATGGGCTGTGGCCTGATCCAGCAGGGCTCCTCTGAGGTTTTCATGGACTAGATGGGCTGTGGCCTGATCCAGCAGGGCTCCTCTGAGGTTCCTATGGACTAGATGGGCTTTGGCCTGATCCAGCAGGGCTCCTCTTAGGTTCTTATGGACTAGATGGGCTGCAGCCTGATCCAGCAGGGCTCCTCTTAGGTTCTTATGGACTGGATGGGCTGTGGCCTGATCCAGCAGGGCTCCTCTTAGGTTCTTATGGACTAGATGGGCTGTGGCCTGATCCAGCAGGGCTCCTCTTAGGTTCTTATGGACTAGATGGGCTGTGGCCTGATCCAGCAGGGCTCCTCTTAGGTTCTTATGGACTGGATGGGCTGTGGCCTGATCCAGCAGGGCTCCTCTTAGGTTCTTATGGACTAGATGGGCTGTGGCCTGATCCAGCAGGGCTCCTCTTAGGTTCTTATGGACTGGATGGGCTGTGGCCTGATCCAGCAGGGCTCCTCTGAGGTTCTTATGGACTAGATGGGCTGTGGCCTGATCCAGCAGGGCTCCTCTTAGGTTCCTATGGACTAGATGGGCTATGGCCTGATCCAGCAGGGCTCCTCTTAGGTTCCTATGGACTAGATGGGCTGTGGCCTGATCCAGCAGGGCTCCTCTTAGGTTCTTATGGACTAGATGGGCTGTGGCCTGATCCAGCAGGGCTCCTCTTAGGTTCTTATGGACTGGATGGGCTGTGGCCTGATCCAGCAGGGCTCCTCTGAGGTTCTCATGGACTAGATGCCCTGTGGCGTGATCCAGCAGGGGTCCTCTGAGGTTTTTATGGACTAGACGGGCTCATCCAGGAGGTTTCCTCTTAATTCATGGAGGACAGGTGTATCAACAGCTAATAGGTGGGCCACTGTGTGAGATGGGACGCTGGACTGGATGGGCTGTGGCCTGATCCAGCAGGGCTCCTCTGAGGTTCTTATGGACTAGATGGGCTGTGGCCTGATCCAGCAGGGCTCCTCTTAGGTTCTTATGGACTAGATGGGCTATGGCCTGATCCAGCAGGGCTCCTCTTAGGTTCTTATGGACTAGATGGGCTGCAGCCTGATCCAGCAGGGCTCCTCTTAGGTTCTTATGGACTGGATGGGCTGTGGCCTGATCCAGCAGGGCTCCTCTTAGGTTCTTATGGACTAGATGGGCTGTGGCCTGATCCAGCAGGGCTCCTCTGAGGTTCCTATGGACTACATGGGCTATGGCCTGATCCAGCAGGGCTCCTCTTAGGTTCTTATGGACTGGATGGGCTGTGGCCTGATCCAGCAGGGCTCCTCTTAGGTTCTTATGGACTAGATGGGCTGTGGCCTGATCCAGCAGGGCTCCTCTTAGGTTCTTATGGACTGGATGGGCTGTGGCCTGATCCAGCAGGGCTCCTCTGAGGTTCTTATGGACTAGATGGGCTGTGGCCTGATCCAGCAGGGCTCCTCTTAGGTTCCTATGGACTAGATGGGCTATGGCCTGATCCAGCAGGGCTCCTCTTAGGTTCCTATGGACTAGATGGGCTGTGGCCTGATCCAGCAGGGCTCCTCTTAGGTTCTTATGGACTAGATGGGCTGTGGCCTGATCCAGCAGGGCTCCTCTTAGGTTCTTATGGACTGGATGGGCTGTGGCCTGATCCAGCAGGGCTCCTCTGAGGTTCTCATGGACTAGATGCCCTGTGGCGTGATCCAGCAGGGGTCCTCTGAGGTTTTTATGGACTAGACGGGCTCATCCAGGAGGTTTCCTCTTAATTCATGGAGGACAGGTGTATCAACAGCTAATAGGTGGGCCACTGTGTGAGATGGGACGCTGGACTGGATGGGCTGTGGCCTGATCCAGCAGGGCTCCTCTGAGGTTCTTATGGACTAGATGGGCTGTGGCCTGATCCAGCAGGGCTCCTCTTAGTTTCTTATGGACTAGATGGGCTGTGGCCTGATCCAGCAGGGCTCCTCTTAGGTTCTTATGGACTGGATGGGCTGTGGCCTGATCCAGCAGGGCTCCTCTGAGGTTCTCATGGACTAGATGCCCTGTGGCGTGATCCAGCAGGGGTCCTCTGAGGTTTTTATGGACTAGACGGGCTCATCCAGGAGGTTTCCTCTTAATTCATGGAGGACAGGTGTATCAACAGCTAATAGGTGGGCCACTGTGTGAGATGGGACGCTGGACTGGATGGGCTGTGGCCTGATCCAGCAGGGCTCCTCTGAGGTTCTTATGGACTAGATGGGCTGTGGCCTGATCCAGCAGGGCTCCTCTTAGGTTCCTATGGACTAGATGGGATATGGCCTGATCCAGCAGGGCTCCTCTTAGGTTCTTATGGACTAGATGGGCTGTGGCCTGATCCAGCAGGGCTCCTCTTAGGTTCTTATGGACTGGATGGGCTGTGGCCTGATCCAGCAGGGCTCCTCTGAGGTTCTTATGGACTATATGGGCTGTGGCCTCATCCAGCAGGGCTCCTCTGAGGTTCTTATGGACTATATGGGCTGTTGCCTGATCCAGCAGGGCTCCTCTTAGGTTCTTATGGACTGGATGGGCTGTGGCCTGATCCAACAAGGCTCCTCTTAGATTCTTATAGACTAGATCGGTTGTGGCCTGATACAGCATGGCTCCTCTGAGGTTCTCATGGACTAGATGCCCTGTGGCGTGATCCAGCAGGGCTCCTCTGAGGTTTTTATGGACTAGACGGGCTCATCCAGGAGGTTTCCTCTTAATTCATGGAGGACAGGTGTATCAACAGCTAATAGGTGGGCCACTGTGTGAGATGGGATGCTGGACTAGATGGGTTGCGGCCTGATCCACTAGGTGTCCTCTTAGATTCTTATGACTGTGGTCTCCATGCACCCACCCTGGCACTGTGGAGGGAACAGCTGCGTGACTAGATGGGCCACACCAGGGCATCTCTGAGGTTGTTGGGCCAGGCTGTGGAGTTGGTTGTCTTGAGTTAGGAGCCTGATCCTGGCCAGGAACCTTCAGCAGCACCCTTTTCTTAGGAATTTGACCCTCACATTTCTTCTTTCTTGCTCAGCTTCTGTCTGCTGGGTGGCTGCACACTAAGGCAGAACAAGGGCACCCCTGTGCCTTTAGTCCAGCTCCATCTGCACTGGACAGAGCCAGATTCGGATTAAGAGGCCCTTAATCCAGATCTATTGTAGACCTGTTTAATCGGGTCTAGAACTAGGCTAAAGGCCTTGTTCCAGATCACAGAGGCGAGTAGATGGCACACATCTGTGATCCGGAACTACCGGGGGCTGGAACACCTGCCCCCTGGCCAAAGCCACATAGCAAAGCTCACATGAAGTGTGGACCAGATCAGCACCATCTCAAAGATGCTTTTTAACACCTTCAGATTTAATCCAGTTTCAGTCCACTTTCACAGTGAGAGAGAACACGTCAGCAAAGCGACAGGCTGTTTTCTTTCATTGTTGAAACAGCTCAGAAAATTCACCTTCAGGGTAGATACTGAGGAAGGAAAATGACTGATGTGTTTTCTCGCTCTGAAGGTGGACTGAAGCTGGATTAAACCCTAGGTGTGACCACTGCCCTGCATGTTTCTTGTGAGTGTACCGGTCAGGGGTCAAGGAGACACTGACCACCAGGCCTTCCAGACGTCAGAACCAATGGCCAGCGCCTCTCCGCCAACTCGTGGGCCTTTTGTATCTTGGAAAAGAAATCTGCTGGTCTGTCCTGTGTTGTATTTTCACCTTTTTCCAAAATAGTAGAACTTTGAAATTTGATCAAATTTCAAATTTTGACATTCGAATTTATTCGTTCAAATTATCCGGACATTCACGTGCATACGGCTTCATACATGATGCGTACTTGCAGAGAGGCATCTTTCCCGCCTCTGTACGCATTTGTACGGATGTGTACGGGATGAAAACGGGTTGCCTACGGGATAACTACGGGATGCATACAGACGTATGGACGCGTACGGGATGCGTAACGACGCGTACGGGCACGTCCGAATGTTGTTGACATCTGCGAGTGCAAATTCGAATAAAAAATTCGGACGGATGGATTCGAATTTGCTTAATTTGAACCGGATTTGGGTGAATTCGAATTTTAAAGATTCGCACTGAATTTTCGGGTATTTGATTTGAATTGAATCCTGAAAATTGGATTCGTGCACACGCCTCACCAGAACCAGAGGGCAGGCAATGAAGCTTGAATCCTTGAAGAATCATGACAATCATGTTTGCTTTCATTTCCCACGCATGCGCAGGGCATCATTAGGCCGGAATCATGCGCTGCGCACCAACGGCTAGGATGGTTCCCAGAGACCAAGTCATGGAACTTAGGGCGCCCAATGGCTATGAACCCTGGTGATAGGAGGGGACGGCCTGGATCTCAGGTCCGGTGGCTGGGAGACTGAGCAGAGCAGGATGTGAGCGTGCTGCCTGCTGGCGGGCTCCCCTGCCCCCCTGGCTGGCCACTGGGAGAACAGGCAGGTGAGCTAGACGGGCCAGGGGTTCAACCCAAGGGGATATTTCTGACATTCTTATCCCAATGAAGTCAACGCTATCAAGGGCCTAACAGCCCTGGTGGAAGCGTGTCCACCTCTGGGCGGAGGAGGCCGTGGTCTCTCTCTGAAGGGCAGTTTGCTGGGGGCCTATGAGCAGAGCAAGCTATGGGCTCATGTCCCACTGGCAGGCTTCCCGGCGCAACTGGGAGGACAGACTGGTGTACTGGCTGGGCTATGGGCCTGATCCACTGGGGAGTTGTAGTTCAGGCTAAAGAAGACTGATAGCCCTGATGGATGGAAGTGTGGCCATCTCTGGTCCTTGGAGCCCATGGTCTGCCATGAAGGCCAGCTTCTGGGAGCCTGGAAGCCGAGGTGGTGGGTGGTGCGCCCGTGTCCCACCGCTGGCAGGCTTCCTTGGGCGTCCGGCTGGCCCCTGGGAGGGGAGACTGGTATACCGGCATGGGCCATGGGCCTGATCCAATGGGCAATCTTTACATTCTTCTCTTCACGGGAGCCTTGGTTCTCCTTGCCTGCCAGCCCTGCCCGTGGTCTCAGGAAGCACTTGGTGACCGCTCTGGCGTGTGGTGGATGGAATCGGCTTCTTTTATTTCCCAACCCAGAGATGAGTCACCTTAGGGCTGCCAGATATGTCTCTTTCCCCCTCTCCCAGGGGCTCCCACGGGTCGAAGGCCCACGCCTATTTCAGGGGGCGATAAACCCAGTCCGAACCGGCTGGTTCTTCGGGCCACAGGAAGGGCTGCTTCCCATTGGGCCCCTCCGCCTGCCCTCCAGGCCCCGGGAGCGTGTTGGTGCCCATGGAGTGGAACCGTGGCATCGCCATGGCCGCCTGCTCAATGTCCCGCGACTTCCGGCGCTGTTCTCTGTTTTCGTACTCCAGCTGATCCTCCGGGCTGAAGGTCCCGCGGCGCCGGCGCTGCTCTCGGTTTTCGTACTCCAGCTGATCCTCCGGGTTGTGGGTCCCGCGGCGCCGGAAACCTCTCTCGGGGCTGGCTGTCCGACTCCCTGGTGGCGTCTGAGGGTGGACTGGGTAGATGTAGACTTTGGTGGGCCGGCGGGAACGCTGGGGGTGGCCCGGGTGCTCCATCTCCGGGTGGCCCATCCCGTGGGAGTAGAACGGGAGTTCCCCGACCTGAGGCCGTGGGTACGGCTCGAAGCCGCCCGCTATGGCGTTCCGACGCTCGCCGTGGTGCGCGGGCATCACAGGATCCGAGCTGCCGACCGCCGCGTCCCGGTACCGGGTGGTGACGTAAGCCGAAGGGGCTGAGGAGGTGCGCGGCCGATTGCGGGCTTCGCACTCGCAGGTGTGGTAATGGGCGGGTTGGTTCGGGGGGACGTCGGGGTACGGCAGCCTCCCGACGCGCCGGTGCTCCGCACACAAGCAGTCGTCGTCGTTGTTGCGGACGTTCATGGTGACCTTCAGCGGTTCCAGGGTGCAGCGGAGGCAGCGGCGCTGTGGGGAGTTGCTTTCGCGCCGCTGCCGGCGCGGTAGATCTCGGTCTGACCACTGCACGGAGGGCTTCCGGCTGTAGCGTTTCTTCCCCCGATGAGGAGCCACCTTGACCTTCACCGTTTCTGGCGAGGAAAAACAAAACCAGTGTGAGGAACACCTGCAGGTTCCGGTTCCTAGGGCGAGGGCTAGGCCACAAAGCGGCCTTGGAGCAGTTCTGAATGCGCCTGGCGAGGGGGGAACCTGGCCACTGTTGGGAAGAACGTGGCCCAGTTGGAGCCGCCAGGCCTGGGCCCCATTCACACTTGGCTTTATCCTGGATTATATCCCGGAATTGGGGTCTGCTGTCCACATACCAGTGTAGGCTACAACAGCCCCCAAGGGAGGCTTTCCAGAATCTGCATTAGCGTGCAGACCACAGACCCCTATCCTGAGACACATTCCAGAATACGGCCAAGTGCAAACACAGGCCTGGTCACGACGAAGCCCAATTCAAGGTGTAAACTCTGACTTATAAGGCCCTAAGTGACTCTGTATCTAAAGGAACACCTCCTCCCATATCAACCTGCCCGTACCTTAAGATCTGGTGGGGAGGCCCTCCTGGTAGTCCCACCGCTCTCAGCAGCCAGGAGAGGACCTTCTCAGTGGTGGCCCCTAGGCTATGGAATAGTCTCCCCCTTGAGGTGCATCTATCCCCTCCACTGTACATGTTTAGGAAGGCAGTGAAGACACACCTCTTTGCCCTGGCCTTTGGCCATATGGGGATACATTTTTCCCTTCCTGCTTGCAGGTGCTGGTTTTTTAATATGTACTGTTATTGTTTTAATAATGCTTGATTTTAAATGTTGTTACCCGCCCAGAGACTTAAAAATGTAAACAAACAAACAAATAATGTTGTTACCTGCCCAGAGACTAAAAAATGTAAACAAACAAATAATGGGAGGGAGCAACAGAGATTGGCCAGCCTGGTGCCTTTGGCCCAGGGAATGTCTTCACGCATCTTCTCACAAGGGCAGGTGTCTCCAGTGAAGGTTCTTCAGATGTTCCTGAAGAACAACCGTCAGCACTCAGTAGGAATCGCAACTTCAGGAGCTACCACTATGTTGATCAGGGCCCTGTCCAGACATGGGGAACTGAGAGCCATTATGGAGCTCCATTGGCCCTTGAGGCAAACTCACCATAGCCCTGCCTTTCCCCAGAAAGACACTCCACCTGGTTGCTGGAGAAACCAGGGCTGGTTGTGGCTTTTCCGGCAATAGCGCTTCTTACTTACCTTCAGGATGCAGCTGCCATCGTAGCTAGCTCTGTCCGCTGCGCACGCATGGAGCCCAGACCAGGCATTCACACATGCGCAGCAGCACACATGCGTGCATCTAGGCCTTTTGGCTAGGAGGCAGTAATCACAGAGGGATTATCTGCCTGGATCACCACGCCACCATCTTTCCTGGCCGCCACGAAGAACAAAGGCCTCAGACTGGGGACGTGCGTGAATATTCGAAATATTCGTTATTTCTACAAATTCATACGAATTCGGACATTTTAGTTATTCCTACGAATAATTCAGACATTCGGATCTGTACGAGTACATACAGGTCTTGTGCATACCTGTACGAGATACGCATGTCCCCGTGGAGATACGAATGTCCAGATTATTCGTACGAAGACATGTATAGAAGCAAATGTCCAGACGTTCATTTTTCATTATTCGTACAAATTCAGATTTTCAAATATTCGACTCATTACAAATCGAACGTTGAAAACTGCGTTTGCGCACACCTTCACCTCGGACCTCCACCTTCCTTCCCACCTGAGGGAATCTCCCCCGTGTTCCCCTCGGAGGCAAAGCCCTTCTGCTTTGATCTCTCTGCAGTTTGTGATCAGCTTTGCTTTGGTTCTGAAACCCTGCACTGGATTGCCAAATTGTCTGCTGCTGACCATTCGCTTTTTTCCTGTCTTAGGGAACCACAGTTTGCTTCCCTTTTGTAGTCTGAATAAATCCCATTCCCTTTTCCTTTTACCTAATTCAGCCTATGCATGAGGTCAAGCCCACTCCACATTTATACTCCTCTGTGTAGTAGTAGTAGTAGTTAGTAGTCGTTAGTAGCAGTAGCATTAGTAGTAGTAGAAGAAGAAGAAGAAGGGGGAGGAGGGGGAGGAGGAGGAGGAGGAGAAGGTCACCCAGCTGGCTTCATGGGGGAGGGCAGAATCCAACCCAGTTTTCCCAGATAAGAGTCTGGCTCCCCCACCACTAGACCAAACTTTTTGCTCCCGTCTTCCTGGGGTCAGGCTCCCCTTCTTCAAAGGCTGAAGCCAGGGTGGCAGAGTGGGGGCAGGAAGCGCTGTCCCGGGGGACCGGCATTTGGAGGCACAAAAGGAGCTGTCAGGGCCGCCTCCTTCCAGCTGATGGATGGGACCTTCTCCTGCCGTGACTCGCAGGATTCCAGCCCAGCAGTGCTGGTGGCCACGTAGCCTGTCTGCCTCCCTTGTGGTCAGTGGCTGCTTCCAGCCCCTGGGCCTTGGGCAAGGGCGGCCGGCGGCTGAGACGGGCCTGGGGGGCACCTATGAGGCTTGGGCTGAGGAGGGTCCTGCTGAAACGACACCGAGGGGCTCTGCTTTGGTGCCGTAAAATCCAGGACTGAGTGTCTCAATCCAGTGCCTCAAAGCAAGCAGCGTATTTTATTTAGTTATTTAGGGAATGTATATGCCATCCTTCACCAAATGGTCCCAGGGTGGGTTGCAATGAAATTAAAACAAACCGAATAGTAAAACATAATTAAAAATATAACCCCCTCCCTCCCTAACAGGACAGCACCCTGAGGAAGCTGTTTAAAAAGTGAACGCCTGGGTGAAAAGATGTTTTCACCAGGTGCCAAAAACTATACAATGTGGGCCTCATCAAGAGGGAAGCTGTTCCGGAGTCTAGGGGCCACCACAGAAAAGGCCCTCCTGCAAGTCCCTATGCCTGGTACCCCTGCAAGAGAAGGAACTCCAAGAAGGCCTTTTCCCTGAGATCTCAGTGCCTAGTGGCCCGTCGGCTGTTCAGCTGCTGCATTCGGCACCAGTTCCAACCTCTAAACAGTTTTCAAGGGTAGCCCCACGTAGAGCGCATTGCAGTAGTCTAATCTGGAGGTTAGTTAGGGCAAGAAAGTAAGACTCCAGGCTGAGCAAAGTCCTTCCACAATCTTCCTGAGATGCAGCTGAAGCCGCCTCGAGACGGTGGCCGGACATCCTGCTGCAATAGCTAGACAGCCCTGCATCCAGTGCTGCCTTCATGAACTTCAAGTGGGCATTTGGGTGCCCAGAATGCGCACATGTGCCTGTCGTAACCTCTGCGCATGCGCAAATGCTTGTTTTGGCCTCCACGCATGCACACTGGTTGGGGTAATCATGGCAGCTCCATCCAGAAAGTAAGTAAACACAGTATTGTTAAAGATCCTGTGACCTGCTCTGGGTTCTCCAGGAATAGTTAGTTCTCAGCCTTAAGGTGACTCAAAGCCTTAAGGTGACACAGACACCCTGTGAGGTGGGAGGAACTATGGGAGCTCAGAAGAGAGCTGTGACTTGCCTAAGGTCACCCACCTGGCTTCATGCAGGAGGAAGGAGAATAGTTGGCTTTTCTACCCTGCTTTTCTCATCCATTTAAGGGACTCAAAGCAGCTGACAAACCTTCCATTCTTCTCCCCACAGCAGAACACCCTGTGAGGTAGGAGGGGCTGAGGGAGCTCAGAAGAGAGCTGTGACTCGCCCAAGGTCACCCAGCTGGCTTTGTGGAGGAGTGCAAAATCAAACCCGGTATAAGAGTCCAGCTCTCTAACCACTAGGCCAAACTGGCTTCAAACTCATGTTCCATTTTTACTGTTATTGTTTTGTGTAACACCCTGTGCTTTCAGAGGTGGAACCGACAATTCATCATGGAGGGGTGCCCTGCCCTTCTCCTTAAATTCCCAGAGTACCACGCTTCACACTTTGAAACCACTATGGCCCTTTGCACATTGATAAAAGTAGCTGCAAAGAGCCTTTGGCTGGACCTGTATGGTGATCCTGGCCTGGGCTACGCAGCCCTAACCTAAGAAGGCTCCACACCTGGCAGATAATGCGCTGTGGTTCAGGTTCAAGAGCTGAGGATGAAGGTTCCTGGCCTTGGAAGTTGCCAGCCAGGGCTTTTCCAGGAAGGTGCTCAGAAGTGTAGAAGGAGGAGGAGGAGGAGGAGGAGAGCTGGCTTTTATACTCGGCTTTTCTCAACCTTAAGGGGACTCATAGTGGCTGACAAACTTTCTGTTCTTCTCCCTTAAGCGGACTCATAGTGGCTGACAAATCTTCTGTTCTTCTCCCTGTGAGGTGGATGGGGCTGTGAGAGCTCAGGAGAGAGCTGTGACTAGCCCAAGGTCACCCAGCTGGCTTCATAGAGGAGTGCAAAACCAAAATGGGAGACTCCAGATACGGGCCAGACCTGCCTTGCCTGCCATCCCAGTGCGGAAGGGGCCTCTCTGTCTTGGCAGGGGTTTGGTAATAGGATGAATCTTTAAAACCCTCGCTCATCAACATCTGGAGATGGCATGAAATTTGCAAACCCATTGAATTACTCTGGAATGTAAAATGAAACGCAGCGTTTAAACGTTTTAAGTAAATATATTCTTTTACAAGTAGCTCAAGGCATCCTTGTTTCTCTTGGGCTGCTTGGAGAAGATCTGTGCAATGAAGGGTTCGCTGTTTAGATTTGCTTTTTGTTGCTGCGATTGTTTATTTTATTCTCTTTTATCGTTGCACGTTCCCCTGGATTTGTTTTCGAATGAAGATTAATATGTACATGTTTTAAATAAAGCAAATAAAACAGCGATCCGGAGGCAGCACAGACAAAAGAGGCACCTAAGAAGCAAACTCCTTCTCCCCTATCACCTTGCCCACCCACCACCTTAGGATCTGCAGGGGATCCCCTCCTTGTACCACCTCCTTCAGTAGTTCAGGGACTGGGGACTCAGGACTAGGCCTTCTCGGTGGTAGCCCCCAGACTGCGGAAAGGTCTTCCCCCTGAGGTGCGCCAGGCACCATCAGAAGATTGTTGAAAACATATTCATGGACCCTGGCCTTGGATAGGAGTAAGGAAATCTCCTCTCCCCCTCCCCACATTCAGTTATTATTTTAGTTTCAAGGCAAATAAATAAATGGATAAATAAATAAATAATACCAGATTTTTTTAAAAAACAGGCAGAACTGACATAACTTCATGTGGGATAAAAAGTAATTATGAAAGTTCAGTTCAGGGACAGCAGCTGCCGTTCACACTGCAAGCGCCGGTCCTGCTCCAACCTTAACCCAGGCTTACCTGGGGCCTGCTGAAGTGTGGACAGTCTCGTCTGCATCGCTGTAGCAATGGCCGGTCACGCTGGGCTATTGCTATGGCGACTGGTGACCGGTCACGTACCTGTGCAGCCGCAGCTGCGCCACGCAGAGCCGCACCACACCCAGGGAGTGTTTGCCCATAAAAGCAATGCAAACGGTGCCTCCGGGTTGGGGGGTTAATAAAGCTGCGAAGCAGTTTTCACTGCTCTACAACTACCGACAATCAGGGCGGCTCTAGGCAGCGCGCATATGCTCCATCTCAGAGCATGCCGGGCCATAACTGACCACGTAGGGCAAACAGGCACTCTGGGGTAGAAATCAGCCCTGGCATTCCAGGTTAACCCCTGGATATGCTGCATGGTTTTTTTAACGGATTTCCTGCTATAAAGATAATTAATGATGCTATAGGGCTGTGTCACCCCCATATTCATTCATTCATTCATTCATTCACATTTTATCCCACCCTATACCCTGAGGTCTCCAGGCGGGTAACACCATTCAAAATCAAACATTATTAAAACAGTATGCATTAAAACAAGAGCATCTGCAAGTGGGAGGAGAAAAGTGTCTCCCCATTTAACTGAGGGCCAGGGCAAAGAGGTGCGTCTTCACGGCCTCAAGGGGGAGACTGTTCCATAGCCTAGGGGCCACCACTGAGAAGGCCCTCTCCCGGGTGCCTGCCCCTTTTACTAGTGCGGGTGGTGGGACAACTAGGAGGGCCTCCCCTCCAGATCTTAAGGCACAGGCAGGTCAATGTGGGAGGAGGCGTTCCTTTAGATATTTGTGGCCCAGGTCATTTAGGGCCTTATAGGTCAGAGTTAACACCTTGCATTGGGCTCAGTAGCGAATTGGCAGCCAGTGCAACCCTTTTAAGACCAACATGATGTTGGCTTTTCTGCCGTGCTATTCTCACTCATTTAAGGGAACTCAAAGCGGCTGACAAACCTTCTGTTCTTCTCCCCACAACAGAACAGCTAGTGATGTCAGTGGGCCTGAGAGCTCAGAAGAGAGCTGTGACTAGCCCAAGGTCACCCAGCTGGCTTTGTCGAGGAGCACGGAATCAAACTCAGTATTCCCAGATAAATCGGGCTCCTTAACCACTAGACCAAACTGGAGGGTTACGTGTTAAATAGGTTTTAAGCACTCTTTGTATATTTTTACCTTTTCGTATTGTAACCTGCCTGGGATCTTTTGCTGAAGTGTGGGATATACATTCTTAAATACTATTCTAAAATAATAAACAAACAGACCCCATACCCACCACCTTGCTAGCTGTACCAGTGGGACATCTACCTGTGAACCGTGCAAAAGGGTCGTCTTGTCTAGGGTCCCACATTTCATTCCTGCCACGTGCTTGAGTTGGTTCTCGCTTCCTCCACCCCGCTTTTTCCTGCCTTCTGGCAACCTTTGCCTGGCTGGCAACTCACCTTTTGCAAACATCGCCCTGCAGCCGGTCATGAAGAGGTGGAGAAGATAATAGCAGATCTGGAGAGAGAGACAGAAAAAGGGCAGGCACACGCAGCGTATAATTATAGGCCTGGCAGGAGGCTGGTGGCGCACTGGACTATAAAGGTGGACCACTAGTCATTTTAGAATCATAGAGTTGGAAGGGACCTCCAGGGGTCATCCAGTCCAACCCCTGCTCAATGGTGCGTTCCCATTGGCAATTAAATCCGGTCTGGATTTGAATTCGGCATCCAGGGTTCCCATAACTTAGGGAAATAATTTAGGCGAGGAGGAGGAGAAGGAGGGAGGGAGGAGGCACTGCCGTGGGGCTCAATGCCATGAGCTTCGTCAAGACTTGATGGGAGGGAGTGGGGGGGGGGTCGCCCAAATGACAGTGAGCCCAGCGGTGGCTCCTTCCTCCTTCTTCCACCTCCTCTTTGCCCGCCCAGGCAACGATAAGCAGCTCAGGGGCCCCCTGATGGTGGCTGAGAGAGCCCATCGCCTCACTCCTCCACTAGCAACCCCCCCCACACACACACAGTTGCCACAGTGTCCCTGCACAAGCCACTGATCACCTTGTGCACAATTACAGTGAGTGGGTCCGGTTTACCACCAAGTAAGTGGGAACATCCTGAAATGCTCACTGTTCCTGGATTCAAATAGTCCAGCAGGGTCTAGGATAGCCCAACCTGCACTAAAATAGTCAAGTGGGAACGCAGCCCTAGACTCTATATTCCTCTTGATGCATCCTAGGATGACAGCAGCACTTGGAGACTAACAGGAGGAGGGTTGGTGGCATGAGCTTTCGTGGCACAAGAAGAGGCGGTGACAGAACCAGCCTAGATGGCTTTTAGGAAGGGTTGGACAAATTAGTGGCTGACAGATGTATCAGTGGCCACTAGAATGGATGCCTGAGTATATCTTTCAGGCTGGGGGACAAGCAGGAGGCCTCTAAGGCCATTCGCTGGGATTCAAGAGCAGGAGAAGGTTTGCCCTTGTCTCTGCTTGAGATGCCCATGGGCCACTGTGTGAGACAGGATGCTGGACTAGATGGGCTGTGGCCTGATCCATCAGGGTTCCTCATAGGTTCTTATAAGAACATAAGAGAAGCCCTGCTGGATCAGGCCACAGCCCATCTAGTCCAGCATCCTGTCGCACACAGTGGCCCACCAAATGCTCATGGGCATCTCAAACAGAGACAAGGACAAACCTCCTGCTCTCCAATCCCAGCAAATGGCCTTAGAAGCGCCCTGGTAACCCCCCACCCAGCCTGAAAGATGCACCTAGGCATTTATTCTAGTAGACATTGATACATCTGTCATCCATAAATTTGTCTAACCCTACCTTGAAGCGATCTAGACTGGTAGCTGCCACCACCTCTTCCGGCAGCAAATTCCATAAGCCGATGACCCTCTGGGTGGAGAAATACTTCCCCCTGTCAGACCTTATTCTCCTACCCATCAGCTTCATAGATGGCCCCTGGTTCTAGTGTTGTGTGATAGAGAAAAGCAATGTTCTCTATCCACCTTTTCTATACCATGCATAATTTTGTATACTTCAATCAGGTCCCCTCTCAAACGCCGTCTCTCCAGGCTGAAGAGGCCTAGACGTTGCAGCCTGGTTTCGTAAGGGATTTTGTTCCAGCCCCTTAATCATTCTGGTTGCCCTTCTCTGCACCTTCTCTAGTTCCACAATATCCTTTTTGAGGTTTGGTGACCAGAATTGCACACAGTATTCCAAATGTGGCCTCACAATAGATTTATAAAGGGGCAAAATGACACTTGCTGTCTTATTTTCTATTCCCTTCCTAATTATTCCCAGCATTGAATTTGCTTTTTTTGCTGCTGCTGCACACTGGGTTGACACCTTCATTGACCTGTCCACCAGAACCCTGAGATCCCTTTCCTGGTGTGTTGCAGAAAGCTCAGAGCCCATCAGTTTATAGACGTAATTTGGATTCTTGGCCCCGATGTGCATTACTTTGCACTTGTTAAGATTAAAGCACATTTGCCACTTATGGACCAGATGAGCTGTGTCCCGATCCATCATGGGCTGTGGCCTGACATATTGGGGCTCCTCTTAGGTTCTTAAGCCTTCCCTGCCCTCTCCCATTCTCCCAGCAGCAGGGCTTTGGAGGCAGAGCAAGCAGGGCCTCCTGTGTCCACCAGAGACACCTTCCTATCATGGCTGGTGGCCATGAATGGATCCCAAGCTTTCTGAAGACCATCCAGGTGTTGCAGTTCCACCAGGCGCCCTTAGGCCTCTGGTCCGTGAGAGGCAGCCCTGCTGCCAAGAACTGCCCTGTCCTTCCGGGCACCGATGGGTACTGGGCTCAGGGGCACGCCCAGAGGGCAGCCATGGGTACCAGTGTTCTGCAGGCCCTGCCCGCTCCCACGGTGCTCACCACAGAGGCCACCTTGAGTGCCAGGTGCACCAAGATGATCAGCGCTACCAGGATGATGACGGTTTCATGGAGCTCCAGGCAGCAGCCGTCCGGGCTGCGGGAGCACTGGAAGGAAGGCTCCCCCATGGGAGAGGCGACAGGCCCAGCTGCACGCTGGTGCAGCCCGTCATCCCCACCCCAGCCCTCTCTGTGTGTGGCACAGGAGCAGCTATCTGGGTGCAGGAGCTGATGGTAGTGGGGGGGGCAGGGGCTGGGGGGCTGGACTGGGGAGGGGGGTTTGTGATGCAATTGCCCTGCCAGCCTGTCAGAGGGTGCAGCGATCCAAGGGGATTGTGACTGTCCAGGGCAGCCCAGGGTAGGCGAGAAGAGGCTCAGGACACCCACCAACTACAGCTCCCATCAGGAGTCAAGCCGGTCAGGATCTAGGAATGATGGGAATTATAGTCCACAAACATCTGGAAGGCCCTGTCCCTGTCCCTTTAACTGCCCTGCAGGAGTGGACATTCCTGCCGGTGTTGCCCGCCTTGCAAGCTGAGACGTCTTCTGTTCACACCTAAGTTCTAATCCAGCTTCAGTCCGCTTTTGTTGGAGAGAGAACCACACCAGCAAAGCAACTGGCTGTTTTCTTTCCACATTCCCTACCCCAAAAGTGGATTTTCTGGGTCCAGCGATACTGAATGGACACCGCCTGCCTCTTCGCCGCTGTGTGCTCTCGCTCTGAAAGTGGACTGAAGCTGGATTAACGCTGTGGGGTGAGTGTGGGGTGAGTAAATTTGCATTTGTTGCAGCCAGCAGGGAATGGCACATCATTTTGCCACCAGATGGCAGCAGAAAGCTAGAGAAAGAAACCAAATTAAACCACCAACCTTTCTTTGTTGGATGTCCGGTAGAATTCGGTTCTTTGCTGCCACCCTCACTAAAATTGGCCCCTGATTCCCCCATTAAGGTTCCACTTCTTAACGGAGTCGCTCTCCTCCCCAAACTTCTCTGTTACACCTAGGACACCCTGAGGTCAAACTCAACATCTGGGAAATATGGACCGTGGTTAGCTGTTGCTTTCTCCTCCAGAGATGCTGGAAGCTGAATTTGGTACCATTGGGATGAGGAACTGGAGCGGATGTACTACCTCAAAATCTCAGTCTTCTGGAAGGACCCACCATTTCTCACTTCCTCTATACTAAGCCAGGGCATATCACTCAGATGTTGAAATTCCAGTTGGGTGTAAGACAAACCCAGCAAGGGCCCTTTTGCCCTACTGGAGGAGAGAGAGGAGGCTGCTGAGATGCAGTTAGGGAAGGAGAGTCTGCTGTAAGAAGCTAAGAGGAGCCCTTCTGGATTAGGCCACAGCCCATCCAGTCCATAAGAACCTAAGAGGAGCCCTGCTGGAGCAGGCCACAGCCCATCTAGTCCATAAGAACCTAAGAGGAGCCTTTCTGGATCAGGCCACAGCCCATCTAGTCCATAAGGACCTAAGAGGAGCCCTGCTGGATCAAGCCACAGCTCATTTAGTCCATAAGAATCTAAGAGGAGCCCTTCTAAGCCAGGCTACAGCCCATCCAGTCCATAAGAACCTAAGAGGAGCCCTGCTGGATCAGGCCGCAGCCCATCTAGTCCATAAGAACCTAAGAGGAGCTCTATTGGATCAGGCCACAGCCCATCCAGTCCATAAGAACCTAAGAGGAGCTCTACTGGATCAGGCCACAGCCCATCCAGTCCATAAGTACCTAAGAGGAGCCCTGCTGGATCAGGCCACAGCCCATCTAGTCCATAAGAACCTAAGAGGAGCCTGCTGGATCAGGCGACAGCCCATCTGGTCCAGAAGAACCTAAGAGGAGCCCTCCTGGATCAGGCCACAGCCCATCTAGTCCATAAGAACCTCAGAGGAGCCCTGCTGGATCAGGCCACAGCCCATCTAGTCCATAAGAACCTAAGAGGAGCCCTGCTGGATCAGGCCACAGCCCATCTAGTCCGTAAGAACCTCAGAGGAGCCCCACTGGAGCAGGCCGCAGCCCATATAGTCCATAAGAACCTAAAAGGAGCCCTGCTGGATCAGGCCACAGCCCATCTAGTCCATAAGAACCTAAGAGGAGCCCTGCTGCATCAGGCCGCAGCCCATATAGTCCATAAGAACCTAAGAGGGGCCCTGATGGATCAGGCCACAGCCCATCTGGTCCATAAGAACCTAAGAGGAGCCCTGCTGGATCAGGCCACAGCCCATATAGTCCATAAGAACCTAAGAGGGGCCCTGCTGGATCAGGCCACAGCCCATCCAGTCCATAAGAACCTAAGAGGAGCCCCACTGGAGCAGGCCAGAGCCCATCTTGTCCAGCCTCCCATATGATATAATAGCCACCAATTGCTTCTGGGCAACTCAAGCGGAGGACGAAGGCAAAACCTTCACCTGCTCTCCACTCCCTGCAAGTGGCCTTCTGAGGGCTCCTGCCTGTCACGAAAGATCCCAAAGCAGGAAAAGGCCAACCATGTCATGCACAGTTGCTGGTGTTGCCATGTTTGCCCTGTCTGGAGAGTTTAATTTCCGTTTCCAGTCGCAGTCCTACAGCCTGTATGTCCAGAAGCAATTGGTGGGCCACCGTGTGACTGTGTTTGACCCTCTTAACTCAAGGAGACCAAGTGTATCCATGGCTATTAAAATGGATGCCCGGACGTTACCTCCAGGTTGCAGAAGACAGGCAGGATACCTCTAAAGGTTGCTTGCAGGAAGTCAAGAGCAGGTGAAGGTTTTGCCCTCATCTTCTGTTTAAGATGCCCATAAGCAATGGGTGAGGCAGGATGCTGGACTAGATGGGCTGTGGTCTGGTCCAGCAGGAGGGCTCCTCTTGGGTTCTTATGACCTCCCAGTCTAGCCTACAGCTCCCAGTATTCCAGGTGGTTTCCCATCCCACTTCCAACCGTCTCTGAGACTCCTTTGCTTCCAAGCTCAGTTAAGAGTCACTGAAACCCCTACGATGCCCCCGATTAGGAAGGTTTAACATGACCGGTCTTACGGGAACGGTTAAGGCTGCTAGAGGAATTTTGGCGACTGAGTTCTGCAGCACATTATTGCATCCCTATTAAACGCTTCCATGGAGATATTCCTGGAATTTCCTTCCAGCTAATTGTCATAAAAGCAGCACCTCAGTGGAGGGAAAAATCTCCAGCATGGAAGCAACTGCTCCCTCGGTTTGCCCGGTGGACTTTTGGACCGATGGCGCGGGCAGATTTCACCTGTCACGCTCCAGAGCAGAACGGGCACAGGTGTGGAGCAGGTGGGCAATTGCGAAAGCCTACTGCACCTGCTGGCAATCGGGTGAGAATCCGTGGGCTTCAATTCTCCCCAAAGCCACTGGGGCAGGGAGGGGGGATGGCTGGCAGAGCTGTTTTAGGCCATTGCAGCTGGCATGGAGGAGGCAGGACAGGACAGGACAGGTGGGGTTTGGGGAGGGAGAGGCTCCGAAGTGGAACATTTTGGGAAAAGGCGGAGACAGAGGGGTCCTTCACGGGATGGAGACTTGTGAAAAGCACAACCCTTTGCATGGGTTGGTCTGCCAAAGCGGGCAGGAGGATGGCACAGGCCAAAGCTCTTCTCCCAAAAGCCTGTGTGGGGCAGAGGAAGGGCTTTCTGCCCATATGCCACGTTGCCAGGCTCCTCCAGGCCCAGGAATGCCCTGACGCATCTTCCCGGTAAACACAGAACCTGAGGAAGAAGTTGCCAGTCAGCGTGGGCACTGCTGGCATCATTGCACTGAGACGGCTTGTGGGAAGACGGTGTGAAGTGGTAGTGCTGGGCTCGTGCGGCTGCTGCTGAGAAACTCCACAAGGCATGTGCGCTGCCTTGCACGGGCATCCCACCAGCATGTGCAAAGGCAGATCCTACTGGGTGCAGTTTATATAGCCCTGGCAATCGTTCTAGGAGCCACTGAATTTGTCCCCCATGGATTTCCTTAGCCCTATAAAAACTTAAGAGAGTCCTGCTGGATCAGGCCACAGCCCATCTAGTCCATAAGAACCTAAGGGGAGCCCTGCTGGATCAGGCCACAGCCCATCCAGTCCATAAGAACCTAAAAGGAGCCCTGCTGGGTCAGGCCACAGCCCATCTAGTCCATAAGAACCTAAGAGGAGCCCTGCTGGGTCAGGCCACAGCCGATCCAGTCCATAAGAACCTAAGAGGAGCCTTGCTGGATCAGGCCACAGCCCACCTAGTCCATAAGAACCTAAGAGGAGCCTTGCTGGATCAGGCCGAAGCCCATCTAGTCCATAAGAACCTAAGAGGAGCCCTGCTGGGTCAGGCCACAGCCCATCTAGTCCATAAGAACCTAAGAGGAGCCCTGCTGGGTCAGGCCACAGCCGATCCAGTCCATAAGAACCTAAGAGGAGCCTTGCTGGATCAGGCCACAGCCCATCTAGTCCATAAGAACCTAAAAGGAGCCCTGCTGGGTCAGGCCACAGCCCATCTAGTCCATAAGAACCTAAGAGGAGCCCTGCTGGGTCAGGCCACAGCCTATCCAGTCCATAAGAACCTAAGAGGAGCCTTGCTGGATCAGGCCACAGCCCATCTAGTCCATAAGAACCTAAGAGGAGCCTTGCTGGATCAGGCCGAAGCCCATCCAGTCCATAAGAACCTAAAAGGAGCCCTGCTGGATCAGTCCACAGCCCATCTAGTCCATAAGAACCTAAGGGGAGCCCTGCTGGATCAGGCCACAGCCCATCTAGTCCATAAGAACCTAAGGGGAGCCCTGCTGGATCAGGCCATAGCCCATCTAGTCCATAAGAACCTAAAAGGAGCCCTGCTGGATCAGGCCAAAGCCCATCCAGTCTATAAGAACCTAAAAGGAGCCCTGCTGGATCAGGCCACAGCCCATCTGGTCCATAAGAACCTAAATAAGGAGCCCTGCTGGATCAGGCCACAGCCCATCTAGTCCATATGAACCTAAAAGGAGCCCTGCTGGATTAGGCCACAGCCCATCTAGTCCATGAGAACCTAAGGGGAGCCCTGCTGGATCAGGCCACAGCCCATCTAGTCCATAAGAACCTAAGGGGAGCCCTGCTGGATCAGGCCAAAGCCCATCTAGTCCATAAGAACCTAAGAGGAGCCCTGCTGGATCAGGTCTCAGCCCATCTAATCCATAAGAACCTAAGAGGAGCCCTGCTGGATCAGGCCCATCCCATCTAGTCCATAAGAACCTAAGAGGAGCCCTGCTGGATCAGGCCACAGCCCATCTAGTCCATGAGAACCTAAGGGGAGCCCTGCTGGATCAGGCCACAGCCCATCTAGTCCATAAGAACCTAAAAGGAGCCCTGCTGGATCAGGCCACAGCCCATCTAGTCCATAAGAACCGAAATAAGGAGCCCTGCTGGATCAGGCCACAGCCCATCTAGTCCATATGAACCTAAAAGGAGCCCTGCTGGGTCAGGCCACAGCCCATCTGGTCCATAAGAACCGAAATAAGGAGCCCTGCTGGATCAGGCCACAGCCCATCTAATCCATATGAACCTAAAAGGAGCCCTGCTGGATCAGGCCACAGCCCATCTGGTCCATATGAACCTAAAAGGAGCCCTGCTGGGTCAGGCCACAGCCCATCCAGTCCATAAGAACCTAAGAGGAGCCTTGCTGGATCAGGCCACAGCCCATCCGGTCCATAAGAACCTAAGAGGAGCCCTGCTGGATCAGGCCACAGCCCATCTGGTCCATATGAACCTAAAAGGAGCCCTGCTGGGTCAGGCCACAGCCCATCCGGTCCATAAGAACCTAAGAGGAGCCCTGCTGGATCAGGCCACAGCCCATCTGGTCCATATGAACCTAAAAGGAGCCCTGCTGGGTCAGGCCACAGCCCATCCAGTCCATAAGAACCTAAGAGGAGCCTTGCTGGATCAGGCCACAGCCCATCTAGTCCATAAGAACCTAAGAGGAGCCCTGCTGGATCAGGCCACAGCCCATCAAGTCCATAAGAACCTAAATAAGGAGCCCTGCTGGATCAGGCCACAGCCCATCTAGTCCATATGAACCTAAAAGGAGCCCTGCTGGATCAGGCCACAGCCTATCTGGTCCATAAGAACCTAAGAGGAACCCTGCTGGATCAGGCCACAGCCCATCTAGTCCATATGAACCTAAAAGGAGTCCTGCTGGATCAGGCCACAGCCCATCTAGTCCATATGAACCTAAAAAGAGCCCTGCTAGATCAGGCCACAGCCCATCCAGTCCATAAGAACCTAAGAGGAGCCTTGCTGGATCAGGCCACAGCCCATCCTGTCCATAAGAACCTAAGAGGAGCCCTGCTGGATCAGGCCACAGCCCATCTTCTACATAAGAGCCTAAGAGGAGCCCTGCAGGATCAGGCCACAGCCCATCTTCTACATAAGAGCCTAAGAGCAGACCTGCTGTATCAGGCCACAGCCCATCCAGTCCATAAGAGCCTAAGAGGAGCCCTGCTGGATCAGGCCACAGCCCATCTAGTCCATGAGAACCTAAGAGGAGCCCTGCTGGATCAGGCCACAGCCCATCTAGTCCATAAGAACCTAAGAGGAGCCCTGCTGGATCAGGCCACAGCCCATCCAGTCCATAAGAACCTAAGAGGAGCCCTGCTGGATCAGGCCACAGCCCATCTAGTCCATAAGAACCTAAGAGGAGCCTTGCTGGATCAGGCCACAGCCCATCCAGTCCATCAACCTGTCTCACACAGTGGCCCACCAATTGCCCATGAGCATCTCAAGCAGAGACAAGGGCAAACCTTCTCTTGCTCTCCAATCCCAGCAAACGGCCTCAGAGGCCTCCTGCTTGTCCCCCCAGCCTGAAAGATGTCCTTAGGCACCCATTCTAGTAGCCATTGATACACCTGTCCTCCACGAATTCACCTAACCCTTCCTTAAAGCCATCTAGGCTGGTTGCTGTCACCACCTCTTCTGGTAGCAAATCCCATGGACCCACAACCCTCTGAGCGAAAAGCACCGGCTCCCAGGAACATTCCACAAGATCACAATACCTGTGAAATTGTTGATGGAGGGAACGCTGAACGAGATTGCTGCTATCTTCCTCAAATTCCGTCCCTGTGAATGGTTGCCTTCATTCTATGTCAGCAGCATCCTATGTCCCAAACTACAATTCCCATCATCCTGTGCTGACAGATACCAAATTGAATGATGGGAATTATAGTTAGGAACATCTTGGGGCTAACACAGAAATATGGGGCTAGCTTAGGAATCCTCTGCAGGGTTGGACTGGACACCATCTGGAAAAGATTCATTCCAGCCAAGTCAGTTACAGAAATACTCCAAAGTTTCTGTTGACAGAAGAGTTGGCTTTTCTACCCTGCTTTTCTCACCCATTTAAGGGGACTCAAAGCGGCTGACAAACCTTCTGTTCTTCTCCCTTAAGGGGACTCAAAGCGGCTGACAAACATTCTGTTCTTCTCCCCACAACAGACACCTTATTAGGTAGGTGGGGTTGTGGGAGCCCACATGAGAGCTGTGACTAGCCCAGGGTCACCCAGCTGGCTTCATGCAGGAGAGTGGAATCAAACCCAGTATTCCCAGATAAGAGTCCGGCTCCCTAACCACTAGACCAAACTGGGCATTGAAGGGGCATGAAAGCTAGTGCTTCTTCCAGGGCATTCAGAAATGAGGCAGATTATTCTTTCCCGTGGGCTGGCAGATGTTTTGTTCTGCGTTGTTGCCTTGGGAGTCGGAGGCAGATCTTACCAGGCCTGTTGGCAAACGTCACCTGCCGCCAGCCAGCTGAGAAGGTGAGAGGGCTCAGCGGGGGAAAGGTGTTGGGGCGTGTGGGTGGGGTGGGCAGATATGGGGCTGGCGGGGAGAGGCGGGCAGAATAACAGGGAGACGGAGGTCACATCTTTGCAGATTGCTGACGTTGCTTTTAGGTCGTGCGAAGCAGCTGCTCATTAGACACACACAGCGTATGACGCCACAGCCCGCCTGCAGGCCACGAGAATTGGGGCGCCGGGCTGAGCGCAGAGTCGGAGCAAAGAAGTTGTTACCCCCTGCGAAGCGAGGGAGGAACAGGATTCGGATTGTTCCCGGGCGGGTGGGCGGGCGGCAGAGGGGCTCACTTTGGCCCACTACGGGCAACGTGGACTCGCCTTGCACGGCCCAGTTTGTGCCAAAGAAGGTGTGTTGCTTTGCACTCTTTATCCTTGTCTTCTGGAGGCCTGCAGGCAGATCTTCTGTGCAATGCTCCCGTGTGCCAAGGCCTCTCCGGTCAAGGCTCCGGTCAAGGCTCCGGGCCCAAAAAAGCCTCATTGGGATTCCTGAAGAAGAAAGAAAGGCAGGAGGAGCCGTTGGCAGAAAAGACACTGTGAAGGGCCAGAAAGTGACCAGAGGAGTCAATACAGGGAGCAGTGAAGGACTAGAAACTTGAAAGCCACACTAGGAAATCAATAAAGTAAGATCTTGCGGAGGGACCCTTTTCCGCCTTGCGACAGCATGAAAGGGGAGAAGATCCAAACAATTTGAAAAAAGGAACTATAAATAGAACAGCGGCAGGACTGATGTTCCTCTTGGCCAGGTCAGGATCTGATGGTCGTGAGGGGTTCCCGGGCTCTCCAGGCCAAGCGTTAGGCAGCCTTGCGGCTTCATGTGGGGGCTTTCCCGTACACAGTGGCGCCGCCAGCAGGGATGGGTGAGGGTGGGGGCGGCGGGCAGGGGGAAATGATGCCTGAGAAAGCAAAGCGGAGGCAAGAAGGGGCACACAGAGGCACTAGGGGCTAAGACAGAGCGCAGGGAGACGCAGGCTGAATGTGGGCCAGCAAAGTGATTCAGCGGCAAAGATCCATCCTGCGCCGGTCAGGTCTTGGTCTTTGGGGACAAAGTCCAGCCCTGGGCACCAAGTCCAGCCCCGGGCACCAGCCTTGAAGAACAACCGGAGCAAATTTTGAACAGGTGGATGGAATTGGCCTGGCCTGGCCTGGCCTTGGGAAGACTGGGAAGGGGGTAGCGTGTGATGCCAGCCTCTGAAGGCCCATCACAGGCTCGTATCTTCCCTGATTTGGGCTGTGCACAGGATGACCACCTGGACTTGCAAGCCAGCAGCTGCCTGCCAGCTAAAGTTCCTTCAGTGCAGGCATTGATGGGGGGTGGATATGAACATAAGAACCTCAGAGGAGCCCTGCTGGATCAGGCCACAGCCCATCCAGTCCAGCATCCCGTCCCACACAGTGGCCCACCAGTTGCCCGTGGGCATCTCAGGCAGAGACAAGGCAAACCTCCTGCTCTCCAATCCTAGCAAATGGCCTTCGAAGCGCCCCACTCCCCCCTCCCCCCAGCCTGATAGATGCACCTGGGCATTCACTCTCGTAGCCATTGATCCATCTGTCACCCATAAGCCCTCCTCCCCCCCCCCGGCAGACCCCCAGAAGGGGCGGGCGACACAGCCGGAAGGCTGCTGCAGCAGCAGGGCCCTCCCTGGTCCTCCTGTGTGCATGCCTGGGGGGGGGGGCACCTGCTTCCCCAGCGGCTGCCCTGCCCGCGCCCGCCCCTCGCCCTCTGGGCCCGCTGCCGCTCCTGCCGGGGTCCGAGGGTCCATCGACGAGCAGCCGGGGCGGTTCATCGTCTTCCCTCGGCGCGCATCGATCGCGACGCTGCTGGGATCGAAGCCGTGCCGATGCCGATGCCGACGCCGCCTTCGCCTCCCTTTCCACGCAGTCAGCGATGGCACACCTGCCGCAGAAGCCATGAATATGCATGCCGGTGGCCGGCCGGGATCGATGCCGACCCGGACATGCCCTCTGTCTTGTTGCTGCAAAGACATGGCAGCCCCCCGAGGGAGGGAGGGAGGGAGGGACATTCCCCCTCCCCTCCCCTCCCCTCCCAGGCTTCGCGGGGAGGGGGTGGCGGCGCAGGGAGCTGAGCAGCATCCATCAACCCACCTACTTTGCCCAGGACGGAGTCTGCCCGGGAGCGGACGGAGCAGAGAACTCGCGCCGCCGGGGGGCGGGGCGGGCGGGCTCTTGCTGCAAACCTTCGCTCTCCCCCCCCCCCCGTCGCGCGTCCGTGCATCCGTGGGGAGGGTCCCGGACGAGACCCCCGCCGTGGCAGCAGCCTCGCCTCCCCTTGCCCGCTCGCCGGGCGGCTCACAGCGCGAGACACTTTAAAGCCTCCTTTCGTGTGTGGATCGCGCCCGGCTCTGTGATGTAACGATCCCGCTTTAACCCATCCTGTGAAAACGCGACGCTCGCTCTTTCGCTCCTTCCCACGACGCGCGAGAAACGCCCCGAGGGGAGCTCTGTTTGCAGCGCCCGCGACACGTGGGAGTCTGGCGACGGGCCTTCCGCTTCTGAAACGCAACGAACGTCTATTTTCCGAGGGTTCATCGTCCCTTGCGCGCCTGTGCACGTGCGAACACGGCCGCAAACACCGGCCACGAGTAGAGCGCGCAGGCGGTGGTCACACCTAAGATTTAATCCAGCTTCGGTCCACTTTCAGAGCGAGAGAACACACCAGCAATGCGCCCAGCACTTTTCTTTCCACGTTGTCTATCCCAAAGGTGAATTTTATGAGTTATTTAACAGTGAAAGGAAACCGCTTGTCACTCTGCCAATGTGTTCTCTCGCTCTGAAAGTGGACTGAAGCCGGATTAAACCTTAAGTGTGACCACAGCCTGAACGAAAGCAGCTTGACTGTTTGTTGATGTAGTCTCCCACTCTGAAAGTGAACTGGAGCTGGACTGAGCCTTACACAGCCACACATATAGCAGGGTGAACTTTCCCTTCCATGTTTGTGTGCTTTTTTTTTTTAACCCTGGCCCTTCTGGCTCTTATAGACCACATACGCAGCCTTCCCATTGGCCAGGGGAGGAGGGAGAAAAGGGGGGATTGGAGGGTTTCTCCATCCATCTTTCCTGGGTTTTTCTTTTTCCTCTTCCTGCCTGACTCCCTTTCCTCTTCTGCCACCACATCTTTTATGTTGCAGGCTGCTTGAAGCCAGAAAGTTGTCTGAGAACCATTTATACAATAAAGGATGCAGTAAAAATGCAAACAATAAAGACCGTGCATTTATATACTGCTTCCCCCAAAAGGTTTCAAGGCAGCTTACAGTAAAGTAATTGCACAGTCCCACACAAATAAAAATATACTCTGAATTGGAGGTGACCGGAATTACCGTGACGCCCTCAGTGTGGGGCTCAGATCAAAAATCCAAGGAGCATCTAGCTCTAAATAATTCCACAGTGCAGCCTTAATGGTTAAGTCGTAGCCTCAGTTTCCTGGGAGTAAAGCAGCCAGCCCAGCAGGCCTCCCCTTGAGGAAGGTGCTCTTTCCAAATGGGCATCAATGGGCCGGATACTTCCAGGGGCCTAGGCTGCCATGAACAAGGACTGGTGAACATCCGGTAAAGGTGGACCATTCACTCGTCATGAGGAAGGCTTCCCCAAAGGGTCCATTGCCGGCCAGAAGTGTGAATGGTCCTCCCGTTGACCAGCCCACACTGCTGCGTCCGAAGCTGGAAGTTCCACCTCCTCGCTGCCACGACTGGCCTTTCCGTGAGATGCTCAGATGCCATTGCAAGAGGGGCATGATTCAGCACAGGGGCGTATTGTGGCCGGTCATTTCAGCGCGCCTCTCTCACAACTCTGTAACCGGACGCCACTCCCACCGCGGCTGGGGACGGTCCCAGTGATCGGAGGTCCGGTCACGTCAGAGGTCGGTGACTGATCATGGCCGCCACTGCGCCAGCACGGACTCTGCCTCCCCTGCCCGCCGACTGCAGGGAACCCCAAGAAGAGCGAATGGTTGTGCCACTGGGCACTCCAGGTAAGCCTTTGGTCAACACTGGTAATCAACCATTAGTGAACTTCTGGGGAGGTAGGGCAGCCTCCTCCACGTGCGGACGCTTTGCACCAGAAGTTCACCGATTGCTGACCACCGGCCAAAGTGCAAACAGGCCTCTGGATTCCCTGCTCCTAAGGGCCTCACTTTGTGGCCAGCCCCATTCATTCATATGGAAAGCCAAAAGGGGAAAACACAGCAGATCCGATTAGGGGCGCAGGCGAATGCAATTTTCGGGATCCGATTCAATTCAAATATCCGAAAATTCGATTTGAAGCTTTAAAATTCGAATTTACCCAAATTCAATTCGGATCAAGCCAATTTGAATCTATTCATTTGAAAGAGATGCTTTCAGACTTGTTTATCCGATGTGTCCTGATAGCCTGAGACCACCAGCCTCGAAAGAGGTGCTTCTCTGTTCCGCCTCCCAGTTCCACACTGGCCCTAGAAACGGATTTAGAGCCAGACTGGGGAGGAAGTAAGACCCGGCTTCCGCATAGGGAACCCGCGTCTGCATTTCGGCGCGCAAGATCGGTTTCTTAAACCAGTTTTGCTGCCGGAATCCTACCCTATTGCAAGACCTAAAAAATTTGGTCTTAATCCGGCCCTTCCCCTGAAACTGTTTCAGCATGCTCTCCCTCTCCGACAGCTGGGCCCTCCCCGCGACCTCCCCAATTGGCTCCATTGGAGACAGCATGGGGAGGCTGTCAGCTGGCATCCCCGGGTTCCCCCTCGCCTCGAGAGGGAACCCGCTGCCTACACCCCCAGCTCACCTGGGGTCGCGCATGCGCGATTGGCTGCTTACCTGATCGCTGCCGGGCTGCTTCTGGCAGCGGGAAGCCCGGCATGCTGTGAGCGTGCGTGTGCAGCAGCTTCCCATTGGCCAGCCGCCCCGCAACACTGGGTGGGGTGGGGGGTATAGGCAGCGGGTTCCCTCTTGCTCAAGAACACGCGATCACGCCTTCTAGGGCGAGGGGGGAGCCGGGGAAGCCAGCTGACAACCTCCCCATGCTGGCTCCAATGGAGCCAATCGGGGAGGCCGGGGGGAGGACCCAGCTGTCAAAGAGGGAGAGCATGCACTCTCCCTCTTTGACAGCTCACCCGTGGGTGAGGCTGGGGGAGGGGCCTTCGGAGGCCGGATTGGGATGGGTGCTGGCGTGTCCGCATATCCGGCTCCGCAATCCGGCCTTGCCGCCGGCATCCCACGCATGTGCCAACGTGCAGGGCTTCGAGGATCTGTCCCTATTTGGGACAGATCCTCGGAAAAAACCGTTCGCCGACCTGTTAGACCTTTAGGTATAAGATGGGATAGAAGTACAATAAATAATAATAAATAATTCTTGGAGGAAATGGATTATCCCAATCCATTTCAAACTGGTTTCAGGCTTTAGCTTGGGAGGGAATTGGCCTTGTTTGCCCTGGTGGCTGACCTTCGCTGCGTCCGGACTTGTTTAACTCTGCAGCGGAATGCGCAGTCACGACCGGGGCGTCGCACGTGACGACCGATGCATCGTTGTGGCGTCACGCTATCCAGTCGTCGCTGCTCACTTTGATCGTTAATGCTGATCTAAGGATAGTTTCTCTGCAGTATAAAGAAAGTTTGAATTTCCCCGCCAGTCCGAGCAGAATGGCGAGAGCAGGAGGGCAGCTCAAATGTGATTGGCTGCCTCAGCCCTCGTGACGGCGCGTGCCAGCTCAGCTCTCGCATTTCCTGATGGGAAGCTGCTAGAGCTGCTTTTCAAATCGGACGGCCGGTCGTCGCTGCGCAGCAGGCAAGCTGCATTTTGAGCTTTAACTGTGGATTTATTCCACGAGTCTGCAGGCAGCCCTTATGTTGAGAAGGGGCAAGGGCCTTTCTGCCACTGGCCAGTAGTTGCTGTGGGGTGAGCCCCGAGATGAAGCCTTGGTGCCTGAAGGTACTTGTTTCCTAATGGGAGAGGGTTTTATGTGATCTAGATGGCTTTAAGGAAGGGTTGGATCAGATCAGAGTCAGATCAGACGAGGGGAGAAGGATCCCTCCACCTGGAGGGTCTTCAGTCTATTGAATTGGCTGCCAGAAGAGGTGGAGGCAGCAACCAGCCTAGATAGCTTTAAGGAAGGGTTGGACAAATCCATGAATGACAGATGTATCAATGGCTATTAGAAGGGACACCTAAGTACATCTTTCAGGCTGGGGGCGCAAGCAGGAGGCCTCTAGGGCCATTTGCTGGGATTGGAGAGCAAGCGGTTTGCCTTGACCCTGCTTGAGATGCCCATGGGCAGCTGGTGGGCCACTGTGTGCGACAGGACGCTGGACTGGATGGGCTGTGGCCTGATCCAGCAGGGCTCCTCTTAGCATCTTATGACCTCTGTGGCCAGAAGCGCCCTTCGCCAGCACAGTCTGGTGTGCCAGCTACGCCCACATCTCGACACCGTTGTCCGTGTCCAGCTAACCTCATGTTCCGGCTACTGCAATGTGCTCTTTGTGGGGCTGCCCTTGGAGCTTCTCTGCAAGCGGCAACCAGTGCAAAACAGGGGCACCTGCTCACCTGCCTGTCACCCTTGAGCTTCAACAGTTGCCCTGGCTGCCAGTCGGCTATGGGGCTGGATTCCACCTCTCCATGCACTACCTATAAGGCCCTAAAAATCTTGGGAAGAATCTCCAAGATCATCTAAGGAGCTGCTCTCCGGCAGATGCCAAGAACGGCTGGATTTCCCCTTGTGGCCACCCACAGCAGGGCCTTCTCTGTGTTGGTGCCGCCCTTCGGAACCCTCTCTCCTCTGACCATCGTCCGTCCTATTCACACTCAAGTTCAAAGAGTGTTTTCATACATCGGTTTCGGTTCTTCCCGTCTTTTTGGCGCACTTTGGAACCGCTTTGAGATCCTTCTAAATATAAAGCGTGGTACAGATCCTGGAACAAATGAAGACGGCGCGGAGAGACCAGGGGACGTCCGAACTCCGGGTGCAGCCGAGGCCACGAGGACGGGCTTCCCGTCGCCCCCCGACCCCGCTCGGTGCGCGTCGCTCCCGCCTGCGCTTTCAGCCCGGAGGCGCCGCGCATCGTCGCGTCCAGATGCGCGCGGCAGGCAGGCAGGGAGGGAGAGGTGGACAGCGCCCCGGCTGGAAAGGTTGCCCCCTCCCCGCTGCCCCCGCTGCCCCCGGGACCTCACGCCCCCCATCGCCCCCCCCCGTCGGTCCCCAGGGATCCCGCGCTCCTCCTTCCCTGCCCCCCCCGGCCCTTGCGGCCCTCCAGATGATCTCGGAGTTCCCCATCGCCCCCTCCCTCGACCCCCTTATCCCTCCTCATCCCTCCCTCTTGCTCTCTTTCCTTCCCTCCTTCCTTCCCTACATCCTTTCCCCCCTCGGCCCCCAGACCAGCGCGAGCTCCTTAGCGCCCCCTCTGCCGCGGCCCGGGGTCCCCGAGCATCCACACGGGCAGGGAGGGAGGGAGGGGCGAGAGGCTGCCGGTTTGGGCCCTCCCCTCCCCTCCGCTGCCCGATTCCCTCCCTCCCTCCCTCCCTGACGCGGCCGCTGATGCGGGGTTGGTGGGCGAGGCGAAGCGAGCGGAGCTGGAACCGGAGCCGGAGCCGGAGCCGGAGCCGGAGCCGGAGCGCGAGCAGCCGGGCGGGGCGGGAGGGCGGCCGCGGGCGGCTAGAGGCTTCCAGCGCGGGGGCTCCGTCCGTCCGCCCGTCCCTGGATCAGGGGTGTCCGCCCCTCCCCGGCGCCCCGATTTCCCCGCAATCCTCCCCTCCCCCCTCCCCGATGGCCTTCGGCTGAGCTGCCGCCGCCGCCGCCGCCGCCCCCTCTCTCCCTCCACCCGCCCCTCCCCTCCCTCCCTCCACCCCCCTCCCAGGATGCGGGCAGCGCGCGGCGAGGAGGGAGCCGGAGACCCCCGCGCGGCGGCGGCGCCCCGAGAGCCGGACGCCGAGAAGCGGGGAGCCCGCGAGCCCCGAGGACGCCGCCGCCGCCGCCGCGGCGCTTGCTGAAGACGGGGGGACCCGCGGGCGGCAGCAGCCGGTAAGGTGCCCCCCGCGAGCCGGGAGGGGGGGAGGGGAGGGAGGGGGGCTCAGGGCCGCCTTTGCTGCCGCCGCCGCCGCCGTTGCCTCCATTTTCCCTGCCCGGCGGGAGGGCATCTTCGCTCGCCCCCCCCCCCGCCTTCGCCTTTTCCTCCCTCCCCCTCCCTCCCCTCCCCCTCCCCCCCCTCTCCATCACCCCCCCCACCGCGCCAAGAGCCCCCTGTGGATGAAGGGCCGCGCGGCTCTGGGGCCTGACAGACGCTGTGAGCGCCCCCCGGCCCCCGCCTCCCTCAAAAAAAGAGGGGGGAGGAAGGGAGAGCTCCCCCCGCCGGGCCCACCATCACCCCCAGCCAGGTATTTTCCCTGCATGCGGGCATGTCGGTCGTGCCACCTCCTCCCCCCTCCCTCCCTGCAATGGAGGCAGGCAACCCCTCCCTGTAATCCCCCCCCCGTCTCCCTCTTCCCTTCCCTGCGCCGATCTCGGCTCCTCCGCATCCCCCTCCTCTCCTTGGGTCCCGCCGCCTGGCCGTCCATCCATCTTGCCCCCCCCCGCTCCAACCCCACCTCCGACCCCCCCTTTCCAACCGGGCGGGGGCCCAGGCGGCCGGCTGCGGGCACCCCCAGAGGGAGGCGGCGGCGGCGGCGGCGGCATTGGGGCCCCCGGGCGGGGGATGCGGGAGGGAAGGCGAGGCGGCGGGGCCCCTTGGAGAGCCCCACCGAGGGAGCGGGCGGGAGGCGTCGTGGGCGCGAGGTGGAGGGGGAGATCGAGGCGGGGGGGTGGGGGAGGTAAGCGCGAATCAGGCCTTGGGATCGGGGTGGGGGGAGGAAAGCTCTGGGTGGCTGCTGGAGGGACCCCAGTGGGGAGGCTGCGGGTGGCGCGTGCAGGGGGGGGGATCTCAAATGGGCGCCTCTGTCCGCGGGATGCAGCTTCAGGCCCGGTGAGCGGGAGGGGAGACATCCCCGTGTGTGTCCCCTTCCCCCCCCTCCCCGAGGCTTCTGGGGTGTAGAGCAGGTCGCGCACAAGGGACGCAGCTGGGGAGGAGAAGCCGGGAAAGTCGGGGTGGGGGCTCAGCTGCCCCCCTGGACGATCCTGGACCACAGCCCCCATTATCCCAGCCTGGGTGATCTGTGGGGCGCAGGGCGCTGTAGTCGAAGAACATCTGGAGCAACCCTGTCCGGCACTTGGCCACCTGGGCCTCCCTATGGCGGGAGAGGCGGCTGGTGCCCAGATGCGAGCATGGGCACGGCACGTGGGGCAGACTTGCCCCCAATTCTCTGGCCCCGAAGCATCCACTTCTGCCCGCTGCTAGCGGGCACTGTGGGCCACGGAGGCCACCGTCCTGCCTTCGCACTGCGCCCCCCCTGCAAGGGAGGCCTCTGGGCTGATGGGCAAAAGAGCCCACGTCCCAGTGGGAACCCCAGGAAACAGCTGCCAGGCAGGGAGGGCAGGATAGGGCCCAAAGCCCTTGTGCCCCTACCCAGAGCAGCAGGAGCAGAGAGGTAAGGGAACTCCCGGGGAAAGCCCGGCCTGCTGGGCAGAGGGTTTGGCTAAAGGAGGTCCCCTCTTTGGCAGGTGGAGCAGGCCCCGCATGGGCCCCCTTCGTCCAGGCCTTCCAGCCACTCCTGAACCACGACCCAGTGTTCTGCTCCCAACCAAAATGGTGCACGAGGGCCTGGGAATGGAATGCTGGGAGCTGTAGTTCAGGAACATCTGGAGGGTGACAAGTGGATGCTGGGAGCTGTAGTTCGGGCACATCTGGAGGCCCCAAGGGGTGTGTTGGGAGCTGTTGTTCGGGCACATCTGGAGGCCCCAGGGGGAATGTTGGGAGCTGTAGTTCGGGCACATCTGGAGGCCCCAGGGGGAATGTTGGGAGCTGTAGTTCAGGCACATCTGGAGGCCCCAGGGGAATGCTGGCAGTTGTGGCTCATGAATATCTGCCCCCCCCCATGGACTGCTGGGGTTCATAGTTCAGGAATGTCTAGAGGGTGGTGGGCGTAGCAGCCCCGCCTTGGACACATCCAACAGGCCCGCCCTGAAGCCCCCGGCTGCTTTGTGCCCCCTTGGACCCCTTGTCCGTGCAGAGGGTGGTAGCAGGCCCTCCTGGTCTCCTTCCGGCCACCTCCTGGTTGAGTGAAGCCTGGAGCCGGGACCTTGTGCCCGCAAAGAGTTGCTCTGCGCCAGAGTCGGGGCCCTTCCGCCGTCCGGCCCTCCTCTCTCTCCCCATTGCTGTCGATGCCAGCTACAACCTTGGCAGCAGTAAGGAGGTTCAGGTTGCTGGAGATGCATTTGCCTTGTTCCAAGGGCCTGTCGGTGGCACAAGACCGTGATGGGATCCTTCCCGGGGACCAGGAGGGCTGTATCGGTTGCCTGTGGCCCAGGTGGCATTGGGACCAGGGCTTTTCCTCCTTAGACTGCGATTAAACCAGAGCCGGAGCACCTGGGGTCCCCCGTCCCCAGGGTCTGTGGCCTTCCTTGGGGCTGAAGAGCCCCAACGTCCGGGAGGGCCAGCTGTTGCCCACCCCTGCCCAGGAGTCCCACCAGGGCTAGAAAGAGAGAACTTCTGGGGGAGTCGGTGACTTTGCAGGGGGAAAGCGTCACGATCGGATCGACTGACCAACCCCGTGACCCACGTCCAGCCCCTTGAGCCATGTGCTGACCAGGCTGGGCAGGAGGAGGGAGGGAGGGCTGAGCTTGCACATTTTTGAGGTGCCCAGGGGGAGCGAAATTTGCCACCATTCCCACCAAAAGGTAGGAGGCTGCGGATGGAAGATCTTTAGGAGAACGCTCACAGCTGGACACAGGCTGCGTTGGCGAGAGGGAGACCGGTTTGTGGGTATCAGGCGGTGGTGGGAACCCTGAAGAAGGGATACCTGTTTCAGGAACAAAGGCGTCGGTTCTGGGGTGCCTTTGCCCTGCATTTTGCTAGGAAGGGAAGGGAGGCACAGATGCTCTGAGGAGATCCCTGGGCGTGGGGCTCCTCAGCTGTGGCTCTCCAGGTGTTCCTGAACTCCAACGCCCGAGGATCTCTGGTGGCCCCCAGTTGAGCACCCCTTTCAGAGCCCCTGACCACATCCAGGGCCTTTTGCCAAGAAACCCAGGGCTGTGAGGCCCATAACTGTGTGTAGGTCCGGCTCAAGAGATTTTGCAGCCTGAGACAGAACTGCAGGGCCCACCCTGTCCCAGAAAGGATGGGTGCAGAGATTCTTCCAGGCCTCCTTCATCTCCCTGACCATCAGCGCCCACTGAGCGAGCTAATCCTGAGCTGCTCTTTGCTCATGCCAGGAGGCTCCGTTGACCGAGGCGAGAGGTTCAGCGCCAGGGAGTTCAAAGAAGGCCAGTGGAAGGGGACCCATGTGCACCAGGGATTCTTCGGTGGTGAGGAGCAGGCAGGAGATGGGCTTCTAGATCTGGTGTGGCCAGCAGGGGAGGCCTGGCCCTTCCATAGCTGCCCACCGCAGGAAGCAAGGAGGGATGCAGGGCTGATCTTGTGTGCCGAACAAGGTCCTCTCTGGCATGTGACTGAGGAAGGAAGGATGGGCAGAAGCACCTGGCCATCACATCACGCTCAGATGTTTGGGAGGAAGGCAAAGATGGAAGGGGCACTTCTGAACTGCAGCCCTCCCTGGATCTCCCCGGACTGCCTCACTCCGAACTCTGTGCCAACCTCCCAGGACTGAATGCTGGGAGTTGTAGTTCAGGACCACTTGGGAGGACACCACCACTGGGGTAGACCCAGGATTTTCAGGTGGGGGAACAGTCCAACCGCTCTGCTTTTTTGGTCTGTCGCCGGTGGGCAGAGGCCCACACCCACGCCGGGCCTTGGCACAGAAGGCGCATGGGCAGGTGAGAAAGGAAGCAGCCACACTTGAGCTTCAGTCCACCTTCAGAGTGGGAGAACACACAAGCAAGTGACATTTTCCTTCCGCATTATCTAACCCAGAAAAGGCACCTTTGGGTTAGATAACACAGAAAGAAAACATCTTGTCACTTTGCTAATGCATTCGCTCGCCCCGGAGCCGGATTATCATTTAGGTGTAGCGGGGGGGGGGGGGGGCAGAAGTTCTTCCTCCAACACCAGATCAGAGGTCCCTTCTGCCGGGCAGTCTGAAAAAAATAAAATAAAAATAAAACTCTTCCGAGCATCATGCTTTGCAGAGTGTTCTTAGATAACAGAAAGAATCGGTACGTTTTTCTACAAAGTGCTCCATAGTAATCCAGAAAAAGGAAATTGGTGCCATTAAATACTGCTAAGCAGAGGCGCCTGGCCTCAGCCAGGGAGGCCTGTCTCTCCCCACTGGTCTTGCTCTGTGGACGCTGCAAAATGACTGGTCTGGGCCCCAGTCCACCAGTCCACCCCCGCCCCCGCCCCCCCAACCCCCCCGCCCCCCACAGCCGAGCTTCATGGCTGCCTGTAGATGGCTTTTGGGCACCCCCCAGCTTGAAGATTGGCGCCAGAGGTGGCAGGCTCTTTGTTGGGGTGATGGGGCTGGCTGGGGGCTGCCCTGGCCTCCTTAGGGTCCGGGGTCTGGGCTGGTGGCCTGGTGCGTTGGCATCTGGACCAGCGGACCCCTCAGGTGGGCGCCGAGGGGGCTTCCTGGCCAGAGTGTGCAGGGCGGGGAGACAGGAGGGGTGGGTGAGTGCAGTGTCCCTCCACCTGAGTGTGGAGATGGGGGTGGGCGGGGGAGGGGTGTGAGGGTCCGGTGCATTGGATGGCATCTGCCATATGGCTTCCCCATGCACCAGTGCTGGTCCTGGTGGCTTGGAAGCAGCGGCTGGGGAGGGGGCTTGCAAGCAAAAGCTCCCCCCCCCCGAATCTTGCTGGTTTGTCAGGCTTTTTTTGGCTTGCGTACCCCCTTCCCCCCCCCCGCCATGTTTTGAAACCTGGATTTCTCAAACCTTGGCTCGAAAGCCCACCCTGCCAAAGCTTGTGCTTGGGGTTGTTGTTGAAGGAAGGCGCTCTGCACTTGCTCAGAGACTCTCCTGACTTTGCTTGAAGATGCCTTGGATGGGAGCAGGTTGGCTCCTGGGAGCGTGGGGGTGGGGTGGGTCGGCTTGGGTCGCTCTGGACACAGGTGCTTCGTCCACCTCTGGTGGGGGGGGTCGGGCGGGGGGCGTCCGCCGGCCTATTTGGGATGAGTAAGCGAGAATCGGGAATCGCCGCCGCGCTGGAACTCCGGTTGCCACGGAGATGCGCGAATCCCCATCGTGAGCGACGCGGCAACGGGCCGTAGCTTTACGAGCATGTTGCCGGCGCGGGGGGGGGGGGGCGAGGATCAGAGTTGGGAGGGATCCCCCCCGAGCCTCCCCCGACCTCCCCCCTCCAGACTCCCTTGCCCCCCCCCCACAAGGAGTGTAAAGCTGCCATGGTGACACCTGGGGGGGGGAGCGGGTGCTGGAAGGACCCGAGGAGGTGGGCAATGGCGGGGTGGGGGAAGCCGAGCCTTCGTCCTCGGGAGACCCCCCCCCGCCCATGCAGCCCGTGTGGACGCTGCCCGTTCCACGCGTGCGTGTGCATGCTCTGGGGTGGGGGGCGCGGGGGTCCCTGCAGTGGGCTTCCGAGCGGCTTCTGGCAATGCGGGGAGGGGGCGAATGGGGAGGGGGCGGCTCGCGCGGATTAACGGCTGGCAAAGCAAGATCCAGCAGCCCCCCCCCCCTCCCAGCGCCCCTGGAGGGACATGAATTATGAATAAAACAGATTGTTCCTCTCGGTGGCTGCAGGAAAGAGCCGGGAGAAGGTTCCCTCGCCGGTCTTAACCTGCTGCAGCTGGGCGGGGGGGGGGGCGCTCAATGGCTTCTCCCCCCCCCCCCCGGCTTCGGCGATGAGCTTTGCCGTCCCATGGCTGTGTCCCGTCCACGCAGCAGGGCCTCGCCTGCTCCCTCTCGCCACACGGCACATCCCGGGAACTCGCGTGCGCTGCCCCCCCCCCCCGCCGCTGTCAGTCCCTCCATCCTGCTCTTCCCCGAATCCTGCATCCCTTTATCCCCCCCCCCCCCCCCGTCCACCATCCAGGCGCTTAGGGGATCAGCGGATTTGGAGCTTCCCAATCCGAAGCGGGAATCCCGATGCAAACAGCTCCTTCTGCCCCCTTCGGGCGCCCAGGGGGCTGCTGGTGGCGGCCCCCTCCCCAATCTCCCTCTCCCCCCCCCCCCCCACAGGCCAGGAGATTCCCTTCGGTCTCCTGCCTACCTGCCTCCTCCGTGCGCCCCTAGGTGGCGCCCTGGCGTATTCGATCCGTGTGCCACATTCTGCGCCGGGTTGCGGAATTCCCAGCTGCTGCTTCGCCCTCCTTCCCTCCCTCCCTCCCCTGCCTACTCTTCCCCCTCGTCCCCCGCCGTCCCATCATCTCCTGCTGCCCCTACCAAAGGAGGAGCCACCACCGGGCAGCCCCCATTCAGCAGCAGCGCCCCCACTTTGCCCAGCAGCAGCAGGCAGGAGAGAGCAGGATCCGGCGCGCTCGGGCACATGGGAAGCAGGGCTCCAGGCCACCCGCTTGCCTCCCTCTGGCCAGCTGCCCGGCTGGGAGCTGGTGGCTCTCTGGGCCTGGCTGCCCTCCAGCAGCGCCTTCTCTATTGAGGATCCCGTTTCCGGCTCCGGACCCCTCCCCCCCCGCCAGCTGCGCCGAGTAGCCGCCAGGCGCCAGGAACCCCCCCCCCCTCCCCAGAAGAACTGGGGCTGGATGGGTGTGTGTGTGTGTGGCTAAGCCAGGGGGAGGGAAGCGGCCAGGTATTTCCTTCACCCCCCTCCCCATGCGATGCCCTGTGCTCCCCCATGTGTGCCAACGGTCCAGGAGGAATCGCAGGGCCTCTGCCCACTTCCGCCTTTGTGTGCCACCTCCACTGCCTTTCGCTCTGATCCGGGCACCCAAGCAGGGAGGCAGGGCTGGTCAGGGACGGTCAGGGAGGGCCAGAGACTCCCACGGCTGCAAGGAGTCCAAACCGGCCGGGATGTCAGGATGCCACCCGGCTGGGATGCATGCCAAGGGGCAAGGCTGGTCCGTCCAGGGAGCAGCGGTTTCCCTGTGGAGAAGGTGGGGCTCGCTTAGACCCTCCCTGTCCCCTGCCTCTTGCGTCCCTGCCGGAGACCTTACCTCCCACCCGCGATGCACCCAAAGGTGCGAAGTGCTGACAGAACTGCGCGAGTTCCCGCCGCCCCCGCACTGGTGTACGCGCATGGGTGGTGTTGTTTTCAGCCGGAAGCGCCAGGCCCTGCAGGTAACTGATATCATTGTGGGGGGAACCCGGCTTTGGGGTTCCTTTTCTTGCAACAGCGACGCCTTGGCAATCCCAGTATAGTGGCAGGAGAATCCTGGGTCTTGCACCCTGTTGGGATCCAGCCTTGGAAAAGGGTGAGGGTTTTTTATTTATGTTATTTATTTAGGAAACTTGTATGCCGCCCTTCACCGAGTGGACCTAGGGCAGGTCAGAATGAGATTAAAACATACTGTTAAAAATATAAGCCCCTTCCTCCCACCCCTACCCTCCCTAACAGGACAGCAGCCTTAGGAGGCAAAAGCCAGCACTGAAAACTATACAGCATAGGCGGCTGGTCAGCCTCAAGGGGGAGGTTGTCCCAGAGTCTAGGGCGGTGATGGCCAAGCCCTTTTGGGTGACACACCTGGTCATCCTGGTACCTGGGCGTGTAGTGCTTGCTTGTTCTTGAAGTGTACGAAATACCAACTTTCAATTGAAGATTTAGCAAACGAAAGTCAGCAACAAAAGTCACTAATGTAAAGAATTATTTGTTTTTACTTTTATAAAATACATATATCAAAAATATAACTTTTTTACTAGAGCTACAAATATCACAAAATTATGGATATTTCTAGATGTGACACAGCGCCCGAGTTAAGCTAGGTTTTCTTGCGAATTTTGACACACCGAGCTCAAAAGGTTCGCCATCGCTGGTCTAGGGGCCACCACAGAAAAGGCGCTCCTGCAAGACCCTATGCCTTGTACCTCTGCAAGAGAAGGAACTCCAAGAAGGGCCTCTCCTTGAGATCTCAGTGCCTGGGCAGGTCTATATGGGAGAAGGTGCTCCTTCAGACACCCAGGGCCCAAACCGTTCAGGGCTTCATATGTTAGCGTCGACACCTTGAATTGGGCTCGGTAGCAAACAGGTAACCAGTGCAGATCCTTGAAGAGTGGCGTGATGTCAGTCCGGCCAGAGACTCCCGTCAGCGGCATTCTGCACCAGTTCCAACTTCTGAACCGTTTTCCAGGGTAGCCCCACGCAGAGCGCATTGCAGTAGTCTAGTCTGGAGGTTCCCAGAGGGTCCTGAGTAATTCTCCTGCAGCCACCCTGTCATGGTACCTCCCTCTGCCCTCCTCCCCTGCCAGCTGATGGTGTCTTTGGCCTTCAAAGCTAAACCTCTTTGTCACCCCTGGTGGGCTCTGGGCAGAATTGTAAGTGGCATTGGCAGAGCCTGGCTTTCTGCAGGGGAACCAAGGAATCAGAGGAGGGTCCCGCAGGAGCATCCGGCTGGCTGCAGATCTTGGTGTTTTATTTTTGTGGGGGTAAAAAGTGACCTAAGTACAGGAGAGGCTCTAGGGCCTTCTGGCTACTGTCTCCGCCAACCTTTCCCAGATGTTTTGGACTTACAGCTCTCACTTCCTCCTGCTGCAGGCCATGCCTTAGGGGGCTGCTGCTCAAAAGGCCATGCTGCCAAGGCCAATAGGCGCTGTGGCCCATATTGGAGTGTTGCTTTCTGGAGCTGATGGGAGTTGGAGTCCGGAATGGCTGGATACCTTCCCCAGGACAAGGTCAGCCACCCGTTCAGACTCCGTCCAGATGAATATGGCGCCAATATGGGCCTGTTATGGCGAGCTGGCCTCACATGTCGTAGGCAATCCTGCCACAGGCTGGAAACCTCAATGTTGCTTGTGGGTTTTCCAGCTGTGGCCCTTTTTAGGGAGCCAGTTACCTTCCTGAATGGAGCAGCCATTGGAGCTCTGTCCAGGGCGCATGTGCAGAAGGAAGCTGAAATAGCCGACCACTCTTTCGCTGCTGAGGGTGGTGGAACAACCAGGAGGGCCTCCCCTCCAGATCTTAAGGCATGGGCAGGTCTTATGTTCTTAGGCAGCCAGTAGACAAGGTAAGAGCCTGAATTTGCCCCCAAGATTCCTTCCTGCCCTCTGGCAGGGGCAAGGGGAGGCAATTCCAGGATCTAAACAGGACCTCTCAATTTCCTCTCGCCATCTGGATGGACCCCGATTTTAAGGACGCCTGACGCCAGCCGGGGCTTGCTCCCCGTTTTCTTTGTGCTGTATCACAACTTTGTGCCTGAAGCATGACTTTGTGGCTTTAACACACACAAAATCAGCCTCCAGCAGCCGGTGATATAATAATAATAATAATAATAATAATAATAATAATAATAATAATAATAATATTTATTTGTATACCGCCCTATGGCAAACCAATCCGGGTGGTTAACAACAGTAAAATATAAAATATAACAATTAAAAACACCTTATCCCTCCCCCCCTTAAGACAGTATTAAACAATATAACATATTAAAACACAAGATCAATGCGTAAAACAATAATTTAAAAACTAAAAACCCTGATGTCCCTCTGTTGATCCTCAACCATCACTAAGATGGGGCCACGGGAGGAATCAGGGAATCTGGGCCGGGATGGTTAATCTGGAAAGGCCTGCCGGAAGAGATCCGTCTTGACCGCCTTTTTAAAGCTGTCTAATGATGTTATCTGACGGATCTCATCCGACTAGGTCGTTCCAGAGTTTGGGGGCGACAGCAGAGAACGCCCTCTGGGAGGTCGCCGCAAGCCTAGATTTTAGAGGCTGCAGTAAGTTCCTCCCAGAGGACCAGAGAGTGCGGGGAGGATTGTACGGGAGGAGGCGGTCCCTGAGATAGCTTGGACCCAAGCCATTTAGGGCTTTAAAGGTGATAACCAACACCTTGTACTGGGCCCGGAAGCTGATAGGCAGCCAGTGGAGGGACCTCAAAACGGGAGTGATGTGGTCCCTCCTAGATGTTCCTGAGACAAGCCTGGCTGCCATGTTTTGAACCAGCTGTAATTTCCGAGTCAAGCACAGGGGTAGCCCCATGTAGAGTGCATTACAGAAGTCAAGGCGTGAGGTTACCAGCGCGTGCACTACGAGTCCTGAACCGAGAGGGGTGAGTGTCCAAGGGGCTGGGAGGGGTGCATCTTGAAAAATTCAGTGTTAATTGCAAGGACGTTCTTGGGCTGCTTCTGCGTGTGCCTCCGTTAATCCGGATTTAGAAGATCTGGATCTTTGGTATCCGGTCCACGTTGAATCCGCATCCAGGTGAGGGCACCATGCGTCCACACGGGATGTCTAGCACACGATGGCAGTTGGTGCTAAAGAGGGATGCTGTGTGGACACCGTAGCACCCGTCTGGAGGCTCCAATTAGGCTCCAGCCAGAAGGCCCACCAGTGGCGAAGTGTGATCGACCGGCGTAGCTGTCTATCAGGGGCCACTTCCAGTTACAATCGGTGTGACAGAGAAACATGGCTTGGTAGCCGCTGCAAAGCTTGTGCCCAGCTTCATAGACTGCTACAAAGGATGCGCCGGCCTACACAGGACATGTGTTGAGGGGTGCAGGCGGAGCTGCCCTGCTGCATATGGCGGCCTCTAAGCCCGCCCCGGACCCCATTGCCCTGGTAGACGTGCGGCCGCGTGGCCTCTGATCTGGTTTTCACTGCAGAAGACCGGATTGAAGACAGCATTAAAGGGTCTACTGTTAATCTGGATTTAAGGGTCCAAAGACCCCATTAAATCTGAATTATGCCCACCCTTGTGGGCACAGCATGTTCAGAATGGGGTCCTTAAGGGGTTTCTGTGCGGACGATACGTAACAGATCCGTACCAATCGCGCACTTATTGGGTTCCTAAAGGGTTTCTAATGGGGTCTTTGTTGCTAGTGCAAAACAGCCATTGCCATCTCTAAACGTGTCACAGAACAGACACCATTCCCATATGCCCCTGGGGCACGGGTGGTGCAGCAGCAGGAAGGGCCAACCAGAACAGCGGCCATTGGGGTGAATATGGTTAGTCATGCCCTTGTTTTAAAAACCGGCCTGCATTTAACTGGTTGCCCCACGCCACGCTGCATCCCTTGTCCGTCTCCCTCTCCCTCGGTCTGTTCCTGGGCATGCGCTCTTTCTCATGTGCCTCCCTCAAAGTTTGTAAAAATTGTGCGGAGGGGGTTTGGACTATGAAATTTAACTAGCAGCTTTGGAACCTGGGTGTCCCGGTTGGCAAAAGGAGCCATCATCATCATCATCATCATCAAACATTTATTTATAACGCCCCTTTCACCAAGGGACAGTACAGGATTGAGAATTACAAAAACAATAATAACATAACGATATAAATCAGTCTAATAATAGTCGGAACAGCATTAAAATCAATCCATTAATAAAATAACCATGATGGATTTCCCAAATCATCATTTCACTAGTCAAAATTGAATAATGTCTAGTAAAATAAGTAAATTAGGCTTTCACCTCAGCTTTTGGCAAAGGGGAGGATTTACATTCTTAAAATAATAGTAATAAAATATGACTGTATCGCCATTGCCTCATTCAGTGGATTCTTGCTAGAGCTCCATATTTTGACCTGTCTTTACCCGTATCATTCAGGGTCTGCAGATGTTAAGATCTTGCTCTTGTCCCCTACCTGCCCAGCTGTGGGAGTTGTCGAGCCAAACTCCTGGAGGGCACTGGGATGGGGAAGCCAGCCTCCAGTTTTCACTGCCTAATCCCAGTCTCGCGCTGGCTGGTCCATCTATCCACTCTTTGTTCCAAGGAAACTGGATTCCGGCACTTCCTTCTAGCCCCCCCCGCCCCTCTGGTCCCTTGGATTCTCCCAGACGCAATTTTGTACTAATTACATGTTCCTGCCTCTAATTGCCACATTGTGAATGATAAACAAAAAAACTCCAGTTTTATTTAATTAAAGACCTGGGAGAATCCACCGGGGAGAATTGTACGGTAAAGGATTGGGGAGATGGAGGGGTTATAGGGTTTCTGGTGGATCAGACTCCCACAGGGTTGGGGTTTCAGGTATGGGGAAGGTGCTGCCTATATTCAGTGCTCAAGGTTCGTGAGGAAATGGGCCATGTCCACCCACCCACCCACCCTCCGCAAAACAATGGGTTGGGCTGCTTCAATGAATCCCTGACTCCAAAATTCTTGTGATACTGACTTATATTGGGGGGTGGCACATTGAAATCCTGTGTTTCTCTTAAGAGCTGGAGGGGCACACATTATTCTCTTCTGATCCATTTTATCTTCACCACAAACCTGCCAGGTTGGTGAGGACTTTGGGCTGAAGATCGCCCAGGGGGCATTAGTGCTGGCCCTGTGTGCAAAGAGATTTTGGTTCACCTGTTCTGGAGGTTCACGATCGGACGCTATCCAGGTCTTTGCCAAATTTCGCCTCCACTTTCAGGTGGACTATTTTTTGGAAACTGTGTGCCCCATCTGGCGCTTGGTGAGAGAGATGGAGGCTGCTTCCACATGGATTCCTGGACTGGTCCGGTCCAGTCCAGCCATGGGATGGAGCATACAGCTAATTCACGCAACCAGTAGATTGTGACACAGAGATCTACTGGGGTTTTCCCTCAAAGAAAGGTGATCAGTCAGTGGAATAGGTTGCTAGGGGAGGTCATGGGTTCTCCTTCACTGGAGGTCTTCAAGCAGAGGCTGGAGCTACATCTGCCTGGGATGGTTTAGGGAATCCTGCATTGAGCAGGGGTTGAACTGCTCAACCTTGGAGAACCTTGGAGGTCCCTTCCATCCCTATGATTCTGTGATTCCACCTGTTCCAGAACAACAGGCTGTGTGCAGTAGGCATGTGGCCCCTCTTCTGGGAAATGGGGGCCGTTTTAGCAGCGCAACAGGCTGGGGCACCAAAATGTGGCCCCCAGGCACTCCAAAAGCCAGGGGCATTTGTTCCTGGCCTCTGGAACCTCCAATATGGATGGCCCTTCCTAGGCCAACAACAGCGACATGTCCCAGGTTGGGATGGCCCCCAGGATATACCCCAGGGTTGCCTTTGGCTCTTTGGCCACAAGGGAGCAAGTGCTGGTCTTGGGAGCCCAGAGCTGCTGCATGTCTGAACCTGACCGTGAATTCGTTAGCTGGCCTGGACACGAGGGGCCTCCAAGGAGAACCAGGGACCCATATTTGCCAAGCCGCAAAGCTTTTCTTGAACCCAGGGCAGGGGGCGTACCAAAGCATATCAAAAATGTATGTAAAGGCGTACCTATGTCCAGTCCTGTGCTGGACAGCCACTTTTCACATTAAGACTGGAGCCGGTTATTTCATTCCCATGCTCCAGCACAGAGCCGATAGCACCAGTCTTGGAGGCTTCTCTATTTTCCCTTCTTCAAAGCAGGGCAAATGCTCCTAAACTGCAATTCTCAGCGTTCACCTCCCAGCATGCTGTTATCAGCTAGGGAGCTGAATGCTGGGGGTTGTTCCTCATGAGGGCCATATGATGGAGCCCCCCCCCTTCTCCAAGGAGGCTGGATAGCCGTCTGTGTGTCTGTGATGGCCCAGTGAATCTTGCATTGAGCGAGGGTTAGACTGGATGACTCTGTGATTCTGAAGGGTAGCTACCAGGGAAATGAGTTTCTCCTACTTATTTCTTTTATTCATTACTTGTATTTCTATCCCACCCTATAACTGAAGATCTAAGGGCGGGTAACAACATTGTAAAATGAGAAGACACAGTATATTCCCATTTGGCCAAAGGCTAGTGCGGGGTGGGGGGTGGGGATGTCTTCACTGCCTTCCTAAATATATACGGTGAAGGGGCCTCAAGGGGGAGACTATTCCTTAGCCTGGGGGCCATCACTGAGAAGGCCCTCTCCTGGGTGTCCACCCCTTTTACCACTGAATGTGGTGGGACAAGCAGGAGGGCCTCCCCTCCAGATCTTAAGGCATGGGCAGGTCAATATGGGAAAAGGCGTTCCTTTAGATATTTGGGGCCCAAGTCATTTAGGGCCTTATAAGTCAAAGTTAACACCTTGAATTGGGCTTGGTAGCGAACTGGCAGCCAGTGCAACCCTTTTAAGACCAGTCAGCGGTTCGTCCGGCCAGCTGTCCCGGTCATCAATCTAGCAGCTCCATTCTGCACCAGCTGCAGCTTCCAAACTGTCTTCAAGGGCAGCCCCATACAGAGCGCATTACAGTAGCCCAATCTGGAGGTTCCCAGGGCATGGATAACTATGACGGCTTCTCATTTACAGAATGCTCTCTCCAACGGGCCTACGGGGCACATGTTGCCCAACGTAACTGGGACTGGTGGCTCATTTAGCCCACAGGCTGCCTGCCCACCACCTCCCAATAGCTGGCAGTTAGTGGAAAATCACCCTGAACAGCGGTGGAAGAAAACAGCTCTTGGATTTACTGTTTTATGGTCAGCAGGCAGGCAGGAAGTTTGATTTACAATGGATCTCTCCTGCTGCCCCTATCTGCTGCTTTGTGTTTTTAAACTTATCTTTGGACCCTGCTTGTAGATCTCTGAAATAAATAATTTTTTTAAAAGGTTAACGTGTTTTAAATCGTCATTTCTTACTCTACTGGGGAGCTCAAAACTACGTTTTCCTTTCGGGGGTGTCTCTCCCCTGGTTTCTCTGCTTCCTTCGTCACAATGTTGAAACCTGAGTTCTGGATACCCAGAGGCATTCAGATGAAAAGTGACTTGGGAATATACACAAATAATTGAAATAGTAGTTATCTCTACCAATTCGGAGATTTGTAAACGAGTCAAATGTCCGGACTTTCAAGATTTTCCTTATTTGTATGAATTCGGATTTTTCAATATTTGATTCTTCGCTGATCGAATGTCAAAAATTGCATTCATCCAAACCCCTAAAAGTGACCCAAACCATAGGAAAAGGGTTTTTTTTTTATTTCAAAGATTAGACCAGTGATGGCCAACCTATGACACGCATGTCACAGGTGACACGCCAAGCCCTTTTGCGTGACACACCTGGTCACCCTGGCACCTGGGCGTGTAGTGCTTGCTTGTTCTTGAAGTGTATGAAATACCCACTTTCAATAGAAGATTGAGCAAACAAAATTCAGCAACAAAAGTCACTAATGTAAAGAATTACTTGTTTTTGCTTTTAAGAAAATACATATATCGAAAACAGTAACTTTTTTAGAGCTACAGATATCACAAAATTATGGATATTTCTAGATGTGACACAACACCCGAGTTAAGCTAGGTTTTCTTGAGAATTCTGGCACACCGAGCTCAAAAGGTTCGCCATCACTGGATTAGAGAGTAACATACTTAACTTACCTACGTATATACCTACATCAAGTAAAAGCAACAGTAAATAAATAAACACAAAATGTAGCAATACATCCTTGCCCCCTCCCCTGTGATAGACCCATTCAGTTGACTTGGTTTTGGCTACAATATAGACATACAGCCATTTTAATAGAAAATTTTTTTCTGGGATACATGTATCAGTTTGTGCTAACAGTCTTTCTATACAGGGTTCCATATCTGGCAGAAATGTTCACTGGTGCTGTTCTCTTCCACTTGACGCCATTTACACGTGATAAATTCATTTATCGTGATTTTCCATCATGCATTTTACCACTCCCTTATTGTTAGATTAACAGCACATTTCCAGGTTTTTCACCAATATTTGTTGAGCCGCAGCTGACAAATAGTGTAGCCTTGTTTGTGCGTTTGGATATAAATTTCGATATAAATTTAGTTCATTAATGTCATGCGATAGGTAAATATTTGGTGAAGGTATTCAAGCCCACGATAGAGGATAGATAGACATCACTTTGTGAATCTGGGCAGCTGGGTACTTAATGGGTACTTCTAGTGACAGTGGAAAAAGACCCTTTTTCTCCATGCGTCCTAAAGAAGGAGGTAATGGAAACAGGACATTTCTCTCTGCCCTGTCCTGTTCTTCCTTTACCCCTTCCTGCCTGTTTTACTCCAGAAGGTAGAGGGCTAAGAGTAGATGCGCGGCAAACTTCACCACCGCTGTGGGTTTGGGAACATATCTGAGCCCAAGAGGGGGTCAAGGGAGATAAATCTACTAAATGGGAATTGGCTCAGGGAAGTGGAATTTCCTCCTTCGAATTCCTGTTCTGCCTCTCTGGCTCTGGCATTATCAACTTTGGCCTCCTGATGTTCCCGATCTGTGGCCCCTTCTGCACTGGGCCTTATTCTGGAATAGAGACCCGCCATCCGCACGTTAATGCAGACTACGGCAGGTCCCTGTCCCGGGATATAATTCAGAATAATGCCATCCATTTTGTGCAAGAAGAGCCTGTTAACTCCAAACATGCCACCGGGCCTGGGGCCTGCCCTTTCTGCGTGTCCTTTTCCTGGAAAATATCTCAGGATAGGGGTCTGTTGTCCACATGGTAACGCAGACCGTGGCAGGCCTCACCTGGGGCCTGCTATAGCCCGTCCCTTAGCATGTGGACAGTAGACCCCTATTCTGGGATTTATTCCAGAATCAGGCCACGTGCGGAAAAGGCCGCCGCTGGTGTGATTCGAATGCTGGGAGCTATAGTTCAGGAACGTCCACACACAGGGCTAGAGGCTGACCATCCCTGGGCCAGGTTGTGTCTTTTCTTTCTCTCTCCTTCGCTTCCTCTTCGCTCGTTCCTTCAATTCTCTCTCCTTCGTCTCTTGACCTGTAGGTGCGTTTCTCAAGGCTGGCCGGACGTTGCTTGCACTGCTGCTTTGCCATGGAACGCAACAGATGCTTTTGCTCTGCCGGAAGGTCCTCCTGTGTTTCTGACTAAGGCGCCCAGCGTGGTCTCTCCTCCTGTCCGCGTGGGCCGCAGCCTCTCCTGGCTTCTCCTCCTCCTCCTCCTCCTCTTCTGATACCTGGCTGGGCTGCCTCCATTCCCTCCTGTCCTCCTTTCTGCGAGAGAGGGTCGGTCTTTTCTCTTCTCCCGGCATCCGTTGTCCCACGGCCGCCATGCCGCCCCCACACTTGAGTCTCATCCTTCGGGTGCTGAACGTCCGGACGGGCTCTGCCCTCCTCTTCTGGCTCTTGGGGTTGGCGCTGCGCTCGTTGCCCCTCTCGGGGCAGAAGCCGGAGGACAAGTACCCCGTGGTGCCCACCAATTACGGGAAGCTCCGGGGCGTCAAGAAAGACCTGAACAACGAGATCCTGGGCCCGGTGGTGCAGTACTTGGGGATCCCGTACGCCACGCCGCCCGTGGGGGAGAGACGCTTCCAGCCGCCGGAGGCGCCGGCCTCCTGGTCCGAGGTGCGCAATGCCACGGCCTTTGCCCCCGTCTGCCCTCAGAACATTCACGGCATGCTTCCAGGCATCATGCTGCCCGTCTGGTTCACCGAGAACCTGGAGATAGTTGCTGGTTACGTCCAGAACCAGAGCGAAGATTGCCTCTACCTCAACATCTATGTGCCCATGGAGGATGGTAAGAACACGGGGGGAGGGAGGGCAGACCGGGCCACCCCCGCGGCCTCATGCCCCTGCTGTCCCTTCCCCTTCCTCTCCAGCACCCCCTTTGGCCGTCAGGGCTGCCCAGCTCCAAAGAGAAAGAGGCCCTGGATGCAGATGTAACCCCCACCCCCAATAATTGCAGCCCTAACCTTTATGCACCCTGCTAACTCTCCCACCTTCCCCCCCCCCCAAGCACCTGGAAAATGGGTCTGGCCACCTAGGGATACAACTTGGAAAGCGCCCACACCTTTCAGGCTACAGGTCACGCCTTTGGTCTACGGCACTCGCAGGCTGGTTGGTGGTTCTCGCGTTGCCAGACGCCCTGGAGGTTCCCCAGGTAGAACAACATCATCAATGGTCTGGGTGGGTGCAGGTTACCCAGCTCTCCCTTCTCCCTCCTGGCAGTGGCAGCTGGCTGGGAAGCCAGGAGCACCCCTGCCTGCAGGAAGCCAACACCTGAGCCACCTTTGTGGTCCATCTGGCACTCGGGCAGGCAGGAGTCTTCCTCTCTGCTGGGGGACAGATTGTGGGTGGGTGGGTGGCTTCCAGCCACGCTCACCTGCATGGGCCGCTACTGCTTTGAGCTCATCGCTCTGGCCGCCCCCACATGGCTTCAGTTCCAAGAGCCACTTGGCCGTGGGGAAAGCTCCCCTGGGCGCCAGAAGGTAGCTTTCGCCACGTCAGAGCACCAGGGCAGGCTTCCATGTCTTCCTGAACTACAGCTCCCATCATTCCATGTCACTGGCACAGAATCCTGGGGACTGTAGTTCAGGATTCACCTGGAGAAGTGGAAGAGAGCACACCTGGCCTACACTGACCAAAGGCCCACCAGGACTCCAGGTGAGGGTTTGACCCTATTTCTCCTCAGCCATCGAGCCCAAGACTGAAGGTTTAATCCAGCTTCAGTCCACTTTCAGAGCGAGAGAACACATCAGCAAAGGGACAAGCTGCTTTCTTTCAGTTTTAGGCTGTGGTCACACTTAAGGCTTAATCCAGATTCAGTTCACTGTGCACACCTCAGGGGGGGGGGCTGTTCCATACTCTGGGGGCCACCCGTGGAAGGCCCTGTCCCAGGTCCACACCCTTTTACCTATCTGCTTCTCTGCAGCAACCCTGGGCAGTCCTATTGCTAATTCTTCCCCATTCCATATTATCCCAGCTGTAGGAACCTGACTGAAAGATGCCTTTTTTACATACTTAAGTTCCTGGTCCTCAGTGTGTTCGACATTTACTTTCCTTCATGTTCTGTTTTGGAGGGACAGGGCTGTCGCGTCTGTCTCAGTAGTTTCAGTCTTGTCCCCATAAAGGTCTCTTTTTGGCAATAAAGGGGGGAAGAAGAAAAGGGAAGACTGGAAGAATCTAGGTAGTGTGTTCAGGGGAAAGCAAAGAGACCTAGGCTGTGGTCACACTGAAGGTTCAATCCAGCTTCAGTCCACTTTCAGAGTGGGAGAACACATCAGCAAAGCGAGAAGCCGTTTTCTTTCAGCGTTAAATAACTCAGAAAATTCATCTTTGGGTAGATAATGTAGAAAGAAAATTGCTGAAGTGTTCTCTCGCTCTGAAGGTGGACTGAAGCTGGATTAAACCTCAGGTGTGACCACAGCCCTAGGTGTTGAGGATCAGTCCAGGTTAACCCTTCTCCCCAAAAATATTTTAAATGGGGCCTGCATTCACACCTAAGTATCCTGAACTTCTCCATCACTTTAATTTCATGTTGTTGTTTTAAAGGCCTAGATGTCCTCCCTAGCCCCCCCCCCCAAGCCTTCCATATCCTGGCTGATTCTGAGTTCCGTGGCTCCTTGGCTCACCTCTGAAAGAGAATCTGACGCCCCTTCCCCAAATTCTTGCCCCTCTTGGGTTGCCTTCTTTGCAGCCCCTGAGGCAGAAAGTGGAAAGGGAGGGGAGAAGGAGAGTTGGCTTTTCTACCCCGCTTTTCTCTCCCATTTAAGGGGACTCAAAGCGGCTGACAAACTTTCTCTTCTCCCTTAAGAGGACTCAAAGCAGCTGACAAACCTTCTGTTCTCCTCCCTTAAAGGGGCTCAATGTGGCTGACAAACCCATTCTCCCCAAAGCAGACACCCTGTGAGGCAGGGGGGGCTGTGAGAGCTCAGAAGAGAGCTGTGACTAGCCCAAGGTCACCCAGCTGGCTTCATGGGGGAGGGCGGAATCAAACCTGGCATTCCCAGATAACAGTCCGGCTCCTTAACCACTATAATGAGCTGGTTCACCAGTCTGAGAGGTGCTTTGCTCTGCCACAGCTCTGAAACGCAAGGCCTCTTGTGGAATCCCTGTCCAGCCCTCAGCATTTTCTGTCCTTTGGGTCCCTGCTACAACGATCAGCACAACGGATATGAAGGTCTTTAAAGCAAAAGTCTTTTGGCTTCTGGCTTCTTCGCCTGCTTGGAGGTAAACTAAAGATGCAGCAGTAAGTCAACAGCCCCCACTGTGTAATATTGCGGAGAGAGGATATTCCGGTGTCCTGGCTTTCCTCCTTTCAAAGGACGGCAAACTCAGAGGCACAGGAATTCTCTCTGGTTTCCAAGATCTCTGCAAGGAAACGTCTCCTGGCACAGTTTTCTGTCCAGACTCCTGTGGCTACCAGCCATGGTCCTGCGGTCAAAGGCAGCTGGCAGGAAGGGGTCAGGGAAAGAGGCCACAGGAAACTTATGGTTCTACTGTAGGCTTCATCCTTCCTCCCAGTATTCTAAGCGGCCTCTTTGGGAATGCCATTATTCGGATAAAAAATTTTCCGAGACACATGGCTGCTACCCGAGAACCTGCCAGCTCTTACTATAGCTTTTCATATTTCCAGTTCCCTTGCCCATCAGGACCTCACACGCCCCTCAAGAACCCAGGAGTCCTGCCCCCCCCCAATGCTTTGCTCCAGGCCCACAGAAACTCCCCAAGTCTAAGGTGTTCTGCGCAAAAGCTCCACCTCCTTCCCTTCTCCTGCCCTGGGCGCACGGCATGGCTTCATTCCGGTTTCAGAAACTGTCTTCCAGCCTTCCCACATACCCCGTCTTCACACACGCACATGCGCACGCACGCACACAGAGTCTGAACGGCAGTGGAGGGAAGCTGGGTGGGACGTGGGGCTCAGCATCTCCCCAAAAATAACGTGCAAGGAACGCTGGGAATGAGGAGGAGTGAGACTTCTCAGGTGTGTTCTCCACTGCCTAGTTCCCTCCTGGTATCCTTTTTTTTTTCTCCTTGCATCGTTGCTAAGTCAGTTGCCTTGGCAACACGGAAAAAAATTGCAATTTTTAAAAAATAAATAAATAAATAAATAAAACAGCTAACGCAAATCCCAAAGCAGTAGACAGGAAAACAAGGCAACAGAGCATCTTCTCCCTCCAGCTGTAGAACATGCCCTTCTGGAGACGCAGAGGCAGGGGGACGTGTCCCCCCAGCCGCCAGGGCCTTCCACACCTTCTCCCCCCTCCTCTCCTGCCCCCCCTCTTCCTCCTGTCCGGTCCCCTCCCTTGCCCTGGCGTCACAAGCTCTTCCCACAGGCGGCCTGGGGCGATGCAGGGAAATGTCAGCTCCCATTTGGGATCTCTCTGGCTCCTCCGGTCTCCTGAGAGGTTATGACAACCCAGGGTCCTCATGGACCCACAGCGGGGATGCCTGAGCGGCGTCATGGCCCCTGCGCCAAGGGTGGAAGCATCACGGGGGAGAGAGGAGAGGCCTTTTTTCTCTTTGCCAGGCATGGAACATTCTGCACTTAGCCTTATTCCGGATTATACCCCAGAATAGGGGCCTGCCGTCCACATGTCCATTCAGGCCACAGCAGGCACCAAGCGGGGCCTGCCACAGTCTGTATTAGCATGCCGACAACAGACCCTTATCCCAAGATCTATTTCAGAATAAGGCCAAGTGCGGAAAGGGCTCAGGTGTCAGGAATGCGGAGTAGGTGAGGAATTACTTAATGTAAAAGCAATAGGGAGCCAAGCAGGGCCAAACCGTTCCTGCGCTCTGCTTCTGACTAGCAGCACCAACAAGCAGGGCTCACTGGCAGTGGGCTGGGGGGCGCGGGGGTCACAGGGGAAGCCCCTCCTCTGAAGTAGGCCTCTTCGCCACTCTTTTGAAGCTCCCACCACTGCAAAATGCCTCTGGGGAGCTTCAGAAAAGCCAGCAAACATGTGCCACTTGGGGAAAGGGGTTCTACTTGTGACCCCCCACACACACACACACATGAACCATCTTCCGCTGCTGCCTGCAAGATAGCCAGCCGGTGCCCGGAGCACCCTGCAATGTATGGGCTAAATAAACCTGAGAGAACTCTTCCCTACCTTAAATAACCAGCTCAGATTTTCAATGCGCTCACATTTCTTACTGTCCTGTTTGTCCAATAACAATACATTAAAGCACAGTCGCACAATTTCTCTGGGTAGTTAAGCCATGCTGAGTCCAATGGACTTTGGCCAAAACCCATATGAATGTGCGTGCCACTAAAAGGAAGTCCACAAGGTGGAAATACGGTGTTCTGCTGGTGGGGGGCTGTGGAGGAGATGAGCAGGAGGCGTCCGGCTTTTGCCCTCCCCTTTTCCACCAGAGCACCTGTACAAAGCCACCTGTATTTGGGGGCCCCCCCAGATGCGCCCAGAAATCTCATGTGCAGTTTAGCCAGGTAGACCTGCATGCGCTACCTCTAGGAGCATCCAAACAGGCCGGCCAACCCTTCTGAGCCACACCACTGGCCTTCCTGCACTCCTGAGGTGGGTATCAGTTTTAGGTCCACCTAATTTTTGACAGTTCCTTTGCCCCTCTTTTCCTTTTTTTCCTTCTTTAAGGGAAAACTCCTGACCGTTGGGGTTGCCATCAGCTCAGACACTGACGTGTTCACTCAGTCTTCTGTTATCCAGTGCCTCCAGATGTTTGGGATCCTAAATTCCCCCTGGTGCCACCAGAGCCCAGTGCGCACTTTGGCCCGTAGTTTACAATTAGGCAACATCTGGGCTTACAGGAGGTGTTTACAGCCTATGAGCGCCCCTTGCCTGCCCAGATGTTGCCTAACTGTAAAGTAGCTGTGGTGCAAGACATTATGCACCGCGAGCAACCCAACCATCCCCAACCGCGACCGGGAACTTACCTTACGCGTCCAGCTGGCGGCCATCTGCACTCTGGCTGGCTGAGGAGGTCGTCTGAGCTGCTGTGCAAAAGCTGAAAACATCTGGAGAAGAAGAAGAAGAATATAATGAAATGAACCCTTGTGTCTCCACCAGTATTCCAAGATGGGGCAGCTCGAGAGTCAAGACACACCACACCAGAGACCTTTTGCTGCAGACTTCCCTGAACTACAAGGCCCAGCATCCCTCTCCCAGCATGGAATGCTGGGAGTCGTAGTTGAGAACCTCTGGTGAAGAGCATCTGCACTCTGGGCAGGCTGTTACAGCCTCCAAGCGTGCCTGCCCTCACCAGAAGTTCACCAGTGGTTCACTGAGGGTGGAGCCCAACCTTACCCAAGATGCCTGGGGCAGCAACCATTTGCTCTTCTTCTGGCTCTCCGGGGTTGTCTGAGGTGCTGCGCAAGCATGATGGCACTTTGGACGACCATAGATGCGGCTGCGCATGTGCAGGGCATCAGCGTCATCATGGTGACGCCAGTGGCGCATGCGCAGTCACAGAGGGCGCCACAGCCAAAATGGTGGCACCCAGAGGAGGACCGGTCCCCAGACTGAATCAGGTAAGTATTTGCTTGCGCGGGGAGGTAACGGCCAAAGTTCACTAGGACGCCAAGTGCGAGTCAACATTGGTTAATCACACTCCTTTCACGTCCAGCCGTGCAAGGGCGTGCAAGTGCAAAAAAAGCCCAGCAGAGGTAGAAAGCATTAAAACGTCTCTTGAGGGATCATCTACAGGTCCTTGGCCCGGTTTGGGGCACAGAACAAAACAGGGGGACTCTGCTCTGTCCTGGCCCAGAAGATGAACCAGGCCGTCCGTCCCCCAGACTTGACTTGACTCTCCAGGCCTTGGCTTGCTGTCCAAATGCGGGGGGGGGGGGGGGGAGGGACTCTGGCTGTCACCAAGGGCACCCCAGTGAGTGAGATACACCGAACTAATTAGGGCAGTGGTTCTCAACCTGGTGGTCGGGACCCCTTTGGGGGTCGAACTACCCTTTCAGGGGGGTCGCGACAAGTCTCCTGCTGCCCCTCCTTCCCCCCTCCCAGCTGCCCCTCCCCCGTGGTTGGGGGTCTCCACAACATGAGGAACTCCATTAAGGGGTCGCGGCATTAGGAAGGTTGAGAACCGCTGAATTAGGGGCGCTGTCCAACAGGCAAGCTCCTTGTCCAAACCCAGATGCCAGGGGAGCGTCCTCTGAGCCCTTCACCGCTGTGTGTGCAGTGTGGGAGACGTTTGTTCTGGGGAGGTGGGCAGCCGGGGGCGGGGGGAATAGATCACCAGGCTGGCTCTTCAGGTTGCAAATAGGCAAAGGTGTTGGTGGGGAGGCAGCGCGGGAGAAGAAATCCAGATCTACCCTCTGCCCAGGAGGAACCAAGGGAGACTGAAGGGGCACCTAGAATAGATCCACTAATTCCCCAAATGCTCCTTGCCAACCTCACCCAGCTCCTCTGTCCTGACATCTAGTTTGCCTTGCCTGGGAAATGGGAATCGGAGCTGGTAACCTTCAGGGCCGTTGCTCAGGTTCTGCCGCTGCTCCTGGGTGACGCCCGCCCTGCGCAGAAAGAAGTTTGGTAGGGAATCATGGCAGAAACTTTGGGATTTGCCCACAAACTCTGGAAGGTGGATATTGTGGGAAAAGGCCTGCCCACCGCTCACATTCACCTGGAGCCTGAGGGATGTGTACTGAGCAATGCAGGAGACCTGGGTTCCAGTCTCCACCCAATAAAAACACCCCTTGGGAATCCAGGTCAGAGTCCCCATACCTTTTCAGCAAGTGGAGAAGGAATCTCTCCACCAACAGCTTGTACTAAGAACCATAGGCACCTGAGGCCTATTCGCACTACGGCCTCTAGTGAAGAATTAGTGCACCTCTGGTGAACAGCATCCGCACGTGTTGGAGGGTGTTGCATCCTCCAAGCGTGCCCTGTTCTCACCAGAAGTTCACTACTCGTTGGTTAGGTATGGGGCACAAAAGCATGCTCCGCACGTTAACGAACGTTACCCGAAAGCTTACCTCAGCTGTCCAGGGCAGCGACCATTCGCTCCTCTTCCGGTGCTCCGGGGTCGTCTTGGGCACCGTGCAAGTGCGCTGGCACTGCAGACATCCACAGACACAATTGTGCATGCGCAGAGCATCAGTGTCGCCAAAGCGATGGTGCTGAGGCACGCCCAGTCGCGGAGGGTGCTGCAGGTAAAATGGCGGCGCCCAGAGGTGGATGGGCCCCAGAAGGGAAGTGCGAAAACGCTCTCCTTCCCTCAGCAGCTGGCCTGTGAGGGCCTCCTTTGACCCCTGGCAGACACACAGCCACCTGGACTAAGGACCTCTGGGAGCCTTGACCTCCACGCACTGGGCTGAAACCATCAAAGGTCCCTTCCGCACTCGCCCTACCGGATGACGGCAGGTTCCTATTCTGGATTATAAACAAATTATTTTTACAACAACATGTGTAGCCTCTGAAGATATGGGTCACCATCTTGGACAGGCAGCATTGCTCCAAACAGCTTTGCTCGGTGATGCTCTTCAGCGATTCAGGGAGTGATGGGAATTCTAGTTCAGAGGGATTCTCAGGTTCGGGCAACCCCTGCTCCGTCACCCCTGGTGGCAGATTCCAAGGTTTAGCCATGTAGCGTGGTGGTGGGAACAGTTTTGTTTGTCCTGATCTGTTCAGGGTTCGGTTTCACGAGGTGCCCCCTGACCCTCGCGTCTTGGGAAAGGGAGAAAAGCCTCTCCCACTTGGAGCCGGCCATGCCGGTCAATTAGCTGTTGGATGACCACCTCTTGGGCCCATTTAATTCACCATTTTGAGCTGAATTTTGCTCTTTCTGCCCCCAGCCAGGCAATTAACACCCCCCCCCCTTCCCCTTGGGTTCTCAGCTGAGATTATGGGAAGGTGTTTCCCTTCCCTCTGGCCCACTGGACCCGCAAGGCGCCTTTCACCAGGCAAGAAGTCCTTGCTGCTGGCCTTCCTTGTGCCACCATGCCCGTCCACATGCGCAGTGTCCAGGAGGGATTTTGGGGATGATGGAAGCCGTAGCCGGACGGCATCCGGAGAAACTGTGACCGCGGAAACGCTGCCCTTGGAAAGGATTCCTGGAGAGGGATCAGGGCCAACACATCAGACGCGTGGCCCCATCTGGCCGAGGTTCTCTGGCTAACATGGAGAACTCCTGCCCCTTTCAAGGGTGAGTGGGCAGAACAGCAGCGTCCACTGACTCTCACTCGCAGAGCAGCGTGGGCTTCTCCGCTGTGGCACCCGTGTCTTGGCGCGGGCCGCCTTCCAACGCCATGCACCTCTTCCCTGTGGGACGGCAAGCCACAGAGTCCCCAAAGGGTGGCAGGACAAGGCCACGCAGGGAATTCTGCCCGCCGGAGAAGCAGGACGGGCCAGGGAGAGCCAGGCAGAGCCGCTCTCATCCGTGCCAGGCGCCCGCCTGGCAGAGCAGGGAATCAGGCGGAGGGTCAGGAGGGTTCAGGGGCATCAGCGACAGGCAGCCTCGCTGGCTGGCTCGCTCGCTCGCATGGTCGTTCTGATTTTCTCACGCGTGTGCGCTCTCTCCGCCTCCCTCTCTCCCCCTCCCTTATCGGACTCTTTATTTAGCTATGGCTGCCCTGGGGCGAGTTGCCAGCCCATGAAAAATCCTTCTGTCTTAATCTGTAAATGCCAGTTTCTGCCCCCACCCATAACATAAGGGAGAGAGAGAGAGAGAGAGAGAGAAGGAGGGAGCAGAGAGGCCATACAAGCAACGGAGGACGCCCAGGATCTGCCTGGATTTGCCCAGTGGAACTAGAATTTTTGTGAATCCTCCCGCCTGGCAGCCTGGGTGCTCCCCCGACCCCCCGACCCCCCCCTCCCCTCCCCTCCCCTCCCCTCCCCCTTCAGCTCCAGCCTCCCCCCTCCTGTTTAAGAGGAGGAACATCATGCTGTAGCATTGCTCTGACCTGCTCCTGCATCCCCCCCCCCCGCCCATCTCCAAATTGCAGAGACCAGCACTGGGTCAGCTTGCATGTTGGATCGGCAAGCAGGAGTAGTGTAGGGCCAGGCTCCGCCCCCTCCCGCCCCCCAGGAAGGGTCCGGATGGGCCCTCCTTCCTAGCGTGAGGCCTAATATACGCCCTGTGAAAACAAGGGTCTCCAAAGCAACGCAGAGGTGGCGTCGGCATGGCAGGAAATGCGCTTCCAAACGGTGTTCTGCTCTCCCCCTGGCTCTGAGGTGGGTCAGGAGTGGGATCAGCACACCGGCATCCACACGCTGCCGCCTCTGAGCTGCTCTTTTAAAACGCCGGTGCATGCGCCCAGGGAGGGAAACACACACCTTTACGCACCTGTCAATGATGCAGAATAAGGGCGCTGAGGTGTGGTTTGCACCTCTTTCTAGGCCGCTCTGTCTGCACAGATCCAGTCTATGGGTGGAGCTCTTTTTCAAGTACTGGGGGGGGGGGGTTATCACCCTCCAGAGCATTTGGAACCCACCCACCCACCCACCGGGCCAGGGTCTGGCGCGGAACAGACTGTCCCAGCGCGGACAGCCTTATTGCGCACACCAGAGGCCCGAGATGGATGGCCTACCTTGCACAGGGCCGGGGAGGCAGCAGAAATGGCCAAAAAACCCAACTCCAAGCTCAGCAGCCAGCCAAGGGCCTTAGAAAGGCCTCATTGGGTGTTTTTCCACTTAGCACTAGGGTACCCATTAGGGTCCTTAATGGTGTCCTTAATGGGTACTCCAATGCTTGCCCCGGTAATGCACCTGGATTGTGTGAATGGGGTGTTTGGGCGGAAGGCCGTCCCTCCCCAAGCCGGGCTGTTTCCCCAGCCCTTCTTCCAGCACGGTGGGGGAGAGGGTCTCCTGCTTGCCACTCCCCCAGACCCCCTTTCCACGAGGCGACCCCCAATCCGGCCCCTCTCCATCCATGTCTCCAGGGAAGCTGGGAGGTCAACGTGGGGCCGCGGTTGCCTTCCTGGCTTTAGCCCAAGGAGTGGGCACGCAGAGGACGTGAGCCCGGTTGACCGTGACTTGCCCTTTATCGCTGCTGCCCCCTCCCTCCCTCCTCAATCATTCCAGCCTTCCTTCCGAGTTCCCCCCTTTCTTCCAGCACCACCCTTGCGCCTCTGATCAATGCATCCTAGCAGACAGGAAGGCGTTCAAGGGTGCAGCCTTGAGCATCCAATCAATGCAGTGCAATGCCAATAATGACAAAGGAAATACGGCTGCACCTGTTGAATGCCAGTAAAAACACTCTACCTGTTGAACACCTGTTTGTTGTACACCTGCGAAGGCCAAAAGAGGCCAATCTCCCCCACTTCCCTTAGCAAACAGGGGCCCCCCTCTCTCACCTGCGTCAGGAATCTAACTCCTAACCTTTCCTTCCCTATTTCCCTCTCTAACCAAAGAACCTTTAATTTCACAGCTTCCAATTTCTCTGTATTTCTGTGTCATATTTTTTTCTGTTGGGGGAACAGGAAACACACATAACACACAGCACAGACATAAAAACCCAGGAAAACCTAAAGATTGTTTGTATTTTGCTAAAAGAAAAAGAAAAAGAAAAAAATGCTTTTTCCCCTTTTTGATGAACCGAAAACAATCTCTTTTTTTCTTGATCTTTCTCTCTCTTTTTTCCCCTTGTCCCATTTTTCTTTTTTCTTCTTTTTTCTTGCTCTTAGGTCCGCTCACGAAAAAGCGTGAGGAGGCGTCAACTAACAATCCCACGCCAGATGAAGGTATTTTTCCGTGCATGTTTCACAATCTTGCTTTTTAAAATATTTTCCTTTTTTTGTTTTTTTGGTTTTTAACTTCTTCTTTTTTATTGGAAACCGGAAGGAATGATATATAAACTTTTGACCCACCCCCACCCACCCCCTTTTTTTCCTTTTTTTGCTCTTCTCTTTGAACAAAAACCACCCCCTTCTTCTTTTCTGACATCGCCACGCTCTTCAGCAGTGTTTCCGTTCCTACTTTCTTTATCTTTTCCTCTTTTTTCCTTTTTTTCAAAGGGAAAAATCCCCTATAATCCCACTAGATGGGAAGGGCTTGGAAGATTTTTTTAAAGAAAATAAAATGGACAAGGGAGTAATGTGTGGGAGTTTGTATATATATATATATATATTGTGGGGTGAAAATGTTCCACAAAATAAGTGCCCTTTTGTGCCCAGCTTTCTGTCACCTTCCTTCCCAAATATTCACGGGCTCCACGAGAGAAAGGGGCAATGGGTTTTTGTGGATGAGAACCCAGGGGTGTATTTCCTGCCCTGTCTTTCTCATGGGGTGATTTAATTTGCTGAAAAAAAAGTCAGGGGGTGAGAAAAAGATGTATCAGGTGTTTAATCCTGTACTGTCTCGTGAATCTTTTGGCTTTTAAAAGCAGGGTCTCTTTTGCTTCACATTGGCCCACCTAAAAATCCTGCTATGACCCCCCCCCAAAAAAAAGAAAGAAAGAAAAGAGAAAGATAAAAGAAAGGCAAAATGTCAGAGGTACTTTGAATGTTAACCTTACCGTCTTTGCATGTTGAAAGAACTAAAAGGAAACAGAGAGAGAGGCAATAAACCTGGAATAACCTTTGCAGAAAGAAGGTGAGCTCAGTTTTGCTTGCATTTATGGTAGCCTTGGAACCGGTCAACATACAGGTTGCATCGCTCGGCAGGTGAAGGTTGTAGGGCAGGTAAACCCCTCTGAAGCCCCTTCTGCTGTGCCATCGTTTAGGGGTACGGCAGCTCAAAGCGGACACCGTATTGCGACGCACGGTTGTGCGCGAAATGAGTTTTGCATTTTGTTCCGAGCTCAGAACGAAACTTAAAATGGCTGAAATGTTTTGTCGGAACATTGGATGAAGCATCTATTCTGATGAAGGGAGATTTGAAAGATGTTAAGGGTTTCGGTGTGGACCACTGCCCTGCTGGGGAGGGAGGAAGCGAGGGCTGTATTCTGAAGATGTTTTAAGAATATTTTGTGCACTTTTATCTTTTTATTGTTGCAACCTGCCCTGGGACCTCTTGGTGAAGAACAGGGTATAAATTCTTAGATAGATTCTTAGATAGCCACACAATGGGGAAACTCAAAAGAAGAAGAGTCGGCTTTCCTACCCCGCTTTTCTCACCCATTTAAGGGACTCGAAGTGGCTGACAAACCTTCTGTTCTTCGCCCCACAACAGACACTCTTTGAGTTGGTGGGGCACTTGGCTTCATGTTGGTTGCATTCCCAAATAAGAGTCCAGCTCCCTAACCAGTAGGCCAAACTGGCTCACAAAAGACCTGATTGGCATCGATGAGGAACTTCTACAGTTACCAGAGTGGATGGTTTGCCAGGACATGTGCTGAATTTCCTCCTTTTTCCATGGCTATTCAAGGCGTAGGAGTCCTGGGGCCTTTCTGCCCTTGGCCTTATTCTGGAGTACATCCCAGAATTGGGACCTGCTATCTGCATGCTAGTGCAGACTGTGGAAGGCCCCAGGTGAGCCCTGCCCTACTCTGCATTAGGTTGTGGCTAGCAGATTGCTGTCCCAAGATATATTCCAAAGTGAGGCCAAGTGCAGAAAGGGCCCCGGTCTTCTTTCCATCACTAGCAGGACCTAACAGCCCAACACCAAGAGGTAAAGACTAATCGGGTGATCAAAGGAAAACTTTAAACCCTTCCCTCAAAAAACCCTGGGGTGTCCTTGAGAAAAGTTAAAAATTATTACTCGTTGTCCAAAACACGGCAACGGAGCAAAGAGAGAACGGGGTGGTTTTCTCCTGAGCCGAAAACCCGTAGAATGACCTGCTTTGAGCTGAAACCTTCCAGGCTCAAGTCTTTTTGCCCATCCTTAGCCACAAAGCTATTCCTAGCTGACTTATCAACGTGCCGGAGAGCAGCTGTGCATATTTCCCATATGGCAATGCGTCAGACTGAACCACAGGTCGCAATGGATGCTGCGGTCCCTGGTGTTGTAAGGAGAATTGCGTCATGGACATGGCGACCAGCGCTCTGCTTGCAGTGCATTGTGGGAGTTAGCATCCGCCAGGCCAGAACAGAACATTATGGCTTGCAAGCCAAGGCTTGCAGGGTGCTTATTTAATTCCTTAGCAGCAGAGGGAGGCTCATTGCTGTTTTGAAATGCTCGAAGCAGCCCTTTATTATGGGCCCTTTCTGCATTTGCTGATAATCTGGCATGGTGCCGGACTTAGACCCCTTCCGCATTCCGGTGCGGACCAGAGAGAGGCCCCAGCCCTCTTCCAGACCGCTCTGTCCACATTGGAAAGAGCAAAAGCTCTGCCTAGTCTGGGTGTAGTGGTCAGCCTTTTTATAAAAGTCTACCGCAGCCTACCCATGAGTAAACTGGCCCGAGGAGGTAGGTGGAAGGGCTCTCGCTGCCTTGGCCTGAGGCCTATTCTCACTTGGCCTTTTTCTGGAGTGTATCTCAGGATAGGGTTCTGTGGTCCACAGGCTGATGCAGACTCTGGCAGATCTCACTTTGGGCCTACTGAAGCCGGCACTAACATATGGACAACAAATCCCTATTCCAGGATATATTCCAGAATAAAGCCAAGTGCGAATAGGCCCCTGGTTTAGCAGGGGGACCCATTCTGACAACGCATAAAAGTGTACTGCCGAATTGGGTCCCCAGAGGTTCCAAAGCTGGGAGCTCTAGTTCTACTTCCTAGCCACTGGAGAAGGCCAGGGCTGGCTCCAAGGATCACACAGTCTTTGGGACCAGTGTGGCAGCTGTCAAAGAATTATAGAATCATAGAACTGGAAGGGACCTGTGAGGTCATCCAACCCCTGCTCAGTACAGGATTCCCTAAACCATCCCAGACAGGTGCAGGTCCAGCTTCTGCTTGAAGACCTCCAGCCAAGGAGAACCCACTACGTCCTGTGGCAACCTGTTCCACTGACTGGTCGCCCTCACTGGCAGGAGGTTTCTCCTAATATCTAATCTGTATTGACTCCCCTGAAGTTTCATCCCGATGTTTCTAGTCCTCCCATCTTGTGCAAGTGAGAATAGGGACGATCCCTCTGCACTGTGATGGCCCTTCAGAGACTTGAAGACCACCATCATGTCTCCTCTCAGTCTTCGCTTCTGTAGGCTAAACATTCCTAGATCCTTCAACTGTTCCTCGTAGGACATGATTTCCAGACCACTCACCATTTTGGTCGCCCTCCTTTGGACTTGCTCTAGTTGTCAATGTCTTTTTTGAACTGGGGTGCCCAGAACTGGACACAGGACTCAAGATGAGGTCTGACCAAGGTAGAGTAAAGTGGAATAAATACTGCTCGTGATCTAGACTCAATACTCCTCTTGATGCATCCTAGGATGGTGTTTGCCCTTTTTGCCGCTGCATTGCATTGCTGACTCATGTTCATCCTGTGATCAACCAGGACACCCAGACCCCTTTCACTTGGGCTACTACTCAGCCTGATTCCTCCCATTCTGCATTCATTTTTACCATCTTTTTTACCCAGATGTAGGACTTTGTCCCTATTAAGTATCACCCTGTTAGTTTCAGCCCACTGTTCTAGCTTATCTAGTTCTTTTTCAGTCCTCTCCTCCTCTTCCCTAGAGTTAGCAACCAAATGTGGATGGGTTATCCCAGCTGGTAGGAGGATCCAGCTGACTGGGCCGAGAGAGGCAAGGGTCCCACATTCAGCACACATTTACAGGGACAGGGGCAGCGGGAGCCTGATCTCCCTTTCCAGACCTCCCAGAAGCGGAACCAAGTGATAATCCGGCACCAAGTTTGCAATGACGTCATCAAACCGAAGGGCACCCCTTGTCTCTTCGCCCTGCTCCCCTGCTTCACGCACTGGAAAGGTAGCTGAGATGCAGGTAAAGATCCAAATCCCCTCCGCCCCCCTCCTCGCAGCCTAGGTAAATACAGGCTTCTTAATGTTGCTAAGGGACTGTTTTTGCGTGCTTTGAAACAGCAATTTGCAGATCGCTATTTCCCAACCAGATGTATGATTAATATATGAAGGCAAGATGGTACATGCCCAGTTGACATAATATCCCCTAAGTCGGAGCCAGGCATCAAAGAACAGAACCTACAACTCCCATAAGGCATTAGAGTTGCTTAGCAACCAGGACCAGAGAGTCTAAATCATCCGAAGCTTGCTGACGCTGAACGCATAGCTGCCAGGGTTTGTTGGAGGGCACGCAGGGGTTGCAGGTGTGGAGCAGCATCCATTAATCTCGTGCCCTGCAGATTTTTCTAGTGGACTACGGCTCCCATCAGCCCCAGGGACACAGCTGGAGCATCAGGGTGCTGGAAAAGCAGCCAGAATTCACTGTCTTGGACCACAGAGAGAGAACAGGAGTCCACGTCCAGGGGAAAAAAGTAAAACACTTAGCACTGTGTGAAGCACATTTGCCGCACTTGAGGAACCTCAGCCAGGGAAGGAAGCGGGTTGTTTTTCGGGTCATAAACTTCTGTGACTCGTGGCCAAAATGTCCTGCAGCTACTGTAGCCCTTTCTGCACTGGGCCTGGGTCCAGATTATATGATAGACTAGATGCAGGACTGGATGGGCTGTGGCCTGATCCATCAGGGCTCCTCTTAGGTTCTTATGGACTAGATGGGCTTTGGCCTGATCCAGCAGGGCTCCTCTGAGGTTCTTATGGACTAGATGGGCTGTGGCCTGATCCAGCAGGGCTCCTCTGAGGTTCTTATGGACTAGATGGGCTGTGGCCTGATCCATCAGGGCTCCTCTTAGGTTCTTATGGACTAGATGGGCTGTGGCCTGATCCAGCAGGGCTCCTCTGAGGTTCTTATGGACTAGATGGGCTGTGGCCTGATCCAGCAGGGCTCCTCTGAGGTTCTTATGGACTAGATGGGCTGTGGCCTGATCCAGCAGGGCTCCTCTGAGGTTCTTATGGACTAGATGAGCTGTGGCCTGATCCAGCAGGGCTCCTCTTAGGCTCTTATGGACTAGATGGGCTGCGGCCTGATCCATCAGGGCTCCTCTTAGGTTCTTATGGACTTGATGGGCTGTGGCCTGATCCAGCAGGGTTCCTCTTAGGTTCTTATGGACTAGATGGGCTGTGGCCTGATCCAGCAGGGTTCCTCTTAGGTTCTTATGGACTAGATGGGATGGGCCTGATCCAGCAGGGCTCCTCTTAGGTTCTTATGGACTTGATGGGCTGTGGCCTGATCCAGCAGGGCTCCTCTTAGGTTCCTGTGCACTGGATGGGCTGTGGCCTGATCCAGCAGGGTTCCTCTTAGGTTCTTATGGACTAGATGGGATGGGCCTGATCCTGCAGGGCTCCTCTTAGGTTCTTATGGACTAGATGGGCTGTGGCCTGATCCAGCAGGGCTCCTCTTAGGTTCTTATGGACTGGATGGGCTGTGGTCTGATCCAGCAGGGCTCCTCTTAGGTCCTTATGGACTAGATGGGCTGTGGCCTGATCCATCCCAGAATTGGGGTCTGCTAACTCTGGGCTATGAAAGGTGCTGGGTGGCTCATGCCGTAGTTGCCACTGGGATGCACACAGTAGGGCCCTGTCCAGGGATATATCCTGGAATAAGGCCCAGAGAAAGGGCAACTGCTCTTTCTTTGCCATAGTACTTATATTCCACATTCCTCCCAAGAGTTCAAGGTAGGATATGAATCCTCTTCCTCTCCATCTAACCCTCCCAACAACAACCCCTCGAGGTAGGGTTAATGCTAAGGCAGTTTCATGGACGTCCACTTCAGAACTACAACCAAACGTAGATTTGGGGAACACTTCTCCTGGGAACTAAGTTAGATTTGTTTTTTTGTTTTCTCTTTTTCATCCTGGACTCCTTGGCTGTGGTCACACCTAAAGCTTAATCCAGCTTCAGTCCACCTTCAGAGTGAGAGAACATACCAGCAAAGTGACCAGTCATTTTCTTTCCACCTTATTTATCCCAAAGGTGGATTTTCTGTGTTTAATGCTGCAAGAAATCTGCTTGTCCCTTTGCTGATGTGTTCTCTCACTTTGAAAGTGGACTGAAGCTGGATTAAACTTTGTTTGTGGCCACAGCTTTGCTGTGTCAGTAAAGTACAAGATGGATTGTTTGGGAAGTGTAAGGGATGCAGAAGACCAGGGTTGTTTAAAGAGAATTTTATAAAGGAAGGGCTAAAATGCAGGAAGAAAAATGTGGGTATATATATTTCTGGCTTATGTGGGTGCAGATATTGGCCCGATGACAGATATGCAAGGACATTTTAATGTGGTTACTGGGTGGCTAAAGCCTGTGGACCCATTGGGGTTCTTTGGAGCCCAGGTAGTGTAGCCTATCCCCCTTTAATCAGACATGTAATTCGGGCTTCAAAGGCTGTGTTCACACCTGAGATTTAATCCAGTTCCATTTTCAGAACAGAGCACAGCTTGGCACTTTGTGGGTGGGTTCTTTCATTCTGAAAGTGGACTGAAGTTGGATTAAAACTTAGGTGTGAACGCAGCTAAAGAGGCCTGATGAATGGCCAGGAGGCCTTCCAGGTGTTTCCGTGGGCGTTGGGTGATATTGTCATTAGAACTTTTTGGGATATTCCAGTCCTATGTTTTAGAAAACATTCTGAAATGTGGATATATGATTAGATGTGAATTAGACTGAGGGCTCTTTCACACCCACACGCACTAAATAAGGTTGTCTGAGTTGCTTTTCAATGTTCTTCAAAGTCAGGGGTGTCTCTACGGTGGCATCCAAGTAGGACTTTGGTCCCATGTGGATCGAAGCCAGCAAACCAGGCAGAAGTGAAGGCTGGTTCCGCCCTGGCCAGTATAACAAACAGACCGGCAAGTTTACTAGGCCCTCCATCATTTAGCAGACTATGGGGGCTGGCATCACTTTGGGCAATTCCACACTGGCTGGTCTACTGGAGCAACAAGCATATTTGGAGACTCCCTTCCACCAGGAACCTGCCTTAATGTGGAATCGCCCAAAGTGATGCCAGCCCCCATAGTCTACTAAATGATCCAAAAAGCTGCGCTCACTCTGTGGAAGTTGCATCCTTTGTCAGAACTAGGATGTACATGCCACATCTGCAGCTGATCCAGAGTGCATTCAACATGGATTGAGAGCTGATTCAAAGTGGATTCAGGGCAGATTTGATGCTTTCAGAGCGGATACATTATGGAATACGTATTGGATACATATCGGATACATCTTGGATACGTGTGGACATATATTGGATACGTATGGGATATGCATTCGTATATTTATACAAACTCCTATGAATACGTTTGTATCGAATAGAATCCTACCACAAGGTCAGGCTGGGTTATAATCCAGAAGAAGGTTGAGTGCAGAAAGGGCATCTGCTTTTCCACACACCCTCCACTCTTCTCTTTAGCCTGGGTCTCAAACTGCAGCCTTCCGGGTCTTTCAGCATTTTGGATGGCACAGAAGAGCCGCCATATGGGACTCACGCCTTTCTTGAGTCTTCCCCTTTTAAATGAACCACAATTTCCCATTACATCCTAAGACCGAGAACGGTGGTTTCTGAATGAGCCAGGATTTCAACCCCACTTTGATCCTGGCTTGTTTTTATCAAACCACAGCCCTAAAAGCGACCACAGTTTGCGCATAATGGAGAACTGTAGTTGCTCTCAAGTTGGAAGTGAACATGTGGCGTCTGTGGCCCAGGATTAGGACAGAAGCAGGCAGGAGGCCTCTAAAGGGCACTTGCGGGGCCTGGAGAACAGGTGGAGGTTTGGCCCTTGTCTTCTGCTTGAGATGCCCAGAAGCAATTGGTGGCCACTGTGTGGGCAGGATGCCTATTGCCTGATCCAGCAGGGCTTTTCTTAATTCTCGGAGGATAGACGTGTCAATGGCTACTAGAATGGATGCCTGGGTACCACCTCCAGGTTGGAGAGACAGGCAGGAGGCCTCTCAAGGCCATTGGCAGGGATTCAAGGGTAGGTGAACATTTTGCTCTTCTCTTCTGCTTGAGAGGCTTGAGAGGAAATTGGTGGGCTACTGTGTGGGACGGGATGCTGGACTAGATTGAGTGTCACCTGACCCAGCAGGGCTCCTCTTAGGTTCTTATAGATAAATCCACGTGTCAATGGCTACTTGAAGGGATGCTTAGGTACCACCTCCAGGTCGGAGAGACAAGATGCTGCTACGGCCATTTGCTGGGATTCGAGAGCAGGTGAAGGTTTTGCCTTCATCTTCTGCTTGCGATGCCCAGAAGCAGTTGGTGGGTCAGCAGGGCTCCCCTTAGGTTCTTATGGGCTAGATGGGCTGTGGCCTGACCCAGCAGGGCTCCCCTTAGGTTCTTATGGGCTAGATGGGCTGTGGCCTGACCCAGCAGGGCTCCTCTTAGGTCGGTGATGGCCAACCTATGACACACGTGTCACAGGTGACATGCCAAGCCCTTTTGGGTGACACACATGGTCATCCTGGCACCTGGGCGTGTAGTGCTTGCTTGTTCTTGAATTGTATGAAATACCAACTTTCAACTGAAAATTTAGCAACAAAAGTCACTAATGTAAAGTATTATTTGTTTTTGCTTTTAATAAAATACATATATCAAAAATATAACTTTTTTACTTAGAGCTACAAATATCACAAAATTATGGATATTTCTAGATGTGACACAGCACTTGATTTAAGCTATGGTTTGTTGCGAATTTTGACACACCGAGCTCAAAAGGTTCGCCACCACTGTCTTAGGTTCTTATGGGCTAGATGGGCTGTGGCCTGACCCAGCAGGGCTCCTCTCAGGTTCTTATGTACTAGATGGGCTGTGGCCTGATCCAGCAGGGCTCCTCTTAGGTTCTTATGGGCTAGATGGGCTGTGGCCTGATCCAGCAGGGCTCCTCTTAGGTTCTTATGGGCTAGATGGGCTGTGGCCTGATCCAGCAGGGCTCCTCTTAGGTTCTTATGGGCTAGATGGGCTGTGGCCTGATCCAGCAGGGCTCCTCTTAGGTTCTTATGGGCTAGATGGGCTGTGGCCTGATCCAGCAGGGCTCCTCTTAGGTTCTTATGGGCTAGATGGGCTGTGGCCTGACCCAGCAGGGCTCCTCTTAGGTTCTTATGGACTAGATGGGCTGTGGCCTGATCCAGCAGGGCTCCTCTTTGGTTCTTATGTACTAGATGGGCTGTGGTCTGATCCAGCAGGGCTCCTCTTTGGTTCTTATGGACTGGATGGGCTGTGGCCTGATCCAGCAGGGCTCCTCTGAGGTTCTTATGGACTAGATGGGCTGTGGCCTGATCCAGCAGGGCTCCTCTTTGGTTCTTATGGACTAGATGGCCTGTGGCCTGATCCAGCAGGGCTCCTCTTAGGTTCTTATGTACTAGATGGGCTGTGGCCTGATCCAGCAGGGCTCCTCTTTGGTTCTTATGGACTAGATGGCCTGTGGCCTGATCCAGCAGGGCTCCTCTTAGGTTCTTATGTACTAGATGGGCTGTGGCCTGATCCAGCAGGGCTCCTCTTTGGTTCTTATGGACTGGATGGGCTGTGGCCTGATCTAGCAGGGCTCCTCTTAATTCCTGGAGGGCAGGTGTGTCAATGGCTGCTAGAACCGATGCCTAAGTACTGCATCCAGCTGGGTGAGACGGGCCAGGATTAGGTCTCTAAAGGCCGTTGGCAGGGAATCAAAAGCATGTGAAGGTTTTGCCTTCGGTTTCTGCTTCAGATGCCCAGAAGCAACCGTGGGCCCCTGTGTGAGACGGGTTGCTGGGCTAGATGGGCTGTGGCCTGATCCACCCAGACTTAATTCATGGAGGGCAGGTGTATGAGCAGCTCCTAGAATGGATGTTGAATATGCACATTGGATCCAGCAGCCGCTCCTTTACTGCTTGAGTGAGATCTAACATTTCAGGGCAATGGTTTATTTATGGATTTATTTATACTTTTATAGGCCACTCAAGGTAACTTTCTTCAGCGTGGCTCCTGCAGCATTTGGTTAATGAAATAAAAGCAGTATTCAAAGTAACGCAGGACAGAACTCAGGGGCTCCAAAGGCCTTTTCACACCTAAGAGCTGGGGCAGTCCCGTGTGCTCACTGGACAGGTGTGTCTGCATTGCTTTGTTGCCACCAGGGCAATACAGGTTGCCCAGAAATGGCTGAATTGCTTCTGAGGAGGTGGATTTGCACCACTTCTGGCTTGCACAACTGTGGCTGTGTGGTTATATGCAGCTGTTGGATCCCCATGTCAGGGCCTAGCCTCTTGCCAGATGTTGCTTTGGATATTGCCTGGACAATCCAGCCACACCTGCAAGTGCTGCCGGCTAGGTACAGGACTGGGTTAGCGCTTGCAGTGTGAACGGCCGCCATGGCACTGGATCCTTACTGGCATGGCATGGTGTTTTTATAACATACACGGTGGCAAGTGCATAACAGGCTCAAACGTCGCCCCGATTATCTGGGTAAGAAAAGGCATTGCTTCTAAATGTTCCGAGGCTCCTCAAGAGCAAGGAGCCATGGCTCCAAAAACATGCAGAACCGTCACCTGCAGTGGGCAGCGTCCCCCAGTTATCTGGGCAAAGTGGCATCTTCCCCAGACAGTCCACCCCTCCCCTGAACTGCTGCTCTCAAGGGGCTGGCATTAGAGCTCCACCCCTTGCATGCTAGTAGGTGGGGCTATTTTGGGTCACGGTCCATGCTGGACTTCACGTGCCCCCTGTGAATTGGTGTATGGAGGAAAAAGAAGAAGAGTTGGCTTTTAAGTGGCTGACAAAGCTTCTGTTCTTCTCCCCACAACAGACACCCTGTGAGGTAGGAGGGGCTGTGAGAGCTCAGAAGAGAGCTGTGACTAGCCCAAAGTCACTCAGCTGGCTTTGTGTAGGAAGAAGAAGAGTTGGCTTTTCTACCCTACTTTTCTCACCCGCCCACCCCCCACGCCTCGCTCACCTGTCCGGACTGTCCGGACTGCTGGTCCGGTCTGGATCCATCCCCATGCCGTCTACAGTGACCAGTCCCATGCGTTCAGAGGCAGTCCAGACAGGTGAGTGTCACATGGGGAAGGGGGGGGTAGTAGGCCACATGCCCCCCTGGGCAATGGTGGGTGCTGGGCAGGTCTCCACTGGCTGCCATGGGTCCAAACCAGGTGGTGGTGGGGGCACAGCACCCCAAAGCACCACTGGGCCAGTTCATTCCCATCCCCGGCATCGGACTGCTAGCCAGCACATCACAGAGCATGTGACATGGCTGGCAGCAGCCAATTGCAGCAGCTGGGAGGTGGGCCTGAGTCCTGAGCAGCCCGGGAGAAAGGATGCAAATGGTCTCCCTGCCAGACGGTTCAGGTAAGCCCGGGGTTAAGGATGGGGCAGGCGTGGAGCATGATTTTGCGCTCCACACCTCGGACGCAATTAGGACAGCTCTGGTACAGGCTAGGATGCTTCTGGGCGGAAACGGCCTACTGCAAATGCGCAAGGCCTGTACCAGAGCTGTCCTGATTGCATCCCAGAGGCCAAAGTGCAAATAGGCCCCTTGTCTTTGGGTTGCTTAGATTCTTTCCCCCTGGGATCGGCTTGGGGGGCGGACAGTGGTTCCTCAAGCCGGTTTCTCTGGAGTCAACTTTCATTTATTTATTTGTTTGTTTACATTTTTATACCTCCCTAAACCCAGAGGTCTCCAGGTGGGTAACAACATTTAAAATCAAACCTTATTCAAACAATAACAGCATGCATTAAAACAACAGCATCTGCAAGTGGGAAGGGGAGAGTGCATCTCTGTAAGCTCTGCAATAGCTTTAGGTCACAACGTCTCCTTTTTCTACCGGAATGGCTGGGGAGGTGGAGATCCATGTTGGCTGGGATTTGCCTTGGCTGCATCTGTTTGGGGGCACAGTACCCTCAGCCCTACAGTACCCTGTCTCAGCATCGAGTTTTCCCTCTGCATCACCCCCCCCAAGCCCGCCTCCTTGCCAAGATTGACTGACAGAACTTTATCCTATCAGAATGCAGGTGGTGTTGATGCAATCAAGAGGGATGGAGAACTAGAGAGTCACATGAAGGAGGCTCAGCGGCCCCGTTCCCACTGGGACTTTATTGGGTGTTGAAAACATTTTGAAAACAGTTTGTCCGCATTGAAAATTGGCTTCCTGCACTTTCTTAGGAGTAAATCGAAAAAAAACCGCATTAAAAAAACACTTGTTTAAAGGACTCTCGCTCCTTTTTTTGGTTTTAACACGCTTTATTTTCCCTTTGGGAATGGTAGATTTGCAGTACCCTGCCCACCTGCCCTCGTTGTGATGGAAATTCATGAGTTTCATACAGAGCCTGAAGTAGGCTGTCAGGCAGAAATTCCAAATTTACCACTACCTCACTGCGAAGACGCCTTACTCACCCAGGTGCTTGTCCGCCCAGCCACCTGGCTGCCTGTCATTTCGCCACCACTGTCATTTCAGGCTGCACCACTGCTGCCTCCACGCTCGCTCGGTTTCCCGCGAGAGCCTGCCGTGCCTCCTTTTTTTCCTTTCGGCCACCGCTGCTGCCTTGCCTGCCCCCCATTTTGGCAGCCACCAGCCTTTTGGGTTGTGACACTGCCCCCTCCTCACTTGCTTGGCTTCCCACCAAGGAGCCGTGGCGCTCCCGGGCCATGGGGAGGAGAAACGCCCGGCGGGCAACCGAGCCCTGCCCTCCCTCCCTCCCTCCCCCCAGCCTTCCTTTCGGCCACCACTGCTACCGCACCACCACCATGCTCTGCTTTTTAAAGCGGCATTAACAAAAAAACTGGGAACATGCATAATGCGTGTTCACATCGGTTTTTAAAATTCCATTTTAAACAAGCCAAGTGGGTTCACAGCCGAGGAGATAACTTAAAAGGTGCAAGCAAAGCAGCCTGAATTATCGGGTAATGGATGTGAAGAGGATTAGGACGGCTTCAGTTCAGTTTCTTAACAGGAAGACCTAGTTCAGCCAGGTGTGATCATGGCCTCAGGGAAGACAGGTGTATCAATGGCTACTAGAATGGAAAGTAAGTCTTTCAGGCTCGAGGGACAAGCAGGATACCTCTAAGGCCATTTGCTAGGATTCGAGAGCAGGAGGTTTGCCCTTGTCTCTGCTGAAGATGCCCATGGCCAATTGGTGGACCACTGTGTGAGACAGGATGCTGGACTAGATGGGCTGTGGCCTGATCCAGCATGGGTCCTCCTAGGTTCTTATGGACTAGATAGGTTGTGGCCTGATCCAGCACGGGTCCTCCTAGGTTCTTATGGACTAGATGGGCTGTGGCCTGATCCAGCAGGGCTCCTCTTAGGTTCTTATGGACTGGATGGGCTGTGGTCTGACCCAGCAGGGCTCCTCTTAGGTTCTTATGCACTGGATGGGCTGTGGCCTGACCCAGCAGGGCCCCTCTTAGGTTCTTATGCACTGGATGGGCTGTGGCCTGACACAGCAGGGGTCCTTTTAGGTTCTTATGCACTGGATGGACTGTGGCCTGACCCAGCAGGGCTCCTCTTGGGTTCTTATGGACTGGATGGGCTGTGGCCTGACCCAGCAGGGCTCCTCTTAGGTTCTTATGGACTGGATGGGCTGTGTTCTGATCCAGCAGGGCTCCTCTGAAGTTCTTATGGACTGGATGGGCTGTGGCCTGACCCAGCAGGGCTCCTCTTAGGTTCTTATGGACTGGATGGGCAGTGGCCTGATCCAGCAGGGCTCCTCTTAGGTTCTTATGCACTGGATGGGCTGTGGCCTGACGCAGCAGGGCTCCTCTTAGGTTCTTATGCACTGGATGGGCTGTGTTCTGATCCAGCAGGGCTCCTCTGAGGTTCTTATGGACTGGATGGGCTGTGGCCTGACCCAGCAGGGCTCCTCTTAGGTTCTTATGGACTGGATGGGCAGTGGCCTGATCCAGCAGGGCTCCTCTTAGGTTCTTATGGACTGGATGGGCTGTGGCCTGATCCAGCAGGGCTCCTCTTAGGTTCTTATGCACTGGATGGGCTGTGGCCTGACCCAGCAGGGGTCCTTTTAGGTTCTCGTGTTCCTGGCAGAGGGTTCTCTGTTGGCATTTCTGTAGCAGGCGATCACAGCAGCAGGGGGTTTCCCTGCTTGTCTTTCCTGCATGGGAGATGCGTCCCCCGTGAGGAAGGGGGATTTCTCTGTCACATCCATCTCTTGCCTGTGGACTCTTCCCCGCTTGATCTCTGCTGTGAAGCGCCTTGCTAGTAGCCAGGGCATCCGCGGCCACTGTATTAGGTCATACACTTTTACTGGCAGCTGCAGCTGACCTCCAGAGGCATTGGAATGTGGCTCTTATCAGACGCCAGTATTTGCAAGGCTGGGTTACACTGCCGTCACCATGCCAAAACAGCGCCTGGCTTCCTCCCGAGGATCTCGCAGGCCCTCAGCTTTTGCTTTGCAAAAGATGCTTGTCTTTTCTGCACCATATTTGAGGAAAGAGTAATGGAGAGGCCTTGGGTGCTGGTGGATTTTCCAGGAAGAGGGGGATGAGGAGCAGAAAGGTCTTACCAGTGCCTGGGTACCAGTTGCTGAAGAGCCACAGCCTTGGGGGAATGGATACCTGGTCTATACTGCTCCTTCCACTGAGCCCAGAGGATGGTTTCAGGACCTGGTTTAAAAAAATCTCTTCCCCTAGACTTTTGGTCCTTTGGGAGTCTGTGTTGATGCTTGAAGTTCAGGTGGAAGCTGTGGCCAAGAGTGCCAATTCCCAACTATGGCTGGTGTGCCAGTTGAAGCCTTTTCTGGACAGAGATGAGTTGGCCACAGTTATCCATGCTCTGGTAACCTCCAGACTAGACTACTGTAATGCTTTCTACATGGCACTGCCCTTGAATGCAGTTTGGAAGCTGTAGCCGGTGAAGAATGCAGCTGCTAGATTCCTGACTGGGACAGCTAGCCGGAGGCACATCATGCCAGTCTTAAAAGAGTTGCACTGGCAGCCGATTCGCTACCGAGCCCAATTCAAGGTGTTAAGTCTGACTTAAAAGGCCCTAAATGACTTGGGTCCCAAGTCTCTAAAGGAACACATCCTCCGATATCAACCTGCCCGTGCCTTAAGATCTGGACGGGAGGCCCTCCTCGTTGTCCCGCTACCCTCAGCAGCAAAACGGGTGGGCACCGGGGATAAGGCCTTCTCAGTGGTGGCCCCTAGGCTATGGGATACTCTCCCCCTTGAGGTGCGCCAGTCACCTTCATTGTACACATTTTGGAAAGCGTTGGAGACGCACCTCTTTGCCCTGGGGATAGATTTTCTCTTCCCACTTGCAGATGCTGTTGTTTTAATACGTACTGTTGTTGTTTTAATAATGTTTGATTTTGAATGTTGTTACCCGCCTGGAGACCTCCAGGTATAGGGTGCAATGATTGGTTGGTTGGTTGGTTGGTTGGTTGGTTGGCTGGCTGGCGGGCTGGCTGGTTGGTTCCTTGGGGAAGGGAGGGCTGTACTTTATACTACATTTTAACGGTCACAGATGTTGCCTTTTGACAGTTGTGACCCATTCTGGGACCCCCATCTGGAAGGTGGGAAATAAATGCTAATCACAGTCGTAAGCACAGCCGTCTGGACAGAGGGGGACTACAGCTTCCCTTTGCCCAGGGTGAACTTCAGGAGCTTCTGAAGGGAATCAGTTGAGTACCCTGGATCAAACTCATGGGAGCCCTCTGGGGGTCTTTCCAGATCGTGCTAAGCTGATGGGAACTCACACTCTCTGGCTGTTTCCCCATGCAAGCCGTTTGGCTCTGATTGGGCACAGATGTGACCAGGCATGGGTCTGAGAATGGATGTTGGTCATCCCCATGCCATTCCTGGCAACGTGGGCTGGGTGCAGATTCAGCCGTCCCCATGCGAACCACGCCAAATTGAATACAAAATAAAATCTGTGCACATCCCTCCTATCTCTTTATGGGACAGGAGCCTGCCTATTTTCCAAGGTGCGTGCTTAGTGGTGTCTGCTTGGAGAGTCCAAGAGCATCTGAGCCGCTGAGTCTGTATGAAGCTTTCCCGGCGTGGGGGCTGCTGTGGGGTGAAAGCTCTGAACTGTTGCGTCTGTTCAAGGGTTGGGGTGCTTTTATGTGTGTTTTGCAGCACGGTGGGGGCTCTTTGGGATTTCAGGGGGAAGCATGGCCACGGTATTGCGTCCCTTCTCCATCACAGGTCCTCCAGGACACTGTTAACTTGGTTGGTGAAAAGTGGTGTTACTTGTTGTCTGCAGCTTTGCCCTTGTAGGGGCTGGCAGGCAGGACTGACCCTCCACAGTGGCCCAGCACGTGGGCAGACCAGGCTCTTTCTGCACTTGGCCTTATTCCAGGATATATCTCGGGATAGGGCTCAGCTGTCCATAGGCTAATGCAAACCATGGCAGGCCTCATCCAGGGTCTAGCTAGCATGTGGATACCAGGACCCTGTTCTGAGAATAATGATGTTGGGTTCCCTGAGTAGACTAGACCTTCCTTCAGTCTGACCTTCCTTCGTGAGTCAGTTTGGTCTGGTGGTTAAGGAGTGGGACTCTTATCTGGAATTCGATTCCGCCCTCCCCCATGAAGCCCGCTGGGTGACCTTGGACTAGTCACAGCTCTCTTCTGAGCTCACAGCCCCACCTACCTCACAGCGCGTCTGGGGTGAGAAGAAGAACGGAAGGTTTTTCAGTTGTTTTGAGTCCCCTTAAATGGGTTAGAAAAGTGGGGTAGAAAAGCCAACTCTTCTTCTTCCTCCATGAAGCCAGCTGGATGACCTTGGGCTAGTCACAGCTCTCTTTCTGAGCTCTCACAGCCCCATCTTCCTCTCAGGGTGTCTGGGGAGGGGAGAAGAACAGAAGGTTTGTCAGCTGCTTTGAGTCCCCTTAAATGGGTGAGAAAAGCAACGTAGAAAAGCCAACTCTTCTTCTTCTTCCCTTCCACAGTGCGGCTCGGACACTAGAACTCATTGCCCTTCTGAGTGCTGTTGAATTATTAACCATGCTAGACTGGGCCTGCCCTCTGTGGCGCCGTGAATGCCCATTAGAGGACTGGCCCTCTGTGGCTCCCCTGCCCCCCAGTTTCTCATGGGTGGCAAAGCATGGCGTGCGCCATACTGTTTTGCCCTGTGCAGTGGCTTTAGGCAGGGACGCTGTTGCTGTATTCAAGTTCTGGCTTGGCTGGCGAATTCGCTTGACCCTCTCAGCTAGAATTTCTGCCCCTTGGCCTCGCTCGCGCCCTCAGCTTCTGCAGCTGGACGGGGCTGGGAGTTCTGCGCAGCTCTTTGCACACAGTCAACATCTGAAAATGGAAAGGCTGCGTCTGAGCAGCACGGGCACACATCCCGGCAGCAGTGCCAGCAGCTGGGCAAACATCTAACGGCCGGGAGCCAGGGAGCAAGGCAGAGCATCGGGGCATTGGCCATAGCGGTCTGCCAGGCAGCAGGACCCTTTGCAGCTTTACGAATGTCTCTCCTGGCGTTGCCCCTTGGATGGCCGTCCGTCCGTCCATCCGTCCGTGCGTGCGTGCGTACGTCCATCACTGGCTTCATGACGTACGTCGTGCTTCAGGCCTGGCAGAGGTCTCCCAACCGGCCTTGTGGCACAGGGGTGGCCGGAATTAGAGATGGGCACGAATATTCGTGGCTTTTGGTTTGCGTACGAATCCGTACATTCATGTGCGAATCTAATGTTACGACATCCGTACACTGACGTGCTTGTGAATACAAATGCTTGCAACGGATCCAGAGTGCATTCAACGTGGATTGAAGGCGGATTCAGGACAGATTTGATGCTTCCAGAGTGGATATGTTGGAGGATATGTATCCGATACGAATGCATCCGTATCGGATATTCGAACAGAATCCTACCACATTCGAAGGGGATCCATTCGAACGAATATGAATTTTCGGTGTGAATCCAATGTAAATGAAACCATTTGTGCACATCCCTACTGGGAAAGCATTGGAGCCGTGCATGCTGGGAGCAGGGGGCAGGAGGGAGGGGCGAGCTCCCAGGGGAGTGGGCAGTCTGACCCAAGAGGGCCCAAGGGTCTGGTGGGGGATGGACGAGAGCTGGGCCGGGAGGAACAGGGCCATGCAGATGTGGCTGAAAGCTCAGTGCGTCGGGAGTAGGTCTCACAGAGTGCGTGCGTGCGCATGGGTGGGCATGGGCGCATGGGTGTGCCCGGTTCCCCTCTGCGCAGGTGCGTGCCTTCCCCTTGGCTCCACCCCCTTCCCCATCTGTTCCCCCCAGGAAAGGCAGGGGGAGGGCCTGAGTGGAAACGGATAATTAAGACCTTGGTGCGTCTAATTAACGCTCTCCCCTTGCAGCGAATTAATTAGGCTCCAGGTTGCCATGGCAATGGGATGTGACCTAGAAAGGGAAGCGGGGATTTGGGGAGGGGGCCCTCCTCTCCTTTTTGCGTGGGGAGGTGTGGCTCAAGCTACCAGACTCCCAAAGTCCTTCAGCCTCCCATGGCCACCCTTCCCTGCTGGAGACCCCGCCGGACCCCGCTCTGGAGCAAGCCTGGATCTGTAGGCTGCGAAAGAAACCTCTGACTTTCCATGGGTTTATTTGTTTATTTATATTTGTTTATTATTTGTATTTCTATCCCACCCTATACCTGCAGGTCTCAGGGCGGGCGACAACGTTTAAAATCAGACATATATTAAAACAGCAACAGTGTCTGTAAAATGGGAAGAGACAGTATATTCCCATTCAGCCAAAGGCCAGGGCAAAGAGGGACATCTTCACCACCTTCCTAAAATGTACAGTGAAGGAGCCTGATGCACCTCAAGGGGGAGACTGTTCCATAGCTTGGGGCCATCACTGAGAAGGCCCTCTCCCAGGTGCCCACTCCTTTTGCTGCGGAGAGCGGTGGGACAGCCAGGAGGGCCTCCCCTCTAGATCTTAAGGCACGGGCAGGTCGATATGGGAGTGTTTCCTTGGATATTTGGGACCCAAGTCATTTAGGGCCTTATAAGTCAGAGTTAAAACCCTGAATTGGGCTCGATAGCAAATTGGCCGCAGGGCAGCTCTTTTAAGACGTACGATATGCGTCTGGCCAGCTGTCCCGGTCAGCAGCCTAGCAGCTGCATTCTGCACCAGCTGCAGCTTCCGAACCATCTTCAAGGGCAGCCCCATGTAGAGCGCATTACAGTAGTCCAGTCTGGAGGTTCCCAGGGCATGGATGACTGTGGCCGAGTCATCTCTGTCCACACACAGTGGAGACCACGTCCATTGGCTTTCCCGCCATTCGCCCACAGCCTACCCTCTTCTCAAGAGTAGCTGGTGGGACAGCTACCCCCCACCCCGTGCAGAAAAGTGGTCCGTGGACACCCTTTGACGTCCAGGCGGCATCACATGGACACCCAAGGAGGCCTAGAAACAGACTTTCAACAGGGAGAAGGGCTTCCGGTTGTACTGGCCACCATTCCCAGATGGCCGGGCTTTCTTTGGAGTTGTCTGCTTCCATAGAACTCAGCTTCCTTCCTGGCCTTTGCTGCCTGTCATCTCCTGGTCTCCATCTTCCATATTGACTCAGTGACGTTCAAAACCCAAGGTCTTCTCCCTGTCTAAGGCATTCTGTTGACCCTCCTTCCTCATAACTTCCTGAAATCCAGCAACTGAACCCTGAACCAGCCCAGCCCAGCCCTGGTTTTGCTTCTAAAGTTCTCAAGAACATAGGCTTCTGGGCATGGGATGCGCTGAATACCTGAACAGAAGATGGGCTTCATCATCCACACATGGCCTTCTTCTGCACCACAGCCTCCATCCCTCTCTGCCACCTTGTGCTGCCATGGAATGATGGGAAGTTGGAGCTCAGGAGCATCCAAAGGTCCACAGCTGAGGCCCCCTGGCCTAGCACATTTCCAAAAGAAGTCCTTCCTTGGACTGGAACACCTCCCTTACAAAATCAGGCTGCATTGTCTAGGCCTCTTCAGCCTTGAAAGACGGCGTTTAAGAGGCAACTTGATTGAAGAAGATAAAATCGTGCATGGTATAGAAAAAGCAGAGAGAGAAATTTTATTTTCTCCATCACACAACACTAGAACCAGGGAGCCTCTATGAAGCTGATGGGCAGGAGAGTCGGATCAGACAAGGGTTAGGATTTCTTCACCCAGAGGGCCATCAGTCTATGGAATTGGCTGCCGGATGAGGTGGGGACAGCAACCAGCCTAGATGGCTTTAAGGAAGGGTTAGACACATTCATGGATGACAGATGTATAAATGGCTACTAGAATGGATGTCTGAGTACATCTTTCAGGCTGGGGGACAAACAGGAGGCCTCTAAGGCCATTTGCTGGGATTTGAGAGTGCAAGAAAGTTTGCCCTTGTCTCTGCTTGGGATACCCATGAGCTGTTGATGGGCCATTGTATGAGATGGGATACTGGATTACATGGGCTTTGGCCGAATCCAGCAGGGCTCCTCATAGGTTCTTATGGACTACATGGGCTGTGGCCTGATCGAGCAGGGCTCCTCTGAGGTTCTTATGGGCTAGATGGCCTGTGGCCTGATCCAGGAGGGCTCCTCTGAGGTTCTTATGGACTAGATGGGCTGTGGCCTGATCCAGGAGGGCTCCTCTGAGGTTCTTATGGACCAGATGGGCTATGGCCTGATCCAGGAGGGCTCCTCTGAGGTTCTTTTGGACCAGATGGGCTGTGGCCTGATCCAGCAGGGCTCCTCTGAGGTTCTTATGACCAGAAGGCCCATGATGCATTGGCTGCTTTCACTAAGTGTCCACGTGTAAGTGGGGAACTTCCCAGACCCTGGTGTGCAGGGCTTCTTGATATCCCTCTCCTGAAGAGAAAAGTGTTTGGTTCTCATGCTTCCTGTCTCTCCCTTCTCCTCCTCTCCAGATATCCGAGACAGCGGGAAGAAGCCGGTCATGCTTTTCATCCACGGCGGATCCTACATGGAGGGGACGGGCAACATGTTTGACGGCAGTGTCCTTGCCGCGTATGGAAACGTGATCGTTGTCACCATGAACTACCGTCTCGGCGTCCTGGGTATGGGGCTCTGGGCCTGCCCCACCATTGCTTTCAAGGGGGGGGGGGGTGAATTGTGACTTTTGTGCCTCATCAACTTGCATCGCTTTCTCCCTGCTGCAAATTTGTCCCTCGGGGAACCGGGGAAGGAGGGAGGGAGGCTGACGTAGGTGTTATGAACTGCTTGAACGTGCTCTCATTTAGGGAAGAAGACATTTATCCAATCCTTTTCCAGGGCACCGTGAAAGGCTCAATGATCTCTCTGTGTCTTCCACCCGGGTCCCTTTCTTTCCCTGTTCCTACTGGTCACCCAAGACGGGCTTTCAAAAGGACAGGAAACTCTCCCTCTGTGCCCCTTTGGGAAAAGAGCCCACGAGGAATTTAGGGTTTTGCAGTGAAATCTTTTGCAGGGTGAGGAGTTCCGCTTCCCCTTTGTAACTTCATGGAAAGCATCTCTGGCCAGAGGGTCTCCCTAACTTGCAGGGACCTCTGGGTGGTGGGACCCTAGGTGCAACAGCTTTGCCCAGTGGCCCCATTGCACACCACGGCGAGGTCTGAGTGGCAGCAGAACTGCGCACTCAGGTTAGGCGTTGCAGGGTTCTAGCGCAGACCCGGAGCCGGAGAACCTGCTGAGTCGGCATCAAAGTGTGGTTGGAGCCCCCGCCCCGCCCCCTCCCTCCATTCCCCCTATGGGTGTGAAATTTACCCAGGCACAGCTGAAATTAATATTTCATTAAAAAGCTTTTAATAATTAACAGCAAGGCCTCGTTATCTCGGCAAAAGGGCCCTGGGATGGAGCAATGATTAATTTTAAAGGAGACCAGTCATGTGTAGACGCAGCGTTTAGCAGAGGCAAGAGAAATGCCTTCGCATCCATCACTTCCCCGGGCAACTTTTCCTTGAAATCGATGGTGAAGATCGCCTTCTTCCTTAAAATGTCCACCCTGGGCCATGTGCCAGTTCCAAGCGGGATGGAGGCTGGCTAACGAGCAGCCTCGTCTTCGGAGACAGAAGGAAGAAGCGGGAAAGAGAGACGACCAGGGTGCCTGGTTCTGTGCGCAGATCTGCAAGGACAGAAGCCCACGCCGTCTCCTCGCCTTAGCGGCTGGGCAGCCATGATTTGGTTGGCCAAGGCTCTGATCCCTGAGAAATGCTGGATGGGAAACAAGCGCGGTCGCCCAGCGTTAACTAGCATTTGCACCAGCTAATGACAGCCTAAGCCTCACACGATAGGTCACTCACCTGTGGCCGGTCCTCTTCGGGGCGCCGCCATTTTGGTGGTGGCACCCTATGCAACTGCGCATGCGTCGGTGCCATTGCCATGATGAGGCTGATGCTCTGCACATGTGCAGTCTCCACACCTAATCAACAGTGAGGGAACTTCTGGGAAGGCAGGGGGCATTTGGGGGCTGTAGCAGCCGCCTCCAAGTGTATACGCCCTTCCCCAGAAGTTCCCTACTCATGCACTTCCGGCTGTAGTGTGGATAGGCTCCACATCCCGATTCCAAGTCCATGCAGCAATGGAGCCCAATGTCTCTCCTGACCCCAAAGAGTTGAGGCTTGAGGTTCCTGGACAGGGCAAGACAAAATGACACACACCTTAAGGGATGCCTGGATATGTATCCAGCCTGGATAACGTGGAGAAGGATTAGATAAATTTGTGGAGGACAGGCGGGTCAGTGGCTACCACAGTGGATGCCAAGGTGCTGCCTCCTGGTTGTGGTGGAATCAGGCAGGATGCCGCTGAGGGCTGTTTGCAGGCAGATGAGAGCCAGTGAAGGTTTTGCCCTCGTCTTCTGTTTGAAATGCCCAGAAGCAATGGGTGGGCCACTGTGTGAGACGGGCTGCTGGACTGGATGGGCTGTGGCCTGATCCAGCAGGGCTCCTCTCAGGTTCTTATGGACCAGATGGGCTGTGGCCTGATCCAGCAGGGCTCCTCTGAGGTTCTTATGTTCTAGATGGGCTATGGCCTGATCCAGCAGGGCTCCACTGAGGTTCTTATGGACCAGAAGGGCTGTGGCCTGATCCAGCAGGGCTCCTCTAAGGTTCTTATGGACTAGATGGGCTGTGGCCTGACCCAGCAGGGCTCCTCTCAGGTTCTTATGGGCTAGGTGGGCTGTGGCCTGATCCAGCAGGGCTCCTCTTAGGTTCTTATGGACTAGATGGGCTGTGGCCTGACCCAGCAGGGCTCCTCTCAGGTTCTTATGGGCTAGGTGGGCTGTGGCCTGATCCAGCAGGGCTCCTCTGAGGTTCTTATGGACTAGATGGGCTGTGGCCTGATCCAGCAGGGCTCCTCTTAGCTTCTTATGGACTGGATGGGCTGTGGCCTGCTCCAGCTGGGCTCCTCTTAGGTTCTTATGAACTGGATCGGCTCTGGCCTGATCCAGCAGGGCTCCTTTGATGTTCTTATGATGTAGTTCCTCAGTATAATGAGCATACTGGACCTTCAGGCTTTGGGTGCCTTCAGATGTCAAGAGAGAACTGCGGGATCTTCTTTAGATACCTCAATTACCTCTTGCTGCTTCTGTCAATGCTCATCTCGTCTGTTGGCTCTTCTTGTTCCTGTTCCCAGTTACCCGGATGTTAGCAAGTTCCTGCCCCACTTCACTTTCTTTCCCCCCGCCCCCATGCTTTCTAGCATCCGGGTATTTTGGAACAGAACGATAACACGAAGATCTGGTGGACAGATATAAGGAATCGCCACTGTGGGAAACCGAGCATTAATTGCCCGATGTGTAATACCAGTCTTTCAGGACATCCCCTTAATATCCCAGAACTGTGGGATGGCCACAGATATGTGCTCCAATCCCAATATAGTCCCAGCCTGGGATAATTGTGCCTGGGCGCATCCTAAGTTGGAGCATTCCTTCTTGACCCAAGGATCCAAAAATGTATCTCATTCCATTCCGGGTTGAACCTCCCTCCTTCAGTCACAACCAGCTTTGTGTGTCTTCTGCATCTTTTTCCTCTTCCTCTTCCAAAGACCATCTTTCCTTGCTTTGTCCTGGCAGGGTTCATGAGCACTGGGGACCAGTCTGCCAAAGGGAACTATGGACTTCTGGACCAGATCCAGGCCTTGCGTTGGCTAAATGAAAACATTGGCCATTTTGGCGGCGACCCGGAGCGGATCACCATCTTTGGCTCCGGAGCCGGGGCCTCCTGCGTCAACCTCCTCATCCTCTCCCACCACTCGGAAGGTAATGTTCCCGTTTAAGAAATTGATTAGAAAGGGACCACAGGACAGAACAGACCTCCTCTATCATCGAATGACCAGGAAGCATGCCATAGCTGTAACTTTAATTTTATTTTGACTTACCTTTGTTTTTTAACTTGCTGTGCATTAGTATAGGTTGGGGGTATAACTCTAAACAAAGACATGATAATTAAATAAACAGTAGCTCGTAGGCTTCATAGGGCTTCTTTTAAGACTGAATTGTATGTCAAAACAAAGGAGGGATTGCCATGTGGTCTTGGCTTGAAAGTAGCCCGATGAATCTTAGGGTGTTTTTCCACTGTCAAAAAGTACCCATTTTTGCACCCATTTCGGACCCATTTGGGGGTGAGCCGGATGATCCCATTTCCACCACGGCACCCATTTGGGACCCGATTGTTTCCACTGCCGTGGGGGAAATCCAGATCTAATGGGTACATTTTGGCCTTTAATCTGGATTTTCTGTAGACCCCATTAATGGAGTCTACAACGGGGTCTTCTGCCAGAAAATCCGGATTAAAGGGAGCCTGTTTTCACTGGAAACAGGCGATGGGGTCCAAAGGAGGCTAGGGGGAGGGGATGCACCCATTGCCCCCCCCCAAACCTAGGCTCCGAAGTCACTTTGAAGCCACTTTGAAGCCACTTTGAAGTAATTTCAAAGTAATTTTGAACTCATTTTGAAGTCATTTCGAAGTCTGTGCAAAATAGCTCCGGAATGCCTTTGAAGTCTGTGCTGATTTTCGAAGTGAACTTCGAAGTGAACTTTGAAGTGACTCCGAAGTGACTCCAAAGTCATTTTGAAGTTCACTCCAAAAATCAGCACAGACTTCAAAGGCACTCCAGAGCTATTTTGCACAGACTTCAAAATGACTTCGAAGTCAATTTGAAGTGGCTTTGAAGACTGCCCCCCCCCCGCCCCCCGAAACACCTGGGGTAATGGACCGACCCCTTGGGGGTCGATCCGGACTCCCCACATGGGTGCAAAGCTGTTTCCACATCAGTGTGGAAACACACTGGGTGCTTCCCTTAATCCAGATCTACTAGATCTGGATTAAGGAATGTACCCATTCCTTAGATCCGGATCTTCTTAGATCTGGATCTGAGGTCTGCAGTGGAAAAACACCCATGGTGCACTTTTTCCATGTATGCCCCCAATTGCCAGCTACTATTAGAAACGTGGCTCTTTTGCCCAGGCTTCTTATCCCTTCTCCACGTATCTCCAATGTTCTTATTTCTTCCCAACTAACAGGTTTATTCCAAAAAGCCATTGCTCAGAGTGGTACAGCCATCTCTAGCTGGTCCGTGAACTACCAGCCCCTCAAATACACCCGGATGCTGGCCTCCAAGGTTGGCTGCGACCACATGGACACCAGCGATACCGTCGAATGCTTGAGGCGCAAGCCCTACCGGGAGCTGGTAGACCAGGACATCCAGCCTGCCCGCTACCATATCGCGTTTGGCCCCGTGGTGGACGGGGACGTGGTGCCTGACGACCCAGAGATCCTGATGCAGCAGGGGGAGTTCCTCAACTATGACATTCTCATTGGGGTGAACCAGGGAGAGGGCCTGAAGTTCGTGGAGGATTCCATGGAGAGCGAAGACGGCATCTCGGCCAGCTACTTTGACTTCACCATTTCCAATTTTGTGGACAACCTGTACGGCTACCCGGAAGGCAAAGACATCTTGCGGGAGACCATCAAATTCATGTACACAGACTGGGCGGACAGGGACAATGGCGAGATGCGTCGCAAGACGCTGCTGGCCCTCTTCACGGACCACCAGTGGGTTGCTCCTGCGGTGGCCACAGCCAAGCTCCACGCGGAATACCAGTCCCCTGTCTACTTCTACACCTTCTACCACCACTGCCAGACGGACACTCGGCCCGAATGGGCTGACGCGGCCCATGGGGATGAGATCCCGTACGTCTTTGGCGTGCCCATGATCGGGGCCACGGACCTCTTTCCCTGCAACTTCTCCAAGAATGACGTCATGCTGAGTGCTGTCGTCATGACCTACTGGACCAACTTTGCCAAGACCGGGTGAGCGGATGAGGGCAGAGTGGAAAAGCTGCAAGAGGGGAAGGGAAAGGACGGGGCAGAGACTTGTGGGGTAGGATAAGGATAGGGAGACCCTGGATGGGAGGCATGGTTGCCAGAGGAGCTCAGGTGCAGCCTTAGATAAGAACCTAAGGGTAGCCCTGCTGGAACAGGCCACAGCCCATCTAGTCCATGAGAACCTAAGAGGAGCCCTGCTGGATCAGGCCACAGCCGATCCAGTCAATAAGAATCTAAGAGGAGCCCTGCTGGATCAGGCCACAGCCCATCTGGTCCATAAGAACCTAAGAGGAGCCCTGCTGGATCAGGCCACAGCCCATCTAGTCCATGAGAACCTAAGAGGAGCCCTGCTGAATCAGGCCACAGCCCATCTAGTCCATAAGAACCTAAGAGGAGCCCTGCTGGATCAGGCCACAGCCCATCTAGTCCATGAGAACCTAAGAGGAGCCCTGCTGAATCAGGCCACAGCCCATCTAGTCAATAGGAACCTAAGAGGAGCCCTGCTGGATCAGGCCACAGCCCATCCAGTCGATAAGAACCTAAGAGGAGCCCTGCTGGATAAGGCCACAGCCCATCCAGTCCATAAGAACCTAAGGGGAGCCCTGCTGGATCAGGCCACAGCCCATCTAGTCAATAAGAACCTAAGGGGAGCCCTGCTGGATCAGGCCACAGCCCATCTAGTCAATAAGAACCTAAGGGGAGCCCTGCTGGATCAGGCCACAGCCCATCTAGTCCATAAGAACCTAAGAGGAGCCCTGCTGGATGAGGCCACAGCCCATCCAGTCCATAAGAACCTCAGAGGAGCCCTGCTGGATCAGGCCACAGCCCATCCAGTCCATAAAAACCTCAGAGGAGCCCTGCTGGATCAGGCCACAGCCCATCTAGTCCATAGGAACCTAAGAGGAGCCCTGCTGGATCAGGCCACAGCCCATCTAGTCCATAAGAACCTTAGAGGAGCCCTGCTGGGTCAGGCCACAGCCCATCTAGTCCATAAGAACCTCAGAGGAGCCCTGCTGGATCAGGCCACAGCCCGTCTGGTCCATAAGAACCTCAGAGGAGCCCTGCTGGATCAGGCCACAGCCCATTTAGTCCATAAGAACCTAAGGGGAGCCCTGCTGGATCAGGCCACAGCCCGTCTGGTCCATAAGAACCTCAGAGGAGCCCTGCTGGATCAGGCCACAGCCCATCTGGTCCATAAGAACCTCAGAGGAGCCCTGCTGCATCAGGCCACAGCCCATCCAGTCCAGCATCCCTTCTCATATGGTGGCCCACCAGTTGCCCATGGGCATCTCAAGCAGAGACAAGGGCGAACCTTCCCCTGCTCTCAAATCCCAGCAAATGGCCTTAGAGGCCTCCTGCTTGTCCCACGAGCCCGAAAGGTGGACTTAGGCATCCATTCTAGTAGCCATTGTTAGATCTGTCATCCGTACATCTGGCCTCCTCTTTCCAGTTGTGAGGCTAGATAGTAAAGACATATGACTGTAAACCGCTTAAAAATAGGGGCCAGTCAAGCAGGTGAGGTGGATACGGGCCATTTGAAGCATCAGATTATCAAATCAGCTGATAATTAATGTGGTTTTTAAACCACATTTGGTTTTGCAAATGAAATTCAAGCCTACCCTCCATTAATTAGCTCGGCTGCTCTGGGCCCTGGTGAATGTACATCTTCTAGAACTCCAGCGCTGTTACTGGGTTTGGAATACACTTTGGACTCATCCAAGCAGACATGTTTCTTTATGCATGGGTTTTTTTTGGGGGGGGGGATGGAAAGAAAAAAGGAGCATACAAGGTATGTGTTAGTTATACTGGCAAATGAGGATTGCTAGATTAGCGTCCCCTTCCGTGTTAAAATCAACAGCGGATGACTTTGAAAGTGGTCAGGTGGGACTCGGAGGATCATAAAAGGAGTTTAATTCAATAAGGATGTTGGAGGTGTTAATGAGGAAGAGGGGAAGCCTCAGATGTCTTCACACACCAGCAGTCTGTGTGTCTAAGATTTGCACAGAGTTTGTGATGAGTGGGGGCACAATTCATTTCTGGTGTGGGGCTCCACTGTGCATTCCACAGGACGTACCCCCCCCCCCAATTGGAATGACCCCTGACTCATCCAGCAGGGCTCCCGTTAGGTTCTTAAGCACTGAGAATATTGATACAGAGCTGTGGACAGTTTTATCACTTAAGACCAGCCTGACAAGTCAGGACAGCTGGACCAGACCTGCAGTCCTTTCAGGCCTGAACCCCGTCTGCAGAAGTCACCAGGAGGCCCAGGTGGAGACCCATCACGTCAAAGGACCCCTGGGTTAACTTCTTAACCTGTGCCCAGATTAATCTGGAATTTTCAAGAAGAAGAAGAGTTGGCTTTTCTATTCCACTTTTCTCACCCATTGAAGAGGACTCAAAGCAGCTGACAAACCACCTGTTCTTCTCCCTTAAGGGGACTCAGAGTGGCTGACAGACCTTCTGTTCTTCTCCTTTAAGGGGAGTCAAAGCTCCCTAACCACTAGACCAAACTGGCTCCCACAAACCTAAATTACAGTTGGGTCCCCCATACCCGCTGGTCTGGTAACCATGGTTTCACTTATCCATGGTCAACCAGACCACCACCACGCCTGCACTGGCGCACAGTTTCCCAGTGTTTAAAATATCTGTGGTTTTCTGGACCTGGAACCTATCCCCCATGGATATGGGGCCCCAACTGTATAAAACTTGAAAATCTGGGAAGCTGCATCCACCCTCACTATCAAGTCACTGGACCAGCAGGTGTACCAGGAGGCTGTAGTGGTTAAGGAGCCGGACTCTTATCTGGGAGTACCAGGTTTGATTCCACACTCCTCCATGAAGCCAGCTGGGTGAGCTTGGGCTAGTCACAGCTCTCTTCTGAGCTCTCACAGCCCCACCCACCTCACAGGATGTCTGCTGTGGGGAGAAGAACAGAAGGCTTGTCAGCCGCCTTGAGTCCCCTTAAATGGACACAAGCAGGGTAGAAAAGCCAACGCTTCTGGCATCCTTGTGTCTGGAATATTCCCCAGTTCAGAACTGCTCACAATGTAGAGATGCTTCTAAGAGCGAAGCAGTTAGCAGGCTTTGCATAAGAGCTCAGACAGAAGGCAGCAGGTTAATTACAACCAGGAGGAGCTGACCCAAGCAGGTACAAATGGAAACGCCTTCTCCATCATGCACCGGTTCATGTGGCAAGAGGGGGCCACTATTTATGGCCTCTTCTTCAGCCACCGGACCTGCAGCAACGTTTCAATATCCGGCCTCCTTTTGGGGCCATCGCACTTGACTCTCTGCTTCCTAAACTCACCCCTGTGGAGAGATCTCCTCTTAACGACCGAAAGAGTACTGGACACGCCAGACAAAGGTTCAAATTACAAACCGAGGTATAATTTTGCAGTAGAGATGCTGGAGCAATTTACTCTGAGCATTTCAGTCTCCAAATCAATATATTTTAAGAGGACAGGAGCATTTAAACGCACCGCAGGGGCATGGGTGTCATTGCAACGTGGACTGCAAAATCAGCGAGGAAAGTCGGTTTTCTGAACCGCTTCAGAAACGTTGGCCACATGTGGAGCCGCCAAGGTCACTAGTGAAGATTCCTTAATTTTACCGGTGCAACATTTGCATAGTTCAGGCAAAAATTAATAAAATAAAAAATAGCATCAGGAGCTATGGCTGGGTCAGCTTTAAGGTGTCACAAGTGGACCGTTGTCCCAGAGGGCAGCCAGATGTGAGAAGGCTGGAGTGACTCCTCTGTGATTATGGCTTCCTAGCTTGTCAATCCCGCAGCCTGAGCGTCTTCACAAGTCTCACGCATTTGTGAATTCACCTCCGAATGCCTGTATGTGCAAGCTGGCACCTCCACATGGGTGCGTGCTTGTTTTGGCTTCCACACATGCGTGGTGGACGGCGCTACCAGGGCTGCTCCGTCCAGAAGGTAAGGGGAACGCACTATTGTGGGAAAACCTGCAGCCGGCAAGGGGTCTCCCGGCAATAGGATTTAGCATTTTTTCGGGGCAGGACGAGGGGCTGTGGTGGGATTGCCTCAGACATGTGAGGCAGTGATGTCATGGCGGCACCGTAATGACGCTGTGTTCCCCCATGGCCTGGGACTAGCGGTGTGCACAGATATTCAGGACATACGATATTCGTACAAATTCGGACATTTGTTATATAAATTAAATGTTACGACACTCATGTATTGGCATTCGTATTCGTATGAATGTTTCAGGACGTCTGTGAAACGGGAGGTGGGAAAGCAGCCGGATCCAGAGTGCATTCAGCATGGTTTGAGGGTGGATTCAAAGTGCATTCAGGGTGGATTTAACGCTTTCAGAGTGAACATGTTATGGGATACATACTGGATATGTATCGGATATTATTTATATTTCTATCCCACCCTATACCCAAAGGTCTCTGGGCGGGTAACAACCTTAAAATTCACCGTATCAACCATAACAGTAGATAATAAAACAATAAAAACCATCACAGCGTCTAAAATCCAACATGTTCAAAACAAAACAATATCAAGTAAAACAGTGGTGTTTACAGTGGGGAAACATGCCTGACATTTAGCCAAAGGACAGAGCAAAGAGGTGCGTCTTCACTGCCTTCCTGAACACAAACAGAGAAGGAGCCTGACACACCTCAAGGGGGAGACTATTCCACAGCCTGGGGGCCACTACTGAGAAGGCCCTCTCCCGGGTGCCCACCAGCCTCGCTACTGAAGGTGGTGGGACAACCAGGAGGGCCTCCCCTCTGGATCTTAAGGCGCGGGCAGGTCGACATGGGAGAAGGCGCTCCTTTAGATATTTGGGGCCTGAGTCATTTAGGGCCTTATAAGTCAGATATGTATTGGATACGTATCAGATATGTGTGGACACGTATTGGATATATATCAGATACATATGTGTCTGTATCAGATATTTGTATTGAATAGAATCCTACCACATTTGAAGGGGATCTGTTTAAACGAATATGAACTTTCTTACATTTGTTTCGATACCCATTCATGTACATCCCTGCCTGGGACGCATGAAACAGTGGTGTGAAAAGCTGCGTGGAAACCTTCCTTTGGTCTCACCAGTCTGCAGCGGAGCAAAGGGCAGCCTTGTGGGCTCAAAGGCAGCTTCCAAGAGCATCACACACACCCTGGAAGCAACTCAGGGATGCCACGTCTGCCTCAGTCTCCTTCAGGTGATAAGGAGATGGTGGATTTTGGCCACCTGCCACCCCAGCACAGAGCGCGCCTCCACCCTCAAACGTGGGGATCAGCGTGAATTTTATTTTATTTATTTTTTGCAGTAAAATAGTATTGAGTCGGATGCAAGAAAATTAGTATTTGTTCAAATAAATCCCTTCAAATAGGATTTAAATTTGATACATAGGTTCCATAGGAATTCTATCGGAATGACAGATACAAATCGTATATGAATCCCATGTGAATATGTAACGAAGCTTCGTACGAATGTCTGGAAACGTTCGATTTTGAATTCTAATGTCTGAATTTGTATGAATTTCGAATGTTACGAATCTTTGTGCAGATCCCTGCTCAGCGTTGTCTCTGGCCTCTTCCCACCCAGCAGTTGGTGATGGGACGGTGGAGGAGGCAGAAGAGCTTTTTGGCCCTCGATGAGCTAAGCATGGAGGGACGGGTCGAAGGGAGAGGGGTGACCAAGGCCTCCACGGTCCCGATCTTGTGGGGTCCCTAGAAATGCGACACGCGTCAGCATCTCGATTCCTTCTCCTTCCTTTTGCAGGGACCCCAACCAGCCTGTGCCGCAAGACACCAAGTTCATCCACACGAAGCCCAACCGCTTTGAGGAGGTGGTGTGGACCAAATTCAACACGAAGGACAAGCAGTACCTCCACATTGGCCTCAAGCCCCGTGTGCGGGACAACTATCGGGCCAACAAGGTGGCGTTTTGGTTGGAACTGGTGCCCCACCTCCACAACCTCCACGAGCCCCCTTACACGTCGACGACCACCCGGATACCCCCCGACGTCACCCGCTGGCCCACCACCCGGTTGGGACCCAGCACCACCCGCCGGCCCATCCCGACCCTCCCCCCGGACGAGGACGACGTCGTCAGGCCCCAGCGCTACGTCCCCTTCCCCGCGGGACACTCGCGGGACTACTCCACGGAACTGAGCGTCACCGTGGCCGTGGGCGCCTCCTTGCTCTTCCTCAACATCCTGGCGTTTGCCGCCCTCTACTACAAGCGGGACAAGCGTCACGAACTGCGCAGCGGGCGGCGCCTCAGCCCTCAGCGCAACGCCGCCAACGACCTGGTCCACGGGGGCCAGGAGGAGGAGATCATGTCCCTTCAGATCAAGCACTCGGAGCATGACACCCACGACCTGGAGCCACTCCGGCCCCACGAAATCCTGCGCCCGGCCTGCCCTCCCGACTACACACTGGCCCTCCGCCGGGCACCGGACGACGTCCCCCTGATGACGCCCAACACCATCACCATGATCCCCAGCACCATCACGGGAATGCAGGCGTTGCACCCTTTCAACACCTTCCCCACCGGACACAACAACACCCTTCCGCACCCCCACTCCACCACCCGTGTATAGTTGCCCCCCCCCCCCGGTATCCCGGGCCGCTTGGCTACGGTGGCCACCATCCACCTTGCCCAAAGGGGGAGGCATCTTTCCCGCCACGTGGACGGGTCTTTTGTATAACATTGTGGGGGAAAAGGCGACAGAGGGAATCGACGGAAACTCCACGCGTGGGCATGGGGGGCTGGGCAGCTCCTCAGCCAGCTTCAGCGTGACGTTGGCGCCTTCCATTCTCGTCCCGCAGCATGGCATGGCACGGCGCTGGAGACGAAGGTGTGTGAAAGGTCCATCCTCCTCCCGAGTTCCTCAAGACAGGAGCCCTGGATGCCAGCTTCCTTTTGGAAGCGGGCTCGGAGCCGGCAGGAAGGGGCGCTGTGGAGAGAGAAGCCGTGGCCCGTGGGGTGGGGCAGCGGAGAAGCTACCGTCATTCCAGGCATGATTCAGCCGCCAGCCTCCATTCATCTTCACTGGGATGGTGAAGCGGCTGCGCCCTTCCTCGCAGCGCTATGGGGTTACGTGGGGGTGTCGCTCTCTTTGCATGGTTGAAAAATAAACCAGTTGCTTTGCCCAAACGGCTTACGCCACTCAGAGTGGTTGACAGAAAAAGGACCACCACCACCGCGCCTACTCTGCTGGACGGGTGATGGATGGAGAGCCCCAGTCGCCACCGGGTGCCTGACTTTTGAGAGGCTCTCATCCATTTTCCTTCTTCCTGCCACAACAGGTGCTCAGGGCTGGGCGGAAGGAAGGGGTGGGCTGGGGGGCTGCATCCGGTCAAACGCTCGGCCATTTCTTCAGAACTGAGAGGAAGCGAAAGGGAGAAAGGAAGGCAAATCCTTTGATGTTGTTTTTGGAGCTGAATCCACACTGGGGGTGGGGAGGGGGCAAATGGGCCTTGGCCACCCTCCCCTGCCACGGGCCTCTGCTTCCCCTCCCCAAGCGTCAGGCCCAGCGCCGGCACCCCTCCTGTTCCCAAATGGCGGAATGACCCCCAGCTGGCACGAGAAGCCCCCTCCCTCCTTCCCTAGCAGAGTGTGGGGAGTTAGAAACACCCCTTCCCCAGCCTCCCTGCCATGACCTGAAGGGAGTCCTGATGCCCAGTTCTCAAACCCCGCAGGACGGAGGGGCCTTGCCAGGCCTTTATGGGCTACCTGGCTGGTGGCTGTTCAGAACCAAGTGGTATTTTGCCTTAGGAGGTGCGGGAAAGCCCAGATATTCCTCAAGGGGCAACACAGGGCCGCTGCTCAGAAAGTGGGGAGGGGGCTGGGCACCCCCAGGAGAAAATCCACAGAACAAGAATTGGCCTAGGCGACAACTCTTCCTGATATGGGCGATTGGAGGATAACGGGGGATAGAGGTTTTAAGGAAAGGGTTAGGAGGCCAAAGTGGTGCCCATTGCTTTTATTTGCTTCCCCCCCCCTTTCCCTTTTTATGTCTGGGGAGGGGGAGATGTTACAGTTAGGCAAAGCGAGAACAAGCGCCGAGACTTAGGGGTTCCGGTCATTTTTCTCAAGCCAGGGTGAGCAGCCCGAGGGCCACTGGCCACAACCAAGCCAAGTCACCCAGCCCCAAACCCTGGTGAATAACACCTGCTTTAAAATGATCGCTTGGAGAACGCCACGGTCTGGTTTGGCTTTGGGGTGGGCTAAATCCTGGGGTGCGTTCAGACCCGTAACACTAGCGCACCGCTGTTCTGGATCCCCTGCGGCCCCCCTTGGTCTCCTTGCGCTTTGAAAGACACCCCCACCCCCACCCAAAGACCCTTCTCCGTCAGCAGTGATGGTCCTGGCCGAGGCAGAACTCTCCTTTGCACACCCACGGATATGCCCCCCCCCAGGGTTGGGGACGGCACAGCTTTTGTCCCAGCCTGAAACGCATTCTGTTAAACTAAGAAGGTTAAAGTCTGCAAAGGGCCCATAAAGTTGAGCGGAGGTGGTTCCGTGGCTTGGTTGAGGGCCACGAGGAAACCAGAAGTCTGGGGGCTGATAGTGGAAGCCAGGGAATGTGGGGAAACATCCCTCGGAACATGCCTGTCTCTCTGCCCCAAGACAACTCCCCCGTTCCCCGATTCATCACACACAAGCCCTAGACAGGCTGCTATAGGTCGTGTGGCTCCACAGAACGGCTCTTCTTGCCTGCTGGTTCCTCTCGCGTGTCACCCGGCTTGCCTGTGTGGACTGGGCTCTGGGCTCCAGGGGCACCTCTGAGGCTATGAAGGGCACCTTCCTGCCACGCATAGCCCCCATCCTTGGGGTCTGGAAGGCGGGGGGTGATTGAGGCAGCGGGCTGATGATGGGCTGATGGCTCTTACACTGTTGCCAGTTTGGTCTAGTGGTTAGGGAGACCGACTCATTATCTGGGAATACTGGGTTTCATTCCACCCGCCTCCACGAAGCCAGCTGGGTGACCTTGGGAGAGTCACAGCTCTCTTCTGAGCTCTCACAGCCTCACCTACCACACAGGGTATCTGTTGTCGGGAGAAGAACAGAAGGCTTATCAAGGGGTAGAAAAGCCAGCTCTTCTTCTTTGGGGGGGGGGGGGTGAGGTGGGACTAAGGGGGGAGTTGCTGGTGGAAGCCCTTCCTCCATGCAGTGGCTTGCTGGCTTTTTAGAAGCCAGCTCAGTACTGGGGGAGTGGGGAGCTATCCCAGTGACTCCCCCTGGCTGGCCACCACTGCCAGGTGTTGATTCCATGCAAGGCAGGATCCTGTGATTTCCGACAGGTGTTTTTGGGTCCCTCGGAAAAACCTTCAGGGGATTCAGGGATATTGAATCCAAACAGATATTGGGAAAGCAGTCCTTTCTGGTTTCAAAAAAGGGGGAAAAGCACATTTTATTGGGCGTTACCGTGGCCGTGGTCAAGCCTTCCCTCGAAACCTTCTTCCGCGAAGGTGTGACCACGGCCCACCGTCTCTCTCTCTCCCTCTGCTGCCTTTCTCTGTTCTTGTGCCTCTGCCATTTCTTCTGGGAAATTTTGGTTTCTTTCTGTGTTTTCCAAATACTCTTCTGGTGGAGGGGGAAGGATGAAAAGGGTGGGCGAAGGTCCGGTGGGAAAGGGAAGGAATTTTGTTCTAAAGCCATTCTGAGACTCCATCTAACTTTGCGATGTTTCAAGTTGGTTTCCTTTTTTTAAAAAAAGAGTTTATTATAAATATAAATAAATATATATATCCATTTTTTTAAAAAAGGAAAACAATTATTTTGTAAGAAAAAAAATTTAAATAAATAAAAAAGCAAAATCTGTGCCAAAACTCAGCAAACTTGGATGGGGGTGGGGAGCATATTTCATGGTGGGCGGGGAGGGGGTGGGTCAGAATGTCCTCTCGTTTTGTAGCCCAAGTTTGCTGGGACTTGTGTGAAAAAAGTCTGTGCCAAGGAACGGAATGCATTTCTGACATCGGTTGCACCTCTGGCAGAGAGATGTCAACGCCTTACACTGTTGCCAAACGCCACCCGCCCACCCGCCCACCCGCCCACCTGCCCCCTTCACTCTTGCGCACCCTGTTGCATCGACTGCACTATCTCAGATCTGTCTGCCAGCGGAGAAAAGCACAGGCCGCTTTGCTTGGGAATCCAAGACGGCCACTCAGGTGTGCTCCTCTAATCCAGCATGGCCACCTGCAGGGGCATATCCTGTGGACAACCTCAACTCTGGCCAGCTGAGCACCACCCGTCGTCAAAAATTCCAATCGCATTGACTGTGGCCTCCCTTCTGACATAAAACATGTCTGCCTGAAGGTCCGGCTGTTTTCAACGGCCCAGTGCATTCTCCTTCGGACGCTGCTTCTTTCGAAACTGAAGACCACCAGTTGGGATCCCTCTTGTTTTCTCAAGTCAAACGTGGCCTCCTTTGGGCCCACGTCCTGTCCCATCAGTCAAGATGGCCACCCGGAAAACACTCGTCTTATTTTTCTAGAACTGAACCTGGCCTCCGTTGGGGAGCCTCCCAGTTTACGGGACAACGGAGCCAACTTGAGAGAGGAAGGGTCGTCCCCTTTTTTCTTTTTCTTCCCCCCTCTGACATTTCCGCACGATGACCACCAGGGCCCATCCTTGAACAACAAGCAAGATGGCCGTCCTTCACGGGAAACCCCATGTGTATCGTAGGTCGGCATGAGGCAGCGTCAGTAACGAAGGAGAACAAAGAGGTCTTCTTTCAGAGTCCTCCAGTGGCTGCTGAGACCCTCGCCTTGGGCAGCGCAAACAAGATGGTGGGTCCCGCTCCCTTCTTATTTCCCAACCACCCCCTGCAAACTGGAGAAAATCTATTTTTATGAGACTTGGATTTGGGCTGGGAGGAGTTGATTTTGGAGAACCTATAGGCCACTGAAGGCCACAGCAGACTCTTCCTCTACCACCCTTTGGAGCCCTCGTGCCAGCAAACTTGAAGACTCTCTTCTGGAACCCCTTTCCTCCCTCCACCCCAAAAGAAGGACTTTTTCTCCAGCTTATGGAAGAACACATGTTTTTTTAAAGAAACAAAACAAGGTGGTGCTCTCTCTCTCTCTCTTTCTTCTTTTTTTCCCATTTGTTTGTTATGACCTAGACAGTTGGTGGATTAACACCTCTGGCGTGTGTCGGGGGGGGTTGTGGCCCCCCAAAAGAAGAGGGACTTGGGGTGCAGGGGGGAGGCTGGGGTCTGAGCTGAGATGCTGTACACATTTTTAAACCTTGCAAGAAATGGAAAATGATATTGTAAATATATAAAAAAAAGATTTAACTGTTGCATGTGCTTCTTGAAAGGTGCAGTTCGCAGAAAGGCGGGCAGGAGCAGCATTCCAAAGATCCACGCCTACACTTTAATCCAGCTTCAGTCTACTTTCAAAGCGAGATCATGCCTTAGCAAACTGACAGGCTGTTTGCTTTTGGCTTTACCTACCTGAGAAAATTCACTTTTGGGCTGGATAATTTGGAAGGAAAAGGGCAAGTCATTTTGCTGATGTGCTCTTCCGCTCTGAAGGCGGACTGAAAGTAGATTAAAACGCAGTGGGCTTAGGCAGGGATTTCAGGCCCCCTCCCCAAAGGGAAGAAGACACCTGCGTGCGCTTCACTGTCAGGTGTAAGGTCGTCCGCGCATTGCACATGCCTGCCTTATATAGCGGATGTTTTCCTGCTCACTCAAAGACCTCAGAATTGCCCATGTCGTTCTCCTTGCTTCCAATCCATCTTCACAACAACCTTGCGTGGCGGGGCTGCCCTATCTTACCTTCCAAAGCGTAACAAACCCGATCTAGAGTTACAGGGTTAGAGCTGTTCCAGGATCCAGATGACTAGATAATAGACAGTTTAATCAATAGTGACCATGCAAGAGCGAGCATCAAAATATCTAACAAATAATGTAATCTTAGAACATGTCCTTTAATATTCTAAGAGCAAAAGACTCCAAGTCCAACACCGAGCGATTTGGCCTTGGGATGGATCTGCTGGTCTGCACGTCTCCTTGACCAATGGAAGTCCAGCGTAGGTGGAAGTGTGGCATTCGTTGAACGTGGTCCTTAGATGGGCCACTCAGTGGACGTTGGACAGTCTTGTACTCTGATCTTGGAAAATATTAATTCTTTATAGTTGGATCCAACCTGATGTATTTCGGCACAGATCCTTCTTGGCCTAGTGGTTAGGGAGCCAGACTCTTATCTGGGAATACCGGGTTTGATTCTGCCCTCTTCCACAAAGCCAGTTGGGTGACCTTGGGCGAGTCACAGCTCTCTTCTGAGTTCTCACAGCCCTACCTACCTATCACAGGGTGTCTGTGGTGGGGAGAAGAACAGAAGGTTTGTCAGCCAATTTGAGTCCCCTTAAAGGAGAAGAACAGAAGGTTTCTCAGCCGCTTTGAGTCCCCTTAAGGGAGAAGAACAGAAGGTTTCTCAGCTGCTTTGAGTCCCCTTAAATGGTGAGAAAAGCAGGGTAGAAAAGCCAACTCCTCTTCTGCTCCTTCAGTGGCTGTACAACCAAATTCTGTATACAAGATTTTCTCAATTTCAAGATTTTATATAACCATTCATTCATTCATTCATTCATTCATTCATTCATTCATTCATTATTTATTTATTTATTTATTTATTTATTTATTTCCCACCCCATGTCCCAAGATCTCTGAGCAGCTTACAATTTAAAAACCCCACATACAACCAATTGTTAAATACATACGCCGTTCAAACAATATTAAACAGTATAAATAGTTAAAAAGTTTAAAATTTAAAATAGTGCAGAGTGAATTAGTGCCCAAAGGCCTTAACAAAAAGCCAGATCTTTACTTGGTGCCTTCAAGTTTGAAGAGTTGGCGCTAATGGAGCCTCCAGAGGAAGGGCGTTCCATAAGTGGGGTGCCACAGCTGAGGAGGCCCTGCTCCGTGTCTCAATACAGCGGATTTCTCTAACTGGTGGGACCCAACGGAGCCCCCCTCCAGCAGATCTTAAACCCCAGGCAGGGGGACCTGTCCCGGGGGCTCACAGCCAGTTTAAGCCAGGTCACCCACCTGTGACATCTGCCCAGTAGTTGGAAAACCCCGCCAGCCAGCCCTGCAAAGGAGACCAGGGAAGCAGGGGGCGTTTACTGGGAAAGGAGGCTGGTTCTGGTCAGACCCCAGTTCGCATCAGTCCACAACAGCCTGGAACCGCGAGGCTTCCAGAACCAACCTGGGGGGGGGGTCGATGCCACGTGGGAGAAGCCCAGGTGACAACGTTGCCCTTGCTCAAAGCCCCAGGGGGCACATGGGCCGGGAGCAGGGCTGCAAATCCCCCCCCACTTTTAAAAGGGATTGGAGCGTTGGTGGGCTCCAGAGGGTCTCTGGGCATGCAGGCACTAAACCTGGCAGGAGGCCAACCCACCTGGTGCCCACCTGCCCTTCCCTGATCATGGTGGGGAATCTGGGGGAAGAGCAGGAGAACTTTGAAGCCCCCCCCCCACTTCCAGTTCTGCCTGGAAGACAAACTAGAGAACAGCAAATGGGGCGGGGGGGGGGGGTGTTGGACAAAATCTGTGGAGGAGCATTTTAAAGATGCCCCCTGGCTTCTTTTAATTGGATTCTTCCTGGCACCGAAGACGATAAAACTTCTCTTGCCTAAAGTGGCAGCGAGAAAATCTCCTGTGCCAGGAGGAGACACTGCTGGCGGGGGGGGGGGGGGAGGGAGGGGGTCTCCCTCTCAGGCTTCAGCCCTCTCCCCCACCCCGCCCCACCCCCGCTACGGAGCAGCCCATCTCTTATTCCCCGCGTGAAGCAGGCAGGGGAACTCCCGGCCACTTGAGGCGCCACCAGACAGGGGCCACCACCCCTCTGCCCAGCTGTGCCTGCTGCCCCCCAGACGCCCCCTTCTGTGCCCCCTTCCTGAGCGAGCCGAGTCTGGGGGCGCCCCAGTCGTTGAGGGGGGTCGGGCTCCAGTGGTCGGCGGAGGCACCGAGCCAGGCCTCCCCCCCCCGCCGCCCCCCCAGTCCGCCAGCAGCCAAGCGGGGCGACCTACATATTTGTGCGCACGGTGCACAGAGCGGCGTCATCGCGCGACCGCCCCGGGACCCCCGCCGGACCCCTCGCGTGCAGGGCGGCAGCGGCGCCGCCACCAAGGGCAACCCCCCCCCCCGGCACCCGGGTGGGGCATTGGGTGGGTGGGCTGGCAGAGGGCAGCTGGCAGCGCAAAGGGCGACGGCCGGGTGGTCCTTCCCGCTTGCCAGGGGTGGGACCTCCCGCCCGCCGTCAAAGCTGCTGCCCCCCCCGCGAGCCATGGAAGGCGCCCCCCCCCGCCCAGGTCCCCCTCGCCTTGCCCCTCCCGCCCTTTGTCTCAGGCAGCGACTGCGCTCCCGGCCTGCGGACCCCACCCACGAAGAGCCGGCGGCGTCGGGGGGAGGGAGGGGGGAGGCTGGCCGAGGAGGGGGGATCGCCGGGGGAGGGGGACGCGCCACTGGGGGGGGGAGCCTCTTGATGCCGCGGCTGCTGAGGGAGGGGCGACCCAGAACCAAGGAGGGAGGTGGGTGGGAAGGCAGGCAGCCGCGGGGCCGCAGAGCGGGGGGGGGGGTCCGGTGGAGCCGAGGGGGGGCAGGGTCGCCCTGCCCCCTCTGCATTCCGCCTGCTCCGTGTGCGGCAGCGTGACTATAAATAGCGCCTCTGCTGCTCGTTCTCCCAGTCGCCACCATGTCGCGGGGGGGGGGGTCAGCGCCCCCTCCCCCGGCAGCATTTGACGGGGATCAAAAGAGCAGGAAAGAGGGGGGAGGGGTGTCATGGAGACACCTCCCTCCCCTCTCCCACCTGGGCTGTCAGTGCCTCGGGGGGGCGGGGGGCTGCTCGCCCAGGTTGCCTCTGGGAGGCGGTGGAGGTAGCGCCGAGGGGGGGAGTCGCGGGGGGGGTCGCCTTTCGGAACTCGGGGCGGCGGGTGGTGATAGAGGCGCTGCCCCCCCCGTTCCGGGGTGGAGGGAGGGGGCTCAGGTACGGTCCGGAGACCAGCCCCCCCCCCGCCCGAGATCTGCTGAGGGGGACCGATGCCCCCCAAGAGGAGAGGGCGCTCTGCACATGCTCTCCCGCCGCCTTCCGTACTCCGTCCGAGAGCGAGAGCAGCAGCAGCACCCGCGGGATCCTATGGTGGTCAGCGGGGCTGGGGGGGGAGGCACTCGGCGCATGTTCAGAGACCCTCGTCCGCTCCCAACAGAAAGGGGCGGGGGGCTCAAAATAGGAGCTGCGGGAAGGAAGGACAGAGGCGCCCAGTCCGCCGCCTCCATGGGCACCCGAGGTGGTGTCCAAGCCCCCGGCCGCTCGTCACTCCCTCCCGCCCGGCTCAAGGACGCCCCGTCTGCCCAGTCCGGGCGCGCACAGGTGTGGCCGGCCGGAGGGCTCGGACTACAACTCCCGTCAGCCAGTCCGGGAAGGAGGAGCGAGGAGCCGCAGTCCGATCCAGGGCATCTCAGCCAACGTTCGCCTCGGGAGTTTGGGGGTCCCTTCGCCCTGTCCGGGCCGCGTGGAAAGCGGGGGGGTTCACGGGCGGCCCGGGAGGGGGAGAAGAGGTGGCCGCCGGCCAGGTGGGCGGCCTGATCCAGCAGGGCTCCTCTCAGGTTCTTATGTTCTAGATGAGCTGTGGCCTGATCCAGCAGGGCTCCTCTTAGGTTCTTATGGACTAGATGGGCTGTGGCCTGATCCAGCAGGGCTCCTCTGAGGTTCTTATGGACCAGATGGGCTGTGGCCTGATCCAGCAGGGCTCCTCTGAGGTTCTTATGGACCAGATGGGCTGTGGCCTGATCCAACAGGGCTCCTCTTAGTTTCTTATGGACTAGACGGGCTGTGGCCTGATCCAGCAGGGCTCCTCTTAGGTTCTTATGGACTGGATGGGCTGTGGCCTGATCCAGCAGGGCTCCTCTTAGGTTCCTATGGACAAGATGGGCTGTGGCCAGATCCAGCAAGGCTCCTCTGAGGTTCCTATGGACAAGATGGGCTGTGGCCTGATCCAGCAGGGCTCCTCTGAGGTTCTTATGGACCGGATGGGCTGTGGCCAGATCCAGCAAGGCTCCTCTGAGGTTCTTATGGACTAGATGGGTTGTGGCCAGATCCAGCAAGGCTCCTCTGAGGTTCTTATGGACTGGATGGGTTGTGGCCTCATCCATCAGGGCTCCTCTTAGGGTCTTATGGACCGGATGGGCTGTGGCCTGATCCAGCAGGGCTCCTCTTAGGTTTTCTTAGGTTCCCTTTCTATGCTGGGCCTTATTCTGGATTACACCCCTGGATGGGGACCTGCTATCCGCATGCTAGCGCAGGGGCCTGCATGTGGATGGCTATACTGGGATGGGATCCAGAATCTTGCCCAGTGCAGAAATGGCCACGATTAGCCATGAAAGGAATCCTCAAGGGCTCCGTGTGGAGAAACCTTTCCCCATGGGGCTACCACAGGCATATTCATTCGCACGTTTATGCAGACGCGTGCAAATTCCTCGAGGGGCGAGCAATGATGCTATTTTAATTGGGTCTCAGCCCTCTAACACCCACCCCCGGCAGAGAAGATCCCCCGAGGCGCTTTTTGAGCGACCCCCCCCCGCAAGCGGGGGGAGGGGCGACACCCAGATGTGGTCGCCGCCCTGTGTTGAATGGCCACGTCTTTGCTGCTCCCTGGTGTTCGCCCTGGGAAGTGCCGCGAAGGGATCCTGAGAATTCAACGTCCTGCAGGGGCTTTTTGATGGGTTTGCAAGAGCAGAAATGTTATTTTCAAGCAAAGACGTGGGCGGGGAGTCGAGGGGGGGGTCCTGTCCTGCTCGCCTTCTGTTTCTTGAAGCCCCCTTCCCCCCAAAAACCTGGGGGAGGCAGAAATGGAGGGAATTTATCTTCTGACGCCAGAGGGCGCGCGTGAGTGAGATACTACGTGTGCCGTAAGTATTCTATCACAAGCGCCGCCCAAAATTTACTCCCAAACAGATGGGTTGAGGATTAGGTAGCGAGCAGCTCTTCCCATTGGCCCCGCTATTTACCGTATCGTTCCTAATATGAAGGGAGAAAAAAAACCCTGAGAAAAGTGCCCTTTGATTAGCCCCTGCCCTAGGATTGACGTTCTCGGACCAACCAATCATAGGGACGGGGCGCGACGGGGAGGCGGGGAAACGAGACAAAGGAAGGGCGAACCAATTTCTAATTGGGCGGCTCTAGGTCGTTCGCGATTGGCCACCGATGCCAGTGGGAGGGCCCTCCGAAGCGGGAGGGCGGCGCCGATTGGCCGAGGCTCCCCGCTCGCGCGGCAAGAGAAAGACACAGTGTAACGAGTCGGCGGCGGGCGCTGATTGGCTAAGACGCGCCGTTAGTCGGAAGCGCCACCGCCGCCACTGCTGCTGCGCTCACTCGCTGTGCCGCCCAGCGGGGTCTGCAGGGATGGTGTTGGGCGCAGTTGCTGCAGCGGGGCGCGCCGGGCGCTTCTTCCGACGGCTCGGCGCGCTGAGCGGAGCTGCGGCGGTGGGGGCGGCCGCGTACGGGGCGCATGGTGAGGACGGGCCAAGGGCGGCCTGGAGGGAAGGGAAGGGAAGCGCCTGGCCAGGGCTCCACTGATCCTGGGAGGGGCGGGTGCTCTGTCCTGGCCAGTGGAGCGGAGTTCAGCAGAAGGGGAGGCAGCCGGGGAGGGAAGGAAGGAGGGCGTGACGGCTTCCCCTTCTCCACGACGGGGCCTTGGCGGTGGTGGCACTTCGTGAGGGCGGGGGCGGGGAGGGGAGAGACAGCTCAGCCGCTTCGTGCGCCTCCTTCCCGGTTTGGTCTAGTGGATAAGGAGCCGGATTCTTATCTGGGAAAACCAGGTTTGATTCCGCACTCCTCCACGAAGCCAGCTGGGTGACCTTGGGCTAGTCACAGCTCTCTTATGAGCTCTCACAGCCCCACCCACCTCACAGGGTGTCTGTTGTGGGGAGAACGGAAGGTTTGTCAATCGCTTTGAGTCCCCTTAAATGGGTGAGAAAAGCGGGGTAGAAAAGCCAACTCTTCTTCAGCTGCAGGGGGCCCTTGGGGCGTCTCTCTCTCTCTCTGCCTTTCTCCCTTCCCCTTTTTAATGCCCTCGGGGGGGCCGCTCTATTCTGTCCCCCTGCAGGTTTCCGGCGGAGTGACCGAGATGACTACCTAAAAGAGGTAAATCCTTCGAACCTCCCCCGGTTCGCTTGCACTACCTGGGCAACTTCGGCCTGACTCTGCCCGGTTTGAGCTCTGGGGGAGAGTCGGGGAATGGCGAGTTCGATTCCGGAAAGGAGGGAGGCGAGCTTGGGGGGGGGGGTTGAGGTGGGAGGAAAGGTTGCAGCCCCGCAAGGTGGGGCAGAGGCCGGCAGCGCAATACGCCTGGATTCTTTACGGAAGTGGGATACATCGCCAGAGCAGGGGGTGCTGTGAAGGTTTGCAAAAAAAAACCCCCCCAGCCCCCCAAGGGAGTTTCCCAGACGCTGCTGGGCCGGCTGATTAGGGAACCAAGAAAAGTAACTTGTGTCAAACTGCAGCACAGATTCACCTCGTTTTCCCCAATTCCACCTCTCATCATTCTGTGCCCCCTCCCTCCCCAAGGGCACGCCTCCTCCCACATACACTTGCCCCGTTATTACGCTCAGGAGGAGAGGCGTTCCATGGAGCTGCAACATTCACGGATGCCCAAGGGACATTGGCAGGTTGCAGGGCCTTCTCCGTGGTGGCCAGAGATATATACCCATCTTCCTTTTGCTTCCCCCCCTCTCTGCAGTGACTGCTACATTTTCACTGCTTCTTTGGCTGGGACACAGGCGCGCTCCCCAGGCATGTGGCGTGGGGTCCCCAGGCGTGGTGGGAGTCGCGGTCCAGCCCTGCAGAAGGGGGCGCGGGGCCCATCCCTGCTTTCTGACCGTGCCCGCTGTTCTTTCCTAGCTCTACGAGACGGCCAACAAGTACCACTTTCTTCACAGCCTGGCGCTTCTGGCAGTGCCGCACTGCCGGTACCCACTAATGGTAAGAGTGCAGGGCGGGAGGGGGGCAGAGGCGCCCCCAAAATGCTTCTGCTGTGTTCGTGAGCCAGGATATTTGGAAAGGGATCCACAGGGAAAGCCTCAGGCAGTGTCAGGCCCTCCCGTGATCCCCTGCCCGCCCGCCTGCCTGCCCACCCGCCCGGACTGCTCATGTGCTAGTGTGCATACCTTGGAAGGCAGTGAAGATGCCCCTCTTTGCCCTGGCCCCTGGTGAAATGGGGGGTACACTGTCCCTTCCCACTTGTGGATGTTATTGTTGCAACAATGTTTGTTACCCACCCGGAGACCCCCGGGTAGAAGGTGGGATATAGATGCAAATGAATGAAAGGTTGGGCGGGAGCTCACCTCCGCTTTCTGTGTCTTCCAGGCTGGCAGCGTCCTGTCGCTCGGCATGGGGATGTTCTGTGGGGCCTTTTATTACCACGCTGTCACAGGAGACCCGGCCTTCACCAGGGCGGCCCCCTACGGCGGGGTCCTCCTCATCCTCGGCTGGGTTGCAATGGCCCCCTAAAGCTCTCCCTCCTCTTTGATCTGCTCCCCTCTGCTCAGATCCCTGGAGGGGACGCCCTGGAGCAGGGGTCACCAGGCCAGGTGCGTGTGCGTTTGGAGCCCGGAGTTCCTCCCCTTGCTGAGATCTTGTCCCTGGGCTTCTTCAAAGCCACGTGGGTGCCACGGACCAGCGCTCAGCGGGGGGAGAGACTTCCGGGTGTCCTCGCTGCCTCTTAGGGGACCCAGGATGGTGACCAGAATGTGGACAGTGCATCTCTTAAGCGGGGGTTTTTTTGAGCCCTGGCTTTATTCCTTACCTCTGGAATGGTGCATAAAACCTGGGATCCCCGAAACACTGAAACAACAGAAACACTTCTTCTTTATTATTATTTCTAAAAAGAAATGTTTGTGATGGGAAAACAATCATGTAACGTTACCCTTGGAAATAAAAGTGAATCAGTGTGTTTCCAAACTGGAATGGGCAGATCAAGGGGCGCGCGTTTGCCAGCATCAGGTTCTTTTCTGTGGGGCGGTCAAACCAGGTGTTTGCTCACCTCCAAGGTAGTTAAAACAGACTGGCAGGTGATCCAAAGCTGTGATTTTCTCAGCGATGATGGAAGGAGACCTTGAGTATACTGGTCACCAAAATGGAAGAGGAGGTAACGAAGGAGCGTCCGTTCCTGCCTGGGTCCACACTGCTGCTTCTTAACTTGGGGGTACTCCTGGACTCCGCACTAACACTTGAAGCTCAGGTGGAGGCTGTGGCCAGGTAGTGCCTACTCCCAACTACGGCTAGTCCGGCAACTGAAGCCTCTTCTGGATAGAGACGACTTAGCCACAGTTATCCATGCTCTGGTAACCTCTCGATTGGACTGCTGTAATGCGCTCTACATGGGGCTGCCCTTGAAGACGGTTCTGAAGTTGCAGCTAGTGCAAAATGCAGCCACTAGAGTGCTGACCGGAACATCTAGCTGGATGCCCATCACACCAGTTTTAAAAGAATTGTATTGGCTGCCAATTCACTACCGAGCCCAATTCAAGGTTTTGACTCTGATCTATAAGGCCCTAAATGACTTGGGCCCCAAATATCTTATCTGTCCTTGCCTTAAGATCAAGTGGTGAGGCCCTCCTGGTTGTCCCACCACCCTCAATAGTGAGGTTGGTGGGCACCCAGGAGAGAGCCTTTTCGGTGATGGCCCCCAGACTATGGAATGGCCTCCCCCTTGAGGTGCATCATGCCCCCTTCTTATATATCTTTAGGAAGGCAGTGAAGATGAATCTCTTTGCCCTGGCCTTTGGCTGAGCTGATTATATTTCCCACCCAGGACAGACACTATCCATTTAAACATATTGTGTATTGTTTTAGAGTTGTTGAATTTTTAAAGCCTTTTAATGTATATTCTGTTTTAATCTTGTTTTAAGGTTGTTACCTGCCCAGAGACCTTCGGGTAGGGGGTGGGATAGAAATGTAAATAATAAAATAAATAAATAAACTGGAGGTCTTCAAGCAAAGGCTGGGCCTACATCTGTCTGGGATGGTTTAGTAAACCTGGCATTGGGCAGGGGGTTGGACTAGATGTCCCTGGGGGTCCCTTCCAACTCTAGGATTCTATGAAAAGCTTAAGCCCTTTCCACACTGCGTTATGTGCCAAAATAAGGGCTGCCATTTGCATCCCGGTGGGGCCTGCCGTACTCATAGAATCCTAGAGTGGGAAGGGACCCCCAGGGCCATCCAGTCCAACCCCCTGCCCAATGCCAGGTTTACTAAACCATTCCAGACAGATGTAGGTCCAGCCTCTGCTTGAAGACCTCCAATGAAGGAGAACCCACGACCTCCCGTGGCAACCTATTCCACTGACTGATCGCCCTCACTGTCAGGAAGCTTTTCCTAATATCTGCATTGACTCTCTTGGAGTTTCATCCCGTTGTTTCTAGTCCTCTCTGCACTGTGACGGCCCTTCAGAGACTTGAAGACCACCATCATGTCTCCTCTCAGTCTCCTCTTCTGCAAGCTGAACATTCCTAGATCCTTCAGCCTTTCCTCGTAGGACATGGTTTCCAGACCACTCGCCATTTTGGTACTCTGCCCTGGCATGAGGATTGCTGTCCCCTGTTTAGGGATCTAATCCAGAATCAGGCCCAGTGCAAGCAGGACCTTGGAGGAGTTTAAAGACACCAGAGGCCCCCCAGGGCACCAGTTTGAGTTCACAGAATTCCCTTTCAGCAGCTCCCTGGGCAAAAACAAAACAAAATCCCACCACAACCCAGTAGGTTTCTGCCCGTGTGGTTATTTCATTATTTATGATTTTTAAAGTAAATTTTATATACAAGGCCCTTATAAAAGCGGGCGGCGTGGAAATAAAAGTGACACATTGCATAAAAGCAAAGGGGCATAAAACCTACAAAGCACTAGGAAAACCCGACACGCTGCCCATAAAACTCACTTGCTGAGCCACATAAACAAAGGTCATAAACAATTTGAGATAACATAGGGCGGGGGGAGCAGCCGGGAATCTTGGGAAATCGCCCAAATCTGTGGGAAGAGCAAGTCACCGGCAAGCATTCTAAAACAATGGAGAGGCATATGGAGGAGGGTTTGGTCTAGTGGTTAAGGAGCCGGACTCTAATCTGGGAATACAAGGTTTGATTCCGCCCTCCCCCATGAAGCCAGATGGGTGACCTTGGGCTAGTCACAGTTCTTCGGAGCTCTCACAGCGCCACCTACCTCACAGGGTGTCTGTTGTGGGGTGAAGAACAGAAGGTTTGTCAGCTGCTTTGAGTCCCCATAAATGGGTGAGATATTAAGAAAACTCTTATTTTTCTTATACTGAGGGTCCTACCAGGGGGAGTTTTTTGTAAGAAACCCCCCCCCCCCCGGGAAGCCTGACAGGGGGAGTTTCTCCCTCAGATGCAGGGGTCCTAAACACTTATCTTTACAGGGATAATCTGCTGTGCTTCCCATAGGACTGGTTGTTTGCCCTGTGGCCCAAAGACTCTGAACGCCCCATGGGATAGAACCTTTGGCCCAGCTAGTCCAGTAGTTGATTTTCTCTGTGGGACTGAAGGAGAGTTGGTTTTTCTAGCTTGCTTTTCTCACCCATTTAAGGGGACTCAAAGCTGCTGACAAACCATCTGTTCTTCTCCCCACAACACGCCCTGTGAGGTAGGTGGGGCTGTGAAAGCTCAGAAGAGAGCTGCGACTAGCCCAAGGCCACCCTGCTGGCTTTGTGGGGGAGGGTGGAATCGAACCCACATAAGAATCCGGCTCCCTAACCACTTGACCAAACTGGCTCACAGGTACCTCTGCACACCTTCATGCCCCCTTTTGGCTTGCAGCGACTTCAGTGCGCCTCCGAGCTTCTTTGAAAGCTGCGTGAAGAGGCGGCCTCCTGTTGTTATCTGGTTCCTGCAGACCACCGTGGAATATGATGTTGTAAATTGCCACATGTGGAAAACCCTGAACGGCGATTGCGGTGCTGCAGTCTAGCAGTGTGTGTCAGGGGGCCAAGAGAGGAAAGGCCCTGTCGATCACTGACAGTCCATAGTAGCAGAGGAGCCAATTTGATTATAGAGTGAAGTTACATTTTGCCAACCATATTAATTAATTAATTAATTAATTGTATTTTTATCCCACCCTATACCCCAAACTCTCAGGAAAGGTAACATTTAAAATCAGACATATATTAAAACAGTAACAGTGTGTAAAGTGGGAAGAGACAGTATGTTCCCATTTTGCCAAAGGGCAGGACAAAGAGGTGTGTCTTCACCAGCTTCCTAAAAACGTACAGTGAAGGGGCCTGACACACCTCAAGGGGGAGACTGTTCCTTACCGTGGGGGGCCATCACTGAGAAGCCCCTCTCCCAGGCGCCCCTTGACTACTGAGGGTGGTGGGACAACCAGGATTATGCTTGGTGCTGCCACAAGGAAGGAAGTCACAGATTAGAAATGTCACATCAATAACTAGGAGTGTGACAGACAGAGTTTATTTGGCTTCTCAGAGTCCTTATGCTCTTTAAAACAAACAGAGATCAGCTGTGCTTCATTCCCATTCACATATGTAGCATTTAATGCACATTATGGCCCTTTCTGCACTGGCCCTTATTCTGGATTGTGTTGCAGGTAGAGGTCTGACATTCACATGTTGGGCAAACTGCGGTTTGCCCCAGGATGCAGACAGCAACCCCTGCCCATTCCAGGATGAAATCTGGAATAAGGCATTGTGGATCGCACTGCTCTTGTATTGCGTTCTGGAGGTGGCTTAGGGTAACTCAAGCCATCCCAATAAGACGGCAAGAGGAGCCCTGCTGGGTCAGGCCACAATCCATCTGGTCCATAAGAACCTCAGAGGAGCCCTGCTGGATCAGGCCACAGCCCAGCTAGTCCATAAGAACCTCAGAGGAGCCCTGCTGGATCAGGCCACAGCCCATCCAGTCCATAAGAACCTCAGAGGAGCCCTGCTGGATCAGGCCACAGCCCAGCTAGTCCATAAGAACCTCAGAGGAGCCCTGCTGGATCAGGCCACAGCCCATCCAGTCCATAAGAACCTGAGAGGAGCCCTGCTGGATCAGGCCACAGCCCATCTAGTCCATAAGAACCTGAGAGGAGCCCTGCTGGATCAGGCCACAGCCCATCTAGTCCATAAGAACCTAAGAGGAGCCCTGCTGGATCAGGCCACAGCCCATCTAGTCCATAGGAACCTCAGAGGAGCCCTGCTGGATCAGGCCACAGCCCATCTAGTCCATAAGAACCTAAGAGGAGCCCTGCTGTATCAGGCCATAGCCCATCTAGTCCATAGGAACCTCAGAGGAGCCCTGCTGGATCAGGCCACAGCCCATCTAGTCCATAAGAACCTAAGAGGAGCCCTGCTGGATCAGGCCACAGCCCATCCGGTCCATAAGAACCTGAGAGGAGCCCTGCTGGATCAGGCCACAGCCCATCTAGTCCATAAGAACCTAAGAGGAGCCCTGCTGTATCAGGCCATAGCCCATCTAGTCCATAGGAACCTCAGAGGAGCCCTGCTGGATCAGGCCACAGCCCATCTAGTCCATAAGAACCTAAGAGGAGCCCTGCTGGATCAGGCCACAGCCCATCCGGTCCATAAGAACCTGAGAGGAGCCATGCATGATCAGGCCACAGCCCATCCAGTCCATAGGAACCTCAGAGGAGCCCTGCTGGATCAGGCCACAGCCCACCTAGTCCATAAGAACCTAAGGGAAGCCCTGCTGGATCAGGCCACAGCCCATCTGGTCCATAAGAACCTCAGAGCAGCCCTGCTGGATCTCTCCTGGTGGTCAATTCCATCGGCCGATGACCCTCTGGCGGGGCAAATGCTTCCCCTCCGCTGTCCTGGGGAAGGTTTGTCCTTCCAACTGAGGCTCCAAATCCAAACTCCACGTACGATCGATGAAAATACTGGGCGCGCAGTGGCTCCATTTGAATAACAATTCACACTCGTTTAGAAGTCGAAACCCCCAAGGGTCCTTGGCCTCCCCGCGCCTCTCCCGTGCTCCGTTGGAACCAAGGGAGGCGCGTTCCCACGATCTCCGCGACGCGTGTCTCTGCGCTGCGCGCGTGCGCGTCCCCGCCCGGCGGCTCAGCTGCGGAGGGAGGCCGGGGAGAAGCCGGCTGGCTGGCTGGCTGGCCGGCCGCCGGAGGGAGGACCCGGCTGCGGGGAGGATCCGGGCAGGGCGGCCCCACCTTCGCCCTCCGCCCCCGTCGCCGCCGCTCGGCGCCTCCAGGCAGGGAAGGTAACCGGGGGGCTGGCGGGGAGGATAACGGGGGAGGCCCGTCCGTCGATCCGTCGGGGGCCCCGGAGCGCTCCCGCCCGCACGGGGCAGCGGCGATCTCGACCAGCGGGTGAGTGGGGGGGGGGAGAGGTTCCCTCTTGCTCCGGGGGAGGGTAGCCGGGTGTGGGAGTCCTGAGGAGGGAGGAGGCAGGGGTCCTGCGCCCGCGGGGGGGGGCGGAGAACCGGGGACAACAAAGGATGAGAGCCGCTGGCTGGGGAGGGGCGAGGTGCGCCTGCTGGCGTCGGAACGGATGCGCTCCCCCCCACCGGCTTGGATGCCTCTCCTGGGACCCGCAACGACGTTGCCTGTGCTCTGCTGCCTCCCTCCCTCCCTCCCTCCCTCCCTCTTTCTTTCTTTCTTTCTTTCTTTCTTTCTTTCTTTCGTTGCTTCCACACGGCCTGCCCTGCAGGGCTGTTGTGAGCAGGACAGGCAGTGACCGGGTCGCCCCTCACCCACCCCCACCCCTTGCTTCGGCCGCGCTGGCCGGCCGCCGGCCGGCCACCCCCTCCCTGCCTGCCTGCCGCCGAGCCGACCGATGTGGCCGGCCGAGCAGCGTCCGGTGCGACCCGGAGACGCGCGCGAGAGACCCCTGCGCCCCTCTCCTCTCCTCGCCCGGCCGGGCCTCGGCGCTTCCCTTGCCCCGCTGGCCCGTCCCTTGCCCTTCGCATGCCCCCCCCCCGTTCACCCTTGGCCCGTTGTCTCCCCCCCCCCGTGCATCGCCTGGCCGCCGGTGCTGGGCACGGGCATCCCTTGGGCACGGCGGCAGATTCCGGGAGGAAGGCAGAGAAGCCCAGCCAGGTCCCTGGGAGGGAGGGAGGGAGGGGGGACCTCTATTCAATCTAGGGGGGTCTGGGGGCTGCGAGCAGAAGGAGGGCGAGTGGGGGGGCAGTGGGTGAGAAGCTTGGAGGGCTGCATGCTGGTCTGGGGGTCCCCCCCTCCCAGGCGCTTGGGTTTTGCAAGAGGTGGTGGACTGGGGGGGAGGGAGGGGGAGGGGCGTTCCAGACGAAAGCCAAAATGCCTCGAGTCCACCACGTTTCCCAACAAACAATAGATGAGCAAGAGCGAAGCAATGTGGACGCCCTCCGACTTTCCACTCGGCGGGCATCGCCCTTTGCAGCCCTCCCACACAAAGCAGCAGCAGCAGCAGGCCAGGCCACCACTGTTTAGGGGGGTGCGGAGGGGGGCTGCTTCTGGGCCCTTGGAAAACAACACCTCTGTTGCACCCACCCAGCCCCCAGGGTGCCACCCTGCCTGTGCCAAGGGGCCCCTTTTCCAGGAAGGGCCGGGGGGGGGGGGGATCACAGCCACACATAGGCTTCCATTGCCAAAGGGCCACCCGTGGGCACAAGGGTGCCCGCCTGGAGAAGGGAGCCCAGAGGAAGCGTGCCCGTGCGTGCCCGCCTGCTGCAGGGGTTCCTGGGAAAGGAGGGGACCTTGGCTTCCAAGACCTGGCAAAGACCAGGCCTATAATGGGCTCTTGGTGCCGCCTGCCCTGCCCTGCCCTGCCTCGCCGCCTGGCTGGCTGGCCCCCTGGCACCTTCTGCAGGGAGCCTCTGCCGCGCCGACCAGAGGAAAGGATCCAGTTTCACGGGGATCATGTGCACTGCCTGGAGCCAGGAAGGGTGGGCACCATTCCTGAAGCAAGGCATGCTGGGCTTGCTGCTGCCCCTGCTGCCGCTGCTGCTGCTGGCGCTGAGCGAAGGGCCAAAGTGGGTCCGGGGAGGGGTGGGGGCTGTGTGGCTTCTGGGCCTGGGGCGGGAGGCGTTAATTGCCACATGGGAGTCAGCACAGGCCGAGGGACGGAGGGCAGCCTTGTAGCGGTGATTTGTGGCGCATTTTGCCCCTGTGTTTCCTCGCCCCGCTGTGGGAAAGCCGCTGGGGCATCTTTCGCCCGGGAAGGTGGGATTCCTATCAATGAAGCGTAAGATGCTGGGCTGGGGTTGTGCAGAGCTTGGGGCAGTGGGGGGGGGAGGGCTTTGGGCCGGCCTCCAGGCCAGGCTGCTGAACTGTGGCCTGCTGCGTTGACCTTTTGGGGTGGGGTCCTGTTCTGGGAGGCTGGGTTCCGTTCTGGACAGGAATCACAGATCCAGATGGGCCATAAGTCGCTCCCACTGGGCAGGAACCGCCCTTTACCCCGGGCCCAGATTGCTGTGAGGGGGCGCCTTTGGAGCTCACTTTGGTCAGCCCTTATTCTGCGCTCTGCACATGGTTTGGGTCTCAGTCAGAGTCAGCGCAGGGTGAATAGAGCCGGCTCTCTTTCTTTGGTATCTCTGATCTTAGCTGAGTTCCTCCTCCCCAAATCTGCCAGGGAGGTGTGCCCAGGCTCTGGGAGGCTGTGGAGGGAGGGAGGGAACTCTTGACATGCGTACGCGCTTCAGGGACAGGTGTGCCCATTGATCTAAAAAAAAAAGTCCCCCATTGAGTGTCGTCTCTGTAACTAGTGGGAGAATTTGAGCCTCTCTTGCGCTTTAGGATCTGTGCTGGTGGGTTGCTGCATTTTTAATCACAGGGACCACAGTTTCACCAGTGAAACATTCTCTTCCTGGGGCCACCACCAGAAAGGCTCTGCTTCACCCATTGTGCTTCTTCTTGCTTGCTCTCAGGAAGTATAGCAGCACTCCTTGTTTGAAAAAGAAATAGGTGGGGGGGGCAGGAGAAGGTGTGAAAAAAAACATCTGCGTTGTCTCCTTGTAGGCGTGTTGGACAATGTGGGTGTATTTGGTTCTAGGATGGCTGCTGTGCCAAGACTGTGGACTTTGTGGTCCTTGCCCGTTGGCACAGCAAGAAGAGAGTGGGAGGTGGTGCCCTTTGGTGTGGGGATTGCCTGCAGAAGCCCCGTGGGAGAACCCAGGAGTTCTGGCCTTTCTCTTTCAGAACAACACATCAACCTCTGTGCCTCGGGGCCTTCCCTGCTCATCGGAATCCCTGAGAAAAGAGAAATGCCCACAGAAATGCCCAGGGGAGGTCCTCTGAGGGTGGGTGCACTCGTCCGGGCCTCGTTTACCATGCGGGCAGTTTTTGTCCCCCTGGACAACCCGGCCAGAGCCTTTCCAGAAGTCTTTCAAAGTTCTGCCAACGTCCGGTTCCAGATTCCTTGCTGTTTTCCGTATTATCTTCGGGACTCCTTGGTACCAGCTAACATTCCTCTTTTTCCGTCTGCAGGGACTGGCGGACGGCCGCTGATTGCTGGTTCTGATCCGAGAGACCTCAGGACCAGACGGGGTCCCTTCCCGAACCAAGGGCCTGCAGAAAATGGCTGCCCCAGGTCGGTGCCCTTGCGCTTTGTGTCTTTGCTGTTTTGGCTTGCGGTTCATTTTCAAGGGAAGGAAGGAAGGAAGGAAGGAAGGAAGGAAGGAAGGATGGAAGGAAGGATGGAAGGAAAGAAGGAAGGAAGGATGGAAGGAAGGAAGGAAGGAAGGAAGGATGGAAGGAAAGGAAGGAAGGAAGGAAGGAAAGGAAGGAAGGAAGGAAGGAAGGCGTTTGAAAGGCCTTTGCAGAAACTGAAAGCTACTGAATGATTTTGGAGGCACTTAGACCTTCTTTAGACCTGAGCCAGTTAGTGGTTAGGGAACCAGACTGTTACCTGGGAATACCAGGTTTGATTCCACCCCCCCATGAAGCCAGCTGGGTGACCTTGGGCTAGTCACAGCTCTCTTCTGACCTCTCACAGCCCCACCTACCTCACAGGGTGTTCTGTTGTGTGGAGAAGAACAGAAACTTTGTCAGCCGCTTTGAGTCCCCTTAAATGGGTGAGAAAAGCGGGGTAGCCAACTCTTCTTCTTCTTCTTCTTCCCTTCCAGTCTGCTGGACGCAAAGGAGCACAATTAGCAAACATCGACTAGCATTTGGGCTTGGAGTGCCAGTCAGCTCTGACCAATCCCTTTCCCTTGAATAAACTTACCTTATTCGGTCCAGGGCCGGTCCTCTCCTGGGATCCAGCATTTTGGCCACAGCGCCCTCCACGACTGCATGTGTCAGCTCTGTCGTCCTGATGACACTGACGCTCTGCGCATGGGCAGTCGCGCCTATGGTTGTCCGAGGTGCTGGCATGCGTGCACGGCACCTCAGACGACCCTGGAGTGCTGGAAGGAGAGCAAATGCTCCTGCCCCGGACGCTATATTGTCCAGAGCGCCCCAGGGAAGCACGTATTGCAGATGGGGGCATGCCTTCTTGCTCCAATTGAATGGGGGATGCATTGCAGTGGTGGATCAAATTCCTCCACCAAAATGCGTCCCCCTGGGTGATTTCCGGAGCGCATCCTGAGTTAGAAAGCTTATCCTGGTTCTTTGGAGCCATTCCTGCTGCCAGAATGGACCTAAGCTGGGCCAGACAGTTCGGCCTTTATTTATTGCAAGATTTATTCTTCCATTGCCAGGACCACCAAAGCGGATCAGTTTTTAAAAGTGTCATTAAGCTTAAACTGTACCAAACAATGGAATAACTAATGCAACAAGTTAAGAAAGGAACCCCAAAATTCTGCAAGGAGGGCTCAGGATTTAAGAGAACAACAGTAGGACAAACAGTTATAAGAGAATGTGGCTTTTATGCTCTACCCAAACTGGACTTGGGCGGGGCGGTCTAAAGAAGGCCCTGCTGCCCCTTAGACTCCAGCCCCCCCCACACCAATATGCAGCCAGGGTGGCACCTAGTACCAACTGGTCTGATAAATTAGCCAGTGCAGACTCACCCTTTATATCCAGCTGTAGAGGATTCAGGATTTGCCCCGTGAGCAGGATCTAAAGCTATTGATCTCTGATAGGCTATTAGTTTTGCAGAATCCATTAGATGCTTCCTTTGCAGAGCGTTCCATCCTAACCCAGCGCCAAAACAGTCTGCTATGCTGGATGCTTGCAGAGGTGGAAAGAACTCCAGCCTGTTCCCACAAACTCAAAGGCAACCTTTGTTCCTCCAGAGACAATTGCATCCACATTTCTTTGGCGCTGCTTTCGCTGCTGACAAACAGACATCTCTTACAAAAATTAAGAAGCCAGTCCTGTCTGGCCCTTCCATCCGTGAGGCGCAGCGGCTTGAGGGTCGGCTGGAGCCCAGGAGCACTGGGTTCAAATCCCCTCTTGGCCTTCTAAGGCCACTAAGCTCTAGCCTACCTAACAGGGCTGTTTGGGGGAGAAAAATACTACTGGTGCTCAGTTTTCTGGGTTGACCTTTTCTTCCATGCCAGGCTGCCCATCCCTTAAGAGCTGTTAAAGAAGAAGAAGAAGAGTTGGCTTTTCTACCCTGCTTTTCTCACCCATTAAAGAGGACTCAAAGCAGCTGACAGGCCTTCTGTTCTTCCTTACGGAGACTCAAAGCGGCTGACAAACCTTCTGTTCTTCACCCCACAACAGACACCCTGCGTGGCAGGTGGGGCTGTGAGAGCTCAGAAGAGACCTGCGACTAGCCCAAGGTCACCCAGCTGGCTTTGTGGAAGAGGGCCTTGAGGAGGCCTTAACGGGCTACCACGTGGCCACGGTTCATACTGGGGAGGGCCGCCCCCTCTCTCCTGACGGGGTAAATCCAAGTGGACCCAAAAGAAAACCAAGGCAGAACTACAGTTTTGTTTTGCAAGGGCAGGAGGACACCCAGAACGCCATAAATACAACGTGGTGTCGCAGCTTCCGAATCTTAAAATGTGCCTATGTTGGAAAGACAAAGTGGGAACAAAGGAAGGCGGTCAGAGTTTAGGTGTTCCTGCTCATATACGATTGGGCAGTCTCCTCAGCAGGGTGGGTATGAGCTGTTATATCTCCTAGTGTCAATTAATTGTGAAATACGACGCTTGCCCAAAGTTCCCTCCTTAGTGAGGCTCACAGAGACGGAGGTCGACGACTCAAGGCCAAATTCCAGCGTTTCTCTTCCCTTTTCTCCTGTTTTCCTGTCTGCCTTTGGCTTAGTTGCCCACATGCTGTGAACTGGGGCGGATTCTCACTTCCCTTTGTGTCCGCTGGACGGGAAGGGAGCGCAGTCACCCAGCGTTGACTAGCGCTCACTTACACACCATGCCACGCGCGACTGGTCAGCCGGCCCTCTTCAGGGCGCACCCTGCAGGACTGGGCTTGCGTCAGCACCATAGCTAGGGCAACGCTGATGCTCTGTGCATGCGCAGTGGCGTCTATGGTCGTCCTAGGTGCCAGCACGCTTGCGCGGCATTCCAGACGACCTCGGAGCACCGGAAAAGGCGCAGATGCTCGCCACTGGACGCATCAGGTAAGATTCATAAAGGTGTGGAGCATGATTTCGCGCCCCACATCTTGTGCATGGTTAGGGAACTTCTGGGAAGGCAGGGAGGGGCCGCCTGGAGGCTGTAACAGCCCCCTCAAGGTGCAAATGCTCTTCCCCAGAAGTTGCCTCACCATGCACTGTGGGCTGTAGTGCAAATAGGCCCCTTTATTTCACTCATTCTAAGGTTCCAAATTCCCATAATCCTCTTCACAAAGTGCCATTTTGGCTTCATGGGCCCTACGCTGCTCCCTCCCTGAGGCCTGTTTGGTCTAGTGGTTAGGGAGCCGGACTCTTATCTGGGAATACCGGGTTTGATTCCGCTCTCATTCATGAAGCCAGCTGGGTGACCTTGGGCGAGTCACAGCTCTCTTCAGAGCACTCACAGCCCCACCTGCCTCACAGGGTGTCTGTTGTGGGGAGAAGAACAGAAGGTTTGTCAGCCACTTTGAGTCCCCTTAAGGGAGAAGAACAGAAGGTTTATCAGCCGCTTTGACTCCCCTTAAGGGAGAAGAACAGAAGGTTTGTCAGCCACTTTGACTCCCCTTAAGGGAGAAGAACAGAAGGTTTGTCAGCCACTTTGAGTCCCCTTAAGGGAGAAGAACAGAAGGTTTATCAGCCGCTTTGACTCCCCTTAAGGGAGAAGAACAGAAGGTTTGTCAGCCACTTTGAGTCCCCTTAAGGGAGAAGAACAGAAGGTTTATCAGCCGCTTTGACTCCCCTTAAGGGAGAAGAACAGAAGGTTTGTCAGCCACTTTGAGTCCCCTTAAGGGAGAAGAACAGAAGGTTTATCAGCCACTTTGAGTCCCCTTAAGGGAGAAGAACAGAAGGTTTGTCAGCCGCTTTGACTCCCCTTAAGGGAGAAGAACAGAAGGTTTGTCAGCCACTTTGAGTCCCCTTAAGGGAGAAGAACAGAAGGTTTATCAGCCGCTTTGACTTCCCTTAAGGGAGAAGAACAGAAGGTTTGTCAGTTGCTTTGACTCCCCTTAAGGGAGAAGAACAGAAGGTTTGTCAGCCACTTTGAGTCCCCTTAAGGGAGAAGAACAGAAGGTTTATCAGCCGCTTTGACTCCCCTTAAGGGAGAAGAACAGAAGGTTTGTCAGCCACTTTGAGTCCCCTTAAGGGAGAAGAACAGAAGGTTTATCAGCCGCTTTGACTTCCCTTAAGGGAGAAGAACAGAAGGTTTGTCAGCCACTTTGAGTCCCCTTAAGGGAGAAGAACAGAAGGTTTGTCAGCCACTTTGAGTCCCCTTCAATGGGTGAGAAAAGCAGGGTCAAAAAGCCAACTCTTCTTCTTTGGTGGCCATTTTGCATAGCCTGGATGGAGCAGACAACAAGGTATGGTCCGCTGCCGAAGTGAACCTAAAACTGAGTGTCCGAGTTTGGTTTGTGGGCAGGCCTGCTGAACGAGATCTGTTTGCCGTGTGCCAGCAGACCGGTCCCTGCACGTCTCTGCCCTCCCACGTTGGGTAGCCAAAGGTCTGCAGATGGAAAGTGAGGCTCAGGCCGCCTCCAGAGGGTGCCCAGGTAGTCCCCTAGGATGCCACAATGTGAACCGGAGCTCCCAGCCACGATCACGCCCCGCTCAGACAGCACCGGCCACAGCGCCGCCTGAGTGAATTTAGTGATGCGCACATCCGGCTGTTCAGCCCGCACCATATAGCCAGAAGTACACATGTTCAGCCTCCGCACATGGATCCTCGTCCCAAGGTAGGAAAAGACGCTACTGCTGGAAAACCTGTGAGCCGTGCGCCATATGTGTGGCGACCCCATTGGTGCTGTAATGGCGCTGCATTCCCCCAGTCTAGACTGGCCCAGAGAGAAGACCCAGAATGCATCACTGCAGCGGTGAGCCACAGATAGGCGCCACCATGGCAGGATTTTCGTTATTTTCCATTTGCATTCTCATGCCGCCTTTTGCCCTGAATTTGCAGCAAAGTGACCGAGCCCTGGGGTGGACGCAGGTGTTCTTGGCTGTTTTCAAGGCATGCCAGTTGGCCTGGCTCTCTGCAGGCAGTTGGCAGGTTATTTTAAAAACCTCCAGGTCCATTGCTGAGCCTACGCTGGTGGCAAGCCTTCACCGCCCTTCCTTCACCTCTGCCAAGGTAGCTGTGCCAAGGTGGGCACCCAGGAGGTCTCCGGTGTACCAATCCTGCACTTTCCCTGTGCTCTGAGCCTTCGAAATGTGGAATAGGGCCTTCCCCGTTTCCCCTTCCTTTGGCCTCCCCTCGCAGCCTTCCCCAACCTTGCGCTCCCGTCTTTTGGCTTCCTTGGGGGGCCAGAGGTGCCCGTGGTGAGCTCAGTCTCGATAGCCTGGTGGGGCCCTGCTCCAATATTTGCCGCTTCTGGCAGAGCTCTTTTAATGGCACGTGCGTGGAATGTGGGCGCCGAAATTGGACCGGCCATGGGGAAGTCATGGCTGCGTGCGCTTTGTTTGAAGAGGAGGAGAAGGCGGGTGGGTGGGCAGGCAGGCAGGCGGGTGGGTGGGTGGGCGGGCGTCTGGAGCACCTGAATCCCGGGTGTAAATTTGGGACTGGAAAGATAGAGCACTGTTTTGTGGATCTGGTGTTTCTACTGGTGTGGGAACGGGCCATGGGATGGATAGGGGGCTGGGATGGGTTCATGCGCCGCAGCTGTCTTATCTGTGCCTGTCGGCCTTATGGGGAACCAGACACACACAGACGTGAAAGCAGTTTATCTCTGCCGCCTGTCAGGCTGGGGCCGCTGAAGCTCCCTCCGCTCGGCCTCCTGCCTTCCTGGACGCAGCAGCTTGAGCATCGATCACTGTCTGCCCTGTCGCTTCCTCCCTGCCATCCGCGCCACCTTACATGTCTGCCAGGCTGTCGGCAGCGCCCTGTCATTAGAGTGCTGGCGCTGCAGCAATGGGGGGCCCTTCAATCTCTCCTCTCCCCCCCCCCAGCCCTCCCTTTGAGTGCTGCCTGTGATGTTTCAACCACCCTGGAGGCTTGGCTTTGCTGCCCTGCCCCCATGCCAGCCGCCCGGCTCTCCGAATTCTCACCTAGAGGGGAAGCAAGCAACAGGTGATGGGCGGCCCGCCTTTGGGTGGGGCAGACGCCAAGAGTGAAGCGCCGGAACGTGGGCAACCGGTCCTGAGCTGCCCTGAGCTTTCCAGCTGCCTCCCTGCCCCTCCCGGGCAGGGGCTGCAGGGCACGGAGGAGGCACCACAAAGGAGGCACTGCCACGCCTGCCCTGCCCACGTCGCTTGCCAGCTCTGCTGACACCCCAGAACAGCTCTACCCCCTGCTTCACCCCCCGGGCATGGCCAAGGGTGACCGGCCCCGCCTGGAATGCGGCTGGGCCTGTTGTGGCAGAAGGATGCTGCGTCACACACCCCACCCCGGGCGCCTTTGTGCGCCTGAGACATCTCTGAGCGGCAACCCTGCGCTCCATCTGGCTCCCGGGGGATCCGTCTTGCCTGCCGCTTCCGCCTTCGCTGCTGCCTTTGTTCCGAGCTCGTCTTTCCCAGAAATGCCCTCCCTGGTCTCTCTCGGTCGCCTTCGGCTCCTCTGCCGCCGCCACCGGGGCTCACGGCCCCTATTCTTCTCTTTCCTGTGGTCCTGCACCCCCCACATCAACTAAGCTTCAAGCATCAGAGGAGGCGATGTTCCTAAACATGCGCAGAGAGCCCCCTTTCCCTGTTTCGGAGGCTGAGGACTGAACAGAGATGCCCTCTCCCTCTGTCACCCTTTCACACTGGGCTTTTCAGTCATGCCCAGCCATTGCCTTGATTTTTCTGCTGGGCAAGGCAGGAGTCCCTCCCCCCCCCCCCCAGATGCTTCTGGTCCCTGTTTTGTCTTGAACTCAGTGCCTGATGTGGTGGCCAAGGAGTGGTCTCAGCCCTGGGTTCCCTCTGCGGTCAAGGGCAGGGAAACCTGGGCACTTTGCCAGGGGGATTTCTCTTCCCAAGCACCATGCACAGTGCCAAGGGCCGGCTGGGCTTTGGCAGGGGTGGCATGTCTGTGTGCCAGGTGACTCCCTGCTTGGCCTGACATTACGAGGATGCCAGTTCTTATGAAATCCTCTGCCAGTCTGCCTGTCCCATCCTCCCCCTGGGTTTTCTTTGCTCTCCGGCCACCTGGGCTCAGGGTCAACAGCCATTTCCCCTCTCTTGGCCAGGTGTTTCCCCTTAATGTTTCCCCTCCTGCCGGCTTTCCTTTCCAGAGTTGCTTTCGCTTCCTGTCCCCTCTGCTCTGGGCAATGCCAGGCATTGCAGGTGCTCTGGGTTCAAGGCCCCTGAGTTCCTGGCATCTCGCAGCCATGGGAGGCTGAAGAAGAAGAGCTGGCTTTTCTATCTCACCCATTTAAGGGGACTCAAAGCGGCTGACAAACCTTTGTTCTTCTCCCTTAAGGGGACTCAAAGCAGCTGACAAACCTTCTGCTCTTCTCCCCACAATAGGCACCCTGTGAGGTAGGTGGGGCTGTGAGAGATCAGAAAGGGAGCTGTGACTTGCCCAAGGTCACCCAGCTGGCTTTGTGGAGGTGTGCAGAAGCAAGCCCGGTATTCCCAGATAAGAGTCCGGCTCCCTAACCACTAGTCCAGGCTGGTTCAGGCAGGCAAGTTGGTGTCCTTCAATTGAAGCTACCTTGCTTAGCAGGCCCTTGGGGCGTGGCCACAGCTGCAGGTGTGCTCCTGCTAAAGGGTGCATTTCTTTTGACAGCAGGTGGGAAGAGAGTAATTCAATTAAGAAAACCTGGAAGCTTTTCACCACAATAGGAGCCTCCTCTCTCTCCAAAGCCACACTGTTTTAGCTTCTAGATTCTTCGCTCTGGCTGGTTCTCAACCCTTCTCTTTCTGTCCTTCTAGGCTACCAGCCAGGCTACCCGGCTGCGGCTTCTTCTCCGCCTTATCCTGTCCCTCCGCCGCACCCCGTCCCCTCTGCGCCTGGATTCAACGTCTACCCGCCCACAAGCCCCGGAGCCGGACACGTGATCCCTCCCCAGCCCCCTCCGCGTGGCTACCGGGAGCAGCAGCACGCCGCCACGCCTCACCACCCCCAGCAAGCCGCCGACCCCCATGTGGCCATCACGCCCTATGTGCCAGTGGCCACAAACATCCCTCCGGGCCTTGAGTACCTTGCGCAGGTAAGTGACTGTCCCGCAAGGCAGGGCCTACTTTGAGTGGCCCCCACCCAAGGAAGGAAGATGGGGCCCTCAAACTGCACCGACTGAGATCAAAAGCATGCACTGCCTGTAGGAGGAAACCCCTGGCACTGTGGCATCTCCAGTGCCCTCAGGCAGAGATTTGGGGCTCTTGCCAGATCCGTGGTTTCGTCTCTGCTTAAAGGACCCTCAGCTGCAAACAGGGTGGGTTTAGTTTGATCCTGCTCTACCCCCCCCTCAAAAAAACCTGGCTGCATCTCCTTGCAAGGGAAAAGATTCTATTAGATCCTGAGCCAGCAGCGTCTAGTGATGGGGACGGGGAGTTACAGGCAGAAGGCCCTTCCCCAGGCCACGCCAGCCCACCTGTTTTCCAAGGTGAGCATCAGAAGAGGTCTGGAGAACAGGTAGAAAGTGGGGAAACCTACAGCCTCCCCCCCCCCTTGCAGCAGCTGCTTGGCTGACCTGGGTCCCCCCCCCCGGCCCTTCCCCACAGAGATTCAGCTGGGTCTAGTTCATCTGTGCCAGGTGAGGCATCTGGGTGGCATCCTGGCACCAGGTGCCCTTCACTCTAGGGCTGAATGCACGAGCAGCTTCTCTAGGGTCCTGTCTGCCCCCACCTTTCAACTTGCCCACGTCCCCAGCCTGGCATTGGACAAAGGGTCCCTCTGGAAGAAGGAGAAGAAGAACTGGCTGTTCCACACTGCTTTTCTCACCCATTTAAGGGGACTCAAAGTGGCTGACAAACCTTCTGTTCTTCTCCCAACAACAAGGTGGGGGCTGTAAGGGCTTAGAAAGAGAGCTGTGACTAGCCCAAGGCAACCCAGCTAGCTTCATATAGGAGGAGGAAGAAGAAGAAGAGTTGGCTTTTCTACCCTGCTGTTCCCACCCATTTAAGGGGACCCAAAGCGGCTGACAAACCTTATGTTCTTCTCCCCACAACAGAAACCTTGTGAGGCAGGGTGGGGGCTGTAAGGGCTTAGAAAGATTGCTGTGACTAGCCCAAGGCAACCCAGCTAGCTTCATATAGGAGGAGGAGGAGGAGGAAGAAGAGTTAGCTTTTCTACCCTCCTTTTCTCACCCATTTAAGGGGACCCAAAGCGGCTGACAAACCTTCTGGTCTTCTCCCCACCACAGACACCTTGTGAGGTAGGTGGGGCTGTGAGAGCTCAGAAAGAGAGCTGGGACTAGCCCAAGGTCACCCAGCTGGCTTCGTGGAGGAGTGCGGAATCAAACCCACCCTATCCTCAAGGCCAGAGTGGCTCACTGCCAGGCAGAGCAGCTGCCCAGGTGTGGAGTCCCCACTGTTGGCTTTGTTCCCTGTGAAAGAGGAACCCAGGGGCTTGCGGGCACTTAGGCCTGGCTTTCAGAGACCGTGGGCGTGCCAGACTGGTTTGAATTGTCCTCCTAAAAAGGCGTGGATGTGCGTTTGAGCATTCAGGGCAAGCTGGCCTGGCACTCAGTTTCTCTTCTCCCTCCCAAGGACCTGTCTGCTCTGTGTTCCTGCTCCCAGCCCTCCACCTTGCTGCCTTAAAAGGTCAGCAGAGATGCAGGGGTCCTCAACCGAGTGACCAACGGCTGTGATTTGCCTCCGGACATTCATGCGTCCGTTTACATTTTTGCCAAGTACAACCAGGGCTTCACCTGAACCTTCCCCCCTGTGCCTGGCTCTGCCTGCGTAAAAGGACCTGCTTTCTGACCTCTGGTTTCTCCCCAGGTTGACCAGGTGCTGATACACCAGAAGGTGGAGCTGGTGGAAGGTAAGAGAGAAATGCACTTCAGACCGCGATGTGCCCAGATGTTTCCCTCCTGCCCTCTTTGGTACTAATGCCAAAGTTGGTGCAAATCTTCCTCTCCCGGCATCAGTGTGAAACTGGGGGTCGCCGGAGCTTTAAGGGGCCACAAGGATTCCAAAAAGGATCCTCTGTGCTTATTGTTATGTTTATAGGATAATTATTTGCATTCCTTGACAGTAAGCAAGGCTGTGCAGAAACATAAGCAGGTCAGGTTTAAAAACATGGAACACCTTTTTTTAAAAAAAGGGATAATTAAAATATTATTAAAATGGCCGCTGCGTTGCATGCAGGCATGCACAGAGTCCCCCTGCTCAAAATTGCCAAATCAAACAGATGAGAGAACAGCCTTTAAAAAAACGAAACAAATTGGGATGTGGAGAAAATCAAATCGAGCAGTGGAACTAGGGAGCCACTCCTGAAAAGGCCCTGTCTCTAGTTGCTACCTGGGGTGGGGTGGGGTGGGGTGGGGGGACGGGACAGAAGAAGACCCCAGAAGCTGAGTCCAGACTCTGTGCTGGTTTGCGCTGGAGCAGGTGTTTCAAAAGGCTTTCAGGGCAGCGAGCCGTCGTGCCCGGCTGTGACGGGCGCATCAGTGGTGCCTTTGCTGCCCAGGCCCGTCGGGTTCCTATGCTCACCGCCGCCTCTCTCCTCCGACCCCCACAGCCTTCCTTTCCTTTGAGGGCAACAACAGGTACGAGGTGCGCAACAGCATGGGCCAGCCCATCTTCCACGCCCTGGAGCAGAGCGACTGCTGCACGCGCAACTGCTGCGGCTCCCTGCGACGCTTCTCCATGCGCCTGGAGGACCCTGCGGGGCGCGAGGTCCTGCGCATGGTCCGGCCCCTCAAGTGCGTCAGCTGCTGGTTCCCCTGCTGCCTTCAGGAGGTGGGGGCTGCTCTCGTTTTCCTCCCCTGCCCACCAGCGCACAGCCAGCCAGCTGGAAGGGCCCTTGCAATGCGCCCAGTAGTGGGTGGGTGGGCGGGTGGGGGTCGCCCTTGCTCCAGCAGCTTCACCAGCTTTTCATAGGAACATAAGAGGGGAGGCCCTCTAGCCCAGCATCCCATCATACAGTGCCCGACAAATTGCCTCTGGGCATCTTAAGCAGAAGATGAAGGCAAAACCTTCACCTGATCTCCACTCCTGACAAATGGCCTTTAGAGGCAACCTGTCTGTCTCTCCAACCTGGATGGGGTACCTGGGCATCCATTCTAGTGGCCATTGATACACCTGTTCTCCATAAAGTAAAAGAAGCCCTGCTGGATCAGGCCACAGCCAATCTAATCCAGCGTCCTGTCCCACACAGTGGCCCACCAATTGCCCATGGGCATCTCAAGCAGAGACAAAGGCAAAACACTTAACTGCTCAAATGTCCTTGAGAGGAATCCTGCCTGCCTCTCCAACCAAGAGGCAGTACTTGGGCGCCCATCCTGGTACCCATTTGACACATCTGTCCTCCATGGATTTGTCTATATGAACCTCAGAGGAGCCCTGCTGGATCAGGCCACAGCCCATCTAGTCCATAAGAACCTCAGAGAAGCCCTGCTGGATCAGGCCAAGGCCCAGCATAGAAAGGGAACCTAAGAAAACCCCTGCTGGATCAGGCCACAGCCCATCCAGTCCATAAGAACCTCGGAGGAGCCCTGCTGGATCAGGCCACAGCCCATCTAGTCCATCAGAACCTAAGAGGAGCCCTGCTGGATCAGGCCACAGCCCATCTAGTCCATAAGAACCTCAGAGGAGCCCTGCTGGATCAGGCCACAGCCTATCTAGTCCATAAGAACCTCAGAGAAGCCCTGCTGGATCAGGCCAAGGCCCAGCATAGAAAGGGAACCTAAGAAAACCCCTGCTGGATCAGGCCACAGCCCATCCAGTCCATAAGAACCTCGGAGGAGCCCTGCTGGATCAGGCCACAGCCCATCCAGTCCATAAGAACCTAAGAGGAGCCCTGCCAGATCAGGCCACAGCCCATCCGGTCCATAAGAACCTCAGAGGAGCCCTGCTGGATCAGGCTACAGTCCATCTAGTCCATAAGAACCTCAGAGGAGCCCTGCTGGATCAGGCCACAGCCCATCCAGTCCATCAGAACCTAAGAAGAGCCCTGCTGGATCAGGCCACAGCCCATCCTGTCCAGTATCCTGTCTCCAACCTGGAGGCAGTACCTGGGCATACATCCTCATAGCTATTGATACACCTTTCCTCCATGGACTTGTCCAACTCGTCTGCTTGTCTGCCTGCCCTCTGCGCCCATCCTTTGGCCTTCCTGTGTGTTTAAAGAGCATTGTTCGTCAATTTGAACATGGGGCGCATAGATAAAATACTTCAGAGGGAGGGAAAATATTCTGTGAATCCGCCCACTGGCCGGGGAGGAAGGGACGTGGGCAGGACTCGAGACCAAGCCCTTCAGGTGTGGAGGTGTGAACTTCTTTTTAAATCCCACAGCTGGAAGTGCAGTGCCCGCCTGGCACCACCATTGGGTACGTGGTGCAGACATGGCATCCCTTCACGCCCAAGTTCTCCATCCAGAACGTCGAAAAGGAGACGGCCCTGCGCGTTTTGGGACCCTGTTTCGCCTGCAGCTGCGGTGGAGACGTCAACTTTGAGGTACTTGCTGAAGGTGGATTTGGAGAAGACTGAGGACTTTCTTTCCCAAGCTTTATCCAGGTTGACAAGGAGGCACTTTGGTCATGCTCAGAAGCACTGTGTCCTTGCCTGGCTCGGGGAAGCTGACCTTGAACTAGGATTTATGTTTATGTTTGTTCAAGTTTTTATACTACACAGCTCCAGATCCCTTAGTACAGTGGACAATGAAATAAAAGCCGTAAAATCTAAGACAGGACCAGGTGCTGTGAGTCCTTGAAGTTGGGAGGCATCCTGCCCTAGATGGGGCCGTAATGCCTTGCAAGGGACAGGTGCAAAATCTGGGGGCGCTCTTGGACTCTGCGCCAACGCTGGAAGCTCAGGTGGGAGCCATGGCCAAGAGGGCCTGTTCCCAGCTATGGCTGGTTCGACAGCTAAGGCCCCTTTGGACAGAGATGGCTTGGCCACAGTTATCCATGCTCTGGTAACTTCCAGACTAGACTACTGTAATGTGCTCTACGTGGGGCTGCCCTTGAGAACGGTTCAGAAGCAGCAGCTAGTGCAGAATGCAGCCACTAGGTTGTTGACCGGGGCAGCTGGCCAGATGCACATCACACCAGTCTTAAAAGAGTTGCACCGGTTGCCAATTTGCTATCGAGCCCAATTCAAGGTGTTAACTCTGATTTATAAGGCCCTAAGTGACTTGGGCCCCCAATATCTAAAGGAGCGCCTCCCATACTGACCTGCCCATGCCATAAAATCCATAGGGGAGGCCCTCCTGGTTGTCCTGCCACTCGCAGCAGCAAAAACGGTCGGCACCCGGGAGAAGACCTTCTCAGTGGTGGCTCCCAGACTGTGGAATAATCTCCCTCCTCAGGTGCGTCAGGCACCTTCACTCTCCTGTGTTTAGATGAGCTCTTTTCTCTGGCCTCTGGCTAAATAAAGGAGCGGCCTTTTCCTCCCCACATTCAGACACTGTCATGGTTTTAATATGTTAATATGTTCTTGGTTTTAATGTGTTTGTTTTATATGTTGTGACCCACCCTGAGACCCTTGGGTATAGGGCAGGATAAAAATGTGAGTGAGAGGATGGATGGATGGATGGATGGATGGATGGATGGATGGATGGATGGATGGATGGATGTTCTTTCATGAACGGTCCCCCAAACCTTCCTGATCGTAACCCCAGTCTCTGCCTGCAGGTGAAAACGCGGGACGAGTCTCGGGGCATTGGCCGGATCAGTAAGCAATGGAGCGGCCTCTTAAAGGAGGTCTTCACCGACACGGACAATTTTGGGATCCAGTTCCCGATGGACCTGGACGTGAAGATGAAGGCGGTTCTCCTGGGAGCCTGTTTCCTCATCGTGAGTTTCAGCTTCTCGGTCCTGGTAGGGGAAGAAGGCGCAAGCGATGCTTTGGGGGGCTTTTCCGCACTTAATATTTGGTATTCCGGATTGGTGAGTCCCACTGATCCAGATTCTGGGGAGGCCCGCTGGTCCGGATTCCTTGGAGGCAGGAGAGCGCTGATCCAGCCATGCCTCCTGGCAGATGTGGAGCTCACCTGAGCCTCACAGCCCCCCCCCCCCACCTGCATGCACCTGAAGGTTTAGAACAAAGGTTCCTGGAAAGCATCTCCCGGAGGTTCCGGATCACGTAGGCACTCCGTCTGCGTACACACCATGATCGGGAACGAGGCTCTTGGTTCGGTTGTGGAGCCCGTTAAAAAGGTCTACGACCGATCCGGATTAAAAGGTCTCTAATCCAAATCTGGTCCCATCCGGTGCAGACGGAGCCGGGCCGGTGGAGATGTGTGAACCGGGAGGCCCATGATCCGGATTAAGGGCCTCCGTAATGTGGATTGCTTGTGAGTGCAGAACAAGGCCTTCCCAGGTGGCATTTTTGCCTGTGAGGTCTACACGGCGCCGCAGACCTGGGGCCGACTCCTGGTTTGGCCACTGGTCAGCAACTTGGCAACGTCTGGACGTCTGCCTGCCCAGACGTTGCCTAATTACCTACTAGCTGTGGAGCATGAAATGGAACACCAAAAGCTCACCCACCTCTACCCCATCTTACCTGAAAGCATCCAGCTGGTGGGCATTCGCACCTCTGCCAGCTGGGGAGGTAGGCTAACGTTGACCATCAAATGCGAGCGCAAGCTAGTTAGTCAATGGCCCCCCTTTCCTGCCCATGGGAAGTGCAAAAACGCCCACGCTTTATCAGAAGCCATGTGGCCAGCATCTAGCGATACACACAGGGTTCGCCTTTCCGCTGCCATCTTTTTGCCACAGTCTCCTGACGAAGAGCGTCCGGCTGAAGGGCAGCGGTTGGCCTAAGGCCCCACCCCCACCCCAGTTTCTGAAGCGGATGGGGGATTTGAACACCATGAGAGCTACAGACCCCTCCTGTTTGACCCTTCACCACAGTGCCAGGCCTTTGCCAGGGCAGTGAGTTCCCCAAATGTCTGGAACGCTGAAAACAATGACCTTCCTCCTCGCTTTCCCGCTGCAGGACTTCATGTTTTTCGAAAAGGCGGGCGACGTCGGACAGAGGGCTTCGGTGATCACCAGCTAGAACCCCCTCCGCCCGGGTGCCACGGAGCCTCGTGGGCCCTTTCCCAGTCCTGACGCGAGCGAGGTTGCGTGAGTGTGATTGCGAGTGCGGTGCGGTGCGGGTGCAGAAATGCAACGGGTCATTGCGCAAAGCGGACGTCTCCCAGGGTGGCCTTCTGCGCGTTGGGCGCTTCTCTGAGAAGCGGTCAAGCGCTGAACTTCAGGGCGGTCAAGCGGCCGCTAGGGGCGTGCACAGATGCAGTTCAATTTGAATTCAGTTCAATTCAATTTGAATATTTAAGTATCTGGGATAGAAATATAAATAATAAATAAATAAATATCCGAATTCGTACGAATAAAGAAAAACTCATGTCCAGACATTCAAACCTATGCAAATACATTTGTATTTATTCGTTCAGATATCTGATACATATCCAATATTCATCTTATATGAATCCATACACATACAAAAGTCAGAATTATTCGTACGAATAACTCAAAATATTCATACAAATACTGAAAATGGAATGTCTGAATATTCAATTCGTATATAAACGTCCCGCCGCCAGTGGGCCAGCTGGGTGAGATCGGCTCCTGTCCCTTCTCCGCCTTTGGGGCCAAATGACCCCTTGCCCGGACGAGGGTCGCCTGCAGAGATCTAGGCTGCCTCATGGGAAGCTGAAAAGTAGCTCCAAAGCGCCTTAGAGAGTGTAGCGTGTGTCCCTCAGGCTCTTATCCCATCCCAGAATATTCATAAGAGAGCAGAGTCTGGGGTGTGACGGATCCCGCCTGCAAACCGTCTCAGAGCCATTTCTGTGGCTGCATCCACATGTCACAAGTGGCAGAGCGCCTCCGAAAGAGACCCTGCCTTAGTATAAACCGTCTCCAAGCCACCTCAGAGGTGCTTCTGTTTACTGCGTGTGGATGCAGCCATAGTCTTGGACAGGGATTCTAGCAGGTGAATGCAGGAAGACACACCTGCCTTTCCCTCAACATGTTGTACAGCAGACACAGTACAATTCCTCCTGGCGTCCCTACAGATTACGCAGGGTGTCCCTGGTTACCTTCTGTTCTTCTCCCCACGACAGACACCCTGTGAGGTAGGTGGGTCTGTGGGAGCTGAGAAGAGAGCTGTGACTAGCCCAAGGTCACCCAGCTGGCTTCATGGGGGAGGGCGGAATCGAACCCCGTATTCCCAGATAAGAGTCTGGCACCTTAACCACTAGACCAACTGGTTCAGGTGACCTGTGTGTGTGTGTGAGAGAGAGAGAGAATGTGTGTAAAGGGGGAAAGAAAGAAAGTGGGGGGGGGGGGTCTGGGTTGGGGGTGTAACAAGGCACAGACAACCTTCGTCTCCAAGTCTGGCTTTTGATGCAGCAATTTGGAGGGGGGTCTTACTGTCAGAATGGGGGGGGGTTCTTTTCTCAAAACAGCCTGCCTGTGACCCATCAGGATCGCAGACCACTCTATGCAGATAAACACTGGTTTTCAGAACCACAAGGCCTTAACCACTGTTCCGGGGAACCTCCCCTCCCTCTGTTGGCCTTTGAGGAGGGGGGGGGTCCTTCCAGTGTCAGGTTGGCAGCTGGGAAAAGCTGTTCGCTGCTTCTAACCCCTTCCCTCTATTTTAAGGAAACCAAACGCTTGCCTGATGTTACTGCTTAGCCTTCTATGTATTTTATATATAGATATATATGAATAATGTTATATGTATATATTTAAATGTTTACCCTATTGTCCTGTAAAGGGCTTAAGGGATACAGAATGGAGGCCGGGGGGAGCGAAGCGGGGGTGTTACAGGGCTGCCCCTTCCTCTCCTTGCTGGGGCGGAGGCAAGATGGTGAGGTGGTGGTGATCCGTGGCAAAAAGCAAGCCCCCACCCCACCCCCGGAGAAGTATGGACGGGTTCAAGGGGAAATGGAGGCTCGTTGGACTCTCCTTTCTGGAAAGCGCCATGCTTGTGCCAGGAGGAACGCCGCCCTGGCAGCAGCGGAGAGCTCTGGTCTCACGGCGAGGAAGCACCCAAAGTGAATGTCTTCTACGGCGTTGGCAGCAGGGGGTGCCCAGGAGGCTAAGGGTGCCGATGGGTTGGGCTGTTCTGAAGGTGCCCCAAATCTCCTTATGCCAGGACTGTGCCTTTGGACTACTGCTCTCCAGGGACTCCTCTGCCCAGCGCCCTGTTCCTCATGGAATGCCAAAGAATAAATGTGTGCAGCATCTGAGGTTCTTTCCTGTTTTGCAAAACTCTTTTCTTCCTTCTGCTCCGCCACCCGTCTGCTTTCGCCCCTGCAAAGTCCTCCGTATCTATATCCTGTTTGTCCTACGCAGCCTCCATAGTTTACAGCCTCCCCCTTCTCTAAGGGGAGCCATTCTCAGGGTTTTAAAATAAGCCCCACCCCACCCCAATCCCATGATGAGGGGGGCATTCCAGGACTGGTGGCTGGACGGGAGGACAGAGTCAGTTATCATAAAAATAGCACAAAAACACCACGGTTTTGGGTTTGGGTTCTTTTATCCTTGCTTAGCAAAGCTACAAGCACAGGTACCTTTTGGTTTACAGCTGCCCGCCTGCACCCCTTATTTTTCACATAATTTGTTACGCCCAGTGAAAAGCAGCAATGGCCGGCAAAGGGGAGGCAGCAGGTGGAAGCCCCGCTCCTGCACCGTGCTGGTCCGCTGGCTGCCATGGGAGCTTTGAGGCTAGCTGTCGTGGGAGCTCTGAGAAAGCTGGCCACCATGGGAGCTTCAAGGAAGCTGGTCACCATGGGAGCTTTGAGGAGGCTGACTGCCATGGGAGCTTCAAAGACACTGGCTGCCAAGGGAGCTTCAAAGACACCGGCTGCCACCAGCTTCGTGGCTGACCACCATGGGAGCTTCAAGGAAGCTGGCCGCCATGGGAGCTTTGGGGAAGCCAATTGCCATGGGAGCTTCAAGGAAGCTGGCCGCCATGGGAGCTTTGGGGAAGCCAATTGCCATGGGAGCTTCAAGGAAGCTGGCCGCCATGGGAGCTTTGGGGAAGCCAATTGCCATGGGAGCTTCAAGGAAGCTGGCCACCATGGGAGCTTTGGGGAAGCCAGTTGCCATGGGAGCTTCAAGGAAGCTGGTCATCAGTGTGGGGCAGGGTAGGGGCTTCTCCCTGTTATCCCCTTGCCGTTGCTGAACAGTAACCCATGTAAATACCAGCATGTTTTCAATACATGTGTACAAGCAAAGGGTGCCTGCCGATATAGTGCCAGGCACATCTGCAGTTCCGCAGTCAGTAACACCCTAGCGCACATCTGTTCAATGGTTCACACCCTATTTACATGTGCAGCGTGCCCTTCTCCACCCACCGGGGTCCAAGCCATGTGTAGGAAGCCATCAGAAAGAGCCACAAAGGCTCCCATTTTCTCCAAGAGGGACCAACCAGCCTCCTTGCCGGGGAGCCAAGAGGACGGTAAAGTCTGTGAGTCGGATGGGGCTGCCCTTCCAAAGGGCCCCTTCTAATCCGGCCCAGCCGGGTTCTCTGAGAACCACGTCTTCCTGGGTTCAAGGGAAATGGGCGACAGTCACACCCTAGAATTCTTCAGAGGAAACTGTGGGTCCAAGGTCATCCCCCCTCAGCAAAGTTCCTCTCCTTAAAAAGCAGTTCACGCACCCAAGGGTGTCCTGCCCTGTTGCGTTTCTGGAGTGCAGCTCAAGTAAGTCCCAGCTCTCCTCAGTGAGAACTAGCATCTTGACAGGAACCACGAACCCTGAAGAAACTTGAGGGATCCATTAGCAGCCTTTGCCTTGAAGCAGGAGAAGATCCAGGAGACCGTGAGCACGTCCCACGAGGAATCCTTCTCCATGGCAGGCAGAATTTCAACTGGTGAGGGCCTGCCTGGTCCGCAGCTCAGTCTTGGAAGCACATGAGAGCTGGGTGGCCAGAGAAAGCGGTGCTGGTTTTGGGAGAGGATTCCTGGCTCCGGAGGCACAGCTGCCATTTCCCGAATGGAGGATCCGATGGCTTTTCTCGCTAAGAAAGAGGAGAGGGGGAAATAAATGTGTTGTGTCCAAAGACCCTCACATTCTAACTGCTCAAAAGCAAGAGGAAATGAACCTAATTAGCAATATGAGGAAGAAGAGTTGGCTTTTCAAGTCCATTCTTCTCACCCATTTAAGGGGACTCAAAGCGGCTGACAAACCTTCTGTTCTTCTCCCCACAACAGAACATCCTGTGAGGTGGGTGGGGCTGTGAGAGCTCCAAGGTCACCCAGCTGGCTTCACAGATAAGAGTCTGGCTCCCTAACCACTAGACCAAACTGGCTCATAAGAACATAATAACATAAGAGAAGCCTTGCTGGATCAGGCCACAGCCCATCTAGTCCAGCATCCTGTCGCACACAGTGGCCCACCAAATGCTCACGGGCATCTCAAGCAGAGACAAGGACAAACCTTCTCCTGCTCTCGAGTCCCAGCAGATGGCCTTAGAAGCGTCCCAGTTCCTCCCCCCCCCCCCCTCAGCCTGAAGGATGCACCTAGGCATTCGTTCTAGTAGCCATTGATACATCTGTCATCCATAAATTTGTCTAACCCTACCTTAAAGCCATCCAGACTGGTAACTGTCACCACCTCTTCCGGCTCACTTATTTATTTGTTTGTTTGTTTCATTTATTGTTTGTATTTCTATCCCGCCCTATACCCGAAGGTCTCAGGGCGGGTAACAATGCTTAAAAAATTCCAAACATTAAATCATAACAACATATATTAAACAGTTATGGCTGCAGCCATCGGCTGTGGGATCATTTGCTCATTCACTCTCAACATTTCACAGATCACTGTCAAAATCCACCCGGTAGAGCAGCAGTGACTGTAGCAATCCACCACTTCATACCTGATAACAACTGCAACAATGTTGCAATTCTGCGCTATTCTGGCTCTTTGAAAGTTCTGAGCTTTAGAAAGGGAAAGGAAGGGAAGCTGCTGCACTTCTGGGAGATGTGTGAATGTTTTACAGCTGTGTGTGCAGGCAGCAATCCCCGCCCCTTTTGCCACGGAGCATCCCCATGGTAAATGATGCCAGGAAAACCCGCGACTTCCAAAAAGAGTGCCGGAACTCTTCTTTAAAGTGCACTTTTTTTGTCGTGGATTTTCCTCCTTTTGTAGCACTGGAAGCCCGTTGAAAAGCCGGGCATGGGGGCGCTCAGAGGCAAAAGAAGATTTAAATTGCTTGGGGCAGGGCCTGAATGTTGGAAAGAGTAGAAATATCCCAGGATAAGCATCATGTAATCCAGTGGTTCTCAACCTGGGGGTCAGGACCCCTTTGGGGGTCGAATTACCCTTTCAGAGGGGTCGCAACGACTCTCCCGCCACCCTTCCCTCCCACCTCCCAGCTGTTCCACCCCTGTGGTTGGGGGTCTCCACAACATGAGGAAATCCATTAAGAGGTCGCAGCATGAGGAAGGTTGAGAACCACTGATGTAAACAGACAACTGGTGAATCCTCTGCTTGGCTCTGGAATCTAAGGCCTCCCACAGCAGGTGAGGCGTGGGCCTCTGAAATCGGACATCTGCCAGCGGTGCCTGCACATCTGCCTGTCCGGATTCTTGTAATACTATAAACAAACTCCAGCCAACGGCCCTCTTCAATCCTATCCACTTTTCTAATATATTTTACAAGGCACAGATAACCCTGGGGGATAAGTTGAGCCGCAAGGCACGCACAGACGCGCCCCCTCCCCAGATCAAGGTGTGTGCGCGCATGCATGCACAGGTATGTTAAGACCCCCACCTTCTGCTCTCCTTTTCTTTGGAGGGTGCTCAGGCCCGGAGGCGCCGGCTGAGCACGTAGCGTGACGCCATGGCTAGGTTCCAGCGGTGCCTCTCCAGGATGCGCCGGCACTCCTCCCGGGAGTGGGAGCTGATGTGGAAGAGCTGGTCCACCTGGGGGAGTAAGAAGGCGTGCAGTCAAGGAAGGCCAGCCTCCCAGCATGCACAGGGGCCAAAGCAAGGTGGTGGATGGAGGTCAGGTAGGCAAAGGAGACAGGGAAACGCAGGGCGCGTGCTTCATTTGGGATCCGCCCACCCCTTTGCGCTTGCCAGCTGTGGTCCCAGAGGGCCACCAGCGGCTGAGCCGGTGATGCTCAGAACCAGTCACATGCTGGGAGATGGAGGGACAGGAAAGAGCGTGGCTGGAGGACGTTGGTTCTCACACCTTCAGCAGCTGCACAGCCTTCTGGACGTCCCAGCCGTTCAGTCTTAAGGCCTCCCGGCATTCCTCGACGGTTGCGCCAGGGACCCTGTCTTCAACCTGGTGGAGGAAGGAGATGGAACGGCCGTTAAAAAGCATGACCCAAAAGGCTTTGAGCGAGAACCAGAGTGCCTGCGTCCAAGGGCCTATTGGCACTACAGCACATAGTGCAGGATTAGGGAACCTCTAGGGAAGGGTGTTGAGGGGGCTGTTACAGCCTCCAGGCACGCCCTGCCTTGCCAGGAGATCTGCAGTCAGGCACTAGGTGCGTTGCAAGAAATCATGCTACACACCATTACTAACCTTAACTAATTACTGACATGGTGCAGCCAGCGGCAATTGTCCGCACCTTTTCTGGTGCCCCGGGGTCATCTGAGGGGCGGCGCAAGTGCACTGGTACACTGGACAACCACAGACACAAGCGCACAAGCACAGACCGTCAGTGTTGCCATAGCAATGGTGCTGACACATGTGCAGTCATGGAGGGCGACGCAAACAAAATGGCGGCACCCTGAAGAGAACCGGCCTTGGGATTGGTCACAGGTGAGTGACCAAACACGTGGCCCTCTGAGCCCAGGGTCAAAGGCTTCAAGAGCACATCAGAGGAGGCACCAAACCAATTTCTGAGGCTGCCTGAAAGCAAGGGGGCAGGTGAAGGTTCTGCCTTTGTCTTCTGCTTGAGATGCCCAAAAGCCACTGGTGGGCCATGGGCTGGGATGGGATGCTGGACTAGGTAGCCTGTGGGCTGATCCAGCAGGGTTTCTCTTGGGTTCTTATGGACTAGATGGGCTGCGGCCTGATCCAGCAGGGCTCCTCTTAGGTTCTTATGGCCTAGATGGGCTGTGGCCGGATCCAGCAGGGCTCCTCTTAGGTTCTTATGGACCGGATGGGCTGTGGCCTGATCCAGCAGGGCTCCTTTTACGTTCTTATGGACTAGGTGGGCTGTGGCCTGATCCAGCAGGGCTCCTTTTACGTTCTTATGGACTAGGTGGGCTGTGGCCTGATCCAGCAAGGCTCCTCTTAGGTTCCTATGGACTAAATGGGTTGTGGCCTGATCCAGCAGGGTTCCTCTGAGGTTCTTATGGACTGGATGGGCTGTGGCCTGATCCAGCAGGGCTCCTCTTAGGTTCTGATGGACCGGATGGGCTGTGGCCTTACCTCCTTGATCTTCTTCTCAATCTCCGCCATCGTAGGCCTGGGGTTTGCCGAGGGTCCTGGGGGCAGCCCCACGGCTCCTTTGGGGGCTGGCCGGAGTGGCCGCTGCTCCTTCTCCCTGGCTCCCGCAGAGGAGTCCGTCTTGGGCAGGGCCCATGAAGGGAGGGCTGGGTTCGGGAGGCGGGAAGTGGGCTTGGGGGCCCGAAGCTCTGGCTGGGGGGCAGGAGGGAACGGTCCGGGGAGATCGCTAAACCGCCGGTTGGAGGGGACACTCGGCTGATCCTGCTTGAAGGCTGGGAGCCTAGGCTTGCTGCGGAGGACACTGAACTCTGAGATGGACTCCAAACTTTTGGAGAGGCCTAGAAGAAAGAGCAGAGGAAGGCTTCAGCCAGCAAAGGGGAAAAGCAACTGGTGTCCAGCTTAAGTGAAAGTGAGAACCGTCACCACGCATCCATGATAGCGGGGGCCGCCGGGTGGTGGCCCCAAACACTGTGTTCTAAGGGATACTCACGAGCCAAACGCAGCAGCTGCTGCCCCCCGGTGCGGCTCTGGGAGCTGGCGTTCCGAGGCTTCAGTTTCTTCCTTGATAGGAAATACAACTGGGATTAAAATTAAATGTAAAAATAATTTAATTGCTCCTGGCTCATGTCTGGCTATTGGACGGTGGTCCTTTCCTTCCTTTGCTGCTTTCTAACTGCTTTCATTTCCATTATCTATCTATCTATCTATCTATCTATCTATCTATCTATCTATCTATCTATCTATCTATCTATCTATCTATCTATCTATCTATCTATCTCTTTGTTTGCTTGTTTATCTTGCCCTATACCTGGGGGTCTCTGGGAGGGTAACATTTAAAATCAAACATTATTATGGTATGTATTAAAACAACAGAATCTGCAAGTGGGAAGGGAAAAGCATCTCCCCATCTAACCAAAGGCCAGGGCAAAGAGGTGCATTTTCACTGCCTTCCTAAACGTGTACAGTGAAGGTGAGTGACACACCTCAAGGAGCAGACTATTCCAGAGCCTAGGGGCCACCACTGAGAAGGCCCTCTCCTGGCTGCCTATCCTCCAGATCGTAAGGTACGATACGGAAGAAGGCATTCCTTTAGATATTTGGGGCCCAAGTCATTTAGGGCCTTATAAAGTCAGAGCTAACACCTTGAACTGGGCTCGGTAGCGAATCGGCAGCCAGTGTAACTCTTTTAAGACCAGTATGATGTGCGTCTGGCCAGCTGCCCCAGGTCAGCAGCCTAGCAGCTGCATTCTGCACCAGCTGCAGCTTCCGAACCGTCTTCAAGGGCAGCCCCACAGAGAGCGCATTACGGTAGTCCAATATAGAGGTTACCAGCGCATGGATAACTGTGGCCAAGTCGTCTCTGTCCAAAAAAGGCTTCAGTGGAGGTACCAGCCGTAGTTGGGAGTAAGCACTCCTGGCCACGGCCTCCACCTGAGCTTCAAGCGTTAGCGCAGAGTCCAGGAGTACCCCCAAGTTACGCACCTGTCCCTTCCAGGGCATTGCAGCCCCATCAAGGACAGGGTGTCTCCCAACTACACGGACCAGAGACCCAGTGACACACAGCACCTCCATCTTGTTTGGATTCAGCTTCAATTTACTGCCCCCCATGCCGCCCGTTACCACCTCCAGGCACCTGCCAAGCACTCCACCTGCCTCTCCTGATTCAAATGGTACAGGGTGGTAGAGCTGGGTTTCACACCCACACCCTGAAATGGGTTGAAAGAACCTGAGTGGGGCATCACTGATGGACCTCAGGGAGGTAGTGTGTACGTGAAATGCAGCCCCTCCCCTACCTAGTCACTCAGGTATCCTGCTGTGAGTGTCGGGCAGCCCCCACCCCGTTCCCCCAACATACTCTTCCATCCGATCCGGCGCCCCCCACGAACGCCCGGGGTCCACATCCCCATGACTCAGGTGCACGAAGGAATTTCGCAGGGGGAGGCTGATCTGCCGTCCTCCGGCAGGGGGCGCCTCCTCTCCGGACGTCACTGCGGAAGGCGGGAAAATGCCGACTTTCAGGGTCCGCCTGTTCTGACCCCGCCAGGTGGATGAATCAGGGCTGGAAGAGGAGAAAGAGGGCGGGGTGAGGAAGGAGTGGCCGGGCTTCACGCGGCTCCTGCCCCCCCACCCCACCCCCAGCCGTGCGACCCTTAACCTGAGCACCGCCACCAGGATTTCCTTTAGTAGACCACGAGGGTTTGGTTTAGATAGGGACGCTGATGGAGATGCTGGGGGGGTTGGATGATTGTCTGCAGGGCAAACGGCACGGGGGGAAACCAGGGAAGAATTGCAGCAAAGTTTATGGGGAAAGAGCCAAGGGGGGCAGTCCCTGGGGATAGGGCCCTTTAAAATGACCAGGGACCTATTCGCACTATGGCCTCTAGTGAACATTTAGTGAGCTTCTGGTGGACAGCATCTGCATGTGGAGGAGGCTGTTACGGTCTCCATGCCTGCCCACCCTCACCAGAAGTCCACTAATCGTTGATTAGGCATGGAGCATAAAACGGGGGCCTCTCTGCACTTGGTCTTATTCTGGAATACATCCCAGGATAGGGACCTGCCGCTTGCGTGGTAGTGCAGACAGTGGAAGGCCCCAGGTGAGGGTTGCCATAGTATGCATTAACTTGTGGCCAGCAGACTGCTATCCTGAGATATATTCCAGAATAAGGCCGAGTGCAGAAAGGGCCCTGGACTCCACGTGTTAACCAACGTTAACCAGTGACTTGCCTGAAGCGTCCAGCGGCACGACCGTTCGCTCTTCTTCCGGCGCACCAAGGTTGTTTGAGGTGCTGCGCAAGGGTGCCGGCGCCTCAGACAACCACAGCTGCAACTGCGCCTGCACAGAGCACCGGCACCGTCAGGGCGATGGTGCTGGCGCATGCGCCGTCGCAGACGGCGCCGTGGCCAAAATGGCGGCACCCAGAGGAGGACCGGCCCTTGGTTCGAATCAGGTAAGTATTCGACCGCGGGGGGAGGGAACTGTCGGAGCTGAGCAGCGCTCCAAGTGCGCAAACTAGTCAACGTTGGTTCATTGCGCTCCTTTCCCGTCCGGCGCATGGGAAGGGAAGTGCAAAGTCACCCCCCAGGAGAGGTTTTGTTGAGGTCGGAGCACTTGGGAAGGGAGAGGAATGGGATGCTGGACCAGAGGGCAATGCCAAGGTGCCAAGGAGCCCTGCCCGCCCTGCCCTCTTCCTCCGAGGCAGCCCTGGGCATCCCGGACTCACCTGCCTTCAATGACGGTGATGGGGTCATTGGCCTCTAGCCGGAGCCAGCCTGGATCGGCCAGTTCCTGGGTCGCCTTCACTTCTTTAGGACGGAGCTGTGATACGGAAGAGACGGGACAGGGTGAAAACCGGACCCAGGAAGGTGGCAGCCTTTGCAAAAGGACGGTTTTAAGACTACAACTCCCATAAGCCTTTGCCAGATTCAAAAACGGGCTAATTTCTAGTAAGGCAACCATTGGATTTAAAGGGAATGTTGTGCCAATCTAACTGTCTCCTCCCTTAGATTTCCACTGAGGAAGAAAATCACTTGGTGTTAAAGCAACCTGGTTTTCGAAATATTAGTAACTGATCTAGAGCAGGGTTACTCAGTTGAAAGCCCAGATGTTCCTGAACTACAGTTCCCAGCAGTACTTGGGCTGCACAGAATACTGGGAGATGTAGTTCTAGAATCCTTCCTTTCTCCCTTCTTTCCCTCCCTCCCTCCTTGCTTCTTCTCTCTCTTCCTCTTCCTTCCTTCCTTCTTTCCTTCCTCTCTCTTCCTTTTTTCTCTCTCTCTTCCTTTTCTCTTCTTTTCTCCCTTCTTTTCTCTCTCTCCCTTCCTTTCTTCCTTCCTTTCTTCCTCTCTCTTCCTTCCTTTCTCTCTCTTCCTTCCCTTCTCTCTCTCCCTTCCTTTTTCCCTTCCTTCCTCTCTCTTCCTTCTTTTCTCTTCTTTTCTCTCTTCCTTCTTTTCTCTCTCTCCCTTCTTTTCTTCCTTCCTTCCTTCCTCTTTCTTCTCTTCTCTCTCTCTTCTCTTTCTTCCTTCCTTCCTCTCTCTCTTCCTTTTCTTCTTTTCTTCCTTCCTTTCTCTCTTCCTCTTTCTTTTTTCCTTCCTCTCTTCCATCTTCTCTCTCTTTCTTCCCTTCTGTCTCTCCCTTTCTCTCTCTCTCCCTTCTTTTCTTCCTTCCTCTCTCTCTTCCTTCTTTTCTTCCTTCCTTTCTCTCTCTTCCTTCCCTCCTCTCTCTTCCTCTTTCTTTCTTCCTTCTTCTCTCTCCCTTCCTTTCTCTCTCTTCCTTCCCTCCTCTCTCTCCCTTTCTCTCTTCCTTCCTTCCTTTCTCTCTCCCTTCCTGTTCTTCCTTCCTTTCTCTCTCTTCCTTCCCTTCTCTCTCTCCCTTTCCCTTCCTTTTTCCCTTCCTTTCCTCCTTCCTTCTCCCACCTCCTGCAGCATGGTGACAATCTCCCGGAAGTGCGGCCTCTCATCCGGATTGTGGGCCCAGCACTTCTGGGCCAGGGCGTAGAGTCCCCTTGGGCAGTCATCAGGACGCGGAAGCCGCCCGCCTTCTCGATCTATTTTGATCATGATCTGAGGGGAGGGAAGAACGATGGAGGCGTATTGGTCAGTTAGCAGTGGTGCCTGGACAAGTCCCTTCTCCTCCCCTCCCCTCCCCTCCCTGCCCTTCCCCTCCCATTCAGCTGAAGACCGGTGGTGCCATCGGCTTCCACGGCCTGTGGCCCTTAGGGGAAGTATTATCCTCTTGTTATGCACCACGTATTTTGTGTGTCCACAAGTAAGGGATTTAATATCATATTTGCACCTGTGGAAAAGGCACAAAGGTTGATTGCTAGTGTGGTCGTGCCAAACAGCTGAATTCTGGGGCTGAAAGTATCAAAGTATCTGTCCGACTCTGCATGGAAGCTGCAGCCCTAGCTGCCAGAAACGGAGCCATTGCCTCACCAGTGTGGGCCCCGTTTTTATCCTGGGGTGCTGAAATCAGAGGCAGGCAGTTCTTGGGTTCTTCTGAGTGGCAGCTGCCAGCACCATTCCCAGCCACAAGTGCCGATAGCAAGACCAAGCCCCCCCCCCCCACCCGCCTCACAGGCCTCCAAAGTCCTGGTGCCGGAGCCCAATCCATCCAGAGGCGGCCAGTGTCCTCATGGGTGCTTTGGAGTCACCTGATTTCTCTTGACTCTCACCTGTCGCCCAGAGAGACCCATCCACGGCTCTTCGCAGTAGGAAAACATCTCCCAGAGAGTGACTCCAAACATCCATACGTCAGAGGCACTGGTGAAAATCCCCATGCGCAGACTCTCCGGGGCACACCTGGGGAGACGGGGAGGTCAGAGCAGGTAAGACAGAGCATGCCTCCCCTGGATTTCCAGTTTCCAAAGTCTCATGGTATTCCACTCCTCTCCCCTCACCTGCAACACCTGGCATAGGTGAGCATGCCTGGAAGCCCCTCCCCCTGTCGCACCTGGCTTGTGAGTTCCTCTCTCTCACTGGAACCATGAATATCCACGTGGCACAGGCTTCCAGCAGAGAGAGGGGCTTTCACCTGGGCTCACCTGTACCCACCAAAGTCCCCTGAGTCAGTCAAAGCAAAACAGCTGGCGAAATTTGACTGTCCTGCCGCTGAGATTTCACCTCATCAAAGGAAAGAAATGCCCCAAAGAAGCGCTCAGACGGAAACCATCTGCCCCATTTCTCCCAGCTGGCCATTCTGCTCACAGATTAAAATACGTGTCAGAAACCGTGGATTGCTTGGAGGGGGGGGCAAAAGACACAGTCCTCAAAAACCACAGGTATCCCTGCCAGGCGGAAAAGCTAAGGGCGCCTTCAAGAAGAGAAGAAGAGTTGGCTTTTCTACCCAGCTTTTCTCACCCATTTAAGGGGACTCAAAGCTGCTGACAAACCTTCTGTTCTTCTCCCCACAACAGAACAGTTGTTGTGAGAGCTCAGAAGAGAGCTGTGACTAGCCCCAGGTCCCCCAGCTGGCTTCACGTAGCTGGTACTCCCAGCTAAGAGTCCGGCTCCCTAACCACGAGAGGAAACTGATGGTTGTTTCCAGATTTTGGGGAAATGCCTCCCTTTGGCCACCACCCCCCCCCAGGTCCTCATCCCCAGACCGTGAGGGGCCATTCCTGGGGCTTGGACAGAGAAGGCACTCAGAAGGTCCTACCAGGCGAAAGGGATGCGGCGGTGTGCTGACATGATGTAGCGGTCACTCTTGCTGGAGAGGGGCCTCATGAGGCCAAAGTCGCCGATCTTGGCCTGTTCCTCCGAGGCCAGGAGGATGTTCCGCGCCGCCAGGTCCCGATGGACGAAGAGCTTTGCCTCCAGGTAGGCCATGCCCTTCGCCACCTGCAGGGCATAGCTCCAGAGCTGGTGGAGTGGGAAGGGCGGCCGGAGGTGGTCGTAGAGGGAGCCCAAGGGGGCGAGTTCGGTCACCTGTGGGGCAGAAGGAGCAAAGGAGGCCTGCGATGCTCACCGGAGCCTGTGAAAAGGTGTCTCTGGTGCCAGTCACGTGGGCAGGCAGCCTTGAAAGATGCCCATCAGTAGACCCAGGCCTGGCCTGACCATGCCTGTTCACATTTGGCTGTACTCTGGATGTATTTCAGGACTGGGTCCTGTTGTCCCCATTAGGGTTGCGCACAAAGCCCATTCCTACATTCGATTTGGTGTGAATCCAATGTGGGAAATTCTGGCTTTGGCCAAACCCCACCCCTATGAACATGGAGGGCTTTGTGTTCAGGCACGGAATGAATGCAGCCTTTTCCCACCCACCCCTTACCTGTTCTCCTGTTCTAAGGCACACCTGGGTCTCCGTGTGCAGAACCAGAACTGCCTTTTTCGACCTCCGAAAGGCCTATTCTGGTCCCCAAATCATGCCAAAGTAGCCCTGTGACGCCGCTGGAGTTCACCTCGAAAGGTCAGTGGGTGCATGGGAGGCGGGCAGGATGCCTCCGGGGCTCTTCCGGTAGCAAGACCACGCTCCCCCCACAGGCCTCCAAAGCCCTGGTGCTGTAGCCCAATCCATCTGCAGGTGGCCAAAGTCCTCATGGGTGCTTTGGAGTCACCTCCATCGCACTGTCCGGAGGCCGAAATAGGCCTTCCAGTGGCCAAAACGGGCCTTCTGGCTCTGTGCGTGCGTGAACGCAGAACCGGAATAATAATAATAATAATATTTATTTGTATACCGCCCTGTGGCGAACTATTCGATTTGGCCACAAATCTACAAATTCATACAAATTCCAGATGTCATGAACATTGTGGCCTGTATTTGCATGTGGACAGCAGGCCCCTATTCTGGGATATATTCCAGAATCAAACCAAGTGCAAACAGGCCCCAGGTGTGCGCTAAAGAACACAACGCCAGGTTGCCTCCACCCTCCCCATTCATCAGGAGGATGGAATGCCATTTCTAGCCCCTTCTCTAGGCCCCAAAGCCTTCTCCCCATAAAGCCACAGGCCAGCCACAGGCTCCAGTCCACGGACTCCCCGATATGGAGCCACAGATCCACGGATGGAGCCTCCAGCTCCCCTCCTCCTTGGGCAGGGGGCACTAAGAGATGCCAGTGGTCCGCTCACCATCTTGAGGGGCTGTGTGAGTACCACGCCGTGCAGGCGGATGAGGTTGGGGTGGCTGAGGCAGCACATGGCGTTGACCTCGTTGAGGAAGTCGATGAGGGCTCCCGGGTCCGCGGAGACGTCCGAGCGCAGCGACTTCACGGCCACGGGGATCTGGGGCAAGGGGAGAAGAGGAGAAGAAGCTCTATGCTAGAGCAGATCAGATGCCCAGCGGGCACCTTGGAGGTCCTACGGGAGATGCCAACGGGGCAGCGGGAACGGGGCAGCGTGGCCATTCTCTGTGTCCGGTGCTGGGGAAGGACACAGGAGGGAGGGAGGGGCTACGGCATGGGGAGGGCGTGCAGCTTAGAAACAGATGGCACATGCAAGGGGGGGGGGGAGAAAGGGCTACACAGCCTTCTTTGCTTCCAGCCCACCCCAAGTACGGTGCCTGAAGGAATGGAGACCCCAACCCAAAAAAGGCTTCAGTGGTCAAGATTCTCCAAGCAGAGAGAAGAGGAGGCTGAAAATGACAGGAAGGACAGGGAAGGAGAAGGAGAAGGAGAAGATGAAGAGTTGGGTTTCTGCCACACTTTTCTCACCCATTTAAGGGGACTCAAAGCGGCTGACAAACCTTCTGTTCCTCTCCCCACAACAGACACCCAGTGAGGTAGGCGGGGCTGTGAGAGCTCAGAAGAGAGCTGCGACTCGCCCAGGGTCACCCAGCGAGCATCATGGAGGAGGGCAGAACCAAACCCGGTATCCCTAGCCACGAGGGGGCACTTACCACTCCTCCGCCCGGAGTGCTCCAGTCAGCGCGATGCACGATGCCAAAGCAGCCGTCCCCCAGGCGCTCTCGGAGTCTCAGGTCCCACTCGCTGATCAGGCACTTCAGGGAGGCCTCTGTGTCCACACAGGGCTGGGCGCCGCTGGGGGATTCCTCCGCTTCCGGGCTCCGTCCCCCAGTGAACATCTTAAAGCAGGGGGCAAAGAGAGAGGGAGGCCACGCATGGCGCGCCATTCTGTGCAAACCCCCTGCCCTTACCTGATCAGTCTGCCACGCACTAGGGCTGGTCAACCCCAAGTACAGGAGGGCCATTTACGTTTGCCAGGACGGACACTCCCCCAAAGTGTCCCTTACCAGCCAGAAAAGCCAACCGTCCTCCTTTGACCAGCCCACGCCACCGCCTCAAGAGCCAGAGGTGGAATTGTGCTCCACACCTCATCCGTAATTAGCGCACCTCTGATGAGGGCGGTCATGCTTCTATGCTCTAGCAGCCTAGTGCCCAAGTGCATGGTCTTCAGCAGAGGGGCACTAATTGCTGACCAGAGGCCCAAGTGGAAACCGGCCTCAGCTGAGGCTGCTGGGAGTTCAGGGGCACCTGGGAGGCCGGAGTTCAGCCCCTGGCATAAATGTTCACATCGACTGCATTATGTCCCCTAAAACACCCAGCACCTAAAGGGCAGTTTGGCTATTCCTAAAAGATGCCATTGCAAGCCCGTCATTATGGCTGTGTGTCACCACCATGTCTGTTTTGTGGCTCAGTTATCCAAAGGACCAAAGGGGCCACTTCAACAAGGCCATGTTCCAGAAAACCCGCCTCTCTCTCCAGTCTGGCATATCTGTGCCAGGCCTTCTCCCACCTGCCAATGTTGGGTCAGTCCTTTTAGGAACTGCACATCCATACTGCTGATTAATATTTAGGGCAGAGGTGGAGAGATGTGGGGCAGACACGGAAAGCTGAATGCCATTCCAATGTAACAACAAAAGCTTCACGCCCTCAAACTGTCACACAGAAGCCTGACGTGACCCATTAGTTCAGCAAGGGAGAGGCTGAAGCTGAGCGGTAGAGCAAACTGTCCGGAAAGCAGAGGGTGGCCAGTTTGATCCCCAGCCTCTCCCAAGGAGGAGGCATGGCAAACCACTTCTGTTAGGCCTGCCAAGAAAACTGCATAGGGGGTGCCCGCGGAGACACCAACCAAGAGAGCCCGAAGGCCTCCGTCTTGCTTCCTCCATCAACTGCGTGCGCGTGGGCTTCTTTAAGGGAAAAGTAAAGTACCTACCTTGTACACCCAGGACTTGGGGCGCTGGCCCTGGGGCTTCCGGCGTTTCAAGGCCTCCTCTAAGCGTCTCTGTCCTAAAAAAGAGGATTTCAAAAGAGGTAACAGCTGCTCCATCGGGGCAGAGATGCCTGGGCAAAGGAGGCCCCCCGCCCATGTGCCGAACCCACTCCCACCGCGCAAGGGCTGCAGAGATAAGTGTGGAAGGAAAGACACCCACGGGCGATTTTGCACTTCTGTTGAATAGCGCTCGCACTTGGAGCACCATTTTACCAGCAGTGCGCCGCACGACTCCGTGTGTGTCAGCACCATCGCCATGATGATGCTGACGCTCTCCGCACGCACAGTTGCATCTATGGTCCTTTGAAGTGCCGGTGTGCTTGCACAGCACGTCAGACGACCCAGGAGCACTGGGAGAGGGGCGGATGGTCGCACCACTGGAGGCCCCAAGTAAGTTCCTGGCAAAGGCCGGTTAAGGCATGGAGCAGAATTTCATGCTCCGCACCTAATCAACGATTAGTGAATTTCTGGTGAAGGTGGGCATGCCTGGAGGCCGTAGCTGCTTCCTCAAAATGCAGGTGCTCTTCACCAGAAGTTCACTAATCGCGCACTAGAGGCCGTAGTGCAAATAGGCCTCGTGCCAGGCCATTCTCTTCGCACGTCTGGCTGCAGTTCCAGGTGTCAAGACACAAGACCAAATTGCCAGCAGCCACCGCAACACAGCTGAAAGATGGATTCCTCCCCTCCAAGTGCTCCTCCCCCCTCCTCCCTCCATCTCCAGGTAACACAAACGCATCACCACCTTCCCAGGACGTCTCTGTGGCTTAATCATTTATGGCATTTGTACTCAACATTGCCCCCTGCTGTACCCACACCAGAGCCCTGTGAGGTAGGGGGCCCCTTCCCTGCCACCTTCGGGGGGGACCAAGCCCCACAGATCAAAGGGAAAGGTGCAGGCAGGCAGTTGTCACATGGTGAAGCCCCAGCTGGTGGGGGAGGTGGAAGCCCAGAAGTTGATTGATGGGTCACCTGGCCCATTCCAGGTACTTCTCGACGGTCCATCACCCAACGATCTAAGGTGGCACCCGTCACAGCAGGCCCCCAACATGCTTTTTCTTCAACGAAGTTGCATGTGCTTCAGGTACGTCAAAACTAAATCTTAACCCGCCCACCTGCAGAACCTCTAAGGCCAAGACTTGAGACAAAGCCCCAAACCATCACCTGGCATGGGCGGAGGGCTTCTCCTGGTCCCTTTGCACCACCCGCCCAAGATACCTTTCCAGCGCCCCCTCACCTGGGCGGCCCATGCCGATGCGGTCGAGGTCGGAGGGTTTGACGTAGTCAAAGTGACTCGGCCGGGTGACGTTCAGGTCGTCGCGGATCTTGCCGTAAAACTGCTCCAGCTGGACCTCGGTCAGCAGCTGCAGGAGCCATTCTGTGCCCTCCTCTGGTGCCATCAGGGCACCTGTTAAAAGCAACAATGGCCCAGTTAGAGAAAAACGCACCTTCTCCAGCCCATAAAACCAGGCAGGAGGCCTCTAAGGCGAGTCTGTAGGGTTTCGGGAGCAGGTGAAGGTTTGGCTTTTGTCTTCTGCTTGAGACGCCCAGAAGCAATTGATGGGCCACTGTGTGGGACAAGGATGCTGGACTAGATGGGCTGTGGCCTGATCCAGCAGGGCTCCTCTTAGGTTCTTATGGACTGGGTGGGCTGTGGCCTGATCCAGCAGGGCTCCTCTGAGGTTCCTATGGACTAGATGGGCTGTGGCCTGATCCAGCAGGGCTCCTCCTAGGTTCTTATGGACCAGATGGGCTGCAACCTGGTCTAGCAGGGCACCCCTTAGGTCCTTATGCGAAGGCTTGCCCTTGTCTCTTCTGGAGATGCCCATGGGCAACTGGTGGGCCACTGTGTGAGACAGGATGCTGGGCTAGATGGGTTGTGGCCTGATCCAGCATGGCTCCCCTGAGGTTCTTATGCATCTGGGGGACACTGATGGGTGTGAAAAGGAATTTTCCTAAGCCAGACTCGCTCTTTTCTCAGCAAATCACCCTCCAGGCCTTTGAGGGGGCAGGAAGCTTTGGCTTTCCTGGAAATTCCAGGAGGGCGGAAACTGGGCATGGCATGGGTCTGGTGAGATGAGGGGAGTTATCCCTCTTTGTTTAAGCTCCAAAACCAGGCTGTAAATTCTCCCGGTAGGCTGTTTTTCCTCAGCTCCTCCCTGGCAGAGATTCAACAGGTGGGCTATAGGCAAAAGTTCAACAGATCAGGCATTTCCACCAGCACAGTGATGGGAACTTGTTTTGCTGTGGAACCTCTTCTTATTCATGAAGAAGAAGAATAGTTGGCTTTTCTACCCCACTTTTCTCACCCATTTAAAGGGACTCAAAGTGGCTAACAAACCTTCTGTTCTTCTCCCCACAACAGACACCCTGCGAGGTGGGTGGGGCTGTAAGCGCTCAGAAGAGAGCTGTGACTAGCCCAAGGTCACCCAGCTAGCTTCATGGAGGAGACGGGAATCAAACCCGGAATTCCCAGATAAGAATCCAGCTCCCTAGCCACTAGACCAAACTGGCTCATAGAAGAAGAACTGGTTTTTTATACACCCCACTTTTCTCACCCTTAAGGGGAGTTAAAGCAGCTGACAAGCCTTCTGTTCTTCTTCCTACAGCGGACAGGTTGGGCTGTGAGAGCTCAGAAGACAGCTGTGACTAGCCCAAGGTCACCCAGCTGGCTTCCTGGAGGAGTGTGGAATCAAACCAGGTGACTACCAGATAAGATTCCAGCTCCCTAACCACTAGACCAAGAAACACACAAACACATGCAGTCTGCCACACATGGGCACTGCCCAGACCCAAAGATCTACACCCGTGCCAGGCTGGCCCCTCTGCTGGCTGTTTGGGGGCCCCTTTCTAGCCTGTCTGCCCACGCTGAGAGAAAAGGAGGAGAAAGGTGGAAGGCAGGAAGGCAGCAAAGCTGGGCAACCTGGAAGAACCGGTTCTGGCTGGGGCAGGATCTAAGCAAGCGGGAGCAGAGGGTGCCGGGGTGCAGTTGCCCCCAAACACCTGGAATCTTGGGGGAGAACTGGGCAGGAGCCCCTGTCCCTGGCATGAGAGATGCTGCCCATGTGCTTCATCGTGTGTGTGTGGGTGCGTGGTGCCCTCCTTTCTCTGGGTGTTCCCCGGGAGGCAGCGAATCGCCCACACCCTTTGCCTCCTTCTGGGTGACCCAGTCTGGCTCAGCAGGGTTGCCCAAGGGCCAGGGAAGAGGAACCAGTAGCTGCTCTTTCCAAGTAGGCCAACGGCCACCAGAGGCCACGCAACCCACAGGCTGGGTCTGGCGGGCAGAGAAGGTGGGCAGAGAGGGAAGGAGGCGCCTGGCGCCTGGGTCTCGCTGAGACTCCCAGATGAAGTTCAACCGGAAGAGCATCCCTGTTGAAAACCCCCCTTCCACCCAGCTGTTGGCAAGAGAGGCCATTTTGGGCACAGGCGTTGCCCCTGCGTCCGCCTGGCCTCTCCACGGCAGAGCCGGGCTGGGGGAGCCACTCCTGCCTGCCTGCCTGCCTTTCACCCAGAGCCCTTCCCTTGCCTCTCTTTCATGCCCACTTCCGCTGCACCATCCAAGCGGCCGTTCTCCAAAACAATCCGTTGCGCCCAGCCCTGAGCGCCACAAAGTCCAAACCACGAGCAAATATTGACAGGATCCTGGGAGGGCACCACAAACACACACATACACACACAGACAGACACACACAGACACACTCTGGCCAACCGGACGACTCTGTTGAGTTTTGGACGGCAAACGGACTGCAGCGGCACCGATAAACCGAGACCCCCACTGGATCTGCCTCTGGATGGAAGACCCAGGCCCCCCACGGCTTCCCATCCTATTCCAACCATTTGCTTTGCTTGGAAAGCAAATTTGCTGCGCCCAGGGGGTCCCGGTCGGTTTGCAAGTCTGTTAAGGGGCGGGTTCTCCCTGCACCACCTGCTTTTCCACATTCCAGGTGGGAAGAAGGACCTCTGGAAAGCCCTGGCGTTCTCAGAAATGTGCACACACACACAAATGGAGCTCACCTCCACCTGGCGCATTTGCAAGCCTGCCCCAATGACCTGAGGTTTTTTAAAACAGATTTGAGGCTTAAGGGGTTTAAGATCGACCAAGAAAAAACACATTCAGGTCTCTCATGTTCGTCTTCTGACAACTTAGGCTGAGCTTTTAAATCAGTTTGTGGAGCAGAAGACCAGGGACCGAGGAGGCTTTAAATCTACGCACGACTAATTTAGCCTTCACCCCAAAAAAAGGGGAATAAATGAATTTAAGGAAGAGGCATAATAGATTGTAAACCTGAGGCCCATTTGCACCGCGGCCTCTAGTGAAGAAGTAGTGAGTATCTGGTGAAGAGTGTCCACGTGTGGAAGAGGCTGTTACAGCCTCCAAGTGTGCCCTCCCTCACCAGGAGCTCACTGCTTGTTGATTAGGTATGGAGCACAATTTCCTGCTCCACACCTTAAGCAGCGTTACCTGAAAGCTTGCTTCAGGTGTCCAGCGGTGTGAGCATTTGCTCTTCTTCCGCTGCTCAAGGTTGCACGAGGTGCCGCGCAAGCGCGCTGGCAACTCAGACGACCATAGGCACGACAGCAAGTCCACAGAGCGCCATCGCTGTCATGGCGAAGGCACAGTTGCGGAGGGCACCACGACCAAAGCAAGGGCACCAAGAGGAGGATCTGGCCCCAGATGGAATAAGGTACGTCTTCGATTGTGGAGGGAGGAGAGGGCAGCCAAAGTTTACTAGCGCTCCAAGTCAACGTTGGCTCATCATGTTCCTTCCCCATCCAACGGACGGGATGTGCAAAAATGCCCCTGATTTCTCCTCTGCACCATGTTGCCCTGGCAATTGCAGTTTTCCAGATGTTCTTAAAAGTATAACCCCCAGTATTCAGCTCCCAGCCAGCAGGGAATGCTGGGAGATGTAGTTCAGGAACATTTCTAGAGGACCCCAATTGAACACCTCTCCATTGCATTGGCATTTTATCCCAAAGAATTCTGGAGAACTTGAAATCTTGTGTTTTACTCTGTTTTCTACCTTTTAGCAGCCAGAGCTTGTTGGGTGGAACTCGGTATCCATGCAGAGGAGAAGGCTTCAAGAAGCATCCAAGATGGTGTATTGTAATCACCGGTTAATGTTAGCCAAACACCCACCCACCCCACAAATGAACATTTATCTCCAGCCGCCAGGGCGATCCTCTTCAGGGCGCTACCATCTGGAGTGCGGCACCCTCTGTGGCTGGGTGTCCATGACGCTCTGCCCATTTGCGTCCGCATCAGGAGGCCAATGGAGTTGCCAGCGCGCTTGCGCGGCAGCTCCAATGACCTCCCCATCCAGCAGAGGTGTGACTGCTCACTACCTGGATGTGGCAGGTAAGTTTCTGGGGAAGGTTAGCTAGCTTGTGGAGCACGATTTCGTGCCCCTCAGGTAGTTCACGATAGGTGAACATCTGGGACAGGAGGGGGCACTTGCCCAGATGTTCACCTATCGTGAACTACGGGTCAAACGCAGGGTGCAATATCCTGCCGACAATGGCTTTGTGCTCCCTGGACGTGATGTTTTTCTGCCTTCTGTTTCCTTTTCAGAGGCCCAAGGAACTCCAAACTCATTCATACCCTCCTGTGGCTTTGAACAGGGTGGGAAAGGATGGGAGTCTCTTTGGCCCCATCTGCACTGGCCCTTACTCCAGATTATATCTCAGGATAGGGACCCACAATCCACAGGCTGGGGTAGGCTCAGGTAGGCCCCACCTGGGGCTTGCCCTAGTCCAGACCAGCCTGCAGGTGGCAGGGAAACACTGCAAGATACAATTCAGTGCAGAAAGGGCCTCTGATCTTGGCCTCTTTTGCACGGAGGATGTCTCCTAGTGGTTACAGCCACTTTGGTCTAGTGGTTGGGGAGCCGCACTCTTATCCGGAATACTGGGTTCGATTCCTCCCTCACCCTCCCTTCCTAGGGGACTTTTATCTGGGAATGCCAGGTTTTATTCCACACTCCTCCATGAAGCCAGATGGGTAACCTTGGGCTAGTCACAGCTTTTTTCTGAGCTCTCACAGTCTCACCTGCCTCACAGGGTGTTCTGTTGTGGGGAGAAGAACAGAAGGTTTATCAGTCACTTTGAGTCCCCTTAAGAATGAAGAACTGAAGGTTTGTCAGCCACTCTGAGTCCCCTTAATTGGGTGAGAAACGTGGGGTAGAAAAGTCAACTCTTCATCCTCCATGAAGCCAGTTGGGTGACCTTTGGCTAGTCACAGCTCTCTTTTGAGCTCTCACAGCCCCACCCACCTCACAGGGTGTTCTCTTGTGGGGAGAAGAACAGAAGGTTTGTCAGCTGCTTTGAGTCCCCATTAGAAAAGTGGGATAGAAAAGCCAACTCTTCTTCTTCCTCCTCCTCCTTTGGATTCCCCCGGTGGAAACTGCCAGCCCCAAAACCAGATCAGGGCGAAAAGGGCATGAAGGAATGCTAGGGGAAACTTGTGGTTTTGGGTGAGGAAAACCTACTGACTGCATCTTTTCAGGTCATGAGAACTGAGGAATTTGCCTGTGGTCTTCCGTCCTCTTCTGTTTATTTGCTACCACCCATTAAAGAATGCTTGGCTCCTCCACGGCTTTGCTGGCCCTGACTGGCTGATTTATTTATTTTCATTGTTCATCACACCCTACACCCAGAGGTCTCAGGGCAGGTTACAGAAACAGAAAACACGTGAGCACATTTTAAAACGATAACAGTGCCAGAATGTGGGGATGGGAAGCTTGTTTCCTCAGCCAATGGCCAGAGGAAATAGGTGCACCTCCACCAATCTCCTGGATGTATGAAGGGAAGGGAACATAGTCTTGGGGCTACCACCAAAAAGGTCCTATCCCTTTAACTCCCCCATGCAGATCCTTTGGCATAGCCAGGTCAATGAAGAAGAAGAAGAAGAATTCTTCTTCGAGTTGGCTTTTCTACCCCGCTGTTCTCACCCATTTAAGGGGACTCAAAATGGCTGACAAACCCTTTGTTCTTCTCCCCACAACAGACACCCTGTGAGGTGCATGGGGCCGTGAGAGCTCAGAAGAGAGCTGTGGCTCGCCCAAGGTCACCCATCTGGCTTCATGGAGGAGGGTGGAATTGTACCCGGTATTCCCAGATACGAGTCCGGCTCCTTAACCACTAGACCAATGACAGCCCTCCAGATGCTCCTAGGCATTGCATGCTGGGCACTGTAGTCCAGGAGCATCTGAAGGGCCACAGGCTGGGCACCTCCGAACTGGGAATGGGTTTTGTGATGATTCTCCTTTTCACTCAAATCTTTCCTCTTTCTTCAGAATTGCACCGTATGGGACCAGGAGCCTCCCTTGAGCAACAAAGCTGCGTGAATTTCAAGCAGGCCACACATTCTACCTCGCAGCGAACCAAACAGGATCACGACCAATTAAGAAAGAACATAATTTTCTAACCTTACTGCAGTGCCTTTCTCAGGCCCCGTAATAGCTAGGTTGGGCTTGTTCTTATCCTAAGAGGATTTCTGTGTCACCCAAATTTTGCAGCTGAATTAAATCTGGAACTGTAATGATGGGGAGATGAGAAGGAGGCATATCAAGTCAGGCATGGTGGGGGAGGGATTTCCATCCGTCCCCCGTCCCCCCCAGAAGGTCAGCCGCTGAACACGGATAGGGGGGAACCTGGGACGGAAAAAACAAGAGGGGACATGGCACCATAAGAGGTCAGATGCCTTCATGAGGAGGTTAGAGCAATCAGGAAGATGAGGCTAGCCTAAGGGGGCTGCTGGAAATGGGGCACTAGGGGAGGGGGTGGAAGCAGAGAGTGGGCCACTGGCCTCCCCAGAGTCAGCTCTAAAAGGACGCAAGAGGACCTCTTCTGGATCAGGCCACAGCCCAGGTAGTCCGGCATCCTGTCCGACACCATGGCCCACCTAGCGCTTCTGAGCATCTCAAACAGGAGACAAGGGCAAAACCTTCACCTGATCTCAGCTCCCTGCAAGTGGCCATGAGAGGCCTCCTGCCTGTCCCTCCAACCTGGAGGTGGTACCTGGCCGCCCGTGGATTTATTTATTTATATTTATTGTTTGTACTTCTGTCCCACTCTCAACCCAAAGGTCTCAGGGCGGGTAACAGCATTTAAAATCAGACATATATTAAAACAACAACAGTATATATTAAAACAGTAACAGTGTCTATAAAGGGTGTAAGAGGCAGGAGATTCCCATTTAACCTGGGCAAAGAGGTGCGTCTTCCCTGCCCTCCTAAACATGTACCGTGAAGGAGACAGACGTATCTCAAGGGGGAGACTATTCCATAGCCTGGGGGCCACCACTGTGAAGGCCCTCTCCCGGGTACCCACTCTTTTAATACTAAGGGTAGCGGGACAACTAAGAGGGGCTCCCCTCCAGATCATAAGGCACCGGCAGGCTGATATGGAAGATATCTCTACTAAATAGCTTTAGGACCATGCAACTCATAGCAGGGGGGCGGGTGCAGGTTGGGTGAAAGTCAGGGCTTGGAGACCCACAGCCTTCTTCCTTTTCATTCTGAGATATTAAGCTCAGAACAGAAGTCGCATGATTTCTGCTCTCCTATGGGTGTGAATTCTGCCAGTGTGCCGGAGCCGGGCTTTAAAATTTGCATTGTGACTGGTACCTTTGGAAATTCTGGAAGCTTTTAATTGGCAAGTGAGATATTAAAATCTTAACTACACGAACACCACCAAACTACTTAATTGGCACAGCTAGAAAATCCCCATTTACCCCGCCAGAGGTACTGCTGGTTGCAAGTCATAAATGGGGGGGGGGGGAATCCCTTTGGGGATTATACAACTCCCACAGTCCTTAGCGAAGTGGAGGATCTGGGTTTTCTAAATCTGAATATCAGGGAGTCAGTGGCCAGCACCAACAAGTCCCTGCTTGTCAGCCTCCCTATATGAAACGGGAATAGTATTAACCCGCTTGGCTAGGGAAAGCAATATTTCAGCAGAAGCCACAAGTGATGAGTCATATCGGTATGGAAGCCGGTGCAACCCAAGGGGGCTGTTGTTAAGAGACCTGAAGGGAGGAAGGCAGCGTAAAATGAGCGTAAAACTCGTAAGGGGTTCTTACGCCTTGCAACCTACGGGTGAGTCAAGGCTGTGGATCATAATGACCGGGGAAGAGCCCCCGCGAGCGTTCAGACGTGAATGCCAAGCATTAATTTCGCCCCTGAATTACGCGCCACGGGCAAGTGAGTAGCGCTGATGTGAGCCAAGCCCGGGAGGGGACTCGCCCCCAGGCCAAAGCAGGTGACGGGAGGGAAGAGGAAAAGGAGGGAAGGCAGGAAAACAGAGAAGGGAGGAAAAAACACGGCTTGGAGATGAAGCCAGGCCGTTTCTGCGCTGCTGTGCCTTATTCCGGATTATATCTCCTGCCATCAGGGCCTCTGCATGCGGACGGCAGGTCCTTGTTCCGGGATATAACCCGGGCTAAGGCCCAGTGCAGAAAAGGCCAGGCGGGAGAAATCAGCAGATTAAGTTCTGCCCCCCCCTCCTCGCCCCCGTCCGCGAAGGTGGCTCCTTCTCGCAATGCGCCACACGACGGATGTGGCAACGCTATGGAAGCGAGGCGCAGTTTCCAGCGCTGAGGATGAAAGGTGCGACCCACAGACGCGTGCGAGCGAGGGAATCAGGAAGAAGAGTGGCCCCCAAGAAGGCCCTGAAGAGGCGGAAGCAACACAGTGCGCAGCAGGAGAGGAGGCGGCAGGGACGGCTGTCCTGAGGGGTGGGGTGGGGGTCAGTAGGTAGACATGCGCCCGGGCACCCACAACACTGGCCCACTTACCTGCAGGAGGGTAGCTCTCTTCTTTCTTTCTTTCTTTCTTTCTTTCTTTCTTTCTTTCTTTCTTTCTTTCTTTCTTTCTTTCTTTCCTGCCTTCCTGCTAGCCACCAGTGCTGTGCTGGTCCGGAGGCTCCTCCCCCCTCCCCAAGAGGCTCCTCACCTGGGCGGGCCAGGTAGATGCGGAGCGGGGGGGGGGACGGGGCTGGCTTTCCCTTAGGGGCGGCGCTAAAGTGACGCTCTCCAGACCAGAAAGGGGCGCCAGGCTGGGGAAACCCCCCGCTGCTGCAGCGCCCGAGGGAGGGATTCCAAGCTCGGCTTCGGGACCCCCCAAAAGTAATATTTCTCATTAGTGACTTTGGGGATGTGGGGGGCGAGGGGGGCCCCTGTAAAATCGCTCTCCTCCTTGCCTCCGACTCTTCCGTTCTTTCCGTCCTGCGCTTGCGACCCTCTACACGGCAGGGATCGCTCCTGTAGCGCTACGGTTCGGTTTCCAGTCCGAGTCTAGCACGGAATGGCCACGGGTGGAAACTCAATCCGTGGCTTTCCGGAGCAGCACGGCTGGATCTGGAGGGGCGACCGGGCGGGCACAGAACGGCTTCCCTGGGGGTCCCCAAATGAAACCGAAGCGTCGAACCGCCTTCTCTGGGCTTTCTGGTGCTGGTGGTCGTGGTGGTGGGCAGGGGCGGACCGGGAACTCGAGATCCTGGCCGCTCTTGGGAATTTATTTCTAGATCTCCTCCTGATGTTGAGGAAGGGGGTCCACACCGCCCCCACCCCCGCCCCAGCCTAGCAAGATACATCAGTGGCGCCTCGGAGGATAAAAGAGTCGCACTGGCTGCCGATTCACTACCGAGCCCAATTCAAGGTGCTAACTTCGACTTATAAGGCCCTAAATGACTTGGGTCCCAAACATCCAAAGAAACACTCCCATATCGACCTGCCCCTGCCTTAAGATCTATTGGGGAGGCCCTCCTGGTTGTCCCACCGCTCTCCGCAGCAAAAGGAGTGGGAAACCGGGAGAGGGCCTTCTCAGTGGTGGCCCCGGCTATGGAATAGTCTCCCCTTGAGGTGCGTCACTCTAGGCAGGATTCCCTAATCGATCTCAGACAGATGGAGGTCCAGCCTCTGCTTGAAGACCTCCAGTGAAGGAGAACCCACCACCTCCAGTGGCAACATATTCCACTGACTGGTCACCCTCCCTGTCAGGAAGTTTCTCCTAATATCTAATCTGTATTGACTCCCTTGGAGTTCCATCCCCTTGTTTCTAGTCCTCCCATCTTGTGCAAGTGAGAATAGGGAGGATCCCTCTGCACTGTGACGGCCCTTCAGAGACTTGAAGACCACCATCATGTCTCCTCTCAGTCTGAACATTCCTAGAACCTTCAGCCATTCCTTGTAGGACATGGTTTCCAGACCACTCGCCATCTTGGTCGCCCTCCTTTGGACTTGCTCTCGTGTGCCAATGTCCTTTTTAAACTGGAGTGCCCAGAATTGGGCACAGGACTCTAGATGTGGCCTGACCAAGGCAGAGTCAAGCGTCCACTTCTCATGGTCTGGACTCTATGCTCCTCCTGATGCATCTCATGTTCACGATGCCATTGCTTGCCTCATGTGCCTCAGAACCAACTGCAAGCAAGCCCTGCCTTTTACTGAAGGTCACAGGTGCCTCTTTTCACACCTCTCCAAGAACAAAAGGTATGTTTTTCCTTAGGCAGCAGAACAGGGAAGAGGCAGAGAAAAGGGGGGGTTGATGTTGTAGAACAATGGGGGGAGGGGAATTCCCAGAAAAGCATAGAAGCAAACGCAGCCAGACACTTCCTCTGAGAACGTGCAAAACGAGGTTTTAAACTGGGTAAATCGAGCGTTTAATGGCTCGAGCCAACGGTAATCAACAGGAGCCCCTGTTGCATAATGCTGCGCCCCACATTTGTGGCGATACTTTCTCCATGTGCCGACATGCCGCGTGCTTCCTTTCCGCTTTTCTTTTTCCAGAGGTGGCGATACAAGTCTTGCGGCGCTGGCTTCCAGTTCCCACGCAAAATTCCTCGGAGCGCCGATTGGATATGCGTAGCACGGGCCGCCTCCTCCTCCCCCCCCAGCAATGCCCGGTGGACGGCAGGATGTCCCCACGCATGGCGGAGCGCATTGTGTCTCTTGCTCGCATGCATGGCCACACAGGACCTTCACGTGTTTGCAGACGGGCGTCTTCTCAGGCGCTCTGCTTGGGGGAGTCCGGATTTAATTAGGAGAAGCTATGTGCCTGGGTGGGAGAGGGAAGGGAAGGGAAGGGGTCCCATCTCAGTGGTAACAGGCAGGGGAAGATACGGCGATGGGAGGCGGGGAAGGAGAGTTCAGAGAAGGAGTCTTAGATGCATTCAAGCTGCCTGTCAACCTTCCCACCATCTTGGTGGTGCTGTTGGTGAATGCCAGGTCAGTCCAAAACAAGCCATCTATTACCCATGACTTGATTATGGATGACAGGGCTGCCCTGGTGCGCATTGCAGAGACCTGGGTGGAAGGGTTGCTCACGAATCTCTTTTTTGACATTCCACCTGTAATGAATGTTCTAACATCCGTATTCGTACAAATAGACCAGTGATGGCGAACCTTTTGAGCTCGATGTGTCAAAATTCACAAGAAAACCTAGCTTAACTCGGGCGCTGGGTCACATCTAGAAATATCCATAATTCTGTGATATTTGTAGCTCTAGTAAAAAAGTTATATTTTTGATATATGTATTTTATTAAAAGCAAAAACCAATAATTCTTTACATTTGCTAAATCTTCAATTGAAAGTTGGTATTTCGTACACTTCAAGAACAAGCAAGCACTACAAGCCCAGGTGTCAGGGTGACCAGGTGTGTCACCCAAAAAGGCTTGTCATGTCACCTGTGACACGCGTGTCATAGATCGGCTATCACTGAAATAGACACTTTCAAAGGTGGTAAAATTCTATTCCATATGAACCTATTTGTATGAATTCGTATGAATATCTGATACAAACGAATACATCTCTGATACATGTCCGACATACATATCCAATACATATCCTGTAATGAACCTGCAACCTGAATTCACTTTTAATACGCTTTCAATCCATGTTGAATGCACTCTAGATCTGTAGCAGATGTGACCGCCATAGCTGCTTTCCCACCTCCCCGGTGTAATGAACACCCAAACTATTTGCACGAACGTCCGAAACTTTCACGTTCGTAAGAATGTCGGTGTATGAATATTGTAACGTTCTATTTGCGTGCGAATGTCGAAATCCGTACAAATTTGTACCAATGACAAACGTTATGAATATTTGTTTACATCCGTACTCGGTGGGTGTTTTACCATTTGACATCTTTTAATCCCACTGTAACCTGCCCTGGGACCATTTGGTAAAGGGCAGGATATAAATAAATAAATAAATAAATAAATTCCAGGTGCAGCTGTGTCCATGGCCTTTGGCATCCACAGCCCTGAGCGCTCCCTTCACGCGTGAGGCCTTGCGCAGCCGCTCTGGCTGCCCTGAGCTGCCGCCTCCCAGCTTTCCCCCTCTTCTGCCTCCCCTGCTCCTCATAGGCGGCGACTCTTGCGGGGCAGGTGCCTGTGTGCCTCCAGGTGTGCCGTTTCCCTCCCTAACCGGGCACGGGCTCTGCTCCAGTCCCCTGACGAAACCAAAACCTGCAAGAACAAAGGCGAAGCCTCGTTGCCAGGTGGCCTGGATTGCAATGACCTCTTTTATGTGCTGATTCACTGCGGAATCATGTTGTGTGCGCCGTCTGGCAAGCGCGCTCAAGGGGCGGGCGCCTTTGGCAGCGCAGCATGAGTGTGCAGGCACGGAGCCATGTCAGCGGTGAGCAAGAGGGAGGTGTGTAGGCGTTGCCCCCTGAGGATGGGCGCGTTAAAAGTCCCTCCTTCTTCTCCTGCCCTCCTTTCCCTGATGTTGCGAGGAAATCCCCGTGCAGCCTCCTAAACCGTCCCCTTCTGACGCCCTCGTCTCAAGCAGCAGGAGGCATTTCCGCGTTGCGTGTCCTTGCTGGGAAGGCGTCCAGACAAGCCATCGCCCGGGGACGTTCTGAAAGGGGTCTGTTACCCCATCAGAACAGGCTGCCTGGACGGACCTCCAACAAAACCCATGCACAGCTTTGAAATGCCCTCCTGTGAACCAAACCCCAGTTCACAGCTCATGCGTCGGATGCTGGAGCCCAAGGGGGAAATTTCCCCCAGCTCTGTCAGGGATGGAGACCCTCCGGCCTCTTTCCCCACTTCTTTTTCCCATCTCGCTCTTTACTGAGCCCCAGCAAGGGGCGAGGAAGAGGCTGAAGACCCTCCCACGCACATGCGCGCGCACACTCCTTGCTGGTTCACCAGCTTCTCTGAAGCAGCCCATGGCTGCAACACCTCCTGGCCACTCCATACGCCTCCAACGCCCCAGTTCTCTTCTCTCTTTACAACAGTTGAACCCAAAGGGCTCAGGGCTCCACCCTAAATGCCCAGGCTAGAATTTGGGCCCTCACTCTGGTGGATTGGGCCCACAATTGGAGTATCCCAGTGGCCCTACACCAGCTTTTTACCCATAGGGGGTAAAATCTGGAGTGGATTTGGATTCGGCACTGAGCGTTTCCATTAAATCCCCCAGTAATCCGAATCAATTCCGGATTTCACCCCTCTGTCCCCATGCCAGTTCTCTTTGCCTGGATTTTCTGGGGAAAATCCGGCGAAAGAAAGCCCCTGTCTCAACAGGGGTTTTCTGGCTGACTCGGAATAAAGCTGAACGAAGGAGGCCAGCCAGCAGCCGGGTAAGTGAGCAAGGGGGTACGGCCCGGCCACCGGCCGACCTCCTTCGCTCAGCTTTAAACTGAGCCAGCCTTTTCTTTCCCCTTGTTGAAACGGGGAGGGAAAAGGAAGGAAGGAAACTGCTGCCAGTCCTCCCCCCAACGTCCTCGGCTGCCTTCCTCCTTTTTCCCTCCCCCTGTTTCAAGAGGGGGAAAGAAAAGGGTGGCTCCGTTTAAAGCCGAGTGAAGGAGGACAGCCGTCAGCCGCGGAGGAGGAGGAGGCTGGCGGTGGTGGCAGCAGTGGCTTGCCGTTTTGCGCTGCTGGCAGGTGTGCTTGTACGCACCTGTGGGTTCTGTTTGGGAATAGCCCAATGCATGGTCAGTGCTGTTCCTGGCCTCCACCCCTAACCTGAAACAGAACCCGGATTACTCCGAATCAGAGTACTCCAGGCTTGCTCTGGGTTGGCTGTAGGTGGGAACACGGCCTAACTGAGGCTTCAACCATCTGGGCTGTGGCTGCAGAAGGCGATCTATAAGACCGTCATAAAGAAGAGTTGGCTTTTCTACCCTGCTTTTCTCACCCAGTTAAGGAGACTCAAAGCTTCTGACAAACCATCTGTTCTTTTCCCCACAAAAGAACACACTATGAGGTAGATGGGGTTGTAAGAGCTCAGCAGAGAGCTGTGACTAGCCCAAGGTCACCCAGCTGGCCTCATGGAAAAAGAAGAAGAGTGGATGATTTTTGTACCCTGCTTTTCTCACCCTTAAGGGGATTCAAAGTGGCTGACAAACCTTCTGTTCTTCTCCCCCCAACAGACACCCTGTGAGGTTGGTGGGGCTGTGATAGCTTAGAAGAGAGCTGTGACCAGCCCAGGACCACCCAGCTGGCTTCATGGAGGAGTATGGGATCAAATGCGGTATTCCCAGGTAAGCATCTGGTTCCCTCCCCACTAGACCAAGGTTGCGCCTGGACATCACTTATGAATTCCACAATGTTTGGATATTCTGGAATAAATCCTGGATGTTTTGCAATACCAATGCTTTATTCCAGAATATCCAAATATGGAGGAATACGTACGCTCTGTCTGGGTGCAGAATGGGTGCTGGAACGGCTTGGCCCCGAGGTGACTTAAGCCACTCTGGTGTGGCCCCCAATTTGCAACTGCCAAGGTCAGCCCTGGTTCCCCCCTCATCCACCCCCCACCCACCCCAGTGGTGCCGTGGGATCCTTACTCAAGCGCACAGGACACGAATCCCAGGAGGAGGCAGGAGCCAGCGATGGAGCATGTCACCACAACAACTTTTTGCAGGCTTTGATACCCTGTGGAAAAGAAGAGCATCAACTGGCTGGACGATGTTTTGGAAGTGGGGGGGGGCTAGAAGTGGTTGGGGAAAGTGCAAGGCAGTGAGGTTAAGGACAGAAGCCACACGCTTCTGGATCAGGCCCGTGGCCCATCTAATCCAGCCGCCTGGCCTCACAGCTGCCCCAGGAACCCCACCAGGAGACCCAAGAAGAGGCGAGCGGCAGGTGGGAGTTTGGACAAGATCAGACGGAGAGACCCAGAACGTGACAGCATCTCGGCAGAAGGTCACTGAGGAGGAACCAGGCCCTCACCTGGGTAGCAGGTCTCCCTGGTCCAGCACACAGTCTCTGTGTTTCGGCAGGTGGAGCAATTGAACACTGCAACTGATCCGTCTGGGAAAAGGGAGACAGCATAAGAACCTAAGAGGAGCCCTGCTGCATCAGGCCAAAGCCCATCTAGTCCAGCATCCCATCTCACACAGTGGCCCACCAATGGCCCACGGGCATCTCAAGCAGAAGATGAAGGCAAAACCTTCACCTGCTTTTGACTCCCTGCAAGTGGCCTTTGCAGACATCCTGATGGCCCCTCCAACTTGGAGGCAGTACCTGGGCATTTGTCTAGGCAGACTGGACAGCCTTCACCATCCTGTTAGGTTGGGTCCACCTGGGAGTCCTTGCTGGCACTGTTGGGAGCTGGAGGCCAAACTGGGACACAAATGACCTTAGCCAGGGGCAAGGGAACCTCCTACCTCATCTCAAACTAAATACAGTTGCCGCCAATTAGTTTTTCACGTTATTAATTCAGTCATTTTGCGGGTGCATTTCTATTCCAGATTTAAAGAGCTTGAGGACCGTTTTGAGCTCTGACCATTCCCCAAATTTTAAAAGAATCCACAGTTTCTGCGGACTAAAGGTCCCGAAATGTGGATTATCTATATTCGTATAAAAGGGGTCTTGCTGCTGGATTTAGAAATAAACCTCACTATTGAGCAATGGGAATGCAAGTGGTTTTTTTGGGGGGGAGGGAACCATGCTTTAGGGACGTTCTCCTCAGTTTCCCCTGGCCCAATGAGAAGCCATGATTTCCCTGGCCCAAGGCCCCTCTTCCTGGGCTATCCGCCATTACATGCTAAGGAGATTGCGCTGGCTGAAAGGGAGGTGAAGAATGAAGAGCCCACAGTAGCTAACAAGAAATGCATGTATCGGGGCGTGAGATGTAACGATGTATTGGGGATTGAAGTGTCTGATTTTACAAAGAGATCAGCAACTGTGCAGCACGCAAAGCTGCCGGCTCTTGTGCAAAAGCCTGCCTGCTCCCCCTTTTGCCTCACTCCTGCCGTTTTGCACTGCTCTGATCAACCGATCCCATGCAAAACACCACCAATATAAGAAGAAGTGATCTTTAATCTTCTACTGCCTTGTTAACGTGAGAAAGAAGCTGTGCTATGGTGGGAGGGGGCGAGCAGTTAACAAAAGCTGCTGCCAAAGGACTCCATGATCTCTGGGAGCAGCTTCATATAGAGGGTGGGGTTTGAATTGCCCACCCCGATGAAGTCAGGGCATGACGGTGTCCAATTGCTGACTGCATGGGGAGGGGGTTCTGCTGAGGGGAGGAAATAGGGGAGGGGGTTCCTTCCCTGCCGGGCACTGAAGAATGGAGAGTGAGTCTGCATTATAAAGTAATAGTGGGAATGCAAAAAACAGACCTCACCTCTGATTTAAAAAAAAAACCCTGATTTAAAACCGGATTAAATTGCCTAGTGGTAGCCTGGCCCTGGATTGAAGAATCATCCAATCCAACCCTTTTATGATGCCCAGGAAACCTCAGCCAGTTCATCAGACTCATGGCAAATGTTGAGCCAATGGATCTAAATAGGACTGGACGGTCAAGTGTGTCTACGGCATCCCCTCCCCAGAACTTACGGCAAGCGGGAGGGCACAGAGCTGCAAGAAAAAGAGCAGAGGAGTTAGACAGGCAGGCAGGCTGTGATCCTTGGAGGGGTGCAGATGGAAGGTGGGGTGGGTTGCATCTACCTGCTTAACTCGTGCCCCCTATGTTACAGCCCCCCCAGGGGCGGGTTTCCCACAGCACCCCTGATGAGGTTGCGCTTTGTGCATCCACAGAGCCCCCCGTGTTCTGGAGGAAAGCTCCTGAGCCCCAGAGCAAAGCAAGGGGGGAACGGGCTGCTCACCTTCTCGGGTCTCCTCGGGGAGTTTGACTTCGTGAATCCAGGCCCAGAAGTCTGGAAAATCAGCAATGCTCTGATTTATTTCTGAAGCAAAAGAAAAGGACGGGGCTGATGTTTCTCCAGAACTCAGGCGATGCTGGCGCTAGAAGCAAAAGGACCCTTTGCTACCCACCTTCAGGGATCCGTTCTTCCGGTGGAGGGCCAGACACCGGTCATCTGTAGCAAGGAGGGTCACAGTGGAGGCCTCTCCCCCCGCCCCCTTTTGCTGGTTTTTTTTTTTTTTTTGCAGCCCCCATGTGGAGAAGGGGCTCCCCTTGAAGTCTCTCCCTCCCCCAGTTACCGTGGAATGCAAACATGGGGGGCTGAAACTTACCAATGACCCGAAAGACTCGGTGGGTCTTTTCCAGCAACAGATCCAGGGTGATTTCATCTGCAGGTACAGAGAGGAAAAGAAGGAAGCAGGTCAGCTTCTGTGGACCGAGCAAGCAAGCTTTCCACACTCCTCCACGAAGCCAGCTGGGTGACCTTGGGCTAGTCAGAGCTCTCTTCTGAGCTCTCACAGCCCCACCTTCCTCACAGGGTGTTCTGTTGTGAGGAGAAGAACAGAAGCTTTGTCAGCCACTTTGAGTCTCCTTAAATGGGTGAGAAAAGCAGGGCAGAAAAACCAACACTACTACTACTACTAGTACTACTACTAGTACTACTACTACTACTACTACTACATCCAAAGGCTTTCTGCATGGAATGTGCGCTGGAGAGACCAGGGGCCTATTCACACTACGCCTTCTAGTGCGCAATTAGCGAAGCTCTGGTGAAGAGCATAAGCATACGGAGTAGGCTGTTACACTAATCGCTGATTAGGTGTGGAACACGAAATTGTGCTCCACTAGTTAACTACCATTAACTAATCACTTACCTCAGGCGTCCGAGCAGGAGCATTTACTCTTCTGCACTGTGACTAGCCCAAGGTCACCCAGCAGGCTTCATGGAGGAGTGCAGAATCAAACCCCATATTCCCAGATAAATGTCTGGCTCCCTAACCCCTAGACCAAACTGGCTCCAGGAGGCCCTGCCCCTTGAACCCCATCCCCTGTGGGGGGGTGGGGTGGGGGTCTCCCACCCAGTGTGTAGGAAAGAGTTCCTTGTTGGGCCACCAGTACAGAATTGCTCTATGACTCCAGGACAGCCACGAGGGGCCTCTGGGAGTTGTAATCTAAAACATACAGGTAAAAACAGGTGAGCTGTGGCTGGTATATTGGATAGAGTGCCTGTTGCTTTCAGAAATGACTCGTATATAACAGGCCTGGGTGAAATTAATTGTAAGAAATGTAATAAAAATAAGCTACTCTTTCCACAAGCAGCTGCCATGTCTTCCCATCTCCCTACCTAAGGCGAAGCCTTGGTTGGCCTTTCGGCCCCAGGGGTATCTGGTGCAGTTTTCCCTGTGGTATTGCTCTCGATACTGGGCGCAGAGGTGGGCGAAGCGGGCCTTCAGGTTCTTGAACTGGGAGCCACAGTGGACGCATCCCAGGGTTCCTGAACACCTGCCCATGAGGACCAGCAGACCCAGTAGGCAACAGCAGTGGGTGGAGAGCGGATGGCCAAGGGACCACGTGGCCCGGGACACAGAAGGGCGCATCAGTATTGCCAATGGCCGTTCAGTGAACGCATGTCCTTGGGACACTCTGGAACCCTGGGAAAGATGAGGGTGAGGGTTCCGGGCTGTTCCTTTGGCAGAGGGTTCTAGAAATCTGTGGAAGGCAGACAGAAGAGAATGCAGAGCAGAGCACAAAGGGGCAGAGGAATGGATAGAGACGGCTTGGCCACAGTGATCCATGCTCTACTAACCTCCAGATTGGACTACTGTAATCCGCTCTGCTTGGGGCTGCCCTTGAAGACGGTTTGGAAGCTGCAGCTGGTGCAAAATGCGGCCGCTAGACTGCTGACCGGGACAGCTGACCGGACACACATCATGCTGGTGTTAAAAGAGTTGCACTGGCTGCCGATTCACTACCGAACCCAATTCAAGGTGTCAACTTTGACTTATAAGGCCCTAAATGACTTGGGCCCAAAATATCTAAAGGAACGCCTTCTTCTATATCAACCTGCCCATGCCTTAAGATCTGGAGGAGAGGCCCTCCTAATTGTCCCACTGCCCTTAGCAGTGAGGCATGTGGGCACCCAGGGGAGGGCCTCCTCAGTGATGGCCCCTAGGCTATGGAATAGTCTCCCCCTTAAGGTGTGTCAATCACCTTCAAGGTATGTGTTTAGGAAGGCTGCCTCTTTGCCCTGGCCTTTGGCTAAATGGGGCTATACTGTCTCTTCCCACCCTACAGACACTGTTACTGTTTTAATACATACTGTTTTAATTTATGTCTGATTTTAAATGTTGTTACCCAGCCTGAGACCTTCAGGATAGAAATACAAATAATAAATAATAATAAATAATATTTCCCCTTTTTTGGTATAAAAATTACTGGGTTTAGCCTGAGTTTCTTGGACACTCCAAACATGCTTCCCACACAAAACATTTTGCTTGCGCTATTTATTTTTACTTTTGTCAAGAATTGGGGCACGGAATAGTATACAAGTTGTCGATCCTTTGGGAGCAGCGGATATTTATGTACAGAAGAACCGACTTGGAGGCGAAGGTGTTAAAACGCCAGTACTATATTTAAATGTAGAAAACATCCGAACACTGTCCCACATTCAGCAAGGACTTCAGGAGTTTGGAGGGATGGCCATGGCCTGGGGCCTGTTTCGCTCTTCCTAGCTCACATGTGAGGCTCTTGGGGGGGGGGGGGCTGCTTGAGGCTATCTCTCCAGATGTTCCTGAACTACAGGTCCCATCATCCCCTGCGAACATCTGTATCAAAATGCGTTGTGACTTTGGTGATTCAAGATGTGCCAATCAACGGCCTTGAGATTTGGGGTCCCACTTCCTGTGCCCTGGGGCCGTGGGGGAGCCCACGTGGCTGTTGGCATCCAGGCAGCTTCTGCACAGGTAGAGCTCCTTGCTTCAGTACCACTGAAACATCATGCATTTGCCAGTGCTCCGTACTCTGGGGACGCCTGCCTTATAAGGCTTTGGACCACAGTCCATCAGAGTCCATCTTGCCCTGGTCCTTCAGTATCTTCAGTGACCCCCTTGCCTGGTCCCAAGCATAATTAAAGAGCAGCAGCTAGTGGATGGAATATGATTCCCCCCAAGGGAAAAATGCACTCTGCGCATGCTTGGCAGCTCCTGTTTCAAGGCATTTGCCCACACACAGGGCAAGCGAAGGTCCCTTTTTGACTGTTAGCTGCGTCCGATCTTAACCCAAACGGCAGCACAGAGCTCCAGCCCAAGGATGGCGCACATCATGCGCTCAAAGGGGAGGAATAATGAGGCGATGTGGTTGCACTAGACACTTGCTGTGCATGGGAGGCTGGGCGAGGGAAGCAAAGATCTTCAAAGCACATCGCTTGTCATGCGCTAGCTAGAAGAGAGCGCTCACACCAAGAAGGGCTCCGGGCCATGTAGGAATGTGTGCGCACAGGTGATGCTCTCCCCCCCCCCCCTCCAAGTGGCAAATATAGACAGGTTGCAGCAGCACATTCAGGAATCTGGAACGTGAGCTCCCCCGTGTGGCACTCTAGGGGCACCAAGCTCAGCATCTCTGTGACTGAGGCGCCTTGGGATGGTGAGAAATTCGGACCAGAAGGGGCATGATGGAGGGGCCATGTTGGCATTGCCCGCCTCCAAGCCTGGTTGTGATAGAACTTTTCTTGCACTCAGGGCGAGGGAGATGGAGATGGTTTTGGAAAGAAGGAGGTCCGGCTCCCACTAGGCTTTTTAAAATCAGCAGCGAGGTCTGGTTTTTTTCATTCCCACTGCTAGCTTATAATGCGGATTCACTCTCCATTCTTCAGTGCTCAGCAGGGGAGGAAACCCCTCCCCTCTTTCTTCCCCTGGCCTAGCAGAACCCCCCTCCCCATGCAGTCAGCAATTGGACACAGTCATATCCTGACTCCACTGGGGCAGGGAATTCAAACCCCACCCTCTCTATCAACCCAGTCCTGGAGATTATGGAGTCCTTTGGCAGCAGCTTTCGTTCACCACTTGACCCCACCCCATAGCACAGCCTCTTTCTCATATTAACAAGACAGTAGAAGATTGAAGATCACTTCCCCTTCTTATATTGGTGTTTTGCATGAGATCGATAAATCAGAGGAGCACGAAATGGCAGGAGTGAGGCAAGGGAAGCAGGCAGGCTTTTACACAAGAGCTGCCAGATTTTCATCTTTCACAATCGCTGATCAATTGGTAAAATCAGGCACTTCTGTCCCTGAAACACTGTTACATCTACCTCCCAATACATGTACCTCTTGTTAGCTACCGCAGGCTCTTCATTCTCCACCTGCCTTTCAGCCAGCACAATCTCCTTCGCACGTAATGGCAGACAGCCAGGGAAGAGGGGGTAAGGCAGGGGAAATCACAGTTTCTCATTGGGCCGGGAGAAACTGAGTAGAGTGCCCCTAAAGCATGGTTCCCTCCCCCTCAAAATGCTTGCATTCCCATTGGCTAAATAGTGAGGATTATTTCTAAACCCAGCAGCAAGACCTCTTTTGATCTGAATATAGATAACCTGCATTTCAGGAACTTTAATCCTCAGAAACCGCAGATTCTTTTAGAACTTTGGGAATGGTCTCAAAGCCCTTTAAATCTTGAATGGGAATGCACCAGAAGAGAGGAAAGGGGAAGGGGAAGGAAAGAAAAGAAAAGGAGGGAGAGGGAAGGAAAGAAAGAAAGGAGGGAGGGAGGGAGCAAGAAAGAGAAGAATGCCCGCCTAGACTGAGATAGGTCTGTTGATGGTCAGGCGTCGCTGGAATGGAACATGGATTTGTGGGGATGGGCACGACCCTCCTTATTCCAGTCTAGTGGGAGACCCATCTTGAAATGCGTTCCCCTGCCCCCCCCAGACATACCTGAACCACCTTGAAAGCTCTTTGTGTCATAAATCCACGGTCTGTAATGGGTTTACCTGCTCCCATACAGACCATAGAGTAAACAACTGATGTCCTTCAGTGTCTCTCCCTCCCCAGCAAAATGAAGTCTGGAACAGGGACTTTTTGTGTTGGCACCCCATCTGCAAAACTGCTCAAGAATGCTCGCCTGACTTCAGCAACTCTTTGGAGCATGGAAGATCTCACTCTTCCCCCAGGAATACAAAGTTGGGTCTGTCCCCCATTTCTCAGAGGGTGCATGTTATAGCCCAGAAGTTGTTGTTTTCTTAAAAGACCTATTCGGATAATATTCTAAATACCAAGGGGACGTTTTGGACTCATTCCATAACATAAACAACAACAACAACCCCAGAGAGTACTGGTTTTTCGGACTCACTGATCCTAGTGATAAGGGAAGTTGCAGTGACCCCCCCCACACGTAGGCAAAATGTACGAGGAACAAACTCACACAGGACACACATCTTGATTGGCTTTTCAATGTCATTGCTGTATTTTGCCTTTGTGTATCACCTGGCGTTTGGGGAAAGGAGATAAACCAGTCTTTATAGCAAGCATTGCAATGCTGCCTTCCCCTCCGAGGGCTTTGATAACTGGACTGATCCGAAAGGCCCCCAAACATGCGCTTCCATGTTCGCTTTCAGGCGGTCATTTCCATGCAATGCTCGGCCACTTTCCCCTGCACAAGGTGTCCTTTGGGTGGGCACACACAGAACCCAATCTTCTTCCGAATATTTCAAATATTCCTTTTGCATCCCTACCAGGCATGTTATCCTGAGCCAGTTTGGTCTAGTGGTTAAGAAGCCGGACTCTTAGCTGGGAATACCGGGTTTGATTCCGCACTCCTCCATGAACCCAGCTGGGTGACCTTGGGCTAGTCACAGTTCTCTCCTGAGCTCTCACAGCCCGACCTACCTCACAGGGTGTCTGTTGTTGGGAGAACAGGTTTGTCAGCCGTTTTGAGTCCCCTTAAATGGATGTGAAAAGCCAACTCTTCTTCTTCTTCCCCCTCCAAGCCCCCATTCTAGGCAAATCAAACCATTTCCCCACCACCTTCCTATCCCCTGCCAGAACCAGCCAACTCTTGATACAGAAGTGTTGGGTTTTTTTAATTGTGACCTGCCACCAGGCCTGGGAGATTTGCCCATTGCACCTCCCTTCCCAACAGGTGACCCAATGCATCGTAAGAAGGAGAAGGACCCCCCAGACCTCGGCTACCCTCCTTGACCAGCGAAAATTACTACAGGAGCAAGGAAAGTGGGGGGCTGAGTGTTGCTTCCTGCAAACCGGTTGATGGCTGTTCAACTGGGCAAGGTCTACATACAAAGAAGAGTTACAATCCCAGCACCAACCATGTGGTTTTGAATAAGCACTTATCCTAAAATGAAGCTGCAACCTCCCCCCCCCCCCCCCGCCAAATTACTGCACATCAGAACAAAGCCCGCCTGGAAAGTCCATAGTTAGTGGTCCAAACGGCAGCCTACCAGTAAAACCACGGCTTCTGGCCAGTTTGACTTTGGCCCTACAGGATCGACCTCCAACCCATATGAGGGGGCCCGCACCCTTTGCTATCCCCCCCCCCCAGGATGTTTTTGTAAGCTTTGAACACCCACCAGGGCAATTTCCCCCTTCCCTTCCCATCTGATGGACAGGAAAGGAGCGCGATCACCCACCATGGACTAACGCTCACGCTGGTGAGGCTAAGTAACCACAGCCTAAGCCCCGTGTAATTGGTCACTCACCAGTGACCGATCCCGGGGCCGGTCCTCTACTGGGCACTGCTATTTTGGTTGCGGCGCCCTCCGTGACTGTGCGTGTGTCAGCACCATCACCATGACAACACGTGCAGTTGAGCCTATGGTCGTCCGAGGTGCCAGCGTGTTGGCGCAGCATCTCAGACAACCCTGGAGCACCGGAAGAGGTGCAGATGCGTGCTGCTGGACGCTTCTGGTAAATCCCTGGGTAAGGTTAGTAAAGCCTAGCGCATGATTGGGGGACTTCTGGGCAGGCAGGGGGCTCTTGGATGCCGTAGCAGCCTCCTCCAGGTGCAGACACCCTTCCCCAGAAGTCCCCTAAACATGCGCTACCAGCCTAGGCGCGAAAGGGCCTCTGGCCATCAGAGGCGCCAGAAAACAGTAGCATGGGACATCTGAGCTCCACACATTCTCGGAAAGGGGTGTCCTGATCTCTCCGAGGCCATCAAGCGGGCAGCGAAGGATGCCTGACCTTCATCCCCTCCGGCCAGGCCGGAGCGAGACACGAAAGGTCTTCTGGTCCACCTTCTCCCAGGCCCTTTCTGCAGTGAAGGTGCGAGGGAAACGCAGGGAGCCCTAGGCTTAAAGAGCAGCTGCACTGGTTGCAAAATCACATACGTTTGGAGTTTGGGTTTGTTGAGCAAGTAGCAGTTGCCGGGATAAAAAGGGACGGAGCCGCTGACCGATCCGTAAAGGCTTCCTTACTTCCAAGGAGACCACAACACCTTCACGTCCAAGTGGGCCTGCACACAAGACCCCGACAGCTACAGGACCCTGCACCCTGGCCTTTGGTTCCTCCCTCTGATCTCCCGTTTCGTTTGCCCTGTTCTTCAGTCCTTCAGGGTGGCTGTTTCGGGAGAAGGAAGCAAGGTACAGACGGGGACCGGAGCAGGAGGCGGCGGCGCCCCAGCAGCTGAGCCACGCTGCCCCATCTTGTGTCCAAAGACGCAGGAGGCTTGCGAAGTCTGGAACGAGAAGGAAACAAAAGAGAGCATGAAGACACTGGCCTCCCTCGCACGGAGCGAGCCTGGCAGGGCCCCACAACAAAGGGTGGCATTCTGGCAAGGCAGGATCCCAAACACAATCGCCGTTTTGTCCCTGCCGGAGGACAGAGATAAACCGCCGCCTGCCACCTGGTATCTCAGCACGCCCAAAGAGAACAGCAGGCAGACGTTCTCTCGGTGGAGCCTCCTGCTCCCGCCCCGGTTCGGAAGCACAGAAAAACCTGCTGCCCACATTCGGGGAATCCCTGGGCCTGCCCACTCAGGGAAGGGCGCTGTATTTGCCCAAGGCAGACCTGGCACCTCCCGGAGTGAGGAGGGGCAGGAGAAAGGTCTTCTGGATCCACCCTGGTGGTGACGACTGTGACTCCGTGGAGGGGGACCAGGGAGTGGAGAACCCTGCTGGTCTCCTCCCTGGCTCCTAGCTGCCCGTCTACCCGTTGCTCTGGGCCAATTCCAGCATGGGCATTTCCCCCTGGCTCTACTGTGGAAGTCAAAATCTCACCCGCCTATTAGAATGCTCTGCACCCACAGCACCCACCCGCCAGACAGCCCCTGGGCCTTATCAGGGGGAAAGGAACAGGGCCCTTTCTGCACTGGCCCTTATTCTGGGATGCATCGCAGGGTAGCAGTCTGCTGGCCTCAAGGTAATGCAGACTGTGGCAGGCCTCACCTGGGGGCTTCCATACTCTGCACTGGCACGTGGATAGCAGGTGCCTATTCTGGGATATATTCCGGAATAAGGCCGAGGGCAGAAAGGTCCCAGGATTCAGAAGTGTTGGGGTGGGGTGGGGTGTCACTGGCTACTAGAATGGATGCCTAAGTCCATCTTTCAGGCTGGGTGCAAAACCAGGAGGCCTCTAAAGTCATTTGCTGGGATTCGAGAGCAGGTGGTTTGTCCTTGTCTCTGCTTGAGATGCCCATGGGCAGTGGGTGGGCCACTGTGTGGGACAGGATGCTGGACTAGATGCGCTGTGGCCTGCTCCAGCAGGGCTCCTCTTAGGTTCTTATGGACTGGATGGGCTGTGGCCTGATCCAGCAGGGCTCCTCTTAGGTTCTTATGGACTGGATGGGCTGTGGCCTGATCCTGCAGGGCTCCTCTTAGGTTCTTATGGACTGGATGGGCTGTGGCCTGATCCTGCAGGGCTCCTCTTAGGTTCTTATGGACTGGATGGGCTGTGGCCTGATCCTGCAGGGCTCCTCTTAGGTTCTTATGGACTAGATGGGCTTAGGCCTGATCCAGCAGGGCTCCTCTCAGGTTCTTATGGACTAGATGGGCTGTGGCCTGATCCAGCAGGGCTCCTCTCAGGTTCTTATGGACTAGATGGGCTGTGGCCTGATCCAGCAGGGCTCCTCTGTGGTTCCCTCCCTCATTAGCAGATAACCAATAACTAGCAAAACAAAGATCTCCATTTGGCTCCTCTGTATTCTCTGTGTTCCGATCAAATATCCGACTTATTGTGTTTAGCCGTTTTTGTTTTGAAGCTGGATTTGGACTGTAAACACGTCAGCATCTCCCTACCCTGAAGTCAGTTTAATTGAGACAGGGCCTGTTCCCACTTCACGTCAGTGGCACCCTGGCATTTGTACTTTCGGCACTGGCACCGTCTCCAACTTACCTCCAGGCGCCTGCAGTGTGGACAGTCTGCCCCAGACCATTTGGACTGCCATAGCAGCAGCAGCAGCAACTTTTGCCACGCAACCATGGCAGTTACGATGCAGCACGCAACTGCGCCGCCACAACCCCATCGCCCCACCCAAACTATATTATTGATTGATTGACTGATTGATTGATTGATTCTGACCCGAAACCTATGGGTACAGACCATGATAAAAGTGCAAATAAATAAATGAAAAAGAAAATATTTGGCCTCATTTGGTAGCCTACCCTGAAAAGTGGCCTCTCTAGAGATCTGACTGGCTGGGTTGGTCCACACTTGGAGAGGCTGCAGAACCCTAAAACTATGAAGTTGGACGGGGCCCCAAAAATTCTCGTCCAACCCTTTGCAGTGTTAGGGAAGCAAATTAAACCACACCTTTCTTGAAAACATCTAGAGGTTAGGAACCCATAACCTCTTTCGGTAGGCAGTTTCATGGGAGATCTTACTGCCAGAACCTAGGAAGCTAGAAGTTCCTTCCGGTTCTAGATCTGGGCTCTGAGGAACAGTTCCTCAAGGATTGAGCGTCATGGACCTGAATGCTGGTAGCTTGTCTCAGTTTTGTCTTCTGCAGACTAAACTCCTGCCCAGTTCCCTCAGCCTGCCTGTTGAGGGCAACCTGAGAAAGTCCTTCTGGAAGGGTGGAGACCAGGGGCCGTATTCTGGAATACATCTCAGGATAGGAGTTTGTGGTCCGCATTGTCGTAGCCTGTGCTAGCATGTGGACAGAAGCCCCCTATTTGGGGATATATTCCAGAATGAAGCCCAGTGTGAACAGGGCTCATTGAAGAAGTTATTCCAGTGAGGTTCTCCAAGCCAACTGGGACACCATAAATCGGCCTGAGAAAGGGGAACAGACCTGGGCATCATCCCCTTCCTCTCCACTTCTTCCTTACCACATCTTTCCCCTTCGCAACGGTGCTGGTCAGCATCTGGCCCTCTTCCACCCCGGCGCTTGGCGAGGGATCTAGTGCCGGATGAACCGCAAGGAGCGGGCATTCAGAATGTCCGCCGGGTCAGGGAAGACCGAATCCACGCGGAAGCCCTGGGCCAAGGCTACTTTCAGCACCTCCTCCAGAAACTCGTTGCCCGTCCGGATCTCCCTCCTGCCCACCCGCAGGGTCTTCAGCTTCAGTTTGGCGTACTCGGCCAGGGGCAGTTCGGCCGGCCGAGGGGACCATTCCAGACACAGGTGGTGGCACCGGCCGCTTCCTAGCGGGGACGTGTCAGAGGCATTGTCCAAGGTCTCCTCGTCCGTTTCCACGTCTTCGTCAGTGGAGTCGCCACCGGAGCAAATTCTCAGCTCGCCGTTGGTTCTAGAACCATCCGGCCGCCTCTTCCACGGCCGGAGTTCTCCGTGGGTGGTGTCCGAATCCCAGCCCGAGCCGTTTCTCAGTCCTCTGATGGCCGTCTCTGGATTATTATCCAAATGGCCGAGGCGGCCTAGAGGTCCCGCATCCCGGAAGGCCTGCTCCACTGTCTTCCCAGAATGCACCTCTTCCGCCGTGGCGGAGGCGTCCAGGTGCCTTTGCAGCCGGGCCAGGAAGTGCCGGTCGGTGCAGAAGACGTTGGCGGTGAAGATGTGCAAAGAGCAGGCGCTGAGCTCGTAGTTCTGCGGCCCCCGGCGCACGTTGAAGTGGACCAGGCGCACGCGCAGGTCCACGTCGGCGTGAAGGACGGCGTTGCTCCGCTGGCGCCAGCGCTCGGCCTCCACCCGCCGCAGCGCCTCCAGCAGCGGGCGGATCTGGTAGAAGTCCGCTTCGGCGCGCAGGAGGGAGAGTTCGGCGTAGCCCTCGGGCAGGTCCAGCCGGCCGAAGCGGAGGAAGTTGAGGATGTGCCGGAAGGTCTTGCCGTCCCGGTCGATGAAGTAGTTGCCGCAGCTGTCGGTGAGCGCCGGCTGGGGGCCGCGGAACATGGCGCCCAGCATGGAGTCCGGGAAGCGCGTGAGCGTCTCCAGCGTGGTGCTGTAGAGCTTGCCGCCCACGTTGAGCGTGACCAGGCCACCGGCGCGGCGCGGCTTCTCCTCGCAGGTGTCTGGCATGGCCTGATGAAAGAGAGGAAGGAAGAAAGAAAGGCGGGTGGATGGACCGCATTCCTCTGGGCGCAGGTAAACAGACGCAGGTAAACGGGGAGGACCAGGGAGGGCGTGAGGCGGGCAGGGGTCCTCCCACAGGGGTGGCGGCACCCTTTGGAGGAAGGCGCCAACCAAGAGCAGCAGCAGCAGCCAGATGGACTGGCCGGCGCCCCTGTTCCGAATGCCCGGGCGGGGCAGGGTTGTTCAGAAATGCCACCAGTCAAGGGCTGGAAGGATCTTGCATTTCTCTGCCCCCCCCCAAAAAAAAAGAGTGAGGAGCATGGGGAAGGGGGTCTTTCCGGGCCACAGGTGCCCAGGGAGGGAAGCCCTCCCGGTCTAAGGATGCTCCCAAGGGCGGGTCTCCGTGGTCCAAGGGGATGGGAGGGGCGGGAAAGATACCTGGGAGGCGTGGGAGGGGTGGGGAATGTTGGGGCTTTCGGGGTGGGGAGAAGATCTCCTGTGCTTGATGCCAGGGCGAAACAGACCCCCCCCAGCCCACCCCGGCTGCGTGGATCCTCCTCCCGCCCCCCAAGTGGCTGGTCGCTCCGAAGGCGGCCGCTGCCCTGCTCGAGACTGGACAGAAGGACAATGCGGCGCCCAGACCCGAGAGGACCGCGGAGGGGAGGGGGAGAAGGGGGAGGGGGGTTGCTCCCTCGCCCCCCCCCCCGCTACTTACCTGGGCTGCTGGAGAGATGCGCGGGGCGGGGCGGGGCGGGGGGTTTCAGCTTCGGCGATCCCGTCGCAGGAAGTCGGTGTCCCGCCCGCGGCTGCTGCTGCCTTCTCGGGCCGGCCGGCCGGACGCCCTTTATAGGGGCGGGACGGTGGGGGCGGGCAGCCGCCGCTCTCCGCCCAGGGGGAGGGAGAGGGAGAGGGAAGCAGGAAGGGGAGCCGCCGGCCGGCCGGTCGTCTGGCTCCCCCCGCAGCCCAGCCCGGGTAGAAGGCGGCTGCCGCTGACCGGCGGGACCCAGGCGTCCGGATCGCAGGAAGTGGGGGTCCGAGCCCCAGTCTGTCCCCGCCCCCACTAGGTCTGGACACCAGCCCTGCCCCATCGACGGCCCCTGCCTTCTCCGACCCCGGGGGGAGCGTCGCTCCTCTCCTTAGGACTCCCCCTCCCCCACGTCCAGTGAAGGGATGGGAAGGGCAGCGAAGGCTGGCGGCGGCGGCGGCGCCTCTGAGCGCGTGCAAAGCGCCTTCGGCCACAGCCGCTGGACAGCGCGCTAGAAGGCGCCGACGGGGAGGCGCGAGCGGCTCTCGGGGCGGGTGTTATGAAAGGGAGGGGCAAGCTTTCCCCTCTTGCCTTCTCTGTATGCGCTCCTGGACCCGGGGGGGGGGTCCCGTGGACGGCAAAAAAGCCCTCCCCTTCTGCACCACGCAGGGCGGGGCTTTGCCCCCCGGGGTCCCCTCCACCCACCTTGTGTTTTCTGCCCCCTGTAGGGGAGGCCGGAGGACGCCTTGGTGAACATCTGGGGCAGCATTCCCCATTTGGGAGCCGCCACAGCTGTAGGAGAGCAAGGGCTCCCTACTGCAGCCTTCCAGATGTTCCTCAACTACAGTTCCCGAGAGCTGGCTTTGGAGTGGTGGGATTTGTAATGGGACTCAAAGCTGCTGGCAAACCTTCTGCTCTTCTCCCCACAACGGACACCCTGTGAGGTGGGTGAGGCTGTGAGAGCTCAGAAGAGAGCTGTGACCAGCCCAAGGTCACCCAGCTGGCCTCGTGGAGGAGTGTGGAATAAAACCCGGTATTCCCAGATAAGAGTCCAGCTCCCTAACCGCAAGACCAAACTGGCCCCTGTACCTGGGACAGGTCATTGCTCAGGGACAAGGTGACGGCCTGGAAAGCACAGGGTCGTAGATTCCACCCCCCCACCCCCCCAGCACCTCCCTGGGAGAAAAGTCAAGGCAAACCGCAACCTCTCTGCGCAGAAAACTTCATGACCTTGAGTCACTGGTAGTCAAACAATATGATTCAAAGTCTGATGCGCTAGGCTGAGGCCCTGGAAGCTCAATCCACCATCAACATTTTTTGCTGTTAATCTTTAAGGCGCCACCAAGCAATGTGATAACTTATAAATATCTGAGGGAGCACCGCCTTCTCCTGTATGGACCTGCCCAAATACCGAAATGACAAGGGCAGGGCTTTTGCATAGTTGTGCGTGCAAGGTGGCCTTTTCTGTGCTGGCCCCTTTTTCCGTGCTGGAACAGCCTCCCTCAGAAGGTAGGTCAGCTCCCAATGTCGTAGGGTTTGCAGCGCCTGGTTAATAAAACATTCCTCTTTTTCGAGGCCTTTGGTGTTTACTTTGTTGTCCTGCCAAGCCGGGAGGAAGTTGCATTAACCTCTGTGGTGGATTTTAGCTTTTTGTCATTGTTACCTACTGGTGGGACCTTTGGGTGAAGGGCGGGATACAAATGCTCAAATAAACAAATGCATGAAGCCACAACGCAACACTTAGCTCTTGGGCCCAGATTGTGGGGCTCTGGGGCATCCATCAACCTACATTTCTATAAATGATCTGGATGAGGGAGTCAAAGAGATGCAGATGGCACAAAGCTGGGAGGGGGAAGGAGAGGACTGAAAAAGAACCAGATAAGCTTGACCAGTGGGCTGAAACTAATGATATTTAATAGGGACAAATGCAAAGCGCTACATCTGGGTAAGAAAAATGGTAAAAATGAACACAGAATGGGAGGACTCTGGCTGAGTAGCAGCACAAGGGAAAAGGATCTGGGTGACCTGGTTGATCAGAGGATGAATGTGAGTCAGCAATGTGATGCAGCTGCAAAAAAGGCAAACACCATCCTAGGATGCATCAAGAGGAGTATAGAGTCTAGATTAAGAGAAGTAATTATTCCACTTTACTCTTCCTTGGTCAGACCTCATCTAGAGTCCTGTGTCCAATTCTGGGCACCCCAATTTTTTTAAAAAATGATAAACTAGAGCAAGTCCAAAGGAGGGCTACCAAAATGGTGAGTGGTCTGGAAAGCATGTCCTACGAGGAAAGGTTGAAGGATCTAGGAATGTTCAGCCTGCAGAAGAGAAGACTGAGAGGAGACATGATCATGGTCTTCAAGTCTCTGAAGGGCCATCACAGTGCAGAGGGATCGTCCCTGTTCTCACTTGCACAAGATGGGAGGACTAGAAACAACAGGATGGAACTTCAAGGGAGTCAGTGCAGATTAGATATTAGAAAAAACTCCCTGACAGTGAGGGCGATCAGTCAGTGGAACAGGTTGCCACGGGAGTTGGTGGGTTCTCCTTGGCTGGATGTCTTCAAGCAGAGGCTGGACTTATATCTGTCTGGGATGGTTTAGGAAATCTTGCATTGAGCAGGGGGTTGGAGTAGATGACCCTGGAGGTCCCCTTCCAACTCTATGATTCTATGATCCCAGAAGGTGCAGGAGCATCTTGGAACACCCTGCTACTCTGCTCCATAGCTTGACTGGGAGCATCTTGGACGCTCCAGGGAAGCTTCCAGGTGCAGCATTTGCACGACATCCTAGTGCAAATGCTGTGCAGGGGTGGGGTGTTGTGACTGCAGCTGCAGCTGCAACTGTGCAATCGCACGCTGTATTGTGATCACCATAGCATTGTGGCCATTGCTATGAACAGGTCGTCTATGCTGCGAGCGCTGGTTGGTAATTGGTGGTGGAGGCAGCGCTCGCAGTGTGAATGGCAGAATTCTTTATGCGACACTGGCTGGTGAAATAGACATCTCAGTCGTAGGTTTGCATTAACATTGCAGCCTCTTATGAGCAACTATTCACCTGATTAGAGATAAATGGCTAGGAGTTTGAACACCTCTTGCAAGTGAAGCCTCTCATAATGGATGCTGGTATAGAGAGGGACCACTACACACTCGCCCAGGTATGTCAAAACATCCGGGCTCTTCCTCTGCTCCCTGACAGCTGAATTGTTATCATCCCTCTCCTACGTGCTCTTTTTTGCAAACTTCATCGAAACTGCGGCTGGCAGGACTGCAAAAGTTCCACCTCCCGCCAGGTACCTTAAGCCATGGTGCTAATTAGTCACTCTGTCTGCCCAGCCCTGTTTCCCAGGAGGTAAACAAAACAGACGGGATCAGTGGGGAAAACAAATCCCAGCAAGCCACAAATCAAGGCAGGCGCTGCTTCTCCCCTTTTCCTGCGGCACGCACGCCACTGGAGTCACACCCTCGCTCCCCGGCGCATCACGGCCCTGTCATGTTCCTTAATCCAGAGGCAACACCAGGGAATCAAATGAGGTGGCAACGCAAGGTGTAATTTTTGGGCAAGAAATGTCTCATTAGCCCAGGTGCTACCCTTCAGGATCTGTGTCACTCCAGCAGGAGACCATATTTGGAGTTCCTTGTTTATACGCACAACTGTGATTACGTGACAACATCTTTGGCCTGCAATGTGCCTTCAGATCCACAGAGCCCGGCCTATTTCCAGACATATGGCCTGCAGGCCCCGCTTGGATGTTTTAAAGGCGTCTCACAACCATCTGCACTTTTTGATGTCTTATTTCTTCTTTCTCTCCAGCGTTGTGGCTAATAACCCTTATTTTGTGGTTACCATTTGGGAAAGAGGACTGGGGTCCTGCACCTTTACCAGCTGCAGAGAAGAGAAATTACCATGTGGGGAAGAGAACAGGCCTCCTGCACTCTTAATAGTTGCATAGAAGAGGGATTACCACGTGGATAAGAGGACAGGGCTCCTCCACCTTTAACAATTGCACAGAAAAGAAATTACCATGTGTGGAAGAGGGCAGGGCTCCTCCACTTTTAATAGTTGCATAGAAGAGGGCTTACCATATGGGAAAGAGGACAGGGCTCCTCCACCTTTAATAGCTACAGAGAAGAAGGATTACTATGTTGGAAAGAGGGCAAAGGGATTTCAGCAGCTGCAACTTGTAACATAGGCATGACAGCTGACATTTCTATTTCCACACAACAGTTAGAGGTGCAGGCCCAATGGCTTCTTTTCCGTATGGTAACTTTAGCTTTGATGACTTTGTGATCCTGGGGGCATTCTGCCCTTACAGTCCAGCTGCTGGAAAACCACAAACTGGGCAAATTATGGTTCTCGGTCCTGCTCCTGGGCTTCAAAGGCAAGTGGCTGGCTGCAGGTCCCATACGGCAGCCCTGTTCTTAGGCTTTGGGGCTGAGGCTCATTCCCTGCTGCTGGGATTCCGTAGGCAATGGGTTGACCATTGGGAGAACAGGGCCATGGGTCAGATCCAGCAAGGCTGCTCTTTACTCCACTTTGGTCAGACCACATCTACAGTCCTGTGTCCAGTTCTGGGCCCCCCAATTCCAAGAAGACATTGACAAACTAGAGCAAGTCCAAAAGAGGCCTACTAGAATGGTGACCGGTCTGCCAACCTTGTCCTACAAGGAAAGGCTGAAGGATCTAGGAATGTCCAGCCTGCAGAAGAGAAGACTGAGAGCAGACATGATCATGGTCTTCAAGTCTCTGAAGTGCAGAGGGATAGCCTCAATGCAGAGGTCTTCAAGCAGAGGCTGGACCTACATCTGCCTGGGATGGTTTAAGGAATCCTGCATTGAGCAGGGGTTGGGCTGGATGACCCCAGAGGTCCCTTCCAACTCTGTGATCCTATGATTCTTTGTCTTTTTGCTCATTTAGGCTAGCAAGGACCTTCCTCTCTCCCCCCCCCCCCCAGCTTTGCAGGATGCAGATATAAGCCAGAGCACCCAAGGAGTGGGCCTGATCCTAAGGACTGAACCTCAGAGCCCGGTATCTGGCGCATGTTCAATGCACCACTCTGAATGTGGCGGCAGGGTGGCTGGGGAGATAAAATATTCAAATGCAATGAAGCCCCGAGGGGCTCTCGCCAGGGGTTTCTGCTGCCCTTCTCCATCTCTCCTCCTAGGGTTGCCCAGCAATTCCTGTGGATAGTCACGGCCTGGGATTGCTCGGAGGAGCACAGAAGGAAGGGTGGCAGCGGGTACGTGCCAGCTGACAGAGAGGCCTGTCATGAGGAGCTAACCAGCAGCAGCCCCACGCAGGACGGGAGCCCAGCTTGAAAAGCCAGCCAGCCGAGTCTTGTCCGGAAGGGGCACGCCCTGCCGCGTAAACCCGTCAAACTCCCGGCTTCGCATTCCAGAGACGCTTCTGGCAATCTCTGCGTCTCCGGCAGCCGCTTTGCTGCTCCTGATCCCGTCTCGCCCAGGCCCTGGAGAAGGGCCACCTGCGCATGGCTTCTTCTCCACCCGGCTGGCAGAGGAGGCAAGGAGCAGGGGGGTGCCTGCCGCCCTCCTCTCGTCCCCCGGGCTGCAGGATCCTCGAGACGGAGGCCCCAGAGGCAAAATTAATTAGTTTTTCATAATTTATTCATTTTGTGGGACACAGAAGTTCAGCCTGATGGGTGCAGAGATGTACTAGAGAGCAGAGAGCTAATTGCAGGCACAAGGTTGCCCCAGATTTCTTCCGCAGCAGCTGAATTGGTCACCTAGATGGAGACCAGGAGCAGACCTTATATAGTATCAACTGGAGGCATCCCAGATCCGGGTTAAAGGGAAACATCAGCCATAGGATGTTGTCAAACAGCACAGCTTCTGGGAGGAAAGTGAAATCCCGGGAGAAAGCAAGAGATCGCTGCAGGGCCAAAGAAGGAAGGGAGACAGGAAGAGAAATGGAATGAGAAGGCAGGAAGGGAAATTGTGCAAGGAAAAGATCCGGAGGAAGAAAAGCTGGAAGGAATTTATGGAGGACAGGAGGATCAATGGCTGCTAGAATGGACGCCTAAGGGCATCTTTCAGGATGGAGGGACAACAAATGGGGTACAAGAGCAGGCGAAGGTTTGCCCTTGTCTCTGCTGGAGACGCCCATGGGCAATTGGTGGGCCACTGTGTAAGACAGGATGCTGGACTAGATGGGCTGTGGCCTGATCCAGCAGGGCTCCTTTGAGGTTCTCTTAATTGGAAAATGGCCCATCTGGGGAAAAGGGCAAGAGGTGAGCTGTGGCCACATGTAAGGTTTACTCCACCTTCAGTCCACTTTCAGAGCAAGAGAACACGTCAGTAAAGTGCCCAGTAATTTTATTTCCACATTATCTATCCCAAAGGTGAATTTTCTGAGTTATTGAACACTGAAAGAGAACAGCTCGTCACTTGGCTGATGTATTCTCTCGCTCTGAAAGTGTACTGAAGTCGAATAAGAAGAAGAAGGAAGAAGGAAGAAGAAGGAAGAAGAAGGAAGAAGAAGAAGGAAGAAGAAAGAAGAAGGAAGAAGAAGGAAGAAGAAGAAGAAAGAAAGAAGAAGAGTTGGCTTTTCTACCCTGCTTTTCTCACCCATTTAAGGGGACTCAAAGCTGCTGCCAAACCTTCTGTTCTTCTCCCCACAACAGACACCCTGTGGGGTAGGTGGGGCTGTGAGAGCTCAGAAGAGAGCTGTGACTAGCCCAAGGTTACCCAGCTGGCTTCATTGGGAGGGGGGAACTGAACCCAGCATTCCCAGATAAGAGTCCACTGGGAAGGGAGGGGAGAGGAAACAGGAAGGTGCAAACAAGGTCTTGCCCAGCGACAGCCTCGGGGCTTGAGGACAAAACTGTTGAGGAGCGCCAAAGGGAGCTGTGGAGGGCGCCAGATGTCCAAGGCAAAGCCCCAAAGTGGCGGCATTGCAAACTTCATCTCTCCGGCCCCTTATTGGAGCTGCAGAGACGAGGAGGTTTGGAGAGGCAACCGGAGACCCTTTCCAGCGCCTGGCCCCTCACCCCTCCAGACCCACCCCTATCAACTTCTTCCCAAAGGCAGCAGGACCTCAACTCTGCGGAGCTGGAAGTCCGAAGACGGGCAGCCCGGCCCGACTCAGTCCGTGGACTCCATCTCACAGATCCATCCGTAGAGGCGAGAACAGTGGTCGTCGTTCCAGAGGCCGGTGCTGTAGAGGTGGGCGCAGTCTTCGCCGCCGCCGAGCCCGTGGCCGTACCAGTCGTCCGGCTGCTCTGGCTCCCAATCCCTGGAAAAAAGGGAAGGAAAGGAAAAAGGGGGAAGAGCGTCAGATGGCTTAAATATCAGACCTTGTGACTTCGAGTACCTGGAAAATGGGGGGTGGATAGTGCGGGATGGAGAGGCTATTATATGTTGGGATCTGATCGATATTCTCACAATGCCTCTCCATGTCGTCTTCCTAGGATACAAGTCAGGTTGTCTGTAACAACAGTGGCTCACCTGTGGCTGAGCTACAGGCCCTATGATGTACCACCTCCAGTTAGGCTGGCAAGAGCGTACAAGAGTTACAGTCCGGTGCCTTAGATAGTCTCCCATTAAGGAAAGGTCCAAGTTACTGCATCTCTTTTTGTGGTCCTGGAGCTCAGTGTCCCTCTGGTGCTGGTTTAGACACTGGTTCCCACTAGGCAACTTAATCCGGATTTAAATCAGGGTTTTTAAAATCAGCTGCGAGGCCTGGTTTTTGCATGTTCACACACACACACACACACAACAAATCACGTTTCTCCTTATTGGCCTTTCAGATCAAAGGCTGAATCGGTGTGCCATGCTAGCTACCTGTGAAAAGTTTCACCATAGAGGCACCAAGGCCTAGAGCAGCATGGGTCACGATAGCCAACATCTTCCACCCCTTGTGTTGGAAAGACCCTCAGGATGAGACCCTCGGACTTCCCGTTTCACTATCGCCCACTCTGGCTGGCAGCTGCTTTCCGGGGCGTCACAAGGAATCACATCCGGCTCTTTTGCTCCAGAGCCGAGTGGTACAGCGGAAGGTCCACCTCTCCAAAATGCAGCAGCCCGCTGCTCCATAACCGCGACCCCATTGCATGATGGGAGAAGGGCTCAGCAACCCTCACCGGACTTACTGGGCACGGACTGTGTAGGGTGTCCCGTCCACCCACTTCCAGGTGCCGCTGGCGTCGGTCAAACCAATCCACGTGTAATGGGGTTGCACGCGCACTGCCACGAACCGCTGGCGGGAGGAAAGGTGCAAATCGTGAGAAGCAAGCAAGCACAGACTCCCAGGAAATCCCCCCCCAAAGAATTATGGGAAATAGGACTCACCTTCTAACCCAGAGGTGTCAAACTCAATTTTGCCGAGGGCCGGATTAAAAAAAAAATACTGTCAGGGCCAGGGGGCATGGCCAGGGGCGTGGCCAGGGTGCAGAGGAGGGGCTGGGGCATGGCCAGGGGCGAGGCCAGGGTGCAGAGGATGGGCTGGGGGTGTGGCTGGGGCATGGCTAGGGCACCGCGGCAGGAAGTGGAGGGTCCCGCCGCGTGCTCGCTCGCCCTCGCCTCGCCTCCTTCGCACCCAAGGAGGGCGGGGGGGGGGGGGCGGCAGGCATGGGCCGTATTCATACAGCCCGTGGGCCGCATCCGGCCCGCGGGCCGTATCTTTGACATCCCTGCTCTAACCCATGCCAACCACCCAGTCCCTCCCCCTTTTTCCTCCAGGCAACATGCCACCTTATCACTTCCCAGTGGGATGTGTGGCCACTGTCTGGAGGGTGTGGCGGTGCATGGATGCTTCCAACATGGCAGATGTTCCGCAGCTGTGTACTGCTACACCCTCAGACAGTGGCCACACGTCCCACTGGGAAGTGATAAGGTGATTAGGTGCGGAACACAAAATTGTGCCTACTTGAAGCATCCAGGGCAGGAGCATTCATTCTTCTGGCACTCCAGGGTTGTTTGGGGCACCATGCAAGCATGCTGCACCTCAGGCAACCGTAGACGTGACCGTGCGTGCACAGAGCGTCAGCATTGTCAGGGCAGTGGCGCTGACGCATGCGCAGCCGCGTGGGGCGCCGCAGCCAAGATGTCGGTGTCCAGCGGACGAGAAAGGAAGTGGGAAATCACCACCGGTTCCGCTTCCTTTCAGCTGCCCTGCCCTGCGCCACCTCCCAGAGAGCGTGGAGATCTGCAAAATTCAGGCCACTTACCTGCTCTTCATAGCTGTTGATGATCACCAGGTGGGCGCCACGGTATTCACAGTCAGCTTTGGCTTCGTCCCACGTCTTTCCGGCTCGGGACTCCCAGTAGCAGCTCTTCCGGAACCTGTCCCAGCCTTTGGGGCAGCAGACCTCCTGGCTGGCTGAGGACCAAGAGAGCAGAGGGGTGGGAAAAGCTAAAAACCCCAGGGCTGATTCTGAGAAATCACCCAGGTGTTTGCTTCCGCCTTCCAGAGTCTGCCAGGACCACACACACTGGGCCCCGGTCCAGGCATGGCATAAAGCACACCTGCTACGGCTTGGCTATAGTGGGATTGCCACATGGACCTATGGCAACCCCAGCTTAGCCCCAAAATATCCAGGTGAACACCCACTATAACCTGTTTGGGGAAAGTTGAACCCTGTATGCAGGTTCCCCCCAAATAATGCTATATCCTACCCTTGGGAGCTGCCATCTTGGTCATGGCCACCATGCTCTGTTCACACCTAGATCGTTATAGGCCGTCCTCAAACCGTCCTGGCTCTGGGCTGCATTGCTCACACCTTTCTCCTGAGCCTCCTGCACAGAACTCTTGGCTCTCCACACCTTTCAATGCGTCAAATCCACCTCCTTTCTTATTGGATGCCATTGTGTCACTCAAGGGAGGCGAGGGGGGGGTGTTTGTGGGTCTTTTTAAAGCCTGCTCCCCCACCCTCCCTCCCTCCCTTTTTTATGTACTTTTCTTCTCCGTGTGATTAATTTTTAAAATAATAATAATAAATTTGCGGAAAAACTCTAGATACACGTAAACTGAGGAAAGAAGGGGAGGTGCTCACGAACTCCATGCATGCGCATTGCCTGGAGGAAAAACTGGACCCCCACCCCCCACCCCCCCCACCCCACAGCATGGCTGAGTCCACTGGAAAAGAGAACGCCGGTTAGAATGGTGTAACGGGGGTAGGCTGGCTTGGAAAGTGAATTGAATAAAAATAATGAGAGTAACATGACTAGAAGACGACCTAAAGTCATCTTAAATGAAAGGTGTGACCAGGGCCAAAGTGCTGAGGAGGCAGGATGAAGACCCAAGCCAAGAACTCCCATCATATACAAAATTCTATCCAAATCAGGGGGCAGGGAGTCAAAATTGGAAGGCCTCCCTCCTGCATTGTGTTGGTTCATCGCCTTGCCCAAGAACAGCTCGTGACCCAGCCCAGAGTGAGGGAGGAGTGTTGCCCACGATGCCCCTTGCCAGCCACCACCACCACCAACAACCCTGCTGCCTGCCCTCGCTCCCCTGGGTACGGCTCTCGGCTCCCCCCGGGCGCCTCTGACCTGTTCGGTTGAACTTGAAATTCTCCACGTCGCAGTTTGTGACTCGAAGGCTGTTCTGCGCTCCTGCCAACTTGGCAAAAAGCTGCTTCTTGACTGATGGGAAAGGAAGAAAGAGAGAATCTTTTAAAGAAGGTATCTAGAAGATCAGAGGCGCTACTCGCACTGCGGCCTCTAGTGAAGCGCTGATAAACTTCTGGTGATCAGCGTTCGCACACGGAGGAGGCAGTTACAGCTTCCATGCGCCCCCTGCCTCCCCAGAGGTTCACTAATTGTTCATTAGGAGTGGAGCATGAAATTGAGCTCTACACCTTAACCAGCGTTTACCAGGAACTTACCTGGACAAGCATGCTGCAAACTCAGAGGATCATGACATAGATGCAACTGGACGTACGCAGAGCGTGAGCACATTATGGGGACGGCACTAACGCACATGCAGTCGTGGAGAGCGCCACAGCCAAAGTGGCATTGCCCAGAGGAGGACCGGCCCCACAACCAAATCAAGTAAGTATTCGATAATGGGGGGGGGGGGAGGGATGGCCAAAGTTGACTAGTGCTCCAAGTGCAGGTACAGGTAAAACGCCGAGAACTCAACCTGTCCCATGTAACACAGAACAGGCTTTTAAAAATTCCCTAAAAAGCCGCACTTTTCTGATAGCGTCATTGGCTCCCAAGGCCTGAGAGGCAGGTGGGATTCTCTTACTGGATTCTTCTGGGTCCCTCCATCCAAAGGGCTGGAGGCCACGCACGTTCATCTCTTCCCTTCTGCTTTAGTGCCAAAATAGACACTTCAGACATCAAAGTTGACTCTACACACACACCTTTCTTCAAAGGAATTGCTGCCTCACTATTTGCAAGCTCAGTATTTGTTTGGATTTTAACACAAGGACCTAAGAAGAGCCCTGCTGGATCAGGCCACAGCCCATCTAGTCCATACGAACCTAAGAGGAGCCCTGCTGGATCAGGACACAGCCCATCTAGTCCATAAGAACCTAAGAGGAGCCCTGCTGGATCAGGCCACAGCCCATCTAGTCCTTAAGAACCTCATAGGAGCCCTGCGGGATCAGGCCATGGCCCATCTAGTTCATAAGAACCTCAGAGGAGCCCTGCGGGATCAGGCCATGGCCCATCTAGTGCAGCATCCCATCCCACACAGTGGCCCACCAAATGCTCATGGGCATCTCAAGCAGAGACAAGGGCAAACCTTCTCATAAGAACATTGGGAGCCCTGCTGGATCAGGCCACAGCCCATCTAGTCCATAAGAACCTAAGGGGAGCCCTGCTGGATCAGGCCACAGCCCATCTAGTCCAGCATCCTGTCTCACACAGTAGCCCACCAATTGCCCACGGGCACCTCAAGCAGAAGACAAGGGCAAAACCTTCACCTGCTCTTGGTTCCCTGCAAATGGCCTTCTGATGCCTCCTGCCTGTCTCTCCAGCCTGGAGGCCTTACCTGGGCATCTATTCTAGCATCCATTGATACACGTTTCACTCATGAATTTGTCTAACCCTTCCTTAAAGCCATCCAGGCTGGCTGCCATCACCACCACCTCTACTGGCAGTGAATTCCACAGACCGATGACTCTCTGGGTGAAGAAACGCTCTCCCTTGTCTGATCCAACTCTCCTGCCCATCAGCTTCATGGAGAAACCAAATCCTTCATTGCTCAGCTCCCTTGCCATGTGCCCTCTGCTGGGCACCACCGAGGCTCCGAGCGATGGAGGGACAGAGTTGCAGGCTGCTGAAAAGGAATTTGAATTTGAATGTGCATTGATATTGTGCCCTTTCTCAGGACACAAACGGTTTGTTTGGTTGTTAGTTTACTACATTTGGATCCTGCCTTTCATCCAAAGGTCCCAGGGTGGGTAACAGCAATTGATCAATACAGAAAACACGAGAACACATGTTTAAAAGATAACCTTCTGACCCAAGCAGGGGGACCAGGTTGTCCCACCACCTTCAACAGTGAGGTTGTTGGGCACCCGGGAGAGAGCCTTTTCTGTGATGGCCCCCAGACTATGGAATAGCCTCCCCCTCGAGGTGCTTCAGGCCCCTTCCTTATATATATTTAGGAGGGCAGTGAAGACGCACCTCTTTACCCTGGCCTTTGGCTGAGCTGTTAATGTTCCCTCCCCCAGTACAGACACTATCATTTTAGACATATTGTATATTGTTTTATATGTGCTGAATTTTTAATGTCTTTTATTGTATATTCTATTTTAATCTGCTGTTACCTGCCCAGAGACCTTCAGGTATGGGGTGGGATAGAAATATAAATAAATAAACAAATAAATAAATAAATAGAGTCAGAGGAAACTAGGCAGGGGAAGAGGTATATGGATGAGGGAAGAGGTATGTTTGAACCTGGGGGAGCTATTTTTAGCCTTAAGGGTGGTGTTTCAGCGGAGACCTGAGGCCTATTCGCACTACGGCCTCTAGTGAAGAATTAGTGAACTTCTGGTGAAGGCTGCAGAAAGTTCCAAGTGTGCCCTGACTCACCAGAAGTTCACTAATCTACTCACTGCCCACCTTAATCAATCTTTACCAGGAACTTACCTGGAGTCTCCAGTGGTGCAACCATCCTCACCTGTTCCAGTGCTCCGGGGTTGTCTGAGGTGCCACGCAAGCGTGCTGGTAACCCGGGCGAGCATAGAGGCAACTGCGCATGCGCAGAGTAGCAGATTCATCATAGCAACAGCACTGACGCATGCGCAGTCACGGAGGGTGCCACAGCCAAAATGGATGCACTCAGAGGAGGACCAGCCCCAGGATCGAACCAGGTAAGTATTTGATCGCAGGAGGGGTGGGTGGAATGGCCAAAGTTGACCAAAGTGTGAGCGCTAGTCAACACTGGTTCATCACTCTCCTCTCTCATCCAGCAGGAAAGTAGATAATATCATTCCTTGTGTAGAAAAGGTGGATAGAGAAGATTTCTTTTCTCTATCACACAACACTAGGACCAGGGGGCCTCTATGATGCTGATGGGCAGGATCCAACAAGGAGAAGCATTTCTCCACCCAGAGGGTCATCGGTCTATGGAATTTGCCGCCAGGAGAGGTGGTGACAGCAACCAGCCTAGATGGCTTTAAGGAAGGCTTGGAGGATGGGGCTATCAATGGCTACTAGACTGGATGGGTAAGTACAATCTCTGGGTTACAGGAAGAAGAAGAAGAAGAAGAAGAAGAAGAGTTGGCTTTTCTCACTATCCAAGGGGAGGGGACTCAAAATGGCTGACAAACCTTCTGTTCTTCTCCCCACAACAGACACCCCATGTGGTAGGTGGGGCTGTGGGAGCTCAGAGGAGAGCTGTGACTAGCCCAAGGTCACCCAGCTGGCTTCATGGGGGAGGGTGGAATCAAACCTGGTATTCCCAGATAAGAGTCCGGCTCCCTAACCACTAGACCAGGAACCAGCAGGAGCCCTCTAAAGGACATTTGCCGGTGAAGGTTTTGCCTTTGTCTTCTGCTTGAGATGCCCAGAAGCCATTGGTAGGCCACTGTGTGAGAAGGGAGGCTGGGTTAGCAGGAGGGCTCCTCTTCAGCTACGGTCTTGTGCTCCGTTGAGACCCCATCCGCTTGTCAGCTCGGGCCTTCTTGAAAGCAGAGAGTATGGAGCCCAGGACTCCCCTTGCTGGCTTACCAGCCTCTGCCATGTCGCTGAACTCTGTGGCCGTCTTCTCCAGGTCTGTGGCTTTAGTCTGCATCCCCAGACCTGCAGGGAATAAATTGCAAGCATGTGGACATGACGGCATCACGCTGTCTATTTTCTCCCTCTTTTCTCCCCCCACCCCAAATAGCTGGAAGGTATAATACAGCAAAAAGAGTGGAAAGGGCAGGGGGGGGGACCGATTAACAGTGCAGGGGGCTTGGGCTAAACAAGTTTTGCTTGCCTGCCAACCCTGCAGGATTTTGACCAAGGAAACGGGCCCTGCAGGATACAATGGGGCGATCTTCAGTTTTCTGTGGATCTTTGCTTGATAGGATTTAAAAGGGTCGGAGGGGGTTATCAGGGTTTCCTATGCTGATGATAGTGTTGTAAGGATCCTTGATGCTGTAAGACTGATCAGGGGGGCTTTTGTGCTCATATCCAGTCCACAGGTTACAACAGGTTACCGCTGGACTAGAAGCTCCACTGGTCCCTTGCAGCAGGGCAGTGCTTGGCTGTTTTTGCACTAGCAATGAAGACTCCATTAGTAAACCATTAGTAACCCGATATGTACTCGATTAGTACGGATCAGTCATGTGCTGTCCATACACAAGACCCCTTAAGGACCTGATTTGTACCCATGAGCATCAGCAAAATCCGGACTTAATGGTGTCTTTGGACCCTTAAATCCAATGGTAGACCCCTTTAATCATGTCTTCAGTCTTCCACACTGAAGACCAGATCAGAAGCTGAGCCTCCACACATATACTGGGCCAACGGCGTCCTGGGGCAGACCTAGAGGCCGCCATTTGCAGCAGGTGCCTCCGGCTCTGCCCCTCAACACACACTCTACGTAGGCCCACACATCCTTCGTAGATGTGGGCCACATCTCTCTGCCAGGTCCACTGAAACTGGAAGTGACCCTGACTGATTGCTATGTTGGCCAATTGCACTGCGCCACCTGTGGGCCTAATTGGAGCCTTGGGGTGGGTGCGATGGCATCTATACGGCAGCCCTGTGTAGCGCCCATTGCCATCGGGTGGCAGACAGCCCATGAGGACGCATCAGGCCCTCACTTCGATGCAGATCTCCCAGGACCGGATTCAACGAGGACAAGATTTCAAAGATCCAGATCTTCTAAATCCAGATTGATGGAGGTAAGTGCAAAAACAGCCCTTAACGTCTAATGTTCTTCGATTCCCCCTGTAGGGGGTGCCACAGCTGTGACTCTGGAGCATACTCAGGGCTCTAGGGTGGAACAGGGAGCAATAGCAAACCACAGACTCTCAGCTGCTGCCAAACCCTTTGCTTACCTTCAGTTACCATGCGGAAAAGAGGACAGGGTTTCTGCTCCTTTACAAGTTGGCTAGAGAAGGGAATTTCAGCAAGTGTTGCCTGCCCAATGTCTGACACCTGAAGAAACTCCCAGTTAGACGTGCATAATCCCTGTCCTCTTTCGCACATGGTACCCGCACTTGAGGCTTCTACTGTGGAACAGGGAACCATAATGAACCACAGAGTCTCAGCTGCTGCCGAGCCTTTTACCTACCCCGGCTTTGAATGTCGGCGAAATCCTCTGCTGCAGTTTGGTTGATGCTCCTCAGAATGCCCTGCAGGCGCTGAAGTTCAAAGCTGAGGGTGTTCCCTGGCGGTTGGATGAGAGGCAGAAAGAGAAAGGAGGATCTGGCAACCACAGGGATCTATTTCCTTCCCCACGCTGTTTACAGAGTGGATCTACTCACTGCCCAGGCTCTGCAAAGCTGCTTCGTGGTTGCTTTTTTTGGAGCACGTTTTGCCGACTGCCTTGAGCTCTGGGAAATCTTCCACCGCACACCCCGCTCTTTCCCCACTTTGACCCTCTTGGAATCACTCACCCTGAGCCCCAAAGACAATGACGACGATGGCGAAGATACTGCTGATCCCCAGCAGAATCAGGACTATCCGCCGAGTCGGGCAAGCGCGTTGCTTCCACCGTGGCAAGATTGGCGGTAGCCTTGGTGAGGCTGCAAAGGAAGTGCGATGATTAGAAACTCAGAGTTTACTACCCACCCACTACAGCACGGTTCAGCTTCCTTTAGCCCGTCCCCCCGTGCATACTGAGGAAGAGAAGATGGTCTGGGATGCCAGGATGGGCCGAGTCCTCTGGAAAGGATGACTCTGGTTAGATCACTCTGATAAGTGACTTGAAGACGACCTGAAGTCGCCCTAAACTAAAGGTGCGACCAGGGCTCAAGACAGAACAAATTCATGGCAGGCCCTTAGTCCAGATGGCTAGAAGGCCACCGTTTGCCTCCAAAGGCCAAGTGCTGGAGACATGGAGGCGAGCGGGCTGTGTGCTTGTGTCCTGTTAGGGGCAACCACTGCGAGGACAGACGGACGGACAAGATGGGCCACTTCATTATGTTCTAATGGAGTGGGATGGACAACTGGGATAGGCCTTCTGAGTCATCCTTTTTCGAACCACAACGAAGGCTGCATCCAGACAGGGGAGAAAAAGTGCAATCGTGCCTGGGCTATGGTGGGATTGCCACACGTACCCATGGCAACACAACATAACCCCACAATATTTGGGTGAAAAACCCCTGTATCTGTTTTTGAGAAAACTGGACTCCCAACGCGGGTTTCCCCCAAAACAGGGCTATATCCTACCTGTCTGGTGGGAGCTGCTGCTGGGAGCTGAGCTGCCATCTAGAGTGTTGCCACTGCGCATGTGGGGGAACTGAAAAAAGTGGCCACCAATGTGCAGCCCAGATGCTGCCCTTGCGGCTGTACTGAGAGGATCCTAGGCTCTCTCAGGTAAGCTGTGAAGCAGTACAAACTGCTCCACAGGTAGTGGTGATCCTGAGAACTCTTGGATACTCTTGGACTGGGGCACATTGGGCTGTCCATTAGAAATGTGCACAAATATTCGTAGGCATTCGAAATCTGATCGAATGTACCGGAGTTTGACATTCGAACTCAAATTTAATGCCCTGGAATTCAAATATAAACATTTGAATTGGATTTTGGATTTATTTGTCTGAATTATCTGGATCATCCGTACGCATTTGTACCAGTCCATACGGGATGAAAACGGGTTGCCTACGGGATAACTACGAGATGGATATGGATGTGCACAGATGTGTACAGATTTGGGGAAGATGTGTAAATGCACATACGAATGTTGTCGACATTCATATATCTGCAGATTCGAATAAAAAATTCAAACGGAGAGATTTGACTTTGGTAAATGCGAATTGAATCTTGTTAAATTCGAATTTAGAAGATTATAATTGAATTGGATTTTTGGGGTATTCAATTAGTTTCAAATAGTATGTCAAAAAACATTTGCGCGCATCTCTGTTCCGTACGCCATTTGACCATTCCTGCCAGCGGTCCAGGAAGGGGCATCTTCCGAGCCGTTTTTCTATGCTCATTTATCTTGACGCATGGGACAGATTCCAGGTAGACAACGCACCTTTTTGATCCTTTATCTCAGCCTCATCTTCTGCCTCCGCCTCTGTCTCCATGGTTTCCAGATCCTGGTAGTCCTCAATCATTGCGACTTGGGTACCTAATCAGTGAGAGTGGTCCAGTGCGCAGGGTAAAAACGTGTTAAGGAATATGATAAATGGCACAAGCAAGAAAATATGCCAGATGAAGATGCCAAAGTGGCACCATGCCCATTGTTAGACAATTCCGGGCTGTGGCTGCCAGAGGAACCATTTCTGGTGTATTTCACTCCATTTACCAGATGCATGAGCTGCCTGAATTGTGCGCAAGGTAGTTTGTAGTACTTGGAGACTGACAGGAGAAGGGTTGGTGGCATGAGCTTTCGTAGACGTCTACTTCTTCAGATGCCAGGGGGCCCAATGGGCACATCTCCTTCTTCAGATGCCAGGGGGCCCAATGGGCACGTCTACTTCTTCAGATGCCAGGGGGCCCAATGGGCACATCTCCTTCTTCAGATGCCAGGGGGCCCAATGGGCACGTCTACTTCTTCAGATGCCAGGGGGCCCAATGGGCACATCTCCTTCTTCAGATGCCAGGGGGCCCAATGGGCACGTCTACTTCTTCAGATGCCAGGGGGCCCAATGGGCACATCTCCTTCTTCAGATGCCAGGGGGCCCAATGGGCACGTCTACTTCTTCAGATGCCAGGGGGCCCAATGGGCACATCTCCTTCTTCAGATGCCAGGGGGCCCAATGGGCACGTCTACTTCTTCAGATGCTAGGGGGCCCAATGGGCACATCTCCTTCTTCAGATGCCAGGGGGCCCAATGGCACGTCTACTTCTTCAGATGCCAGGGGGCCCAATGGGCACGTCTACTTCTTCAGATGCTAGGGGGCCCAATGGCACGTCTACTTCTTCAGATGCTAGGGGGCCCAATGGGCACATCTCCTTCAGATGCCAGGGGGCCCAATGGGCACGTCTACTTCTTCAGATGCTAGGGGGCCCAAATGGACCCCCTAGCATCTAAAGAAGTAGGTGTGTCTACGAAAGTTCAGCTCATGCCACCAACCTTCTCCTGTTAGTCTCCAAGTGCTACTAACTACCTTGCTGGACTTTTTGAATTAGACTAACACAGCTATTTCTCTGATATTGACTTCCTGGATTTTGCCACCATTTCTGAAGAGCTCTGTTAGAGGTGGATCGTACAAGAGACCCTGCAGAAATGACCCCCAGCCAGCCAATGAAAGTTAATGGTGCTCCATGTTGTTAAAACTAGAGGGAGAAGTTTGAGGTGCAATGCTTTATGTATGCACAAATTCTGGGTTGTTTTCAATTAGATAAAAGGAACGCAAAGGTGTTAACTCTGACTTATTAAGCCCTAAATGACTAGGGCCCCAAGTATCTAAAGGAACACCTTCTCTCATATTAACCTGCCCGGGCCTTAAGATCTGGAGGGGAGGCCATCCTGGTTGTCCCACCAACAACAGCTGCAAAAGTCCCCGATTTTTAAATGTGAGCTTGGAAATTGACAAGGAAAGGGGGAGAAATGGGTGCGGGTCAGGGTGCGGGTCAGTCAGACCTATTCATGTTACCTCCTGCCTGGTCTCCTTGGGGCTTGGGGCTTGTCCCTGGTGCCGTTCGCTGCAGCCGTGGCCCTGCTGGGTCCGCTGTCAACTTCCTCTCCCGCTGGTGACCTTTGTGCTGTCAATGCACTTTTTACTCCTGGGAGAGATCTGTTTAGAAATCTCCAAATGGGCCGGGCATGTCCAGGGTAGCACCCAAAAGCTCCACCTCTGCCGCTATATCTTTGAATGTTCCATGTTGCTATAGGCAAGAGGAGATCAACGGTTCTCCTTTAAAGGGTGAGAAAAGTGGGCTATAAAAGCCAGCTCTTCTGCCTCCATGAAGCCAGCTGGCTGGCCTTGGGCTAGTCACAGCTCTCTTCTGAGCAATCACAGCCCCATCCCCCTCACAGGGTGTTATGGGGAGAAGAACAGAAGGTTTGACAGCCACTTTGAGTCCCCTTAAATGGGTGAGGAAAGCAGGGTAGAAAAGCCAACTCTTCTTCTTCCTCCTCCATGAAGCCAGCTGGGTGACCTTGGGCTAGTCACACCTGAGCTCTCACAGCCCCAGCTACCTCACAAGGTGTCTGTTGTGGGGAGAAGAACAGAAGGTTTGTCGGCCACTTTGGGTCCCCTTAAATGGGTAAGGAAAGCTGGGTAGAAAAGCCAGCTCTTCTTCTTTTTCCATGAAGCCAGCCAGGTGACTTTGGGCTAGTTCCAGCTCTCAGATGAGCGAAATGCGACTGCGCGTGCGTGGTGAGTCACCGTCATTGTCCAGGCCCGGGTGAATGTCCTGGCGTGTGGGGGGTTGGTTTGTCGTGCCCTGCGATTCACAAGTGTGCCTGCTCGTGCACTCACCAGTGGGGATGCAGCTTAGCAAAGTGCAGAATTGCTTACAGAGTGCCTAGACCCAGGGGATCGTTCTGGCCACCTCACCACAGCCACGCTGGCTGGCCTCGTTGTCGGAGAAACTGAAGGTTAAGAATGCCGGATATTTAGAGAATGTCTCTCCACGGGAGTCAGAAGAAAGGTTCTTGGTCTGTAGCCTGGCATTTCTGGAATGTGAACCCGATTAGCGGGCAGGGGAGGTGGTCTGTGGGCATCAGCCGTCCGGGTGGCCCAAGGGTGGTGGAGGAGGCTGTCACAGAGCTGGAGGTCCAAAGGCGGCCTCTTGCTTTTGACCTTTCCCTGGCATATCGGGAGGCTAATGGAGAACGTTCCCTCCATGGAAACAGAGAACGTTCCTCAGGGGCTCAGCTGTGACCCTCCAGGGCTTCGTGAGCACAGATACGAGGCCTGTTCGCACTACGACCTCTAGTGCATGATTAGTGAACCTCTGGTGAAGAGTGTACACATGTTGAGGAGGACATTACGGACTCCAAAGCATGCCTGTCCTCACCAGAAGTTCACTAATCGTTGATTAGGTGTGGAGCATGAAATCCATGTGTTGACCAGAGATTTACCTTAAGTGTCTGGCAGTGACCATTCGCTCTTCTTCCGGCACTCGGGTCATTTGAGGTGCTACGCAAGCACACTGGTGCCTCAGACAACCATAGATAGGACTGCGTGTGTGCAGAGCATCAATGTCATCGAGACAACGGCGCTGATGCACACGCAGTCGCCGGACGCCGCATTCAAAATGGCGGCGTCCAGGGAAGGACCGAGCCCCAGGTTGAATAAGGTAAGTGTCTGATCCCTGGGGGAGGGAACGGCCAGAGTTGACCAGCACTCTGAGTGTGAGCTCTGGTCAACGTTGGTTAACTGCACTCCTTTCCTGTCCAGCGGATGGGAAGGGAAGCGTGAAGACGCCCCAGGATAGTTCAGAGGCTGAGCAGCTAACTGTACAATGGAGCCACCGGTGTTGAACCGGCCTGAGAAGAACTGGACCGGCTGCCAGTTTGCTATCAAGCCCAATTGAAGGTATTATGTTGACTTATAAAGCCCTAAATGACTTGGACTCTGAGAACTTAAAGGAGCGACTTATTCAGTATATTGAGATCTTCAGAAGAGGCTTTCGTGGCAATGCCACCCCCCCCCCCTCTCCAGTGCTTAAGGGTAACAGACTCATGGGAGAGCCTTCTCTGTGGTAGCCCCCAGACTGTAGAGGAGACTCCCTTCTAAAGTACATGAAGGATCACCATTACGAATATTCTAGGTGATCACTGACAGTCTTCACCTGGGTCTTTGGGGAATATACAAGGAAGTAAATGAATAGGATGGTGTGTGAAATTCCTCCCAGTCTAGAGGGGTTTCTGCAGTTTGCTTCCCACCTGCAGGACGGGGAAATTGCACCCCACAGGTGTAAGCACTAGCGCACGCCAAACCAATGCCTACGGGATAAAACGGGGTGCGTATGAAATGCGGACAGATACGTATAACACATACGAATGTTGTCGACATTCGTATCTTAAGATTCAAATCTAACATTCAAACGAATCATTTCGAATGTATTCGATTCAAATTGGATTTTGTTGCATTTGGGATTCTAAACATTCAAATTGAATAGAATGTTTTGACATTTGATTTGATCTCGAATTCAAATGCAAAAAAAAAAATAATCATTTGTGGACATCTCTAATGTGGAGTGCCTGTGTTCTTTAGCTCTGTAGCTCTTGCCCTCTCACAAACGAACGCGCATAGTGTATTCTCGGTGATCTTTGCTCTGTCAACATGGGGATTTTCCCCCTCTCCAGGGTTGGTAAACACTTTGGCCTTTTGAAAAATGCACAACAAGGCTTGTAGGGAAGCTGCCAGTAACCTTGTTCTCTGATGAACGTGTCCCAAGCAAAGTCTTACAGAAGGTTCCCCATTCAGTAGGACAGCTAGAAGGCTAAGGAAGAAACCTGAGGGTGATTCTGGACTGGCTGGCACCCCAGGCCAGCAGGCATCGCCCTAGGCCTCCCTTAGCAGTGCGCAGCACAGATGCTGCTAGGGTGCTTGTAGGTCTGGGATTACCAGGGGCCTATTCGCACTTTGGCTGGTAGTCTGCACCTAGAGGACCAAAACGGACCAATGGCTTATCTGAAACGTCCAACGACGCGCCCATTTGCTCTATGCCCAGTTCCCTGCGGTTGGTGGGTGTGGAATGCGTCACCCACGCAGGCTCGGTTGAGGTTGTGGCCGTGGTCGATCACCGACCTCTGATGTGACCAAACCTCCTACCCCCTGGATTAGCAACCGGGTAGTGGGTGTGGCGTGTTTGATCACGGCCACTGATGTGATCGGCAGCTATATGTCTCTCTGCTCGAACACACCTGTCTCGCAACGGCGTCCGAACCTGCAGTGGAACAGCCAATCGTGGCAGCAGTGAGGAGGTGGAACTTCCGGCTTCAGACACAGTAGCACGGGCTGGTAAACGGAGGACCGTTCACACTTCTGGACCGTAATGGACACTTTGGGAAAGCTTTCCTTCTGACAAGTGTGAATAGTCCACCTTTACCAGAACTTTACCAGCCCTAGTTGATGGCAGCCTTATCAGGCAAGCGTGAAAAGGCCCCTGCCCAGCCAGAATTACCCTAAGTTAGGTAGCCTGCTAGGCAGAGCTCTGTCCTACAGCCAGGTGCCACTTTACAAAGGACTCCGGCATCCTGGCCTCCACTTGCCACACCGATGAAAGGCGTAGTAGGTCACCTGCTTGGTGGAGGGCATTATGGGAAACACACAATTCATCACAGCAGGGAGGCATGCGGCAATGATGGGATCTGATGGCACACTTTGGCCAGGCTGACTTGCCACACCCAATGGAATGCCAAATCTCCAGCTGAACTAGACATGAGCACCAACTGGCCCAGTTCTCCTGCGTGGCGACAGGAACAGCGCCTTTTCACCTGGCCGCCCCAGTGTCTCCTGCCTCTCTGCACTCACAGTTGGACCACAGAACCTCATATTGTGGCTGTGGAAGGAGGCTGTTACCTCTAACACACCAGACCCTACGATCCACTTGTTCTGTGCTCCCAAGTCCAAAGAAGCCGGGATCTCCGTTGGGAGCCAAAGGGCCAGGTCACACTTATCTGAAGGTGCCGAAAAGTTGCATTCCAGATCTCAGTATCCGCATGATGCCGGGTATAGACTACTCCTCTTTCAGACATGCTTCTCAAGAGCCTCCTGTGCATGTTTTATCACATCCCCAGGCTGAACTTTCCAACAGAAATTGTTTTGAATAATGTAAATTTTATACTAAGGTGTGGTATCCTCTGGAGGGATGTGATAACCATGGCATCAAGATTCCTATGGCTCCTCCACAATCCAGAGAGCAGAGGCCTACTCGCATCGCACTATGGCTTCTAGTGAAGAATTAGTGAACTTCTGGGGAAGAGCATTTGCACACGCCCTGCCTCACCAGAAATTGGCTAATTGTTGATTAGGTGTGGAACACGATATTTACCAGAAATTTATCTCAAGCATCCGGCGGCGCAACCATCCACACAACTGTGATTCTGCATGCGCAGAGCATCGGCGTCGTCAAAGCGATGGCACTGACGCATGCGCAGTTGTGGAGGGCGCCACAGCCAAAATGGCAGCACCCAGAGGAGGTCCGGCCCTGGGATTGAATCAGGTAAGTATTCGATCGCGGGGGAAGGGAACGGCCAAAGTTGACTAGCGCCCAAGACTCCCTGGCACAAGATGGGGGGACTAGAAACAACGGGGGCGAAGCTTCAAGGGAGTCAATGCTAGGGCGGAGCATGGATGCAGTTTTTGACATTCGATTTGAATATCTGAATGTCTGAATTTGTATGAAGTGAAAAAACAAATGTATTCAAACAAATGTATTCTAATACATTCATATCTGTTTGTACGAATGTTTGATTGGCATTTGATGATACGTATGTCGACAGTTGTAAGTGTCCGTATGTGTCCATACGCGTCCCGTTTTTATCCCACGCGCATCCTGTTTCCATCCTGTGCGTATCCGTACAAACTCTGATGGATACGAACAAGTTGCGTGCAGATATGCATGTAATGCCTACGTATTCGTACACATAGGAACATCTCCGAATAATCTGTACGAATTATTTGAAACATTTGAATTCATCTGAATGCTAAAAAATGAACGTATAGACATTTGATTTGAATTTGAATGTCCGCATTGGAATGAATTCAGTCGAATTTCAAGTATTTTGAATATCCTTCCACATCCCTGGTCAATACAGATGAGATATTAGGAGAAACTTCCTGACAGTGAAGGCAATCAGTCAGTGGAACAGGTTGCCACGGGAGGTGGTGGGTTCTCCTTGGCTGGAGGTCTTCAAGCAGAGGCTGGATGTACATCCGTCTGGGATGGATTAGGAAATCCTGCATTGGGCAGAGGGTTGGACTGGATGACCCCTGGAGGTCCCTTCCAACCCTATGATTCTGTGAGCTGGTTGTGGCTGGTTCCATTCCTGAAGGCCAAAGAAAATCCCAGGCCTTGGGCTGCTGAGCCAACAGTCAGGTATTGAACCCCTGTACAAAAACGTTCCCATGCAAGGCAGCGAGTGCTTTTCTGTGTGTGAGCCCCTTCCTTCCTTCCTTCCTTCCTTCCTTCCTTCCGCCCCCACCTCCCTCCCACGAAATCAGACGGCCACACAAGCAGGTGGGTTTTTCACTGGTTTTTAATTATTCGTTGCCGAAGGCGATAATATTTCTATGCAAAATACTCTCTTATTTCTCCCCACCCCCCCACCCCCAACAAACGTCGCTCAGCCCCCCGACAAGAAGCCGCCTCCTGGCCCAGCTGGGGGGCAGGAGGCCCCGTTGCATCCGCCAAACCTTCCACGCCCACCTCCAATTTCGGGGGCAACCAAGGATCCCTTCCCTGGGAAGAATGACCTTGACCGTTTCTGAACAACTGAGAGGCGTCCCTCAAATTCATGGAAGGACCAGGGAGAGGAGAAGGTTCTTTCCTGAAGGATCTTTCCAGCGCCTTCAGAGAAACCACTGGAAACCCGACCTCCTGGCTGAAACACAAGAACTTAGAAGGGTCTCCAGGGCCGGAAGGGAAGCCGATGACGGAGCCTTAACAGAGACCAGGGGCCGCATCTTTGGGGCCTTGTCTTGGTTGGGAGCCCTTTCCCTGGGGGAGCAGATGGAAATCCACTGCTCCAGGATGCCCACCAGGATCCTGGACTGACCCATCTGACCCTCCCTTCCTCTCATTTGCCTCCAGGCCTTGCCCTCCAGCTTGCTCTTCCTTTCCTTTCCTCGGTTTTATACAAAATTCTCCTAGAGAAAGCAGGTTATCTCACTGGCCAGTTCCCACATCTCTTTCGGTTGGCTAATTCGGGTCCATCGCGCTTTCTAGGCGCCTTTGAAACGTCCGAGTCGCTCTCGTCCTACATTGCTTTGAGTCTTACGACAGTGAGGGCTACGAGGCCAGTTTTCTTTTGGAGAAGGGAGGGGAAGGAGACCAGTTCCAGGGAAAAGTTAGGTGAAGAACCTAAAGTCACAGGAGGAACGGAAAGAATGTCTCTCCTAACAACCCGCGATTGCTGCCTCCTGCTTTTGCAAGCACTTTCCTTCCTTCCTGGGTCATCATTGGCTGAGCTACAGGGAGTCCTGCATTTTGCAAACAGCCTGCAGGTACACAGCTGCACCACTAGGGACGCTAAACTTCACTGACCCTTCCCCATCTACACTCTCTCTTTTCCTTATGTACAAAATAATAGTAATAATAATAATAATAATTAATCCATCAGATTTGGAAATTAAAGTCTTCCGATGTGAAATTAAAAACAGCCCTCTGAAATATATCTCCCACCCCCTAAAACTGTTCTCCTTGGTAATTTTTTTGATCATACATCACGCACAGTCGCACCAAAATACTTGATATGACCCCAAAAAAAAAATAGTCACAGGACATCAAAAAAAACCTCTATTTGTCTTTTTTTTATCTTCTCTTTTTTTCCCCTCCTCTCCCTCCCTTGGAAAGAAAAATATAGATTGCTGGATTTAGCAAAATGGTTTCGTTATTACTATGGTCATTTAGTTCACCCTCTCTGTTTAGGTTTTAAAGCCACGAGAAACCTCCATGTGCTGAAGAAAACAAAAGAGAAAATCAAAAGAGAAAAACTGAATTGAAAAAAAATATAATATAATATAATATATATATATATGTATGTATATATAATTTATATCCCAAAGTCATAATCAGCCTAGGGTTCCTTGCAAGAATTCGTCTCGGTTTTCCTCACTCTCGGATCTGTGCTTGTGTCAAATCACAAAATATTCTTCAGCCAAAAAATACACCCGAGAAGAAGTGAAACCTTCCTTCCCTCCCAGGGGAAAATGTTTTTTTTTTCCTTAAAAAACACAAAACTTAGCGTGATTGGTTTGTTCCTTATGTTGACAGTTAACACGTGTAAAGGGTTGATCTTTCTTAATCCAGATTTGCCCCCAATCCCGCTCGTGTTTCTACGTTAATCAACCCACAAACGGGGGATCCTGACGCTTTTGCCAACCTCTTGTTCCACTTTGAGTTTCACTGGAAAATGAGTTTCTGGCTTTACACCCCTCAGAAAAAGATAAAAATCAGGAAAAGTGGCTTCTTGTTTACAGAGAGTTTCTTTTTAAAAATATCTCTATCTCCCTCCGTTTCTTTTTGTCCGTTTCTTCCGCTCCGATTCTGCATGTGCCTCCCATACATCCGCCTTGCCACTTTTAAAACGAAAGAGATCAGAATCCAAGAAACAACCCCCTTTCTCCCCCCGGTGCCTCCACCTGCCCCCCACATGACAGCATGCATGCGCTAGCGCTGTTGGGGATGGAGAAAAAAGGCCCCCCTCTGCGGCGGAAATTAAAACGGGAGCGTTTTGAACGAGGATCAGGGTGGCCGAAGCACGCAAGAAGAAAAAAGAAAAGGAAAAAGAAAAAAAGAAAGGAAAGGAAAGGAAAGGGAAAAAAACCTTGAGAATATTGAATAAAGGAAAAACAAAAGAAGCCTCCCCCAAACCTCCCCACCCATCCCCAAGATACAGTATTAACCAAACAACTAAGTTCAGTGGCAAGAGATAAGAGTCGCTCTCCCTCCCTGGACTGGAGATGGCTCCATTGCAGAGTCGTTGGTGGTTGTTTTTCCGGTTCCCTTCTGGGAAAAAACAAAAAAAAAAATCAGTTCAAAGCTCCTAAAGTCTCTCGCGAGCCGGGATCCAGATGTAGGGGCCAGAGAGCTCTTCGATGATTCTTTTGATCTTGTGGTAGATTTCTTCAAAGCTGTCCCCTTCTACGATGGCTGGAGAAAGAGGGAGAACAGGTAGCAATGTGAGGGTGATTCCAAACAGGTGCGATGGAGAAGGCAGCTAAGAACCACGGACATTGCAGGCAACAAAGAACGAGAGAAAGGGAGAACCATGGTGGGGTTGGAACAACGTCCTAGAAGACTGTTTCCGCACTTCTCTTAGTGAGCAAGTCTAGAGCCAGGCCTTCTGAATTTAGAAGGCTGTTCTGGAGTGTTTCCGCACTTCCCACCTGCTGGATGGGAAAGGAGCGCAATTAACCAATGTCGACTAGCGCTCACACTTGGAGCGTTAGTCACTTTGGCTATTCCTCCCTTCCCCCGCGATCAAATACTTACTTTATTCGATCCGAGCCAGTCCTTCTCTGGGCGCTGCCATTTTGGCTGCGGCGCCCTCCGCGATGCCATCTGTGTCAGTACCATCGCCTTGATGATGCTGACACTCTGTGCATGCGAATGCACAGTCATGTCTAAGGTCGTCTGAGGTGCCAGCATGCCTGTGCGGCACCTCAGACAATCCCCAGAGCATCGGAAGAGTTGTGGATGGATGCTGCCACGACGCTTGAGGTAACCTTTCAGGTAACTTTAGTTAGTGAACTTCTGGTAAGGCAGGGTATGCTTGGAGGCTGTAACAGCTTCCAAGACATGCAGATGCTCTTCAGCAGAAGTTCACTAATCATGCCCTGCCAACTGTAGTGCCAATAGGCACCTGGTACAACCACCAAGTGCCTGGGAATTCGCAACTGTTGTTACTTCAGATCATGTAAACTATCTGAACTTCTACCAGTTGTTTGAAGGCCTCTCCTTTGCTGTATCATTAAATTGCTTCTCAGCTGCCCAAACGGGGCCTATTTGCACTACGGCCGGTACTGCATGATTAGATGCTCTGGTAAAGAGCATCTGCGCTTGGAGGAGGCTGCTACAGTCTTCAAGCGTGCCCTGCCTCACCAGAAGTTCACTAAATCATGCTCTACACCTTAACCAATGTTTACCAGAATTCACCTGAAGTGTCCAACGGCACAACCATCCACACCTCTTCTGGTGCTCCAGGGTCATCTGAGGTCCTGCGCAAGCAGGCTGGCACCTTGGATGACCATAGATGCAACTGCGTGTGTGCAGCCGCAGAGAACCAGCCCTGCGACCAGAGGAAGACTGGCCCTGCGACCAGATTAGGTAATGGCCAAAGTTGACTAGTGCTCCAAGTGCGAGTGCTAGTCAATGTTACTTAATTGTGCTCCCTTCCCATCCAGTGGACGGGAAGGGAAGTGTGAAATCACCCACAGTTGTGAAGTTCTCTGGCTAGAGAACGCGTGTGTGTGTTTTGTCCGTGCTTTGTTCTTTGTTTCTACCAGGCTTTTCCATAGGTACTCTTGAACTTTGAATTCAGCTCCACATGAGCCCAAGAGCTGCACCAGTAGCCATGTTCTTTCCATTCAGCACCAGTAAGCCTATCAAAACAGGTCTATGCAGCCTGGGGGTGTGGCTCCTTTGTTTTGCAACGAGGCCCTTAGTGCATCTGGTACACTGATTCACCTTGTCTACAAGAGATGCAGATTAAGGCCCTCTTGATCCATATCAAGGGCAGATGGAGCAGGACAAATGGGGGTGTGGCCTCCTTGACCCACATTAACATGTGGATGAGGCCGCCCGGGATCCGGCCTAAGAGTCCCCTTAGCCAGCATCAAAGGTAAGTGCAGAAAGGGCCTATGTCTCCCTGACATCCAGGGAAGCAAGTACTCACCTGAGAAGCATTCTGTAAACTCTTGTTCCAGTTTTGTGGCTCTGTCAAAGGCCTTCCGCGCCTGCTCCTCCGTTATCCGCTTGTTAATTTCTCTGGAGGGGGAAAGGAGGAAAGACGAGAAAAAGGCAATTTGAGTCCATGCAACCTGAAAATAATGGCAAAGGCTCTACGTTACTTTCTCTGTTGGGAAAGGGGGCACTTGACTTGAGAATGCATACCTCCCCCACAATTCATGGCACATGCAAACGGACAAACGGAAGGGGTTTCCCCTGTTTTCTCATAGATTCTTTATGAAAACAGCCCTGGCTGGACACATTTAGTTGGGGGCTTTGTGCCTCTGAGCCAAGAGGGTCCAGTCCTGCTTCTGAGTCAAAGGAGGAACTGAGTGCCATTATGGTCCCACTAGGGTGGGATTGTTTCATGCACCTGATGCAAGCCTGCTCTAGCCCTGCTTCCCACCCACCCCACACAAAAGCACTAAAAACTACTGCTGGAAAACCAAGAGCTGGTTGCGGGATTTCCAGCAATAGTGCTCTAAGTCAACTTTAGGGTAGAGCTGCCATTGTAGCCCAGCTCAGCACACCTGCATGAAAGCCAAAACAAATGACCATGCATGCACACAGGTCAAATTCCCGGATGGGAGCATAATTTTAAACGTGGTGTGACCAGGAAATTATCCACGCTCTGGTAACCTCCATACTAGACGACTGTAATGCACTGTACATAGGGCTGCCCTTGAAGATGGTTCAGAAGCTGCAGCTGGTGCAGAATGCAACTGCTAGATTGCTGACCATGACAGCTGGCCAAACACACATCATGCTGGTCTTAAAAAAGTTGCACTGGCTGCCAATTTGCTACCGAGCCCAATTCAAGGTGTTAATTTAACTTATAAGGCCCTACATGACTTGGGCCCCAAGTTTCTACACCACATCGACCTGCCCGTGCCTTAAGATCTGTAGGGGAGGCCCTCTTGGTTGTCCCACCACCCCCAGTAGTAAAAAGGGTGAGCACCCAGGAGAGGGTCTTTCAAGTGGTGGCCCATAGGCTATGGTTAAATGGGGAGACACTTTTCCCATCCCACTTGCAGATGCTATTGTTTTAATACATACCGTTATTGTTTTAATAATGTTTGATGTTAAATGTTGTTACCCGCCCGGAGACATCTGGGTATAGGGTGGGATAGATGGATAGATGATGGATGGATGGATGGATGGATGGATGGATGGATGGATGGATGGATGGATGGATGGATGGATGGATGGATGGATGGATGGATGGATGGATGGATGGATGGATGGATGGATGGATGGATGGATGGATAGATAGATAGATAGATAGATAGATAGATAGATAGATAGATAGATAGATAGATAGATAGATAGATAGATAGATAGATAGATAGATAGATAGATAGATAGATGGATGGATGGATGGATGGATGGATGGATGGATGGATGGATGGATGGATGGATGGATGGATGGATGGATGGATGGATGGATGGATGGATGGATGGATGGATGGATGGATGGATGGATGGATGGATGGATGGATGGATGGATGGATGGATGGATGGATGGATGGATGGATGGATGGATGGATGGATCATGATGAGGGAGCATTACCCTCCATTACCCCTTCCTAGTGGGCTTTCTGCGTGCTGTCTGGAGTGGCCCAAAGTAACTAAGCTAGGGCCTCCACCTTTTCTTGTGACAAGGAGTTCCCCTGGGTAACTGAAAGACAAGCTGCTCCATTCATTAGCCTGTTTGGAGGCTCCTCTGGACGACTCCACATGGACACGGACGCCTTTCCTCCCAGAGCTGCTCCTCCTTCGTCTGCTTAAACCTCGAGCCTTCTTCCTGCATGCTCCTGCTGTCTCCAGCTCACCGTCTGCCCCAAAGCTCAGCAGTCCTCTCCCACCCCCACCCCAGACCAGTTGTCCACTTACAAAACATTCTCAAGGGAGCGCGGCCGGATGAAGATGGCAATAGGGTGGAGTTGAGCCGCCTGCAGCCTCCGCACTGCGTTGGCTGAAACGTCCAAAATGCAGTGCTTTCCCTGTGGGTTCAGAGAGAGAAGCCTTGTCAGGCGCCCGTGTCTGCTTCACGCTTGTGCGTCCTTTCCTTTCCGTGACTGCCACGAATATGCAATTGGACTTGTGGCTTGGGATGTGTACAAATATTCATAACATTCATTTGGACGGATTCAGACACTCATAGACAAATTAAATGTTGTGACATTTGTATTTTAACATTTGCACGGATACAAATATTTCCGGACGCCTGTACGGATAGTTAGGAAATTCGTGAAACTGGGGAAGTCTGAAGGCAGCTGCGCCAGCCACGTCTGCAATGGATCCACAGTGCATTTGGAATGGATCGAGAGCAAATTAAAAGTGGATTCAGGTTGGGTTTGATGCTTTCAGAGAGGATATGTTATGGGATCCATATTGGATACGTATGGATATGTTTGGCAGACAACGTCTCTGGATCCTGACCCTGGTGACACTTCTTCCTTCCCTGCCTTCTTCTCCACCAGCCCACAAGGATCATCAGACTTTCCTGTTGATCAGGACATGTATGGGCCTTGGGCCAATTCTACTTTTCCTTTTAGGACCAGGGGTGGAAACCGGTTGCTCCTGACTTCTACATACCTGCTCGGCCACCTCACGCACTGACTGGACGCTTGTCCCGTAGAGGTGGCTGTTGTACTGGCCAGCTTCAATGAATTTGTGACTCTGGATATCCTTCTCCATCTTCTCCCGTGAGGCAACAAAATGGTAGTCCCGGCCATCCACTTCGTATTCCCGTTTCGGCCGTGTGGTGTCTGTGGAAGCAGAAACAGAACTGGCGTTACTGGCGGGAGCGACACCAGGCCCCTGCCAGAGGCCTCCTACTGTGTCAGGAAGCCCCCCTCTTGAGAAAGGGTGCACTGTAGAGACCCCAAGTAGACTCACGGGGGACGCAGGAGCCAAATTTGTCAGGGAACTCGGAGAGGAGGTCGTCGTTGACCCGATCCTTGGTGGGGCCCAGAATAATGATGGGACGAGCATAATGAACTGGGGAGAAAGACAAAGAAGTAAGAAAGGTGATGTGCTGTAGCAGACAGCACTGAACTCTAACCCAAACAGCAGCATGAAGCGGGCGTGGGATCACGAGCTACCGCTGGCTACCACAGAGTGAGCGAGCGACTGGGCACTTGGATCTACATGAGGCATATCTGCGTGTTTCTTTTTTTTGCCTCTTTGGGTGGGGATGGAAGGAGGACACGTTCTTCCTACAGGCTGACAGGAGGTATAGCCGGTTCTCAGGAAGCTTGATGTGTAGATGCCGTGGATGTACACGAGTATTCGTAACATTGTTACTCGTACGAATTCGGACATTCATATATAAATCCAATGTTGCAACATTCGTACATTGACATTTGTATTCGTACAAACACTTTGGAACATTTGTGAAACTGGGGGGTAGAAAGCGGCTGTGCCACTCACATCCGCAACAGATCCAGAGTGAATTTGACACGATTTGGGAGTGGATTTAAAGTGGATTCAGGGCGGATCTGACACTTTCAGAGCAGATATGTTACGGGATACGTATTAGATAGGTATTGGATATACCTATGACGTATGGATTAGGGATATACACAGATGGTTTTTTTTGGCATTTTATTCGTAATGTATCGAATGTTAGAAATTTAGTATTCGTTCGAATAGATCCCCTTCGAATGTGGTAGGATTCTATTTGATAAAAATGTACTCGTATAGATTTGTTCAAATTTCCGATACAAATGCACACTTATCCTGGATACGTATCCTAGATACATATCCTATACGAATGCATACTTATCCTATACGTATCCTATACGAACGCATATGTATTGGATACGTATCAGATACACATCCTATGCCAATTCATACATATTGACACATATCTGATACGCATCCCGAGTTTAACTAATGTACAAACTATTTGCATGAATGTTAACGTACAAATGTCATAACACTCGTTTCGTGTTCAAAAGTCCAAATTTGTATGAATTCGTATGAATAACCAGTGTTACGAATATTCATGCACATCCCCGGTATGGATACGTATCCGATATGTATTGGATACATATGTGTTTGTATTGGATATTCATAGGAATCTGTATGAATACATTTGTATCAGATAGAATCCTACCACATTCACGGGGTGGGTGGGTGTCTATTTGAACAAATATGAATTTTCCCACATGCGATCCGATGCGACGAATGGCCCATGGTGGGGATGGAAGATGCATAAAGACCAGCCAGCGGCTGTGAGCGTGACCAGCCGTTGATTGCGGATTGGCTGAAGATGGGGGGTTGCAGGGTTCTCCAGCCTTACCAGTGGATTCCTACCCTTGGTTTTACCCATTCCAAGCCCCGGGGAGCGCTCCTTTAAGGAGTCACTCATCGCACTAGTAGCCACTGTCAAATTGCCTAGAACTGCTGGTTTGCCTGTATTCTGAGGGCTGGATTAATTGCGCTCTGCCTTTCTTGCAAAGAGACCGAGGGGTGGGCATGGTTTCCCTACCTTTCCCTTTATCCACACAACAGCCCCCTAAGGGAGGAGAGGCTCCAGGTCTTAGCTGAAACCTCCAAGCCCTGCTTCATGCTGGTTCTTACAAGTATGTGTTTCATGCTTAAATACTGGTGCATGCACAGATGCACAGAGAAAAAGGAAGAGAGAGAGAGAGAGAGAAAAAACACTCAAGAAAGGCCTTTATTTTGCCCTAGATAACAGTGCTGGAGTTGGAGGTTGCTCTCCTGTTCTAACACTGCAATTCTGAGCAAAAAGCAAAGCTCTTACATCTCAGCCGGAAGATCAGAGATAAAAGGCTTTTCTTTCCCCCTCAGACAGCCAGGGGAGCCCGTTTCATCCTGTCTGAAAGCAGAGATAAAGTGGAGCACAGCGTAATGTCTTGCTGCAGTCCAGAAGCAAAACTGAAGCAGTTCTGGGCACCACAGTTCAAAGAAGACATTGACAAAACTGGAGCAAGTTCAAAGGAGGGTGACCAAAATGGTCAGTGGTCTGGAAACCGTGTCCTATGAGGAAAGGCTGGAGGATCTAGGAATGTTTAGCCTATAGATGTGAAGACTGAGAGGAGACATGGTTGTGGTCTTCAAGTATCTGAAGGGCCGTCACAGTGCAGAAGGATCGTCCCTATTCTCACATGCACAGGATGGGAGGACTAGAAACAACGGGATGAAACTTCAAGGGAGTCAATACAGATGAGATGTTAGGAAAAACTTCCCAACAGTGACGGCGATCAGTCAGTGGAATAGGTTGCCATGGGAGGTGGTGGGTTTTCCTTCGCTGGAGGTCTTCAAGCAGAGGCTGGACCTACATCTGTCTGGGATGGTTTAGGAAATCTTGCATTGGGCAGGGGTTGGACTAGATGAACCTGGAGGTCCCTTCCAAATCTGTGGTTCTGTGAAGGGTCTGGCTGGTTACTTCTGGCAGCCAGGGGCACATTGTCCCTGGACCATAGGCTTCAAGTCAGCCACCTGGCCCTACTGAACACAGAAGGCTTCACTCTTGCCCTGAAGGATGCCCTTCTTCCAGGTCTTAGCAAAAATGGCTGGCAGAGAAGAGAAGAAGAGGGGGAAATGCAGAAGGAGATGAAGACCAGAGGAAAATGTATCTGTGCAATTGCTTTCAGACAGCAGCCAGATATTGTGTGAGGAAGCAAAAACACAGGGCATTGCTCCACAACAGTTTTCACCTCCTAGCTACCTGCTTTAGTGATGCACAATCTCCCTGCAATAAAATACTTACCTTATTCGATCCGGGGCCTTGTCTTCCTCTGGGCGCCGCCATTTTGGCTGTGGCCCCCTCTGCGATTGTGTGCGCGTCAGCACTGTCACCACGATGACGCCGATGCTCTGCACATGTGCAATCGCATCTATAGTCTTTCAAGGTGCCTCAGATGACCCCGGAGCACCAGAAGAGGTGCAAATGGCCACTGCCTGGGTGATCCAGGTAAGCTTAGTGTTAAGGTTTGCTCAACACCTAATCAACAATTAGTGAACTTCTGGGAAGACAGGGGCCACTTGGAGGCTGTAGCAGCCTCCTCCATGTGTGGCTGCTCTTCCTGAGAAGTTCACTAATTGTTGACTACCAGTCTGAGTGCGAAGGGGCCTCAGGTCTCCAGTTAGCTTGCAAGAACCCATCAGAAAGTCACCAGAACAAGGCAAAGAGCCTGGGGTGGAAACCCCAAAGTCAAGGGGCTTTTCACACCAAGACCCCTGGAGGTCAAGCCGTTTTGGTAACGCTCTGATGTTTGCAGGTTTCGATCACGGGGCGCCTGCGTCCCCACAACGTCCCCAAACGATGTGACTGAAGGTTGAAGACAAGGGTAGGAAATCATTCTCAAAATACGGAAACCAGCATCTGAAACGTAGCAAATTGCCGGCACAGTCTCTGAAGAGAGAAGAGCTTCACCTTCCATCTGTACCACGGTTTCATAGCTCAAGACGGCGTCTTCACGTCCTGCAAGGGAAAGACAAGGCGGGTGACCCTCCCAGCCGGGCTCTGTGGCATCTCCTGCACCCATGCCCGGCCACAGCCCAGAGGTGCGGAAGCAAAAGACAACAGGTGATGGGCCCAGGTAGAGGCTGAAATGGAGGGGGACTTGCAGGAAGATAAAGGGAGAGAGGAGACTCAGGCCTTGTGTTTCCAAGGTCAAGAAACGCCATGGTTGGAATCAGGGCAAAGTGGAAATAAAAGGTCCCAGTTTCCCCCCTGGGACTGCTGGTTTATGGTCCAATGAGGCTAAGAGGCACCCACCTTGAGAGCCTGATCCTGACACCCGATCCTGAAGGGAGAAGAAAGAGAGAATGAGCAGAGCAGAGCAAAGAGGGAAGATGGAAAGAGGAGGCACAGAGGAGAACCGCCCCGTTGTCCTCATGGGTGTTCAGGGATTTCCCGTGAAGACCGGCGCCCAGGCTAGAAAACTGGGGTAGGAAGCTCCCCTGGGCCAAATGCAGAGGGGGGGGGGGCAGAGAGAGAGCTTTTGAGGCAGCTGGAAAGTGGCAGACACCTGAATGCAGCCGGCACCCACCCCGACCCAGCAAATGTGGCAGATCTTGACTGAAACAAATCCACAGGATGGTCCTCCGGCCATCTCAAAGTATCTGCCACTCCTGGATGCAGGATTGGGCTGTGGCCTCATGCAGCAGGGCTCCTCTGAGGTTCTTATGGACTAGATGGGCTGTGGCCTGATCCAGCAGGGCTCCTCTGAGGTTCTTATGGACTAGATGGGCTGTGGCCTGATCCAGCAGGGCTCCTCTTTGGTTCTTATGGGCTAGATGGGCTGTGGCCTGATCCAGCAGGGCTCCTCTGAGGTTCTTATGGACTAGATGGGCTGTGGCCTGATCCAGCAGGGCTCCTCTTTGGTTCTTATGGGCTAGATGGGCTGTGGCCTGACCCAGCAGGGCTCCTCTTTGGTTCTTATGGACTAGATGGGCTGTGGCCTGATCCAGCAGGGCTCCTCTTTGGTTCTTATGGACTAGATGGGCTGTGGCCCAATCTAGCAGGGCTCCTCTTAGGTTCTTATGGACCAGATGGGCTGTGGCCTGATCCAGCAGGGCTCCCCTTAGGTTCTTATGGACCAGATGGGCTGTGGCCTGATCGAGCAGGGCTCCTCTGAGGTTCTTATGGACTAGATGGGCTGTGGCCTCATCCAGTATGGCTCCTCTGAGCTTCTTATGGACTAGACGGGCTGTGGCCTGATCCAGCAGGGCTCCTCTGAGGTTCTTATGGACCAGATGGGCTGTGGCCTGATCCAGCAGGGCTCCTCTGAGGTTCTTATGGACTAGATGGGCTGTGGCCTGATCCTGCAGGGCTCCTCTTAGGTCCTTATGGACTGGATGGGCTGTGGCCTGATCCAGCAGGGCTCCTCTTAGGTTCTTATGGACTAGATGGGCTGTGGCCTGATCCAGCATGGGTCCTCTTAGGTTCTTATGGAGCAGATGGGCTGTGGCCTGATCCAGCAGGAGTTTTCTTAGGTTCCCTTTCTATGCTGAGCCTTGGCCTGATCCAGCAGGGCTCCTCTGAGGTTCTTATGGACTAGATGGGCTGTGGCCTCATCCAGTATGGCTCCTCTGAGGTTCTTATGGACTAGATGGGCTGTGGCCTCATCCAGCAACGCTCCTCTGTGGTTCTTATGGACTAGAAGGGCTGTGGCCCGATCCAGCACGGCTCCTCTGAGGTTCTTATGGACTAGAAGGGCTGTGGCCCGATCCAGCACGGCTCCTCTGAGGTTCTTATGGACTAGATGGGCTGTGGCCCGATCCAGCACAACTCCTCTGAGGTTCTTATAGACTAGATGGGCTGTGGCCCAATCCAGCAGGGCTCCTCTGAGGTTCTTATGGAGCAGATGGGCTGTGGTCCGATCCAGCAGGGCTCCTCTGAGGTTCTTATGGACTAGATGGGCTGTGGCCCGATCCAGCAGGGCTCCTCTCAGGTTCTTATGGAGCAGATGGGCTGTGGCCTGACCCAGCAGGGCTCCTCTGAGGTTCTTGTGGACTAGATGGGCTGTGGCCCAATCCAGCAAGGCTCCTCTGAGGTTCTTATGGAGCAGATGGGCTGTGGCCTGATTCAGCAGGGCTCCTCGGAGGTTCTTATGGACTAGATGGGCTCTGGCCTGACCCAGCAGGGCTCCTCTGAGGTTCTTATGGACTAGATGGGCTGTGGCCCAATCCAGCAAGGTTCCTCTGAGGTTCTTATGGAGCAGATGGGCTGTGGCCTGACCCAGCAGGGCTCCTCTGAGGTTCTTGTGGACTAGATGGGCTGTGGTCCAATCCAGCAGGGCTCCTCTGAGGTTCTTATGGAGCAGATGGGCTGTGGCCTGACCCAGCAAGGCTCCTCTGAGGTTCTTATGGACTAGATGGGCTGTGGCCCGATCCAGCAGGGCTCCTCTCAGGTTCTTATGGAGCAGATGGGCTGTGGCCCGATCCAGCACAACTCCTCTGAGGTTCTTATAGACTAGATGGGCTGTGGCCCAATCCAGCAGGGCTCCTCTGAGGTTCTTATGGAGCAGATGGGCTGTGGTCCGATCCAGCAGGGCTCCTCTGAGATTCTTATGGACTAGATGGGCTGTGGCCCGATCCAGCAGGGCTCCTCTCAGGTTCTTATGGAGCAGATGGGCTGTGGCCTGACCCAGCAGGGCTCCTCTGAGGTTCTTGTGGACTAGATGGGCTGTGGCCCAATCCAGCAAGGCTCCTCTGAGGTTCTTATGGAGCAGATGGGCTGTGGCCTGATTCAGCAGGGCTCCTCGGAGGTTCTTATGGACTAGATGGGCTCTGGCCTGACCCAGCAGGGCTCCTCTGAGGTTCTTATGGACTAGATGGGCTGTGGCCCAATCCAGCAAGGTTCCTCTGAGGTTCTTATGGAGCAGATGGGCTGTGGCCTGACCCAGCAGGGCTCCTCTGAGGTTCTTGTGGACTAGATGGGCTGTGGTCCAATCCAGCAGGGCTCCTCTGAGGTTCTTATGGAGCAGATGGGCTGTGGCCTGACCCAGCAAGGCTCCTCTGAGGTTCTTATGGACTAGATGGGCTGTGGCCCGATCCAGCAGGGCTCCTCTCAGGTTCTTATGGAGCAGATGGGCTGTGGCCTGACCCAGCAGGGCTCCTCTGAGGTTCTTGTGGACTAGATGGGCTGTGGCCCAATCCAGCAAGGCTCCTCTGAGGTTCTTATGGAGCAGATGGGCTGTGGCCTGATTCAGCAGGGCTCCTCGGAGGTTCTTATGGACTAGATGGGCTCTGGCCTGACCCAGCAGGGCTCCTCTGAGGTTCTTGTGGACTAGATGGGCTGTGGCCCAATCCAGCAGGGCTCCTCTAAGGTTCTTATGGAGCAGATGGGCTGTGGCCCGATCCAGCAGGGCTCCTCTGAGGTTCTTATGGAGCAGATGGGCTGTGGCCTGATTCAGCAGGGCTCCTCGGAGGTTCTTATGGACTAGATGGGCTCTGGCCTGACCCAGCAGGGCTCCTCTGAGGTGCTTATGGACTAGATGGGCTGTGGCCCAATCCAGCAGGGCTCCTCTAAGGTTCTTATGGAGCAGATGGGCTGTGGCCCGATCCAGCACGGCTCCTCTGAGGTTCTTGTGGACTAGATGGGCTGTGGCCTGACCCAGCAGCGCTCCTCTGAGGTTCTTATGGACTAGATGGGCTGTGGCCTGATCCAGCAGGGCTCCTCTGAGGTTCTTATCTTCTCTCGTGTTCTCCTACCTTTGCTTTTAGCCGGGTCCACTCCCGTCGCTCAACCCTACCAGGGAGAGAAAGAAAAGAGGTCCGCTCAGTACCAGGAGAGACACCACCTTCCTTGCAGCCCCCTCTCTGTCAAGGCCTCTGCCATTACCGCCTTTTACTGGGGATGAAACCGATCTCATCGCTGTCCCCGTCTGGATGGACGCGCCGCGCCTGCCACCACTCCTCATCGGAAGCGTCAATCACGTGCAGGACGTCCCCAAAGTGGAAGCTCAACGCTTGGCTCAGGAACCCGCAGTCCTTCGTCTTGTCGTAGTCAAAGAGCGCCCTGGAGACGGGAGGAGAGGCAAGATGGAGACCAGGGGCCTTTTCGCTCTTAGCTGATTAGGCTGCCCTGAACTAGGGCTGGTAAACCTCTGGGAAAGGAGGACCATTCACACCTGTCTTGAGGAAACCTCCCCCAAAGCGTCCATTACTGGCCAGAGGTGTGAATGGTCAACCTGTTTACCGGCCCGCACCGCTGTGTCTGAAGCCGGAAGTTCCGCCTCCTCACTGCCGCGATTGGCCATTCTGTGACATGCTCAGACGCCATTGCGAGATGGGCGTATTCAAGCAGAGGGATGCATTGAGGGCAATCGTGTCAGTGCCCATGATCAAATGCACAGCGCCCACTGCTCGGTTGCTGATTGAAAGCTCCTCTCGCGACTCTATAACCGGACGCCAATCCCATGGGGATCGAAGGTCCAGGCACGTCAGAGATCAGTGATCAATCATGGCTGCCAACGCCAATGCGCCTGCACGGACACTGCCTCCCCACCACCCACCACCACCACCGGGAACCAGAAGAAGAGCAAATGGTCATGCCGCTGGACACACCAGGTAAGCATTCAGTCAACATTGCTAAAGGTGTGGAGCAAAATTTGTGCTCCACACATAATCAACCATTGGTGAACTTCCGGTGAGGGCGGGCACGCCTGGAGGCTGTAACAGTCTGTTCCACATGTGGTTAAGTTGGCTAATTGTTGACCACCAGCCGGAGTGCGAACAGGCCTTGGATCAGGCCCGCCTTCCGAGAACCACCGAGCTGGGACTGGAGGAAGGTGCCACAAAGCCCAGATTGGGGGTGTTGATTCAAAAGACTGTGCCATCCTTCTGACCCCAAAGACAACGGAGAACCCTGGGCATGAAGCCACAGAAACGCTGAGCTGCCCAGGCCTCTGAGTTTCCCTCTCGGCCGCCCCGGAGTGACCCAAAGGAGGGCAAATGCGTCCCCTGGTGTAGGCTGGCAGCAGGCCTGGTCAGAGAAGCGGCCTGTGGTCTGTCCAGCTGCCTGGGCTTTTTGTCCAAGGCAGTGAGGCCGCTTGGCCCAGAGTTGGGGAGCCCTGGTGAGCCTCCAGGGCAGAGTGGGGATCCAAACAGAGGGGACTCTGGCTTTTAGGTCCATCACCCTAAAGGGTTCCAGAGGGAACGAGCAGCCTCTGCACTTGAGAACGGCCGCTCTGTCTCTCTGCGTGTGTGAAAGAGAGAGACAGAAGGCGAGGGAGGAAGATCTGCAGCGTTTCTCCATCTTGGGCCAAGAGACAACCTAAAAAGCCCAATTCACATGCAAAACGCTCCTCAGTTTCAGGAGCTGGCTTTTCCACCCCACTCTTCACGCCCATTTAAGGGGACGCAAAGTGGCTGACAAACCTTCTGTTCTTCTCCCCACAACCTGTGAGGCAGGTGGGGCTGTGAGAGCTCAGAAGAGAGCTGTGACTAGCCCAAGGACACCCAGCTGGCTTCATGGAGGAGGGCGGAATCAAACCCAGTATTCCCAGATACGAGTCTGGCTCCTTAACCACTAGACCAAACTGTCTCACTTCAGAGAACGGCAGTGACCCCATCAGTGTCCACGCAAGTCAAATGTCCCCAAGGTCACCCTGTCCTTGATCCTTAGTGATCCGCCAAAAGCCCCCATGTGAGCCCATTGCACAGAAGGGAGCAACTGAGTCCCTGCGGCCCTAAGGCTTTGGGATATGTCCTACTAGCCCACTTTGGGCGGCCTGCAGAGCCAGGAGTTCTGGCAGCGTTTTGCTCCTGACCTGCAAGACCAGGACGCCGCCTGCGTTCTCCTGGGGGGACGGCGGCAAAGAGCTTACCGGATGTAGAAGCCCCGCTTCGGGTTGCTCCGCAGGGAGGCCGTCCCGGAGCCCAGACTGCTGTTCATGAGTTGCTCCCGGAGGTCGTGGATCTTGGCCTCAAAGCGGCTGTACTCTGTAGTGGGCGGAGGACGCCAGTCAGCCCCACCACAAGGAACGGCAGTGGCCAGCACGGGTGCGGGTGTCACAGGTGTGCGTCCCTCCCCACCAGAGGAGCGTCAACAAAGCCAGAGAGCCAGCATGGCCTGCATGGGTGGATGTTCCTGCTCCTCACCTGCGCCACCACCAAGGAGGCCCCGTGCTTCGGAGCATCATCTCAGGGAACCTGGCACATGGCCCCAGCGCGTAGACCCTCCCCTCCCCTTCCCTCGCCTCCTCCCTCCCTCCCTCCCTCCCTCTCTCCCATGGAGCCCCTTTGGTCAACCAGCCAAGCAGACTCATTACTGGCCCCCACACCACCGTTCCACCCTTTGCCCACCCCCACTCTAAGGCCTTCCTGGGTTCCCCTCAAGAGAAGCCACCTTCCTCTTCCTCAGGCCACCTTCCTCTTCTGTCCTACCATGAAGGGATGGGCACATCTGTCTACCATCCAGGTGGCCAATATGGGCGGAGACCAAGAGGTCATTGACTCCTCTAAATAATCAGAACCTAAGAACTGGATGGATCTAGGACCCACCTGGCCCAGCAAAGCCAACCAGTGGCCTACAGGAACCCATAAGAGGCAGAGTATAGAAAAGGTGGATGGAGAAAATTTCTGTATCACACAACCCCTAGAGCCAGGGGGCATCTATGAAGCTGATGGGCAGGAGAGTCACATCAGACAAGGGGAAGGATTCCTCCACCCAGAGGGTCATTGGTCTATGGAATTGGCTGCTGGAGGAGGTGGTGACAGCAACCAGCCTAGATGGCTTCAAGGGAGGGTTGGACACATTCATGGAGGACAGATGTATCAATGGCTACTAGAATGGATGCCTAAGTCCATCTTTCAGGCTGGGGGGACAAGCAGGAGACCTCTAAGGCCACTTGCTGGGATTGGAGAGCAGGAGGTTTGCCCTTGTCTCTGCTTGAAATGACCATGGGCAATTGGTGGGCCACTGTGTGAGACAGGATGCTGGAGTAGATGGGTTGTGGCCTGATCCACCAGGGCTCCTCTGAGGTTCTTATGGACTGGATGGGCCGTGGCCTGATCCAGCAGGGCTCCTCTTAGGTTCTTATGGACTAGATGGGCTATGGCCTGACCCAGCAGGGCTCCCAATTCAGTTTCCAAGCTTGGTCTCTCCATCTTGCCAGGTGGTCTGGGGCCAGTGGGAGGCCAACCCCCCCAACCCCCCCCCCCCGAGGCACTAAGGGGTGTGGCTAAGATGGCAGCAGGGCCTCCCTCAGCCCACACCAGTCTAGCCGGCCCATAACTGTCCTTAAACACCCCCAGGCATCCACCCACCCACCCAAGTGCCTCCACAGATAAAAGCGTACCATCCGGTTTGTACTGGGCAATGATGGTGACCGTCTGGCCGGCGTTTTTCAGAGCGATGGCTGCCTGCTCGTGCGTAGCGTTCCTGAGATCCACACCATTGACCTGTGAAGGGAAGAGCGCGAGGGAACATCCATCCTGGCCACATTACCGGAGAACGGGGCAAGGCCTGTTCCCAGCCCGAGGTGGGCCGGGAGGCCTGCGGAGGGGAAGGCCGTTCTTACCGAGAGGATCTGGTCCCCCTTGCGGAGCTCGCCGCTGAGGTCCGCCGGTCCTCCGGCCAGGATGAAGGAAATGAAAATCCCCTCGCCGTCCTCGCCGCCCACGATGTTGAAGCCCAGCCCCGTGGAGCCACGGTGGATGACGATACGGCGCGGTTCCCTGGAAAGAGACGGACAGGTGGAGGGAGGGGAGGAGAGCGGGCGTTGGTTCCGTGGAAGGCGATGCTGGAGGAACCGGCAGCTTCCTCCTCCTCCTCCTCCTCCTCCTCCTCCTCCTCACCCTGAGCCAAAGCGCTTGCCTCTTGCGCACCCTCGGATGGTCAAGGGGGGTCAACATGGCCCAGCAACTAAGGACTCCAAAGGTGCCCCTGGGAAAACACACCTATGTGGCAAGCTGCTCCATCATTCAAAGAGGCCTTGTGCTGCGCAGGGGGAGGGAATCCATTTTTCATTAGAAGCACTTTTGGGTCAAATGCCACATAGAGAAAGGAGAAGGAGAAGGAGAGCTGGCTTTCCTACACCGCTTTTCTACCCCATTTAAGGGGACTCAATGCGGCTGACAAACCTTCTGTTCTTCTCCCCACAACAGACACCCTTTGAGGTGGGTGGGGCTGTGAGAGCTCAGAGGAGAGCTGTGACTAGCCCAAGGTCACCCAGATGGCTTCATGGAGGAGTGTGGAATCGAACTCGGTATTCCCAGATAAGAGTCCGACTCCTTAACCACTCGACCACGTGAGCCAACAGCACCTCCAGTTTAAGAACTTTGGCTGCGCCTAGACACATTCACGCTGCACAGTTACGATCAAGGCGTCACGCAAACCGAGTTGGCTGCCTCTACCCACGTGACAGCGTGTGCCGACTCAGCTCTCACAGCTCCATTAGGGGAAGCTGCAGAGCTGCCTTTCAAGCCAAGACGGCCGGTTGTCGCTGCACAGTAAGTATTCTGCACTTTTACGTTTAACTGCGGATTTATTCCGCTAGTCTGGAGGCAAACATTATCTCTGTGCCAGCCAGACGACTCAATGTGGACAGTTTATCAGGTGTATCCAGGTAGATTGACCCAATAGTCTCAAGCAAATCTGTGCCAGTTTGCCCTTCTCTGGCGAGCACCCTGTGAACACCGCCCTGCAAAACTGAATATCGCTGCTCCTCCAAATAAAGTGTTCCCACTAGGAGCGTGCACTAATGCAATTTTCGGGATTCGATTCTTTAAAATTTGAATCTATCCAAATTCAATTCGAATTAGGCAAATTTGAATCTATTCATTCAAATTTTCAATTCGAATTTGCACTTACAAATGTCGACAACATTCGTATGTGCCCGTACGCATCATTACGCGTCCGTATACATCCATATGCATCCTGTAGTTATCCCATATGCAACCCGTTTTCGTTCCGTTTGGATCCGTACAGATGTGTACGGACGTGTTGAAAGATGAGTATCTGCAAGTACAAATCGCGTACGAACTTGTAGGCCTTCGAATGTCTGGATAATCTGAATGAATAGATCCGAAATTTGAAATTCGTTTGAGTCTTTAAATTCAAATTTATGGGCATTTGATTTGAATTCGGATGTTGAAATTCGGGCAGATTCTATCGAATTTCGAATACCTTCAAATATTCATGCACAGCCCTGGTTCCCAGCAGGGCTTTCTGGACCCGTCACTGAGCTAAACCTTTAACAAAGTGCCACCTGGGTTTAGAATCATGGCAGCCCAAGTCCAGGAGAGCAGAACCAGCCTGCCGGGAGAAGCCAGGAAGTGTGGCAGGGCAGAGCTTACCTGGGTATATCCTCCTCACCCATCAGCTCCTTAGGGATGGGGGAATACCTCCGGGGAGAGGTAGGGGTCATGGCTTGTGGATAGTCTGTGCCCAGGTAACTCTGGTGACCGATTTCATTGTCCAGGTGCTGAGAGTAGGCTGCAAAGAAACAATTACAGGGAAAGGTATACGAGATTGCCGGGACAGCCCCAGGGAGAGGAAGGTGAAATACTGTCTGCACAGGTTCTGACCCCAAACCGCAAGGGCAGCCCTGAGAAATTGTGTCTGTCTGCCTTATGGTTGGATGAATAGGTGTCTCTGTGGGCAGGGCTTTGTAGTTTTCTTGGCAGGGATACAGACTCCATGGAGCCCTCTATGCAGTTTTCCTGGCAGGGATGGAGAACTGGTTTTCCATTGCCTACTTCCAGGGAGAGGCTGGGGATCAAACCGGCAACGCTCTGCTTTCCAGGTGGCTTGCTCTACCACTGAGCTCCAGCCACTCCTAGACTCCATGTGCCCTATATGCAGTTTTCCTCGCAGGGATACAGAACTGGTTTTCCATTGCACCTCTGTGCAGTTTTCTTGGCAGAGATACAGAAGTGGTTTGCCATTGCCTACTTCTAGGGAGAGACTGGGATTTGAACGAGCAACTCTCTGCTTTCCAAGTCAGTTAACTTTACCACTGAGCGACAGACATTCCCAGATTCTATGGGCAAATCTCTGCAGTTTTCTTAGCAGAGATACAGAAGTGGTTTTCCATTGCCTACTTCCGCAAAGAGTCTGGGATCTGAACTATCAACCTCTGCTTTCCAGGCAGTTTGCTCTACCACTGAGCTCCAGCCACTCCTAGACTCCATGTGCCCTATATGCAGTTTTCCTGGCAGGAATACAGAACTGGTTTTCCATTGCCTACTTCCAGGGAGGCCTGGGGATCAAACCGGCAACAGCCACCCCCAGCAAAGTTTCTAAAAACATGGAAATAAGGCAATATAAAGTTCTCTTACTATAAATAAGACTATAAATCAGTCACAGCCAAGGACGAGGGAGGGAGGTAAGTTGAAAGCACTCACAGGAAGTGATGTCAGGCGGGGCGTAAGAATCGTTCAGGTAAACGTTAGTTGGCTTTGCCACCTTCAAGTAGACGACGTCATACGTGTTCTTCAGGGCAGCCACGGCGTCTTCGTGCATCACGTCTTCTAGGCTCACGTTGTTTACCTGGCGGAAGAAGAGCAGGACTGACCGTCATCACAGTGCCAACCTTTTCCAGGCACAAGGCAGCGGCTTATACCGAACAAAGCCAACATCCCAGCAGGAAAGACCGCAGACGGGGCTGAGCAGAAATAGTCCTCTAGCTGGTGAGAAATACCCAAGAGGGCACCGGGCTAGAATCAAGGGCGGCATTTTAGTGAGGCGCTAAACTGGGGCGATGAGCCACTTGCGGTAGACCCAGAACTTTGCGCAGGGCAGCTGAGGATAACGGCACGCGAAAGTCACCGGAAGACGTCCCTATGGGCCGCCCGATCTAGATGTTCTAGGGAAATCAAATCAGGCAGGTTTTCCAGGGGTGGTTTTCCTTTTTCACATTTTGTGGGATGCAGGTAAACACGATTTTAATCAGTGATACTAAAGACGCTTTAGCAGGAAGATTCTTCTGTGTGCCCGGAAAAAGAGGAACCTTGTTTAAAATAGCCCTTTTAGGTGGCAAAAATTTATTATGTTCTAATCACATTTAGCTTTTGTAACCTTTTACATATAGCTGACAAGAATTCAACTGTCACAGCAAATTTATGTAGTTTATGCAATGTGGGTGCGTGGACTGGACAAACAGGAAACAGGTGCTTGATTGGAAGCTGGGAAAAAGCAGAGCTATCGGTATTTTGTGATTGAACCTTGTCTGAAAGTAGATGCTGTAGACACTTTTGTAATTTTGTGGTTTAGCCAGTGACAAAAATGATGGTCTATTTAAACATACTGCATTCTGTATCAGATTAAGAGAAATTTTGGTTTCTCTTCAGTATCAATACTTTATTGAAAGCGCTATTGAAAGAAGGAATTTTCACTTCTTCTCTGCATTCATAGATTTATTGTATACAATAAACAAAAGATCTGAAATTTCTGACAATACGTATCCAATACAAATGGATACATATTCAGTATGAATTGATATGTATCCAGTCCAAACAGATACGTATCTGATTCGAATGGGTACGTATCTGTTTGTATCAGATATTCGCACAATTTCATACGAACAGAATCCTACCACATTCAAAGGGGATCTATTCAAACAAATACCAATTTTCTAATATTCGACTCGTTACAAATCAAACACCAAAAAACCAGTTTGTGCATGTCTCTAATGGCTATGGCTTCTCACATTTGCGCGCGGGGTGGGGGTGGGGTGTTTAATTAAATTAATCGATTTATTTAGTTTATTTCATTACTTGCATTTTTATCCTGCCTTATACCTGAAGGTCCCAGGGCAGGTTACATCAATGGAAAGAAAACACAAAATAATCACACTAAGAACAATAAAAGCGCTTGACGGTGACGTAGGGGTGCTCATGAATGCCGTTTTCGAGATTCAGTTTGATTCGAATATCCAAAGATTCGAATCTATTTGTATGAATTTTCCATTCGTGTTCAAAGATACAAATGTCAACAACATTCAGATGTATCCATACGCATCCCGTTTTCATCCTGTTCGTATCTGTACAAATGAGTAAGGATACAAATAAGATGCGTAGAGATAAGTAAGTAATGCGTACGCATACAGATGGCCAAGGGCCAGGAAAAATAGGTGTGTCTTCACTGATCTCCCAGCTTATAAAGTGGAAATGCCCGGCACACCTCATGTGGGACAGTATTCCATAGTGTGGGGCCCACCACTGAGAAGGTCCTACCCCATGTCCTCATCCCTTTAGCTACAGAAGACAGTGGTACAAGGAGGAGAGCCTCCCCTGCAGACCTTAAGGCGCGGGGAGGTTGATAGGGGAGGAGGTCCTTTAGATATTTGGGCCCCAAGCCATTTAGGGTCTCCTAGCTTAAAGGGTTACACCTTAAATTGGGCTTGGTATCAAACTGGCAGCTGGTTCATCTCTTTCAAGGCCAGTTTTGTGAGTCTCTTTTCATGCTGAAAAAGTCTTCCAGACCACGGAATCTGTTTCGCTTCCTTTCCTACCCCACCATCCCTGGCGCACGAAGCAGGTGAAGGCACCCATCTGCCTCCTTCTGCCCAAACCATCCCAGCTGGTCGACCCTTACTGCCAAGATCTTGTCCCCGATCTGCAAACGGCCGTCCTTATGCGCCGCCCCGCCTTCGATGATCTTGGTGACGTAGATGCTGTTGTCCCCAGGGATGTGCTGGTTCCCCACGCCGCCTGCGATGCTGAAACCGAGACCTGGGAAGAAAAGGCGGGAAGACAGGAGCTGGAGGATTCCTCCCTTCAGCAGCAGAGGCCAATTCTCACTACGGCCACTAGTGAACAGTTAGTGCAGCTCTGGTGAACAGCACACGAACGTCCACTAGGCTGCTACCGCCTAGAAACCGTGCCCACCTGCACTAGAGGTGCACTAATGGCTGATTGGTGTGGAGCATGGTTAGGTTCTTATGGACTGGATGGGCTGTGGCCTGATCCAGCAGGGCTCCTCTTAGGTTCTTATGGACTAGATGGGCTATGGCCTGATCCAGCAGGGCTCCTCTTAGGTTCTAATGGACTAGATGGGCTGTGGCCTGATCCAGCAGGGCTCCTCTTAGGTTCTTATGGACTGGATGGGCTGTGGCCTGATCCAGCAGGGCCCCTCTTAGGTTCTTCTGGACTAGATGGGCTGTGGCCTGATCCAGCAGGGCTCCTCTTAGGTTCTTATGGACTGGATGGGCTGTGGCCTGATCCAGCATGGCTCCTCTTAGGTTCTTATGGACTAGATGGGCTATGGCCTGATCCAGCAGGGCTCCTCTTAGGTTCTAATGGACTAGATGGGCTGTGGCCTGATCCAGCAGGGCTCCTCTTAGGTTCTTATGGACTGGATGGGCTGTGGCCTGATCCAGCAGGGCCCCTCTTAGGTTCTTCTGGACTAGATGGGCTGTGGCCTGATCCAGCAGGGCTCCTCTTAGGTTCTTATGGACTGGATGGGCTGTGGCCTGATCCAGCAGGGCTCCTCTTAGGTCCTGGAGGGACTGAACAGAGCACCCTGGTCCATGCAACAGAGCATCTTTACACCAATCAGAGGATAAATTCTCTCCTGCGTCACTCCTGACCAGGCGCTGAAAGCTCCACAAGGGGCCAGCCATGGGGTCCTTCATCCTCACCTTTGGGCCCCTTGATCAACTTGATCTCCATCACTTTCTCGGCAAGGGGTTTCCTGCGCATGACGTAGAGGCGCACTATGGAGCCAGCCTCCTTCAGCGCCTCCACAGCTGTGCTGTGCGTCACCTCCCTGACGTCCACGTCGTTCACGAAAAGGATGCTGTCGTTGACTCTGTGCCGGAGACAGACGGGAAAGGCTTGTTCAATGGGGTCAGGGGTGGTAGAATCCATAACGTGAATCACAGCGTGACTGAAGGCGCTTGGGGAAGCAGCAGCAGAATGCCGCCATTTTGATTCCACAGGAAGTTGTTATTCCCTCCCAGCTGCGTCTCTGGATAATTCCCCCAAAGACTAAAATGGAAGGAAGAACCCATCGCTTGGGTCTGATGATGGTACAGAAACCCCAGTGGACCAAGTTCCCAGAAGGCTTTGCACCGAAAAGAGGCCCACAGTTAGCCAGAGGCAGCTCAGCAATTAGGCAAGGAGCAGCCCTCTTCCCTTGCATATCTCTAAGGACATAGGATGACCGGCTGGGGAAGTGGCTGATGGTGCTCATGAACCAGGCTGCCTTTCCAAGCCACTTTGGTTCATCACGGAGCCCATTATTTTCCTGCAGTGGTGTGGCGTCATTTGGGGATCCCTCTAGTTCCCAAATCCAGGAGCACTTTGGCCTCCCAGCACTGGTTGGGCTGATCCAGTAGCCCCTGGTCACCCAGTGGGGCAGAGAGACCAAGCCTGGAAACCAGATCCCAGGTCTGAAAACGGCACGGTGGCCAAGACTCAGCCCCAGGTGTTACCAGAGAGGTGGGCTGTGGTCCATCCAACCACCTCGAGGGCTCCACCCAGGTTTTCTGCCCAGGTTTACCACTACTGAGCCAGTCTGGCCTAGTGGTTAGGGAGCCAGACTCTTATCTGGGGATAACGGGTTGGGTGACCTTGGGCTAGTCACGGCTCCCTTCTGAGCTCTCACAGCCCCACCCACTTCACCCTTAAATGGGTGAGAAAAGTAGAAAAGCCAACTCTTTTCATTCTTCCTCCATGAAGCCATAATAATAATAAGAGTTGGCTTTTCTACCCTGCTTTTCCCCTCCATTTAAGGGGACTCAGGGTGGCTGACAAAGCTTCTGTTCTTCTTCCCATAACTGACACTGTGTGAGGTCAGTGGGGTTGTGAGAGCTCAGAAGAGAGCTGTGACTAGCCCAAGGTCACCCAGCTGGTTTCATGGAGGAGGGCGGAATTGAACCCAGTATTCCCAGATAAGAGCCTGGCTTCCTAACCACTAAACCAAACTGGCTCAAGCTTAGGCCTGCAATTTTTAAAATTTATTATTTACTTTAAAATTTATATCCCGCCCTCCACCACATGGCCCTAGGGCGGGTAACAATAAAAATAAAACATGTAAAATATTAAAACATAATTAAAATCATTACCCACCTCCTCCTTCCCTAACAGGACAGCACCTTGAGGAAGCGAATTCTCCAGGCACCAAAAACTATACAGTGTAGGCACCTGGCGAACCTTGAGAGGGATGCTGTTATTGAGTCTAGGGGCCACCACAGAAAAGGCCCTCCTGCATGTCTCTATACCTTGTAATTCTGGGATCTAACCAAGACCCTCCATTTCCCTCTTGCTGTCAGTGGCCGGCCTCAGAATTAACCACCTGATGATCATTCTTTCTTTTTCAGACAGAAGGGACCCGTAGTGAGCAGTGATTCTACTATCCAGTGTCCTGTTTTCCCCAGGAAAACCCTGGAGCCAAAACCTCACGTGTTGCTGGGCAAACAGACAAGCCAGTCTTCCGCACTCCGATGGGACCCTGATCCAGAACCACCAGCATTTGTCTAGGGGAAAAAAGGTGTCCACACCACACCACACCATACACCTTCCATATAAACCCTGCAAAACCCATTACCTTAACCTGCCGTCTTGCGCCGCTGCCCCGCCAGGGATGATTTTCGTTATGAAGATGCTGGGGTCATCTCCGACGTGGGGGTTGTCTGTGCCGCCGGCGATGCTGAACCCCAAGCCGGAGTTTCCCTGCAGAAGACAGGCAAAGGCACGGTTGGACGGATCCGCACCCCAGCCCAGCTGCCTGGCATAAGTAGGTTCCCTCTTCCCTCCGGGGCGCCAGCGAATTTCTGGCCGGAAGCAGCGGCCCCGAAAGCCGCTTGAGAATTACCCTTTCGAGTGTTATCTCCTCATATTCCATTTCACCTTCCGTCCCATTTACCTGGAGGAAAGAGACAAGGGAGTTTGGTTGGCGCAGAACAGCAGCGTGTCACGTTGATGGGATGGGCGACGGATGGGGTGGGGGGAGAATGGGTCTGTGCAAAGGCATTGAGAGCAAGGAGAGAACGGAGGGACCGAGGCCACCGATTGGCCGAGACGGAGGGAGATCAAGGGATCACAGGAGGATTCAGAGGAGAGCTAAGTAAAGGTGTCAAGATGGGAGGCAGGTGGGGGGGGGTGAGGAGGAGGAGGAGGAGGAGGATTCATCCAGCGACTTACATAAGCTGGTGCTTCTAAGGTGTCTGTGTTGACGATTACCGGTGGGGAATTGGCCTAGGAGAGAAGGAAGAGGCAGCAATGAAGAGGCGGCGGCTAAGCGGACTCAAAGCAATATTGTCACTGGCGTTAGAAGAGCGCTACATGCACAAGCCGCTGTCCTGAGCCGCAAGACCGAAGCCAGTGGGATTCTGGCACGCTCACCTTGGCTCGTTTTTTCCCCTCGGTGTTTTCAGGCCAGGTCTGCCTGTTCAGGTCAGAAGAGGAGCCCTGCTGGGTCAGGCCACAGCCCCTCTAGTCCAGCATCCTGTCTCACAGAGTGGCCCACCAATTGCCCACGGGCATCTCAAGCAGAGACAAGGGCAAACCTTCCCCTGCTCTCCAATCCCAGCAAATGGCCTTAGAGGCCTCCTGCTTGTCCCCCCAGCTTGGAAGATGTTCTTAGGCCTCCATTCTAGTAGCCGTTGATACATCCGTCATCCATAAACTTGTCTAACCCTTCCTTAAATCCATCTAGGCTGGTTGCTGTCACCACCTCTTCCGGCAGCCAATTCCATAGACCGATGACCCTCTGGGAGAAGAAATCCTTCCCCTTGTCTGATCTGACTCTCCTGCCCACCACTTTCATAGATGCCCCTTGGTTCTAGTGTTGTGTGACAGAGAAAATAAATTTCCTCTATCCCCCTTTTCTATACCTTGCATGATTTTACATCCCTCAACCAGGTCTCCTGACTGAGGCAGAACAATAATGCCCCAAGGACGGCTGCATCGTTTAAGGCTAATGATGGAGAAGGGGCGAGTCTGGGGGCATCGGGTGACCCAGACTGGATTGGGTGGGGTGCCTTCCTCCTTCTGCACGGCTAAGAGGCCCTGGATGCTCCCCTTCTGCAGGGGTTCAGTATCTGTGCCCACTGTCCCTATAGTCTATGCTAACTTCGAGTCACCAGGTTCAGCCAGCCTGGCGCAGCCTTTGTCAAGTGCTCGGCCAGCCGGGGCAGATGGGAGCTGTAGTCCCGCCTATGGAGGGCACCAGACTGGGGAAGATCGCAGCGAGCTCAGTCGACCGACCCAGCCTGGGCCTGTGCTCCCTAAGCCGAGGCGAGTGGCAAAGCTGGATGCATGTATAACCAAACACGAAAGGCCCCGGGGTTCAAAATCTGAGCTTCTCTACCCAACGCTTTGGCATGCAGGCAACAACGGAAACGGTATGGAGCTGGTAGCCGCTGGGGGCCCAGAGAACCGGCCACGGGGACTCCGAAACTGGCAAGCCACAGTTCCTAACTGTGCCGTTAGGGGGCAGTGTGCTTTTGAGCAGAAACTGGTCCAGCTCCAAACTCTAGGCTCCGAAAGGGGAAAGCTTTCCTGATTTGTTTATCATTTATTTATCGCTAGACATCCAGCAGCATTTAAAAAAAAGCAAAAAGCAAAAAGCGTTCCATGTCCAGGGAGCACCCAGCCCCTTTCTTTCTCCCACTCCATCCTCCTTTCATTCTCCCCTTCTAATCCTCCACCTCCAGGGTCCCCCGGCAACCATAACCATGGCGACACCATGGCAACAGCATCTGCTTCACGGGGAGAGGGTTACTGTGGCAACCGGAGCATTGCTACAATTTAGGATGCGCCTGCCCTCTCCCCGCCACACACACCACCAGACGCAAGCGAGGGAGACGCCGAGAGGGGCAGCGGGAAATCTGCCTGGCCGGCCGCAAGGGTTCCTTTGCTTTTTGGAAATTGAGAACGTCCGGGAAGGGGACAGGTCTGCGTGCCACACAGAGAGAGAACGTGTGCGCTTGCAAATGCATCACGTGGGCCCTAGAGGAGAGCAGCATCTTGCTCTGCTGTCTGTTTTCAAAGTGGCCACGAAATGCAAGGGAACATCAGTGTCACGTAACTCTTTCCAGCCACATGAATCTCAGCGGCCGGCATTACGGCCCCTCCGCACTTGCCTTGCTACGACAGGGGCCAGTGGTTCTGGACCGGTGAGTTCCTCCGGTCCTGATCACAGCAGGGGCTGGCCTGGGATGGCACCCTCTGTATGCTGATGCTCTTCCAGGTCAGCCCTCACCCCGGACCCAAATCTCACGCAAGCTGATGAGCAACCTCTCCTAGCCTCAGAGCTTTCAGGGACCTATTTTGGTGGCGGACAGAAAAGGCGCACCGCCAAAATGGGTTCCCTGTAACCAGAAAACAGAGGTGGGGTGTGCAGAGTGCGCACATTTCTGTGTTCTGGATTTGGCCCCCTGATATTGAGGCTTACTGGCAAATCCAGATCAGGGGCCTCTGGATCTGGATTACCCCCATCCTATGTGGTGGCAGGGGCCGCTCTGACCCACACCAATGTGTGCCCAGATGAGGCCCCAAAGCGGGCCAGCAGATATCCTGTTCCGGGTTCCTATTAAGTGTGTAAAGGCCCTTAGACGCTGACGACCACCCCGGAGAGCCCAGAGGCCAGTCACAAAATCCTCACCGAGGCCTTGTGGGAGAGCCAGGGCACAGTGAAGGAAGAAACGTGCAACGGGAGCCTTTAATTTCTCCCCCTTTAAGGACTAGAAGCTTTGAAATGCAATACACACATTCAGCACCATTCAGCACCGCAATTACGGCTCTGCAGTTGGCTGTTCATGAATTTTAATCATTGCTGCATCAGAGAGAACCTTGAGCTCATTTTTAACTCTTTCTTTTGTTAAAGGGGGGGGGCCCTGCTAAGCTGCTCCCCAAGATGCATTTCCGGCCTGAGCCTCTGCCACGTCCCCAGCCAGAGCCGTCACCTGGGGAGCGGGGGAGCCCGAAGGCCCTGGAGCATGGTCCCTGCCTGGAACAGACATTCGCTTCTGTCCTGCTCACCCTGCCAGTCCCAGCTGCTCCAGAAATCCTGGGATGCTTAACGGAGCATGAGCCAAAGGAAGGCAACGTGAGGGCAAGCGGCGGCAGCACACGCGAGAGGGAAAGGGGAAGACGAAGAAGAGGAAGAGTTGGCTTTTCTACACCACTTTTCTCACCCGTTTAAGGGGACTCAAAGCAGCTGACAATCCTTCTCTTCTTCTCCCCACCACAGACACCCTGTGGGGTAGGTGGGGCTGTGAGAGCTCAGAAGACAGTTGTGACGCACTCAAGCTCACCCAGCTGGCTTCATGGAGGAAGAAGAAGAAGAATGTACTTTTCTAACCTACTTTTCTCACCCTTTTAAAGGGACTCAATGCGGCTGGCAAAGCTTCTGTTCTTCTCCCTACAACACACATACACACAGAGACTCTCTCTCTCTCTCTCTCTCTCTGCCATCAGTCCAACCCATCCTTTGCCCCTCTGCTGGCTCAGGCCTTTTCGGGCTCCCTTCCCAACGCTTCCTCCACGCTTGACCGCAGCTGGGCTTCCCTGGCACATGTTCATCGTAGCCTCGTCAAATTTTCATGACGGCGATGCTCCGGCAGCAGCGAGCAAGGCAGCCCGGGAAGGGAACAGCACCGCGCACGGGCTGAATCCCAAGCCATGGGGGCCTCTTCCCCAGCAGAGCTCCGGGGCACATGCTCTGCCCGGCGCCCCGCAAGTAGCACCTGGGGGGACGCCCTCTTTGCTTTGGGGTTCAGCGGGGAGGAGTAAAGATCCACAAAGTGGCTTTCCTCCCTGGCAGCTTCAAGAAAGGACGTTGTGAAGAACAGGATCTGGGCCTTCTCTGAACCCTTCTAAGACCCCTTTAGGAACCCAATAGGTACCTGATTGGTACCAATTGGGAAGGCCCTGTCCCCATCTGGACCCCATTGAAGGCTCCATCTGCAAGGCCCTGTCCCCATGAGGACAGGGGACAATCCGGATTTAACGGGTCCTTCAGGCCCTCAAATCTGGATTTTGTGTGGACCTGATTAAAGGTGCCCACAATGGGGTCTTTGGGCATCTTCAAGATCCGGATTCCAGGAGGACCCCATCTGAAAGATCTGGGTCTCGAAGACCTGGATCTTTGACTGTGTGTGGAAAAAGGGGTTAGAGTTCTCTTTTCCCCACTGTCAGCTCCTCCATGCACAGAACTTCAAGCCCTGCAGCCGGATTTCTCTCTAAAAATCTTCCCGTTGGAGGACTACATTGCAGGGCTGTTGCACGCTTTTCAAATTCCCTTCTTCCACCAGAAAAATGACCAAAGGCTTAAAAAATCGATTAAAGCAAAAGGAGGCAAAATACAAACGTAGCCTGAAGGAAGGTCAATACAATTCTAAAGGAAACACAATACTTAGGTCTACCTAAACAGAGAGCAAACCATACTGATAAAATATATTTATATTTTCTAAACCCTTGCACCCATTTTGACATAAGATAGCACCCATGATCTTTGAGGGTTCAAGACCGTGTGTGTGTGTGCGATTGTATGTGTATACGTAAGAAAAATGGTAAAAATGAACACAGAATGGGAGGAATCTGGCTGAGTAGCAGCACAAGTGAAAAGGATCTGGGTGTCCTGGCTGATCCCAGAATGAACATGAGTCAGCAGTGTGATGCAGCGGCAAAAAAGGCAAACACCATCCTAGGATGCATCAAGAGGAGCATAGAGTCTAGATCACGAGAAGTAATTAGTTTAGCCTACAGAAGAGAAGACTGAGAGGACACACCATTATGGTCTTCAAGTATCTAAAGGGCCGTCACAGTGCAGAGGGATCATCCCTGATCTCACCTGCACAAGATGGGAGGACTAGAAACAACGGGATGAAACTCCAAGGGAGTCAATGCAGATTAGATATTAGGAAAAACCTCCTGACAGTGAGGGCCATCAGTCAGTGGAATAGGTTGCCACGGGAGGTGGTGGGTTGTCCTTCGCTGGACCTACATCTCTCTGGGATGGTTTAGGGCAGCGGTCCCCAACTACTGGTCCGCAGACTGGCACTGGGCCATAGGGTTTTTTTTGCTGGTCTGTACCGCTGCCACCACAAGCTGCCCCACCCTGCCATGGACCATCATGCCCATGCCACGCCCCACCACGGAAAAGGGAGCCGGCCCCTGGTGCAAAAAAGGTTGGGGACTCCTGGTTTAGGGAATCCTGCACTGAGCAGGGGTTGGCTGGATGACCCTGGAGGTCCCTTCCAACTCTAGGATTCTAGGATTTTATCCATGCGTGGCAGCAGAACATTACTTCATTAGCGGGCATTTACCAGTTCAGAGGCTGGGTAGGCATCTTAAGTTGATGCCTTTACGCTTTAAAAATTCATTAAAAGTAATATTAAATTTTAAGTGGTTTTATAGTAAGTTGTGGGAAAACACATAATTGGTCTTGTCTCTGAGTTGCCTCTCTCTGAATGTTATTTAATTAATATGGGATGTTTAGAGCAGTTTACATAGTTTATGCCTGGCAATATATTATTTACTGTGCCTCTTAAACATGGCTGAATTTCTTTATTCCTGAAATAAATGAAGGCAGGCAGGAAAGGGGAGAACAGGTTAACTTTGCATCTTTGATATGGAACCCATACAGGATATGGAGACATTCCGTGGGCAAGTACAGTTGGATGGCAGTGCCCCCCTGGCAAGCCCCCACAGCCAAGCCCTCCCTCCTGCCAAGGAAATATGAGCACAGGATGAGAATAAGAGCCAGGTCTGCGGTCACACTTAAGGTTTATTCCAGCTTCAGTTCACTTTCAGAGCGAGAGAATACATCAGCAAAGTGACAACTCAGAAAATTCAACTTTGGGACAGATAATATGGAAAGAAAATTGCTGGCCACCTTACTGCTGTGTTCTCTCGCTTTGAAAGTGGACTGAAGCCGGATTAAGCCTTAGGTGTGAGCACAGCCAAGGTTTAATCCAGCTTCAGTCCACTTTCAGAGTGGGAGAACAGAGCAGCAAAGTGAGAAGCTGTTTTCTTTCAGTGTTACATAACAGAAAATTCACCTTTGGGATAGAAAACGTGGAAAGAAAATTCCTGGTCCCTTTGCCGTTGGGTTCTCTCACTCTGGAGGTGGACTGAAGCTGGATTAAACCTTAGGTGTGACCACAGCCCAGGTGTGGTGTGGCGGCTAGAGGGTTCGACCCTGGGTCCAAATCTCTGCTTATCCAGGAAAGCGCTCTGAGTCTGGGGGACCAGGAAAGCTTCTCCCTGCCAGCTGCTCCTCCCTCGCAGGGCTGTTGTGAGGGAGGAACCAAGAGGAGCAGAAGGCCCTGGACGGAAGGGGGAGGGACCAGGTGGACGTCGTCTGGTGTCCTAAGTGTTCTCCTGGCCAGCTCTGCTCCTCGTTGGGCGGGAAAGGCTCATTTCCCCTTTAGCTCTGGGGCAGGATAGTGCCTGAGGATCTGAATGAAGGCTGGGGGAAGAGGGCAGCTGGGATCCCTTCTCCTCCCAGAGCTGGAGGGAGGGCTACTTCTTTTGCACACACACCCCAAAAAAGCCGGGCAACAATGCCAGGTACTAGCAGTGGGTTCCACCTGCCCCCTCCCTTGCCGGCCACCCGGCTGCCACCTGGTAGGACTCCATCACAAAGGACGGGATCCTACCTGGACTGACCCTCAAATTCCCTGGAGAACTAGTCCCCCCCTCCCCGGCCATTCAGCCCCCCCCCCTTCTCAGGCTCAAAGGCAGAAAACAGGGTGAAATGTTCTTCTCAGGCATGTGATTGGGGGGGGGGCAAAGGCTTCCTCAGATATTTGTCCCAGAGGGCAATCAGGTGGGGGTGGGAGGTCCAGAGGGTGCCACTGGCTTCCTTCTGCCCCCCCCCCCCGGGAGACCTGGGGCTTAATGAATGAGAAGCGAAGCCAGAGGAAAGCATCGGCGTGGAACAGAGAGGACTGAACGAATCCAGTGGCGCAGGACGCCTGGGTTCCTCCATGGAACTGTGTGGGTGTGTGCGCGTGCCTGTGTGTGTGTGTGTGCGTGCGTGCGTAGCAGTCCAAGAGGTCAGCACAAAATGGATGCCTGCCTCTTCCTTGGGCTGGTGCCACTGCAGAGGTGGAAGGAAGGAGGAGGCCAAGGAAGGCTGCCGGACCCTGGGCTCTGCCAGGCAGGCGATGCAGGCGGGTGGCTGCGTGTGGGTGGCTGGCTGGCTGGCTGGCTGGCTGGCTGGGGGGGGCGGGCGTGTGGGCGCAGGTTTGTGGAAGAGACACACAAGGAGAGGCGGGGACGTGTGGGCACAGGCAGATGCCCACGGGAGCTCCAAGCGCCTTATCAACGGATGCCAGGGAGGCGAGGAGGTGCCCCTGGCAGAGCAGAGGGGCATGAGGTTTGCAGCAAGGCAGAATGCATTCCCATGCAGGGAGGCTGGTGAGCAACTGTGGGCACAGCAGAGGCGCCACACGTGGCCCCAGCGCAGGCGTGCCCAACCGGACACACGCTTGAAGCTATTGGCGCCTTTGCCCGTCAAACGCAGGCAGGCAGGCAGGCAGGCAGGCAGAGCCATGGGCTTGGCAAAGGCTGCCTAGGTGTGGCCAGGGTGGCACAGGAGAGGGAATGCTTCAGAATTAGGCTGCTGCGCTCTTGCTTTGATCTGCAACGCATGCCAGCCCTCTGTACGTCGCGTTCGTCTGTCCAGGGACCTGCCCCTTTTCTCTTAGCGCCAGCCCTACAGATATCCCTGGACAACATCACGCAGTGCCAGGCCCAGATGAAACGGGCTGATGGGAACTGTGGTTCAGGAGGATCCGGAGGGCCACACCTGGGCCTCTTTGTTCTAGACCAGGGACTGCCGCCCATCTCCATATATTGTGCCCTTTGCGACGGTTGCTGCTCCTTCACATGTAGACGCTGTAACTGCAAAAGCGCCTTTTCCTGCCATTATTCAGCCTTTTTTGTGTGTCCTCCTAAATGTCCTGCTTCGTATTCCCCGGCGGTGCATGGACCGCAGGCTGTGAATTGCTGCTGGCTGCCCGACACCAGAACTGAAAAGCCAACCCATGCCATTTCGCAAGACCGGCCCTCCCCGGACAAGGCGTCTGGCCTTCTACGTTCTTTCCCAGGATTCCCAGGGGCAGAGCAAAGGCGAAACACTGCTGGCATGATCACCGAGAGGATCGGGCGCAGGGCAACCCCAGGTTGGCATCTCATCCTCTCCTGGGTGCCAGGGCTGAACTGTCCGGACAAGCCAGATGGGAAGCACAACCTATACCCCTATCTGTGCTCACACGTGGGAACGAAGGCAGGCCGAAGGCCGTGTCTACACGTGCAAAAATCTTCTCGTGCAAGAGCCAACTGGGAGAGCCACACTTCACATACCTGGGGCACATACCTGGGGCCAATTCGCGGATGGGATGATCCCAGAGTCTCCCCCGGATGCCTGGCAATGCGACTCCCAGGGGGTTTCACAGAGAACACGCACTGCCTGCCCCAAACCATCACGATTAGGGTCAACGCAGACCCTGTGCCCGGGCAAAGAAGAGACGCCCCGCTTCCCAACTCGCTGCCGCTGCCAGCTTGACACACAAGGAGTAGCTCTGCATTGCGTGGACCAACTCAGCAAGATGGCGGCCGGACACCAGGCGTTGACCCGGCGCACGCAGACCCCAGCCGAGGCAACCAGCCGATTCCCCTGCCCAGAGAGGGGTACCAAGAAGGTGTGATGCCAACGTGACCCTCTGGGTGCAAACCCATAGCCACTTCCTGCACGGCTAGTTAACGGCAAGCGTATTCCACAAACCCTCCGTGAAAAAAAAGAATACTTTGGCTTGTTTCCTCCTGAACAGAAGATGCTGAGCTACAGAGTTTCTGCCTGCGGGTGGAAGCCCTGCATGTGGAAAACTAGCCTTTCAGGGAAAGAGGGGCAGAAAAACTGTTCTTTTCTAAAAGCATGGATTAAAAAAAAAAAAAAAGAAGCAGCACATTTCAGCCCGGGGGGACCCTTGCAGCTAGAACATGGTTAACCACCTCACTGACACCAGGAGCTTTTGACTGAATTCTCCTTTTTCCTCCTTCCTCTTTGCAGAAGCTTAAAAAAAAAAAAAACCCTTTACTGCTCTTTTTATAAAAAAGGAGAAAAAGCCATGTTGATTACATAAAGCAATCAACGTCGCCAAGAAATGCAAAGGAATAAAACCCTGGAGCGGAGAGCTGTAATTGCCCTCCTGGGCGCCCACGGCGGAATTTCACTTCTCTCTTTCTCCTCCGAGTTTTAGGAATGGCCCTTCTGGGGGTCAGGAACTCCCACGCGCCTTCGCTGAGCCGGCCAATGACCACCGCTTCCAAGTGCACGCAGCCGGAAAGGGGGATGGGATGGGATGGGGGCAGGAAACGGACAGCTGAGCCAAGGGCTGCTCTCTGCGCATGGGCAGAGGCAAACTGGTCTACCAACCAGTTTTGAGTTTTTGAAACGTTTGTATGAATTATTCGGACGGACGGACGTGTACGGATACATGGATGCGCACAGATGCGCATGCGCAAACATGGGTCGCAAACTCACACGCATGGGTTCGAATGTATTCAAATCGATTCAAATTTTTGGATAATCGAATCCCGATTCGAATCCTGAATCCCGATCATCGAATCCCGATTCGTGCACCCCCTCTACCCTGGCATGTCCTGCCCCACCAGCATATTGCTGCCACCGCACCCGGCAATCACATGGGGGGGGGGCAGGGTGCTGGGACCAGTCCAAGACACAGATGGGGGACTTTCCTTGCCAGGCCAAGGTCAGAACCCCAAGGGGGGGCTCTATTCTTGGATGCCTCTCCATCCTCCCCATCCTTCCAGCTCCCCCCCCTCCTCCTGGGGATGCATTTTTAAGAAGGCTTTTTATCAACCTGCAACCCACTTTTCTTTCGGAGATAAGGAGAGCGTTTGCGGGGGGGGGGGGGTTGCTCCAGAACCGGCAGAGGAGGCTTTGGCATCAATTATTTACGGCTGCTAATGAACCTGCCTTGTTCTGTTCCTAAGACATGACAAGTTTCATTTCATTAATTCCCCCCGCCCCCCCCCGCTTTCTCTGAACGCCAGGCCTGCCCTTGGTGAGGCGCCAGGAGGATCTGCTGCCCCAAAGACACTGCCCCCCCCCCCGGCACGCAGAACTTATGAAGGGATTTGGGCTCCGAGGAGAAGATCCAGAGACACACACACACCCCTCCCCAGTGGGCGACAGGTGAGCAGTTCTTTAAAAAGGCTTTTTGGGGCTGGGACGCAGAGGGGCAAACACAGGAAAGGCCCTGCAACGGCGGCTATTCTGAACTGGGCAGGAGGACAAACCTTGCTGGGCCAAGCGCCAAGCGAGCCCCGAAGCCTGCCTGAAGGAGAAAGGAGAAGCAATGGGCGCTGGGGCACTTGGCATGGTGGCCCACTTTGCCACCTTGGGGGGGGGGTTCCAGGGCCCCGTGGAATCCAGCAGCCCAGCTGAGGGAAAGCCAGCTGGTTGTGGGACTCTGCAGGCCCCCTCCTTGCACCCGCAGCCACGCAGTCTGGCCACAGGGGCTGTGCCAATGTCCCTCCCCAACGCAAAGACAAACTTCCAAGCTGTGTGCCTGCCCCAGCAAGCTTCTTCCAGCCCTCTCGGAGTGCCAGTCTGGCTGTCGTCTTTGCCAGGCTGCCAGAGGGTGGCCCAGCGAGGGCAGAACGCAAGTGAGTCAAGGTGGCCGTGTCCCCTGTGCCTTAGGGGGGTGGGGGCCTTCTTGTTATTGGGTAGAACCAGGTGTGCCCAACTCCTGGTTGACTGCATTGGCACCCTCATGGGCACATCTGTGCAGTTTTCTTGGCAGAGTTATAGAAGTGGTTTGCCATTACCTGTTTCTGGGGATTCAACTGGCAACCCCCTGCTTTCCTGGCAGTTTGCTCTACCACTGAGCTATAGCCACCCCCAGACTTCATGGGCACCTGTACACAGTTTTATTGGCAGGGATACAGAAATGGTTTGCCATTCCCTACTTCTGCAGGGAGGCTGTAGACTGGACTGGGAACACCCTGCTCTCCTGGCGGTTTGCTTTACCACCAAGCTACTAACACTCTCAGACTTACAGGGGCCCTCTGTGCAGTTTTCTTGGCAGCGATACAGGAGGGGTTTGCCATCCCCTACTTCCAGGGAGAGGCTGGGGATCCAAAGGGCAACCCCTCGCTTTCCTAGCAGTTTGCTCCAACTACAGGGGGTGCAGCCTTTCTGGGTTTAAGGCTCCTCACAGCAGCCTAGCTAAGGATCCAGACCCCCCCCCCCAGTAAAGGTTGGTGCCCCCCCTCCCTCCATCAAGCAGCTCCACTTGATTCCCTCCTTGCTGTCTCTAACCCCTGCCAGGCGATGCAGCAGTCATGGGGACCTTCTGCCAAGAAAGGCAGGTGGGGACTCATCCGGCACCCAAAGCCCCCACCACCACCACCCTGGCCAGAGGGAGCCCCAGAGTTGCTGTTCTCCCTGCCTGGGGCAGATGCCCCCCCCTGCAGTCCAGGAAGCCCAGGGGGTAGCCCCGCGGGTCCCCCAGCCAGGGGGCCAGTGCGGAGGGTCGCCCAGGACCAGGAGGCCTGGGGGGGGGAGGGGATGAGGGAGGGGCGGCGGCAGGATCGCCTCTGGCCAGCTACCTGAGGCCGCCTGGGCATCCTTTCCAGTGGCCCAGGTGATGCCAAAAGGGAAAGGGGGGCGTTCTCTTTTTTCTCCCTTAAAAGTAACGGAGCCTGCGAGGGCCCCACCCACGGGCTGAGCCACGGCAGCGATCGGAGCCCGAGCCCCCCCCCGGCCGAGTCCTCCCCCCCGCCCCTCCCACCTTCCATTCATAACTCGCCGAAAGGAACCGAATCCACACGGAGTGACGACATCGGCTTTTCAGCTGACGCACCGCCCGCCCCCCCCCCAAAACACACACGCGCGGAGATTTGCACCGGCGGGGGTGGGGCTCACACATGAAGCCCCCCCCCCGGGCTGTGGGAGTGCCTGCCTGCCTGCCCCCTTCATCCGGACCGAGGGGCTCTCCGAGCCCGTTGCGCGAATCCCAAGGCCTCCCCTCCCTCCAGCACAGAGTCCCCCCCCATTACGAAATCCACGGTGGACTGGGAGTCCCCCGGAGTGGAAACACACCTCGCCCCCCCCCCGGATCGAGGGTCTCAGCAAAGTCCCTGCACCCACCAGGCCTCCCGGACTTCCCAAGGTCCAGCAGCCTCTCCCCCCCCCCCCCGCCAGCCATTGGATCTTTGTGTATGTGTGTGTGGACGAGGGGGGGTCTCTGCAAGGCCAGGGCAGGGAAGCAGGGGGGCTGTACGAAGGTGGAGGAGCGTTCTGCATGCCCAGACGCCCCCACCCCACCAACTCAAAGCTACATCCCCAGGGACACCTCACACCACCCCAGCTCCTCAGAGCCGGGGGGGGGGTCGTAGCTGCCCTTCCACCCACTCACCTCAACCTTCCCTCTGGGTCCCCCCCTTTCTACCTCTCCGAAAAGCCTCCCCCCCCCGCAGGCTGGGGGTCTCTCTCTCTAAAGGCCCTCTAACCTTATTTCTAAAAAAAACTGCCCCAAAGGCAAATCTCTCCATCCTTCCCTGTGGCACTGGACGCCCCCCCCCCCCGCCCACAATTAGCCCTCTCCTGGCCTGCCCCCCCTGCCTGCCCCCCCGCATGCGACATCGCCCCCTCCTTGCCCCATCTCCCTCCCTCTCTCCCCAAAGCCAGCCTGGCACCAGGAAGGGGGCACTTCGCCCACAGGCTGCAGCAAGCTTCCCTGCCCCAATCCCCCCCCCAGTCAGGAAAGGGGCGCCCCCCCCTACCGTGAGCAAGTGCCGCTGCTTCTTCGCCTTCCGGACGTTGCTAATGAACCGGCGGCCCATCTTCTTGGCGTACCACACGGAGACGAACATGATGCCCCTGGGGCGATGCCAAGGCGAGGGGCCCGGAGAGCCGCTGCCAACCAACAACGCCCCCCCCTCCCCGGGCACGGAAAGCCAACGGCGGGCGCGCAGCAGGAGCAGATGACGGAGCAAAAGGCGGCCGCTGCCGTGAGATCTTGGCTGGGGGGGGGCGGTCAACCCCGGGGGCTGCTGCTGGCCAGACGGAGCCCCCTCCACAGCCGCCCCCCCTTGCTGGGGAACATCTGGGGAGGAGGAGGAGGAGGAGGAGGAGGAGGCGATCCAGAGGGGATTCCCTGGGGGGCAGGGGGGAGGGGGCAAAATGCTGCCCTGCCAGGAGAGAAAAGCCCCCCTCTAGGGGTCCTGTGCCAGTGGGACCCCCCCAGACCTCCCCCCAAAGGTCCCTCCCGTCCTGCCTCCTCTGCCGCTGCCAGGTGGAGAGAAAGGGAGCCGGGAGCGAAAGACTTCCTCCCTCGGTGCTCAATGGGCCAGAAGAATTCAATCAAAAGGAAAGAGGGGGGGGAGGGGGAGGGAGGAGGGGGGAGGGGGAGGAAAACAGGTGGAATGGGAAATTTCCACCAAGGGGAGGGGCAATTCCAAGGCCGCCGAGTGGACCCAGCGCCTGCCCTCGCTCACCTGAGCTCACCTGAGCCACCAGGACCCGATCCGCCACACAGGGGCCCAATCCAGGACTCAGAACCCCTGTATGTGTGTGTGAGGGGGGGGGGGAGCTGCCTCCTTGCCTCCTTCCCTCCCTCCCTCCCTCCCTGGCACCCATGCCCAGCAATTTCCCTCATCTTGGGCTCTCAGGAAGGAAGACAACGGCAGATGGCCAGGTAGGGCCAAGGGGGGGCGCGGTTGGGAGGCAAACAGGGAACCCAGGGGGAGGGGCAAGTCCTGGCACCCTGCTGCCCCTGCATGCCCCCCCCATCCCCGGTAGGACAACGATGGCCCAGGCAGGGCACCCATGGGTGGGGGTGGGATGCCAGGCCTGGCATGGATGGGCATCTGGTGCAAGGAGGGGGCAGGCCAAGCTCCTGCCCCCCCATCCCTTTGGAGGACCGGGGAGGGGGAGGGGGAAAGCCAGGCAGATTGGGGGGGGGGAAGAGTAGCTCAGGACAAAAGGCACGGGAAGAAGGACCCTGGCTTTTGGGGAGAAGTGAATGATTTTGGGGCTGCAAGCCCGGAACAGGGGCCAAAGCGCTTCTCAAAGGGGGCTGCGCGGGGAGACCCCAGCATCGGCCAGGAGCATCGGCCGGATTCTCCGGGGACACAGAAGCGGCGTCGCAGGTGCCCGGGCCCTTCAGCACGGAAGCAGCCCGAGTCCGTGCAAACACGTCCGGAAAGCGGAGGGCCACGCAGCGCGTCCTGGTGCCAAAGGCCCCTTGGCATGGCAGGCTGGTGCAAGCGGAGGGGCAGGAGTCCGGCCTTAGTCCGGAAGAGCAGGCGAGAGTCGTTCCAGCAGCGCCGGCGCCACGGGCGCAGTTGTGGCCGGCGGCCACCAGGTGGCGGTCTCCCTCTGCAGTTGGTGGGAAAGAGTTTGTGGGAGGGGGGCAGGAAGGAGGAAGGAGGCCGGGTGGCTGGGGGGGAGGGGTTTTGCACAGGGATATTTGCACTAGGGATTTGCACTAGTGGATTCACACGGGATTCACATTGAATAGAAAGCATTTGTTCAAATAGATCTGATTCGGATTCACTTCGAATGTTCGCCACGAATTCCATACGAATGTTCGATACATATGGCGTGCAAATCCGCTACGTATCCGCTATATATCTGCTCCGAACGCGTCAAATCCTGCATGAATCCACTTTGAATCCTCTCTCAATCCACTTCGGATCCGCTGCAGATGTGGCTGGCGCAGCCGCCTTCCGGCCTCCCCAGGTTCACAGACGTAATGAATATTCAAACGAACGTCCTGAAGCTTTTGATTCGAATCTGAATGTCAGTCTCCGAATGTGCCAACGTTCAATCTGAACCCGAATGCCCAAATTCGGCCAAATTCGTTCGGATTTTGAACGCTACGAATACTTGTGCGCGTCCCTAATTGGCACTCCCGCGGCAGTGAGATTTGCAAAGCTAGCGCAGGCCCTTGGCGGGTCTTAAGGGCGTCCTGGTGGCAAGCCAGGTGGGGTAATCAGAGGTGCCCAGATGCCCCTCGATCTGCCCCCCTTGACCCCCTAAGCGCAGCGGCGCCCAGTGACCGTCCCCGGCGCCCTCCAAGAGCCCTTGGTTCACCCCTTCAGGTTAACTGGATTATAACCAGGCAGCTTCACCCCATATAGCCTCTGAAGTCACCTCTCTGATGGGATTAGAAGTGCTACAGAAGAGCCGCGGAGGGAAGGGGGGGCTGGGGAGGGGAGGGGAGGGGAGGGGAGGGGGCAGAGGTGATCCGATGAGCAGCGCATGCTTTGCGCCCACCACATCACAAGCATGGGCCCACTTGGCCTGAAGACACCCTTCCTTCATTCCTTCTTTCCCACTCTCTAGTTCGTTCGTTCGTTCGTTCCTTCCTTCCTTCCTTCCTTCCCACTCTAGTTCCTTCCTTCCTTCCTTCCTTCCTTCCCTGCAATTCTAGAGAGCCAATATGCCTGCGGCCCAGGAAGAAAGAAGCCAACAGCTGCGGCTGAGCCCGGCGGTGGCCCTTGGGGATGCTGGCTCTAGCTTACGCCAACCGCCTCCAGCCCCCCATGAGGCCCTCCTGCGGTCCTGGGAAGCAGCGGGCACGTGCTTGGCACAGGACCCGGGGCATCCCCTGCCCAGCAGCCTCAGCTGCATCCAAAACGCGCCGGGACTGCTGCCTCCGATGTCGCAGGCCAAAGCTGTGGCCGTGAGCAGCCCTGGGGCTGGAAGAGGGATGCTTCTGGAGGCGGCAAAGCAGGAGGGCGCTGAGCCATCCCTGCTCTGTCTGCGTGGAAGCGTAGCGGGATTGGGATGTGGTCGGAGAAGGCAAGGGGGGCCATATCAAAATGCATCTCACTGGAACACTCTGGAGAGGGCCGCGGGCTGCTGCCCTGACACTCTCCCTCCCGGGGAAGGTGCTGGTGTCCAGATGCGGCTGTCCCAGGACCGCCCTCCATATCAACCTGCCTGTGCCTTAAGATCTGGAGGGAAGGCCCTCCTGGTTGTACCAACGCCTTCAGTAACAAAAGAGCTGGGCACCCGGGAGAGGGCCGTCTCGGTGGTGGCCCCTCGGTTCCGAAATAGTCTCCCAGGAAGCAGCGAAGACGCACCTCTTTGCCCTGGCCTGTGGTTAAAAGAGGGATACACGTTCTCTTCCTGCTTTCAGACACTGCTGTTGGTTTAATATATATATATACTGTTGTTGGTTTAATATATATATTTTATTTAAAAATGCTGCAACCCACCTGAGACCATCAGGTATAGGGCAGGATATAAATGCTAATGATGATGATAATGCTAATAACGCTACTAATAATAATGCCGCTAATGCTAAATATTATGATTATTATTACAAAATCATCTGGCATGGCCCCAAAGGGCCTGGTCTTGCTGCTCTCGCCCCACTGGCCAAGGGCCAAACAACTGGCCAGGTTTGAAGAGGCCACAAGCAGCCGGCTATGGGTGCAGGTGGGGCGGAAAGGGGGGGGGAACAAACGCTCGGATCCAAGGAGAAGTGAACCCGGCACAAAGAGAGGGACCTTTCCTGCTTGGGACCTGGTGGGGGGGGGGGGGCTCAGGGAAAGAGGCTTTGGCCTTTTTGGCTGGTGGACATAGCAGACCTCTTGCCCCTGGAGCAGGCAAGAGGCCTCTGGCCACCCCATGGATAAGGGTCCTTTTGCACTGGCCCATAAATCATGGAAGTCCTGGAGCAGTTCATACATCACTGCAAACCTGAGAATAAAAATATACATCTACCACGCACCCACCCACCCCGTTATTAAGCCCCCCCACCCAAGCCAGCTGCGTAGGCCCTGCTGCACCGGATCTGTTGCTGGCTGTGGTTCTCATGGGCCCCCAACTTGGGGGGGGGTGCTCTGTCCACACCTTGAACATACAGGCAGAGCCCTGGGACGCCCCCACGCGAGGCTTTGGGGGCTCACACACCACCACGATTACCAGCAAGCCAAAATGCTCTGGGGAGGCCGGCGTACCTTCCTGCCCCCCCCCCCACGTGCCTTGGGCACTTAAAAACAAAAGCCAGCCCCCCCCAATGCCCCCCCTTCCCTGCGTGGCCCCACAGAAGGGACCCTCCAAGGGGCAGCCCCTCCAAGTATCACGAAACGCCTTCTCCCCAGGAGAACTTCAGCCGCCCTCGTGCGTCTTCGGCCACCCACCCATTCCGGTCATCCGAAGGGCCTTGCGGCCAGACCGAAGACAACAAGATAAGAGGTTCATGAAAAGTCATTCCATATGTTCCCTATCAATTGGCAAGGTCTGTCCTGCTGCTAATTGATTACAGGAAATTGGAATAATAATCCTACAGAATAGGCCCCCTTGTGGCAGGCTCCCATGTTCCCAGTCTATGGGAAACTGGACCTACGAGCGCCGGTGAAATCCAGATTTAATGGGGTCTTTGGGCCCTTAAATCCAGATTAACACCATACCCCTTTCATGGTGTCTTCTGTGCAGACACATGGGGTCCTCGCCATGGACCTTGTTGCACACATCTCCCTTAATCCAGATTTAGAAGATCCGGATCTTTGGTATCCAGTCCTCGTGGAATCCGGTCTTTGAAGTTCTGCATCATGGTGAGGGCCCATGTGCCCGCATGGACCGCCTAGCACCCCATGGCAATGGGTGACAAACAGGGCCTTGCGGACGCCGTAGCACGCACCCCAAGGCCCTGGATTGAAGACACCATTACAGGGGTCTAGTGTTAATCTGGATTTAAGGGCCCGAAGATCCCATTAAAGCTAGATTTCGCCGGGGCTCATGGGTACAGCGCATTCAGAATGGGTTTCTAATGGGGTCTTCGTTGCGAGGACCAGATTCCAACAACGGCCACATCTCAGAGATCCAGATCTTCTAAATCTGGATTAACAGAGGTTAAGTGCAAACACAGCCATTATCTCAGTGGAGAATCATCTCCGGGGGCCAACACCGGGCAGGCACTGACGTATCACTTCTCAGACTCATCTCGGGGAGAGGTCGACCCAGGATGGAAATATGCTAGGGGGGCGGTGTCCTGCTTCCGAAATACGCAAACCTTCTTTGGCCAGACAATGGACAGCTGTTCTTAAGAAACAAACGTGTCATAATGACGCATGGTTTTCAAATGCAGGAACATGCTGGTTTTAGGCTTATAAACGCCTATTATGTTTCCTTGCAAATGTCTTAGATTCTGCTGTAAAAAATGTACTTAAAGTGGCTGTTGCTGTTCATTCAGGTTCAGGGAGATGGAATGGAGCCCCTTTTCTGCAGCCTGTCCAATCACAGCTGCCAAAGGGCCCTTATTCACCCTTTGTTGGGAGTTATTGTTCCCATAATTCACCAGAAGGAGCCATCGCTAAGAAAGATGGCTGCTACCCGCCGCCATCCCTCGCTCCAAGAATGGAGGATAATTCACTGAATTCTGTGCTGCTCTAGGCTTTTAGATCAGCCGACATACCAAAGCTGCTTTTGCAAGCACAGGTTAAGAAGGGGCCCGATTCAGCAGGGAGCGATCCTCTGCAGAATTCACCGCCTGAGCACAAGAGGTCCGTCACTGGCTTCAATGGGAGCAGGTGACTTTTCTACCTGCTCTTCCCAAAACAACAAACTGCAGCCACATGGAAGTGGTGCCAGCCAATGAGGTGGTGGGGGTGGTGGGAGTTGCCTGGCACCTGCTTGTGAACCAGTAGCCCTCAGGTGAGGGGCTTCTGCCTGCAGCCTCCCTAGCTGGCTGCCACACTGCAGAGCCGAGTCTTCAAAGAAGCCCCATGAATTGTCCCCTTAGGCCAAGCATTTGCTACGCAGGTGAGTGTTGCAAGAGGCCCCACCAATGGCGCAGGAGCCCACGGCTCTCTTCTCCCAAACCTGTTTGCCGCCAAGCCCAGGTGTTTCTCCCTAGAAGCGTCGAGGGCGAGTAGAACCACAGGTAATTCCCACCTGTATGCGCCCACTCAGCGCACCCACGTAACCATTCGGCACAATCCCCTCTCCCTCCTCGCCACGGATAAATACCTCTCAGTAGGGCAGAGCGGAGGCCACGCATGTTGTGAGGTCCTGGCATGTTTGTGTGGAGGGAGACATGACATGTGGGGGACAGAAAAAGCCATGCACACACACACACACACACAAACACGCACACACCATGTGCACGGAGCCGCAACAGGCAGACAGACACAGGAGCCCTCCCTGGGCTTGGAGACCGTCTTCTGTCTCAACTGTAGCGGTGTCCAAGAATATTCAGCCAAATTTTGACATCCGAATTCAAATCAAATGTCCAGAAATTTGAATGTAAACATTCAAATGAATTTCGAATTTTGGATTTATTCGTTTGAATTATCCGGACATTCGCACATGTACGGGTCCGTACACAACGCGTACTTATAGATACGCATCTTTCCCACAACCGTAAACATTTGTACGGATCCGTACGGGACGAAAACGGGTTGCATACGGGATAACTATGGGATGCTTTTCTCTGCTCCTCCCTGGGTTTTATTCACTTCTACCTGTGGGAGCAGGAAAGCCCAAATATCGGTGAGGGTGGGCAGAAGGAGGCCAAGGTGGGCCGCCGGACAGGGTAAAGCAGGGTGTGTGTTTATTTTTTAGGACATTTATATACCACTTCATCACCTTGAAAACCACTGACGCAGCTCACAATATAAAACTAAAAGCAAGGCAGCAAGCAGATAAATAACAACCAAGTATTAAAACAGACTTAAAACAGAACGGGGCGAGGAACGAGAAGAATATTTTCAGGGGGTCCCTAAAAAACATGACAGCAGGCGCCTCACAGACATCTGAGGGGAGAGCGTTACAGCAGGTCGGTGCCACCACCAAGAAAGCCCTGCCTGCTGTGGGATGCCAGAAGGGGTCTTTCGGTAACTGAGGGCGCCAGTTGGAGAGCCCCACAAGACGAACCCAGCAATCCTGCTGGCGTATCACAGGGCAGATGGTCCAGCGAGTACCCCGGCCCTAAATGGCAGAGGGTCTTCTATGCCAGGTATTAAAACCCTGACTCTGGCCCGGTAGTTGATAAACAACGGGTCTTAAACTGGGAGGCTCTAGCATGAGGATAGTGTGATTGCTCACCTAGTGGGGTGGGGGGTCATAGGCAAAAGCCCCCTCCCATGCCAATTTGCCACTGGAGCTTTGCAAAAGCCAGAAACTGTCCTGGGCGGGGGCATTCCACCTGTACCCCCACCAATCATTCGTCTCTGGCGCAGACGGAAGTGGCAGCTATCGGCTCCAGATGTGTTTGGCCAAGAGACCCTGGAAGTGTAATCCAGATGTTCCAAACCTGGGTTCTACCCAGTCCTCAGGTGGCATCTGAGCCCTAGGATAAGAACTGCCATGTTCGGTCACAGCGACAAAGACTGAGGTGCACAGAGCTCTCACATCGGCCCGCATGCAGGGGACTGACGCTCAAATATCACACCTGCTGGGCTGCGCAATTCTGCAAGGGGGCTCTGAGACAGCTGCGGCAAACAAACGCACCCCCTGCCGCCTCTAATGCATGCACGCGCATAGGCACACATGGGTGCCGTGGGTTCCGCCCACCGCCACTCAGGAAGCGCAGGGCTGCTGCTGGACGTGACCTTTGCCACAAAATGTGGATTGCACAGGAGCCCTGCTGCCTGGCTTCTTTGAGGGCGTTTTCAATGCGCGCACATTTTTGCAAGCTGGTCTAAGGGAACGTGGGAGGTAGAATTGTCCCAGGCAACTTGCCGAGGGGCTGAGATGGGTCGCTGTTCCCCCCCCCCCCCCGGGGAGCGCACGGCAGCCGCCACAGAAAGTGCAGTGCCAGACACAGACATACTCTCACGGCGCCAGAGCCGCCTTGTACGCACACAGCGACGCACCGACACACCGGCAGCCATGACGACCTGCAGCTGAGACACAGCTTGGTTCACAACGACAGACGCACAACTCCCGGCGCTCACAGGCTGCGTGTGCCCATGAGCGCGAGAACCCTCCTACTACGTGCGCCATCGTCTCCCACGCAGAAGGGGCCACGGGACACAGGCGCTCGGCGAAACGCTCCCGCCCGCTGAGCAGCAGCCACGGCCAACCATTCACCACCAAGACACCAATGAGGACAGGCAGCCCACGGGGACCGTGCTGCGGGTTCCGGCACACGGACGGGGGGGGGGGGGACACGCATGCTGCCCTGGTGGACTGCGGTGCCCACGGGGAGGGGGGGCTCTGTTTGCGGGCTGTGGGTGGGTGCGTGGGTGCGTGGCACAGGACGTGGGTGGCAGGGGTGGGCCGGGCCAGGTGCGCCCGCGGCGGCGGCGGCAGCGGCGGCAGGGCGGTGTCCCCTCTCCTGGCCGGGGCGCCCGCGCCTCCCCTTCCTACCTTCATGGGGGAGATGTGTGAGTGAGACACGTAGCCGTGGACGCTCTCGATCTGGGATAGGTTCTTCTCCGCCACGTGGACCAGCTCGGGGGCCTTTACCTGGTTGGGGAGGTGGGCGGGGCTGTGCTCCAGCGGGGGGCTGTCTTCATCTTGGTAACGATATTTCTGAAAGGGAAGAGGCAGAGCATCAGCGGATCTGACCCTGAGCCTCGCTCCCTGCACACCGATCCCCCCCCCCGGGGCCAGGAGGCCACTTCCCAGAAGCCTTTGCAAAAGGCAAGCCAATACTGCCAGCCTCCCCGACTTTACAGACGCCCACAAATGCAACAGGCTGGAGTTCAACAGGCGCAGAGAGACTTTTCACCTGCTCAGTTTCCGCCCTGCACGACAAAGGGAGCCAGGGAAAGATGGACAAGCCAACTCATCCCCCCTGCTTGCCTTTCTGCCTCCCCATCCAGTTGTGGGGCTTGCACTCAGCATCCTAGTGCTGGCTAAACCGGACGCAGGGGGACACTGGCCTTGTAAACCAAAGCCACGGGCCCAATCCTTCCCGAATCAAATCTGACTGCTTTTGCCCGTGCAAATCTTGGCTGCTGGGCCTCTAGCCAGCAGCCGGGTGGACCCGAAATAAAGAAGCAGAGCAGAGCGCCCTCTGCTGTACAAGGAGAGAGAAGACAGGCAGGAAAGGGCTTCAGGTGCGTCTCGCGCCCTGGGCAACAGAAACCGCTGGACAGTCGCTCCTGCGGTGCCCAGGGAAAGCCAGGAAGCTCCACCTTGCCACCTGGGGCTCTCCAGGTGTTCTTAATCGTCAGCGCCCACCAGTCTCTGCTAGGACAGAGTTGGAGGCCAAATGGCTATCCTGAAGACCCAAACATCTGGAGGGCACAGAGATGGCGGGAGGGCTGCTCGGCTATGGCCTTCGAGGTGTCCACAGGCTGCGGCCCACGGCATTCTGGGCCACAGGGCTGAGCCCCCGGCGTAGCGAAGTCCTGGTGTTTCGGCCCCTGCAAGGTTGCCAGCCGAACTGCAATTCCCAGCTTTGAGGAAACCACGGATGTCCAACAGGTAAAACCAGAGGTCCCTTATAAGGCAGGTGTGGCCAAAAGAACGGTGCCTGGTGGACCCTCCATTGTCCGCAGCTGACTCGTGGCATTTCTGGCTTGGGGAGATCGGCAGCCCACTGACCACGGGCAGCCCCCAGGCTGACCTGTGACCAGTCAGTCCCTGCTGCTTAAGCCTGACCCACCTCACAAGGTTGGTTGTTGTGGAGATTTCATCAAAGGGAAAACACTGCCTGGCATACGTCTGCCACCAAGAGCAGTGATGGCTAGTTTGAAAAAAAATCTGTTTTAGCACCTCATCCCAAGCAAGAAGCAACCTGACCAGCCTTTAGCTCCTGGAACGATGGTGAATGCCAGGGAAAGCCATGACTGAATGCCTCTGGGGACATGCAGAGTGCTTTTTGCAGCTCTCCATTCAAAACTGAGATGAGAACTCATCCCAAAGAAGGCCGGAGGGAAGAAGAAGCAGGGCTGGCCTTTTTTACCCCACTTTTCTCACCTACTTAAGAGGACTCTAAGCTGCTGGCAAACCTTCTGTTCTTCTCCCCACAACAAACACCCTGTGGGGTAGGTGAGCTGTGAGAGCTCAGAAGAGAGCTATGACTAGCCCAAGGTCATCCAGCTGGCTTTGTGGAGGAGAGCGGAATCAAAGCCGGTATTCCAAGATAAGACTCCAGCTCCTTAACCACTAGGCGAAACTGGCTCACATCTACTGCTCCAAACTTTAAGTCTGGAGGGGGGCCACACAGGCCGAAGCAGCAGATGCAAGAAGGAAAGTCCCAGGAATTGGCCTCAATGCTGAAATAAATGCAGTGTGGTCAGCGGGGGGCAACCCCCCCCCTGCCTGCGCCCTGCCTTCCTCCGTGTGGTTCACCTCCTGCCAAGCACCCATTAGCCGCAGCGGAAGGAGCGGAGAAAGCAGGCATCCGTCCAAACCAACCCCTTTCCGGGCACCTGACTTTCCTCTGGGTTCCCTTCCCACAGTGAAAGTAACCTGCCGTTGCTTTTACGGGGAACTGTATTCAGGAGGCAAAGCAGCAAGTTTTTATGTGCCCTCCGGCTGGCAGAGTGCCCGATAAATGCCGACAACACAGAGAATAAAGAAGAATAGTTGGCTATCAGGTAGACCCAGCAGCGATCCCTTCCCCGCGCCAACGGCTTCTTCCGCAATCACAATCCAGGTCTCTCATGCGGAGGCACTGAGAAACTGGCTAGCTGGGACCAGAGGCCTATTTGCACTACGGCCTCTAGTGCACAATTAGTGAACCTCTGGTGAAGAGCACACGCACCCGGAGCAGGCTATTACAACCTCCAAGCGTGCCTACCTCACAAGAAGGGCACTGATAGCCGATTAGGTGTGGAGCGTGAAATTGTGACCATCAACGTTGACCAGCGCCAGGGGCGAGAGCGTTCGCTCTTCTTCCGCTGTTCCGGGGTCTTCTGAGGTGCCCAAACATAGACGCAACTGCGTGTGCGCAGAACGTCCACGCACATGCAGTCGCAGAGGGCGCCACAGCGACACTGGCGGCATCCAGAGGAAGACCGGGCCCCGGACTGAATAAGTATTTGATTGCAGGGGGAAGGATTGGCCAAAGTTGACCAGTGCTCCAAGTGCGCGCGCTAGTCAACGTTGGTTCATTGCGCTCCTTTCCCGGCCGGCGGGTGAGAAGGAAAGTCCAAAAACGCAACTGGTTGTGCGCCCTTGGTGCGGAAATCTATGCAGAACACAGCAGCTGGACGCAGGATGGGTACCTGTGGCGGGACACACATCACGGCAGGCACCTGTTTGCTACTGAGCCCAATTCAGGGGTTGATGCTAACAAAGAAAGCCCTAAATGCCTCAGACCCTGGGTACCTGAAGGAGGAGGAGAAGAAGAATAAGAAGAAATTTTGCTTTTCTACCCCACTTTTCTCACCAATTTATGGGGACTCAAAGTTGCTGGCAAACCTTCTATTCTTCTCTCCACCACAGAAACAATGTGAGGTAGATAGGGCTGTGAGAGCTCAGAAGAGAGCTGTGACTAGCCCAAGGTTACCCAGCTGGCTTCATGGAGGAAGAAGAAGAGTTGGCTTTTCTACCCCATTTTTCTAACCCGTTTAAGGCACCTCAAAGTGGCTGACAAAGCTTCTGTTCTCCCCACAACAGACAGCCTGTGAGACAGGTGGGGCTGTGGGAGCTCAGAAGAGAGCCGTGACTAGCCCAAGGTCACCCAGCTGGCTTCATGGAGGAGTGCAGTATCAAACCTGGTATTCCTAGATAAGAGTCTGGCGCCCTTACCACAAGACCAAACGGGCTCTCAGGAGCGCTTTCCTCCATATGGTCCTGCCTGGAAACCGAGATCGCTGGAAGGGGGCCGTCTTGTAGTCCCTCCTCTCTCAGGTGAGACGCAAGAGGGCCTTCTCTGTGGCGGCCCCCCTGACTTTGGAATTACCTCCTTCCGCTTCTTGGCGCCTGGTTAAAACCGGCCTCTTCACCCAGGCTTTTGATGTTTAACCCCCACTGGGTGTTGTCCTGCCAGGGACAGTGGGAGGGTGGGCTTTATTCTAAGTCTGCACTGGGCCTTACCCTGGTTATATCCTGGAAGAGGGACCCTCCACGGGCATGCAGCAATGAGCCAGTGTGGTCTAGTGGTTAGGGAGCCGGACTCTTATCTGGGAATACTGGGTTTGATTCCCCCCCTCCCAATGAAGCCAGCTGGGTGACCTTGGGCGAGTCACAGCTCTCTTCTGAGCTCCCATAGCCCCACCTACCTCACAGGGTGTCTGTTGTGGGGAGAAGAACGGAAAGTTTGTCAGCTGCTTTGAGTCTAATGGGTGAGAAATGTGGGGTAGAAAAGCCAATTCTTCTTCTTCTTCTTCCTCCTCTTACCCGAGATGCAAAGCCAAGCAGGAACCCAAGACCAGCCTCCCCCCTGCAAACTGCCCAGGAGGAGGAGAAAGCCATTAAGGCTGATGCCTGACAGCACCCAGCAGAAGAGCCACCGAAGCCTTCAAGAACACGGTCCAACTGGGAGCTTTTAAGAGGCGCAGCAGAGGAGCGCAAGGCTGGCGGGGTGGGGGGTGGGGGTGGAAGGTAATTGCAGCTAGAGAAAACAATCAGGGCGGGGTGAGTTCCGCAAGGAACACCGTGTGGCAGCCACTGGACCAGTGGCACGCTAGCCCCGGGAGATGCCCACGGCCAGTGGTGTAGGCCTCCCCCATCCTGCTTGGCCACAGGCCCTGGGGGCCAAGGGGCAGCTGACCACTAGAGGCTGCTGCTGCTGCTGCTGCTGGGGATGCTACAGGTGGGCCTGGATACCGGCGGGTTATGCGGCCACTTTGGGGTGTCCTGTGTGGGGGTCCCTCTTGGGGGCGGCAAGGCAGAGGGTCTGGCCTGTGGTGGAGGTCAAGAAATGGGTGAGCAGGCATGGGTCCCGGGGCTCTCCAAAAGGTCGGGTATTAGAGCTGAAGGAGCGGTTCCAAAAAACCTAAAGCGCTGGCTGGGGGAGAAGGCTGGGCTGTGGGTTCCCACTGAGGCTGAGAGGGGAAAACAAGGATGCTGACCACAGCTATGGAGTCCCCACCTCAGCATGAAATGCCTGGGCGTCACTTGCCCAACACAGGGGGTCTTGGTGGCTTTGGGGCAGGATGGCTGCCTATCCCTCTGGGAACAGCAAGGGGTGGGCCTCTGAAGACCACCAGCCCGGAGAAAATAAGAAGAGTTGGCTTTTCTACCCTGCTTTTCTCTTCTTTTTAAGGCGACTCAAAGCGGCTGACAAACCTTCTGTTCCTGTCCCCACAACATACACCCTATGGGGCTGTGAGAACTCAGAAGAGAGCTGTGACTAGCCCAAGGTCACCCAGGCGGAGGCTTCATGGAGGAGTGTGAAATCAAACCCGGTATTCCCAGATTAGAGTCTGGCACCTTAACCACAAGGCCAAACTGGCTCATAGAAGAAGAGATGCTTTTTATACCCCACTTGTCTCACCCTTAACAGAACTCAAAGCAGCTGACAAACTTTCTGTTCTTCTCCCCACAACATACACCCTATGGGGCTGTGAGAACTCAGAAAGAGAGCTGTGACTAGCCCAAGGTCACCCAGCTGGCTTCATGGAGGAAGAATAAGAGTTGGCTTTTCTCCCTTAATTTTCTCACTCATTTAAGTGGACTAAAAATAGCTGACAAACCTTCTGTTCTTCTCCCCACCACAGACACTCTGTGAGGCAGATGAAGCTGTGAGAACTCCGAAGATAGCTGTGACTAGCCCAAGGTCAACCAAATGGCTTCATGGTCATGTTGACTAGTTGATGTTGGTTCATCGGGCTATTTTCCCCTTCAGTGGACAGGAAGGAAAGTGTGAAATCACCCCTGGAGAGAAACTCAAATGCTTCCAGGTGAGGAGCAGGTGAGTCCTCACCAAGGTGAAATTCACCTGCCTCCATCCTGCTCAGGGGTTGCACAGAGAACCATGAACCAGAGGACCCCCACGTGCCTCACCCCCCCCCTTGCTGCAAAGCCTGCTGGGAAGAAAGGCAGATAGGCTGGGTAAGGGGAAGCCGATGGAGGCAGGTGAGTTTCACCTTTCATTTTGGCCGGCACCCAGGTGCCCCTCGCCTGTGTAGAAGGCCAGGCTTGAAAGTTTGTCAGGGCTTGCAAATCTAGCCTTCCTGGGAACTTTTGTATGCTGTGGACAGTAGAATAATTCAAGTTCAATTTAATCAAAGCATTCAATACATTAACTTGTATTTTCAATGCAGTGTTGCTATAAATTGATATTCATTTTTTAGCTGTTGTAGTTTGTTCATGTTTTCCTTATAGAATTAGGCATTTAGGGTGATTTTGGAATGGGCTCATAACAAATCAGAATTTTCCCATTAAAATTAACAGAATAACTGATTTCGTTACAGCATTAAGAACCTAATAAGAGCCCTGCTGGATCAGGCCACAGCCCATCCAGTCCATAATAACATAAGAGGAGCCCTGCTGGATCAGGCCACAGCCCATCTAGTCCATAAGAACCTAAGAGGAGCCCTGCTGGATCTGGCCACAGCCCATCTAGTCCGTAAGAACCTAAGAGGAGCCCTGCTGGATCAGGCCACAGCCCATCTAGTCCATAAGAACGTAAGAGGAGCCTTGCTGGATCTGGCCACAGCCCATCTAGTCCATAAGAACCTAAGAGGAGCCTTGCTGGATCTGGCCACAGCCCATCTAGTCCATAAGAACCTAAGAGGAGCCCTGCTGGATCAGGCCACAGCCCATCTAGTCCATAAGAACCTAAGCGGAGCCTTGCTGGATCTGGCCACAGCCCATCTAGTCCATAAGAACCTAAGAGGAGCCCTGCTGGATCAGGCCACAGCCCATCTAGTCCATAAGAACCTAAGAGGAGCCCTGCTGGATTAGGCCACAGCCCATCTAGTCCATAAGAACCTAAGAGGAGCCCTGCTGGATCGGGCCACAGCCCATCTAGTCCATAAGAATCTAAGAGGAGCCCTGCTGGATCAGGCCACAGCCCATCTAGTCCATAAGAACCTAAGAGGAGCCCTGCTGGATCAGGCCACAGCCCATCTAGTCCGTAAGAACCTAAGAGGAGCCCTGCTGGATCTGGCCACAGCCCATCTAGTCCGTAAGAACCTAAGAGGAGCCCTGCTGGATCAGGCCACAGCCCATCTAGTCCATAAGAACCTAAGAGGAGCCTTGCTGGATCTGGCCACAGCCCATCTAGTCCTTAAGAACCTAAGAGGAGCCCTGCTGGATCAGGCCACAGCCCATCTAGTCCATAAGAACCTAAGAGAAGCCCTGCTGGATCAGGCCACAGCCCATCTAGTCCATAAGAACCTAAGAGGAGCCCTGCTGGATCAGGCAACAGACCATCTAGTCCATAAGAACCTAAGAGGAGCCCTGCTGGATCTGGCCACAGCCCATCTAGTCCGTAAGAACCTAAGAGGAGCCCTGCTGGATCAGGCCACAGCCCATCTAGTCCATAAGAACCTAAGAGGAGCCCTGCTGGATCAGGCCACAGCCCATCTAGTCCATAAGAACCTAAGAGGAGCCTTACTGGATCTGGCCACAGCCCATCTAGTCCATAAGAACCTAAGAGGAGCCCTGTTGGATCAGGCCACAGCCCATCTAGTCCATAAGAACCTAAGAGGAGCCCTGCTGGATCAGGCCACAGCCCATCTAGTCCATAAGAACCTAAGAGGAGCCTTGCTGGATCTGGCCACAGCCCATCTAGTCCATAAGAACCTAAGAGGAGCCCTGCTGGATCAGGCCACAGCCCATCTAGTCCATAAGAACCTAAGAGGAGCCCTGCTGGATCAGGCCACAGCCCATCTAGTCCATAAGAACCTAAGAGGAGCCCTGCTGGATCAGGCCACAGCCCATCTAGTCCATAAGAACCTAAGAGGAGCCCTGCTGGATCGGGCCACAGCCCATCTAGTCCATAAGAACCTAAGAGGAGCCCTGCTGGATCGGGCCACAGCCCATCTAGTCCATAAGAACCTAAGAGGAGCCCTGCTGGATCTGGCCACAGCCCATCTAGTCCATAAGAACCTAAGAGGAGCCCTGCTGGATCAGGCCACAGCCCATCTAGTCCATAAGAACCTAAGAGGAGCCTTGCTGGATCTGGCCACAGCCCATCTAGTCCATAAGAACCTAAAAGGAGCCCTGCTGGATCTGGCCACAGCCCATCTAGTCCATAAGAACCTAAGAGGAGCCCTGCTGGATCAGGCCACAGCCCATCTAGTCCATAAGAACCTAAGAGGAGCCCTGCTGGATCTGGCCACAGCCCATCTAGTCCATAAGAACCTAAGAGGAGCCCTGCTGGATCGGGCCACAGCCCATCTAGTCCATAAGAACCTAAGAGGAGCCTTGCTGGATCTGGCCACAGCCCATCTAGTCCATAAGAACCTAAGAGGAGCCCTGCTGGATCTGGCCACAGCCCATCTAGTCCATAAGAACCTAAGAGGAGCCCTGCTGGATCGGGCCACAGCCCATCTAGTCCATAAGCACCTAAGAGGAGCCCTGCTGGACCAGGCCACAGCCCATCCAGTCCATAAGAACCTAAGAGGAGCCTTGCTGGATCTGGCCACAGCCCATCCAGTCCATAAGAACCTAAGAGGAGCCCTGCTGGATCAGGCCACAGCCCATCTAGTCCATAAGAACCTAAGAGGAGCCCTGCTGGACCAGGCCACAGCCCATCCAGTCCATAAGAACCTAAGAGGAGCCTTGCTGGATCTGGCCACAGCCCATCCAGTCCATAAGAACCTAAGAGGAGCCCTGCTGGATCAGGCCACAGCCCATCTAGTCCATAAGAACCTAAGAGGAGCCCTGCTGGACCAGGCCACAGCCCATCCAGTCCAGCATCCTGTCGCACGCAGTGGCCCACCAGTTGCCCATTGGCATCTCAAGCAGAGACAAGGGCAAACCTTCTCCTGCTGTTGAATCCCTGGAAATAGCCTCGAGAGGCATGATCCTGCCTGTCTCTCCAACCTGGAGGTGGTACCCAGGCATCCATTCTAATAGCCATTGATATGCCTACCGTCCATGAATTAAGAAAAGCCCTGCAGGATCAAGCCACACAGCCCATCTAGTCCAGCATCCGCCTCACACAGTGGCCCCCCAGTTGCTTCTGGGCATCTCAAGCTGAAGACAAAGGCAAAACCTTCACCTGCTCTCCACTCCCTGCAAATGACCTGGAGAGACCGGGGGATATACCTGGGCAGCCATTAATGCACCTGTTTGCCTGGAAAAATAAGGTTTTGCTATAAGGAAGCAATTAAGTACAGATTAAAAGAAAGAGTGTTTTCTTGTTTCCATGGCTACAACCCTTGGGCTGAACAGAGATAACATGGAAGAAGAAGCAGTCCTGACTTCCATCCCTGCAAACAGCTCTGCAAGATCAGACCAAACTGGGCCCAGCGACCCATTAGTCCTCCGTCTCCTGGGGGGCGCTCCCAGTCGGTGGCTGTTCAGAGCCCTCACTGTCTCCTCTACCCCTTTGCCTCAGTTTCCCCAAAATCCACCTGCCCCCACAGTCTTTTGCTGTCACATAAGACATGCTCCCACATAAAGAGGAGGTATTGGATAGGTGGTGATTTCAGGTCGAGAAGCGATGGAGAGATATTTTAACACACTAATGACAAAGAAAACTTCACAGCTTCCGCTGCTCCAAGAAAGTCTACGAGCTTTTCCTTCGCTCCACATCAGGGTTTACTTTAGGGTGGCGACCGAAATGGGCAGAAAATTCAGGTTCAGCACAACGCAAAGACTGGAGACCTCCATCTGGCCCCTGCTTTTTTCCTACAGAAAAGCCCCTTTCTAGACTACATCTCTCTTAGAATCAGAGAACCACAGAGTTGGAAGAGACCTCCAGGGGTCATCCAGTCCAACCCTCTGCCCAATGCAGGATTTCCTAAACCATCCCAGACAGATGTTGGTCCGGCCTCTGCTTGAAGACCTCCAGCGAAGGAGAACCCACCACCTCCCCTGGCAACCTGTTCCACTGACTGATCGCCCTCACTGTCAGAAAGTTTTTCCTAATATCTAATCTGCATTGACTCCCTTGAAGTTCCATCCTGTTGTTTCTAGTCCTCCCATCTTGTGCAAGTGAGAATAGGGACGATCCCTCTGCACTGTGACGGCCCTTCAGATACTTGAAGACCACGCAACATCTGGGCAGGTACATCTGCACTGGCAGGAGGCGGCACTTACAGCCTACAAGCACCCACTGCCTGCCCAGATGTTGACCAATCATAAACTAGCGCTGGCACACCACACGCAATCTAACCTCAGCCAAATCCTTGCCTGAGGCGTCCAGCGGTGACCATCCGCACCTTTTCAGCGCAAAAGGGGCTATCGGACCTGCCGCGCAAGCATGCCGGCAGATCCAATGGCCCGACGCGACTGCGCTTGGGCAGAGCCTCAGCATGGCTGTAGCGATGGTGCCGGCGCACGTGGAGTTGCGCAGGACGCCAGATTCAAGATGGCGGCGCCCAGCAGTGGATCAGACACGCAACCGTCTCTGGTAAGTGACCGATCGCGTGTGGACTTGGCTACAGTGGAGAAACGTTTGGCTGTCCTGCAGCTTCCCTATCCATGGGACGGGAAAGCAAGTGCCCAATGGCCCCCTGGGTTGATATTGCTTACGCAGCAGTTTTGCAAAGACAATGATGTCCTTGGTGTCAGCAAAAAAAGGATACTGAATTTTTAATCAAAAAATCTTAAATGTGGCTATCAGATGGACAACCAAAACAAAGAGAGGGGGAAAAGTGAGCTTCCAACTCTCTACTCCCTGTGTTGGTCAGTAGCTCCTGGTCCCGTGACTTAAAATTTTTCAGTGATTCATTCCTATGAAAACTCGCCATTAAGTAGGGAGGTACACGAACCTTCTTTTGTGTGGTTCGGTTCGAGTCAATCCAAATCACAACGGTAACAAACTGGTTCATTCCAAGCCTCAAACCAGTTTGGCAGTTCATCAAACCGACTAATTACACTTTTAACCATTTTAAATACTTCAAAAGCGGCAAGAAATAGTGGCAAACCAGCTCCGTTTCAAACTGGTTTAAGCGTGAATTGGAGGGTGGTCCACAGGGAGTAGTTTCACCTCCCCCCTCCCATTCAAATTGATCCCTCAAACAAGCAGGAAGATCAGTTTGATTTGCCAGTTTGGCCTAGTGGTTAGGGAGCTGGCCTCTAATTTGGGGAAAGTGGGTTTGATTCCACACTCCTCCACAAAGCCAGCTGGGTGACCTTGAGCTAGTCGCAGCTCTCGAACAGAGGGGGCGTTCTCACCAGCAGGGCACGTATGGAAAGCAATGGCACACTAGAAGTTGCAAGCATTTTGAATGAACATCTGGTTGGCCTTCTTGCTTGCAAAACCGGGCACCATGTTGCCAACACAGAATGTTCCAAGGAGTTCAAGGGACAGACTCAGTGTAGCCCTTTTGAGAAAAATGCAGACAAGTTGGGGTGTGGGAAATGGGTGGTTTTTTGGGGGCCCTTTTTGCCATGATGAAGGAACCAGCCTGGTCATTAAAAACTGGCCCAGTACCTGCAGAAATGGCAAGACAAATTCAGGAAAGGCAGGTGTATCAACGGCTACCAGAATGGATGCCCAGGTAGATCCTCCAGGCTGGGGAGACAGGCAGGAGGCCTCTGAAGGCCATTTGCTGGGAGATTTGAGAGCAGAAGGTTTGCCCTTGTCTCTGCCGGAGATGCCCATGAGCAACTGGTGGGTCACTGTTTGAGGCAGGATGCTGGACTGGATGGGCTGTGGCCTGATCCAGCAGGACTCCTCTCAGGTTCTTATGGACTGGATGGGCTGTGGCCTGATCCAGCAGGGCTCTTCTTAGGTTGTTATGAACTAGATGGGCTGTGGCCGGATCCAGCAGGACTCCTCTTAGGTCTTATGGACTAGATGGGCTGTGGCCTGATCCAGCAAGGTTCCTCTTAGGTTCTTATGGACTAGATGGGCTGTGGCCTGATCCAACAGGGCTCCTCTTAGGTTCTCATGGACCAGATGGGCTGTGGCCTGATCCAGCAGGGCTCCTCTGAGGTTCTTATGGACTAGATGGGCTGTGGCCTGATCCAGCGGGGCTCCACTTAGGTTCTTATGGACTGGATGAACTGCGGCCTGATCCAGCAGGGCTCCTCTTATATTTTTATGTTAATCATTAAGAATATCCAGGGCCATCCATTTTACACACACTGCTTCGAGATTATGTTTTAATGGGAAGCAGTGCATAACTATTTTAAAGAAAATAAAGAAAATAAAGTGAACGTTCATCTGCATTGTGGGCTGTAGTTCAGCAAAACTTACACCATAGGGCTTGCTATAGTTCTTCCAAAAAACAGCCTAACGGCCGCTAAACCATAGATCTGCCTCTGCTTTCTGGCTGTATTTCCCAGGATCTTGCTAGAGTCTCCAAGGCCCTGGTCACACCTGTATGAGACAGGATGCCCTATTCATAATTCAAACTGAGGTCCTACCAGCTCTGTTCACACCTAGATTGTTATAGGTCTCCCTCCGACCATCCTCGCTCACGCCTTTCTCCGCCATCCACCTGAGCCGCCTCCATGGAACTCTTGGCTCCACCCCTTTCGCTGCGTCAAATCTACCTCCTTTCTGATTGGATGCCATTGTGTCACTCACGGGTTTGCGGTTCTTTTTAAAGCCTGCTTCCCCCACCTCCTCGCCCCCTTCCTTTTTTAAATGCTTTTCTTCTCTGCACAATTTTTAAAAATAATAATAAGAATAATAAATTTGTGGGAAAACGCCAGCTAGAAAGCGGAATCATACAGATAAACTGCGGGGAGAAAGGGAGGGGCCTCACGAACTCCGCGCGGGCCTTTCTCCCCTGGACATTGGCCAAAAGGAAAACCTGGACCCACCCTCCACAGCACGGTTCAGCCTCCTTTAGCCTGTCCTATTCTCCACTGCAGCCGCTCACCAATGAGGAAGTGAAGACGGCCTAAGATGCCGGGATGGGCCGACTCCTCCAGAAAAGAGCATTCCGGTTAGAACGATCGGATGGGGATAAACCGGCTTGGAAGACAGGCTGAATAAAAATAAAGTGAGTAATGCAACCAGAAGATGACCTGAAGTCATCCTAAACAAGCGGTGTGACCAGGGTCCAAGGCTGCATCCTCCCCCCCCCCCCCATGCAGCCTGGAAGGGGTCCCAGACCAGCACGGTCCTTGCACACCCATGTTACCCAATGGGTATGGGGGCTGGACAAGAGCCAGCAAGCCCCAGAGGTGGGTAAATCATCCTGAGGGCACCTCCAGGCGCTCAGAGGTTGCATTGGGTTTTCAAAAACCTAGGCTTATTCCGGCACTATATTGGGACTGCCACAGGTATCAGTCCCTACAGAGTCTTGGGATAAAGAGAGAAAACCCTGGGAGATCCTGGCTCCAGGAAGAGCAACGCTGAACCCAGCTTTTCTCACACAGCAATGTTACCCACCTTGTCTGGCCTGCTGAAAATACCCACTGCGGACGGGTGGAGGCAAAATCTGGCTGAAAATACCCACTGCGCAAACACAGGGCCAGGTGCCTACACAGTTCCGGGTATTTTGCGCCATTGGATGCCCTGTTGAGAGGTGCCCTAGACAAGCTAAGGGCCCCATCCTGTGCTGCGATTTCCAACTTGGAGGGGCAGTGAGAGGGACCTGGGGAGTTTGAACAAAGCCCTGCATTTTCCTCTCGCTGTTTGGAGACAAACCTCTCCCATTCTGCCCGCTCTGCACAGGTGTGGCGCCAAATGGAGGCCAATGCTGAGGCTATTTGGGGCACAACTGGACAGGCTGCCTTTGCAACTGGAGACCTTGGTGCTTTTAAGGTCCCTGGTCCTGAACAAGGCAAGGGGGCGAGGGGGCAACCTGTGGGTGCCTATGCCAACTCTTTTAAGCCTTGAAGGCCCTGATGCCACTGAAATGAGGACCCAGTCTAAGCCTTCAGGGTCATAATATCTCTACTGCCAAAAGGCACCGGATTGACCAAGAAACAGGGAAGGAACAGGTCAGGGCACCCCAATTCAAAAAGACGTTGACAAACTAGAGCAAGTCCAAAGGAGGGCGACCAAGATGGTGACTGGTCTGGAAACCAGATCCTACGAGGAAAGGTTGAAGGATCTAGGAATGTTCAGCCTGCAGAAGAGAAGACTGAGAGGGGACATGATGGTGGTCTTCAAGTCTCTGAAGGGACGTCACAGTGCAGAGGGATCGTCCCTGTTCTCACTTGCACAAGATGGGAGGACTAGAAACAACAGGATGAAACTCCAAGGGAGTCAATACAGATTAGATATTAGGGAAAACTTCCCGACAGTGAGGGCGATCAGTCCGTGGACTAGGTTGCCACGGGAGGTGGGGGGTTCTCCTTCGCTGGAGGTCTCCAAGCAGAGGCTGGACCCACTGTACATCTGTCTGGGACGGTTTAGGAAATCCTGCACTGAGCAGCGGGTTGGACTAGATGACCCTGGGGGTCCCTTCCAACTCTATGACTCTGTGATTCAAACCTGGCTACCACAAGAGTATCTTAGATTTCCAACGCAATTATCTTCAAATGAGCAATTCTCCCTGTTCATTTTCTTCTCTCCTGTAAACGTAACGCAAACACTACAAGGCCACCTAGCCGCAATGGGCTGACTGGGAACCCTGCCAGCAGCCCAGAACCGCTCTTTGAGTCACACGTTAGGGGGGAGGTTCTCTGGCGGAGCAGAGAGGCCCAGGTCAGAGCCAGCGACATCGGGGTCTGGAGCTGATCAGCAGCTCTGGCTGAGCACATGAAACCCTGTACCGCCAAAGTGCTTAGCACAGACTTCTCCTCCCTCCCAGACGTGGACATGTGGGAAGAAGCAAACGCAAGCAGAAAAGACCAGAGGCCTATTTGCGCATGACTAGGGAACTTCTGGGAAGAGCATCCGCACCTTGAGGAGCCTGTTACAGCCTCCAGGCGCCCCCTCCCTTTCCAGAAGTGCCCTAATCATGCACTAGGCATGGAGCCACAAGATCATGCTCCACACCTTTACTAACTGTACCCAGTCACTTACTTAGCATGTCCAGGCAGTGGCCATTCGCACCTCTTACGGTGCTCCGGGGCTCATCTGAGGTGCTGCGTGAGGGTGCTGGCACCTCAGATGAGCATAAACGCTATTGCGACTGCGCAGAGCGTCACGTCGTCAGGTTGATGGCGCATGCGCAGTTGGGCAGGGCACTGCAACCAAAATGGCGGCACCCTGAAGAGGACCAGCCAGGCAAGAAAATCACGGTAGGTGTTCGATCGCAGGTGGCGGTGGCGGAAAGGGTAATGTTGACTAATGCTTCAAGTCCGAGCATTTGTCAATGTTGCTTCATCTTGCTCCTTTCCTGCCCAGCAGATGGGAAATTGCCTCAAGAACATCAGGCCAACAGCAAATCCCCGGAGATCTATGCATGTCCGGAATTGGCTGGGCACTGAGGGCGGCCAGTGGTATGGACACCTCCACACCATATCTGTGGCAAGGATATGGAAGTGGTTTGCCAAGACGTCCACCTGGAGAGAGCCAGGAATCAGATCCGTGGCTTTTTGCGCAAGGGAGCCTCCATGGTCCACTCTGGCCTACAGTCGCCTGTAACGCCGGGATCTCCCACTAGCCAAGCGGCTAGGATCTTTGGGGAGCTGCCTCAGAGAGGGTCATGTTGCCTTGCCAGGAGCGAAGGTGTGGGGAACCTTCATCATATAAGTTGACTGAAGCAGAGACCGCAAGCGAAAATGCAAGGAGAGGCGGCAAAATGCATGCCTTCCCCATACTGCCTGCCTGCCCTGTGAAGAGCCCCCAAGGCCCACTTTGTGCCCTATGGGGTGTGAAGTCAGAGCGCTGATTGTGCGGTACAGCTTGTAAAACCAGGCAAACGTCACGTTGAAAAGCAGCCCTGGCTTCATCTGTGAGCCGGTTTGGTTAAGTGCTTAGGGAGCCAGACTCTTATCTGGGAACACCAGGTTTGATTCCGCTATCCTCCAATCAGCCAGCTGGGTGACCTTGGGCTAGTCACAGATTCCTCCTGAGCTCTCACAGCCCCACCCACCTCACAGGAAGTTCTGTTGTGGGAAGAAGAATAGAAGCTGTGTCAGCCTCTTTGAGTCCCGTTAAGGGAAAAGGACAGAAGGTTTGTCAGCAGCTTTGAGTCCCTTTAAGGGAGAAGAATAGAAGCAGGATAGAAAAGCCAACTCTTATTCTTTGAGGCATGAAACTACAGCAGTGAAGGGAACCTGGATCACAAAATGGTTGAAAAAATGAACTTTTTCAGCTTCTGAGTGTGAAAGGAAATCGTAGCAATATAAGGAGCTCTGCTGGATCAGGCCACAGCCCGTCTAGTTCTGCATCCCATTTCACACAGTGGCTCACCATTTGCTCCTAGCATCTCAAGCAGAAGACAAAGGCAAAACCTTCAGCTGCTCTAGTCCATAAGAACCTGAGAGGAACCCCACTGGATCAGGCCACAGCCCACCTTGTCCATAACAACCTAAGAGGAGCCCTGCTGGATCAGGCCACAGCCCATCTAGTCCATAAGAACCTAAGAGGAGCCCTGCTGGATCAGGCCACAGCCCATCTAGTCCATAAGAACCCCAGAGGAGCCCTGCTGGATCAGGCCACAGCCCATCTAGTCCATAAGAACCTCAGAGGAGCCCTGCTGGATCAGGCCACAGCCCATCTCGTCCATGAGAACCTAAGAGGAGCCCTGCTGGATCAGGCCACAGCCCATCTAGTCCATAAGAACCTAAGAGGAGCCCTGCTGGATCAGGCCACAGCCCATCTCGTCCATGAGAACCTAAGAGGAGCCCTGCTGGATCAGGCCACAGCCCATCTAGTCCATAAGAACCCAAGAGGAGCCCTGCTGGATCAGGCCACAGCCCATTTGGTCCATAAGAACCTAAGAGGAGCCCTGCTTGATCAGGCCACAGCCCATCTAGTCCATAAGAACCTAAGAGGAGCCCTGCTGGATCAGGCCACAGCCCATCTAGTCCATAAGAACCCCAGAGGAGCCCTGCTGGATCAGGCCACAGCCCATCTCGTCCATGAGAACCTAAGAGGAGCCCTGCTGGATCAGGCCACAGCCCATCTAGTCCATAAGAACCTAAGAGGAGCCCTGCTGGATCAGGCCACAGCCCATCCCGTCCATGAGAACCTAAGAGGAGCCCTGCTGGATCAGGCCACAGCCCATCTTGTCCATAAGAACCTAAGAGGAGCCCTGCTGGATCAGGCCACATCCCATCCAGTCCATAAGAACCTAAGAGGAGCCCTGCTGGATCAGGCCACAGCCCATCCAGTCCATAAGATCCTAAGAGGAGCCCTGCTGGATCAGGCCACAGCCCATCCAGTCCATAAGAACCTAAGAGGAGCCCTGCTGGATCAGGCCACAGCCCATCTAGTCCAGCCTCCCGTCCCACACAGTGGCCCACCAGTTGCCCATGGGCATCTCAACAGAGACAAGGCAAACCTTCTCCTGCTCTCCAATCCGAGCCAGTGGCCTTAGACATCCAGTATTCCCAGATAAGCGTCCGGCTCCTTAATCACTAGACCAAACTGCCCCCTCCAGTCCAGAAGTCACATGACTCTCTAGATTACCGGGGGGGGGGCGAATTGCTGCTCCAGAAGGCGGAGTGACCCCCTCGCGAGGGAAACCAATTCGGGAAGCAGAATCCAAATTGCACTCGCGGATCCCGAGAGAAGCGCATCGGCGGCGCATCTCCATCCACAGAGAGTCGGAGGGAAGGGGAGGAGAATGCAGCCGCTCCCCAGGTTTCCTGGAAGGGCCCCGGGGGCCACTAATCCCCTAGTGAAGGGGCGTCCCGAATGACGGGGGGGGCAAAGTCACCCGTGGGGGGTGGTGGAGGCGCACTTGCAACCCCCCTCCTATGATCTCCAGATGTTCCTTCATTTCTTTTCCTGCCCCTGAACGTCGATGGTGGCTGAGAGGGGGGATGCGGGGGGGGGGGGGGCTCGGGGGGCGCGCGCACGTGCGAAGCCGCTGGCCAAGGCGGAGCGGCGGTCAACCTCTGGCCCGCCAGGTGCTGCTGGACTCTAACTCCCATGAGCCCTGCCAGGCCAGCCGCTAGCAAGGCATGATGGGAGCCGCAGTTCGGCAACAACGGGGGGGGGGGGGAAAGAGGCAGCGTCTGGCCACTACTAGCACCAAGGCCAGCGCCCCTGCCCCTTGTGTGTGGGGGGGGGCATGACATTGCCCCCCCGGCCTTCCTCCCCGCCGCGGCGTCCAGGGGCAGCAAGGATTTCCCCGGGCATCCGCAGCAACGGGTCAAGGGTCGGGAGAGACCCTCTTGCGTGGGGGGGGGGTTGGGTTTTGCACGAGCGCAACTCACTCCCCCCCCCCGCCTCCTCCTCCAATGCTCGGCATCACTCTCCTCCCCATCGGGACACATCCACCGCTGGCCCGCGCAGAACAGCCCTGTGTGCCCCCATCTCTGAGGGGGCACCGTCTGCCTGCCCCCCCTGCCCTGGCAGGTGACGCCCGCAGCTCCCCCCCCCCCCGCGCCCGCCCGAGCAGCCTTTCATCTCCTCTCCGGACTTTTGCAAACGATGCACTTCCACCGGGGGGGGCGCGCGCCGGGGTGGCTGGATCGCCTGTCCCGTGGGCCTGGCGGGCCGCCCGCCCGCCCCCCGGGCCAGCCTCCCCCCCCCCGGAGAGCCCTGGCCGCCTGGCCGTCTTGGGCGCCTTCGCGTCGCCCCGGGCAGCAGCTTAAGGCGCCTAATCCGGGTCCGCGAGCGCGCCGGGATTTGCCTGCCCGGGATTAGCGGCTCAGCGCGCCCTCCGTGAGCGGCGGGGGGCGGGAGGCGGGAGGCGAGTGGCAGCCCCCGGCCCGGAGCCAAGCAGCCCAAGGCGCCCTCCGCTGCCCCGGCCGGGACCCCGAGGCGCCGCCGTGCGCATCCCGGATCGGGGCGCGGAGAGAGCGCAGCGCAGCCCGCCCCGCGCCGCCGCCGCCTCCTTCCCGCCGGTGCCAGGCGAGACGGGCCCCGGGGTGGCGGGGGGGGGGGGCTGCGTGCGCGGACGAGGCCGGCGCCCCTCCCTCCCGCCCCCTGGACCCCCCCCGCCGCGCGCCCCCCGCCTACCTTGCAGCCGAAGACGAGCGAGAGCGTGCGGTTGCTGCAGGTGACCTTGCATTGGCAGAGCACGGGCGAGAAGCAGGCCAGCTTGCGGAACGGGGGGGAGACGCCGTTCAGGCCCATGGCCCTGGCGGGACCCCCACCCACCCCATCGGCTACGCCCGTCCCGCCGGCGGCATCGACCCCCCCGCCGCCGCCGCCGCCGCCGCGCAAGCGCGCGCCGCCTCCCGCTCCTCCTCCGGGCGCCGCCGCCGCCGCCAGCAGCCAGCCGGGCAGCAGCCAGGCCGGCCTAATCCCCTCCTCCCGCCCGCCTGCGCCCGCCCCCCTCGCCCGCCCGCCCTCCTCATCAGGCCCGACGGACGGCCGGACGGCGACCGGCCCCGCCGCCAGCCTCCGCGGCCGAGGACACGGGCGGCGGCGGCGGCGGCAGCCTGCCCGGATCGGGCCCCGTGGCTCGGCGCTGGGCATCGCCAGGCCAAACGGAGAGCCGCCCGCCGGCGCATGGCGAGCACCGGACCGCGGGGAAGGCGGCGGCTTGCCGTGGGCAGCCCGGAGTGCCCTGGGCCAGTCCCTCGGCCCGGCCCGGCCATTCCCCACCCACCCCCGACGGCAGCATCGGTCCCCAAGGCGCGGAGTGCCGGAGACGCCACTCAGGGCGACTGCGCCGCGCCCGGGAGGCTCCTCCACTCAAGGAAGGAAGGAAGAGTCGCTCCGGCTGTTCTAGCCCGACAACAGCACCCATAGGCGGTGAACTGCGAGACCCGGGGGTGGGGAACATCTGGGGGCGCACAAGGGGTACCTCGAGGCGGGGAGGGGGAGACGCGCATTGACCACCCCCCGGCCGAGAGGCGAGTGTGCGCTGGCCTTAATTTGCCTCCCCGCGCACTTCTCCCTCCCTCCCTGCTCACCCGGACATTCCCACTTATTAGTTATTCCTGCCCGCAAGTCTGGAAGAGTTTGAACTGGAAGAAGAGTTGGTTTTTCTACTCTGCTTTTCTCACCCATTTAAGGGGCCTCAAAGCGGCTGAGAAACCTTCTGTTCTTCTCCCAACAAGAGATGCCTTGTGAGGTAGGGGGGCTGTGAGAGCTCAGAGGTGTGACTAGCCCAAGGTCACCCAGCTGGCTTCATGTAGGAAGAAGAAGAGTTAGCTTTTTTACTCCACTTTTCTCTCCCATTTAAGGGGACTCAAAGTGGCTGACAAACCTTCTGTTCTTCTCCCCACAAAGACCCCCTGTGAGGTAGGTGGGGCTGTTAGAGCTCAGAAGAGAGCTGTGACTAGCCCAGGGTCACCCAGCTGGCTTCATGGAGGATTGCGGAATCGAACCTGGTATTCCCAGGTAAGAGCCCGGCTCCTTAGCCACTACCAAGCCCTGCTGTTTTGGGGAAGGGCTGCGCCACAAGGGACGGAGAAGGCCCCCTGTGGCCGCATCCTCCATCCTTCTGCTTTGACCAGCAGGGGATGATGGGTGTTGTAGTTCAGGACCACTTGGCCGGGGCCACCACCAACCAGCCCTGGAAGATGGCGCTGCTTTTCTCCCCTGCTGTCCAAGCCCAGGAGCCTTTCTGTGCCTCACAGCCACTTGCTGCCACCTTTGCGGCCTCCTGCCCTCTTTGCCAGTCCCTGTGCCCCTTCCAGAGGCGTGGGCCTCCCCCGTGAGCTCCCTGACCGCTCAACACCCACAGGTACCGCTCTCACAATCTCAGGGACGTGACGTTTAACTTCGCTAAACACCGCAGCGCGAGGAGGAAGCCGGCAAATCCTTGTCCTCAGAAGATTACATGCAACATTCGCTCCGTTCCGTGCCCTGTGATGCCGGGTCACATGGATTCCAAAAGCGCCTCCGTTGCACAAGCCAGTCCCGGCTCTCCAAACCCCAGCCCCACCACCACCCAGGGCCATGGGAACATGGCACACAAACGGCGCCAGTGTTGAGGCACAAGCAGCGTGCAACGCACCGACGCCACACGGCAAAACCTGGAGCCTCACTTTCACCAGACGCGCAATTCACTAGCAATTTGTCAGACTTCCTAGAGCAGATCTGTGTTGCGCATTTGGAAAGGTTTCCCTGCCGGCCACACCAAGGGCTTGCTTCTTCCTGGTGTGGAAGATGTTATGGCAATGGGGAACTCTCCAGCACTGAACGGCAGCTTCTGCCTGCTGGCCCACTTGGACCGTGCTGGCTGCTGATGTTTCCGTGGGAGGATCAGCTGGAGCACCCCCTGGGTAAAGATCCGGTCAGCGGAGCCTCACAGGTGCTCTTGGGCCACAGCAGCCTAGGTGGGCCCCAGAGGGCGCATGTGTGAATTTGCACTTACCCTCCTGGGGAACTCCAGGTACGCTCCCAGACGGAGCATATGCGCTATGCTTCTATACCTGCAGCTGCCCCCGATGTGCCAGGGCTCCCCCGGCGCATAGAGCAGTTAACTAGACCAGCAGTGGGCTGGGAAAGCCCGGAGCATGCCCCTGGCGGAGCACATGGAGTTGCGCACCAAACTGTCTGGTTACTGTAGCAACAGTGCTGCGCATGTGTGCTGGCCCTGTTACTATGACAACTCGATCACTTCCTTAACAGAGGGGATTCGGTTCACACTTAGCCGGCAGACCCCCCAAAACCACCCCAGAGCTTGGCTTCCCTAGGATGTTTCTTCCCCTGGTCTCCGACAAAGACTACAGTACAGAAGACTACAGGCGCATGCCACCACGCCCCACAGTCCAGGCCCAGACTGACTTCCAAAGGTTTATGGGAGCAGCAGTCCACGAAAGGGGCTGTCCAAGTTTAACTCCACGGCTGCCCTGGAGTCGGGTTGCAACCCACGGAGAGGCCCCTTCTCTTCCGAAGGTGCCCCTCAGGGGGTGCGGGCAGAAAGTGGCATTTCAGGTGCCTACAATGTGAGCTACAGACATGACATTTCACGGTGCCACCTGGTCATTTTGGCATCGTTCCTTAGGGCTGCGACTGGCACTGCTGAACTCTTTAAGATGGACTTTGCTGGCACCTCGAGATGCCCACCTGTTTGTGCCATTTGCTGGACTGCTCAGCTAGGCTGTCGCTTTCCAGGTGCTTTTCAGGGGAACCCCTTGTTGCTGACTCCCTGGATGGCAACGCGGGCACCTCAGGGGAGACGAAGGGTTTTGCCATTCCCCACTTCCAGGGGGAGGCTGGGTGAACCGGCGAACACATGCTTTCCAGGAAAGTATTGCTCTACCACTGATCTACAAGACGCTTAGACAAACTCACAACAACGCACAACTCCTCTGTCTTGGAGCCGGTCTTTGGCTAAAGGCCTGCTAGGAAGATGCTTGCTGCTTGGCGCCAAACTGGGCATCCCCTGGCAACAGGGCCTTCTTTGTAGCTGCTTCCTTCCGGAAGAATTACCTGGTCCCAAAGCAGCCTGGACTCACCTCTCCACACCTGCAGGAAGTGCATTTGCTTCGTAGGGCAGTGCCCAAAGTTCTGAAATGGCACTAAGGGTTGCCAACCTTTGCCAACCTTTGATTCAGATCGATTATTCGAATGTCAACATTCGTACGAATAGAGAAAAAACGAATGTATTAAAATTGGAACCCATTCCAATACACTGTACGAATATTCAATATGTATTTTATGACACAAATGTCGACAACATTCATATGTATCCGTACGCATCTTATCTGTATCTGTTCGCATTTGTACGGATAAGTACAGGTTGAAAACGGGACGCATACAGGTTGAAAACGGGACGCATACAGATGTGTATGGATAAATATGTAATGCGGACATATCCATACACATAAGAATGTCCAAATAATTCATATGAATAGTTCAAAATATTCATATTCATTCGAATAATAAAAAAAATGAATGTCTGGACATTCAATTTGAATTCAGATGTCCGAATTTGGCCGAATTCGATCGAATAACAAATATTTGGAATATTCTTGCCCATCGCTAGAACTAGGAATGTTTAGCCATTGGAAAAACAAGGGTTCCGTCTGCTGGACAGAAAGGAAGCACGATGAACCAACGTGGACTCGCGCTTGGAGTGCTGGTCAACTTTGGCCGCTCCCTCCCCCTGCAATCGAATGCTAATCTTATTCGATCTGAGCCTGGTCCTCCTCTGGGCGCCACCATTTTGGCTGCGGCGCCCTCTGCAATTGTGCATGCGTCAGCACCATCTCCTTGATGATGCTGATGCTTTGCGCATGTGCAATCGCGTCTGTGGTCATCTGAGGTGCCAACACACTTGCAGCTGAAGAAGTGTAGATGGTCACGCCGCTGGACACTTGAGGTAAGGTTTTGGTAAACGTTGGTGAACTTCTGGTGAGGGCGGCCACGCTTGGTGGCTGTAATGGCATCCTCCATGTGCGGATGCTCTTCACCAGAGGTTCACTAATTCTTCAGTTAGGTCTAATGCTTAGGGAGCTGGACTTTTGTCTGGGAATACTGGGTTTGATTCCTCTCTCCTTCGTGAAGCCAGCTGAGTGACCTTGGGCTAGTCACAGCTCTCTTCTGAGCTCTCACAGCCCCATCTGCCTCACAGGGTGTCTCTTGTGAAGAGAAGAACAGAAGGTTTGTCAGCAGCTTTGAGTCCCTTTAAAATGGGTGAGAAAAGTGGGGTAGAAAAGCCAATTCCTCTTCTTCTTCTTCTTCTTCACTAGAGGCCTTAGTGTGAATAGACCCAAAGTGTTTTTCAAAATGACATGGACTGAAATTGGGAGAAAGAGATAATGAAAAGCAAGGTGTGAAACTGTTTCCCCCCCCCCACTTTTCCATCCTGGCCTCTTTGTCTTCCCTCCCCCCATTTTCGAAGCAGCCAGCTGGCTTTCCCTGCAGATAAAACCTTGTAGACAAGAACTTGGGCAGTTTAATCAGAAATATTCGAATTTACAATAGGATTAGGAGAGCAGATGCCGCAGCGGAGCGAAAGGGACAGAAAGAAAAGAGGCGTTGCTGAGTGGGGAGGGCAGACCACAGAATGTCCTGCTAGATCACAGCCAAGGGCAGGCGCATTCCAGAGAACGTTCCTCAAACAGTGGGCTGAAACTAACAGGGGGGTATTTAATAGGGCCAAATGCAAAGTCCTGCATCTGGGTAAGAGAAATGGTAAAAACGAATACAGAATGGGAGGAATCGGGCTGAGTAGCAGCACAAGTGAAAAGTATCCAGGTGTCCTGGTTGATAACTGGGTGAGGAGCCAGCAATGTGATGCAGCGGCAAAAAAGGCAAACACCATCCTAGGATGCGTCAAGAGGAGTATTGAGTCCAGATCACGAGAAGTCATTATTCCTCTTTGCTCCACCTTGGTCAGACCTTATCTAGTCTGCTGTGTCCGGTTCTGGGCACCCCAGTTCAAAGAGCACATTGGCAAGCTAGAGCAAGTCCAAAGGAGGGCTACCAAAATGGTATTCCCAGGTAAGAGTCTGGCCCCCTCACCACTAGACCAGACTGGCTCACTTGAGCCTTTGGGGGCTCCATTACAGTAAGATTGTAGAAGCGTTTAGAAAGGAGGACGTGGCAGCTTATGCATGCTGCAAACAGAGGAGCAAGAACATAAGAGAAGCCTTGCTGGATCAGGCCACAGCCCATCTAGTCCAGCATCCTGTCGCACACAGTGGCCCACCAAATGCTCATGGGCATCTCAAGCAGAGACAAGGACAAACCTTCTCCTGCTCTCGAGTCCCAGCAGATGGCCTTTGAAGCGCCCCAGTTCCTCCCCCCCCCCCCACAGCCTGGAAGATGCATCTAGGCATTCGTTCTAGTAGCCATTGATACATGGAGACCCCTTCTCCCCCCTTGCCCAAGACACTGGAACCTGGGCTCACCCAAGGGGCTCCGGAAGGACCGGCTGTCTATAGCAATGAGTCCCAGCAGTTGCCCGACTCCCTCTGGCTGGTACAAGAAGAAGAAGAAGAAGAAAAGCAACGCCAGCTGTTTTCCTTGGCCTACCCAGGGGTTGCCACCGGAAGAACAGGCTGCTGGACTAGATGGGCCACTGGACCCACCAATCAGGACTTGCCTCGTGTTTTTAAAAATGCCCTCTTAGAAGAAGGCCTGTGGGCTAAGAACCATAGGAGTTGCAGTCCAGAAAAGGGACCTTTTCAAACTCTAGCATTTTCTGTACTTGCAGGTACTAAACCAGATTAGTGAATCCGGATTAGTTTGATCCGGATTAACCACAACAGGAGGCATCGTCATTAAACAGGCTGGAAAGAGCCAAATGTGGTCTATGGAAGGACCCAAGGCAGACGCCTCACCACTGTTCCGTGTCAGGGGATGTGAAGTACCACTGACAGCGCCTCAGGGGTGTGGCACAGGCTTATGGATACTGCGCCTTCTGATGCACTGTCAGAGCATTGCCATGACCCCTGATGCCCCATACTTCATAGCGGTGGTGCATTATGTCCTGCTACTTCAAATTTACCAGCTGCGGAATGATCAACACTCGCTGCGGAGCATCAGATAAATTCGAAGTTTCCCACCGGTCTGGACAGGACGGCAAGAACAGCGAACGAGAGCTGAGCCTGCAGCTCAACTCCCATTGGCTGCCACATCCCACGTGACGCACGCCTCGCCGCGCACGCCACGGAAGTATCACAGCTTTCTCCGAGTGTTTCAAATATTCATGCACATCTCTAATCTGGATACAGCCCTGGATGCAATTGGCCCAAGCGCCTGTCAATCAAACGCTGCACCTGGGTGGCGCAAAGACTCAGTTGCTGTCTTTGCAGCCTCACCGTCAAAGTCCCTGATCTTGCTCGTTCCACTGGATGTGTGGACACCCCACTGGCACTCATAGGACTAATCAGATGCACCGCTAATTTGGATTGCTGCGCCCTTAGCACGGATCTGATCCGGACGAGCACTGGTTGTCGGCTAAGTGCAGAAAGTGCCTCTGATTCTGCCTGGGCCACCAATGCTGCGTCCGGCTTCTGGCATCATCCGCCACAGCCACGCCCATTATCCACCTGTACAGGTCCTGCCAACAGAAACCACAAGCCTTGCAGAATCTGAGATGCGAAGGCAAAACAGAATCCCTTGCAAAACATGAGCTGCCCTGGCAGATTAGTTCAAGGGAACCCTGACTACATCTTACGCCGCGAGACAGCGCAGAGACAGGGCTTTGCGAGAGAAAGTCGAAGACCGAAGCAAAAGCCGCAAATTCAGTGCCAGCCATTAACACCCGACGACTTACTCAGACCCTGGAAACACACTGGTAGTTTAGGATGGTTTCAGGTGGTGTTCTGGTCGCGTTGCTCACAATATTTTAATTCAGTTCATTTTCCAACCCGGTTTATCCCCGCCTGATCGCTCCAACTGGAGTCCTCTTTTCTGGAGGATTCAGCCTGGCCTGGTATCCCAGGTCATTTTCTCTTCCTCAGTGTGAGCAGGGTGGGGTGGGGGGTGGGGGTAAAGGAGGCTGAACCGTACTATGGTGGGTGGGGTCCACTCTTTCCTTTGGCCAATGTCCAGGGGAGGTCGGCACACATGGAATTCGTGAGGCACCTCCCCTTCTCTCCTCAGCTCATGTGTAGTGTTTTTCCACAAATGTATTATTATTATTTTTAAATTAATCGCCTAGAGAAGAAAAGCAGATAAAAAATTAAAAATTCCCCCCTCGCCTCCCTTGAGTGACCCAATGGCATCCAATAAGAAAGGAGGAGGATTTGACGCAGTAAAAGGGGTGGAGAGCCGAGAGTTCTTTGGAGGAGGTTCAGGTCGATGATCACGGAGACAGGTGTGAGCAATGCAACCCAGAGCCAGGACGGTCTGAGGACGACCTAGAACGATCTAGGTGTGAGCAGAACTGGAATTATGAATAGGACATCCTGTCTCATAGGGTGTTTTTCCACCGTCACTAGAAGCACCCATTATGTACCATTTCGTACCCATTAATGGGTACTTAATGGGTACTTTTAGTGTCAGTGGAAAAACACCCATAGAGTGTGATCAGAGCCTAAGACCCGTTTCTACACCACAGAGGTCTGGGAGCAATGCGCAAAGGTCACATTGGGCCCCACCCTGCACCCTTCGGCAAGGGAAAGTAAAGCGTCACCGGCAAAGGAGTGAACCGGTGGGGAATGGCGGTCCCAGGCTGCCGGCTGCCGCAGGGGTGAAGGCCGCCGGACGTACTCCTTGCGCAAAGAGCAGCGCTGTAAAGTGCTGGACGGTGCTCAGCCGGCACAGCATCTCCCTGCCTTTCTGAAGAGGCATGCGTGAAGGGGCCCTTGCTCCAGCGGGATTTAAGTAAGTAAGTAAGTAAGTAAGTAAGTAAGTAAGTAAGTAAGTGAGTGAGTAAGTAAGTGAGTAGTGAGTGAGTAAGTAAGTAAGTAAGTAAGTAAGTAAGTGAGTGAGTGAGTAAGTAAGTAAGTAAGTGAGTGAGTGAGTAAGTAAGTAAGTAAGTAAGTAAGTAAGTGAGTGAGTGAGTGAGTGAGTGAGTGAGTGAGTGAGTGAGTAAGTAAGTAAGTGAGTGAGTGAGTGAGTGAGTGAGTGAGTGAGTAAGTAAGTAAGTAAGTAAGTGAGTGAGTGAGTGAGTGAGTGAGTGAGTGAGTGAGTGAGTGAGTGAGTAAGTAAGTAAGTAAGTAAGTGAGTGAGTGAGTGAGTGAGTGAGTGAGTGAGTGAGTGAGTGAGTGAGTAAGCAAGCAAGCAAGCAAGCCTCAATTAAACAAAGGAAATCCCCTTGTTCCCAAGATGACGGACATTTACCCACAGCGTCTCTATCTTCCTGGGATTCAGCTCATGTCCTCTTTGGGACTCATCCAGCCCATCACCGCACTCAGGCCCACGATGTCGACAGCCCCCTCCCCCAACTCAGATGTTACAGAAACAGGTCTCATCCGCATCGCCATGATAATAGCCTCACTGACTACCACTGTTGGCAGACTAGCACCCAATGGCGCCCCACCCCTTAGCTACCAGGGCACAGAGGTCCAGTCACACACACACCCCAACACACACACACACTTCTCTTTTGTGCCCATGCACAGCACACCCACCCACAGCCTCTGGAGGAAATCCAGGGTGGCACGGTGTTCCCTTGTATCAAAAGCTGCCTGGGTATCAGAAGGAGCACCTTCTCCCATACGGTCCTGCCTGGGAACTGAGATCTCAAGGAGGGGGCTTCTTGTAGTTTATTGTCTCCCAGAGGTGCAGGGGGCAGGGATAGACAAGAGGGCCTTTTCTGTGGTGGCCCCCAGATTCTGGAACAGCCTCCCTCTGGAGGTTCACTCGATGCTCCAGGTTTCAGCAGCTGGATAAAGCATGCCTTTGTTTAGCTTCCTCTGGGCAGTGCCCTGCCTGGGAGGGAGGGGGGGTTAAAGGGGGCCAAACCCAGGTGTCCCTGCAGCTGTGGGGCCTTCAGCATCCTTAACCCAAGGAAGGGGTATCTGTGGAGACTGTCTCAGGTGGGAACAACCCACGGTCCCATTCATCACGTGGAGGGTGGTTTTTAAAGTTCACGTCCCAGGCAGCCTCCTCCATACATGTGCAGTGACGATTCTGAACTATATGGGGCCCATGGACACCTAATTTTCAATCCAGCTTCAGTTCACTTTCAGACTGTGGTCACACCTACGGTTTAATCCAGCTTCAGTCCACTTTCAGAGCGAGAGAACATGTCAGCAAACTGCCAGTAATTTTCTTTCCACATTATTCCATCCCAAAGGTGATTTTTTTGAGTTATTTAACACTTAAAGAAAACAGCTTCTCACTTTGCTGATGGGTTCTCTCACTCTGAAAGTGGACTGAAGCTGGATTAAATCTCAAGTGTAACCGTAGCCAGAAGAGTGAGAAGACGTATCGGCAAAGTGGCTAGTCATTTTCCTTCCGTATTATTGAACTGCAAGGTGGATATTCTCTCAATAGCCTTAAAGCGGCCTGAAGCTGGATTAAAACTCAGGTGTAGAGAGGCCCCCTGGGGCGCAGAAATTGTTTCCATCCATAATTCTGTTTCATTTGGCGTCTCTCCCCTGAGCCACATCATGACAGAGTTTCGCCCTCCTGTGGAGATGTTCCCAAAGCTTCTCACAAGCTTTGTCTTTTCAAGGCATTGAATATCCTGTACCCAGAAAGGGAGGGGGTATACTACAGGGTTGGCATCTAATTTAGGCAAGGGGGGGGGGATACAATTATTCTTTTGCTTGCTGTGCCCCCTAGTGGACATCACATCCCTTTTAAGCAACATCTGCACCAACTTCTAAGCAGATCTCTCGCCATGGCTGCTGTTTGCTGAACCTCTGCCTAAAAGGTGAGCAAAGTCACTGGGCTGTGTAAAGAACACTCTGGCTGCCCGCTGGTGTCCAGAGGGGCCTCTTCACCAGGGGCTTCCTGGTGGGCAAACGGCGTGGGCACTCTTCACCAGGATGGTGGCGCAAAAGAGGAGCCAGCCGGACCCAGAGGGCTTGCTTCAGCCTGCCACGCTTTGCGCACACATTCTGTTTCCTCCTTGGGTTCCCCCCTCTGGGACCTGCAGGACAGCTGGAGGCAAGGGGGGTGGGGGGTGGCAGCTGTGCCAAAGGAGCCCTCCAGATGTTCCCCAACTACAACTCTGATCTTTGGGGTTGGCACAGAATGATGGGAGCTGTAGTTCAGGGATCTCCAGGGGCCATATGTGAGCACCCTCGCTATAAAGTCCCAGCCTTTCCTCCGTATATTAACAGTGGAAGCCAAGGGGGACATGAGCCACCAGTCTGCTGGCCAAACCCTGGCTGGCCACAAGTACACAAAGCCTCAGTGACCCTCTCCTCCAGTAGAACACCCCTTCAGGCTGGCTGCAACCTCTAAGTGCCACAGAAAGCCACCTGCACAGTTGGATGGGTTCTCTTCGATTCTGCGCTGATACGTGAAGCTCAGGTGGAGGCCATGGCAAGAGTGCCTATTCCCAGCTATGGCTGGTGCGCCAGTTGAAGCCTTTTCAGGACAGAGATGAGTTGGCCACTGTTATCCATGCTCTGGTAACCTCCAGACTAGACTACTGTAATGCCCTCTACTGGGGCTGCCCTTGAAGACTGTTTGGAAGTTGCAGCCGGTGCAGAATGCAGCTGCTAGGTTGCTGAGCGGGACAGCTGGCTGGACACACATCATGCCCGTTGCACTGGCGCCGATTTGCTATGAGCCCAATTCAAGGTGTTAACTCTGACTTAAAAAGCCCTAAATGACTTGGGCCCCAAATATCTAAGGGAACACCTTCTTCCATACAGAACTGCCCATGCCTTAAGATCTGGAGGGGAGGCCCTCCTGGTTGTCCCACCACCCTCAGCAGCAAAAAGGGTGGGTACCTGGGAGAGGGCCTTCTCAGTAATGGCCCCCAGGTTATAGTCTCCCTCTTGAGGTGCATCAAACACCTTCCCTGTACACGTTTAGGAAGGCATTGAAGACACACCTCTTTGCCCTGCCCTTCGGTTAAATGGGGATACACTTTTCTCTTCCCACTGTTCTTTTAATACAACTGTTATAGTTTTAATAAGGTTTGATTTTGAATGTTGTTACCTGCCCTGAGACCTTTGGGTATAGAGCAGGATAACAAAGTAAATAAATACATCCACGCAGTATGGGATGGGAGCCCTACTCAGGACCCAGCTGGGGCTGATGGGAGTTGTAGTTCAAAATGCTTGACAGCCAATCAGACCAGCCTGAACATAAGAATTTAAGTAAGTAGCAATCGAGGAGGCTGGAAATGGAACTGTGCACTAGGGGTCTCTTGAGCACGGCCATTCCAGGCACTAAGAACCTCAGAGGAGCCCTGCTGGATCAGGCCACAGCCCATCTAGTCTGTAAGAACCTCAGAGGAGCCCTGCTGGATCAGGCCACAGCCCATCTAGTCTGTAAGAACCTCAGAGGAGCCCTGCTGGATCAGGCCACAGCCCATCTAGTCCATAAGAACCTCAGAGGAGCCCTGCTGGATCAGGCCACAGCCCATCTAGTCTGTAAGAACCTCAGAGGAGCCCTGCTGGATCAGGCCACAGCCCATCTAGTCTGTAAGAACCTCAGAGGAGCCCTGCTGGATCAGGCCACAGCCCATCTAGTACAGCTTCCCATCTCACCCAATGGCCCATCAGTTGCTCTGGGTTTCTCTCTCAGTCAGAAGAGAAAATCCTGCTCCCAACTCCCTGCAAATAGCCCTGAGGAGCCTCCTGCCTCTCTCTCTAGCCTGGTACTGAGTTTGGCTTCCTTTAGACACATCTCCGTTTCTTGGCCAAGATGCCTTTGATGGATCCTCTGAGTTGGTCTTCCTGCCATCTGTCTTCTGCTTCAGAGGCCCAGGAACAATTAATGGGCCACTGGGTGAGATGGGATGGTCGGCCAGTGGGCTGTGGCCTGATCCAGGAGGGCTCTTCTTAGGTTCTTATAGATAAATTCACAGAGGTCAGGTGTACCAGTGGTTACTAGAACGGATGCCTGGGTACCATCTCCAGACTGGAGAGACAGGCAGGATGCTTAAAAAGCCATTTACATCCAGTTGTGAGCCAGTCTGGTCTACTGTAGTGGTTAGGAAGCCAAACTCTTATCTGGGAATACTGGGTTTGATTCTGCTCACCTCCATGAAGCCAGCTGGGTGACCTTGGGCTAGTCATAGTTCTCTTTGTGAGCTCTCACTGCCCCACATACCTCACAAGGTGTCTGTTGTGGGGAGAAGAACAGAAAGTTTGCCAGCAGCTTTGAGTTCCCTTAAATGAACTCTTCTTCTTCCTCCTCCTCCTCCTCCTATATGAAGCCAGCTGGGTGGCCTTGGGCAAGTCACAGCTATCATTCTAAACACTTACAGGCCCATCCACCTCACAGCGTGTCTGTTGTGGGAGAAGAACAGAAGGTGTGTCAGCCACCTTGAGTCCCCTTAAATGGGTGAGAAGAGCAGGCTAGAAAAGCCAGCTGTTCTTCTTCCTCCACGAAGCCAGCTGGGTGGCCTTGGGCTACTCACAGCTCTCTTCTGAGCTCTCACGGCCCCACCCACCTCACAGTCTGTCTGACTCGGGCCAGGGCACGGCAAATCACCATGGCGTAGGGTCTCTCGGCCCAATGCCTCCTATGGTGCAAACAGGGTCCAGGCCAGCGGCTCTTGCCCCCTTCTAAAATATCGGCCCCCGTGCAGGGGTGGTTCTTGTTGGTTTTCCTTGGTGCAGCGAGGTCAGCGGGGGGCACAGGGGGGCTGGCAGGGGAGAGCAGGAAGGGGATAAAAGAAGCCCAAGGTGGAACAGGTCGCCTCAGCGTCATCCGTGCAAGGGAGGCAAGTTAAGCCCAATTGTCCTTGTTGGGATTAAAGTGGGAACATAAAACAGCTTTTAAGCTGCATGGAAGGGAGGCAATTCAGACTCACAACACATTAACTCCCACAGAGCTTTTTCCTGGGGGGGGGGGCAGGAAGCGAAAGGAAAGGAAGACTTTCAGGAAGAAGAAGAGCTGGCTTTTCTACCCTGCTTTTCTCACCCATTTCAGGGGACTCAAAGTGGCTGACAAACCTTCTGTTCTTCTCCTCACAACAGACCAACCTGTGAGGTGGCTGGGGATGTGAGAGCTCAGAAGAGAGCTGGGGCTAGCCCAAGGTCACCCAAGGCTTCGTGGAGGAAGAGGAAGGAGAGTTGAGCCAGTTTGATCTAATGGTTAGGGAACCGGACCCCTATCTGGGAATACTGGGTTCAATTCCGCACTCCCTCACAAATCCAGCTGGTTTGTCAGCAGCTTTGAGTCCCCTTAAATGGGTGAGAAAAGCGGGGTAGAAAAGCCAACTCTTCTTCTTCTTCTACCCCACTTTCCTCAGCCGTTTAAGAGAACTCAAAGCGGCTGACAAACCTTCTGTTCTTCTCCCCACCACAGACACCTTTGAGGTAGGTGGGGCAGTGAGAGCTCTGAAGGAAGCTGTGACTAGCCCAAGGTCACCAGCTGGCTTTGTGGGGGAGGGTAGAATCAAACCCAGTATTCCCAGACATGAGTCTGGCTCCCTCACCATGAGATCAAGGTGGAAAGTGCTGCTAAGTCTGTGGCTTGTGAAGTCCTGCACTCTGCCCATGCTTTGGGGATCACTCTGCCAGATATGAAGGACCCATCTTGCTTGGTTCGCCATTCCAATGTAGCTCCACCCTTGGAGAGTCAGGAGCAAAGAAAGAAAAAAGTATTTTTTCCTTAACATTAAAAGCCAGAGCAAAGCCTGTGAGGGAGAACACAAGGACATCCAAAGGGCCCTGCTGGATCAGGCCACAATGCGTCTAGTCCAGCATCCAGGCTCACATCATGGCCCACCAATTCCTTCCCCTGCTTTTGACCCCCTCCAAATGCTCTTTATGGGCCTCCTGCCTGTCTCCCCTACCTGGAGGTGGCACCTAGACATCCATTCTAGTAAGCAGTCATTCATTCATTAAGACGAGCCGCAGCCCATCTAGGCTAGCATCCTGCCTCACCCAGTGGTCCACCAATTGCTTCTGGGCATCTCAAGAGGCCTCCTGATACCTGGTACCTTGGCACCCATTCTAGTAGCCACTGATACACACCTGTCCTCACTGAATTTATTTATCTAAGCCTTTCCTAAAGGTATCCAGGCTTCTGGTAGTAAATTCTAAAGAACAATGCAAAAATATTTCCCCTTGTTGATCCAAACTCTCCAGGTATTTGGAGGTGATGGAAGTTGAGGGACCCAAATAATCTCAACGTTCTGCTTCTCCTCGCTTGGGAGTCCTCAAGGACATAATTCTGGTATCTTGGCAGGGGCAGCAAGTTATCTAATCTTGCTGCCTCCAATGTTCCGCTCTAGAGGCTGGTGGAAACTGTACTCGAAAACATCTGCAGGGCAACATCCATGACTGCCAGTCATCTTTGAAAGGCAGAGAATGGCCCCTGGGAACTCCGTGACTGCCTGGATTTGCCACAAGAATCACTGTCTCTCCCCGGAATCCACCCTGATACAGTCCTTTCCTCACTGGTCACAGATCATCCTGGTCTCTATTGAAGTTCAGATTAAATAACCCTTTGCTTTTTTATGAAAAAAGTTTCCAGCATTTAAATTTATTAAACCAGGGCCCTGCTGGATCAGGCCCTTGGTTCTAGTGTTGTGCAATAGAGAAGGGAATTTTTCTCTATCCACCTTTTCCACACTGTGCATGATTTGATATACTTCATAAGAATCTAAAAATCTAAGAGGAGCCCTGCTGGATCAGGCTACAGCCCATCTAGTCCATAAGAACCTCAGAGGAGCCCTGCTGGATCAGGCCACAGCCCATCTAGTCCATAAGAACCTCAGAGGAGCCCTGCTGGATCAGGCCACAGCCCATCTAGTCCATAAGAACCTCAGAGGAGCCCTGCTGGATCAGGCCACAGCCCATCTAGTCCCTAAGACCTAAGAGGAGCCCTGCTGGATCAGGCCACAGCCCATCTAGTCCATAAGAACCTCAGAGGAGCCCTGCTGGATCAGGCCACAGCCCATCTAGACCATAAGAACCTAGGAGGAGCCCTGTTGGATCAGGCCACAGCCCATCTGGTCCATAAGAACCTCAGAGGAGCCCTGCTGGATCAGGCCACAGCCCATCTAGTCCATAAGAACCTCAGAGGAGCCCTGCTGGATCAGGCCACAGCCCATCTAGTCCCTAAGAACCTAAGAGGAGCCCTGCTGGATCAGGCCACAGCCCATCTAGTCCATAAGAACATAGAAGGAGCCCTGCTGGATCAGGCCACAGCCCATCTAGTCCATAAGAATCTCGGAGGAGCCCTCCTGGATCAGGCTGCATCCCACCTAGTCCAGCATCCTGTTGCACACAGTGGCCCATGGGGCATCTCAGCAGAGACAAGGGTAAAACGTCTCCTGCTCTTGAATCCCAGCAAATGGCCTTAGAGGCCTCCTGCTTGTCCACACCCAGCCTGGAAGATGTTCTTAGGCCTCCATTCTAGTAGCCATTGAAACACCGGTCATCCATGAATTTGTCCAACCCTTCCTTAAAGCCACCCAGGGCTGGTTGCTGTCGCCACCTCTTCTGGCAGCCAATTCCATAGACCAGTGTGAAGAAATCCTTCCCCTTGTCTGATCTGACTCTTCTTCCCATCAGCTTCATAGACGCCCCCTTGTTCTAGTGCTGTGTGATGGAGAATATAAATTTTAATAATAATAAATAATTTTTTTCCATCCACCTTTTCTATACCAGGCATGATATTATATCCTCCAATTAGGTCCTCTTAAACACCGTCTTTCCAGGCTGAAGAGGCCCAGACATTGCAGCCTGATTTCATAAGGGATTTTTTCCAGCCCCTTAATCATCCCGGTTGCCCTTTTCTGCACCTTTTCCACTTCCACAATATCCCTTTTGAGGTGTGGTGACCAGAATTGAATACAATATTCCAGATGTTGCCTCACTACCAGTTTATAAAGAGGCAAAATGACACTTGCTGACTTCTTTTCTGTTCCCTTCCTAGTTATCCGGCACGGAATTTGCTTTTTTACTGCTGTTTCGCACTGGTTCGACACCTTCATTCGTCTGTCCACCAGAACCTCAAGATCCCATGTCAGTTTATCAGTGGAATTGGGTTCTTTGCCCTGATGTGGATCACTTTGCACTTGCTATGATTGAAGCACATTTGCCACTTGGTTGCCCACTCGCCCAGTGCCAAGAGATCCCTTTGGAGATTTTTAGAATTCCTTTTAGTTTTCACTCCCCTGAATGATTTGGTGGTACCAGCAAACTTTGCTACCTCACCACGATCCCCTATTTCTAGAGCATTTATGCATAAATGAAAAAGCAAAATGCCCAATACTGAACTTGGGGGACCTCACTTCCCACCTGCCTCTACTCTGAGAATGACTTTATTATTACTGTCTGTTTCCTTTAGCCAGCAGCCCATCCAGGACAGGACCTGCCTTCTTATCCATCCGTCCGTCCGTCCGTCCGTCCGTCCATCCATCCATCCATCCATTTGTTCATTTAAGGAATTTATATCCTGCCCTTCACCAAATGGTCCCAGAGCGGGTTAGAATAAGAATAAAACAAATCAAAAATATAAAACATAATTAGAAATATAACCTCCTTCCTCCCTAACAAGATATCACCCTGAGTAAGCTAATCAAAAGACAAAAGTCTCTAGGTGAAAAGATGTTTTCACCAGGTGTCGAAAATTATACAGCGCAGGCGCCTGGCAAATGTCAAGAAGACGGCTGTTCTAGAGTCCAGGGGCCACCACAGAAAAGGCCCTCATGTATGTCCCTGCAGTTCAATGCCATAACCGGAATAAAAAGTGAGGATAGTTTGAGGCTGTGTCCAGACTTGCTTCAAAGCCGTGACTGATTAGTTCATTCAGGAGCTTTTGTCAAAAACTGGATAAATGGCAATTGGATCACCATTATCCCCATGTTCCTTCATGCTGTCAAAGAATTCTGATTGCTTAGGCTACCTCTAGACAGTGGCCTGAGGCAGTGGGATGCTGCTCCCCTGCTACTGGGGCTTCCTATCTACACAGCCCCGGCCACAGCCCTGTCTTTCTGTATTTTGGTGAAATGCAATCCTGACTACCACTGGATTCCCCGACGGACGTGTCACCGCCTCTAGGCATGTGTGATAGCTGCTTCAGCTGCTCAAATGCCCCCTGGACAGAGGTCCAATCGCTGCTCTGGCCAGAAAGGTAGGTGCACACCTAGAAAGCGCTAAAGCTGGAATATCCGGGACCAACACGGGGTTTTCCAGCAACAGTTAAAAGCATTTTTAGGGACGAAAAAGCAGGTCTTTGACACAGTCCTTAAAGCAATCCCATCTTGGCGCTATGTTCGTCCCATCTGGATGCAGCCTTACTGAGAAATGATTTGCCTTTGTAAAAGCCATGCTGATTCTCCTTCAGCAAGGCTTGTTCCTCTACGTGCTTTTAAATGTTATCCTTAACGATGGTTTCCATCACTTGCCCTGGAGCTGATGTTAAGGTGCCTGGCCTGTAATTTACCTGGATCCTTTTTTTTTTTTTAAGGAGTGCTTTGAGCGTTTGCTACAAAGCAAGCAAAATCTATCATCTGACAAATGTTTAGCCTTTTTGGTATTTGGGGAGGGTGGAGGGATGTCTGGGCCCCCCAGTGGCTAGTGGGGTGCCAGGTGAAGAACACACCTAAAAGGAAATGGTTCCTGAGGACAGAATAAGTGGAGCTAATGGTAGGTGAGACACTGGTAAGATCACGCTGGTCCAACGTTTGGGCCAAGGTGGCCACAGATCTCTGGGGCCAGGCCTATCTCATAAGGACCTAAAGGAGCCCTGCTGGATCAGGCCACAGCCCATCTAGTCCAGCATTCCGTCACACACAGTGCCCCCCGCCCAATCTCCCAAGCCTGTTCCTCCAACCCAGCAGGAGCCAAGGTTGCTCATGCCACCCACCGCCATTGAAAAAGACTGTCGTGGCAAGAGTGGCTGTTGACCCATTCTGTAACCAGGGACAGTTGAATCCCACCCACCCCCTGCCCAAATGAGTCACTGGCAAGACTTGAGTGATGGAGAACTTTTGTTCTAGCATGGCCCAGGCCATGTGAATGAGCATCCTCCCCACTCCTGGGCCAGGTGACTCTTCTACGAGTTGCTAACATGAAGGATGCAATTCTGTGCAAATCTCCATGACAACTGACCCCATGGAACACAGAGGACCATTCACTGGTGACTTCATCCAACCCTGAGTGCAACACAAAGGGGAAAGTGAGCAAGGGCTTGAGCACTGAGCGGCTGAAATACAGTGGGCACTCATGACCACTCAGCACTTATTAGCCACCTGCCCTGGGCAGCATACACACACCAGAGTCTTAACACGCAACTGTGGTGTTCCTGGGCACCAACACTTGAATAATTCAACAAACAAGGCAATCCGATTTTGACCAACGGATAGATCGCAAACAAGAAAAATGGAAGAACATACGTGAGAACCTAAGAAGGGCACTGCTGGACCAGGCCATGTCCCATCTAGACCAGCATCCCGTCTCATAGGGTGGTCCACAACTGCTTCTGGGCATCCTAAGCAGAAGACAAGGGCAAAACCTTCACCTGCTCTCGAATCCCAGCAAATGGCCTTCAGAAGCATCCTGCTTGTCTCTCCAACCTGGAGACAATACCTAGGCATCCATTCAGGTAGCCAACAATACACTTGTCGTCCATGGATTAAGAGGAGCCCTGCTGGATCAGGCCACAGCCCATCTAGTCCGGCATCCTGTCTCACACAGGGACCCGACAATCGCTTCCATGCAGCTCAAGCAGAAGACAAGGTCAAAAGCGTCACCTGCTCCCAACTCCCTTGCAAATGGCCTTCAGAGGCCTCATGCCTGTCTCTCCAACCTGGAGGATGTACCTGGGCATCCATTCTAGTAACCATAGATACTCCTGACCCCCATGAATTTGTCTGTAAGAACACAAGAGAAGCCATCCTGCTGGATCAGGCCACAGCCCATCTAGTCCATAAGAACCTAAGAGGAGCCCTGCTGGATCAGACCATGGCCCATTCGGTCCATAAGAACCTAAGAGGAGCCCTGCTGGATCAGGCCACAACCCATCTAGTCCATAAGAACCTAAGAGGAGCCCTGCTGGATCAGACCATGGCCCATTCGGTTCATAAGAACCTAAGAGGAGCCCTTCTGCATTGGGCCACAGCCCATCTAGTCCATAAGAACCTAAGAGGAGCCCTGCTGGATCAGACCACGGCCCATTCGGTCCATAAGAACCTAAGAGGAGCCTTGCTGGATCAGACCATGGCCCATTCGGTCCATAAGAACCTAAGAGGAGCCCTGCTGGATCAGGCCACAGCGCATCTAGTCCAGCATCCTGTCTCACCCAGTGGCCCATCAATGGCTCCTGGGCCAATCAAGCAGAAGGCAAACGTGACACCCCTCCCGCAACCGAGAAGAACCATAAAAGCCGCCGACGTGGCCAGCATTGCCCGAAAGAGCTACTAAAACATTATGCATATCTACAGATCCAGCATGAACGAATAAGTATGAATAATAAATTGCTTCTTATTAATATAACAGATTAGACAGACAGCAATCATTTCAAGGGTCTGAGTTATCACCAGCTGGTGATGTTCTGGTCCTGCTGCTTCCCCTCGCTTGGGCCGGGCAGGGTTTGGAGAAAAGGAATAATTTCTCATGCCGCCAGGGACTCGAGGGCCTGCGTCTTGGAAGATCTTTTAGGGGAACCGAGCCCAGTAAAACTAAGTGCTGCCCTTTTCCCTCCAGGATGGGAGAGCAAAATGATTGTGGAAATGACCGAGGGGGGTCAGGCCAGGCGCAAAAGGGTACCTCTTGCCCATGGGATGCTCTCCCCCCCCCGCCCCCGCCACGGCACCCAGGCTGGGCAGAGGATTGCGCAGCAACCTGTAAGGAGGGAGGCCGAACGGCGCAGCGGAAGGGCCGGTGGTTCTCCGAGGGCTGTAAAGGCCAGTGGGTACCCAGGAAACCAGGATGGGCAGAGAGGGGGGCACGGCGGGTATGAGGCGGCGGCACCAGCGTGCCTCCCCGAGGGAGAGAGGGAGCGTGGTGAAGTCTGGGGCAGGCAGGAAGGGTCACCCAAGGGTAGCTGGAGAGAATCCAAGGGACCGAGCCGGCGCTCTGCGGTGGATGGGGGTGGGGGGGGGTCTGGGATGTGGGGGGGGGGCGTGCCATGGTCCCAGAGCATCGCCGTGGGGGAGGAGGGCGCTTTGGGGAGGGGGCACAGAAGGAACCAAATGACACCCCCCCCCCGGGACTGGGGTTCTTAAGAGCAATACAAGAGGGGGTGGGTTCAGATCTGGTGGGAAGGAGAACCCCAAATACAGATCCCGGATCTGGGGTCGAATTCTGGGAGGGCTTTGGAGCCAGAGCAGGGGTCTCCCCGTGGCTGCCTGGGGGTCGCTCTGTGCCTTCATCCAGCTCAACCTAGAGACCCCCTCCCCCTCCCCGTCCCCCACCTCCTTTACACACGAGTGGCCGACAGTGACCACAGCAGAACGAAGGAACGAAGGACGGCTGGGGGGGGGGGTGGAGAGAGGAGAGGGTCTCCCGCCTGGCCCGCTCGCGCCGCCCAAGCCCCTCCCTCGCCTGGACCTGTTGCTGCGGGGAGGAAGGGGTTAAAGCCAGGGGTGGGGCTGCTGGCCTGGGGGCCGGCGGAGGGGGGCGGGGGGCTTCCATCAAGATAGAGAAGAGGCGAAGACACCTACCACACAGAGGCACATGGAAGACAGCCTGTTCTTCGTCTTCATGGGGGTGTGGGGGGGTGGAGTCGGGGGTGTCGTGCGGGGGGCGCTGCCAGGTGAAGGTGGCGGTGCTGGGGGGCTCGGCCGCCACGACTACTAGGCGGAGGAGAGGGGCGAAGGCAGGACGAGGAGGAGGAGGAGGAAGAGGAGGAGGGCTGCCTGCGCGTGAACGCGGGATGGATGCGGAGAGCCAGGGAGAGCGAGTGTGCAAGGGGGGGGGCGAGCAAAGGATGCAGTGGGGGGGTGTGAGACAGTCGCAGGATGTGTGCGCGAGGGTGAGTGCGTGTGCGTGTGTTCCTGTGCGGGATGCTGCTGCGCTTCTGCGGGGGTGGCAGCCTGGCTGGCTGGCTGGCTGGCGGGCGGGGCGGGGGGGGGCGCTGGAGGGAAAGGATACTCCAGTTGCGCGTGTCCAAGTGATGCAGAGGGCTGGGAGACGAAGGAGGCTCGGGTGTGCAAGGCATTGAGCATGTGTGTGCATGCCCAGGGTGCGCGCGTGTGTGTGTGTGTGTGTGTGTAAGAGAGAGAGAGAGCCAGAGGGAGGGGTGGGGGCCGAGGGAGAAGAGCACCCCATTGCAGTGCTCTGGGAGGGGGCACTGCAGCGGCCGCGGGGTGGGCAGCCACACGGGGCACGTGCCAGGGCTTTGGAGGGCGACCGCGAAGGGAAGGGCTTCCTTCCCTTCCGAGCAACGCTGCCCGAGAAGGCGATGCGGCTGGAGGGGGGGCCCCGCGGCCGGCAGGAGCCCGGAGCCTCCCCCTGCGTGCTGGCGAGGGGGGCGCACACTGCGGAGGTTCCGGTGTGCAAGAGGCGCGATCGGCCCGACTGCGCGCGCGGGTGCACGTGTGGAAACGGAGACCGGCCGCGGGTCCAGGGCCAGAGCTCTGCGGAAAGGAAGCCCCGCGGGCAAGGCTCGCGCGGACGGGCAAAGCGCGGCCCCTCTCGCCCTCGTGCGCGGGCAGCGAGAACGCCGGTGCGCGGAAGGCGGGCGCGCGGTGCACGGAGCGTCAGCGCTGCTTCACGCGTGGCGCCCCATGTGGCAGCCACAGGGTTGCTGGCATCGCCCTGGGCCCTCGTGGGCACAGAGGGAAACGGGGAGGGAGAAGAGCCAAGTATAAACAGCAAGGGCCCTGTGGAAAGGTTTTGTACCTGCCCTGCAACATGCTAGCTAGGATGGGCCCAGCACGGATACAGTGGCGCGTGGCATCCGTGTGGGCATCCTTCTGTACGCTACCTGCATCAGCCGTGCGTTCTGCACATGCTCCCAGGGCACCCAAGCGAGGCCTTTCTGACACCCGTGATGGGTTGCCCAGGTGGCTGCCAGCCAGGGCTCTTTCGCCTCCCAGCTGCATGGGCTCAGCACAAACCCCTGGGAAACACCAGTTCCCGGGATGTGCTGCTACATGTTCCACCTCTCACATGGAAGTTTGGGCAAGGGGGGGTCGCTGGGGGCCCTGCCAAGGAAGCAAAGCGCCCTCCTCGGGCCTTGTCAGTGAGACAGATGCCCAAGCTCACCTTCCTGCTTTGCTTTCTGAGTCCCTCCCAAAAAACCTCACCTTTGCGCAAGGGCAGCGGCACCTGTGTGAGTTCAGTCTAGTCAACCTGTCGTGAGAACTGACCCTGAAGCCCTTGAAGGACTGCGTGTGCGAACAGGAGGAGGAGGAGGAGTTAGTTCTCATACACTGCTTTTTTTACCCATTTAAGGGGACTCAAGGCTGCTGACAAATCTGTTCTTCTCCCCACAGCAGGTGGGGTTGTGAGAGCTCAGAGAGAGAGAGCTGTGACTAGCCCAAGGACACCCAACTGGCTTCATGGAGGAAGAAGAAGAGGCAGCTTTTCTACCCTGTTTTTCTCGCCCATTTAAGGGGACTCAAGGCTGCTGACAAACCTTCTGTTCTTCTCCCTGCAACAAACCAACACACACCCTGTTAGGTAGGTGAGGCTGCGAGAGCTCAGAAAGAGGGCTGTGACTAGCCCAAGGCCACCCAGCTGGCTTCATGGAGGAGTGCAGAATTTAACTAGGAGACCTCCAAATAAGAGTCCAGCTCTCTAACCGCAAGACCGAACTGGCTCTCTGAAGGCAAAGTGAACAGCGGGCAGGGGGCTGGGGGTGGGGGGCATGGGTGCTCACTTCACCCTCTTGGGTCTGCAAACTGGGAATAACAGCAGCTGTTTAAACATCTATGAAAAATGCTACTGAGCTGCAACCCCACCACCACCACCACCACCACCACATTTTATTTAAGGGGGGGGGCACGTGTGATGCAGGCAGGAAGAGAGCAAGCAAACATTGCCCCGGGGCATGCAGAAGAGGTGGCGCTAACTGGCTGTTGAGATTTTCCTCCAGGGGTTGACCACGGGTGACAAGGCCCCTTTAAAACAGATGTGGACCTCCACTGCCCCAGGGGTTACAAGCACCCACGTGGGCAGGTGGCACCTGAACCCAGCTCCTATCATGCCTTGTTCCTGACTAGACTGACTGGCATACGGGCCCTTTCGGCACTGGGGGCCAGCCTGCCATCGTCTGCAGCGGAATGCCGAGGGCAAATCCGGATCCTGGAACATAATCTGGGTAAGGCCCTGCGGAGGATCGGACTTAATGGCCATTGCTGTACAAATCCGGCCTAATATCTGATACGAAGGCATACGTATCCTGTACCATATCCGCTCTGAAAGCGCCATGTCCACCCCGAGTCCACTTTGAATCCACTCTCAATCCACGTTGAATGTACTTTGGATCCGTTGCACATGTGACTGGCACAACCGCTTTCCCACCTCCTCGGTTCACGAATGGTCCAAAGCATTGGCACGACTACGAATGTCGACGGACGGATATCGTAACATTCGATACATATACAAATGTCAGAATTCGTGCAAATATCTAATGCTACGAATATTTTTGCACGTTCTTAGAGGTGTGAGTACGTCTGAATTTTGGTACGTCGCCCACAACGCTAATACGAATCTGGGGAGTGTGGGGGGTGAAGACACCCACTAGACATATTCTGGGCCAGCACAGCCCACCTGCTGGCCCCGAAAAGTCTCAGGCCACATGTAGTCCATAAGAAACTCACAGGAGCCCTGCTGGATCAGTCCACAGCCCATCTAGTCCATAAGAACCTAAGAGGAGCCCCGCTGGATCAGGCCACTGCCCATCCAGTCCATAAGAACCTAGGAGGAGCCCCGCTGGATCAGGTCAAAGCCCATCCAGTCCATAAGAACCTAAGAGGAGCCCTGCTGGATCAGGCCACTGCCCATCCAGTCCATAAGAACCTCAGAGGAGCCCTGCTGGATCAGGCCACAGCCCATCCAGTCCATAAGAACCTCAGAGGAGCCCTGCTGGATCAGGCCACAGCCCATCCAGTCCATAAGAACCTAAGAGGAGCCCCGCTGGATCAGGCCACTGCCCATCCAGTCCATAAGAACCTAGGAGGAGCCCCGCTGGATCAGGTCAAAGCCCATCCAGTCCATAAGAACCTAAGAGGAGCCCTGCTGGATCAGGCCACAGCCCATCCAGTCCATAAGAACCTAAGAGGAGCCCTGCTGGATCAGGCCACTGCCCATCCAGTCCATAAGAACCTCAGAGGAGCCCTGCTGGATCAGGCCACAGCCCATCCAGTCCATAAGAACCTCAGAGGAGCCCTGCTGGATCAGGCCACAGCCCATCTAGTCCATAAGAACCTAAGAGGAGCCCTGCTGGATCAGGCCACAGCCCATCTAGTCCATAAGAACCTCAGAGGAGCCCTGCTGGATCAGGCCACAGCCCATCTAGTCCATGAGAACCTAAGAGGAGCCCTGCTGGATCAGGCCACAGCCCATCTAGTCCATGAGAACCTGAGAGGAGCCGTGCTGGATCAGGCCACAGCCCGTCTAGTCCATAAGAACCTAAGAGGAGCCCTGCAGGATCAGGCCACAGCCCATCTAGTCCATGAGAACCTGAGAGGAGCCGTGCTGGATCAGGCCACAGCCCATCTAGTCCATGAGAACCTAAGAGGAGCCCTGCTGGATCAGGCCACAGCCCATCTAGTCCATGAGAACCTGAGAGGAGCCGTGCTGGATCAGGCCACAGCCCGTCTAGTCCATAAGAACCTAAGAGGAGCCCTGCAGGATCAGGCCACAGCCCCTCTAGTCCAGCGTCCTGTCTCACCCAGTGGGCCACCAATTGCCCATGGGCATCTCAAGCAGATTCAAGGCAAACCTTCTCCTGCTCTCCAATCCCAGCAAACGGCCTTAGAAGCGTCCTGCTTTTCCCCCAGCAGATTGTCTATGGCTATTCTCTCCCTTCTTCCCATCCAGCACCATAAGGGAGACTGCAAAGAGGCAGAGGAAGTGATCAAAGGGGGGGGGGGTTCAGGAAGAGGGGGGGGCTGGCAGGGATTGGGGAAAGGCCCCTCATATCCGCCTTGTGCCCTCCAACTCCTTCCCTCCACCCCACCGACATTGGAAGGGGTGGAACCTCAACTGGTTTCTCCTTCCTCCACCGCATTGATGTATTTCCTCCATCCATCCAGGCCTCCCTGTCTTCCCGTCGCTTAGCAACCAAGCCACCGGGGCTCTGGGGTTGTCATGGCGACAGGCTCCTGCGCCCGCATGGCTCTGCTGAGTTTGGGGTGTGTGTGTGTGGGGGGGGGGGAGAGATAGCATGCAGATTTTTACCAAAAAAAGGCAGAAAATTCTCTTATCTGTGTACACATTATAGATACATGGTTTGCACATTATTCAAAGCATCGGAGACCATGCCTGGGGTGCAGAAGGGAGAGAGGGAATTTGGTTTCACCCCGAATCTCACGACACTGGAAGAGAAGGATGCAGAATGGTGGCACAGATCTTTGGGCATTGCTGAGATCCATAAGCTAACGGATGTTCTCCTCCTTCCGGTGAATTTATGGGTGGCACCCACAGCTTGGCAGCAGAGCAGAAGGTCACAGGTGAGAGATTATTTTCCCTTGCCTCCTTTGGGCACCTCTGCAGAAGGAGGTGGGATGAACCACTTCCATATTGTGCCCAGCAATGCCACGGAGTGGCATTGCTGGGCACAATATGGAAGTGGTTCATCCCACCTCCTTCTGCAGAGGTGCCCAAAGTTGGCAGAGAAAGAGAATCTCACCTGTGACCTTCTTTACCTCCTTCCTGGGTTTATTGGCTTGTGGTTCAAAGCCGCTAGGAAGCAACTTCCTTCGTACAAAACCAGAGGTGATTTCGCACTTCCCTCCCCACCCGCCGGACGGGAAAAAGAAGCGCGGCGGACCCATGTTGGTGAGCACTTGGAGCCCTAGAAAACACTGCCCGTTCTTCCCCGATTCTATCGCGGGGCACATTCTCTCCAGGGGACGCCAGTTTGGCCGTGGCGCCCACTGCGACGGCGAGAGCGTCAGCACCGTTGCCACGGGTGTTTTTCCACCGAGCTCCTTTAATCCGGATCTAAGAAGATCTCCAGATTGAAGGAATGGGTGCTTCCCTTAATCCGGATCTAGTAGATCCAGATTAAGGGAAGTACCCAGTGTGTTTCCACGGGTGGTCTAGCACCCAATAGCAATGGGCGCTGGCCCGCCTGCCGTGGAAAGGCAGGAGCACCCATGTGTAAATCTGGATCTACCCACAAGGGGTCTGCCTGTCACCCCAGGTGTTTTGGGGGACAGGGGGAGCAATCTCCATAGATGCCCCGGAGAATCTTCAAAGATCCTCCGGAGCTGCTCCTTAGAATCTCCGGATAGATCTGCTGCTAACTTTGGAGCCTGTGCTAATCTCTGAAGGCAACTTTGGAGGGACTTCAAAGTTCTGAGTTTGGCCCACACACACCCCATGGTCCCCTCCCCCTGAGCCTGCTCTAGTCTCCACTGCCCAATTGTAGTGAAAACAGGCTCCCTATAATCCGGATTTGATGCCTGATGACCCCATTGTAGACCCCTTTAATAGGGTCTACATAAAATCCGGATTATAGGTCCCGAAGGACCCATATGATCTGGATTCCCCTAGCTGTGGCAGAAACGGATGTGTCTCTAATGGGGTCTGTAGTGGAAATGGGGTCATCCGGCTCTGAGCCAAATGGGTCCTTAATGGGTGCTTCAGTGGGTACTTAGTGCTAGTGGAAAAGCACCCCATGATGACGCTGACACTCTCCACACGTGCCGGCACGTCTATGGTTGTCTGAGGTGTCAGTGTGTTTGCATGGGGCCTCAGAGGACCCCAGAGCAATGGAAGAGGTGGAAATGGCCGCGGCTGGGACACTCCAGGTACGTTCCTGGTAAACGCTGGTAAAATCCACGCCTGATCAACCATTAGCGAGCTTCTGGTAAGGCAGGGCACACTGGGAGGCTGTTACAGCCTCCTCCATGTGGATGCTCTTCACCAGAAGTTCACTAATTGTGCACTACCGGCTGTAGTGCAAACAGGCCCCAGGACGGAGCAGCACGGAGAGGGAAGCCCAAGCCAGAGCATGCTAAGAGCGCATCGTCTTCTGTCGAGAGAGAGGCCGAATCCAGATTAGGAGGGGGGATATAGTGCCTCACATATCTGAGGCAACCCCACCACAGACCCATTATCCTCACCCCACCCCCACCCCATAAAACACGCTGGAAACTCCAGCGCCGGTCACGGGTTTTCCACCAACAGCACCTTTTGGTAAGCGGCCTCCTTAATTTCTGGGAGCAGACACCGTGACCGCTCCGTCTAACGGGCACGTGTGGTGGGCGAAACAGGTTTCCACACGTGCTCAGAGGTGACAGCAAGCACATTCAGACGTTCTGGGTGCACACGTGAACTGAAGCAGGCAAAGAGAGCGCCATGTCTGGCCTTCTCTAGCTAGCAAGGGATAATGGTGGGCGGGGGGGGGCAATATCAGGTATTATCCCCTGTTGGCAGTCTGGAGGCAGCCAAAGTTTGCATCATGGCCTGGTTCATCCTTTGTACACCTCCAAGACGTGTTTGAGTCTCCCGGGGATCGAACCCGTGACCCTCTGACTCCCAGGCTCTTGCTCTGTCATTAAACCTACAGCCACTGCTGTCTCTACAGAAATATAAATACACACACACACACATATAAAAGATGCCAGTTCAACGAATGTCCGAAATATTTGTATTCATACAAATGTTAATGTACGAATATTGTAACATTCGGTTCCTGTACGAATATCCGAATTTGTACAAATGTATACAAATGAATGTTATGAAGATCTGTGCATATCCCTAGTGCATGCTTGTTTTCTAGGAGCCCATCTACACCTAGGTTTTAATCCAGCTTCAATCCACTTTCAGTGTGAGAGAACACAGCAGCAAAGAGGTAGGCGGATTTCTTTTTGGCATCACTTCGCTCGTAAAATTCACCTTGGGGTTAAATAACATGGAAAGAAAATGACCAGTCACTTTGCTAATGCACAGAACACTTCATCTTTTGGATAGGCAGCGTTTAGGAACATTTCTTTCTCACTCCTTCCCATAATTCATGGGCTACTTTGATTTAGTAGCATGGGAACCCTGATTCAAATAATCGGTATTTCCCAAAGTCCAATATTAACGAAGAATTGCGGGTGTAAGAAATGGTGTTCAGAATTAGAGGCGTAAAGTTCAGCATCATGGAAAACACATAAAGGGTGAAATCACACAGGCTTTATTTTGGGCATCTGTTTGCAAAGGTCCACCATTAAAAAGATCTGCGCCTAAAAACTGTCCTGTGTGATCGCACCCCTTGCCTCTTCCTTCTGTGCTCCTTGCAGATTGGTTGTCATTGGCCTGGGATTCCCTGCGTCTGATTTGCCAGCTAGTTTTAGCAGCCATTCCCAGGTTGCTATTGGCTAAGGGATCCTGCCTCAAGCAGCGAGTCGCTCCTAGAGTTATTATTCCCGGTCTGTGGAAGGGACGGATAATTACAGGCTTGGGGATGCAGTAAGCAATTTAAAAAATATGTTTTGTCTGTCCCTTGTGTCTCAAATTTGCCCCTGGGGTGACTCCAAACATGTGTTTGAACACACCCAAAGAATGTTTTGCTCTATAAGACTAGGCCACCAGCCTGTTTCCTAGTCGTGATAAGCTACACTTGTTGAAATTCCTTCTGTGCTACTGATAAAGGAACAGAAGCCCTCTCCTCTTTTCCATATGGTAGCCTAAGTCACTAGCTCTTTTGGCTACCGGGCACAGAAGGCCAAGTGCCGCCAAAGGTTGGCAGCTGGTCATCTGTAAGCAGGAAAGACCTGCTCCTATGTCCTTGCTTGTGGCCTTCCATATGCACTTGGTACTCCACTGTGGTAAGATCCACACCGCTCTAGAGAGTCATGTTGCAGATAACAGTCTTGGCCCAGGAAAAGTCTTCCAGGTCTCAAAAGCAGAGGGTTGCGCAAAGTGTGTTGGCAGCCATCTGCATGATGACCAGCCCAGCTCAGCATCTCTTCAAGGGAACAAAAGTTCCCCATCTTCCACGGCCCCTGAAACAGCCTCAGGATCCAGAAAGGGGTCTCTGCTGCTTGCGCCACGGCTGCCTACCCATGTGGCAGGGGCAAAAATAGAGACCCAATTTAGGACACGGAGGAGCCCAGGGGCCTGCAGGTGTGTCGTAACGCCTGCAGCTCTCCTGGGACTATGCTGGGAAGGCCACAGGTAATTGTGGCACACCCAATACAGTCGTGGGAGGGATAGGTGATATTGCTGTAATATAACTATTAGGGACAATCCAGCAACAATGGCAGGGGTCCCCTAATAGTGACCGGTACCTCTGCCTCCTGGCACCTTTTTTGTCATTGTGAGGCTTGCAAATACCCAGGAACCAGCCAAACATATAAAAACAAACAAAACGAACAAACGAACAAGTGAATATCCAAAGGAAGTGGGAGGGCACCTGGACAGGTTCAGAGTATTTGCATGAGACAAAATAACAAACAAGTCAGTAGACAGACACTAAGGGTGTGCACAAATATTCAAAAGTATTCAAAATCTGATCTAATTCGTCCAAATTTCAACATTAGAATTCAAAGCGAATGTCCATAAATTCACATTTAAACATTCGAATGAATTTTGAATTCTGAATCTATTTGTTTGAATTATCTGGGCATTCATGAGTGTACAGGTTCGTACATGATGCGACTTGCACGTACGTATCTTCCCCGCATCCGTACGCATCCATACGGGATAAAAACAGGTTGCTTACGGGATAATTACGGGATGCATACAGAAGTGTATGGATCTATATGGGATGCGTAATGATGCGTATGGGCACATAGAAATGTTGCTGACATTTGTAAGTGCAAATCCAAACTGAAAATTCAAATGAATAGACTCGAATTTGCTTAATTTGAATCGAACTTGGATAAATTCAAACTTTAAAGGTTCTAATCAAATTGAATTTTTGATATTCGATTCGAATCGAACCGGATCCTGGTAAGAGCATTCGTGCGCACCCTTAACAGACACAGGTAAGATCCCACGATGGCCTCTCGCATCCAGAAGGGGCACCAAGGGGAACAAATATTCGTAGGCATTCGAAATCCGATCGAAAGTGCCAAATTCCAACGTTTGAACTCGAACAGAATGTCCTGAAATTTACATTCAAATGAATCGAATTTTGCATCTATTTGTTCGAATTATCTGACATTCGTATGCGTACGGCTAGAGGCCTCCCGGCTGCCTTTCCGACCCCCCAGGAGCAGGCCAGGTGTGGGGTCTGTGTGGTCACTGCGCGCACACACACACATAGCTCTAAAGCCTAACGAACACACTCTCCATGGACTGTGCACACTAGGCTGCTGCTCTAGATGAACCGCTGCTCCTCTCCAGACAGGGACTTCTTAGTGTCTGCCCCACCCCCCATTACAGAAATCCTTCCACAGGGAGCTTCCCTGGAGTGGATATTTCCATCTCTCTGGCCCTAGACTTTCCATACATGCAGACACGTCGTGGCTGTCACAGATTCTGGTCCTGCTATTGGGATGTTTTTTAATGCTACCTCCTTCCTTGGCACGGAAGCTGCAGTAGTGTAAGCAGAGGGACGAATATTTAATATTTTGAACTTTTTGACTTGTTTCTTTTGGAGCACTAATTTAAATCACGTTGAGGCTCTTAAAGCAACTAATTCATAACAACAAAATAATAATAATACTGCAGATAATACTGCTGAGGTGCTGTGCTAAAAATAAAGGAAGAACTCTAATTCTCTTATTTGTATTCTCTTTATAAACAAAACCAAAAACTGAATATCTATTGCCTACGTCCAAAATAAATCATTAATATGGGTTAGCTACACAGTCCACTGGATATGTTGACCAGCACTTTAGTCAATTGTTAATTCAAGTTGCTATTGCTAACTAGTTTATAAATTTTGGATCATTTATTTCCAGTTGTCAAACTGTTCAGATCTTTCTTATTCTCTCTCTCTTTTTTTTTTTTTGTCAATTTCCCCCAGTTTTGAAATGTGCATTTCCAGGTCATTCACTGTTGAATGTGCAAGAAGGGAATGTCAGAGCAGGTGAGAAAGAGCAGGAGGAAACTGATGAAGAAACTGTCAGAATTGAGAAAGCAGACTGAATATATATGCAAATAATTACATTCCAGGATTTCTGGCTTTCTTTTTTTGTGGGGTTCAGTTATCCTTGAAATACAAACTGTATATTTGAGAGCTGAAAGAAGAAAAAGGAAAACCCGCCAGTTAACACCTGTTGGATTCCTCTCATCTCCAGCTGCGGCTTTCCTGGTGCTATTGCCACCTGCAAAAATGTCTCTGGCATTAACAAAATATCTAAAGGAACACCTTCTCTCACGTCAACCTGCCCATGCCTCCTGGTTGTCCCACCGCCCTCAGTAGCAAAAGGGGTAGGCACACGGGATAGGGCCTTTTCAGTGGTGGCTCCCAGTATGTGGAACAGTCTCCCTCCTGAGGTGCATCAGGCACCTTCACTGTACATGTTCTTTGCCCCGGCATTTGGCTAAATAAAGAAATGGCTTTTCTTCCCCAAATTCCGGCACTGCCATGGTTTTAATGCTCATTTTATATGCTCACTGGTTTATAATGTTGTAACCAGCCCTGAGACGTTTGGGTATTGGGCGGGATAATAAATAAATAAATAAATAAATAAATAAATAAATAAATAAATAAATAAATAAATAAATAAATAAATAAGAGGGTCTTCTCCGTGGCGGCACCCAGGCTCAGAAATGCTTTTTCCCCCTGAAACACACCAGGCATTCCTGCTCCGAAGAGATCTGTGTACCTGTGGGCTTGTTGGTTGCCAATATGATCACTTCCCTGGCTGTGGATTTATTTATTGACATTTTATTCAGCATTCACTGGGCCACTTTATGTTTTTATGTGCCTTTTTCCCCCTCTTCATATTAACACCACATATTTCAAAAAGAAGAGTGATATTGTAATTTTTTTCCCTCCAACATCTGTGCCCGTGGCTGGGCCCAGGTGGTGGGTTTGGGAAGCTCACCTGAGCTCAGTCTCGTGTGTGTGTGTGTGTGTGTGTGTGTGTGTGTGTGTGTGTGTGTGTGTGTGTGTGTGTGTGTGTGTGTGTGTGTGTGTGTGTGTGTGTGTGTGACCTTCCTGTTCCCCTGCCCCTCCTCCTGTCTTGCTTGCAGGGGGATGTAACACAAATTAAACACTCCAAAATGCCTCCGGGGCTCTTACACAAGTCACACTCAGTTTGCACAAATGGTGCACAACACAGGCTCATATTACTAGTTCCACTTGCACAGCTGTGGGTGGGAAAGGGCTCAGTGGAGTATGGACCCCCCCCCAAAAAAAAACCCCACCCCTCTTCCCCAAATGGGTTCCTAGGAAATATTAGTTCTTACTGGCTTCTACCCTTGGCAAATGGCAAAGACGCTTCTGGGTTTCGTGGAAAGATTTCAGAACTGTTCACGTGTTAAAGCAGTGAAATCATATAAGCAGAGCCTCCCTGGATTGGCCCCCTGGGCATCCAGTGCAGCGGCCTGCTCTCAGGGCTCTGCTCAGAGTCTCCCAGCAGCTGACTTGGCAGGCTGTCCATGCCCTCCTTCTTTCACATGTGCCAGTATCCTGCCCACCAGAATGTTGGACCCGCCCAGAGACCTCTGGGTATAGGGCGGAATAAAAATGTAAACAAACAGACAAACAAACAAGCTTACTTTCTCATCAACATTTCAGGTGTGTACCATGCAGAGGGTTTGGATCACAGGATGGGGTGTTAATCCAGGCTGAGAAAGGAGCATCCCTGGGTCCTGTATTTATTTGCTTACTTTTATAGAATCATAGAGTTTGAAGGGACCGCCATGGTCATCTAGTCCAGCCCCTGCTCAATGCAGGATTTCCTAAACCATCCCAGACAGATGTAGGCCCAGTCTCTGCTTGAAGACTTCCAGCGAAGGAGAGCTCATTACCTCCTGTGGCAACCTATTCCACTGACTGGTTGCCCTCACTGTCAGGGAGTTTTTCCTAATATCTAATCTGTATTATTCCCTTGAAGTTTCATCCCGATGTTTCTAGTCCTCCCATCTTGTGCAAGTGAGAATAGGGAAGATCCCTCTGCACTGTGATGTCCCTTCAGAGACTTGAAGACCACCATCATGTCTCCTCTCAGTCTTCTCTTCTGCAGGCTAAACATTCCTAGATCCTTCAACCTTTCCTCGTAGGACATGGTTTCCAGACCACTCACCATTTTGGTTGCCCTCCTTTGGACTTGCTCTAGTTTGTCAATGTTCTTTTTGAACTGGGGTGCCCAGAACTGGACACAGGACTCTAGATGAGGTCTGACCAAGGTGGAGTCAAGAGGAATAATGACTTCTCGTGATCTGGACTCAATACTCCTCTTGATGCGCCCTTTGTCCAAGACAGGGGGCTGCCATACGCTTTATCCCAGCCAGGACTGCTGTACCCTTCATGGTCCGTAGAAGAACCAGTTCCGAGAAGATACAGATGCCCAGCCTGGACTTACTGCAGCCTCATTCCCCAGAAGAAGATCTTGGCAAAAGAGGAGAAACCCACAGATCTGCTGCAGAGAGACTATTTCTCTCCCTGCTGCTGTATAGAAACACCCATAAAAGCCCTCCAGATGGTGGAACATCTGGCTCCCCTGTGGGCTTGGGGCTTCCTCTCTCACAGCTGTGCTGGCTGAGACCATTGGAAGTTAGACTCCAAAATCTGATTGCGACAAGGGATCTTCCCTCCCTCCCTCCCTCCCTCACCCTCCCAAGGCTCACTTCCTTCGCCAGATCCCTTTGGGAAGAGTCGGTCAGACTGCCTTGAAAAATCCCAGTTCTGGACTACAGCTCCCATGATCCTTCTCCAAGCTCATCAAAGGCTAAAGGTCAGAGAGTTTGAGCCTCAGCTCTGCTAATTAAAGGATGGAAGAGATGGTCCCGGTCCAAGGAGGCCACCAAAGCGCAAGGCCAGGCAATTCCCAGGCACCTCTACAAAACACACTGAAACATGCGCGCCCTGGGCTGGTGCACCGTTGGCGTCCTCCACCGGCCTCTCGCGTTGGCCCTGATGCGCCTGTGCCGTTGCTTTCCACTGCGCTCACATTCTGCAAACAGCCCTGACATCTGGCGCAAGGAACAGGGAATGGGTTGGCTGGCCACGCATCGGCGGCCCACGTGCTGGACCCTGAAGGGGGAATGGGCAGCGGGGAGAAGAGTTTGCCGCACTGTGGACGGCTGCAGCGTGGCTCTCCGTGGAGGTGAAGCACCCAGAATAAGGTGTGAGAAAGAGATGTGCCAGGGCGGCTGGCAGGGGGCTTTTCTACCCCACTTTTCTCACCCATTTAAGGGAACTCAAAGCAGCTGACAAACCTTCCGTTCTTCTCCCCACAACAGACATCCTGTGAGGTAGGTGGGGCTGTGAGGGCCAAGAAGAGAGCTGTGACTAGCCCAAGGTCGCCCAGCTGGCCTCGTGGAGGAAGAAGAAGAGTTGGTTTTTCAACCCCGCTTTTCTCACCCATTTAAGGGGACTCAAAGCAGCTGACAAACCTTCTGTTCTTCTCTCCACAACAGACACCTTGTGAGGTAGGTGGGGCTGTGACAGTTCACACTAGCCTAAGGTCACCCAGCTGGCTTCATGGAGGATTGCAGAATCGAACCTGGTATTCCCAGATAAGAGCCCGCTCCTTAGCCACTAGACCAAGTCCTCCATCCTTCTGCTTTGACTGGCAGGGGATGATGGGAGTTGTAGTTCAGGACCACTTGGAGGGGGCCACCACCAACCAGATAAGGGTCCGGCTCCTTAACCACTAGACCAAACCAGCTTCCCTGCGTAGCGCCGGTTTGCCACCTCTTCTGACGGTCCCGTAGCGGTGGTGCTCTGCCGCAGCTGGAGCTTCAGAGAAGCTACTGTCTGTGTGGAAGGGGTTTCCACCTACCGTCTCCCTTGCCAGCCACTGCAGGTAGCATGGGATGAGACCAGCTGGGGAAGTAGCGGGGGGGCATGACCCTTAAAAGCAATGGGTGGGCAGGAGGAAATGCCGTCCTCCAGTCCAGGGCCGTCACTGCCACTGGACGAGATGCCGGGGCAAAGAGGGGAGGGGCTTTTGGAGCAGCTGGCTGGCTGCTGACCTTGGTTTTTCTTTATGCTTGTACCCTGAACTTATTTTTCTTCTGGGCTGCACTGAATAGGGGTGTTGCATTGCCTTCTTTGCTCCTGGGGTCGATTTGCCCGGTGCAGTCCAAGGACAGGAGGACCATTTGCGTTTAGCGGGAGGAAAGCGTGCCAAAAGTGTCCCTTGCCGCCCCGAAGTGAGAATGCTCCTCCCATTCACCAGCCCACACTGACGCACCCAGGCGCCAACCGTGATCAAACGCCCCTCTCGCGATCCTACGATCGATCGCCACTCCCAGGCATGGTTTGTATGTGATCGATCACCACCGGCAATGCCCCTGCCCCTGCGCCGACGCCACATTCCCCGCCTGCCACGTGCAGCGAGCCGGAAATAGAGTGAATGGCCTAGTGGTTAGGGAGCCAGATCTGGGAATACCAGGTTTGGTTCCACACTCCCCCGCGAAGCCGGCTGGGTGACCTTGGGCTAGTCACAGCTCTCCTCTGAACTCTCACAGCCCCACCTGCCTCACAGGGTGTCTGTTGTGGGGAGAAGAACAGAAGCTTTGTCAGCCACTTTGAGTCCCCTTAAATGGGTGAGAAAAGTGGGGTAGAAAAGCCAACTCTTCTTCTTCTTGTGGCAAGCCCGGGGGACAGGCAGGGACAGGCGTGGAGCCCGATTTTGTGTTCCACACCTCAACCGCAATTAGGACAGCTCTGGAACGGGCAGAGGTGCTTCTAGGCCGTAGCAGCCTGATGAGAGTGCAGATGATCTGTACCGGAGCTGCCCTGATTATGCACTAGACGAGGCCTAAGTGTGAATAGGCCTCTGGTCTGAACAAAAGAGCCTGCCTTGGAAAGGGAGGTGACATTTGGCCCCAAAGGCCTCCTGGCAGGCAGGCAGGCAGGCAGGCAGGCAGGCAGGGGTCCTGAGTCGCCACAGGGCACCACCCAAGACAGTGACTGGCAGCCAGACTGGGAGACTACCCTGGGAAGCGTCCCACCACCCACCCTCGGCCGCTCACAGAGCCCCTCCCTTCCCCCTCTGGGTGTTTCCTGATTCTGGGTTCACTCAGAACTCTGCCCAGCGGGTTCTTGTGGGTTTCCGCAGGATTGGAGCAGTGACGGCATCCCACACGCCCCAGGCCCCTTCCTCACCTGCGCCCTGGTCCCGCTTCCCCTGAGCTTCCCTGCCCTTTCTCCACCCTTCCTAAACCACCGCACCTGAGACTACTTTCCTTCTTGGGCACCTCATGGGAGAGGAGGCCCAAAGTGCCCAGGTGTGCCCTGCTGTGAAGGTGAACCTTTGCCGGAAGATCTGTTGCCCACCTGGGATACCAGGTACGCCGCCGGGAAAGCTGCGGTGGAGCAGTGGCACGCAGCTTGCTCCGAATCCTACCTATACCCGAACGATGGCGGTTTTCTGAGCCACGAACCAAGCTGAAATGATTGGCAGAAGGCTCACGAAACGCCTCCCCCCTGCCCTGAAACTCAGCAAAAGAAGGCTGATGCATTTCTATGTGCCACTTGAGTGCGCTGCCCCTCCTGGGCACGAGCGCCTGTCTGCAACACCACCTTGTCCCCGTCATCAAGGCAGCGCGCACGCTCTCTGCAAACCGCGTGAGGATGGAACAGCAACCCAGCCTGGTGGCTTAATGTCTCCGGGAAGAAGATTCGGCTCAGAGAACACCCACAGCACAGCCCTCCGCCCTGGGCTACGGGTAGTGGCTCCTATGTAAGGAACCTACCAGGCACCCCAGAATCGGGAAACCTACCAGGCACCCCGGACCTGATGGGCTGGCCAGTTTGGTCTAGTAGTAAGGGAGCCGGACTCTTATATGGGAATACTGGCATTGATTCTGCACTCCTCCATGACACCAGCTGGGTGAACTTGGGCTAGTCACAGCCCTCTTCTGAGTTCCCGCAGCCCCACCTACCTCACAGGGTGTCTGTGGTGGGGAGAAGAACAGAAGGTTTGTCAGCCACTTTGAGTCCCTTTGAATGGGCGAGAAAAGTGTGGTAGAAAAGCCAGCTTTTCTTCTTACAGAAGCCAATTTGGTCTACTGACTCTTATCTGGGAATACTGGGTTTAATTCCGCCCTCCCCAGTGAAGCCAGCTGAGTGAACTTGGGCTAGTCACAGCCCTCTTCTGAGCTCCCGCAGCCCCACCTACCTCACAGGGTGTCTGTGGTGGGGAGAAGAACAGAAGGTTTGTCAGCCACTTTGAGTCCCTTTGAATGGGCGAGAAAAGTGTGGTAGAAAAGCCAGCTTTTCTTCTTACAGAAGCCAATTTGGTCTACTGACTCTTATCTGGGAATACTGGGTTTAATTCCGCCCTCCCCAGTGAAGCCAGCTGGGTGACCTTGGGTGAGTCACAGCTCTCTTCTGAGCTCTCACAGCCCCACCTACCTCACAGGGTGTCTGTGGTGGGGAGAAGAACTGAAGGTCTGTCAGCTGCTTTGAGTCCCCTTAAATGGGTGAGAAAAGTGGGGTAGAAAAGCCAACTCTTCTTCTTCCTGCTGGGGAAGGAAGTCAAAACTGCAGGACGGGTGCTGGGATTAGGGGGACTTATGGGGACGCTATTCGCACCCGCACTGAATCTTATTTGGGGGGGGGCACTGCTCTAAGACTGCCCCCCCTCCAAAAAGAGGCACAAGCAACCACAGGCGGAGGGCCCATTCCCGCATCCTGCCAAGGTAGAGAACCTGCTGCAGGTAGAAGTCTCACCAGCACTCGTGCCATGCAGTCAGGGGCATTTAGGAAGCCAGAGAAACTGTTGCTGCCCCCCCCCCAGCCCTCCCCAAAGAGAAGAAGGCATTCCCTCTGCATTCTCTGACTCTTAAGGGCCCAGGGAAACCATTCAACAGCCGCCGCCACCACCCAAAAAAAAAGCCTGAACTTTAATTGCAAACCACTTGGGGACATTTTTTGGACCTAGAACAAGTAAAGCTGATGGTGCTCATATAAGGGTAGTTCTGTACGGCCTGGTTTTACATCGGAACCTAAGAGGAGCCCAGCTGGACCAGGCCACATCCCGTCAAGTCCATAAGAACCTAAGAGGCATCCTTCTGGATTAGGCCACGGTCCTAAAGGTACCTAAGAGGAGCCCTGCTGGATCAGGCCACCATCCCTCTAGCCCAGCATCCCATCCCACACAGTGGCCCACCAATTGCCCATGGGCATCCCAAGCAGAGACAAAAGCAAACCTTCTCCTGCTCTAGAATCCCAGCCAATGGCCTTAGGGGCCTCCTGCTTAATCCCACACCCTGGGCAGTTGGCAAATGCAGCTTCCTTAATTCCGGCTGCAAAGCTCCACCCTGTCTCTCTGCAGCCCCAGGGCCTCTGCAGTCCCCTCACCTGCAGCCTTTCACAGGTGGCCCTTCCTTCCCTTAATGCCCTTTGCCCACGCCCATGCTTTCCAGTCTGTTTGCTTTACCACTGAGCTACAAGCCACTCCCAGAACCCACAGGCACCTCTCTGCAGTTTTCTTGGCAAAGATACAGAAGTGGTTTGTCATTACCTACTTCCAGAGAGAGGCTGGGGATCAATCCGGCAACCCTCTGCTTTCCAGGCCTTTTTCTCCACCCCTGAGGTACAGCTCTCCCCCCCCCCCCCACTTAGATGGGTGTTATGGAAGAGCTGCTGCCAGGGATATGATGCCCCTAAAGCCGCCCTTCGAGATGGACAAGGTCTGTCCCCCTTTCCTCTGGACCAGGACAGAGCTGGAAGACTCCACAGGTTTCCCCGAATCCTAAAACTCAGGGAGAGCAGAGACCTTCCCTGTCTGCGCATGGCCAGTTGTCATGGCTATGGCTGAAGACACTTGGACTCAGTGGACTAGTGGTTAAGGAGCCAGACTCTTATCTGGGGATCACCAGGTTTGATTCCACACTCTTCCACAAAGCCAGCTGGGTGACCCTGGGCTAGTCACAGCTCTCTTCTGAGCTCTCACAGCCTCACCTACCTCATGGGGTGTCTGTGGTGAGGAGAAGACCAGAAGGTTTGTCAGCTGCTTTGAGCCAGACTCTTATCTGGGAATACCAGGTTTGATTCTGCACTCCTCCATGAAGCCAGCTGGGTGTCCTTGGGCTAGTCACAGCTCTCTTCTGAGCTCTCACAGCCCCACCTACCTCACAGGGTGTCTATTGTGGGGAGAAGAACAGAAGCTTTGTCAGCTGCTTTGTATCCCCTTAAAGGTGGGATAGAAAAGCCAACTCTTCCCTTTCTTCTGCCTTGGGTGGGTCTCGAACCCTTTCCAAGAAAGCCCTGAGGACACAACTACCATTGAGCAAGGCTTATGTTCTGGGTGGGTCAGTCAGGGACATAGGACGTGAAAGGCGACTGGGGACCATTGGCCTGGCCCACGGGCTTGTGGGTAATTTATTATTGTGCTTTGGGGAACTCCATCTTGTCCACTCAGAGCAGAGTATAAAGGGAAAGAGCATCCAAAAACTTATCTACCTGCAAATGTTTCCATGGACTTTTCTCTTTTATTATGGTGAGTTAATTTTACTGCTTTTAAACTCACACATGTTTGGCCCTCTTCTCTTTTATCTGATATGGTCTACACAGACTAATCAATCAATCAATCAATCAATCAATCAATCACGAGGCGTCCATCCTGGCCGGGTGCCCAGAGTCCACCCAAAGGCATGCAATTAGGTTTTTACACTACCTGCCTTTCTTCAGCCTTCAGCTCCACTATGGAGAGCACAGGTGCAGGTTCTTACCTGGAGGGTCACCTGGAGTGGCCAGTACCAGGCTGAGCCACCAGGATATAGCTACCATGTCCTTCCTGTCCATATGTTTAGCTTTTCAAACTGCTGGGAAGCAGAGCCCTCCACCCCCCACCCCCCACCCCGTTTGATTCCTAGGGCCTTCTAGGACGTGGCAAGTCCCGCCCATAGGTGAGGAACTTATGCACACAAATACTCAAGATATTCGTTATCCAGAAAATTCGGACATTTGAACTCGAACCGAATGTCCAGGCATCCGATTTTCATTATTCCAACGAATACAAATATTTCAAATTATTCGTACAAATAATTCAGACATTCGTAGGTGTGCAGATATGTGCACATCGCATAGGTATCTGTACGCATCTTATCCATATCCATACGCATCCATACAGATACGTATGGGATGGAAGTGGGATGCATACTGGATAAAAACAGGATGTATACACCGCCTGTGAGCTATCCTGCCCCCCATCAGGTGTACTTTGGGCAAACGCCATGCTGTGAATACCCCAAAAAACTCTGGCATGACACCTGAGGCCAGTTTGCGCTCGGCCTACTAGCAGGAAGTTTTTCCACATCAGAAACGTCTCCTGCTATAGTAGAAGCGACTCCAGCGGCTACCAGTGGCGGTGTACAAAATCATGCGCGCACCAGGTGCGTCCTAACTCTATTATGGCCAGAGGAGTGACCATTTGCACCTCTGCCAGTATTGGGGCTCATCTGAGGTGCCGCACAAGCGTGCCGGCATCTCAGAGGACCAGAAACACAGTTGCATGTGCGCAGCGCATCTCTGTCGTCACGGTGACGGCACCAGCACACGCGCCATTGTGCCAGGCTCCGTGCGGAAGATGGCAGTGCCTGGGCACCTGCTGCTGGGGCCTGGACCCGAGCCTGGACCCAGGTAGGTCTGTGGCTGCGTTGGGGGTCGGCTTGGCGTGCACTAGTGTTCACAAGTGCAAATCTAGTGCAAACCAGCGGGCATGCACTTTCCCTGTCCTGTGGGCTTGAAGCAAAGCGCCAAAGTGCGTCTGCTGCCCACTTGGGGTTCGGCCTTTTGTGCGCACGCAAGTGGATTGATACCGCTCAGCCCGGCGAGGTTGTTGCAAAGGCTGTGCAAGCTTCCACCGGGTGGGTATTCTCCGGGCCCTGCGGTCTACGGATGGCTCCCATCTGCCACAGTCGCCTGACAAAATAACCATTTGGACTCGCTGGCTGGCGAAGGCCGAATTCCCACCATCCAGGGGTAATGCCATGGTGACCTCCGGGGAGGAACAGGGTTCCGGACACCCGAAACCTGCCTCACACCATTGTTGTGAAGTAGTGGGGCAGAGAAAGGGCTCTTTGGAGGATGAATTAGGGGCACACCCATGGAGATGCCCATGTTGATTGGCATGGAGGTGAGGGGCTGCCCCCCCCACAAGTGCCCAGTGTCAAAGCCCCTCGCCCGCCCCTGTCTCCAGGGGAAGCAGAAAGGGAGCACGATGCTCATTTCCCCTTCCCTTCACTCAAAAAATGATATCAGCGGCTTAAGACGGAAGCCCCAGGCTCTGCGTGATCTTTAAGAACCCGCCTTCCTCCTCTTCCCTCTCCTTGCCCTCAGGATCCCTGAGTTAGCAGTTCTGTAAGCAAGAAGGGGAATGGGGGGGGGCAAAGAACAGAGAAAGTGGCACACTGGGGGGGGGCAGATTGGGAACATATGGCGTGGAAACGCTCCAAAGGGAAGGAAGCCAGAGGAAGGAGGAGACAGGCCTGCTTGACGTTAACCCTGGGATCCTGACCGCCATGGAGCAAGGCGGGGGGGGGGGACCTTTTGCAGCAGGGGAAGCCAAGGGGTGCTAGTGGACGGGCTCCTCGGGGGCTCCTTGCTTGCTGCACTCTGTTCATGCTCTTGGTTGCGCTTCCCCCGGCCCTCCCCTCACGCGCTCTGCACTGTCTGCATATTCATGGCTTTTCACCCACACTCAGGTGTCGCAGGCAGAGCGAAGGCAGGCAGATCTGCCAAGCTGCAGAGACTGTGCCCCCCCCCCAGCTGTTCCCTACAAGGCCTAGAAACGTGTGTGTGAGTGGGGAGGGGGGGACAGTCAGAGGCTCATGCGCTCCCTAAGTGATTGCCTTTGTCCTACCAGCCAAATACAGTCCCTAGAGCTCCCCCCGGACCAATAACTACACCACAGAGAACATTACAAGGTTTCTTGGTGTGGCAGACCGAGGATCGATCGATGGATCGATCGATTGATCGATCGATCGATCGATCCTCGGTCTGCCATACCAAGAAACCTTGTAATGTTCTCTGTGGTGTAGTTACTGGTCATATCCATCCATCCATCCATCCATCCATCCATCCATCCATCCATCCATCCATCCATCCATCCATCCATCCATCTATCCATCTATCTATCCATCCATCCATCCATCCATCCATCCATCCATCCATCCATCCATCCATCCATCCATCCATCCATCCCACCCTTCACCAAATGGTCCCAGGGCAGGTTACAATAAGAATAAAACATATCAAATATTAAAACATAATTAAAAATATAACCCCCTCACTCACTCACTCCCTAACAAGACAGAACCCCAAGGAAGCTGTTTAAATGGCATAAGCCTGGGTAAAAAGATAGGTTTTCACCAGATGCTGAAAAGTATACAATATAGGCGCCTGGCGAACCTCAAGAGGAGGCTGATCCAGAGTCTAGGGGCCACCACAGAAAAGGCCCCCTTGCATGTCCCTGTGCCTCATACCTCTGCAAGAGAAGGAACCCCACGAAGGGCCTCTCCTTGAGATCTCAGTGCCCGGGCAGGTCTTTATGGGAGAAGGCGCTCCTTCAGAGACCCAGGGCCCAAGCTATTCAGGGCTTTATACGTTAGCCTCAACACCTTGAATTTGGCTGGTTAGCAAATAGGTAACCAGTGCAGACCCTTTAAGTCCAGAGACTCCCATCAGCAGTTGAGCTGCTGCGTTCTGCACCAGTTCCAAACTCCTAACCGTCTTCAAGGGCAGCCCCACGCACAGCGCACTGCAGTAGTCTAATCCGGAGGTTACCAGGTCGTGGGCCATTGTGGCCAAGTTATCCCGATCCAGGTAAGGCTTCAGCTGGCGGCCCAGGTGAAGGAAATGTCCGGCGCTCCTGGGAGTCGCTGCTGCCACATGGGACCCAAATGACAGCAACGAACCCGGGAGGACTCCCAGGTCATGCGCCTGATTTAAACCCGGGGACCAATGGATAGACCAGACCCTCAGCTGCCTGCCTGCTGAACATGGACCCGCACTCCTGGGTGGGTGGGGGGCTTCCATTCCACACATGTGGATCTGAGGAGCAGATCCTGAACTGGGTGCCGCCTATGCCGGAAGTGAACATAGAATCGTGCCACCATTTCCCCCCCTTCTGGCATTCGTACGTCCCTTCCCATTGCCGGCTGGTGTTCGGGTACCGGAAGCCAGCTTATTTCTAAGGCCTGGGAAGACAGGGTCGGATTGGTGGTGGCACCCACTGTCTTCCAAACCGGTGCACTCTAGGTATGCTCAGGAGAACTCTTGCCTAGCTTCACCTCTCATCCATTTCTGGTGCCCTACCCATAAGCTTCACAGCAGAGACCGGGGTGGGGTGGGGTGGGGTGGGGGGCACCACAGGGCCTGTGACGTGTCCCCAAGTCTTTGGGTGGGGGGGCAGAGAGATACAAAGCGCGGAAAGGGAGGGGCCTGGAGGAGAGCAGGCGAGGAAGGAGGCGTTGCTGAACATTGCCTGAAATAATTCCCCCTACACATTTATGATCTCGTTATCCTTGGTTGCCATGGTAGCCAAGAGGCAGCCATGGCTGATGGGAAGGTGGGGGAGGTGTCGTCCGAGGAGGGAGGGGGCACTGGGCTCCCACGGATTCGGAGAGGAAGCACAGGGAGGATGGAGAATGGAGAGATGTAGGGAGGAAAGGGGGATGCGGGGAGAGGAGGAAGAAGGGGGAGGGTTGGCTTTTCTACCCCGCTTTGCTCACCCATTTAAGGGGACTCAAAGCGGCTGACAAACCTTCTGCTCTTCTCCGCACCACAGACACCCTGTGAGGCAAGTGGGGCTGTTAGAAAAGTGCTATGACTAGCCCAAGGTCACCCAGCTGGCTTCATGGAGGAGGAAGAAGAAGAGTTGGCTTTTCTCCTCTGCTTTTCTCACCCATTTAACGGGACTCAAAGCGGCTGACAAACCTTCTGTTCTTCTCTGCACCACAGACACCCTGTGAGGCAGGTAGGGCTGTTAGAACTCAGAAGAGAGCTGTGACTAGCCCAAGTCACCCAGCTATCTTTGTGGAGGAGTGCGGAATCAAACCCAGTACTCCCAGATAAGAGTCCGGCTCCCTAAGCACTAGACCAAACAGGAAGGAAGGGAGCCCCAAAAATGTGGCCCGTGGCAAAGGCAGGGTGTCACAGCTGCCCTCCTCCTTGCCCTCTGTCCCCTTCTGCTCCCAGAATGCCCTCCTTCCCTTCCCAGTGGGGGATCTGGTGCCTTCCAGGTGGAGCTTCCAAATGTGACCTTCAAGCAGTACGGCGGGTGGGGGGCAAGGGGTTCCCCCACCGATCAGCCCTGCAAGCCCCAAGGGGCTGTCAGGTGCCTGACCCTCTGGGTCTACTCTGTCCCCAAAGCCAGAGGTGTAGAGGCTGCAGACACAGCAGGAAGGAAGATCTCCAGGAAAAGCCCCGGAAGGAGGGTGACAGGACTAGGTGAAAGGCAGCTCCCCCTGTGGATCTCTCCCCCCCCCCCCAGAGACTGGGGGGGGGATCCTTTTCATGCTCTGGCAGGACATGGCTTTCCGAATCCTAAAGCCACAAGCATCACTGCCCCCATCTGCTGAATCTTCAGAGACACCTGAGCACCAGTGACCGATTGGGAAAAGCCCTCCTGCCCAGCTCAGGGGGAAGAATTGGCGCCCTCCACCTCCACACCTGATGGATGGCGCAAGGAGGGTGGGGGCTGCGAGAAGGGGCAGCCGTTCTGGGCTCCCAGGGCAGCCCCCCTCCATCCGGCACCGGGGGCGCTCCTGCAACAGCCGGGGTAGTGAGAGCCGGGCTCTCCAGCGTGCGGAAGGGAGGCTCCCGGCTCACCTGCCACTCTGGGACACCGGCCATTCGGGAATCTCCGTGAGTGACGGCCTGACAGCCTGACCCTTAGATTGTGTCCTCTGCCCCTCTGGGCACCTGAGAGGCTTCCATTCCGTGTGGCTTTCGCGACCGGAGAAGGTGCCAGTAAATACAGCAGCCTACAAAACATTCAAAACGGCGTTTTGCACACCCCTGGGAAATAGCCCTGCAAATCGGTGCCTTGCTGTTCCTGCATCAATCTCACAGCTTTCTATTCCATTCGCGCAAGCACAGCACAGGTTTCTAGTCCCTGTTGAGTTTTCTACTGTTTGAGATGTGTGTGAGCGCAGATGGGTGCGCCTGCATGTATAACCCAAACCCCCACAGCGTTTGCCACTGCAAAACTGGTTTCCCCTACCACCATGCCCCTTCACCCGCTGCGCCCCACTGAATTTGGCTTCAAGTGTCCCTACAATAGTGCACAAAACAGCGCATGAGAAAGGCCCCAAGTTCTCCCGCCTAGATGGCAGATTTCAGGTGTAGACATCCTTAACCTGGCCAAAAATGCCATGACAACGTGAGATCAAAGTAGAAACCCCTCAATTATTTGGCTGTACCCAATGGGGGGGGGGCACTCGGAAGCTTAGTTCTTACACGCCATGCTGGTTCATGGGATTTTTTCAAGCTTCCTTGACAAGGAAGCCTAAAAGAAAAATCCAGTGAACCTGTGCAGGGTGGGTGAGGAGGGGGCTGATGGGTAGGAGGGTCAGGTCAGAGGAGGGGAAGGATTTCTCCACCCAGGCAGGGGGTCATCGGTCTATGGAATCGGCTGCCAGAAGAGGTGGAGGCAGCAACCAGGCTAGATGGCTTTAAGGAAGGGTTGGACACATTCATGGATGACAGATGGATCAATGGCTACTAGAATGGACACCTAAGTTCATCTTTCAGGCTGTGGGGACAAGCAGGAGGCCTCTAAGTCCATTTGATGGGATTCGAGAGCAGGAGAAGGTTTGCCCTTGTCTCTGCTTGAGATGCCCAAGGGCAGTTGCTGGGCCACTGTGTGCAACAGGATGCTGGACTAGATGGGCTGTGGCCTGATCCAGCAGGGCTCCTCTTAGGTTCTCATGGACTAGATGGGCTGTGGCCTGATCCAGCAGGGCTCCTCTGAGGTTCTTATGGATTAGATGGGCTGTGGCCTGATCCATCAGGGCTCTTCACAGGGATCCAGTAAGCCAGTTTGGTCTAGAGGTTAAGGAGTCAGACTCTTTAAGACCTGGGAATGCCAGGTTCGATTCCGCCCTCCCCCACAAAGCCAGCTGGGTGACCTTGGGCAAGTCACAACTCTCCTCTGAGTTCTCACAGCCCTATCCGCCTCCCAGGTTGTCTGTTGCTGGGAGAAGACCAGATGGCTCGTCAGCCACTCTGAGTCACCTTAAAAGGGTGAGAAAGTTGGGTAGAAAAGCCAACTCTTCTTCTTCTTTTACGGAAAGCTACATTACTAGCATAGGAGCATGCATCATGTTGGTGGACCAACAATGAAGGCATACAACTAACTGCCAACGTTGGCCACAGCTTGGCATACAATGCCGTCACTATTGGAAGGCAAAAATACCCAGCCCACAACCTCTTTATTAACTTAATGTTGTTTGCCTTTGCTACAAAGAGCCGAAGACATTCCATTGTTTATTTATTTATTTATTGCATTTCTTTATTTATTGCATTTCTTTCTTGCCCTGTTGCCTATGTTTTCAGGGCAGTTTGCAATAAAAAACAATAAAACAAACCATGTTAAGAGCAGAAGAACCTCAGAGGAGCCCTGCTGGATCAGGCCGCAGCCCTCCTAATCCAGCATCCTGTCTCACATAGTGGGGCCACCAGTTGCCCATGGGCAACTCAAGCAGAGTCAAGGGCAAACCTTCTCCTGCTCTCCCCTCCCTGCAAATGGCCTGCACAGGCATCCTGCCTTTATCTCCAACCTGGAAGTGGTACCTGGGCATCTGTTCTGGTAGCCATGGATACACGCGTCCTCCATGAATTTAACCCTTCCTTAAAGCCATCCAGGCTGGTTGCTGTCACCACCTCTTCTGGCAGCAAATTCCACAGACCTTTGACTGAAAAAATTCTTCCCCTTGTCAGCCTTAACCCTCCTGCCCATCAGTTAAAAAGGCACACCTTAACTGTGCCTGAAAAGGAAGCACATTCTCCAAAGTTTTAATCCGGTCTCAGACCACCTTCAGAGTTGGAGAACACATCAGCAAAATGACTAGCCATCTTCTTTCCACTTTATCTAACCTAAGGGTGCATTCTCTCACTCTGAAAGTGGACCAAAACTGGATTAAGACTTAGGTGTGAACACAGCCCTCCCCTTTGTGCCATCCTCACAACTGTCCTGTGAGGTAGGCCCGGCTGAGGTCACCCGGGGGCTCCCAAGGGCGAATGGAGGCCTGTGCCCAGGTCTATTCGGGTATCATGCCCGTTGACTTTATTCTACATCCACACTGTGCCCAAAACAAGATGATAAAAATGGGATTATGGTCTGGATTTACCACCTGATTATCCCAATCTAGTCTCCCAACACCCCTGGGGTTCTAGGCCAGCAATCTAACCACTGTGCCATGCTGCCCTTTGATATTCTTCTGCTCCTTTTAATACTCTGCATGAAGCCGCCTTATTCCATCATTCATCTGATCAGAGCGACCCAGGCGTCCCACCTCGGGCTGGGACTGGCGTGGAATGGTGGGAGTTGTAGTTCAGGAGGCCTTAGATGGCAGCAGCTGAACATCAGAGTAGCACAGAGTTGGAAGGGACCTCCGGGGCCACTGGGTCCAACCCCCTGCTCAATGCTGAGGTTCTACGTCTCTGTTCTACGGGGTCTGGGTCAGAACTGTAACTCCCCCAATACGTGTTTCCTTAGGAGATCCAACCACTGCAGGCACATTAAACGGAACCAAAAGATTGTTCATCCTTGGCTAAGTTTTCTCTTTCTTCCACTTGCCTTCCAGGAATGCCCCTTCTGGACCTGGTGACCCGGTCAGGCACCCACGGCCTTTCCAGCCAGGACAGGAAAAGTAGCCTCCAGTCTGCATACACTTCTCTGACTGAAGGAGATAAAATCAGGCATGGTGTAGAAAAGGTGGAGAGAGAAAATTTCTTTTCTCTATCACACAACATTGGAACCAGGGGGCATCTATGAAGCTGATGGGCAGGAGAGAGTCGGATCAGACAAGGGGAAGGATTTCTTCACCCAAAGGGTCATCAGTCTATGGAACTGGCTGCCAGAAGAGGTGGTGACAGCTACCAGCCTAGATCGCTTTAAGGAAGGGCTAGACAAGTTTATGGATGACAGAGGTATCAATGGCTACTAGAATGGATGCCTAAGAACATCTTTCAGACTGGGGGGGGGGGGGGAAGCAGGACGCTTCTAAGGCCATTTGCTGGGACTGGAGAGCAGGAGAAGGTTTGCCCTTGTCTCTGCTTGAGATGCCCATGGGCAATTGGTGGGCCAATGTGTGGGATGCGATGCTGGACTAGATGGGCTGTGGCCTGATCCAGCAGGGCTCCTCTTAGGTTCTTATGATCTAGATGGGCTGTGGCCTGATCCAGCAGGGCTCCTCTTAGGTTTTCATATCAGCAAAGGGAAGGGATTAAAAAAAAAAAGGCCTAGGAAAAACAGAATTTCCTTCTCAGCAAACACATGTGGTTCAGTCAACTCTGGTTTTTCACTTATTATGACAGAACTTAAGAACCTCAGAGAAGCCTTGCTGGATCAGGCCACAGCCCATCCAGTCCAGCATCCTGTCCACACAGTGGCCCACCAAATGCTCATGGGCATCTCAAGCAGAGACAAGGACAAACCTTCTCCTGCTCTCGAGTCCCAGCAGATGGCCTTAGAAGCGCCCCATTTCCTCCCTCCCCTCTCAGCCTGAAGGATGCACCTAGGCACTTGTTCTAGTAGCCATTGATACATCTGTCATCCATAAATTTGTCTAACCCTACCTTAAAGCCATCCAGACTGGCTTAGAAAAGGAAAGAACTCTTTCTAATATCATGCACACACCAGAGGTAGCACAGGCTTGGACTGAATAGTGGCGGATCCCAAGGGAGGGAGGGAGAAAAGCCCAGGGGTTAAACTCCCACAGCTATGAAACCCCAAATTACAATATTGTAGCTGGGTGCATTTTGCAGGATTTTGAGAACAGAGGTGACCAGGAAGCTGGGGGTGGGTCACAGGTGGAAGCTCCCCACATACACTTTTTTGAACTCCAACTGATAATGTGCCTGGGAGTGCCTTCTCCTTCCACCCTCACCACCCCAGGGCATAATATTTTGGCCTGTTGCAAATGGGCACAGAATTATTTGATCTCAAGTGCTCAACATCCCAGATTTTGCAAAGCACCTTTGCGGCTGCTCATAGGAATAAGCAGCAAAATGAAGCACATTAAGTTGAAATATCTCTACAGGTACATTGGGCTGTCCCTGGCGCTAAGAGGAGCGGCCGTGTGCATGGGATGGATGCTGGACAATTAAACGGTCCCTGAGATTTTGTAAATGGGATGCCTGAAAGAATTGCATCTACCAGCCGCGTCTTCGCCAACAAGCGTTTTTCTCCCTAACGGACACATCTGCTTAAGATCTCCGGGAGACTCTGGGATGCTCAACGTCCTACGTGTTAAAGCACATGATTGATTGATCGATTGATCGATTGATCTACAAATGTAAGCCAGTTAGGTCTAGTGGTTAGGGAGCCAGACTTTTATCTGGGAATACCGTGTTTGATTCCTGTCTCCTCCATGAAGCTAGCTGGGTGACCTTGGGCTAGTCACAGCTCTCTTCTGAGCTCTCACAGCCCCACCTACCTCATTGGGTTTCTGTTGTGGGGAGAGGAACAGAAGGTTTGTCAGCCACTTTGAGTCCCCTTAAATGGGTGAGGAAAGTGGGTTAGAAAAGCCAACTCTTCTTCTTCCTCTTCCTCCATAAAGCCAGCTGGGTGACCTTGGGCTAGTCACAGCTTTCTTCTGAGCTCTCACAGCCCTATCTACCTTACAGGGTGTCTGGTGTGGGGTGAACAATAGAAAGCTTTGTCTCCCACTTTGAGTCCCCTTAAATGGATGAGAAAAACGCGGTGTAAAAGCCAACACTTCTCCTGTTTATTTATTTATTTGCATTTTTATCCCACCCTATACCTGAAGGTCTCAGGGCAGGTTGCAACATTTAAAAACCAAACATAAAAGCAACAAACAACAGGTGTGCCAGGAAGTGGGATGGATAAAAGCCATTGGGGCAAAAAGGTGAGTCTTCATTGCTCTCCTGAACACGTGAAGGTGCCTGATGCACCTCAGGGTGGAAATTATTCCATAATCCGGGAGCCACCACTGAGAAGGCCCTATTCTGGGTGCCCACCCCTTATGCCGCTGAGGGTGATGGGATGACCAGGAGGAGCTCCCTTCCAGATCTTAAGGCACGGACAGGTCAACATGGAAGAAAATGTTCCTTTAGATATTTGGGGCTCAGGTCATTTAGGGCGTTATAGGTTAACACCTTGAATTGGGCTCAGTACCATGCAGGCTCACTCACTCACTCACTTCCCCCCACAACTTCCCATTAAACTCCCCCATGGATGACTCAGTCCCGGACTAGATTATCAAGGGCAAAAACCACACAATCATTTAAGAAACCCAGGTGTCACCGGCAAACTAAATGCCAGGCAACATTATGCTCTGAAGAGGTGGCCCACTGCCCATTCCCAGGGCAAAAGAGGAGCCCCTTAAGTCACTGTCCAATGAGGATTAGACAGGGCTTCCGCCTTTAGGGCAAAAAGGAGCATCCAGGTCAAGTGGCTGAGAAAGGACCGCAGAATCACGTTTTGGGGACGAGGTCCCTGGCCGGTGGAAATAGGGTGACATGGCTTGGACTTGTCACCTTCCAGCTGACCAGTTGGACCCTTCACTGCAGCCTGAGGGGTCATCCATCGGTGGACCCCTACGTACCTCAGCCTCCAGGTTCGTGGTACAAAGCAGAGCCTGAACAGCCCTGAGAATTGGGCCACCTCCCCATGGGTGCATTTGGGCAGCTGGACTCCAGCCACAGGCTCTCCAGGACAGCCCTGCCTTCAACCCAAGAACACCCAGGTGGTCACAAGCTGAATCGCATTAACATTTGACCCATCCGACTCTGGAAATCCATTGCCATGAATAGGCGTTCCATGCGGCACTGAGAACTTGGGTCTCCAAGGCACCATTGGTGCAATCTGGGCTGAGGACCAGCTGCTCTGCTGCTTGGTGGAGGGGGGGGGAACACACACACATGCTAAGGACCCCCAGACCCAACACACCAAAGAAGGGTGGGAAGACTCCAGGAGCCCTTCCTAGCCTGCACTGGCAATGCTGGCTGGCTGGACCAAGGCCCTACCTGTGGCTTCCTGTCGGCCCCATGAGAGGATCCAAGAGCCCTCATGGAGGAGTCCATAAGGTCACAAAGAGCCAGATGTGACTCACCAACTGGACAGCAGCCAAACCTGGCCGATTGGGTGTCTAGAACATCTGGTTGGCAGCTCAGCATCACACATCTTTGTGCTCCCAATTCAGGGCACTCTTAGCCTCACCTGGGCAGCTGCACACTGCCATCTTCACAGGTGTGAAGGCACAAAAGGGAGGGAGGGAGGGAGCTCAAGGGTCACTCCCTATGCTGGACCTCAACTGGACCAAAGCCAAGGCTGTACCCAGGAAGCGCCGCTGCCTCAACGTTCTCCACCCAACAGCCTTGCGCTCTCCTGACATCACCTGCGCTTGACACTTTGGGGACTCTCTGTAGATCAAAAGTATGAATGAAAAACCTCCCCCACGGCCCTCTTGTGGGTGGCCCCAGCCAAAAAACCCTCCGACTGGACCCTATTTTTAATTCTCAGCAGTCACCCCCGAGACAAGGGCTTCTCTCCCCCTGCTTTAGCCAAGACCCTGCAGAAACCGAACAGAAAAGGGTAGCCAGGACGGTTTCCAACTGTGACCACTTCCAAAACGTTGCCTGAATGAACGAAGCAGGAAAAGGCCAGTTCAATGAGCCTCAGAGGGTCTCTCTCTGTTCCTCCCTCCCTCTCTTCCTCCCCCCCCCATGCATGAAGACGAGGGCCAGCCCCACCCTTTGACGGGCAATAAATTTCGCCGCCCCTGCCCAGAAACCTTGGAGGAGCCAGAGAGGATTGGCGTCAAGAAGAGCCCCAATCAATCACTCCCGAAACGCATCCATTATTCATGGGCCATTGGCAATTGGTGGGGAAGGGGGTGGGCTCTTTGCGGTGGAGGAGCAAACGCCCCTCCCCAATCCAGGGTTTGCTCTGCAAATTATGTCTTTCCCTGGCTGAGCAACCTTGCACCATGAAGCCCCCCCCCCGCCGCACCCCAGAAATTAATTCCGCTTTGTAGCCTGCTGATCTCCAAAGCATTTCAAAGAACCATTATGCAGTTCCTTCCTTCCTTCCTTCCTTCCTTCCTTCCTTCCTTCCTTCCTTCCTTCCTTCCTTCCTTCCTTCCTTCCTTCCTTCCTTCCTTCCACCCCAAATTAATGCCTGCTGAGTCCAACGTTTGACACAGACGTGGCCTTTGGAAGCATCACGCTTCTCCTGCAACCTCCAGGCGCCTGGGACGGTGGGTCCTCCTCGCTGCCCTAAAGTGGACGGCACCCATCCTGACCCTCTCCAAGTCCCCCAGGGCCCCACAACACAACCGCCCTTCCCAGCCCCGACCGACTTGCTGGTCCAGCCTCACATTGCCTCCCCTGAGCCCAAAGGCTTCCTTTCTCCTGACATTTGCACTTCAAACGCCCCCCACCCGCCACAAATCCTTCCATGGACCAGGAACGCAGCATCACTGCAGGTTCCAGCCGTGGGTTCGGTCACCCTTGCTAGGGACAGGTGTCCATCCATCCATCCATCCATCCATCCATCCATCCATCCATCCATCCTTCCCACCCCACAATCAGCATTCACGTACAGCTTGAGGGTGGTGTTCAGCACCCACGCTGTGAAAGGGGGGGGCGATGGAACGGCCTCTTTCTATGCTGCTTCGGTCTCTCTCCCTGCCCCCCCTCCCTCCCTACCTCTGTGAAGCGTCTCACACTCTTTCTTCACTCCCAGGAGAGCCAGGAAGAAGCATTTTGAAACATGTTGAAGGAACCTGGCAAACACCTGTTCGCTGAGCCCTTTCAGAAGCCCCCCCTCACACACACTCATGCAGAGTCCCTCCCCCCGCCTTCTTTTGTAATTAAGTCTTCACCCCATCCTGATTAATGAGGATTGAATCATTCCCTTTCCAAAGGGCAGATGGGGTGTCAAAAAAGCTCTGTGTTTCCATGGAGGGAAGCAATCAAATGGATTCCTCTCTTGAGAAGGAAAAAAGAAAGAAAGAAAAAGATTCCTTTCCACGAAGATGGAGAAAGGAAGAGTTTCTGGTCTGCTTGGTCGAAGCGTCGCCTTCGCCACCTTTTGGGTCCCTGTATTCTTACCTTTCTCTCCTCCCCCCCCCCAATTTTCTGAAGAAAGTCAACTTTGCTAACAGATAGGATACCCAGATATGAAAAGGGAGCAGAGACGAAGGTACCTGTGTGGCTTTCGGCAGACACTTTTCACCTGCTTCCATCCTCTCCTCAGGTGTTTGAAGCCTAGAGCCACCCAACGCTTCCTGCCCACCTACTGCCCACCTGGTCACCTACACGTCTTCCCTGCCAGCCACACACCTGTGGAAAGCCCTTTCCACGATGCACCCAGGAGCAGGGACGGTTCCTTCTCCAAGGTCAGGAGGAAGGGAAGCGAAGAGAGCCCGACCCGGCCACCCACACGGAACAAGGCCTAGAAGATGTCCACGAAGCCCCCGCAAGGCCAAAAGAGGAAGCCAGGAAGCCAAAGCACAGGGAGGGAAGACACTGGGCCACCAGCCTTCCTGCCACATTAAGGTGGGAAATAGCAGGAGGAAGGAAGAAGGAATGGGTGGACCCTCGAGCCCCATCCAAGCCCAAGATGCTCTTGACTTGGGCAAGATGGAGAAGATTCCACCCTGTAGGCCGTGAGCCCTGATCCAGAACACAGAATCCTCGGGAAGAAGCTCCAGACAATTTGGACTAACAAAACCCCTCAGCCCACCCATGGCATGAAGAGCTGCTAAGCACCTCTGTGTGTGTGTGTGTGTGTGTGTGGTCCTCTGAAAGCCCTTCACAGCTCCAATCCCTTCCTCCTCCTCCTCTTCCTCCTCCTCCTCCTCATCACCCCACAGCACCACGGACCAAGGTAACCCCCATCCTCCAAGGAGGGAAGAGGAGCAGTGCCCCCAATCCCAGCTGATCCCTGGGTTCCTAAAGCGCCTCACATGCACAGCGCACGCACACGGGGCACGAGGAAGAGAGAGACAGACAGACACACAGAGCCCCGCATCGAATGTGGATCCAAATCTGTTCCCACCACCATTATGGACGGACACGTTCCAAGAGCCGCAAGCGAGCCCGGGGGCGTCGGCGGCGCTTCAGCACCACGGAGAGCGCCGGCGCTTCAGCACCACGGAGAGCTGCCCACATTCCGACGGTGGAGGCGGCTCCGCCGTCCATCCGTCTCGGGGGCGAAAGGGCATGTTGCCCCCCCCCCGCTCTCAGCACTGCCCACCCCCCCACCCCCGCACAAAACACACACACAGAGCACCCGGCCGGCACCCGGGGAGCCTTATCCCACGCACCCATCAGTTCCATGGAAACTGCGCTTGGGAGGGGGATGGCTTCGGGCGCCTTCTTCCCACCACTGCGAGCAATGGAGGCGTCTTCTTTGCCCCCCCCCCCCCCAGCAACCTCCCGATCGGAGAAGCCCCCCCCCCAACCTCCGGGCAGAGTGCCACCATGCCACGCCACGCCACGCGGTCGCTTGCCCCTTTGCTCTCCCTCTCTGCCCCTCCAGAGACGGGCAGGTGCGCAGGCACAGCCGGAGAGCCCCCCGCCCCGCCTTGCCCCCTTTGCAGAGGCGACCAGCCCGCTCCCTGCTCGCGAGGAGGCCCCACGCGAGACGCCGGCAGCCTTACCTTCGTAGTGACTATGCACAAGCAATCCATCCCTCTCTTGACTCGAGCACCTGGCTGGCAAAGGTCTGTAGCACATCAGATATCCCGGGGTTCAGGGTTACCGCTCGCCCCGTCCTATGATTCCTGGATAGCTCTCGCCCGGCAAGCTGAGGGGCTCCCCCGGATTCCTCCCGCCGGGCCCCCGGACTAGCCTTCCGTGTTCCCTAAGGGTGCCAAGGCTGGCATTGGCGTGGCGTGGCGTGGCGGGGGGGGGGGCAGCGCAGGCAGCTGCAGGCGGTGCGTGCGCGCGCGCGCGCGTGTGTATGTGTGTGCAAGTGTGCAAGGGATGAAAGGCAGCGTGTGAGAAAGGAGAGCAGAGACCCCGAAAAGGGTGGAGGGGGGGGAGCGGGGAAGCGACAGAATGTGGGAGAGGGAGAGGGAGGGGAGGGCGCGCGCGGGGGGGGAGGAAGCGAGCTGCTGCTACGGAGGATCCGTGGCCTCCTTCTCCCTTCGAGACGGGCAGCAGGAGAAAGGTGCAGAGGGGGGGAGGAGGGGGGAGAGAGGGGGGGAGGAGGAGGAGGGGCGGGCGGGCGGGCGGGGAGGGAGGGAGGGGGGGAGGGAAAGGCCAGGAGCAGGGAAGCGCCTCCGAGGACCTGGGGGACTCAGCCGCGAAGGGGGGAGCCCCGAAACCTTCGCTGGGCGCTGCTGCTCTCCGGCAGAGGGAGGGAGGGAGGGATGGCGAGCGGGATGGCGGAGCGCGAGAGAGGGGGGAAGAAAAGGAGAGGGGGGAGGGGGCGCCGAAAGACGGGGGAGGGAGGGAGGGAGGGAGGGAGGGAGAGGGGGTTAACCCCTCAAGCGCCAGAAGGAAATCAGCTGGCGAGGGAGGTGGGCGCCGTGTGGAGGGAGGCAGCCGCGTCACCCGCCGTTAACTCTCCAAGCGCCAGGAGGGACCGAAGGTGGCGGCGGCGGCGGCGGGCGGGCGGGGGTGGGGTGGGGTGGGAGAAGAAGAAGGAGAGGAGGCGTCGGCCTTTCTACCCCCCCCCCCCCCTTGTCTCACCCACTTAGGGAGACTCGAAGCGGCTGACAAACCTTCCGTTCTTCTCCCCGCCACAGAACACCCTGCGAGGCAGGTGGGGCTGCGAGAGCTCAGAAAGAGAGCTGTGACCAACCCAAGGTCACCCAGCTGGCTTCGCGGAGGAGCGCAGAATCACACCCAGCGTTCCCAGATAAGAGTCCGGCTCCCCTGACCACTAGCCCAAACTGTCACGCACGCGCGCGCGCAAAGGAAAGGTAGGGCGGTGGGACTGGGTGTCAATTACGCACCAAGGCGGGAAAGCCGAGGTTCCCCCCTCCCTCCCTCCCCCCTCCCTCTCTCCCTCCCCCCCCCCCGATCAAGGCCCACAAGGGTCAGGAAGGGTTCAGGAAGTTCCAAAAGTGCGTGACGGGGGGGCGAAGGGGGCTTGGGTGCCGCCCCCACTCAGTGTGCAGGTGAAGGAGGGTCCTTCCCCTGGTGGAAGACAGACCACCCCCGGGGAAAAGGTGCTGCTGGGGTGGGGGTAGGTAAGCGTGCTTTATGACCCCCCCCCACACACACACAATCAAAGAGAGGGGGGGGGAGAAGTACACTTCCCCTGCGCCTGCACGTATCCTGCTCTCAGAAAGAAGTTGGGCTTGGATGGAGCCAGCCCAGGAGGGGAAGAAAGGGGGTAAGGGAGGCGCCCCCTCCCCAGCCGAGCCTCCATTGAGCAGATCTCCAGGGATTATTTAACATCTTCCCCTTCTCCTCCTCCTCCTCCTCTCCTCCCCCCCCCCGGCCTGCTGCAAGAGAGTTAAATTTGGATCCGAGGAGGGTTGGGTGCGGGGGGGGGGGGGGGGGAGAGGGAACAGCGAGGCTGCCAGGAAAACCTTTGCATGTGGAAAGGGAGCCGGGGAGACAGAAATATATGGCCAAACGGATGTGGCACGTGGGGAGGGCGACTTTCAGAAGCTGCAGCCTGAATGCCTTTGATCGCAGCAGTGAGGGGGAGGCAGAACCCAGAAGATCTGTTGGAAGCAGCGAGGAGGAACCAGAGGGAACAGGCCCTGGGAGAAGGAGGCGCAGATGCATATAGATCCTGGGAGGCAGGCAGGCAGGCAGGCAGAAGCGGCAGAAGGTGTGCCCATTGATGCCTGGAAGGGGGGGGGGGAGTCGCTCTCCTTTCCTTTCCTTTCCTTCCCCTCCTCACGTGGCTCGGATCTCGGATCGGGCCCCGAGTCACGTCTGCGCCGCTCCCCACGCGGAACCGACCCGCCGATCTCAGGCCCTGAGGTCAAGGCTCCGAAACGTCAGAATGTTATTTACAAAACCGCTCGGAAGGGGAAAACTTTGCAGTGAAAGGCCAAGAGGACGCTTGCGGGCGAGCAAAGGGCCTGGGGTGCTTCCTCGGCTGGTAAGGTCAAGTGATGGACCGTCGGCAGAGGTGCCCAGGGCAACAGAGCAGGGCGGCAGGATTTTAGGGGACGCTATGCTTCAGGGTCTTGCCAAGTACTTAAGAACCTAGAGGGGTCCTGCTCCATCGGATCTTGGGCTATCTAGTCCAATATCCTGCCTCACATGGTGGCCCACTAATTGCTCCAGGGCATCTCCCACAGAAGATGAAGGCAAAAACTTCACCCGATCTCTAAGCAAGTGACCCTTAGAGGCATCCTGAGAACATAAGAGCCTAAGAGGAGCCCTGCTGGATCAGGCCACTGTCCATTCAGCCCAGTGGACCACAAATTGCTTCTGGACAGAAGACCTGCAATCAACTCCCTGCAAGGGGCCTTTGGAGGCCTCCTGCCCGCCTCTCCAACCTGGATGTCGTACCTAGGCATTCGTTCGAGCAAACATTGATGCACCAGTCAACGGACGTGTCCATAAGAACCCAAGAGGAGGCCTGCTGGATCAGGCCGCAGCCAATCTAGTCCATAAGAACCTCAGAGGACCCCTGCTGGATCATGCCACAGGGCATCTAGTCCATGAGAACCTCAGAGGAGCCATGCTGTATCAGGCCACAGCCCATGTAGTCCATAAGAACCTAAGAGGAGCCCTGCTGGATCAGGCCACAGCCCATGTAGTCCATAAGAACCTAAGAGGAGCCCTGCTGGATCAGGCCACAGCCCATGTAGTCCATAAGAACCTAAGAGGAGCCCTGCTGGATCAGGCCACAGCCCATCTAGTCCATAATAACCTAGGAGGAGCCCTGCTGGATCAGGCCACAGCCCATGTAGTCCATAAGAACCTAAGAGGAGCCCTGCTGGATCAGGCCACAGCCCATGTAGTCCATAAGAACCTAAGAGGAGCCCTGCTGGATCAGGCCACAGCCCATATAGTCCATAATAACCTAGGAGGAGCCCTGCTGGATCAGGCCACAGCCCATGTAGTCCATAAGAACCTAAGAGGAGCCCTGCTGGATCAGGCCACAGCCCATCTAGTCCATAATAACCTAGGAGGAGCCCTGCTGGATCAGGCCACAGCCCATCTAGTCCATAAGAACCTAGGAGGAGCCCTGCTGGATCAGGCCACAGCCCATCTAGTCCATAATAACCTAGGAGGAGCTCCGCTGGATCAGGCCACAGCCCATCTAGTCCATAATAACCTAGGAGGAGCCCTGCTGGATCAGGCCACAGCCCATCTAGTCCATAATAACCTAGGAGGAGCTCCGCTGGATCAGGCCACAGCCCATGTAGTCCATAAGAACCTCAGAGGAGCCCTGCTGGATCAGGCCACAGCCCATCTAGTCCATAAGAACCCGAGAGGAGCCCTGCTGGATCAGGCCACAGCCCATCTGGTCCATAAGAACCTGAGAGGAGCCCTGCTGGATCAGGCCACAGCCCATCTAGTCCATAAGAACCCAAGAGGAGCCCTGCTGGATCAGGCCACAGCCCATCTGGTCCATAAGAACCTGAGAGGAGCCCTGCTGGATCAGGCCACAGCCCATCTAGTCCAGCATCGTGTTCCACATGTAGGTCCACCAGTTGCTTCTGGACCTCTCAATCAGCAGACAAGGGCAAAACCTCCACTTGCTCTCAGTTCCCAGCAGCGACCCTCGAGAGGCCTCCTGTCTGCCTCTCCAACCTGGAGGTGGCACCTGGGCATCCATTCTAGTAGCCATCGATGCCCCTGCCCTCCATGAATGTGTCTTAACCCTTTCTTAAGGCCATCTTCTGGCTGTAACTCCAACAGGGCTCAACATCATTCCTTCTCCAAACTCTGCAGCCAGGGTGTGAAATCTTTTGCGCTACCCTCCTCCCTTTGCTGCCTATTTGGGGGGGACGCACAAGGGTTCCTTTGGACACTCCCCCCCCCAAAAAAAACCCATGTTCTAGCACGATCTCCTCTGCTTCACCTGCCCTGAATTTTGTTCAGCCCTTGGAAGGGGGAGGCCTATTTCCAGCAAAATGGGGCCCCTTCCCAGGCCGAAGCCCCTGAGATGAAGTCATTTTCACAGCAATTTATTCTGCCGGTGAAATTATGGTCGTGTGTGGTGGTGGAGGGGGGGGGGGAATGAATCATCCTTACGGAATACAACTGTGAGGTGAGGACATCAAAGAAGCTTATAAGATCAGGGAAGCCATGAAGTGATCAGCAGAGGGGAAGAAGCTCAAATGCCGCCCAGGAAGGACGGCAAAAACAACATCAGACCCAGGATCCAACGGCCCGGCGGCCAGCGAGACTAGGGCAGGCCTAGGGACCCCACCAGCTTTTGCAGCTCCAGGGAAGATTTCGGTGCTCCCACTTCGGTAGCCCACTGGTGCATTTTCTATTTTTGCAGCATCGGTTTGGAATGCATCTGTTGCTTGCAGCTGTGAGGGTTGCATCCTGCTCCAATCAGGCCCAGTTTCATAAGGGGTCCCGGCCTTCAATGGTGCATTTTATAGGTAAATATCGTTCCCTGTCCCAACAAGGGAGGAATGAGAAATATCAGGATGACGGGGGACCCATAAGCGAAAGAGAAGCCCTGAAGAAGAAGCAGGAGAGTTGGCTTTTCTACCCCGCTTTTCTCACCCATTTAAGGGGACTCAAAGCGGCTGACAAACCTTCTGTTCTTCTCCCCACCACAGAAACCCTTAGAGGTATGTGGGGCTGTGAGAGCTCAAAAGAGAGCTGTGACTAGCCCAAGGTCACCCAGCTGGCTTTGTGGAGGAGGAAGAGGAGGAGGAAGAGTTGGCTCTTCTACACCACTTTTCTCACCCATTTAAGGGGAGTCAAAGCAGCTGACAAACCTTCTGTTCTTCTCAGCACAACAGACACCCTGTGAGGTAGGTGGGGCTCTGAGAGCTCAAAAGAGAGCTGGGACTCGCCCAAGGTCACTCAGCTGGCTTTATGGGGGAGGGCGGAATCGAACCCGGTATTCCCAGATAAGTGTCCAGCTCCCTAATCACTAGACCAAACTGGCTCACGACGGAAGCCATCCTTCTGTGCTAGCTGGCATGGAATGATGGGAACTCCTCCTCAGGGTTATCTCAGGGGCCACAACTGAGCAGCCCCAGTTTCTTCTCTCAAGAGTTGAACATCGGCCTTCCCGTCAAAGCAGGGAATGGGTGGGCTCTCACATCTGGAAGCCAGACAGTAGGGCAAGGTGATGCTAAGCTCCTTCTGAAGAACAACTGACGGGTTTCTCCTCTTCCACACCTTGGTCTCACCTCTAACCTGCGAGCTCACCTACCCTCAGCTGCTTATAAGCCAGTTTGGCCTAGTGGTTAAGGAGCCAGACTCTTATCTGGGAATTCTGCCCTCCTCCATGAAGCCAGCTGGGTGACCTTGGGCGAGTCCCAGCTCTCTTCTGAGCTCTCACAGCCCCAGCCACCTCACAAGGTGTCTGCTGTGTGGAGAAGAACAGAAGGCTTGTCAGCCGCTTTGAGTCCCCATAAATGGGTGAGAAAAGCGGGGTTGAAAAGCCAACTCTTCTTCTCCTTCTTCGGCACCCAGCTTGTTCTTCCCACCTCCTCTCCCAAAGGAGTGGGATTCTATAAGTTCATGTAGTTTATCCCTATGGTGCCCTTGAGTGCTACTCATGAGTCACTTTCCCCTGCGTCACAGGGTTGGTCCTCATCTTTTCTCTTTGAAAAGAGCACATGGGTGAAGAGACAAGATGGAGGAGCCTTCAAGTGCCCTTGAACTTGCAGGATCCGAAATCCACCCGCCTTCTTCAAATTATCAGACCGACATGAAGACCCGACTTGGATCAGCTGCTCTGGGTCCGTTGGATCCAACAGTGATACATCCACCCTAGAAGAAGAACCTGAAGCGCTTGGACCACCCTGTACATCCTCAGGATTTTATGACGGTGCTATTCTCGCTATGCCTCAGTCAGGCAGAGATGCAGATGGACAGGTGGCCCATTGTCACCAGCAGGTGCGGAGCCTCGAGGCCATGAGGATGCCAGAGAGGTAATGGGCTGGGGCAGAGACCTGGCTACCTTAACCATTTCTGGTACCCCTGATTTCCCTTTGCAACATCTAGACTTCTCCAGCCTGGAAAGACGACGTTTAAGAGGGGACCTGTTGAAGGATATGAAATCAGGCATGGTGTAGAAAAGGTGGAGGGAGAAAAATTCTTTTCTCTCTCACACAACCCTAGAACCAGGGGGCACCTATGAAGCTGATGGGCAGGAGAGTCAGATCAGACAAGGGGAAGGATTTCTTCACCCAGAGGGTCATCGGTCCATGGAACTGGCTGCCAGAAGAGGTGGCGACAGCTACCAGCCTCAATGGCTTTAAGGAAGGGCTAGACAAGTTTATGGATGGCAGAGGTATCAGTGGCTACTAGAATGGATGCCTAAGTACATCTTCCAGGCTGGGGGGACAAGCAGGAGGCCTCTAAGGCCATTTGCTGGGATTTGAGGGCAGGAGAAGGTTTGCCCTTTTCTCTGCTTGAAATGCCCATGGGCAGTTGGTCAGCCACGGTGTGGGACAGGATGCTGGACTAGAGGGGCTGTGGCCTGATCCAGCAGGGCTCCTGTTAGGTTCTTATGCATCCCACAGTTAACACGTATCCAAAACTGCCACCAATGAGGCTCTTTCGTGCAATTCCCTTATCTCACAAGGTTGTACCTAGGTGGAAACACCAGACACAACGAATAGAGTTCCAAAGTACTGGTGCAAACCAATTACAGACCAGCTGCACGGAGATGTTCTAAAGAGGACAAAAACGGAACCAGGCCATAGCTGGGAGCGGTGATATTTGACCTGCGTGGCCGTCCATTGTGTCTCGAGCAGGTTCATTAATCCTTCCTATTTCCATGTTTTCAAGAGGCCCACAGTGTTTTGAAACAAAGAACCCGCTATTTTTTAAAAGACCCAGTTCATAAACAAATTACGGCGCTTAACGAGAAAATCATATTAAGCAGTTAAAAATATAACCAAGTTAGAAGATGAAATGAAAAGAGGGAGATAGAAGATGGTCCGATAAATTGCATTAGTTCAGGAGGCTGAAAGGAAGGTTCAGACAGAAAGATTGTTTCATCTGTCAGGGATTCCAAGAAATCCAGAGCTCCCACCCTAGACATCTAGCTTTCAGGGGCATACATATATCTCTGGAGGAATGAGGCACTGGGACAACCTGGGACGTCAGAAGACACGCCCACAGCTCTGGGTTTTTACAGGTACAGATCAGAGACAGACCAGTAACTGGTTTGGCTACTTTAAGAAGGAAGACCACACAGGCAACAGCTGGTCTAAGTTTCTGAACAGTCTTTGGCCCTTTCCGCACTTGGCCTTATTCTGGATTATATTTCAGGATAGGGGTCTGTTGTCTGCTTGCTAACCCAGGATATGGCACGTCTTGCCTGGGGCCTGCCATAGTCTACACTAGCTGGCAGACAGCAAGGTCCTATTCCAGGATATATTCCAGAATAAGGCCTAGTGCGGAAAGGCCCTTCAAGGCCAGTCTCATGCATTACACACAGCAGTAGTCCAGCCAGATGTAACTGAGTTAAATGTCCCCATGGCCAGACACAGGCTGATTCCAAGGGCACGAAGCACACTTCCATCTTCCATGTTTTTCTCCCCAGTCCTACAGAATTTTGACCCTCAGCACTGCCCAAATCTGTCCCATCCCTGCCCAAATCTGACCGCTGGTAACAAACTAAACTTATTTGCCGCTTTCCACAGAAATGTCCTAAAGCGACTTCAGAGTAAAAGCAAAGAAAGCTAATTCAATGCTGGGAATAATTAGGAAGGGAATAGAAAATAAGTGTCATTTTGCCCCTTTATAAATCTATGGTGAGGCCACATTTGGAATACTGTGTGCACTTCTGGTCACCACACCTCAAAAAGGATATTGTGGAACAAGAGAAGGTGCAGAGAAGGGCAACCAGAATGATTAAGGGGCTGGAACAAAATCCCTTAAGAAACCAGGCTGCAACATCTGGGCCTCTTCAGTCTGGAGAGACGGCGTTTGAGAGGGGACCTGATTGAAGGATATGAAATCATGCACGGTGTAGAGAAGGGGGATAGAGAACATTAGTTTTCTCTATCCCACAATAATAGAACCAGGGGGCATCTATGAAGCTGTTGGATAGGAGAGTCAGATCAGACAAGGGGAGGTATTTCTCCACCCAGAGGGTCATAAGAACATAAGCACCTAAGAGGAGCCCTGCTGAATCAGGACACAGCCCATCTAGTCCACCATCCCATCACACACAATGGCCCACCAATGGACGAATTCAAGGAGGTCAGAGGTATCAATGACGACTAGAATTAATGCCTAAGTGGATCTTTCAGGCTCAGGGGTCAAGCAGGATGCCTCTAAGATCATTTGCTGGGATTTGAGAGCAGGAGAAGGTTTTCTCTTGTCTCTGCTTGAGATGCCCATGGACAACTGGTGGGCCACTGTGTGGACAGGATGCTGGACTAGATGGGCTGTGGCCTGATCCAGCAGGGCTCCTCTTAGGTTCTTATGGGCCAGATGGGCTGTGGCCTGATCCAGCAGGGCTCCGCTTAGGTTCTTATGGACCAGATGGGCTGTGGCCTGATCCAGCAGGGCTCCTCTTAAAAAGGCCCAACATTATAAAATTAATCAAAACACTCAATAACTGCTGTTTATCCGCAGTCGGATCAATGAGCATCTCCTCCAGGATCTGCTGCTTTCTCAGGTCTTGAAAAGATCCCCCCAAAAGCTGGTGGACTCCCTGTAGCCCCCCCCCCACTCCCCCCATTACCAGCTACTGCTGTTTCTGAGATGCATCCTATGGGATTCTCAGCCTGGCCGGCGCATGCTGAAGAGACAGCCTATGCCCACAGAGACTCCCCTGCCTTCCTCGTCTTTCCGTGATGGGAGACCATCCTCCTGTGGGTGGAAATGAGCTGGAAAGGAGAGGACGACCTCTCCCCTGGGTGACACAGAACAACCGGAGCCCGGAGGACGGCTGCAGTGGAATGGCGTGCCACAGGCAAAGGTGGAACTCCCTGCCACTGGACACTGTGGTGGCCACCAGTCAGAGGATTAGCTGAAAGGGAAGAGAAGGGCAGGAAGGGGGCCGTGGCCTCTGGCACTGGGAGGCAGACGCCGGCTTGAGATCAGGCATGCCCAGCTGAGGATCACCTGGGCCTGTCTCCGACGTTTTGTGTTTCCAGCAGGTCTACTCTAAGGAAAGGGGTGTAGCTCAGTAGGAGAGCAAGCAGCCTGGAAATCAGAGGGCTGCTGGTTCAATCCCCTCCTTCTCTCCCCGGAAGCAGGTAATGGCAAACCGCTTCTGTACCTCTGCCAAGAAAACTGCACAGAGGTGACCATGGAACGGCCGCAGCTCAGTGTACAGCAGACTGCCTGGAAAGCAAGACATCACCGAACTGATCCCCAGCTTTCGCCAGATGTAGGCAATGGCAAACCATTTCTATACCTCTGCCAAGAAAACTGCAGCAAGGGGCCCATGGCAATGCCCAGCCTGGAGCCTATCACTCCTCCGAAGTAACCAACAAGACAACAAAGGTGAAGAGCAAAGAGCAGCCAACAAGAATAGCCGCCTTTCCCTTCCTGCCCCCACCCCAGTTCCTGCGAGTCCTCCTGCTCCTCTGTTCTCCCAGCAGGAAATCCCCAAAATTAATTAAGCAGGAGTTTGCTCAGCCAGACGGATTCTTCTCCCAGCGGAGCCCCAAAGCTCCTGCCACCAGCCAGCGTCTTTCTGATCAAGAAGAAGAAGAAGAAGAGTTGGCTTTTCTACCCTGCTTTTCCACCCACTTAAGGGGACTCAAAGCAGCTGACAAACCTTCCGTTCTTCTCCCCACAACAGAACACCCTTTGAGGTGGGTGGGGCTGTGAGAGCTCAGAAGAATGCTGTGACTAGCCCTAGGCAACCCGGCTGGATTCATGGAGGAGTGTGGAATCAAACCTGGTATTCTCAGAGACCGACTCCCTAACCACTAGACCAGTCTGCCTGGGAGCTCACACTGGGATCTCCTACTTCCCACCTCAGCCCCTCCCTCTGACTCAGCCCTCCCCAGAGTCACATGGCCAGGGTCCACTTGGGTCAGCGGCCAACAGCTTCCTCCTTAGTGGTCAAGCAGCTCGGCTGGTTTTGCCTGTCCCCGGAGATGCCAAGTGCCAAACCGGGAAGCCGCTGCCCCGTGGCCTCCGTCCTGCTGCAGAGGCACACCTAGGAAGACACCTGCCGAGGGGCTGGACAAAGAGCCCTCCCAGTCCGGCGGTTTATTCTGACATTGGTCAAGCGGATGCCCGAAAGAGGAGCCAGGAGGGAGCCGTAATGCGCCTCCTGCTCCGGTGGAGTTCACAGGTGATGTTCCTGCCCCCCTCACACACACACTGGGAAAAGGGCTTTCTAGTGTCCAGCCCTGCCCAGCCAGCCATGCAACCAGGGAGATGCCCCACGGCTGCCATGACAGAGGCGGATTCCCCACAACCGCAGCTGTGCACATGGAACTTAGAAAGCGGGGGAAAGGCGGGCAACCATTTGTCCAGTTTTGCGGACTCGGCAGTTGTTGTTGCACGGCCTTCTGCACGAGCTCAGAGGCACCCTTGCTCCCCAAAGCAGAACCGAAGCCTGAGAACAGACAGCCGGAGGCGAACAAACAGCGGAAAGCGCTAGTGATGCGCTGGCCCCTACCTTAGGCCGAAGCCTCCGCGTTGTCGAGGGACGACTCTCCGAAAGGGCTACTTCATAGAACTCCTGGATGTCTGGGGAGAAAGGGATAGAAGCATCAGGTTAGATGTGGCTGAGCCCCTTGTGGCCCCTGGACCTCTCTGCACTGCCCCCCCCAGCCCCCCAGCCCCGGTCAGGTTCAGCTAGCGGCCAAGTGGCCCAAAGGGCCTCTGCAGACTTGGGCACTTTAGGGCTCAGCGGCCGGCTGCTTCCGGCCACGCCAACCCCGGATGCGTCTCAGAGGTAATTACGAACCTGGGATTAAGCCCTATACTTAGAGCCACGTGTGGAGCGAGCTCCTCCCGATGGATGGACAGGCGGGCGGCAGGATCTCTGCTGGCGGAGTGCCCGCTGGCCGGGGCAGTAGCAGTAGGCGAGGCGGAGGCGGCAGCTGCAGCTGGCAAGCTTTAGGGCGCCTGAGCAGGGGCAGCAGAGGACAACAAGGCCCGTGGGCCACGGGGTGCTGCTGGGTGAGGGGCAGGGTTGCAGGGGCCAAAAGGAAGGGGCCCCTTTCAGGAGCAAGCGGCGAAGAAAGCAGCAGGTGGTGCGAGGCGAATCCCTGAGGTGCCTCCTCTTCTTGGCCCCCTTTCCAAAGTCAAGAGCATCTCTCGGCTTTGCTGGCCAACAGCAACGGTCATCAAAACCCAGAGGGCAGCTTAAACCAGCTCCAGCTTCACACCTCCACTTTCAGCGCCAGCCATTTTGTCTAACTCACCTTTGGCCAACAAGGCAGGCACCTGTCCTTCATTTCGCCAAACCTCACCTGCCCTCCCTGGCTCCATCTTCAGCCCAGGATGGGATGCTATAGCAGACCTTTTCTAAGCTAAAAGAACTTTCCCAAAGGAATAAAGGTTCCTCCACTTCCCAGGTCCCTGGAAGCCGTTTGCAGCCGCCCTCAACCACCTGAAAAGGGCCCTTCCTGCTTTGGTGGGTTAACCCCTGAAGTGTCTTTGCCCAAAAAAACAGTATTATTAAATTCACATGGATTACAAGACTTGCAAAGAGGAGTCAGTCTTAATCACAGTATAATCTGAATTAAAAATCATATTTTTCAAAGCACATTGGCTAAGGAATTTGATTGTCCTAGCACCTGGCGAAGGGGGCATTTGAGGCATCCAGTCCTGGACCCACTGGGAAAGGGCAGAATGTCACTGTGGTGAAATAATTAAAAAAGAAATTGAGGGGGGGTGGATGCTGTTCAAAACATATTAGCTTGGGCAGATGGGAGTTGAACATAAGAACAAAAGCAGAGCCCTGCTGGATCAGGCCATAGCCCACCTAGTCCATAAGAACCTAAGGGGAGCCCTGCTGGATCAGGCCACAGCCCATCTAGCCCAGCATTCTATCTCTCACAAGGGCCCACCAACTGCCCATGGGCATCTCAAGCAGAGACAAAGACAAACCTTCTCCTCTTGAATCCCAGCAGAAGGACTTAGAGTCTTTCCAGCCACCTGGAGGTGCTACCTCAGCATCCATTCTAACGACCACTGGTACACCTGACCTCCATGGATGTATCCAACCCTTCCTTAAAGCTATCCAGGCTGGTGGCTGTCTCCACCTCTCCTGGTTGTAAATTCCATCGACCAACGACCTTCTGGGTGAAAAAGTCCTTCCCCCTGTTCCCTGGTGCTGCCCATCAGCTCCATAAAGTCCCCCCCCCCCCGCTTCCAGACCCAGGCAGGCAGGTCCACTATTTCTGGCAGCTGAGCCTCGGGTTCTGTCTTCCCATTGCTGCCCATGTTTTTTGCATGGCATGGGGGCCCATGTGGTTCTCAGTGCCAGGGACCCATGCTATCTGTGCAATTCATTCCTAGGGAAAGTACTTGCCACCCTGTTCCCAAATAATTTCCCCCTGCGCCACCAGCTTGTTAGAACTGCACCCCGGGTCTTCAAGGTCTTCCCCAATCTTTCCGGACCCCCATTCGTACCTAACAGAGCCTGGAAAAGTTCGCTCTGAAAGATCCCGAGAAGCTGCTCCGCTTTGTGCCGGAAATTCTGGTCCAGTAAGAGGGATTCCTCCATCAGGCGCAGGGCAGCGGCCGTGTCTGGCAAACAGGGGGGAGAGGAAGAGGGTTAAAGCAGCAAGCAGGGGCTTGTTGGGGCCAGCCCCACAGTTCCCATTGGTCCGCAGCTCAGGAGAAAGGGAACCATTTGGATAGAGGGGGGCTTAGATTCAAGCTCCTGTGTGTGGGGGGACGGGACCTTCAGTCTCCAGCCTCAGTTTCACGTCTGTAAAATGGGTTTCCCGGACTGTCTGCCTCAGTTCGAAGGTCACAAGCTGATCCTCTGGGACACCTGGCTGGTATTACTGGCCATTGGCTTATTTTGGGTAAGAAGTGGCTTTGCAGGTGTTAGAGAAAAATGGCTTACAAAATAGGTTAAAACAAGAAATAAATCCAGAAATAAAGCGCAACTATTACTAAGATTGCCTTTTCCTTATTTTTTTCCTTTACCATAGTTTAGTATAGGCGTATATTTTCTGCAATTTTGTTACTTTAAAATCATAGCTGGATTCTTATTTCTATTGTTTATATTATTTATATTTATTGAACTCTTGTCTGAACTCTGTCGACTAATAGTGTTCCATTGGAGCTTTTTGTTCTATGATTGTTATTTTGAATTGAATTGAACTGGAAATAAAAATCTTAACAAGGGTTGGGAATGAAATTAATCAGGGGAAGGCAGGTTCCTCTTGTTTCAGAGCATCCACACATATGAGACATAGCTATGCCTTGCTTGTAGGAACTGAAAACCCAATCAATTTCCACTAGCATAATATTTGCTGTAATAAAATGAATGAAATTGCATTTAAAGGCGCAAAACTTCCCAGACCACGTGCCGTGGCATTTCCCCTTTTGGTTTTTCCCAGATCCTCCCCCTCCTAAACTTTTTTGTTCAAATATACTCGCACTCCTCTTGATATGATTCACCATCAGTACTTTCAAATCCAGTTTGGTCTATGGTTAGGGGGCCGGACTCCTATCTGGGAATACTGGGTTTGATTCCGCACTCCTCCACGAAGCCAGCTGGGTGGACCTTGGGCTAGTCACTGCTCTCTTTCTGGGCTCTCACAGCTCCACCTACCTCACAGGGTGTCGGTGGTGGTGGGGAGAAGAACAGAAGGTTTGTCAGCCACTTTGAGTCCCCTTAAACGGGTGAGAAAAATGGGGTAGTGCTCCCTTTCCACACATGTGAACAGCAATCGTACAAGTAGATTCCAAATTAGAGTTATCCAACTTAAAATGTTGGATAAAATAACATTTAGAAGCAGGTAAAAGCATCTTTCCCAGTTTTATCTTTTGGAGAAAGGGGCAAAGCCTGAGAATCTTTGCTTTCCATGTGTCTCATCAACCCCTGGGCTGCAGCTGCCTGATTATTTGTTTGTTTGTTTCATCCCACCCTGTACCCAGAGATCTCCGTGAAGGTAACAACATTCAAAATCAAACATGATTATTACTGTAATTTTCCTCATGCATCGAGCATTCGTTCTGAATGCCACCCTTCAGATCTTAGATCCTCAGCCTTCAGAGTGAGCAAGAAGAACACTGTAAAGGATTTTTCTCCCCGCAAAAAATCCCCATTTTGCCAGCCTACCAGCCCTCACACTGTGGCCACACTGGGACCTTTGTGCATTACAGCTCCCATCTCACCCTTTCCAGGAAGCCTATTGGCAGGGAATAATGCAAGTTGTAGTTGAGATCTTCTGTTTGAGACCCTTGGACTACTAGGCACTAGGGCAGTGGTTCTCGGACTGTTCCCGGCCCAGAATGCCTGCTAGGAGTTGTCTGGGAATATCTGGAGGAGCAGACGTTGAGAACCATGGCCCAAGGGGCTGCTAGAAACCAGCAGTGCCAACATCTGGGGAGGGAGACAGGCTGAAATATCCTGGGATGGAGGGAGGGAGGTACCATCAGCTTTCTTGCTTTGCCTCCTGCCCTTGGCAGTGCCAAAGGGAGAGGTTGGCTGTAGACCATCAGATGTATGGGGGAGGGAAGTCCAGGACTCTCCAGCAAAGGATGGAGAACACAAAGGATGGGGACTATGAGGGAGGAGAAAGGCTGGAGAAGACCTCCATGTTCCTCTCCAGTCCAGGGAGTAGGAGCGAGGTGTGGATGTATTCAGATAGTATTTTCTAAGGCTGGAAAGATAAACTTGTGTTCCATTCACCTTCTTATCAGCCCGGATTGTTGACGGAGCCCCTGGTCTACCCCTGCAGAAAGTCCATGTTCCTGCTATCTGTCAGAGAGAGTTTGATGGAGCTTTCTCTCAGTTTCAGTTGAAGAACTTCCAGGAGACCAGGAATGAGTTTGCTGAGCTCTGGCAGGCTGGAAGTCCAGAAGGTTTCAGAGCATGCAACTGGAGGTTTGGGAGCAAAGATCTAAGCCGCATGGGGTCCTTCCTCTTGTACCTTGGAGCAAACGTGTATTTCTCCACACGCAACACATGGGAGAAGCCACCAGCTCTATGTCTAGGTGACGATGCCACACAAGTGTGCAGCTGATAATCTGTGCACAAACAGAAACTTAAATGCATGTCTTAGCATGTCTTTTATTTCCACCACACACTCCCCTCGCCCCTCTTAGTCACACACAACAGATCTGAGATCTTTACAACTGTCTTCCTTGGACTTGAATTTCCCTTTCATCACACCTACTCACACACACCCAAGAGTGCTGAGCAACTGTTGAATCTCATAAGCCCTTTTTGTACAGAGATGACTTGGCCACAGTTATCCACGCTCTGCTAACCTTCAGGTTGGACTACTGCAATGCACTCTATATGGGGCCGCCCTTGAAGACGGTTCAGAAGCTGCAGCTGGTGCAGAATGCAGCTGCTAGACTGCTGACCGGGGGCAGCTGGCCAGAGGCACATCACGCCGGTCTTCAAAGAGTTGCACTGGCTGCCCGATTCACTACCGAGCCCAATTCAAAGTGTTAACTTTGGCTGATAAGGCCCCAAATGTCTTGGGCCCCAAATATCTAAAGGGACACCCAGATCAACCAGCCTGTGCCTTAAGATCTGGAGGGGAGGTCCTCCTGATTCCCATCACCCTCAGTAGTGAAAAGGGTGGGCACCCAGGAGAGGGCCTTCTCAGTGATGGCCCCCAGGCTATGGAATAGTCTCCCCCCTTGAGATATGTCTATTTCCTTCACTGTACATGTTTAGGAAGGCAGTGAAGGTGCACTGGCCTTTGGTTAAATGGGAATATATGGTCTCTCTTCCCACTTATCAGGCACTGTTACTGTTTTCATGTAGACTGTTGTTGTTTTGATGTGTGTTTGATTTTAAATGTTGATTGATTGATTGATTTATTGATTGACCCCCTTTTCGCTCTCTGGGATGGTCTAAAGGAGGCCCCAAGTGGAAGAGAAGCTCCTAGAAGACTCACTAGTCCAATATACTGGTCTGTGAGGAAGCTTTTTGCTCTGCAGAAAGTTTGGCAGCTGGGGGCAGGACGTTAGGCTCCCCCCCAATTCTTAGGCATACCCTGGGAAGGATATAGAGGGTGGCAAGAAGAAGAGAGTTGGCTTTTCTACCCTGCTTTTCTCACCCATTTAAGGGGACTCAGAGTGGCTGACAAACTTTCTGTTCTTCTCCCCACAACAGAACACCCTTTGAGGTAGGTGGGGCTGTGAGAGCTCAGAAAGAGGTGTGACTATCCCAAGGTCATCCAGCTGGATTCATGGAGGAGGAGGAAGAGTTGGCTTTTCTACCCCACTTTTCTCACCTGTTTAAGGGGACTCAAAGCGGCTGACAAAGCTTCTGTTCTTCTGCCCACCACTGACACCCTGTGAGGTAGGTGGGGTTGTGAGAGCTCAGAAGAGAGCTGTGACTAGCCCAAGTTCACCCAGCTGGCGTACGTGGAGGAGTGCAGAATCAACGCCAGTATTCCCAGATAAGAGCCCGGCTCCCTAAACACTTTGACTAGACCAAACTGGAAAGCACGTGAGGGGAGCCATGTTCCAGGATCCTCCACTCAAGGTCCAGACTCAAAGTAGTCTCTGGGAAGAGTACCTCTGGCTATGTGCAGACTACATTCCCTTAGGTCTGGTTAAGGGCAGACCCAGCCTTTGGCTCTCCCCCAAGCACCTGAGCACTGCCATCATTCTTTCTTTAAACTAGAGGAAGCAGCTCTAGCTCAGTAACAGAGCAGTGGGCTGGAAAGCCAAGGGTCGGAGGTTCGATCCCCACCTTCTCCCTGGACAAACATTTCTGTACCTGCCAAGAGGACCACGTTCAGCAACTCCTGGCTAGCAACAGCAACAGAAGCAGCGTATAACAGTGGAGCACAGCAAAGCAAAAGGACCAATTCTGGAACAATCCCCATGATTCTCAGCCAGTCAACCAAAGTCTGCTAGGGCCAAGACTGATGTGAGCTGCAGTCCGGTAATATTCCCACCATCTGATAAACCTTTCTCAAACAGCTTTTTGTCTCCACAATTCCGCCTTTTTAAAATTATTATAGGCAATTATCTTCCAAAAGAAGTTTGTTGTCCTAAGTATATAGAGCCCAGGGGCAGATAATTATTGCCCTAATTCTGTTCCCCGAGCGATCCTAAAGTTGCCTCTGGTCTCCGAAGAAGGTGCGGTTGGTGGGGATGCCTTTTTAGTGTTGGCCCCTTCAGGCTGGAAGTTCTTTGTCCAGAGTTTCAGCTGGCCACTTCCCTGCTGTGAAGCTGCTTGATTCTTCTTTGGTGTGTCTTTTCCTCCCTCCTGGATTCTGTGCCACTGACCACACCTGGTGGGCTCATCCACCTTTAGGGATGGTGCCCCCAGGGCAAAAGGGGGCCCTTCTGCAGAAGGCACAGCTATGCAAATTGCCCAAGTGCTGTTTGCTTTCCACATCTAAGGCACCTGCAGCACCCACCCACCCCCCGCCCCCCAATGGAGCCAGGTTCCCTTTCATGCCGCCTCTGAAAGTTGCACACGTATCCTGGAACCCGGATCTCCGTCTTTTCCTGCCCCTGCTTTAAATCTTGCTTAACTTCCCAATTTGTGCATGTTAGAATGGGGTCGGGCTCCAACGCTACCTTTTTATGTGCTTTTATCTGACTCCTTTTGGTTTGCTTTCGGACTGCGTCTCATGAACTGAAAATCACGAAGGCGTTGAAGGATGCTGTGCAATTCGCCTGGGTTAAAACAGACGCCCACAGGTGCTTCTCTTCCAGCGACTGCCTCTACCTCTGGCCCAGGCCAGAACCGCAACACTGGGATACACACATACACCCCAAGCAGGTACCATTACTGTGGGGCACAGGGCAGGGCAGCATTGGCGTGCAGCAAGAAGGTCTATTTTTTCAACCACTGGTAATGTAGTGAAAACATCCCCCCAAACCCGCCCAAAAAGCCTTTGAAATCCCAGGGAATCTCTGCAAATTTGTGGGTCAGCAAAGAAGCATTTCTTCCGATAAGTCCGTACAAACCATGACAGCAATGCGAGATGCTTGCAGCATGAGCCGCACGCTCGCCAACTCCGGCACAGAGAACCTCTGCTTGCATGCAGAACAGAACTTAAGATGCAGGCAATGACTGCCGGAGACCAGCAAAACAAAGCAAGTGTGCCACCCCGCCCTGTGCAAAGGCTCTGCGACATGCCAGCTAATACTGTGGCCCCCAAGGTGACCAGGGTCCCGTCTTCCAAATAAGAGACTCTGGGTCGGACAGGCCCCGTTCCATCACACCCTCCTTGCATGTTTTCAGAATCCACTTTCTCCGGGCAGACTAACAGATTTTGAAGGCAGCGTCCCTGCCAAGAAGACAAGCAACTACTGGTCCCCCACCCCACCCCACCCCACCCCACCCCACCCCACCCGGCCTCTAGGAACCAGTCCTTTTCTTTTTGGAGCTATCAAGCCGGTAGACTTCACCTGGCCACATTAACCCAGGCAACTGTCCCAAACAAGTCAACCCAAGATCCAAAGACTTCTGCAGCGTTGCACCCGGCAGCGCCTTCGCCCAAGCAAGGCTCCCTTTGCAGGACTTCCAGAGCCCCATTTGGGGTTCTCTGATGTTGGGTTTGGGCGACACGGCTGATCCGTTCCACGCCACGCTCTCCACGCCGGAGACGGAGGAGGATCGCTGCGTCACCAGCAAATCTGCCCGGTCTGACTGTGGGAAAAGCCCGGCTCCCCTGTCCCCGTTCGTATTATCTGACATCGAAGGGGTCATTGCTGGATCTGCCCAGTTCCTGCCCACAAAGCTGCTCCAAAGGGGCAGAGGCTTTGGGGCCAGGTGGCCACAACCCTTTTCCACGCAACCTCCAGCACCCCGAACCTATTCCACGGGCAGGGGCTACGTGGGTAAAATAAAAATAATCCAAGCGCCTTACCTTGTCTTTTCACTGGCATCTTGCAAGCAGTTTGTACAGGCACAATCCTAATCTCCTAATCTCCCTCCCAAAGAGCTGCCAGCTTAAAAGATTTGCCAGACGGACGGTGAACTTTGCCTGCCTCTGAAGGCATTCTGGGACCTGTAGTGTTCTTGGCCCTTTCTGAAGCTAAACCAAAGGCACGTCCGCACGTGGAACAAAGAAACACTTCTGGCAAGGGGTTTTGAAAAAAGAAAGAAATCCAAAACAGGTTGCAAGCTTGAAAAAAGGCAGAGGTGAGCGTTTATTTTAGAAGTTCTGAGCCTTACAGACGAATGAAGCATAAAGGGGCCAAATGCTACATGCCATCTTTTTAATTTAAACATGAAAATAACAGCCAGGCACCCCCAGCAGGAGAGAAGATTTGGAGATGGTTTGTGGAGAAAACTAAAAATTCCAAGACTGTTTTGAGTGCAATGGACCATCTTTTCCCACACCACCACCACCACTACGACATGGAGGGTTAAATTCCAATACACTAACATGGACCAGAAATAATTCATGCCTATTTTTCTACTTTTGCAAGCCCAGAGGGGACGGAACGGCCACTTAGACTGTTACCTTTGCATTGGTGGTGATAAGGGAATCACAGGTAGAAGACACCCGCCCACCCCATGTCACGTTGGCTTGGAGATTTTTTGAAGCACCCCTTTGGGTTTCCATTGGTTTGCTCTCTGGACGGAAAAAGGCCCACAGCTGTGAGCCTGGAGGGAAACAGGTGTAAACGAACAAGCAAAGCACCTGCCACACAATCTACCTTTTGGTTTCCTCACACCTGACGCACTTCACGCTGCCCTCCCTTCCTCTCTCAGCATTGCTCAGAAATCACCAGCTGTATGCAGTTTTGATCAGCCAAATAAGAGTTGGCTTTTCTACTTCGCTTTTCTCACCCATTTAAGTGAACTCAAAGCAGCTGACACACCTTCTGTTCTTCTCCCCAGAGACACCCTGTGAGTTAGGTGGGGCTGTGAGAGCTCAGTAAAAAGCTGTGACCAGCCCAAGGCCACCCAGCTGGCTTCATGGAGGAGGGCAGAATCAAACCCAATATTCCCAGATAAGAGTCCAGCTCCCTAACCACTAGACCAAACTGGCTTGTAGAGCACAGAAACTTGCTTGCTTCCTTTTACGAAAACTTTACTGCCTGTTCAGAGCAATGCTCAGCCCTCCTCTCTTGTGATTTTTATTTTTAAATCAACTTTCACCGTACACTGCATGGGCCCCCTCCGCACCTTCCACGTCGCTCAAAGACATTTAATAACTATGCACAGAAACTTCACGTTCAGGGCCAAGCTCTGGGGTGCTGAGCAAAGGAAGGGCTGTGTTCGGTTTAGGCACTGGCTCCATTTAACAACCAGGTGGATTCTGGCGCTTAACATGTTCCGCAGCTGCAGGCTGAATTCCGGTCCGGATCTGTAGGACGGTTTGTATGGCTTTCCCAAAACCAAACACAGAACCCCCTTCTCTCCCTCCCCTCCAAGTTTTAAATAACACTGACCACACGGGGGCTGCGAAATGCCGGCTCTGACAAGCAAGCAAAGGCACAAGGACTATGCTAAGGCGTTTAGAGAGCAAAGAGGTATATTTCTGTCAAGGCACGACCATTGTAGTAGTTTTCTTTAAAATGGAGGGAGACACCCAGAGGCCTGCCCTCCGTCTCGAATCTTCCCCTCGGGGAGAGGAGCGGGCAGGAGGCAGCGGCGGAGCGACGGGCACGTCTCAGATGCCCAGGGGATTGTCGGAAACCACGCCTTCGCTCTCCACCACGGCTTTGGAGATGCCCCGGAGGTTCCTGAAGTACTGCCGCGTGGAGTCGGAGCGCAGGGACGCCAGGTTCGGAACGAGGCGGTCGTAGGCCTGAGAGACAGAAGAGGGGGCAAGAGAGGTCAAGGGAGAGGTCTGGCCATAGAGCAGCACCATCCTTTCCAGGATACAGAGTGGAAGGAACCTGGGTGGCGGCAAAGGGATCTGGGGGCACGACTGACCCTCACGTTGCGCCATGCTGATGGGCACACATAGCTCAGAGGAACAAGTCAGCCAGGAAGGCAGCCCCGTGCCACGGGGCACGGCTAGGCAGCCTCAGCCCTGTGCTTCACTGCCTAAACGTTGCCTGTAACCGGGTACTGCTGCGTAGGGAGGCACACAGATGTTCTAAACATTTGAAATTCAAGCAAATTTGAGCAAATATAGACATGTGCAGATTTGTTCGTATTACATACGTATCTATATGAATCTCACACGTATCTGTACGCATTTGAACTGGGACGAAAACAGGATGAACATGGGATAAAACAGAATGAGTACAAAATGCGTACAGATACGTATAACACATATGAATGTTGTTGACATTCATATCTTCAGATTCAAATCTAATATTTGGACGAATAGATCTGAATGTACTGGACTGGAACTGAACCAAATGTTTGGATATTCGATTGGGCCCGAATTCAAATGCGAAAATTACAAATCTGTCCACATCCCTCCTGCCTGGGAAAGGGGCGTGTCCTCAGCAAGCGCCAAAACCTAGTCAAGGAAAGTCTTTGGTGCAGGGAATTCTGACCTCTGGGTGCCACAGCAAAGAAGGCCCTTCCCTGACTGCTGCTCTTGGGCCTCACTCCGAAGGGAGGGGCCCCTTTCCAAAGATGATTATTATTATTATTATTATTAAAGTTTATTTCTTTAGTTTATTTCTTTAAAGTTTATTTCTATTAAAGTTTAATTTCTTTAGTGCTATAAACGTACACAGCGCTGTACAAACTACAAATATTTATAAGACAGTACAGTAAAAGGATACAGATAAAGAAAAGTTAAAATTACTAGAACAGTAAAATTAAAATAGTATATAATAGAATCGTAAACACATGAGAATGAAACAAGTGAAAGGATCAAAACAGCTGGCTCGGTACGCAAATAGGAGCCGTCCCATCGAACAAACAGGGTCCTCGGCCATTGGGGGAACAGCTGGGCTTCATCATAATTACGTTTTTCTCGGTATTCACTGTCAGGCTCTCTGGATCTCTGCATTTTTAATGCCCACATTTAAACCTGCACCTCCCTCATATGCAAAATATATCTCCTGCACAAGAAGATATGCTACTTTTTCTGCATCGTCGGTTATTTTTGTGCACGCATTGGCTGCACTGGAACTGAAACCCCAAATCCAGGAGCAGGCAGGCAGAGATGACAGCCTGCATTTGAACTGTCGGGTCCCTTCCAAATTCTGGGCACTGCATTAGACCAAGCACGGCTGGCATCTTTAGGGGAGCAATGAGGCGGTGGGTACAAGTAACACACAGGCCTCTGTACTTTCGAATGTTTTAAATCATTCGTTCGAATATTTAAATTTGAATGCGGACAATTCTATTCAAATTCAAATGGATTTCAAATGTTTAGGTCATTCATGCTCACCCCTAAAGAGGCGAGAGAAGGTAGGTTTGCCCCCTGGGCTGACGCCAAAGGGTGGCAGGACTCACCTCCAGGCACCAGGTGTCACAAAGCATCTTCTCATGCTGGGCGGTGGGGTCGCCTCGCTCCAACGCCCGGGAAGCCCTGGCCAAGGGGAGGAAAAACATCGGGCACAATTATGAAAGCGTGAGAAAGGTGGCAGAAAGAGTCGTGGCCGTGGCGGTGTGGGAGCCACAGGGAACCCCCCTCCCAGTCCAAGGGAAAGGGGGATCCTTAGCCCTCCCCCCCCTTGCAAAAGTGCCCCCCTGTGAGCTGAAAGGGGGGAGGGCTCATTTTCAGGTGGCGCAGACAAAGGCGCCGGAGCCCAGGGGCCACCCTCACCTGGAAAGGACCACCACCATGGCGTACAGATCGATGGCGCTGTCTGCAATGCGCTTCAGCACAAACTGTTCATCTGTGGGGAACAAAACACACATCAGGCACAGGAGGACAGACAGACAGGCGGAGGACACACAAAAATACATGGGGACAGACGCGGGCCCTTCCTTTGCAACAGCCTCTTCTTCTCTTGCCAACCATCTGCCTGCAAGAAGGACAGGAACCCACAGTCTGCCCTGCCAGCAGGCTCTTGGCAGCTGGGCTTGCGGAGTCTGTGAGCCAGTCTGGCCGAGTGGCTAGGGAGACGGACTCGATTTGGGAATACCGGGTTTGATTCCGCTTTCAACTATGAAGCTAGCTGGATGACCTTGGGCTAGTCACAGCTCTCGTCTGAGCTCACACAGCCCCACTAACCTATCGGTTCTTAAGGACTAGATGGGCTGTGGCCTGATCCAGCAGGGCTCCTCTTAGATTTCTATGGACTAGATGGGCTATGGCCTGATCCAGCAGGGCTCCTCTTAGGTTCTTATGGACTACATGGGCTGTGGCCTGATCCAGCAGGGCTCCTCTTAGGTCCTTATGGACTGGATGGGCTGTGGCCTGATCCAGCAAGGCTCCTCTGAGGTTCTTATGGTCTAGATGGGCTGTGGCCTGACCCAGCAGGGCTCCTCTTAGGTTCTTATGGACTGGATGGGCTGTGGCCTGACCCAGCAGGGCTCCTCTTAGGTTCTTATGGACTGGATGGGCTGTGGCCTGATCCAGCAGGGCTCCTCTTAGGTTCTTATGGACTAGATGGGCTTTGGCCTGATCCAGCAAGGCTCCTCTTAGGTTCTTATGGACTGGATGGGCTTTGGCCTGATCCAGCAAGGCTCCTCTTAGGTTCTTATGGACTGGATGGGCTTTGGCCTGATCCAGCAGGGCTCCTCTTAGGTCCTTATGGACTAGATGGGCTGTAGCCTGATCCAGCAGGGCTCCTCTTAGGTTCTTATGGACTGGATGGGCTGTGGCCCGATCCAGCAGGGCTCCTCTGAGGTTCTTATGGTCTAGATGGGCTGTGGCCTGATCCTCCAGGGCCCCTCTGAGGTTCTTATGGTCTAGAAGGGCTGTGGCCTGATCCAGCAGCGCTCCTCTGAGGTTCTTATAGTCTAGAAGGGCTGTGGCCTGATCCAGCAGCGCTCCTCTGAGGTTCTTATGGTCTAGAAGGGCTGTGGCCTGATCCAGCAGGGCCCCTCTGAGGTTCTTAAGGACTAGATGGGCTATTATGTTTGGATGATTGATGGTAAATCCAATGGTTGAAATGTTTAGATTTTAATAGTAATTGTAAGTTAAGTTATAAAATAAAATTACATTAAAAAAAAAAGGACTAGATGGGCTGTGGCCTGATCCAGTGGGACTCTTATGTCCTTATTACTGTGGTTCATGGCTAACAGCATGTGGGATTTCCCACCCCCTGGAAATTTCTGAGCCCTGATGCTTTGGGGCAGTTGGTGAAGGACATTTTGGAACGGTGAATGGATGCCCACAAGATTTTTTTTCTCGGAGAAAAGAACCTGGGCCACTAGTTAAACAAAATCAGAAAGGGGAAGTAGCCCGTGGTTTCTTCCTCACAAGCCATGCTGATCTGGTCACCAGCTCCGTCTGAACCGTTTACTCACTTATAATCTTCTTTCCGTGCTTCAAAATCTGCTCTTCCACCACAGCTGCAAAAAGATCAATCGCCTGGACGGTCTAAAAAGAAGACAGAAAGTGGCCAGAAGTGAGGGCGAGCAGGCTGTAGGGTGAAGGCAAGCGGGCTCGGCTGTGGCCCTCCAGATGCTCCTGAACTACAGCTCCCAGCATGGGCTGCGGCTGACCCAGCAGGGCTCCTCTGAGGTTCTTATGGACTGGATGGGCTGCGGGGATGGGGAGGGGATTCTGCCTCTGTTTCCCCCCGGCTCAGCAGTTATCACTGTTTGCATCAAAACTTCCCCAAGTACTATAAAGTAATAGGGCAGAATATAAATAGAAGTAAATAGACAGAATTTTAAAAACCATCATTTTCAAAACAAATAATGCAGCTGATATTATGAAAGCCACAATTCGGTACTTGGGGACATTTGAACACTAAAACCAGCCAGCTCGGAATCAAACTTATAAGGCCCTAAATAAATTGGGCCCCAAATATCTGAAGGTATGCCTACTCCCATATCGACCTGCCCGTGCCTTAAGATCTGGAGGGGAGGCCCTCCTGGTCGTCCCACCACCCTCAGCAGCAAAAGGGGTGGGCACCCGGGAGAGGGCCTTCTCAGTGATGGCCCCTAGGCTGTGGAATAGTCTGCCCCTTGAGGTGCATCAAACACCTTCACTGTACACATTTAGGAAGGCAGTGAAGATTCGCCTCTTTGCCCTGGCCTTTGGTTAAATGGGGAGACACTTTTCCCACTGGCTGATGAGGTCATTGTTTTAATGATTTCATGATGTTAAAGGATGCTTGATTTAAGATGTTACCTGCCCAGAGACCTCTAGTTATAGGGCAGGAGTGAGTGAGTGAGTGAGTGAGTGAGTGAGTGAGTGAGTGAGTGAGTGAGTGAGTGAGTGAGTGAGTGAGTGAGTGAGTGAGTAAAGGGATGTCAGAACTTAAAAATCAGCTGAGAGAATAAAGTGACATTGCTGTGAAAACAGTCAGGGGTCTTTCCCTGAAACAACTTACCTTTTCAGCACTTGAACTAAGGCTAGGATGGACGACAGTTTTAAGGGTGTTTCCAGATCCCAGACCGGCTCTCCTAGTGAGGAAAGGGAGAAAAGCAGACAATCAGCTAGCAGCCACACCTCTTACACCCCATATAGACCAGGAGGAAGCCATTGCAGTCTGGCGACAGTCAAGAGTTTCAAGGGGAGGTGGCACACCAAAGGGCCTTTTCTGTGGTAGCTCCCAGGCTGTGGAACAACCTCCCAGCAGAGGTGTGCTGGACGCTAGTGGTTTCAGCACCCGGTTAAAGCTTGCCTCTTCACCCAGGCCTTTGATATTTAACAGGAGAGTTGTATTTTAATTATGTTTTTACTGAATCCTGTTTGCCGATATATTTCACAGATGTTTTGTAATATTCTGCTGGCAAAGAGCAGGACAGGAACGTTCAGAAATAAAGAACATTCCGGAGGATGGTGAGCTCTACTGCCATCCTTTCAGTGTTTCCAGGCCAACGTGCCCCTCCCCTCCCAGATGCCACCACAGGCCTGGAAGCCATTTTGCTTGCCGGAGGGGAAAGGCAAGAGAAAGGGTGGAACTCTCTTTTCCCCTTTCTTCCCTTCCTCCCCTCTCCTCATGGGTCAGGGCTTTCCCTCAGGTACCATAAAAGCCTGAAGGCAAAGGCACTAAAAGCAGCATAAAGGAACAAGCAAATAAATAAATGAATGCCCATGTCAGGACCAAGAGAAAGGTTTACAAGACAAGGAAAACAATCAGAAGACCTAGAGAGAGAATTATTCTCTTGTTCTAGACGTCAAAAATGACCAGGAAAAAAATGATGAATGTTAAAAAGGACAATGTGTAAAATACAGAGCTCACTGATCTTCTCCTTGGAGTTTTAAAAAAAGATTAAACAGTTTCTTTGGTGGTGGTGAAAAGATTCTGCTTTATAAATGTCCATTGTCCCTCCATCCCTCCCAGATGTGACTCTAATATTTAAGAACCTCAGAGGAGCCCTGCTGGATCAGCCCACGACCCAACTAGTCCAGCAGCCTGTCGCACACAGTGACCCACCAGTTGCCCATGGGCCTCTCAAGCAGAGACAAGGGCAAACCTTCTCCTGCTCTCGAATCTCAGCAAATGGCCTTAGAGGCCTCCTGCTTGTCCCCCCAGCCTGAAAGATTCACTTGGCCATCCATTCTAGTAGCCATTGATACATCTGTCATCCGTGAATTTGTCTAACCCTCCCATAAAGCCATCTAGGCTGGTTGCTGTCACCACCTCTTCCGGCAGCAAATTTCATAGACCGATGACCCTCAGGGTGAAGAAATACTTCTCCTTGTTGGATCCGACTCTCCCACCCAACCCATCAGCTTCATAGATGCCCCCTGGTTCTAGTACTGTGTGATAGAGAAAATAAATTCTCTCCATCCACCTTTTCTATACCATGCATAATTTTATATACTTCAGTCAGGTCCCCTCTTTAATGCCGTCTCTCCAGGCTGAAGAGGCCTGGACGTTGCAGCCTGGTTTCGTAAGGGATTTTGTTCCAGCCCCTTAATCATTCTGGTTGCCCTTCTCTGCACCTTCTCTAGTTCCACAATATTCTTTTTGAGGTTTAGTGACCAGAATTGCACACAGTATTCCAAATGTGGCCTCACCATAGATTTATAAAGGGGCAAAATGACACTTGCTGTCTTATTTTCTATTCCCTTCCTAATTATTCCCAGCATTGAATTTGCTTTTTTCGCTGCTGCCGCGCACTGGGTTGGCACCTTCATGGAACTGTCCACTAGAACTCCGAGATCCCTTTCCTGCTGTGTTGCAGAAAGCTCAAACCCCATCAGTTTATAGACGTAATTTGGATTCTTGGCTCCAATGTGCATTACTTTGCACTTGTTAAGATTAAAGCCCATTTGCCACTTGGTTGCCCACTATCCTGCCCTATACCCAAGGGTCTCAGGTCGGGTTATAACATATAAAATGAACATGTTATGGGAAATCACGCACCATTTTGGGCCATTTTCTGCCTGCCCCAGGCCTCAGAAGACCTTAAGGTAGGCCTAATGGATACGTGGGCCCAACCGTAGTTCAAAAAGGAATTTGCTTTATGTTTGAGACAGCTGTGGCTTGACCTCCAACCCACCAAAGTCCACCAGCCATTTCATTCAGAAAAAACAACCACAGCCCACACTGAGCCAAAGCCTCCGGCTGCTCAGGACCCCAGGGTGGGTGTGATCAAGAGGAACACTTAACGCCGCAGCCCTCTTAGCCACCTGCACCCAAGCTGCCAGGGCGAGTCTCACCTGCGCACTCGCCTTCCGACCTCACTGACCAACAGCCCGGCATTTCCAAAGGGGTTCTTGATGGCCTCTTGCAGCCCTCGAAGCTGGTTGCCCACATTCTAGGGGAGGAACAGAAAGGACCCAGAAGTGAAAATTGCTAAGCAGACACCAACTTCCACACATCGGGTCTGGATGATGTTGAAAAGGCGAATAATTAGGGTTTCAGCTGGCCTTTGCCCAGAGCTAAGGGCTTTCAAAAGAAGTGTTCAAACACTCACTTTGTCTTGCGTGTTCAAAATCATTTACCCCAAAATATTCACAGGGTAGGGAGGGGATAGGGTTTATATAAGTGTAAGCTGAGTGTACAAAGTGCATGAGAAATTTCACTCCTTAGAACTCAAATGTCACCCCAGGAAGGCAGAAGACAACAGAGACTGAGCATCTAAAAGGAGAAGAGGTGGTGTTTCTACCAAGTTTTTCTTACCCACTTAAGGGGACTCAAAGCGGCTGACAAACCTTCTGTTCTTCTCCCTTCAAAGCGGCTGACAAATCTTCTGTTCTTCTCCCCACAATAGACACCCTGTCAGGTAGGTGGGGCTCTGAGAGCTCAGAAGAAAACTGTGACTAGCCCAAGGTCACCCAGCTAGATTCATGGGGGAGAGCGGAATCAAACCCAGAATTCCCAGATAAGAGTCTGGCTCCCTAGACTCTGTGTGTGTGTGTGCGCACATGTCTGAGTGCGTGTACTTTATTTTACGAGGCAAAAGGGAGCATGGAGCCAGGTGGGTGACCTTGGGCCAGGCACAGCTCTCTGAGCTCTCATAGCCCCACCTCCCTCACAGGGTGTCTCTTGTGGAGAGAAGAACAGAAGGTTTGTCAGCAGCCTTGAGTCCTCTTGCTCCTCCATCTACAACATGCACAGACCCATCTCCACTTCTCTGATCCCTCCCCCCTTCCCCCCCCCCAGCCACAAACCTGGCATCCATTGAGCGCCACAAACAAGCGCAGAATATCATTGGTTCCCTCGAAGATGCGGAAGATCCTCAAGTCCCGCAACACCCGCTCTACGCCGGCATCCTAAAGGCAAAACAGCGAGAAGCCATTTTATGGCGAGGTTTGCTAACTGTGTGGAATCCCTTGGCCGTGCTGGCGATCTTTTGCAGGGTGGGGTGCTGGACCGGGGGCTGAAGATCCGAGGAGGGGCTCCCCCAAATTCACTCACCTTCATGAAGCCCATGCCGCCCATGACCTGGATGCACTCGTCTGCCACAGTCCACGCAGCTTCCTGTACAGGACCAAAGGGGGGGAAAAACAGACGCTGACTCACCTTCCCTTGTCTGTAAAATGGGCACAAGGGGAAAGCAAGATGGTGGAGAACCGGCACATGAAATGAGGGGCCGATCCGAAGAGGCCGAGACCACGAGCCCACCCCGCTCCTTCTTACCGAGCCAAAGATTTTGCTGATGGCGGCCTCGATCTGGAAGTCCGAAGCCCCTTGGTCCATATTCGCGCTGATCATGTACGCCATGGACTGCCAAGGGAAAGAGAACTGGCTGAGGCCGCGCTTGTCGGCTATGGGGGTGGAAGGGAACTGCAGCCCACAACGTCCAGGCCTTTGGCCCTCCCCCAGGCTGGGACCAGTCTAAGGCTCTGTTCCCAGTCCCTTCAGTTGCCTAGCCAGGCGACCTCAGACTGGAGAAAGCGGTGGGCAGGACCAGGGGGCCCTTCAGGGCTCCGTGGCTCCTGGAGAGACCTGTCCACGCCCAGGCCTCCTCTCCTCACTGCTCCTGCTCACCTCGGTCACGTACTGCAGCATGGCCATGCGGGCCAGTTTCTCCTGGATGGCTCCAAAGTTGTGGATTTTCTCTCCAAACTGCGTCCTCTGGGCAGCATGGTCCACCTTGGGGATGAAGGGAAAGCACAAGACTCTAAGGCCCCTTCTGGACAGAGATGATTTGGTCACAATTACCCATGCTCTGGTAGCTTCCAGACTGGACTACTGCAATGCACTCTACTTGGGGCTGCCCTTGAAGACAGGTTGGAAGCTGCAGATAGTGCAGAACGCTGCCTGGGACAGCTGACCGGACCACGCTGGTTTTAAAAGAGTTGCACTGGCTGCCGATTTGCTTTGAGCCCGATTCAAGGTGTTAACCTTGACTTATAAGACCCTAAATGACTTGGGCCCCAAATATCTAAAAGAACATCTTCTTTTATATCAACCTGCCTGTGCCTTAAGATCTGGAGGGGAGGACCTCCTGGTTGTACCACCATTCACAGAAGCAAAAGGGGTAGGCACCCAGGTTAGGGCCCTTTCAGTGGTGGCTCCCAGACTGTGGAATAGGCTCCCTCTGGAGGTATGTAAGGTACCTTTACATGTTGAGAGGAGCTGTGAAGCCACAGCTTTTACCCTGTTTTTTTTGCTAGGTAAAGGAACACTCTTTTCCTCCCCACATCTGAGACACTGCCATGGTTTTAATATGTTTAAGATGTTATTGGTTTGAACACGTTCATTTTATATGTTGTAACCCACCCGGGGATCCTTGGATGGATGGATGGATGGACGGATGGATGGATTTAGGAGCAAGGGGGAAAGAGGGAGGTCAAAAAGAGAGAAAGGTGGAGCCGCTGTTTGGGAACACACTGAGTCTAGGATACTCACCGCTTTCTTGATGACGCCCCGCATGGTTCCAGCCATCGCAGCAGCCATGCCAAACCTCCCGTTGTTCAAGATGTTCATGGCGACCTTGAACCCGGCACCGGGGCTACCCAGAACATTTTCTACAGGGACTCGGACACCGTCAAAGTGGACCTCGGCTGTGTTGGACGCCTTGATGCCCATTTTGGTCTCCGGGGGGCCACTGGAGAGAGGGAGTGAGAAAGTCATCAAATGAAGGTAGCCAGAAGGAAAGGGTCTTCTTTGTGGTGGCACCAGGCTCTCAAACAGCCTTGCTGGAAAGGTATGCCTGGCACAATCCCTACATGCTTCTGGGCTCCAGACAGGGAACCTTTTTTTAACTTACCCAAGCACTTTAGAGATTCGACAGACTATACCGTTTGTAAATCTATTCCTGCGATATCCTTCTAACTGTAAGGCTCCAACTATAGTTGGTCTCCTATATCTGCGGGGGATTGGAAAATTGAAACATGGGGAAATTGCACTCAATTTCCCATAATTCCTCTGACATCTTATGAGATTTCGGAGAAATTATGGGAAATCTGGCACTATTATGGGCTGTTTCCTGCCTGTCCCAGGCAGCAGAGGAGTTTTAGGTAGGCCTAACAGCGCCCATGGGAGGGGGTGGGTGGGCTGATCCGGTCACCATGGAAAACTGAAACCGTGGTTACCGAATCAGTGGATACGGGTGGGGTGGGGGTCTCACTGAATTTGCTTTTATATGCATTACATGCATTTTTATCATTTATGTTTCTTTCTCTTTGGTTTGTAACTTTAATTATCAGGTGGCTATAAAAATACAGCAAATAAATCGTTGGGAGCACTTGGAACAACCCGGCTGCTGCTCTCTGGCCCAGAAAGTTCACCCCATTTTCCCTCCTGTCCCCCCCCCCTTCATCTCATCTCCAGATTCATAAAAAGGTGCTGGTGGCGGTGGTGAATTTGCAGCCCCCTCCCTGCCAATGGCACAGGTGGCTTCTCACCTCGTCACGCCCCCGAAAGACCGCTCCACGATGAAGGCGGTTATCTTGTCCTTCACTTCGCCCGTGGCCTCATCCTTCAGCTTTGTTCTTGCAAAGACTGTGAAGATATCAGCGATACCACCGTTGCTGCAAGAGAGCCCCCAGTCAGCTGTAGAAAGACCTTACAAGGTAAGCTGCAGCGCCAGAAGCGGCGCACGCAAAGCAGGAGCAGGCGCCCCAAAGGGCACAAAGGACCCCAGACACTCAGCACGAGGGCTGCCGCTTGGACAAATTCAATGAACCCTGGAAAAGGATTCGCTGGAACAATTTAGGCAAGCGGAATCTAAAAATCACATGTTTCTGAGCATGTACAGAGGGCACGCATACATCAGAGCCGCACGACCACAGCTGGTGCTCAGATATCACCGATCTGCAATGAAGGGAAAGGCCTTCAGTGGAAAGCTGTGTGAAGGAATGAATCAAATGGTGGAAGTAACAGGGCCTTCTTAGGGAGGGCCCCAGCTGTGCTACTTTCCCCAGAGAGATTTTCCTGGCACCTGCTTTCTAGAGCAAAGGCGAGATCAGAAAAGACAAACAGAAGGAGTGATATAATATGGAAAAAAATAACAAGCAAATATAGCACAAAAACCCCACAAAATAAATGTCAGTAAGAGTGGAAGACCTGCAAAACCCCCACAGATTCCGTTTACTGAACTACCTGATGACATATCAGGTTTGGACACACCAGATAAGGGTGAGTTGACGACAGAAATAATGAACTCACAAATCATTTTGGTTGTTGTTGTTTTTTTAGAAAGAGGAAGAAAGGGAGGGTGAAGGCAAGCTGGCTCGCCTGTGGCCCTCCAGATGTTCCTGACCTACAGCTCCCAGCATGGGTTGTGGCCTGATCCATCAGGGCTCCTCTGAGGTTCCTATGGACTGGATGGGCTGTGGCCTGATCCAGGAGGACTCCTCTGAGGTTCTGAGGTTCTCAGCTCCTTCAGGAGTTTTAAAACAGCTGATTGTTTTATGTTTCGCTATCTTCAAAATCCTCCACGTTGTAATTCCTTAAATTCTTGCCACAAGCCACCTTGAGATGCTAATCACAGCAACGGAACCCAAGAGCTTCGCAGATGACAGCCGCGCTCTGCTGCTTCTGCCTGTGCCACAGCCCCCAGCGGCCCCCGGCTCACCTGATCCAAATCTTGCTCCCGGTCAAGGTGTAGAACTTGCCACAGGGGCTGAGCTCAGCAACGGTGCGGATGGAGGCGGCGTCCGAGCCGCTGGCGGGCTCCGTCAGGCAGAAGGCGGCAATGGTCTCCCCTGGCGTGACGAAGAAAGGGATGGAGAAAGGACAGTTGTCAAGGGAACAGAGAGGCTCTGCAACTCTCTCTCTCTCTCTTCCACCTGGTGCTGCCCCCGTTTCCTGCCAGGCCTGGAGATTTCAAACTCCCCCAATTGCCGGTCCAGGTAACACAACCTCCCACCATCTCTGGGTGTGAGAAAGGAATGACGCTGGTTTGGAGGAGGCCTTCACCTTCAGACGGCAGATGGGAGGCCTAGAGGAGCAGGCGGGACCCCATGTCTTTAAGGCTGGAGTGTTCCACTATGCCCAGGCTCCCACGCCAGCCAAGAGCCGCATTTTGTAGTCTGTGAAGATGTGTAGGCCGCACCTCATCAGTCCTGCCTTAGGGGACACAGCTGCCCTTCCCTCTTCGACCATGTCCCTTCTGTGACCTGCCAACCCTTTATACAGCCCTGCCACGGATGCCCCCACGTCTCTGTACCTGTGGCCAGTTTGGGGAAATACTTTTCCTTCTGTTCCTTCGTGCCATAGAGAAGGATTCCCTTGAAGCCAATAGACTGGTGAGCGCCAAGGGTGATGCCAACGCCCAGGTCATGCATGCCCACAATTTCCACCAGGCGAGCGTACTGCAGTTGGCGAGAGAAGAAAAAGAAGAGCTGGCTTCTCTACACCTCTTTTCTCACTCATCTAAGGGGACTCAAAGCAGCTGACAAACCTGTTCTTCTCCCTACACCATGTGAGGTAGGTAGGGCTGTGAGAGCTCAGAAGAGAGCTGTGACTAGCCCAAGGTGGCTTCATGGAGGAGCACGGAATCAAAGTCGGTATTCCCAGATAAGAGTCCGGCTCCCTAGCCACTGGACCAAACATATGAGGGGCCAGGAACACAGCTTTTAGGAGCTCTGGTTATTTTCCTATGCTGTACCCTCAAGTCTACATCATGGAGTGTCTATGAACATTCCTTGACGCCACACGGGCTGGAAAGCAGGGAAACCCCTCTAAGCAACCAGGCTGTTCAGCAACCTACACCTTTCCCGGTTGCTTCCTGCTGTCCTTTCTTAGCAAGGTGGGAAAAGAGAAAGGGCGCCATTCCTGGAGCTTGAAGCCTTACCTGCGTGTTGCTGAGCCCAAGACCCCCATGCTGAACCGGGATTTGGAGGCCGAAAGCGCCGAGTTCCTTCAGGCCTTGCATGGTTTTCTCCTCCACCTTCTCCAAGACGTCATTTTGAGCAGGATCATTTACCTCCTGGCAGAAAGCAAAAATCAGGAGGCTGTCGGCTGCTGGAAAGAATCGCCTCCTCCTCTCCCTCCCACCATCCCAAAATTGGTACCACCTTCACTCTGTGCAGTTCAGGAGCTGCGTCACAAAACGGGCACAGCAGAACTCAGAACGCAGAACAGAAAGGCTGGAATGGCAACCGCGTTTCTTGCGGTCTTGAGCTCGCGACCCTGCTGACCCTCACCTCAAAAAAACGGGAGACTGGGCCCACGAGTTCCTGCAGCGTCTGGCTTTGCTCGTCGTTGAGAACTGTAATGAGAGCAAGAGGAAGTCAGAAGACAAAGACAGCCAGACAGCAGGGGTGGAAACACGCCAGCCAGGTAAGTACCCAAGTGGTCTCAAATTCCTAGTGATCAAAGGATGGGTTTTCTTTAAAAGCACCAACAGCGTTACAGATACGACATTCACATATTAACACTCGTACGGATATGGCCGTTTTGGACATTCACAAGAGTAGTTCACACATTCATTACACTGGGGATACACATTGGATACGTATCAGTACGTATGTGCTTGCATAGGATATGTATCCGATATGTATGCGTTGGTATAGTGTACATATCTGATATGTTTGTATAGAATCCGTATGCGGGATCCGTATACAATTGTATCAGGTAGAATCTTACCACATTTGAAGGGGATCTATTCAAATGCATATGAATTTTCTAACATTTTATTCATTATGAATCAAATACCAAAAAACACATTTGTGGACATCTCTAGTAGCAAAGTACAAATGGGTGCAGCAAAGGTTTATGGGACCACTGCTAAACCCACGGGCTTTGACCTTAGGCCCAGAGATAAACTCTCATCAGCCCCCCAAGTAAACATGACTCTTGGAGTTCCTTCCTTCTCTATGTTTCTCTGAGAGATTAAAGTTGATTTCCAGAAAATGCCATTTGCATTGCAAATAAAACAAGAGATCTCTCAAGATTCTGAGGTGAAATGTTTAAATTTTAAAGCCGCTTTAAGCTTATTTTGGGTTTCGGATTGTTTTAATGCCATTCTTAGTAAACGAAACATGGTTTAAGAACCCGGGTGGTTCTTTCCCACCTCCATGATGGATCAACCGCCAGCTGCTTGTCTGTTAAACCAAGCCCATTGTCTTAAAAAGCTCTCACAACCTCTGCACATGCGCAGAGTGCTACAACACATTTCGTAACAACAGGGCTACTATGAGAGGCAAGTGATGCACTTTGTGAAAGGCTGAAGATGACCACTATGAAGCCCTCCTCCCCATGCAGGTCTTAAGCCTTGTATTGACCACGTGGCAAGATCAGAAGGCTCGCAAGTTCAGGTCAAAAGCACACCTGGGATTCAAGTGTCTAGTCCTCATGAACTGGCTAGGCCAGGCGAGGAAACTTAGGAAATACAGAGGCAGAGCCTTGTCTAAAATGCAGGAAGGAAATCTAGGTGGGTTTCCGGAAGCTGCATCCATTCACAGGATATCTCTCTCACTCACACACACCTCACCGAGCCTTTACCTGAAGGATAAGGGAACACCTGCTCCGTCTGGATTTGACCCTTGAACATCCCAACGGCAAACGACTTTGACTCCTGGATGAAATAGAAGAACAGGATGCTGAAGCCCAGTGAATCTCACAAGGGGCCAGGAAGAGCACTTCATTTACGATGACCCCAGAAGGACACAGGTGTGGACCAGCCACCCTCTCTCTGCTCTCTTCCAGCCTGACATCCTTCTGAGAAGCTGCAGCCCAAAATGTCCAGGGGAAGCCTCTGGAATTATGGGTATCCTGTTGAGTAAGGCGTCTAGGGATCCATGACGGCTGGCACCCAAGGACAAAGAAAGAAGAGACCTAAGTAGTTGCCCTCCTATTACAGTGTGAGGAGACCATGGAGTTATGAGAAATCGTGCCATAGCAGGACTCAACTGTGGCCCCACACATAGTCCCAAACTACCTTGCCCTGGAAACATTCAGACTAGACTACTGTAATGCACTCTACATGGGGCTTGCCCTTGGAGATGGTTCGGAAGCTGCAGCTGGTGCAGAATGCAGCTGCTAGGTTGCTGACCGGGACAGCTGGCCGGATGCACATCACGCCGGACTTAAAAGAGTTGCACTGGCTGCTGATTACTATTACTATTATTTACGGAATTTATAGACCACCAGTTGGTCCCACCCTTAACCAATGATAAATTATATCAAATATTAAAACATCCCAATCCCCCCTTCCCTCCCTCCCTCCTTAACAGGAAGCTGTTTAAGACCTGGTTGAAAAGATACGTTTTAACTAGGCGCCAAAAACTCTACAAGGTAGGTGCCTGATGAACCTCAAAAGGGAGGTTGTTCCAGAGTCTAGGGGCCACCGCAGAGAAGGCCCTCCTGCAGGTCCCCAAGCCTCGTACCTCTGAAAGAGGAGGAACTCCAAGCAGGCCCTCTCCTTGAGATCTCAGTGCCTGGGCAGGTCTACATGGGAGAAGGCGCTCCTTCAGATACCCAGAAGCCATACCTCTCTAAGCTATATCAGTGTGTGGACAAAAGTGGTATATCTTAGAATGACGTACCACTTGGCTTGGACCTTTGGATCAGGTAGTTCTCCCTTGTTTAGTACTACGAATACCTGGAATGTTCACGAGCATTCCGTAACATCCCAGAAACTCGGTCAGTAGGAAACCTGGCAGAGGGACGCATGAAACCTGTCACCTGTGATTCCCATTTTGCTGTGTTACATCCCAAGCTAAAGCATGAGGCCTCGGTAGACCCACATAAACGCCATCTACCTTTCTCCAGACACACAGAGCTGCAGCTAGAGAGACTGGGGTGAATTCCCATAATGCACCTTTCAACAAAAAGAGAAGGAGGAATTTTGAAAAAGCACGTACTGCAGTTAGAGGCTTTTTTTCTGCGACCGCCTGGGATGGAGAAGCTGATTTGGTGCTTGATTTATCCAGTACAGCCTGCAGAGAGCGAGAAAATATATTTTAATATTTGCATATTGCATTAAAGGCCCTTCGCTACCTTGACCAGATCAGGTATGCAGATTCCAGAATCCTATCAAAGGTCACTAAGTTCCCTCTTAGGCCCTGGTCACACCTTTCATTTAAGATTTCAGTTCGTCTTCTGGTCACGTTGCTCACATGATTTTTATTCTCTCTGTTTTCCGAGCCAGCCTACTCCAGTTAGACCAGTGGTTCTCAATCTTCCTAAAGCCGCGACCCCTTAATGGAGTTCCTCATGTTGTGGGGACCCCCAACCACAGGGGCGGAGCAGCTGGGAGGTGGGAGGGAAGGGCGGCGGGAGGCTCGTTGCGACCCCTCTGAAAGGGTAATTCGACCCCCAAAGGGGTCCCAACCCCCAGGCTGAGAACCACTGAGTTAGACCATTCTAACCAGAGTCCTCTTTTCCAGAGGACTCAGTCTGTCCCAGCATCCCAGGCCATATTTGCTCCCTCGGGGGGGGTGGGGACACAAAGGAGGATGAACCGTGCTGTTGGGGGGGGGGGGGGTCCAGCCTTTCCTTCAGCCAATATGCATGCACGGAGTTCATGAGGCATCTCCCTTTGTCTCGTTACTTTATGGGTATGATTTCTCTTTCTATCTAGTGTTTTTCCGCAAATATATTATTATTATTATTATTATTATTATTATTATTATTATTATTATTATTATTATTATTATTATTATTATTATTATTATTATTATTATTATTATTATTATTATTATTAATCACACAGAGGAGAAAAGCACATAAAAAAGAAAGGGGGCATGGAGGTGGGGGAGCAGGCTTAAGAAAGAACCGCAAACACACACACACACTCAACTTCCTTGAGGTAGATTTGACGCAGCTAAAGGGGTGGAGAGCCAAGAGTTCCATGGAGGCGGCTCAGGTCGATCACAGAGAAAGGTGTCAGTGATGCAGCCCAGAGCCGGGACAGCCTGAGGATGACCTAGAATGATCTAGGTGTGAACAGGGCTGGTACGACCTCAGCTTGCATTATGAATAGGACGTCCTGTCTCAGACAGGCGTGACCAGAGCCCTATAGATAAGACGTTGTTATCACTGTGTGGATGGCCAGGAACAGAAGATGTTCGGGATTATCTGGGTGTTCTCTGTGTTTCGCGCTGCCTGACGACTGGTAAAGCTTTCCAAGTATCCAGGCTGGGGTGATGAGTCACAGGTTGATCCTGCCTGCCATTAAGTTATTAGGAAGCCAAGTTCAACAATAAACAACATAATACAGTGATGGGAACGCGCTTTTGAACAGGCAGGAGCCAAGACAAGATTGCGCATTGCAGTGAGATAGGTCCATGGGGAACAAGAACCAGGAGGAACGTACTTTTCCACTTGGCCCTTTCTGCACTTATTGTCGATCCTGATTAAGGAGCCTCCTAATCCAGATCATGGGCCTCCTTATCTGTACTTAATATGGCTAAAGAAGGCCATGGCCCCCACTGGTCATGCTTGTCTGCACTAGACAGGGCCAGATCCGGATTAAGGAGGCCCTTAATCTGCATTTCTTGTGGGCCCTGATGCTAGGAACACTTATTCTTAGCTTTTGGAGATTGGGGGGGGGGGGGTGGCTGTGAAGTTCACAGCGACTGAGGCGCATGGGCCAGATGTGTGCTGTCAGCACATCTGGCACAGACCTGGTCCATGCCTCCATGCAATCCAGATTTAGGGAAGGTAACCGCAGACACAACGTAAGCTTCAGATTAAAGTGGCACTGCTACTGTCTTCCTCTGACTCTAGATGGGAAACCTGAACTGCACACCTCTGTTCCCACTCCTAAAAAGCATCTGATCTAAGACAAAGGTTTTTTTCTGGCTGTAGCATGCAGAAACAGCAAGAGCGAGGAGGTGGCTTTGTACGACTCATTCAGGCGCTTTGCAAAAGCAGAACAAAAACCCGCAAGCAGAAAAGCAACACCTAGAGCCTGGGAGCTCCGCTGTTTGCATGCAAGGCACTTCTTAGCAAGAGGAGCAGCACCCACTCATCTTCTCATGCGACTGATGCAGTGGCAAAAAAGGCAAAGACCACCCTATGATGCATCAAGAGGAGTATAGAGTCTGGATCACGAGAAGTCATTATTCCTCTTTATTCTACCTTGGTCAGACCTCATCTAGTCTCCTGTGTCCAGTTCTGGGCACCCCAGTTCAAAAAGCACATTGGCAAGCTAGAGCAAGTCCAAAGGAGGGCGACCAAACTGGTGAGTGGTCTGGAAACCAGATCCTACAAGGAAAGGTTGAAGGATCTAGGAATGTTCAGCCTCCAGAAGAGAAGATTAAGATCATGGTCTTCAAAGTTCTAAAGGGCCGGCCCATCACAATGCAGAGGGATCATCCCTGTTCTCACTTGCACAAGATGGGAGGACAAGAAACAATGGGATGAATCTTCCAAGGGAGTCAATGCAGATTAGATATTAGGAAACACTTCCTGACAGTGAGGGCGATCAGTCAATGGAAGGTTGCCATGGGAGGTGGTGGGTTCTCCTTCGCTGGAGGCCTCCAAGCAGAGGCTGGACGGTTTAGGAATCCTGCATTGAGCAGGGGGTTGGAACGGATGACCCTAGAGGTCCCAACTCTATGATTCTAAAGCTTGCAATTATTGAACCAAGTTGAACATTTCCAGGGCCTCATTCACTGCTTCCGGTCACAATAAGAGGAGCCTTTTCTGCCAGAACAAGACCATAACTCTGAGAACCAGAAATGGATAAAGGAATCCTTGAGAAGATGCTAGATTACCTACCTGCCTATATCTACCATTACATATAAAGGCTTAGGCTTCTGGCCTGGCCAGAGTGGGCCCTTGTCAAACACTCCAAAGGGCAGAATCAAGTAACTATTAGGTGACCCTGGCAGAATTCCATCCCTCAAGAAGATGAAGAGGCCTTCTGCTGGCACTTGTGGTTCTCCAGCCAAGCATCAGGTGCTTTTTGGTACAGCCAATGCAGGTGTCTTTCCCAAAAAGCAAGGCGGACTTGAACTGGAATCTTCTTGTCGCTCTGTTATCCTCAGAGGTGTGAGGGGCTGTGGCAAGTGCCAGGGCCTACTCTTGTATGCCCCCCCGCCCAGCTTTGTGACCGTCTTCCAGCAGAGGTACACCAGGGGCCAAACTATATGCCTTTTGGTGCCTATTTAAAACATACCTCCTCACTCAGGTGACTGATTCCCAGCTCCTCCAAGGGTCATCCTGGCAGGGCGGATGGGAGGGAGGTTGTACAGGTTTTATTTTAAATACGTTTAGTGTTTGTTTGATCATATGTTGAGACCCATCCTGCGATCTCCAGGTGAACAGCAGGATACAAATAACATTATATACGCACGTACACGCATTAGTATCCAAGTAATAAATAAATATTGATTTATACTGAGCAAGGCTGGAAAGAGTATCTTGGATACGGTTTCAAAATCTGAGAATAACGTTAAGCGACAGAAATACAAAGACTGCTTAAGTTATGCTTATGGAAATAGAAAGGTCTTTTATTTGATAAAAACAACTGCTGGGGGGGACGGGACCCTGTCACCTTTCCCCTACATACTTCCCCGTCCTGGCTTAAGCACTCTGAGAATAATATGACCTTTTCCCTAGTAAACAGTGGGCGTGACAGCAGGGCAGGGAACAAAGCCAGGGCCATGGGTGCGAGAAGGCCAGGGCCACATCGCCAACACGGCTGGCTGGGAGAGGTGCGCAATTTGGAACCAGTATGACCAGCCAAACAGAAAAAGACAGATCAAATATTTCGCAGCAGAAACTCCTGACTCCGGAGGAGTTACACTGATCATATTTTTTGGAAGACTTTTCCATACTGTCCCCAGAAAAGCAACTACAGAAAAATTAAAAACAGAAAAATTAAAAACAAGGATAGAGCCAACCTATGATTCTGTGATTTAGTGAGGGCCTTGTAGGTGCGCAGAGAAGGAGGAGGAGGGTTGGCTTTTCTACCCCACTTTTCTCACCCATTTAAGGGGACACAAAGTGTCTGACAAACCTCCTGTTCTTCTCCCTTAAAGGGGCTCAAAGTGGCTGACAAACCTCCTGTTCTTCTCCCTTAAGGGGGCTCAAAGCGGCTGACAAACCTGTTCTCCCTTTTGTTCTTCTCCCTTAAGGGGACTCAAAGCGGCTGACAAACCTTCTGTTCTTCTCCCCACACCAGAAACACCCAGCGAGATCAGTGGGGCTGTGAGAGCTCAGAAAGAGAGCTGTGACTAGCCTAAGGTCGCCCAGCTGGCTTCGTGGAGGAGTGCGGAATCAGATAAGAGTCGGGCTCTCGAACCACTAGGGTGAAGGCGCCCTTTCTCCCCCTCGGCTGGGAGCCCACCAGGGGGGCTTGAGGGAGGGAGGGAGGGAGGGAGAGGGGGCTGAGCGTGGGGGCCCCTAGAGGTGTGTGTGTGTGTGGGGGTCTCCTGCTCAGCTACCCCCAAGGTAGCTCATTGCCAGGCGCGTCGCGACAGCCCTCCCCATTGCCCCCTCCCCAAGCCCAGCCCCCCCTTCCCCGAGGCACCTACCTCGGCGGCCTGCGTGGCGTAGAGCCTCCTTCCTCGCGCGGGGAGACGGGGGGGCGTCGAAGGCGGCGGCCCCCACCCGGCCCTGGGGGAGAAGAGGAGGGTCTCAGCCAGCTGTGTGTACGGGGGAGGGGGTCCAGCCTCCGCCCCCCCCTTGTGAGGCTTCACCCCTTGCGGTCGAGGGGGCCCGGGGTGGACGGGGACCCCCACCCTCGCTCCCCCCACCCCCTAGACTCACCCTGGGGGGGCGGCCAGGCGGAGGGCGCCCCTGCAGAGCCTCGGGGGCAGCCGGAGGGCGTGCATCGTTCCGGGGTGGTCCTGTCCTGCCCTGCCCCTCCTCTGGCTTCCGGCTCTGGCTCCGAGTCCGGCTCCCACTCTGGCTCTGCAGCAACAAGGTCATAGGAGGAGCGGAAGGCGCCTCGGCAACTGCTTCCTGTCCCGGGGCGTGCTGGGAAATGTAGTCTTTCCGCCCAACTACTGCTGGGGGATGAATGCGTGGCTATCCCCCCCTCGCCCCTGGCCGGCAGAGGGAAGGGGAGGGGGTGGGGAAGGGGCGGTAAGTTTGGGAGGCACAAAGCGTCCGAGGCGAAGAGGGACCGCCCGTACGCTCAAAGCCACAGCCAAGGGCAACTCTGCCCATGTGCAGAGTGCTCAATTGGCCTCTTTGCTTTGTTCCCATCCCAAAGGGCTTCCAAAGGGCAAAACAACAGCAGGCCCGGTGCTAAGCCTGGAAGGTCCCGGGAAAGGGTCTTTATTTTATTTTATTTTAAATATTTATATCCCACCCCATATCCCAAGATCTCTGGGCGGCTTACAGTACAAAGCCCATAGGAAAACAGAGCATTAATTCAGTATTAAACAGCATAAATAGTTAGGAAAGTTAAAAGTTAAAATAGTGCCGGGGTAGATGAGTGCCAAAGGCCTTAATAAAGAGCCAGGCCGCTACTTGGCCCCTGGAGGTGGGCCTTCCCTTGGTTCAAAAAGGTCCACTGTCTCCCACAACTACTATCTGAGATCGGTTCTGAAGACAGGAGCGGAACCAACGCCAAGCATGGCCTCCCACGGCTAAATGCCGTAGCCTCTCCAGAAAGATACCGTGGTCAGTGGTATCAAAAGCCACTGAGAGGTCCAGGAGAACCAACAGGGTGGCATTCCCCCTGTCTCTCTCCTGGAGGAGTCATCAACTGGGGCGACCAAGGTGGCTTCCGTGCCATAACTGGGTCTGAAGCCGGACTGAAATGGGTCTAGATAATCAGCTTCTTCCAAGCATGCCTGCAGTTGAACAGCAACAGCTCTAGCACCTTGTCTAAAAAGGGCATGTTGGCCACCAAGCAATAATTGCTTAGATCTTCTGGATCCAGGGAGACCCTCTTCGGGGGGGGGGGGGGACGCCACATCCTGCCTAAGGGCCAGTGGAACCACCCCCTCCCTCAGAGAGGCATTCACCACTTCCCGAATCCACCCGATCATCCCTTGCCGGCTAGTCTTTATCAGCCAGGAAGGTTAAGGGTCCAGAGAGCAAGTAACTTGTCCACGTCCTCAGGCCGCCATAATTGAAACTGATCCAAAATAATTGGACCAGACAGTTCTCTGGACACCTCCCCTGGACTATGTCCAATTGTGACATCTAATTCCCTATGAATCTGAGCAACTTTGTCCTCAAAGTGCCTTGGAAAACTGTCACAGCAGATATTCTATGGCCCTGGCTTGCACTTCCTCGAGCCTGGTTTTATAAGGCTGTTTCCTACTCTAAAGACCTCTGCTGGACGGCTGCTCGAGGACGCAATGGTGGTGGAGAAAAAACTCCGTTTCGCCACCCTCACCGCCACGCGGTAGGCACAATAGTGCGCTCTAACTTGTGTTCGGTCAGATTCACAGCCAGATTTATGCCACTTGTGCTCTAGCCATTGACCTTCCTGTTTCATGAAGCTTTTTGAACTCTACAGGCATGTTGAGGACACTTGGGAGCCATTGTGTCAATAGCCCTGCTCATCTCCCAATTCCAGAGAGAAACCAGGGCTTCAACAGGAGTGCCAGTCATGCCAACCCAAGAATCCGCCAGAGCATTCAGGAATCGCTCAGATTCCATAAGCCTCTGGGGGCTGACCATCTCAATAGGATCCATGTCCCCACAGCGGGGAGCTGCCTCTTTGGGGACCCCTTCCGCCTGGTAATGACTTCCCCAAGGCACTGTTGCTGCAGCTGTTCTGTGCACTGCTGGGTCTGCCAAGTGGGTACCTTCCAGGTGCAACAAGGCATTTCTCCATGCCATTCTGCCAGGGGCGCTCACACCGCTAAAGTGTCTTTATATAAAACACAGGACTCCCAAGCTGTTGGCTTTATTAGAATTTTTTGTTTTATTTTTGTACACAAAAAGAGCTAAAAAATAAATATGTTATTACAAAATAGTTATCTGCTAGGGTCCGCACGCACACGCACACACAAAGATCCCTAGACCTGGGGGTGGGGGAGCTAAATACTTGGGGCCCAATCCCCAAGGAAATGCCTCCCTTGCACCAAGAAACATTCTCCTGGGATTGTGCTGGCTAGGTCAATGTAGCACCACTGAAAGGCGTTTGTACCCTGTTTGAGGAAGAGGGCGATAAACAAGCTGTTTATGCCAATCTCCCCTGCCCCTCCCCATAAGGTTCCAGGGCAGACGTCATCAACCTACCTGCTGGCATTTAGGACTGTAATGCTAACTGGTTCTGCCAGCGCAGACAGACCAGGCTGCCAAAACTTACTCTAGAGGCTCAAAGGGGTTGAAGGGGGGAAAAAGCTACAATTCTGAATAAGGCAAAAAGACAGTTTGGAACAGAACAAGTACAATAGCTGACCAAAACCTCCCTGGAGGGAAAAGAGGCTGTTTGGAAGCATCACCATCTGAGCTGCACTGGTAACAGGAGGGGCCTCTCATGAGACATTAGAGGAGCCCTGCTGGATGAGGCCACAGCCCATCTAGCCTATAAGAACCTAAGAGGAGCCCTGCTGGGTCAGGCCACAGCCCATCTAGTCCATAAGAACCTAAGAGGAGCCCTGCTGGATCAGGCCACAGCCCATCCAGTCCATAAGGACCTAAGAGGAGCCCTGCTGGATCAGGCCACGGCCCATCCAGTCCATAAGAACCTAAGAGGAGCCTTGCTGGGTCACGCCAGAGCCCATCTAGTCCATAGGAACATCAGAGGAGCCCTGCTGGATCAGGCCACAGCCCATCCAGTCCATAAGAACCTAAGAGGAGCCCTGCTGGATCAGGCCAGAGCCCACCTAGTCCATAAGAACCTAAGAGGAGCCCTGCTGGATCAGGCCAGAGCCCACCTAGTCCATAAGAACCTAAGAGGAGCCCTGCTGGATCAGGCCACAGCCCATCCAGTCCATAAGAACCTAAGAGGAGCGCTGCTGGATCAGGCCACAACCCATCCAGTCCGTAAGAACCTCAGAGGAGCCCTGCTGGATCAGGCCACAGCCCATCTAGTCCATAAGGACCTAAGAGGAGCCTTGCTGGATCAGACTAGAGCCCATCTAGTCCAGCATCCTGTCTCCCCCAGCGGCCCGCCAAGTGTTTCTGGAGAGGAAAGGCAAAAAACCTTCACCTGCTCTCGATTCCTTGCAAATGGCTTTTAGGGGCCTATGGCCTGTCTTTCCAACCTCACAGTATCCAGGCATCCATCTTAACAGCCCTTGATACACCTGTCCTTCAGGAATTTACCTAATGGCAGAAGACACACAAGGTTCAGCGCTGGGACCGTCCGTTCAGCAAGCGACGCCTCCAAACCAGAGACAGAGGTGTCACACCTGTCAGATTCAAGCCAAATGTGTCCCCTTCCTCCTTGGGCTAGCGAAAGGGAACCTTTGGACCGAGTGTCCGATGAAAACCCTGGGAATACAGAGACTGGAGCGTCACACGGCACGCTCACAAAGAACCTTGCACAACAGCAACAGCCTGATCTGAACCGGCCCTGTGGCAAACCCTTCCCCTGGATCTCCACTCCTCCTGGTCAAATATGAAATGGCAACAGTCGAGGAAGCAGAAAAAGCATTCATAAGACTACGGAGAGGAGGAAGAGGAGGAGGAGGAAGGTGACAGAACGTTACTAGAGTCTGAAATTGAGTGCTGGAAGGGGCACTTCAGCTCGGGTCACTCCCAAGGGCGGAGAGTCGGAACACCAACGGAAGCAAAAGACACAAATTGTTCCCAATCCAAAATCGCACAAAGGGTGGGGAACACAGACATTCAGGGGAAGAGGGTCAGAGGCTTTTATACAAAAAAAAAAAAAGAGTTTATTTTTAAAAAGCCATGAGCCAACTTAACTTCAAAAACATGAGTAAAAAAAACCATTAAAAAAGCTTTTCATTAAAAAGAACAATAACACCACAACAAAGAAGTTACCACTTCACTGCCACCGGCTCTGTGATCACCGAGAAAGGGGGAAAGTCCAAAGCAGTGGCAACCAAAATGGGGTGGGGTAGGAAGGCTTCAGGCAGAGGCCGCCCGGCTCCTGCAAGCCACACCGGTTCGCCAGCTTTTGGATGCTCGTGAGAGCTTCAGAAAAGAGAGCAAACCACCACGGCGCCGGGAGGGCCTCTGACTGCAGCTTCTCCCACTAGGCAGCCGCTGCTCCGGAGTACCATCAAAAGCCCCCAAGAACTCCTGCTCTTCTGGGGGGGGGGCAGGTGGGGGAGGCCCAGGAGCCACATGTGCCAGCTAGCCAGGTGACAGGGTCATCAGAACCTCAGGATCTGGCCATGGGGCAGGAGAACCGACGGGCCCTCGGGTGGCCGCACATGGCCTCCAAGGCAACATCTGAAAAGGGACAGAAAAATCCGGAGACGCGTATCGTATCAAGGGAGAGTACGTAACGAGAAGGCAGAGGTCGCGTGATCCTAGAGACCTGAGTCACATGATTAGAAAGTGGCCACGGCCACATCACTAGTGTTTTCCCAAAAAAGAAAAGGCATCAAGACACGGAAGATACGCAGCGACGAGCAGAGCCGGCGGGATACCCGGCCCTGCCGACGGGTGGGGGAAGGCGGCGGAGGCCACGCGGCACAAAAGCTGCAGCGAGCCGCCAACCGTGGCCTGAAGGCAAAGGGGATATGCTGGTGAAAGACATTACCCTGGCAAGACCAAGGGCCACAGGGACCTCAGGCTGGTCACGTGACCCCGTGATCGGGAAGAGAGGAACGGAAGCCATATTGGTCCTGGCAGAGTGAACCAACGACGCCCCGACTGCTACGTGGCGCTCTGCGACGGGGGCGCCAGGGCAGCCGCGCAGCCGCGTCTGGCGGCAAGAAGCAAGGGCTTGGTCCATCCAACGGCCAGCGACAGGCACGTCCCACGCTTGGAGGCCGCCGAGGAGAGGTCAGGCTTTGTTTTTGGAAGGCTTGGTGGGTGGAGGCCACTTTGGTGAGCGGGACGGGGGGTGGGTGAGGCCGGCAACCTCAGTCACATGACGTCAACAAAGAACTCGCTGGGGTTGCCCATGGCCATGTGGAATGACTGGCGGCTGGCAGTGAGCTCGGGGGGCACGGACCCCAAATCACGCACTGGGGGCGCGCCGGGGGGTTGTACGGTGGCGGCGGCCGCCGCCGCTGCAGCAGCCGGCGGTGCCGGAGGCGGGACCATCATGACAACCATGGGATTGTAAGCCAAGGGCATGCCCCCAGGGGCGGCGTAGGCGGCGTGCAGGGAGTGCTGGGAGCGCACGCTGCCGCCCCCCAGGCTATGCTGGCTGCGCTGAGAGGCCCCCTCCCCGCCGGGAGCAAGCATGGCGCCCCCGCGCTGGCTGCTGCTGCGGGTGGAGTATTCAGACTCGCTGCCGCTGCCCGACTTGGAATCCGCCCCGGCCTTCTCCTCCTTGTGCTTGCTGGAGCCGCGGCCCCCGCCGCTGCCGCCTCCCCCGTCGCTGCGATTCGACCCGCTGCTCCGGCTGCCTGCGAAACGGGAAGACGAAGAGGTTCAGGCCTCAAGGACGTTGCCGAGCAAGAGGAAAGAAGGATGAAAGAAGCAGCCCCCAAGATTCCCACCACCACCACGCCTCCCTCCCCGCCCTGCCCTCAAAATCTGGAAGGACTCGCCCTCCCTTGAGACGGTCACTGCTCGGATTCTCAGCCAGAAAGGCCTGGAAGCCTCCATCCCAGAGAGGCCGAGAGTCTCCCGCACCTCTGCTGCTGACCGCGTGAGCCAAGAAGGGCTCTGGGACACAACCGGCCACCGCCTACCTTCGCTGTGCTGGCTGCCAGCGCTGCCCATGCCGTAGCTGTAGGAGGAGAGCTCGTGGTACGGAGGCGGCTGGGTGCTGTAGGGGTGAGGGGCCGGATACTGGTAGGAGAAAGTGGGCATCAGAGGCCAAGGGGAGGCCCCGGGCAAGGGCAGGGGCGCCAGGGTATCCTGGTCGGAGGCACCGCTGGAGCCGTCGTTGTCGTTCAGGGAGAGGTTGGCCATATCTGGAAGGGCAAAAAGGAGCAACCGTGCAGTCAGATGGCGCGTGACAGGAAGCAGGAGGCCCAATCTCACCTTTTCCAGGCGCACAATGGGAACACAGGCAGAGAGGAGCGGACCAGAAGCCACACTCAATGCCCCTTACCCAGCAAGCAAGTACGAGGTGGAACTCCAGGCAAATCCAGGCCCAGAAGAAGGCCAGCGCCCAGCCTGACTCACCTGGCTGCCCCCGGGCCCTTTCTAGAGGCCTGGCAAGGGCTTGGGGGAGCCCCAGAAGACCAGAAACTCTGGCATCAGCAGCAGCCTTAGAGCTGCACAGATATCCCAGGCCAGGAGGAGAAGAGTTGGCTTCTGCACCGCCCTTTCTCACCCAATTAAAGCGACTCAAAGCAGCTGACAAACATTCTGTTCTTCTCCCTACAACAAACACCCAGCTGGGTTCATGGGTGAGTGAAGAATCAAGCCCGGTATTCCCAGATGAGAGTCCGGCTCCCTAACCACTAGACCAAACTCTGCTGGCTCTTCTGCTGAATTCAGCCCCCCCCCCCCCCCCGCTTGGCCCTCCCAGCAAACTGAAATGGCTCTTACAGTTTTCGCAGCCGCTGAAGTCTCCAAAGATATAATAGCACTGCTCAGAGAAGGTGATCTTGTTCACAGTGTGTCGAATGAAGCCGGCCTTCAGCAGGTTGCTGGAGTACTTCCGCGCCTCCCGCCGGTCTTGGAAGCCTTCCACGTGGTGGTACAGCCAGTCCACCACATCTGAGCCTGGGGGGGTGGAGAGAGATACTCACAGAACAGCCGCCACAGGTCAGGGACCACCGAGGCAGCATCCCACCCCGCCCCGGTACCTAGAAAAGCGTTGGGAATGGTTATCTTCAGCCACATCCGGTCCCGGACCTCCAGGCCGGACTCGGGGGAAGCCATCGCCTTAGTGACAGAAGCCATGTCTGTGTGGATGGACAAGTTGAAGTCGTCGAAGCCTAGAGAAAGACCACAGTGGGAAGGCCATGAGACCGAGGGGCGCATCCTGAACCAAGCCTGCTCCGCTCTGCAGGGGCTGAATCACCATTTGCAGGTGAGTTTCAGGAAGGACGCAAGGGTGGAAGGGGAAAGGAGAGGCTACGGGGAAGACCAGGGAAGAACTTCTGTGGAGACAGGAAAGGAGATTCTTTGGAAAACATAAAGGTGCAAACAGAAGACGAGAAAGAAGAAGAGTTGCCTTTTATACCCCGCTTCTCTTAGCCATTCAAGGAAAAACCTTCTGTTCTTCTCCCCTCAAAAGACACACTGTGAGGTAGGTGAGGCTGTGAGAGCTCAGAAAGAGAACTGTGACTAGCTCAAGGCCACCCAGCTGGCTTCATGGAGGAGGAGGAAGAAGAAGAGTGGCTTTTCTACCCTGCTATTCCCACCCTAAAGGGACTCAAAGTGGCCGACAAACCTTCTGTTCTTCTCTTCACAACAGATACCCTGTGAGGTTAGTGGGGGTGTGAGAGTTTAGAAGAGAGCTGTGACTAGCCCAAGGTCACCCGGCTGGTTTTGTGGAAGAGTGAAGAATCAAGCCTGGTGATTCCCAGATAACAGTCTGGCACTCTAACCACTGGACAAAACTAGCCCACCGGTTAGGAAGGCGTCTGGGCTGATTCCTTTGAGATAACCAAACACGGAAGCCACAGTCTCTGTTGGCTCAAAGGCTCCCATCCCTGCTTTGAGGAACAATAGGGGCTCCCTCCGGCTTGATATTGTTAATGCTAACCAGCAACCATTTTTCAAAGTTCCAGACCTGTAAATGTCCTCAGGTATCAGCCCTGGGGACACCTGCAAGAAGATGCCTTCAGGTTCTGCCCTGTGAATGACGCTTTCAACCTCTCAGAAATGCAACTGGGCCTGAAGAGCCCTGGACAGCCATCCCTGTACAAAAACCCTCAGAGATCCCGTTCTGCTGGTCAAGGCAGGTCAACAGGCCAGAGCAGGGCACCCCGGACAATTAAGACACATGGAATCCTGGTGATAAGCAGTTATAAAACGGCCACTCAGAGGCCTGGGAAAACCACAACAAAACTACAGAGATTGGATGGAAAATGGAGCTTTTCCATTTTTATTTCTGCCTAGATCCAAGAAGAAAAAGGAAAGTATTTCATCAGAAGGGTCTGGAGCATTGAGCTTTGCACAAAAAACAACATGTAACAGGAAAAAGAGGCCCTGGTTTTAATACAGAAAAGCAGGAGGTAAATGTGAGTCCACAATCACCAAGCACCATGTACGGATTTGGCTTCAGAGGAACCTACAACGTCAGCCGAGTCCCCCTTGGATCTGAGGGCAAATCTTTGTCCGTTGTTCTTTTAGGAGCCCTGCTCTGTTAGAATACAGCCCCTCTAGTCCAGCATCCTGTCCCACACAGGGGACTGCCAATTCCTTCTGGGCATCTCAAGTGGAAGATGAAGGCAAAACCTTCCCCCTGCTCTCAGTTCCCGGCAAATTAACCTTCAGAGGCCTCCTGCCTGCCTGGAGGTGGTACCTGGGCATTTATTCTAGTAGCCACCAATACACCTGTTCTCCATAAATCCGTCTATAAGAACAGAAGAGAAACCTTGCTGGATGAGGCCACAGCCCATCTTAACAAGCATCCTGTCTCCTACAGTGGTCCACTAGTTGCCTCTAGGCATTTGGCCATTGATGCGCCTCTATGTGCCTTCCGGAGAAGGGCTGGATTCATTTTCCCAACTTCCTGGGTGACTGGCAGGAGCTCCTTCTGGCTTCTTCCAAAGACATCATGCACAGATTTCCCTCCTCCTCCTCCTCCCCCCCGGCCCCCACCCCCACCCCAATGACCACAGCCCATCTCTGCGGGCAACTCACGTTCTGTCTCTGTGACGGAGGTCCCGGAAGTGATGGTGCTCATGGAGCTGCTCCCAGGATAAGCAGCAAAGGCCCCAGTCAGGGCAGCCGAGTGGGACACCCAGGCTGCTGGGTCAATGGGCTGGATCGGCTCATCTGGACATTGGGGAGAGAGAAGGCAAGGCGTGCCCTGAAGACCCAGGAAGGGCCCCGTCGCCTGTCCTGGCTGGCACAGGCTAGACTGACAGGACTGGAAGGACTAGAGCTGACCACCACTCCGGGCTCAGCTGCCCGGTCAGCAGTCGCTGAGCAACGCCTCTGCGGCCTACACTGGGCAGGCCAACGGAACGGGGATCCTGCCAGCTGCTTGGGCCCCTAAAGGCCCCCTGCCCAGGAGTGGGTTCAGCCACTTACTTCTTGGCAGAGTGAAATAGCCTTGAGGGGAGGGGTCCCAGCACTTGGCCACGGTCAGCACAATCGGCCTGCAAGGAGGAGGAGGAGAAGGAAATGAGTCAGCCAGACAAAAAAACACCCCTGCCCCTGCCCCTGCCCGCAGCCCCTAGATGTGGGGGATCATGGGAAGGGTCCCATGGCAGCAGCACCCACCCTGGCTTGTGGACGATCTCCCTCAGGACCCTCACAGCATCGTCGTTGCTCATGTTCTCAAAATTAATGTCGTTGACCTGGAAAGGAAAGGCGCCGTTTGAGGCTTCGCGCAGTGGGCAAAGCAGGACACCAGGCGTCCTTCCGCACGGGGGCACCAGGAAGAAAGGCGAATCCTCGGAGGGCCTCACCTGCAGGAGCATGTCGCCGGGCTCGATCCTGCCATCCGCCGCCACCGCCCCGCCTTTCATGATGGAGCCAATGTAGATGCCGCCGTCCCCCGCGCTCGTTGCTCTGCCCCACGATGGAGATGCCCAGGAAGTTGTACTTTTCTGCCCAGGAAGCAGGCGGGGGGGGGGGGAGTGGAAAGGAAGGAGACAAGAGCTGCCACACGCGGACTGGGGAATCTGGAGAGGGTGACTCGCTCTGGGCCACCACGGGCCCCTCTCCCCCCATTTCCCACAACCCCACTTTTTTCAATAAACAGCCTCCCGAAGAATTCACCAGCTCCTTTGAACCTGAACGTAAAAACCTTAAGAGAAGCGCTGCTGGATAAGGCTTCAGTCCGTGTAGTCCAGCATCCCATCCCACACAGTGGCCCACCAGTGGCCCGTGGGCATCTCAAGCAGAGACAAGGGCAAACCTTCTCCTGCTCTCCAGCCCTAGCAAATGGCCTTGGAGGCGTCTCTCCAACCTGGAGATTGTACCCGCGCATCCATTCCACTGGCCATTGGTACACTTTATATGTTAATGTCAACACCTCAGCGAAGAGGTAACCAGTGCAGATCCTTGGAGACCAGCACGATGTGCATCTGGCCAGAGACTCCCGTCAGCAATCAAGCTGCTGCATTCTGCACCAGTTCCAGCTGTCTCCCAAAATATTATACCCAGAATATTTCCCCAGCCTGGACCCCCCTCCCCCTCCTCTGCCTCCCCCCCCCCACACTGAGCCCCTTACCCATATTGAGGGTGACCGTGATGATGTTGAGCGACATGGTGGAGTCGGTGACGCTGCTGAAGGACGACGTCTGAAAGAAGCAAGGCAGGAAGCGCGGGGCTTCAGACGGGTCCTCTGACCAGAGGTTCCGCTTTCTTCCGGGCTCCCCAGAACCCCTGAGGAGAGAGATCCCTCCTGCCCTGCCCGCCGGCTGCCTCGGCAGCCTCTTTGCCCGTCCCGCACATACCCTCTCCAGGCGAGGTGGGCGCTGCTTTCTCCGCCGGCGGTGGCGCTTCAGGAGACGAGAGGCGCTGCTCTGCTCCGTGGAACTGCTGAACCTGCAGAGGGAAGGGACCAAAGGCGTCAGGGGCCAAAGGGACACAAAATGGCCGAAGCCGCGGCCCGGGCTGCCGCCCACGCCCGGGACCCACAAGCCTCCATGTTCCAAGCCTTCTGCGGATGCTGCCAATTCCTTTCTGTGCCATCCAGGACACAGAACCATGGGAACTGTAGTTGACAAACATCTCAATCCCACAGTAAGCCTCAGTCTTTATATCAGATCTGGCAAGGGGCAAACTTCATCTCCCTTTCTTCTCTGGCTCCGAGTTCATCTCTGACCAGGAGCTGCCCTCCTTCCTCTTTCCAATCGCCTGAACATCTACGGACCCTCAAAAGAGGACCCGACTTAGAATTATCCGCCTGCCGTCAAAGGTGTTGCACGTCTAGATGAAACAAGGTCTCACAAATTCCTCGTTCGGCCATGCAAAACGTCACATCTCCTACAGCAGGCCACAGGTGTTTACCAAGAAGACTTGGAAGAAATGAGAGATTTACAGGTGTCCTTGGCGAGGAGGGAGACATTTTGGTAAATTTCCTATAAATTTTGATAAATGTTCTGTCTATCAAAACAGAAAAGTACACCATCTCCACGGCAAGGGGAAACAGAATTATTTGCTCAAACTACTGACTTCTTCAATTTTGTTTTAGGCTAACTTTAAAGCCTCTTTTTTCTTTCTTTCATGGCAATCAGTATATTTCAGCAGTGGTGTAGTTCCAGGTGGCCAAGACCAGGTTTGTGGGTGGAGGAGCAATAACCACTACAGCTGGCTGGCTTGGCTGACTGGTAACACGGTGTTTACACATTATTCATTGAAGAAGAAGAAGAAGAAGAAGAAGAAGAGAAGAAGAAGAAGAAGAAGAAGAAAAGTTGGCTTTTCTAGCCTACTTTTCTTACCCATTTAAGGGAACTCAAAGCAGCTGACAAACCTTCTGTTCTTCTCCCCCCAACAGACACCCTGTGAGGCAGGTGGGGCTTTGAGAGCTCAGAAAGAGAGCTGTGACTAGCCCAAGGTCACCTGGCTGGGTTCATGGGGGAGTATGGAACCAAACCCAGTACTCCCAGATAAGAGTCCGTCTCCCTAACCCAAATGGCTCACCCGTTTGGAGATTTTAAATTAAAACAATTTACGGAAATTTTAATACCGTTCTTCATCTCGCTCCCAGGGCAATGCATAAAAACAACCCAGAACGAGCCACAAGGATTATTTGCAATAAAATGAAAAACCTAAGATGAATAAAAAAATATTTAATAAAAACAAAAAGAAAATCTAAATTTAAACCAGCTAAAAGATCACTCCCAACCAGTAACGTCTGGAAGCACAAATGCACTCGTTCCAGATAACGAAAGGTGTTCAGCATAGGTGTATGGTGAACTCCCACAGGGAGACTGTTCACAGCCTGGGGGCCACTGCTGAGAAAGCCCTGCTCCTGGCAGCTGTCCCATAAAAGGTTTTCCCAAACGGTCTTAAGCAAGAGAAAGGTCTAAATGAGGGCAGACTGCGCGTGGCTCCTGCTCTGCGTCACACCGCAGGCCTATCCTGCTCTGTTTCCGCCCCAGCCACATACCTGCCACTTAGCTCACGTATATTGCGCAAAGTCAGCCAACGGTCGCTTTGCTTCCTACATGCCTTACGTGGACACTTGTCACGGCGCTGCAAACCCAGCACCACAGCAACGAAAAGAACTGATCTCTGCCTTTCATCGTGTCCGTGGCCTCATGAAAAGGTCTTCCAACCCGCCTGGATGACTCAGACGCTAAACTGCGTTACTGGAACTTCCCAAAACGTTGTTAAACGAGTCCAGTCACCTCAACTGCACGAAAGGCAAAAGCCCACTGTAAAGGAGTGCAGTTTTTGCTTTCAATGGCTCTGATTTGCCCAATTATGCACAGCCAGGCTACTGAGGACGCCAGTGTTAATTGCCAGAGAGAGCAGGCAGGCAGAATTACTGGTCCTTGTGCGTCATCAGAAGGAGCTCATCCATGAGGCTATGCGCTAAGAATGCATGGAAAGCGACTTCTACCTTCCGTCTCCTTCCCTCACCTGCTCATGGTGTCGTCGTCGTCCGAGTCGCACAGACTGGTGGTCTCTAGCTCGCTGGTGAGCAGGGTGGAGGCGCTCTCGTAGCCAGCCAGGTGCCGCTCCAGCCGCGATTGCCCGTTCAGGCGATGCCCACCTGGGAAAAGAAGGGCGGGTAGCGGGTGCTCCCTCTCGCAAACGGCCAGGACGCCCCCCTTCCCTTCTGGCCCCAGCAAAGAGGCCTCGCCGGCTCCTGCACAGCCACTCACCTCCATGCTCCATGCTCTCCCTGCGCCGCGGCCGCTCCCGCCTCAAGGACACCACAGACTCCGTCTCTGTCTCGTGATCCAGGTTCTCCCGGCTCCCTGATATGTTGGGGCTGTTAAGATAAGGAAAAGGCTCCTGTGAACCATCCCAGGCCTCTCGTCAAGATTTGGAGAAAGAGACACACACACAGCGAGCCTTAAGGAGAAGAAGAGGAAAAGGCTTTTCTCCCGTTTTCTCACCCATTTAAGTGTACTCAAAGCAGCTGACAAACCTTCTGCTCTTCTCCCTACAACAGACACCCTGTGAGGCAGGTGGGGCTATGAGAGCTCAGAAAAGAGCTGTGACTAGCCCAAGGTAGCCAAGCCAGCTTTGTGGAAGAGTGTGGAATCAAACCCAGTCTTCCCAGATAAGAGTCCGGCTCCCTAACCACTAGACCAAGAGAAGTTGCATCAATGCTACGTGCTTTTCTCACCCATTTAAGAGGACTCAAAACAGCTGACAAACCTCCTGTTCTTCTCCCTTAACGGAACTCAAAGGTGGCTGATAAACCTGTTCATCTCTCCCCAAAACACACCTTGTGAGGGCTCAGAAAGAGAGCTGTGACTAGCCAAAGCCCCCTCAGCTGGCTTTGTGGAGGAGGAAAAGGAATTGGCTTTCATGCCCCACTTTTCTCACCCATTTAAGCGGACTCAGGGTGGTTGACAAACCTCTAGTTCTTCTCCACGCAACAGACAACCCTGGGACTGTGAGAGCTCAGAAAAAGAGCTGTGACTAGCCCAAGGTCACCCAGCTGACATCATGGAGGAGAGCAGAATCAACCCCTGTGACTGTGAGATATGAGTCCAGCCCTCTAACCACAAGACCAAACCAGCTCACTTAAAGCCCCCAGTTCTTTATACAGTATCTACTGAGGCAAGCATGGAAACTTTCCCTTGTCCAGTCATGACCAGAAGCTGTGGGATGGCCAACTCCATGCTGGCACCCAGCTGAAAGGCCCATATTTGGTCTCCCTTACTCACTGGAAGGAGGGAGGCCGGGAATCCCCAATGCCGCTGGTCCGTTCCACAGGCAGTGGGGGAAGCGGAGGAGGAGGTGATGCTGGTTCCGGCCGTACCTCTACAGGCGGGGGTGGAGGGGGAGGCTCAGGCTGGGGCGTCTCTGAGGATACAAGCTGAAACAAGCAAAAGGCAGGGTGTCATCAGCAAGAAGAAAGCCGCTTCCTGTCCTATTGGTGGAGTAGAAATTGCCTCTAGATCTCATCTCAGTAGTAGAGAAATATTCCCAAAGGATTCCCAGGAAAACAAAGAAGAGTTGGCTTTTCTGCTCCGCTTTTCTCACCCATTTAATGTGACTCAAGCAGCTGACAAACCTTCTGTTCCTCTCCTTACAACAGACCTCCTGTGAGGTTGGTGGGGCTGTGAGAGCTCAGAAGAGGGCTGTGACTAGCCCAAGATCACCCAGCTGGCTTCATGGAGGAGGACGAAATCAAACCTGGTATTCCCAGATAAAAGTAAGGCTTCTTAACCACTAGACCAAACTGGACTTGGCTAGGCTAAAACAGGTTTGATTTCTCCAAACTGGGGTCCTGTTTCCATGGTGGTTTCTTGGAACCCTTTCACCATCCCATTGAAGATAACCACAAGGTAACTCCTGAAGACAGACTTAACACACACACACACACCACCAAAATCTGTCCCCATAAGGTAGCTCTTTGTGCCTGATTTTGGACGTGGGAGAAAGCCATGACAAGCCGTGGATTTCTGCAAGGATCAGGGCTGGCGCAAGGCGGCCATTACCTACCCATGACACCACTCTGCCGTTGAAGCAGGGAAGCTTTGCGTTGTCGTCTGAGATCTCTTCTTTCACAACCCTTTGGCAGAAAGAGATCAAAAGTCAGGGCAGGGAAAACAAGGGACGTAGGACCATCCAGCGCACCCTGCTGGATCAGAGCCACCACTCGGTGGGCCCTGCGTTCTCCTCTTGCTATGGGCCGAGCCAACAAGCCCCAAACACGGCAGGACCCAAGCGCATGGCTCACATTCTCACATGAGCCTCCCGTGACCAGTGGCTCATGGGCGCCGATAACCCTGGCTGCCGTGAACTGGTCCATACTGGGTTTGGAACCGCACAAGCTGGTGAGAAGAAACACCGCACCCTGTGCGAGCAGAACCATCTTCCCCAAGTCTGCTGCAATTTGTGCAGGTTCGGATTCAAAGGGCGGACTGAGACACGGAGGGAAACTTCTCTGATCGTGCCCTATGCACGACACAGGACACTTTGGGCATCCTCCTGGTATCTCAGTGCCACCCAGAGGTAGGACTGGGCATCCACAGAGGGGCACATCGATGGTGGCTGAGACGGGGGGGGGAAGGGAGCCTCCTTATGCAGAGGGAGGTCATTTTCCTCGCCTGCGGGGCCTGCCTGGTGGTGGCCCCAGTGGCTGCGGGCCAACGCAGGCACGGGGTCGCCGCCTCCCCCCCCTCCGGGATGCCCCATCTTTCCCCGGTGCCCCCCCCCCGCCGGGGCTGAATTCCAGGCGGGGGCCTGGCAGGGGGCGCCACCGCGGCTCAGGCCCTGCCGCCCGTACCCGAAGTCCTGGTCCATGCTCTTGAAGAAGTACTTGGCGCCGGGCCGGGCGAGCGCCGCCTTGACGTGACCCAGGGTGATGCGCTCGGCGGGCACGGGGATCTTCACCAGGTAGGGCGTCTCCTCCTCGTCCAGGTGGTAGATCACCTTCGTCTCGCCGCTGCCCGACGACGACGCGGGCCCGCCGCCGGAGGAGGCCGCCGCCGCCATGGCAACGGGCGGCGGAAGGCGCGGGGGAGGGGCGGGAAGGGAGGAGGAGGACGGAGCGCCGCCGCCGCCGCGCGAGACTTGCCTCCGCCTCCTCCTCCTCCTCGCGCAGCTGCGACGCGGCGGCGGCGGCGCCCTTACGTCATCACGCTCCCCAGCGTCCTCGCCGTCGAGTGAGTTGGCCGCCGCGCCACGTGACCCTCCTGAGAAGAGAGGGTGTGGGAGGGGCCTCCGGGGCGAACTCCTGGCCCCGCCCACAGTCACGTGGGCGCGGCACGTCGCGGCGGAAGGAAGGAAGGACGGAGAGGGAAATAGCCCCTCCCTCGGACGTCGTCTTTGTCCTCTTCGGAGGAACGGCCGCAGGTCACGTGGTCGTCGTCGGCCCCGCCCACCTCGCGGATGATGGACGGGCCAGGAAGCGGTGTGGCCGAAGCTCTCCCTTGACCCCCCCCTCCAGGTGGGGGCGCTCAGGGAAGCAGCAGCAAGACCCCCGCCTGGCGCCAAGGCCGCGGGGGGGGGGAGGGGAGCATCTCCTGGGCTGGGGAGCAAAGGCAGGCAGGCAGGCAGGCAGGCCAGCCCACCCAGGGCTCCGTCCCTCGCCTGCCCTGAGGACCCCCTGCTCCCCCCCCAGAAGGGCCAGCAGCAGGGCCCAGGCGCTGAGCGGCGGGCAGCCGGACCTTGGCCCTTCTGCCAGGGCAGGGGGCACGGCCGCAGCCCCTCCCTTCCCCCAGGGCCCAGGAGGGCCAGAGAACAAGGCCCGGTTCGTGGGCACTGTCCACATGTGACCCCGGCTCACCCCCTCAGGCCACGCGCTCTCCGGGGCTGGGCCCACGGGCACATCAGGGGCCCCTCGGCCACCCCCTGGCGCTGACTTCCTCGCCCGGGCCTCTTCCGCCATCCGTCCTGGACGGAAATGAAGACCACCACAGCCTTCTATATAAACGCCAAAAGGGTCCACGTCTTTTTATTTACATTCAAAAACTCTGCCATGTACACGGTTTCAAATATTAAAACAAAAAAGGTGAAAAGGGCCCCCCCAAGGAACAAAACAGAAAAACCCAGCCAAAACCCCACGTCTTGGAACAGCCTCAACCGGGGAGCCACGAGGCGGCGGGTTCCGACCCGGATCGGAGCTCCGAAAAACCCCAGGCGGGCAGTCGGAGAGGGACGGCGGCGCCTCGAAGGGGCTCTGGGTCTTGCGTTGCGCTCCGGCTCGGAAACCTCTTTTCCCCTTTCCAGCAGAAGCAGCTAGAAAACAAGCCTTCCACATAGGCCGCCCCGTGTTGGAAATCGCAGTTTTCCTGCCCGGTTCGCCTTCTCGATATCCTTTGGGTTCTGGTTAACGGCTGAGATCAGCAAAATTCCCTATTTTCTCTTTCCCCGCTGTTCTCTTCCTCTTCTACAAAGGTTTAGAAATATATATTATTCAAATTTTAGTGAGAACCAACGCAGCGCGCTGCCCTCTCTGAGGAGAAAGCGTGACAAGAAGCGTGCTTTTTCCAGTTTCCCTTTCCAAACCACCCTGTGTAGTATTCTCCAATTTGTATTCTAGGTTTCTTCTCTCAGCAGGAGGCTAAAAACTAATGTTTTTACCAATCAGAAAAGGGGTATAAATTTCTTTTTTTTAAAAAGCATTCCAATTGAGACAAACAAACCAGCCCAAGGAAGAGGAGGGGGAGGAATGCTTGCTGTTTTTTTACATGGGAACATCACTGAGGAAAAGGGCGCTGGATAGTGTCAGGAAGGAAGAGCTAGAAGGAAAATGGAGAGAGAGATCCTTAGGCTTCGTCCCTTTTCTACCGCTTCCTCTCTTCCCCATGGACACTATGTGCACCCCGGCAGGGTCACAGAAACCTTCTATTCCTGCATGTTGACTTCAGCCGCCCTTGGGCTCCTTCAAAAAGTAAGGAGTCGCACTGGATCAGCCTTACCCCGTGGCGAGCAGCTTGCAATCACCGGCTAGATTCTCCTGGGATCTGCAGGAACGGCTCCCGACCCAGGTGCTGGGGGGCTGCCTCCGCCCCAAATCTCCCAAGCACCTCTGGTTTTTACTGTGGTTTTCTGTTTGTTTCTTTGTCTCCAAGGAACTGAGGCTCATTTGGGATACCAATCCAGAGCGGACTCCCTAATTCTGCCCAGTCTCTCCCACCTCTAGGATAGATGTCCAGCACAGAGCCATCCTTCTGCCCGCACTAGGGCTCCCCACCCGCCCGGGATGCAATGGCGGCGGCAGTGGCGCCGGGGACGGGGGGCAGCGGGGACGGCTTCCGGGAGCCCTCTTTACACTTCTGGCAGTAGAAGATGTCGGGAACGTTGGTCTTCTTGATCTTGGCGCAGGAGAGGTGAATCCATGTACAACACTGATTGCACTCGATCATGGGCCGGCCTGCAAACGGCTTCTGGCAGTAGCAGGTGATGAGGTCCCAAGAGTCGTCGCCTGGGAAAGGGAAGAGGCGGTGGGAAAGAGCCGGGTTAGAAACAGGGTTGGAGCGATTCCACGCAGCTACGGCGGCAAGAGGCGCAATTATAATCCTGCCTTTGAAATGGGTGGTTTTGACATCCCCAGACCAAAGAGCCAGTGTGAGCAGGAAGCAGTTATGAAAACTGGGATGCTAAATAAGGGGTGGGATTCCTGCCTGTTGGGGTACAGGTCCAACTCTTGACAACCAGATGTTCCAGAACGAATGTTCTTAGGACCTTAATAGTGCAAACCGGTTTCATTCATACCAAACATCTAAGAAGTCCAGGATCAGATCCCTACAGACAGCAGCAACTCAGCTGAACTCGCTGGTGACCGGCTTTCACACGTGCGCAGGGCCCAATTAAAATACACACCATTTCCTACTTCAAGGCTTTCGGGAGGGAGACGAATTTGAGCACACAAAGAGGACTCTGGCCAAAGCAGCCAAAATCTTAATCTCTCTGCTCATCTGCTCTTCAAACCTTGCTAACAGGTGATCACCTTTCCTTAAACCACAGAAGAAGCTAAGGGCGTTCAATGACACTTCCTCCCTTCTCTGATGCAAGAGAAGTCTTTTCAGATAAAAATAGAAAACAGAGGTGCCAATAGACGGGCCAATGGGCTGGGGGGACGACTCAGAAGCTCTGAGCAGCAGGAATGGGGATGGGTGGTCAGAAAGTCTCCCGCTTTGGCACTTGGCTGACCCTGACGGTAGTGCCCCGGAAGCCTCCCAGTCACCCAGTTCTAGGCCTTCTCACCTGACTCCACCATGATGTCTTCGTCCATGACCCTCATCTCGCCTTCGCTGGAGCTGCCCTCACCGTCCTGGCTGGTCTCCGTACTGACGCCCTCTTTCCCTTCTGGGTCCTCGAGCTTAATGGGGAAAGTGGTTGCCAAAAGCTCTGGGGGAGGCTGCACAGAGACCAGTGTTGCCGTTGTCGCCGCCGCCGCCGCCCTCCCCTCGTCCTCCCTTCCCGGGCGCCGAGCCGCCGCCCCCTCCTCATCCTCCTCTGAGTCCGAGTCCGTCTCGCTCAGAGACGTTTTATGCTTCTTCTCGCTGCGCTCGGCCTTTTTCAACTTCCGCTTCTTGCTCTTTTTGATTCGCGAGCGCTTTTCGCCCACCGGGTCGCCCCGGTTCCGCTTGGCGCCCCCGGACTCCAAAGTGCCCTTCCGGTTCCGCTTGTCCTTCTTCTTATCCAGGCCCCCACCCTTGGGCCCGGCCAGCGGCGGGTGCTGCTGCTTGCTCACAGGGTCCAAGTCAAAGAGAGAATCCTTGAGTTTCATCTTCTCCAGCAGCGAGGCGTCGGACTTCAGGCGTCGGAAAGCCGCTTTCTTTTTCGAAGACTTGGCCTTCTTCACAAAGGTCTCGATGGTGTGCAGGTCTGAGTGCGTGGACTCCCAGCCGTCACTGTCCACCACGCTCTCCGGGCGGATGGGGGAGTTGGAGCCAGACGGCGTCCAGTCATTTTCCTGCGGAGAAGGGAGCAGAAATTAATTGGGGTGGAGGGCTTCGCTTTGGAGACAAAGTGCCCAGGAAGGGTAACCGACCATGAGACCTGTGGGATGGGACGGTCAAAAACACAAGCGGGTAAATAACACACAACCAAACATCTCCTGAATGTGTTTTTAGCATTTCTGGGGGGCTGTTATGCTGTGTTCTAGGTTTTTTCCTGAACTTCTCTCTTCTACCCAGAGGTGTGCTGAGAAAGAAGGCAAAGGCACCCTTCCTAACACCCTCCAGGTGTTCCTTAATTATACCTTCTATCACGACATCCTAGGATGAGCCACGGAATGATGGGAGTGGTAGTTCAGAAACATCTGGAAGGTGCCTCTGAACATCGCTATTGCCCTACGTTAGAACACAAGAGGAGCCTTGCTGGATCAGGCCACAGTTCATCTAGTCCAGCAATAAACATCTAATCTACGACGCAATGTTTCCAGGTAGCCACAGTGATCTAGCTAGTGGTGAGCCCAGGAATTCTAAGCTGCTGTGAGGTTCTCCGCTGCCCTTGCAAAACCCGCAGGGGCTCTTTTCTCCAGATCAAAGTGGCCTAGTCTTTCAGCTCCCCTTGCCACTGGGCAGCAGCAAGCGTCTCTCTATCGGGGGCCACAACCAGTAAGGCAGCTCCCAGATAGAAAAAGGAGGAAAACGACAGACCACAGGGCAGCAGAAGGACCTTCGCGAGAAACAATCCCGTGACATCAGTAAGCCAACGTTGCTGTGAAATTGCTTCCCCTAGTAAAAGTCCATGCCAAGCGTGCCCAGGTTTCCTGAAATCCTTTTCCTTTTATAAGACCTTGCTCTTTCCCTTTTAGCTAAGGCAGCCTGAGGGGAGGGGGCACAGGATCCCCTTTCCTCCCCACCCGTTTTCTACGTGAAAGGCAGACAGAAAAAGAAGAAGAGTTGGCTTTTCTAACCCGCTTTTCTCACCCATTTAAGGGGACTCAAAGCGGCTGACAAAGCTTCTGTTCTTCTCCCCACCACAGACACCCTGTGAGGTACACTGGGGCTTGTGGGAGCTCAGCAGAGAGCTGTGACTAGCCCAAGGCCACCTAGCTGGCTTGATGGGGGAGTGTGGAATCGAACCCAGTATTCCCAGATAAAGATAAGAACCAGACTCCCTAACCACTAAACCAAACTGGCTCCAGTGGCTGTAGGAGGGACTGGGGGACGCAAAGAGTTAACGGGAGGCAGACAACTCGCCCAGAAGGATCAAGTAACAGGAGAAAACTCTACGCTTTGTACGCAGCCAGGCTAGCCAGACCACAGGATAGAATTACCCTGGCGTATTTTTGTTCTTTCTCAATTGTGCGTAATAAAACAACAACAACAATCATTAAGCTAATCGGGGTCTCCGGTGAATATTAAACTCCATACGGTCAGGCTAAGAATTCCAGCCGACGGAGGAGAGAAGAACATAAACCGCTGGAGGGCAAAGGCGAGACGTCTCTCTCCTGCCCACCTTGGTCCTCTGGATCCAGGGTTGCCCACAACCCAGCGCCCGGCCCCTGAGCAAAGGCCCCCGGGGTCTCCAAGCAGCCCCGCGCCCCGAAGCCCCAAGCACACAGGGGTTGGCCTTGCAAGGCTCGGACTCTCGCCATCTTCCAAGGCTGAAAAAGAGGCGCCACGGCTAAGCCCTAAGGGAGGAGGGTTCAGATGCCGTCCGCAGGTTGGATTCCCGCCCCCCCCCAAGAAAAGAGCACCGGCAACAACTACACTTCCCAACGTGCATTTCAGCAGGATTTCCTGGGATCCGTGCCACGGAACGAGCCAGGACATGTTGGCCCTTCACTCCGAGGGCCACCGCCTACATCTCCCAGCGTGCACCAGAGCACACAGACACAAACAGACACACAGGCATACTCCCTGAGCAAAATGGCCACGGCGCAGCGCATGCCGGGACTTGTGGTTCCCCCGCCGGCATCGGCGGCCGCTCTCCAGGCTCCGGGCGCCCGTGACAAGGCGCAGCGGCCGCGCGAGGCGGCGCAACGGCAAGAGGCCCAGGACCGGCGGCGCCAGGGCGCAGAGCGCCCGCCCAGGGAGCGTCCGGGAGCACGGCGAGCGCACCTTCCCAAAGGTCCCCGACCGAGGAGCCACCTGGCACGCTTCCCACCCGCAGGAGCCCCCGCTGAGCCCGAGCCGCTTCCACATGCGGGGGGGGGAGGGAGGGAGGGAGGCGCCGCTTCCACTGGGCCAAGGGGCGAGCACCATGCGCCCTCCGCGCTGCTCCTGCACAGCCAGGCGAGGCACAGGCGACGGGGGGGGGGGGGGGAGGGTGGACTCACCTCTTTCGACGGAGGGATGTAGCCCGCATAGGCGAGGACGAAGCTGCAGAACTTGTTGAAATCCTCAATGGTCCTGCGCCGCTTCTCGGGGGGCTGCAGGGAGGCAGGGAGGGAGGGGTCAGGAGGGCCGTGGGGAGCCCCCTACCCCCCCCCCGCCCCACGCCGGGAGCCACCGCGGCGGCAGCAGCACCGACGGGGCGAGCAGAGGCAGGGGAGGGGTGACAGGCCCCGGAGGGGGGCCGAGGGGGGCGCCTCTGGGCACGGGTGGGGGCCCTCCGGGGCTCCCCGGGCGGGCGGGCGGGCGGGCGGAGGGCGAGGGAAGGGGCAGCACCCGGGAGTGGGGAGGGAGACCGCCTGCCACGCGAAAGGGCACCCAGGCTCCCGCTGCTCCCCTCCCCTCCCCCCCCCCAAGCGGCGCGAGGTCGGCGGCGCCACCCGGAAACTTTCCTCACCTGCGTCTCGGGCTTCAGGCTCGGAGGTGAATCTGGAAGAGAAAGGGGGGAGGGGAGGGGGTCAGGGGCGGCGGGAGAGGCCCCTTGCTCTACCCCCCCCGCTGTCAGGAGAGGGAGAGGGAGGGGATGCCCCCCCATGGGCCCGGCCGGGGGGAGAGGAGACGCGGCTCGTGGACCGCCGAGACCCTGCGAGACCCGGGGGGGGAGGGGGAGGGGAAGCGCCGCCCGCCCCACAGCGAGGGATAGCGGGGGACCCCCCCGCCCTCCGCGCCTGGCCCGAGAGACGAGCCCCGACGCCCCCCGGACCGAGCCCGCCCGACCGCCCCCCCCAGCCCCCCGTCCCCCTCCCAGCGCCCTCGCCCTCCCGCTCCCCCTCCCCGCCTGGTCCAGAGGCTTCCCCGAGCGCCCCGCGCCCCCTCCCGCCCTCCCCCAAGGGCTCCCGGGGCCCCCTCCCCGGCCGCCCCCCTCCCCGGCCGCCCCCTCCCCTCCCCCCGCCGGGTCCTCTACCTTCAGGGCTGGGCTCCGCCATGGCCGGCCAGCCCCCCGCCCAGCCAGCCAGCCCGGCCGCCCGGCCGCGGAGGCGACGGTCGGACGGCGGGGCTCGGATCCCGCCACCCCCTCGGGCGCCGCTTCCCGTCGGGTGTCGCTCGCCCGCCCGGTCGCCGCGGCTCCCGCTCCTCCGCCGCCGCCGCCCCTCCCGCTCTGCCGCCGCCGCCTCCTCGCTCGCCCGCCCCCTCGCTCCCCCGCCCTCGCGGCTCACTCGGAGCGCCCCGCCCCGCCCTTCGCCCCGGTCCCGCCGCGGAGCATCTCGGGACATGCAGTCCCGCGGCGGCACGCGAGACCCGGCGGGTGCCGCGCCTGCGCCCTTTTTCTCTTCTGCTCCGGGGGCGGGGCCGCAAGGAGAAAGGGGCGAAAGGCATGACGGGTACTGTGGTCTCGCTGCTCCCGGAAAGGGCGGTGGCGGCGGCGGCGAGGAGGACGGGACCAGATCGCTGCCCTGCCGCCGCCTCGCTCGACAGTTGGGAAGCGGGGTTTCTCCGGCGGCTGCTTCCTTCCCTCCTTCCTTCCAAGGGAGGCGGCGGCCTCCAGCAGCCGCGGAGAAGCGGGGCGGCCGACCGTCCGTCCCGTCCGATCAGCTGCGGGCTGCCCGGGCGAGGCTGGAAGGCGCCGGCTGCAGGCGGAAGGGAGCGGGAGAGCCCCGGCCAGCGCCCCTTGTTTTCCCTACAGGCACCAGAACCCCTCCCGCTCCCCCTGAAGGCAGTTCCCACGTGCAAAATGGCCCCTTCCGTGTCAGGGCCTGCGAGGCGCGCCGATCCCCGACCTACGCCCGCGACCCGGGGAGGGAGGAAGGAAGGGAGCCCTGGGCTCTCGCACCTGGAATTGGAAGGAAGGCGGCAGCCCCCAGGGCCCCTCCCTACCCTTGTCCCGGGACTCCGCACGGTCGTTGGCGGCCATCCCGGCTGACTCCAGGGGGGCCTCTGGGCAGCTTCCTTGGCGGTGGTACCAGAGTGGTTTGCCATTACCTGCTTCCAGGGAGAAACCGGGGACTGAACTAGCGACCCCTCCACCGAGTCAGCTCCTTCCTCTGCTGGCTTCCTCAGCTGCCAGACCTATTCCTCCCCAACCCCTAGCACCCTCACCCTGCTGGTGGGTTGGGGGTGGGGGAGATAATTTCCGCAAAGCCGCTTCCAGTTCCTCCTCGCCCCCCCCCCCGCCAGCGCGCAGGAAAGGCCGCAAGAGAGTCTCCACACGCCAACACTACTCCTTATATATACTTTTATTAGCGTTCCCCACCCCCTCTGGTTACAGGAACGGCCAGGCAGAGTGCGGCCCCCGCGGGAGCCGAACGCAGGGCCTGGCCGCTGTGAAGTTGCAAGGTTGAAATGCAGGAGTATCGGGTGAGAACTGGAGGTCTCCTGCCCCTTCCGAACGAAAGAGAGGGAGGGAGAGAAATGGGCGCGCGGCCGAGAGCGAGGAAAAGGGATGCCGGAAAGAAGAGGGAAGCCAGAGCAGCTTCAACAGGGAGACAGACAGACAGACAGGGCAGAGCGGAGCAGGAGAAAGGAGGGAGACGAGGTGCAAGGAGGTTAAATGGGTGCAGAAGAAGAGAGAAAGTAAAGAAGAAGAAGAAAAACACCCTCCCCGTTTCCTGGGATGAAAGGCTCTTAAACATAAAATCAACAACAAATAACAACAAAAAGTGCAGGTCCCTTCAGGGGCAAGCGCCCCCTGGTGGCGGCAGGCGGAGGCACGCCTTAGATGCTGCCATAGACGCTCTCATCGCTGTAGGCAATGTACAGGAAAAAGTCTTCCTCGTGGTGCTCCTGGAAGGGGAAGACAGAGAGAGAGAGAGAGATCGTCAGGGTCCTGCGACACTCCCTGTCCTTCTGTGGTCTGCAATCCATACACCCAGGGGCCAGAGAGATCTCACCTTCAACACCCCAAGGAGATTTTCAGCATTACCATCTATTATATTTTGGGGAGGATTGAACGATCTTAGGAAAATTTTACGTTTCACCTAGATCAGTGATGGCCAACCTATGACACGCGTGTCACAGGTGACACGCCGAGCCCTTTTGGGTGACACACCTGGTCACCCTGGCACCTGGGCGTGTAGTGCTTGCTTGTTCTTGAAGTGTGAGAAATACCAACTTTCAATTGAAGATTTAGCAATCGAAATTCAGCAACAAAAGTCACTAATGTAAAGAATTGTTTATGCTTTTAATAAAATACATATATCAAAAATATATTTCTTTTTACTAGAACTACAAATATCACAGAATTATGGATATTTCTAGACGTGACACAGCGCCCGAGTTAAGCTAGGTTTTCTTGGAAATTTTGACACACTGAGCTCAAAGGGTTCGCCATCGCTGCCCTAGAAGCTTCTGCTCCAGGCTTCTTGATGGTTTCGCTTAGCATAAGGCCATTTCAGCCCCCCTCTGTCCTCCCCCTTCCCTCCCACACCCTAAGCAGTCTTCCCTTAAAACTCACAGGTAGGGATGTGCCCAAATATTTGCAACATTTGTTAGTTGTATGAATTTGTGCAAAATCTGACATTTGTTCATGAATTGAATCGCTGGGATAGTCATGCGAATGGTTTGGACTTTCTTTAAACTGAGGTGAGAAAGTCGCTGCATCGGTCACATCTGCTACGGATCCAGAATGCATGTGACATGGATTGAGAGCGTATTAAAAGCGAATTCAGGTCGGATTTGGCGCTTTCAGAGTGGATTTGTTACGGGATATGTATCGAATAGAATTTTACCATATTCGAGATCTATTTGTACCAAATACAAATCTTAGAACATTTCTTGTGAATCGAATGTCCTCACAAGGCTTTGAAACCCACCACACCCCCATCTATCCACAAGGTTTCTGATGCTCGTGCGCTCCTGGCAAGGGGGAAACTCCCAGAAGATCACCTGCTCGTGAGCTTCTGCTGGGAAACAAGCAGAAATGCGAGAGAAGAAAAGTGCTTTACGGGACAGAACCTTCACTGAGTAATAAGGCTCCTCCTTCCATTTTCCTTTTGCAGTTCCAACTATTAGTGTAACAGGAGACCTGTCCAGATTACATTGCACTGGACCGAATCTCCTTTCCCCGATGTTTCTGGGAGTCTTCAGATTGGACTTTTTGCCAGGATCACCGTATGGCCTTCCTTCCTTATTTGCACAGGCTGAATTCTGCCAAACTGGCCCCAATCCTAAGACTCGTGAGTAGTGAGTGTGCCCTCTTGCTTAACGGCCTCAAAACACTGATGCCTATTGGGACGAAACTTGCAAACCCATGGATTTGACCACTGTTTCGGATGACATACGGTGATGGGAAGCCCCAGGCCTCTCTCACAAGCACACAAAAGTGCCATTCATAAACTGCGGGTAAGCAGAAGGGCCCTCAGCACCCAGGAGCTCTTTTCACTGATGAGGCTTGCTTACCAACGAAGGAAAGTTTGCAATACAAAATTTGCATATCTGAAAGGCAGCACCAGAAGCTGATGTTTGCCTGTGGGTTTTTTCCTCCTCACCAAGCATGGCTCAGAATATGCTGGCTTGGCTACGTTCTTATTTGCAGGTTTTGGAGTCACAGCGCTTGGGCGATACAGACCCCTCTGAATAATGAGGGGCAAATCCCTGGATGACAGGTATACAAATGGCCACTATAACTGATGCGTAAGTACCTCCTCCGGGTTGGAGAGACAGGCAGGAGGCCTCTCAAGGCCGTGTGCAGGGAGTCGAGAGCAGGTGAAGGTTTTGCCTTTGTCTTCTGCTTGAGACAACCAGAAGCAATCGGTGAGCCACTGTGTGAGATGAGATCTTGGACTAGGAGAAGAATTGGCTTCTATACCCTGCTTTTCTCACCCATTTAAGGGGACTCAAAGTGGCTGACAAACCCCACAACAGACATCCTGTGAGGTAGGTGGGGCTGTGAGGGCTCAGAAGAGAGATGTGACTAGCCCAAGGTCACCTAGCTGCCTTTGTGGAGAAGGGCGGAATCAAACCCAGTATTCCCAGATACGAGTCTGGCTCCCTAACCACTAGACCAAGAAGGGCTGTCTTATCTAGTTCCTTACTCACATTTAACGTTGATCTAACCTCCAGGCTAGACAGCCGTATTGCCCCTATGTGGGCTTACCCTTGAAGATGATCAGGAAGCTGGAAACGGTGCAAGATGCTATGCCTAGGCTGCTGACTAGCTTTTCAGTTTAGGTGTGTCTCACTCCTGTCCTCCCACACATTCTCCCAGGTCCAGTTCAAGGTTCTGACTGGCAAACGTGCTTCCTCCCTTTAGGGCAGCCATACACTGTCTTGTGAGGCCCTGGACCTGGGAACTATCCTTCCTTTAGTGAATCATCAGGTGCAGCCACCAACTACTTTTTGGCATCTGCTGAAAGATCACCTATTTATTCAAGGTTTGGTGATTAATTTTACTTCGGCATCTGCCTATAAAAATGTCTCAAATTAAAAAGTACTAGCTGCAGGTTTTTGGCCTTAGGTTAATTTGGAGGATTTTTCTAAAGGAAAAACACACTATTTATTACACAGGAATATAAGAAATGCCCCCACAAAACTGAGTCAGTGGCCCAGCCAGTCCTACAGTCTGTTCTCGTAGCCATCCAGCGGCCCAGGGGAGCCCACCAGGCCCTGAGCACCCAGCTTGGTCTGCTCACAGTCTCCTGGCAGACGGCTTTCAAAGGCGGACCACATCATCCTGCCGTCAGGGCTAACAGCCTTTGACAGCACCCACGAGATAGGACCCAGGCAGGCCAACTTCTATTGCCACCACGGCTATCAGCCCTTCACAGCCCTGACTTTCACCAGCAGTCGTTCTTCAACTGTCTGACTGTTGTGAGTGCTTTACACAAATGGTTTTCTGGTGTGTCAAGGAGGAATCCCCCCTTTTTCATTAAACGTGCAAAGGTTCTGTAGCCCAAGGAACCCACCTGGTAGAGCTGCCCCATGGTTGCGCTGGTCGGGGGGATGACATTGTTAACGAAGAAGAAGAGGGCGTCCTCAGCCCGGAGGTGGATTCTTTTCCTGATCAGGAAGTAGAACTGCCCAACTGAGGAAGAAGGAGAAGAGGGGAAGCCCATCAGTGAAAGCTTCCAGGCAGAACCCTGGCGTTGTGCCGCTGCCTGTTTTTCTCAGGTGCCACAAATATACCTTCCCTGTGGAAGCTGCACAAGACGAGTGGAGGCTGCCTGGCAAACCATCACACAAGGAGCAGGCCGGACTCCATCACCCACGATCCCAGAGTGTTTAGATGCAGCCAGTGAAAGTAACCAGCAGTTGCCACACACAGCAACGGCTTCTTACTTCTGCCAACTGCTCCCCAACCAAGGCCACACGCCTGCCACCGCCCTGCCCCACTGACCCCGCCGGGCACACACCTGTGAGGTCTGATGGCACAAGGTACTTCTTCTTGTCCAAATCGCCTATCCGGGCCTTAGGTGCTTTTTCCACAATGACCTGTTGGGTTGCAGAGAGCTGACGTCAGAGCAGGGCCAGGAGGGAATGTTCAAACGGCAGCCACAAACCCCTCGCTAATTATAGGTGTTGTTGAGCAACCAGAGGAGACATTTGAGGGGGGCACAAAGTTTCTCTGCCAGCAACTCTGTGGCCGCTATAGGAGGGCCAGAGCAACACGACTCCTCTTGGGCAGCCTTTAGCACACGCAGGTCTTGGGCAATGGGGCTCCATCCTAGCATGATCTCTAAATCTAAGCTTAGCCTCCAGACACGTAAACAGAGAAGTTTTCCCCACTGCTAGGCAGCTCCAAACAAGGGTGAATCCAGCCCTCTTCCTCCTTTTTGTGGACGAACAGCAGCATTTCCACCCACCTCCTCCTGCTGTTCTAAGACCCTCCAATGGTGAATGTCAGATTAGATGAGGATCTTTTGCCCAGTTAACTGCAAAAGGAGCAGGAACAGCAGAGAAATCAGGCAGAGAATGGGCAGGCGGGAAGCTTGTGGATTTGTAGCCTCTTGCAACTCCCTTCCCAGCAGAAAGAAGACCAGTTCCACAGACAGAGAACGAGGAACAGGGGTGGGGGACCTTCACAGGGACAATGAAAGGTAGAGGATCCACTGGAGACTGTTGGGTTACTAGCCAAACAACTCTCCTCCCAAGCAACCTACTAAGAAACAAGGCCTCAACTGAAGGGCATTCACTTCTGTTCTTAAAACTGCAGAGAGGAAACAAACAGGCATCCCGGGAGAAGTACTGCCCCCCAAATTCCAGCCAGAAAGTGGCACTTGAAAGCCAGCGTTCTCTCCAAGGGACAGAGCCAAGCCAGATCTTCACCAAGGGTAAAAACAGAGAACAGCCTCTAATTCAGGAGATGCCACAGGGTATAAAAGGTGCAACAACTCCAAGCAGGCAGGCAGGTAGTTACTGTATTTACTTGTTTAACCTCTGTTCCCCTTCTGCATGAGGGAACAGTAACAAAATCCTACCTTATGGGTTAACTGTAAACAACATACCAAGAAGGCAAGGCAAGGGCTTCTGTATATTAATCTGGGCAGAAATGAGGGAGGAGGCGCCATCGCAACAGGACATAATCAGGCAGCCTCAGCTAACCTTGTGCTTTGGGTGACACTGGCCACCAGCTCTGGCCAGCACAGTCCCACAAAGCTGTTGTTCAAAACCCCTGGAGAACATCAGCTCAGCAAAGGCTGCCAAGAACTCTCCCTCTGAAGATAAAGCTTGGCCTCTTCTTTATACAAAAAAAAAAAAAAGTCCGGGACACCCCAGAGCTATTTTCCTGGGTATTAACTAAAAGTTGCTCGTTCTTTAGCAATAATTCTTTACCCGGCTGCCTAATGGACAAGAAAAAGACGTCAGAAGGCTCTCTCTCTCTTAACATCTGGGCCAGCAATGGTGAAACCTCGCTTTCATTTCTGCAAACTACCACGCAAACCTTTAGGAAAGTCAGAAGGGGCCCCATGTCTAACTAAGCCAGCATTCTCTCTGTGGGCCAACAGCAAATCCCTTTCCTCCACAAGCACCCAAAAGAAAGAAAGGCAGAAAAGAGGGTGGAGTAAGATCTGGACAGGAAAAACTTAAAAACTTTTTTTACAAAGCCTTCCGTGTAAGCCACAATGCTTCTCTCCCGTAGCTCAGCTTCCCCTTCTCTGTCTCGCTTCCCCTTCTCCTCACACCACCCCGTCCAATACTGAATCTCGGTCAAATCATCACTTGACGGTGACGAAAGAATAAGTAGGAAAGAGGACACTGAGAGGTTACTGGATAGAAGAGGTTCAAAACTTACTTGACGTCCTGTAAGACATGTCTACAATTTACCAAAGAGCATTTAGAAAATATTAAAATAAACATAGGATACGGGGGGACTTTAGAATAAATTATTTTGCAAGAGCTGTGGCTCGAATAAGGCCTAAAGCATAGTAAATAACAGGCAAAGCATAACACCTGTTTTGGAAGAGCTGCACTGGGTGCCTATACGCTTCCGATCTGAATACAAGGTGCTGGTAATGATGCTTAAAGCAGCTTGGGACCTCAATACTTGAGGGAACGCCTCCTCTCTTACAGAGCTACCTGAGGCCTAAGATCTGCTGGAGGGGGGCTCCTCCAACTGGAGAAATCTGCTGTGTTGAGACATGGGTTAGGGCCTTCTCAGCTGTGGCCCCCCACTTACGGAACGCCCTTCCTCAGCACCAACCCTTCCAACTTTTAGGTGCCAAGTAAAGACCTGGCTTTTTATGAACGCCTTTGGGCACTAATTTACCCAAACACTATTTTAATTTTAGCTTTTAACCGACTATGCTGCTTAACACTGTTTTAATGGGGTATGTATTTATTGTCTTGTTTGTATATAGGTCTTTTATTGTAAGCCGCCCAGAACTCTTAGGATATGGGGTGGGATGCAAACATTTTAAATAAATACAATAATTTAGATAAGTAAATGGATGAATAAAGAAAGAAAAAGCTGCTTGTCTACAGTGTGTGATGACCGTCCACACTTGCAGCCGCCCCCACAGAAGGGGGCGAAGGCGGGCGCAGCTGATGTCTTTTCACCTGCTCCCACTAAGGGAGCCCTCAGGCCCCCCGACCCCAGGGGGAAGGCCCATTTGAGGTGCCCCCCCGGTGCAATCCCGCCCCCAGGACGCCCTGCTGCTGCTCCCGAAGGGCCGGCAGCCTCCAGAGGGAGCAGCGAGGGGCAGAGGGCGAGGTCAGGCTGGGGAGCAGGCACTCGGGGCCGAGAGGAGGCGCCCCGAAAGCAGCAGCAGCAACAGCCGCCTTCCGCCTTCACCTGGACTACAGCTCCCAGCGGCCCCTGCCCGCACGGGCCAAACCAAAGCATCAGCCGGCCAGGTTGCGGATATCGCGGGGCGCCCCTCGCCGCCGAGCCTGCGGGCTCCAAGCGAGCGCGTCATAAGCGCCCCTCGGGCGGGCCTGTTCGCGGAGCCACGGCCTCTTCCCGGCGCCCGCAAGCCCCTCTGGGGTGTCGCTGCTGCCCTGGAGGAGCCTGCTGGGGGGTGGCCCCGCGCCGGAGCCTCAGGGGGGCGGCCTCAAGGCCCCTCCCTCCCTCGCAGCCTGCCCCCCCGCCCCCGCCTCACTTCCAAGGGGTGACGGCGAGGGGTCCCGGGGGACGGCATGCCTCCCTCCCCTCCCGCCCTACTTTCTCTCCAGCCTCCCCCTCCCCCGCGGCCAGGCGGAGGGATCCTCCCCGCGCGCCCTCCGACAGTGAAGAGGCTCCCCTCAGAAAGAGCGCGCGCGCGAGTCCTCCGCCCCCCGCGGGTCTCCCTCACCGGCACTCGGTCCGGGTACTTCTTGCGGATCTTTTCGCCCTCGGAGCGGCGCTTCTCGAAGGGGTGCTCCTCCTTGTAGACGAACTTCATGGCGGCGGCGGCGGCGGACGAGGCGGAGCGGCGACGGGGAACGGGCGACGGCGGGCCGCTCCACACAACACCCCGGCGGTGGCGGCAGCAGCAGGCCCTTTGCGACGGCGCAGGCGCACTGCGGGCCTCGCCCAGCGGCGCCCGCGCAGGGATACTCGGGGCGGCGGCGGCGGCGCACTGCCCCGACCGGCCCCGCCGCCTGCGCGGTGGGCGGGGGAGGCGCAGCGGCCAATGGGGCTCCGCGACGCGGCCCGGGCGACGCAACGGCGCCTCACAATGCGATGGCGGAGGAGGAGGCGCGGCTCGGGAGGGGGGAGGGGCGCCGCTTGCGTAACGCTCTGAGGGGCAACAGCGGCCGTTTCCCTTACGCCGTTTGCGTAGGGATCTCTCGCCCTTCCCGCCCCCCCAAAAGCCTTGGGGGATGGGCAGCGCAGGGCAGGCCGCCCCGAGAGGCTCGCCGCTGACGTGACAGACGGGCACCGATGGAAGGCGGGGAGGAGGGCGCGCTACGCAATTGACGTCCAGGAGCCCCGCCCAGCGCTGCGCCACTTGCGTGGCTTGTTGACACCAAAACAAAGTAGTGCGCATCCCGCGGGCCTCCCTTGGGAAGGCGCCGCCACGCGAGGAGGGGAAGAGGCGCGAGAGACCGTCGGGCAGGCGAATGCGAGCAGGGCGCGCAAGCGAGAGCGAGGCGGGGGGGTTACAAAAAAAGCAGAACTTGTGGAGCGGAGGGATTCGATCGGTGCGCTCAGTCCCCCGCACGAATTGACAAGTCATGTGACTGACGTCAGCGCAGAGGAATGACCACGTGGTCCGGGCGGCGGCAAGAAGGCGACGGCGGTTCCGGGCGGAAGTGACCCACCACCAGCAGCAGCGCAGCCGGGGGCGTGGCCAAGGGGTGCCCATTGGGCGGGACTTGGAGCAGGGCTGCGCTGCAAGAGTGGGCGGCAGATCCCCCCTCCCCGGCAGCCGCTTGGTAGGCAGGCGTCGGGCACGCTCACCAGAACGAGGCGGCGGCGACTGGCCAACGGGAGGGAGGCGCTTTGTAGTCGGGTGGAGGGCACGCCGGTGGGCAAAGCCAGGAGGCGCCCCAGAGGGCAGCGCCTAGCCCAGCGTCTGGCATCACGCAAGACTGCCTGCCAGACTGCCTCCTTTGCTTACGCTTCCTGGGCGAGTTCTTGGCAACGCCAAGCAAAACCCTGCAACCTGGCAGAGCTGGGGCCAGCACCAGTGGGGCCCTGCAAATGCCGCTTATGAAGGAACCCCTCAACTGAACTGACCAGATGACCTCTTTATTTTCTAGCTGCCAGGGGGACGGGGACTGCCCCTCTGCAGTCCAGACAGCCTCACAGGCTTAATGCCAGCTTCAGAGCATCTCCCACAATGCCACCTACAGGGAGGGAAAAGCTCACCCCCTCTCTCGCCTGCAGCACAGTTTGACTAAAGGCGAGGAGAGGGTAGGAAGGAAGGATTCCTTCCGACTCCCCAGTCTGGGAACCCAGGCTAAAGCCATTCCTTGCCTCTAGTGGTACACCTTAAAGAATTATGGTCTCCCGTCTCCTTTTGCCTCCCCCTCCCCAACCTTACCAGCTTTAGCCACAGGTTAACAGCAGTCCAGCGTAACCTCGGTGTCCACTAACGTCAAGATTTCAAGGGCACGGAAGTAACCTTAGGTCAGGAAGACTGAACTGTGGCCCTTTAAGGCTCCGGAGGTCTGGGAGGTTCTCCTCATCCATGCCAGCTCCTGGGAAGCAATGGTGGAATCTGTAGAGCTGGAGGGCCACAGCTCAGGGCCCCTGCTTTACATAAATGCCTAAAACTGAGAGGACAAGACGTTGCCCAAAACAAGCCTTGAAATTAACGGCGCTGCACAATCAGCCATCCGTCTGAGCGACCCAACGCACCGGTTCCATTACCGCTTGGCAAAAATAACTCTCCAAAATCGGTTTGGTTTGGTTTTGTGTTTTTTTTTCCACCTCAGTTGAAGGCTATAATATCTCATCATTCGATCCCTCCCCGTCCCAGAAGTCAAAGGAAGATAAAACGAGGGCATCTTGGAAAGAAAGACCTCAACGCAAATCCGTGCGGAAGGGGACATACCTACTTCCACAAAGAAAGGGCGCAAGATGCTTGAAAAATTAAGCCAGGGCTGCCAACCATCTAAAAGGACGCTCTTAGATGAGGGGGGGGGGGTTGTCTCTCTCTCTTTATCCGGAGGAAGGGCACAGTGAGGGAGTGGAAACAAAAATAAAAGAGCAGTCGAACTGAGATCTTTGTGCAGGGAGCTCCGTCTTTAAAATGAGAAACACAGCCTCGTCGCGAGAGTCTGTCGCACTCCTCTGTGCCGCCGGCTTGCTTCACCCCCTTTCTTGTACATCTGCCCCCCAAGCTGTAGGCGCGGTCACGCCAAGGGCGCTGGGTCCTTGCAGCCCTGCTCAGTCACCGCCAGTCTTCACCGGGCCGGAGGAAGATCGGAGGGCGAGCAGCTGGCGCAGGGAAAGGCAAGAGCAAGGCACCCGCCGGCTTGGGCGAGGGGGAACTGGCCTGCTCCCAGCTCATCCCCTCCTGGTAGCCAAGTCCAAACACGTTTGCCAAAATCCAGATGGCAAGGTCAGGGGGTCACGATGGCAGGATAAGGCAGAGGTTGCAGGCCAAACCCTGAAGAAAGGAGGAGCCACTGTCACCAAAGGCGATGCTGGTGAAGGTTACGGCTTAGCACTGAGCGGACGTCAGCTGTGAACCTGGAGAGAGGAGGAGATGGGGAGAGATGAATCACCTGCGACCTCCGCGCGCCACCTTGCACCCCAACACTCACCAACTGCAATGCCAACTGACTGTAATGAATTCATTACCCAATACAGTTGGACCTCCGTATCCGCTGATCCAGTAACCGCGGTTTCTGGGGTGACCAGAACAACGTCCCGTCCCGTCCCCCCCCCCCCGCCACCCCCACCACTGCCGTTAGGTCTACCTGGATCCTCTTAAAGGCCTGGAGCACTCAGGAAATGGCAGAAAATGATGCAAGATTTCCCATCATTCCTGTGAAATCCCACATGGTTTCACGGGAATGCTGGGAAACTGAGTGCATTTCCGCGTGTTGGAAATATTCACAGTTCTTCATTTACCGTGGTAGGGCCTGAAACATATCCCCCGTGGATAGAGGTCCTACTGTTCCTCAAAGTGCAAAAGGGCGCATGGAACCTTCAGTCTGGCACCTGGTTTTCACAGTGCCCAATCAGAAGCCTCTGAGCGGACCACAGGCAGGAACCAGATGGCATCAGCGCCCCACCTGCCCCCTTTCCCCTTTCTCCTCAACAAATCCCAGCCCGGCTGCCCGGACGCTTCCACTGGGCTTACCTCAAGGCATCAAGCATGGGGAGCAGATTCAGAAGTGCTGTGTCACTGGGATCGCTGAACCATGACTTGATGGGTATCGCATTGTCTGCAGCAAGAGAATGGGGAAGACCACATGCGTATCAACACCGCAGAACTGAAACCAAAACGGACAAATCCTGGCCAAATTGTGTGGGCTGCTTGGCGTGTGGCAGCCACAGTTGCCCACAAAACGCACAGAATTTCCCATCTTCCCCATGCACGAGCCGCACAAGGGTGACGTAACAACCCCAGGTTTCATGAAGGCCACAGGAGGCAATCCAGGAGCAAACCTGGTCCCCACGTAAGGGCGGCTTCTGCTGTCTGGAATGTCTCAGGAAACGTCTGAGGAGGTGCCTTCACAGATTATGGGATGAACACTGGGGGACCCCGATGAAGGGCTAGGACACGCACGCACGTACATTCTCACATGCACGCACAGGTTGCTGTGAAAAGAGAGGCCTGGATGTCCTACCTGGATGGCTCCTGTAAGCTCCTGGGGAATTATCCAGGATGACTATACTGGATAGGTCATTGTGTACGACCGAAAGATCTTTGATGTAACTGCCCAGCTCCAAAGTGCAGTGCTGGAAGGAAAGAGAACAGGTGGCTGTCCAGCTCATTCCCAGAATTCCTTGAAGGTCTCTGAGGCTTGCCCGCCTGCCCTCCACAGGGTGCCTCCTCAGCAAAAGGGGGGTAGACAGGCAGCCTGGGGTGCTTTGGGGCCCTGACAAGGGACTGCAGGTAAGATCCCCTTCAGCAAGGCAGCAGGGCCTTTTCAGCTCGCTGGAAAGAAGGGCAAAAACCCACCTGCCTGTAGTATCTCCTCCTCAGGATGCTCCTGTTATTGTCTAGCTTGTCAGCCACTGCAGAGCCATAGATCTCCATGCTGGCCGTAAAGACCACCAGCTCATACCACTGGCTCACCTGGGGCAGAGACAAGGAAAGGCCAAGAGATTGTGGGGGTCAAAGCGGCTCACTTTTCCTGCCTCCTCGTGCACCATCCGGTTCTGACATCTGGCTCCCCATACGCAGCTTCCAAGGAATGCTGCAAGATCTGCCCACGACCCCCGCAAAAGGTGGACACCCGCCGGCCCTTCTCTCCAACCCCCTCTGGTAACACAGATTCTTTACTGAAAGCACGTCAGCGGCCCACTCCATGGGCTCTCCAGTTTCTTCTGCCTGCCCCCTACTCAACGCTGCACATGCGTCAGTGCTGTCAGATTGACAACGCTGATGCTCTGCGCATGCCCAGTCGCACCTATGGTCGTCTGAGGTGCCCGCGCGCTTGTGCGGCACCTCAAACGACCCCAGAACAGAATAAAAGCAAATGCTCCTGCCCCAGTTCCGCTAAACATTGGTTAGTGAACCTCTAGAGGGGGAGGGCACGCGTGGAGGACGTGTTTATGCCCTTCCCCAGGAGTTCACTTATTGTGCACTAGAGGCTGTAGTGCAAATAGGCCTCACGCCACCTAAAGCCAGCCGAGTCAGTTCTAGGCAAAGTCACAGCAGGCTGTTTGCAGCCCCAGAGACAAGAGTCCTGAAGGGCCACAGCCAGTGCCTGTTCCATCCAGCCATTCATGCCAGAGACCTGCTCTGCCTTCTCTGGTCTCATCCTGCCCTCAGACACTCCTCTGCCCTTTCCAGGGCAGCCTTTCCCACCTTGGAGAGCTCCAGCTGCCTGTTAAGTTCAGAGCTCCAGTTAAGTTCACATCACTGCTGAACTTTGCTTAGGTTACACCGGCTGGAAGTCCGGAGTGTCCGCTGCACTTTTCCCAGGCCCGCCATGGGGCGAGCGAGCAGGTGAGACAGGGCGAGATAACGGAGGGTCACAACCAGGCCCAGGGGTTTGCTGGGAAAACCAGGATTCCTTCTGGGCACTGGCAAACTCAAGGACCCTTGGGCAAACGATTCCAAACCCCTGGCCCAACCCTCCTTGCCCACTTCCAAACCTCATGATTCTTCTCGCCTCTTACCACTTCTAGAAAAAAGTCCACATGTGGCCTTTTATGTACAAAAAAGCGGACCGGATGCTTGTCTATGACGACCTGAAATGAGAAGGAAAGCATATTAGAAAGGCAGAATCCACAGGTATCGCCACATTCAGACATGCCTTGCTTGCAGCCAGGGGTGGAGTCTGGGTTGTGGGCTGCAGAGCTGCTTGTCGGCACAAACGCTGCCAGGGTGCTGGATGACCACGTGTGGGGAAGACCCTCTGCATTTGGGGACCGTACAGCACAGGACACATGGGAGACGCAGAGGAGCATCTTCACGGTTCTTTGGGGGCACAGAAGCCAAGAACACAAGCTGCAAAGCACAAACAGGGAGGAGAACACGCCACCATGCGCTTCCAAGACTTGTTCAAAGACAGCACAAAGCCCCTTTTCCTAGGACCTCGGCCGTGAAGATCAGTGAAAAACAACTCTTAACGCCAGAGCTTGTAAAGTGGTCAGGTGAAAAAGAAGAGTTGGCTTTTCAACTCCACTTTTCTCACCCATTTAAGGGGACGCAAAGCGGCTGACAAACCTTCTGTTCTTCTCCCAACACCAGATACCCTGAGAGGTCAGTGTAGCTGTGAGAGCTTGGAAGGGAGCTGTGACTAGCCCAAGGTTATCCAGCTGGCTTCATGGAGGAGTGCGGAATCAAACCCGGTATTCCCAGATAAGAGTCCACCTCCCTAACCGCTAGGCCAAACTGGTTAAAAGCAGCTCTCGTTCTCAGCTGATCTGCAACGGCTTGTGCCTGCGGTCACACGCGCTGGGCACATGTGTTTGGCCCTCAGAGGGGTTGGCAAGGGCGTATGGGCCCATGTATTAGAAAAGGGAGGCAGCATCTCTACTGTATCCCCTTAAATCTGAAAGATGAGGGAACCAGAAACCAATGCTAATCCCCTCCAGCCGGCCCTTGGGATAGGATAGCATCCGTGTATGCAGCTGTTTTACACCCAGGAGCATCTCACCTTAAGAATGAAGTCAGGTGGAGTACCAGGCCTCACGGTGGGCCGCAGGACCCCATCATGATGGGAGTGGATCAGGGTTTCGTCGAGGTCTAAGACAAGGATCTTCCTCTTCACCTGATCTGGCGAGGGGGGGGAGCAAGAGGGATGAAAAGTACCAGGCCATGGCCCAGGCCCCCCTGTGTCTCCCTCACCCAACCCCCAGCAAATCTGGGTCTGTTTAGGGGCAGGGAAAACAGAGGAGCAGGGTTTCAATGGAGCTGTACTTACTGAGCCGTTCCCGCGAAACTTTGGAAAGAGGAAGAACGTCATAGCGCACCGTCTGATACTGGATCACCTGTCACGGAGAGACAAGGTGGTTAAGGAAAGCCCAGAACAGCATTTCCGATCAACGAGACACGAGTCAGACTCGCAAACAGCCAGCACAGATGTTCTGCACCTGCTGGCAGCAGCAGGGGCCTCTCTGCATGTCCACAGGTGGGCAGACACGCATGGTAGATTTCGGGTTGCGCATGGTGGTCTTTCTTTAGAAAGCACACTAAAAGGGCAGCACAGGAAGATCTCGTGGGACTCAGCCCAGAGATGAAAACTCAAACACCCACACAGGAGAGGAAGAAGAGTTGGTTTTTCTACCCTGCTTTTCTCACCCATTTAAGGGGACTCAAAGTGGCTGACAAACCTTCTATTCTTCTCCCTACAACAGACACCCTGAGAGGTTGGAGGGGCTGTGGGAGCTCAGATGAGAGCTGTCACTAGCCCAAGGCCACTCCAGCTGGCTTCATAGAGGAGGGAGAAGAATAGCTAGCTCACCCATTAAGGGGACTCAAAGCAGCTGACAAACCTTCTGTTCTTCTCCCTGCAAAAGATACCCTGTAAGGTAGGGTGGGACTGTGAGAACTCACAGGAGAGCTGTGACTAGCCCAAGGTCAGCCAGCTGGCTTCATGTTGCGGGGGGGAGGCGGAATCAAACCCGGTATTCCCAGATGAGAGTCTGGCTCCCTAAACTGGCTCACAAGTCACTATCAATCTGTCAGACCCAGGACTTTAGGGGCAGACAAGCCAGCCATCTAGGTGGGCCTGACTTCTTCTTCTTTTTTAGAATAAGAGCCTACATTCTGCATTTCCTCTATTTAAATTTCCCTCCCAACTTTCTGGAAAATGGATATTATAGCTTCTCCATCAATCCTAGCCACCGGCTCATTTCTGCTGAATGTTGCCTTAGAGGAAAATAATGCCACTGAACACAGCAAAACCCAGAGAATGTTTTGGGGTTTTTTTTGCAAATAAATGATCTTTGCAACACAAAAGACACACACACACACCTCACTCCCATCTACCTTCTTGGTAGCACATCATCCCACTGATCTCTGGGGATTATAGACCAAAAAAAAGAAGAATTTTAAAGACTTGTTGTCCCTTATTTGTACCGAACTAGTTCCAGAAAGCAGACCTCACAGTGAAAGTTTAGGATAATGAAAACACTCATTCCGTTAATTTCAAGGGGAAAACTGCATCCCATTTCAGGTTAACCTCAAAATCACATCAAATGCCTAAAGGCGTAAGAGAAAAGTAGCATCGCGTGATAAAACAGAATGAGTAACATTAAAATTATACCTAAAGAGAAAATGAAAGACGGCATTAATGATCACAGATCGAGGCCCATAGGGACGGATCCGGAGGCCTCCCACATTTGGCTATGGAAGCAAACTGTTTACGTTCTGCCATCTGAGCAAAGGGGGGGAGGCCCTTTCAGCCTCCACTGCAGACCCTCTAAGAACTGAAAATTCTGCTTTGTGTATCTAAGGGAGGTAACAGGAGACGTAAGCCTTGGGGGTGAAAATCTGGCGAGCCAGAAGACGGGGGTTTGGGTGCAGCAGAAAGTTCCCGCATGAAGCCTCCCGGTTCTCAAGGCGGCAGAGAAATGCTTTTCCACCTCCCCAATTTTGGCTGGAAGGGAGGAGAGCTCCAGGGGGGGAAGCTCACAGCTCAGCACCTGGCGGCTTCTCCAGGGAGGGCTCAGGGAGATCCCCGCCTCTCTCCCTGCAGAGCCACAGCTGGGCTGCGTTCCAGAAAGACGCAGGGTCTGCCTCGGAAGAAAGCAACCTCTGTCTGCAGGACTGGGTGGGATGGGGCACAAAGTTATTCACAAACAGAGCGAGACCGAGGGAATGGAGTGCTCTGGGGGCCTGGCTGCCATGTTGTTCCCCTAGTCCAAACTCTTTCAGGGGGATCAGGGTCTTGCCTTTTCACTGGTTTGAGCTCAGAACGACCTACTGACAGAGCAGGCACTTAGTGATTTGGAGATGGAGTTAAGATCCAAGACTGAGCCTCACCCCTTCCTTGCACAAAGAAAGGGGGCAGGACAACGTTACACCTGGATCCGGGCCCTCCTAAGGTGCGATGGGGAGGGGAAGAAGAAGAGAGTTGGCTTTTCTTCCCTGCTTTTCTCACCTATTTGACCCAAAGCGGCTGACAAACCTTCTGTTCTCACCCTTAAGGGGACTCAAAGTGGCTGACAAACCTTCTCTTTTTCTCCCCACAACAGAACACCCTGTGAGGTAGGTGGGGCTGAGAGAGCTCAAAAGAAAGCTGTGACTCACCCAAGGTCACCCAGCTGGCTTTGTGGAGGAAGAAGAAGAGTTGGTTTTTCTACTCTGCTTTTCTCACCAATTTAAGGGGACTCAAAGCGGCTGACAAACCTTCTGTTCTTCTCACCACAACAGACACCCTGAGAGGCAGGTGGAGCTGTGAGAGCTCAGAAGGGAGCTGTGACTAGCCCAAGGTCACCCAGCTGGCTTCATGGGGGAGGGCAGAATCAAACCTGGTATTCCCACATAAGAGTCCGGCTCCTTAACTACTAGACCAATTTGGCTTACTGGGATGGAGGAGAACTCCAACACTCACCCAGGTAAAATCCTCAGAACAACTGTGCACACATGAACCAGATGTGTGCTCACCTGCACTGATGGTGCCACACCTGCCAGCTTTCAGAGAGGCCTTGCCCAGATCCGCCTTGGGCCTTTCAGTGTGAAAAGCTGTCCTCAACACCCTAGCTGCAGCCTTTGGGTTCTAGTCCAAATCTCCCTCTCCTGCAGAAAGACTTAGTGACTGCCCACCTTTACCTGCTCAGAGCAGCTCAGGTGGTCGGCCTCTGCAGCAATGGGGGCTAAGGCAAGAAGAGAATGATTTGTTTCGGAAACTCAAGTCACAAAAGCATTCCTGCCAGCAGAACCCGCCATGCTGCCTTGTGCTTCAAGAAGAGCATCTCGTGTTAAAAAAGGTCCCAGACGGGTGGGCAGAGAGCGGGCGCAGCAGCCATGGCACCGGGCCAGAGCACACACCTGGAAAGGCCTCTAGAAAGCGCCAACTGTACTCCTTGGTTTCCAGTGGCAACATAGGGCAGGGCGGGCAGGGCAACCCCAGTGCTGAAGGGACCGGGAACAGGGCTGCTCCAACCTCATGCTCTATTTCTGTCCCCCACCTGCCGCTTTTCCTCAAAAGCCTTTCCTCCTCCTTTCAAGGGCATCAAGATGGGCAGAGAACCAGCAGCCTCGCTCTCACACACGACAGCTGCCCCCTCAAGTGCCCTCACAGGCACCTGAAAGTCCCAACCCAGAAGGCCGCCTTCCTAAATTAGCCACGCTGCTCCTGAGGCTGGGAAGGCAGCCAGGGCAAGGAGGCCCAACTCCTAGGACAAGCGCAGAAGCCGGTTACTCGACGCCGCACAAGGGATGGAGCCCCAGCCTGGCCCCACGGTGCCAAGCATGCAGGCAACCCTACACTTTCTGCACTTACATTCCCAGGGGAATAAAAACGTAAGAGGAATCTCGCCAGACCAGGCCACAGGCCATCTAATCCGGCATCCCATCTCACCCAGTGGCCCAACAATTGCTCCTGGGCAACTCGAGCAGAAGACGAAGGAAACACCCTCACCTGTTCTTGACTCCTTGCAAATGGCCTCGAAGGGTACCCAGCCCGTCTCTTCAACCTGGAAGGTGGAACCTGGGCATCCATTCTAAACAAGAACATCAGAGGAGCCCTTCTGGATCAGGCCACAGCCCATCTAGTCCAGCATCCCATCTCACACAGTGGCCCAACAATTGCCCACGGGCATCTCAGGCAGAAGATAAAAGCAAAACAGTCACCTGCTCTCCACTCCCTGCAAATGTCCTTTAGGGCATCCTGCCTGTCTCTCCAACCTGGAGCCGTACCCAGGTATCCATTCTAAATAAGAACATCAGAGGAGCCCTGCTGGATCAGGCCACAGCCTCTCTAGTCCAGCATTCCAGCTCACCCAGTGGCCCACTGATTGCTTCTGGGCATCTCAAGCAGAAGCCAAAGGCAGGACCTTCACCTGCTCCCAATTCCTCGTATCCTGCCTGTTTCTCCCATCAGGAGGCCCTACCTAAGCATGAGTTCTAGTAGCACCTTTCTCTCAGCTTTACTCATTCCCACACAATGAGCAGAAGCAGAGAGTTACTTGTAGAATTTACTCTGCCTGGTGCCAGCCACCTCCCTGAGGCCTTTGCCCCACCTGCACCTGGCCCCGTCTAGATCGCTTGAAGAAAGTTGTCCGACGCCCACCTTGTAATCCCCAAATGAGAGCAGCCACCACACTTGACACCCCCATGCCCTTCTGCAGCAGCAGGCAAAGGGAGGACCCTCTTCCACCCTCCCAGAGATGGAGTCCAAGATGGAGCAAGCAGGGAACGCTGTCGCTGCCGTACCGAAGAGGGAGGACGTAAGGCTGGTCTGCTGGATCCGACCCAGGGCCCACCTGGCCCTGCAGCTTATTCTCACGGTGGCCAACCTGTTGTGTGTGGAAGTCTGCAAGCAGGGCAGGAGCCCACAGCTTGTCTTGCTCAGTCCACCTCCTGCCCTTTGGCCTAAATGCTTTGGAGGAAAAGGACAGTGAACTCAGGCTTCCCCATTGCCACTTCTGTGTCCCTTTCGCAGTGCTGGGCACCCAGGGAACCTCCCAGCCACTGCTGACCTACACCCATGCGCCTCGCCCTCCTGTCGGTAGGAATGACCAGAGGCGCTCAAGATCACTGCCTGTAGATGCAGCAGGTCTCTTCCCAGGAGAGCCCCCAGGAGACCTGGTGCGTTCCTCTGTGGCGAGGCTCAACCCGAGGCAGGGGGTTCTGGCTGGACTCGCATCACGCCGGTCTTTAAGGATCAGCACTGGTTACCTATTCGCTACCGAGCCCAATTCAAGGTGTTGACACTAACAGATAAAGCCCTGAACGGCTCGGGCCCCAGGTGTCTGAAGGAGCGCCTTCTCCCATATAGACCTGTCCGTGCACTGAGACCTCAAGGAGAGGCCCTTCTTGGAGTTCCTTCTCTTGCAGAGGTACGAGGCATAGGGACATGCAAGAGGGCCTTTTCTGTGGTGGCCCCTCTGGAACAGCCTCCTTCTTGAGGTTTGCCAGGCACCCACAGCATATTGTTTTTGGCACCAGGTGAAAACGTATCTTTTTATCTAGGATTTTGCTGTTTAGGAACCTTCCTCAGTGTGCTGTCCTGATAGGGAGGGAGGGAGGGAGGGTGGGGTTATATTTTTAATTATGTTTACTATTTGATATGTTTTAATCTCACTGTAACCCGCCGTGGGACCATTCAGTGAAGGGTGGGACATAAGTTTTCTAAATAAACAGACAGAAATAAATAAATAAATAACCCAACTGAGGCTGTTTCTCCACAAGTCTCCGGTCTGGGCAGTCAGCAGGTATCCAGGTTTCCCCCTATCCAGAGGTCGCAGGGTGAAAGCAGGGCAAACTGCCTTCACGCCTCAGCACCTGCAGTCCCTGAAGCCAAGCTTGTGCCATTTCCTCTTACCACCACCAAGAGCACCGCCCCAGCCGTCAACAGTCTTGAGGCGGCAAAACTGCCACCAAGTGTTGCACAGGAGGATGAAAGGCCTACCGCTCCCTCGTCAGACACCTCGAGCACCCTGCTGCCCAAACACACAAGCGTTCAGGGACAGGGCAGAGGCTCTGGCACCTCAAAGTCCCTCCTGCAGGGGGCACACACAGCCTCAGTTGGGTTATTTAGAGAACTAGAGAAGGTGCAGAGAAGGGCAACCAGAATGATTAAGGGTCTGGAACACCTCCCTTACGAAACCAGGCTGCAACGTCTAGGCCTCTTCAGTCTGGAGAGACGGCGTTTGAGAGGGGACCTGATTGAAGTAGATAAAATTATGCACGGTATAGAAAGGGTGGATAGAGAAAATTTCTTTTCTCTATCGCACAACACTAGAACCAGGGGGCATCTATGAAGCTGATGGGTAGGAGAATAAGGTCTGACAGGGGGAAGTATTTCTTCACCCAGAGGGTCATCGGCTTATGGAATGTGCTGCCGGAAGAGGTGGTGACAGCTACCAGTCTGGATGGCTTTAAGGTAGGGTTAGACAAATTTATGGATGACAGATGTATCAATAGCTACTAGAACGAATGCCTAGGTGCATCCTTCAGGCTGAGGGGGGGGGGAGGAACTGGGGCGCTTCAAAGGCCATCTGCTGGGACTCGAGAGCAGGAGAAGGTTTGTCCTTGTCTCTGCTTGAGATGCCCATGAGCATTTGGTGGGCCACTGTGTGCGACAGGATGCTGGACTAGATGGGCTGTGGCCTGATCCAGCAAGGCTTCTCTTATGTTCTTATGTCCCCACAAGTCTTACCAGGCGCTGCCCCAGAAAGACCGAAAGGAGGCTAAAGGCTTCCGCCCAGCTTCCCATGCTAGCTACAGCCTAAGGAAATGTGCACAACAAATCAGAGACCGGTGCTGAAGGAAAGGCACGCCTCTAATTAAGCTCCTGCCATTCGGCACCTCCCTGTCCACCCCCTCCACCACCACCCCAACTTCCAGGTAGTTCAGAGCGTTCTCTTTGCCATCACAATAGGAATCACTAAGCAGACAAAACCTGCCTAACCTGGGCTGAAAACTCTTGGCAGATAACCACGATGCTGTGGTCACTGACCTAGAGCCAGTTTGGTCTAGTGCTTAGGGGGGCGGACTCTTATCTGGGAATACCAGGTTCGATTCCGCACTCCCTCATGAAGCCAGCTGGGTGACCTTGGGCTAGTCACAGCTCTCTTCTGAGCTCTCACAGCCCCACCTACCTCACAGTATATCTGTTGTGAGGAGAAGAACAGAAGGTTTGTCAGCCACTTTGAGTCCCCTTAAAAGGGTGAGAAAAGCAGAGTAGAAAAGCCAACTCTTCTTCTTCAGAGCTAGCGAGCGTGATGGAATTCCAGCTGAACTAATTAAAAACCCAAAAGATGAAGCTGATAAAGTGCTCCCTTCAGTATGCCAGCAAATTTGGAAAACTCAATAGATGGCTGAAGTAAAAGACTCGCTGGTTGGATCCAGCTGGAGATTTCCTGCATGCTTCACAACCTCACCCCCCTCTAGTCTAGTGATTAGGGAGCCGGGCTCTAATCTGGGAATACAGGGTTTGATTCCACACTCCTCCATAAAGCCAGCTGGGTAATCCTGGGCTAGTCACAGCTCTCTTCTGAGCTCTCACAGACCCACCCAGAAGGTTTGTCAGCCACTTTGAGTCCCCTTAAATGGGTGAGGTTTCAGTACCTGCTCTCACCACTTCAGTCTCATCACTGATATTTGTCAATGGATACCAGAGAGAACAGAAATGATTATTATGGTCATAGTTTATGCTTGCTGAAGCAGCCTTCGCATTGATTCATGGAACAGATTTTGTTCAGGGCAACAGTGAGTGTTGCAGCCGAAATCCACGTGACAACAACACACAGCCTAACTTATGAATTGTATCCTTAGTCCTGTTTTCACAATTCAGGGCACACTGGATCACAACGGACTTTGCTCTGACATCCTGCCTGATTTCCAAAGAGTGCAGTGAAACAGATTAGACCCAAAGGCAGTGAGGGGCCCAGAGACACCCAGCTTAAGAGTTTCCTTGGCCAAGGGGAGGCGCTCAGGCTGGCATTCCAGTCTCCAGGCAGGGGTGCCACTCCCAGTGGACAAGCACAGGTTGTGGTCAGAGGTCCAAGCAGCAAAGGAAATGTATTTCTTTTCTTGTTTATCCTCCACCTTTCCATCCCTCTGGGGCTCTAAGTAGCTAACGAAGCACAACACATAAACAAATCAGGAAGACTATAATACTTGTATCAAACAGTATAGTTAAAATAAAACAGCCAACATAAATTCAAAGCAAATTTGGCTGTGTAAGTGCAGAATTTTGAAGAGTTCAGTGCCTGCTGAGCTAGAGTTTTCGCTTCCAGCCTTTGCTCTCTAGGCCAGGGGCTCTGCCATCGTACCTACCCGCCAACCCTGACCCCCAGAGAGGTTAGGACTACAGCATAACATGAAAGCACCCAGAGACAAGCAGAGGCCCACTTCAACTGGAACTCTGAAGAAAGGGGTGCTGAGACCTTCGGGTATAGGGCGGGATAGAAATATAAATAAATAAATAATAAATAAATACACTTCCGCAACTACCTCCAGATTCTCTCACATGTGTACATGGGCGTGAAAAACACAGACAGCCCTAATAACCTCTGCAAGCCAAAGGATCCACAGACTCCTTTGGGAAGACTTCAGCTTCACCTTCTGTCTCCAAGGGACATCCCAGGCCCCCTTGTCCACCGCTCTGCAAGAAGTCGTCTCTACAACTGCGCATACAAACCCAAACAACAGAAATTAAAAGCAGAAAAATGCAGCCGAGGTAGGGCGGGGAGGGAAGCAGTCTGTTAATCCAGCCAAGCTTCAAGGAGGCATTGTGAGCATGAACTGCACTCGCTGAACAATCTGTACCTGATCTCAGGCCGGAAGTAGCAAAGAAGGATGCTGCTTTCTGCTGAATTCTGGCCTCCTTTCGCTCCAGTCCCAGCGCAGATATGAAGGAGCTGGGTGAAAATACCGCCCCCCACCTGGATATGAAGGAGCCCTCTATACGTGCAGCGAAGGGGAAATAAATAAAAAGAAACAGAGGCACCTTGGTCTATGAATTACTAGTACACTTAAGGGGAAAAAACCCACCCTAAAGTAGAGGAACAAGGCACTTCCTGGTGCCAGTCAAGAAGAGAAAGCAAGCAAGGCGGTCAACAGATCCCACAAGCAGTTCAGGAGGGGACTTGGACTCCAGAAACTCCACTCCAGCTGAAGCACATGGTTTGATTTCCTGCCTCCCCCATCAAGCCGGCTTTGGGAGGGAGAGCACAGCCCTTCTGCGTTTTCTTGAGTGCCATCAGCCCTCACGACTGCCTTTTCCACCCTGGCCATTGACTCAGTCCCACAAGGACATTCCCTATAGCTGCGCATATGGACTTCTAAAGGAGAGCGGCTGTCTTTTGTAGTTGTACACTGCTGTCCCTATAAACCCAAAGGGAGAATGTTTTACTCACAAACTTGGAGGGCAGAAGACTTATCTGCAGGAGGACCTGGGAATTCTGACTAAGGTTAAAAGTAGGGACTCCTCACAAGGAGCCGGTTTTAACAGCTTTACTCCAGACTACTTGCTGGTACATCCTCTGGCAGCCATAGCAGCATAGTGGTTAGAGCCTTGGAGAAGAGCCTGGTAGTTCTGGGGTTCACCCCCACACACACCCATTGCCACGAAAGCTCCCTGGCTTCACCTGCCTTACAGGGCTGTTGTTGGGATAATGGAGAGGGGGAGCGAATGGGGTGTGGCATTTTGGGCTCTGCCATCAACCAACCACCACTGGGTGTCTGCAATAGAATGAAGACCACGATCTCAGCCATACACCATGAATGTCATCCATTTAAAGAACAGTATTTCCAATATTTCCACGGGCCTCTTGCTCACTTCCTGGTTTATTTATCAACACTGAGCAGCCTTTCTTAGCTCCCTGTTCAGTGCATGCAAACTGAAGAGGTGCCCAGCAGTTATCGCTCACTGCTATTCTTCCTCTTCCTTGCCCCAATCCGTCCTCAAGTTCACCACCAGGAAAGGGAAACCACTGGCCCTCCAGGCAAACCCTTGCCTACAACTGCGATCATCCCTAACCACTGTCCATTCTGACTCGTGGGAAGAAGAACCCAAGAACTTGGTGAGAAGTTTGCCCACTCCACAATTCAAGCTTAAGCATTTTCATGTCTAAGAAAGCAAAGAATTCACCCTTAGTGGGCTCACTCTAGGGAGGGAACTCGTCTCAACTTCAGCTCATCACCATCACCACCATCAAAGAGATGATAAATGACTCCAGTTGACATCCTTCTAACTGGCCAGGGTTGAAGAGACGGCTGTCAACCAGGAAATATCTCAGCCTATAGGCTGAGGGAACCCAAGATCCCAGAAGGAGGCCAGCATTCACACTGTGAATGCAGGCCCCACGCCAACCTGCCCTGAACTGCCACCTGGCATTCCTACGGCAATCAAGAGATGTGGTGCATGTCTGCGCAGCCGCCCCGTGCCCCACCACCATGTGAATTCTGCATTAGGAGTGCAATAGGTGCTCCTATTACAGCTGTGGAGCAGATACTGACAACAGAGGACAGTCACGCACACTCAGAGCCGCTCTGAGACAGAACCGGCTTTACTGTGTGCCGGAGCACTCCTGGGCCGTCCCAACTGTCATAGTGCAGAGTGTTTGGACAACCTCAAAACTTCATTGCTTAGACAAAAAGATGAGGAAGGAGAAGACGGGCTGTCACTTTTTTTCAGAATCAGGTTGCAGTTAGTTGTGTCAAATATATGTCCCAGCAACCTCCTCTCAGGGGGTCCAAAGAGAAGAAGCACAAAGGGGACACTGCTGCTACATCAGTCCTTCCATTTACTGTCCATAGCCTATGGCTTTCAAAAGCAGACAACTCCAAAACAGGAAGAGCGCATGGCTGTTCACTTGCCGTGCAGCCATCTCTACATTTAGTGGCAGTGAATTACATAATGTCCCCAAAACTCTATTCTTTGGCATATTATTAATCATCCCATATTTGGGTTAGCTAGATGATTCCACTGAGCGGGAGAAAGGCTTTATCTTAAGAACACAAGAACATCTAAGAGGAGCCCTGCTGGAGCAAAACCTTTAGCCTTCAGACGGATCCATGCCTGTGTCTCCACCGCACAGGGGGCGCCTAAGCATCCCTTCCATGGATTTGTTTATAAGAACCTAAGAGAAACCCTGCTGGATCTGGGGACAGTCAATCTAGTCCAGCACCCTGTCCCACACAGTGGCCCACCAGTTGCTTCTGGGCATCTCAAGCAGAAGACAAGGGCAAAAACCTTCACCTGCTCTTGAATCCCTGCAAATAACCATTAGAGACATCCTGCCTGTCTCTCCAACCTGGAGGTGGTACCCAGGTATCCGTTCTAGCAGCCATTGAAACGCCTATCCTACATGAATTAAGAAAAGCTCTGCTAAATCAAACCACAGCACATATAATCCAGCATCCTGCCTCACACAGTCCCACCAGCTGCTTCTTGGCATCTCAGGCAGAGACAAGGACAAAACCACCTGCTCTCCACTCCCTGCAAATGGTCCTTCCTTCTTCACTTTCTTCTGCATTTCACCTTTTATTTTGACACCACTTTCTCTATCCCTTGCTCATTTCCCCCCTAAACCAAAAAGATCCAGGCATTGTAATCACTCTTTCACAGGGTACCTGTGCCACTACTCCAATGATTTTCTTTGCCCTTTTTGAGCTCAACATTTTAACTGTGTAAGCTGGAACAGTTCAAAGCCGCGCTAAAATCCATTCAAAGATATTCTGATATTCCACTCCCAGTCCCACCACGGGAGTTGCCTTTCCCTCACTTTCTGCATGCTCAGATGCACATTTCAGCTGACCTGCCCAATGTGGCCTCAGTCTCTCTCTTTGGAGGAACCCTTTGTGGGTAAATTTAAGGGCATTCTGTTACTGCGCTCTGTCCAGAACACTTTGCATTCGCGTTCAGGGAAGGAACCACCTTCGCCATTCTAACTCCCCTTTCTAACTGTTTACAAAGAGGCGCGGAGTGCGAGGATGTGGAGGCGGCAGCCCGGGAGAGCAGCACCAGGGCCCGAGTCCCAGCTCAGCCACGGCAGCTCCCTGGGTGACCTTGGGCCGAACATCGCCTCCCGCCACGGAACACACCTCATGGGGTTGTCGTGAGGGTGGAAGGGAGGGGAGAGCCGGTGGCTCCTCTAAGGAGAACGGGGAGTTCGTGGAAGAAGAAGAGTTGGCTTTTTTGCTCCGCTTTTCTCACCCATTTAAGGGACTCAAAGCGGCTGACAAAGCTTCTGTTCTTCTCCCCACAACAGACACCCCGTGAGGTGGGTGGGGCTGAGAGAGCTCAGAAGAGAGCTGTGACTAGCCCAAGGTCACCCAGCTGCCTTCGTGGAGGAAGAAGAGTTGGCCTTCCTACCCCGCATTCCTCACTCACTCAAGGGGACTCAAAGTGGCCGAACGGAGGGGAGAGCCGGTGGCTCCTCGGAAGACAGCGGGGCGCCTGTGGAGGGAGAGGAGGGCCTCCTCGCGACGCCCCTGAGGAGAAGAGGCGCTCTACACGCGCTCAGAGGCACCCTGCGCCTGGACCCTCGCTCCCACGCGCGCGGGACTTACGGTGCGGGCCTGCCGCCGCAGGAGGTAGAGCAGGAAGCCCCAGAGCTTGGCGGCGAAGGCGAGGAAGGCCCGGAGGCCGAGCAGGCACTGCGAGCGCATCATCCCGCCGGCGGGGCCCGCCACCGCCGCCGCCGCCGCGCCCCCGGACCGGCCCAGCTCCGCCAGTTTCCAGCGGGGAAGGGGGGGCGGGCGGCAGAAGAAAGCGGGCAGGAGAGGCGGGAGGGCAGAAAGGCGGCGGCGGCGGCGGCGGCGGCGGGAAGGCCGCGGGGACGGGGCGCGGGGCGGGCGGGCGAGGGGCGGCCGCCGCCCTCCGTCTCAGCCCGTGCCCGCGGGCTCCGGCGCCATCTTAGCTCGCCACTCTCGGTGGTCTCGCTGTACCGGCTCGGGGGGGAAGCGCTCCCCCCTCCCCCGCCGACACCAGCCGCTTCTCAGGAGCACTTCCGGGCCGGCCGACGGAGCACCAGGCAGTACTTCCGGGGGTTGAGGTCCCGCCCAACACAAGGGGTGTGAGGAGGGGAAGAAGCGCGCGCGGAGGAGGCGGTGGCGGCAGAGCTGCTGCTCAACTTGAGGCCCTCCCAGGATCTCCCTGAACTTCAGCTCCCAGCATGCCGTTGCCAAGTTGCCGGCACGGAATGCTGGGGGCTGTAGTTCAGGGGGGCAACCTGGAGGGCCTTGAGTGGAGCTTTCCTGGCGCGAGACTGTGATATGGGAGCCGATGAACTACAGCTCCCATGAGCCTTAGCTATCCTGCCCAAGTAAAAAAGAAGGCCGCGCCTGAGGAAGCTCCGTTTTATTTAGTTTTTTCTCTTGTTTTAATGTGTCAGGAACTGAGAACAATCCTCCAGGAATTCAAACTAAGGACAGAAGAATATTGCCTCCTCAGAGCGCGATAGGCCAGCCGCGCATGCGCCTGAAGGAAAAAAAAAGGACGCCGGCGCTGCCACCCATCCTGTGCGACGCGCTAACGGGCGTTTTAAGAGGGAACGTGCTCATGCGCGAATGATACGAGTCATAGTCCCGCCCACTCTCCCACGTCCAATAAAATACGAGAGTGAAGAAGCGCACGCGCAGAACCTCAGCGGCTGGAATGGAGCATGCGCGCTGAGAGCCGCCTCTCACAGGGTTGTGGTAAAACGGAGAGACTTCCTCGGGCCTCATTAACGGGCGAGTTCGGGGCTCAGCTGTTTTAATCAACTCTCAAGGGATTATGGGAATTGTAGTCTCAAAAGGAAAAGACGCAGAACGCGGCAGTGCTGCTGGGGGGAGGGGGGCACTGCAACCCCCAAGGACCTTCGCTTAAGACTTTTGAGTGGTTAGAAAACCGAGCTGAGCCCAGAAATTCGGTCACCCAGCTGGCTTCATGAAGGAGGAGGAAGAGTTGGCTTTCCTACCTTGCTTTTCTTGCCCATTTAACCATTAGTGGTTAAGGACCACTAGTCCAACTCCTTAAGCACTAGAGGACAGGTGTACCACTGGCTACTAGAATGGATGCCCAGATGCTGCCTCCAGGTTGGAGAGACAGGGAGGAGGCCTCTGAAGGCCATTTACAGGAAGTACACGGCACAACTTTCAGGCCAGCTGCAGGTCCCTGGCCGGGCAGGCACCCATGAAACTCAGCTCCCACCTGCAGAATCATTCTGACAGTCACAGAGGGGCAAAGTGGAACCTTACAGGCAGGAGGCCTCTAAAGGACATTTGTAGGGAGCTGCGAGCAGGTGAAGGGTTTGTCCTCATCTTCTGCTTAAGATGCCCAGAAGCAATGGGTGGACCACTGTGTGAGATGGGAACCCAGGCTAGATGGGCTAAGGCCAGATCCAACAGGGCTCATCTTAATTCATGGAGGAAAGGTCTGTTAATGGCTACTAGAATAGATGCCTAGGTACCACCTGCAGATTTTAAGAAACAGGCCAGATGCCTCCACAGGCCATTTGCAAGGAGTTAAGAACGGGTGATGGTTTTACTTTTGTCTTCAGCTTGGGATTCCCAGAAGCAATTGGGTCACTATGTGAGGCAGGGTGCTGGACTGTGGCCCTATCCAGCAGAGCTCCTGAAGGAATGCCTACTCCCATATCAACCTGTTTGTGCCTTAAGATCTGGAGGGGAGGCCCTCTTGGTTGTCTCACTACCCTCAGCAGCAAACAGGGTGGGCACCCAGGAGAGGGCCTTCTCAGTGATGGCCCCTAGGCTGTGGAGTAGTCTCCCCCTTGAGGTGCATCAGTCACCTTCACTGTACACATTTTCGAAGGCAGTGAAGATGCACCTCTTTGCCCTGGCCTCTGGTCAAATGGGGATACACTGTTCCCTTCCCACTTTTAATATATATTGTCCTCTTTTTTGATGCTGGATTTTAAAGGTTGTTACCCGCCCTGAGACCTCCGGGTATAGGGCAGGATAGATATATAAAAATAAATAAAATGTTATGCAAGATCATCATACTAACTACAGTTGAGATGGCAGATTTTCATAAAAATCTGAGAAACTATCAGATTTTATTTTTTAAAAAATTGGAAGTATACTCCTTTGTTTAAAATATTGTACAAAAATATTCAAATGAGGCATGGTTTTTGCAAAAACAATTGCTAGAAATAAGCTAACCCTGCTGAAAAAAAATACCCCACCAAGGGCACATCCATGTATTTTCTCTCATAATTAACTTTCAGTACCTCCCACTATGCCCACCCCAAGTCAAGCTCCAAGAACAAGTTTATGTAACTGAGTCTGGCTTACAACATCTCTGCTTAGCATACCAAAGAGATCCCCTGTACCTGCTCTTGAGAGAGCGCTCTGATCTCGCTCCAGGTGAAGAGCGGCCCACCCTGCATGTCCCGGGCTGAGGCACATTCCAACATACAGTGCTGCTCTATTCCTGGGTACCTCATCAGCTCCTTCCCTTGGATGAAGTTCCCCGCCAAAGCAGATGCCCAGGCCACAAAGGAAACCCAGAAGGTGTTCCTCACTCAGGTATTTTGTGGCCCCTTCCGGAAGGGGTCAAGGCTGGCCGGAAAGGCATCTGCAGGACGATGAGGAGTTGGAAGGCGGCCTCTCAGACATCCAAGTCATCGTCTGGATCTTCCTCGTCAACGTCATCGGCAGTGTCTGGCTCATAATAGATCTTGCCCTGGCTGGTTGGCACTTGGAGCAAAGACGACTTCCTGCAATCAGAGAAGAACGGTTCCAGCCCCTGGGATACCCACTTCCAGGTGCAGCTGGTTCACCAGCTACGGCCCTTTCTGGACAGAGACGATCTGACCACAGTAATCCATGCTCTGGTAGTTTCCAGATTGGACTACTGTAATATATTCTCTGTGGGGCTGACCTTGAAGACAGTTTGGAACCAGCAGCTAGACTGAGAACTGTTACTGCTCGCCAGACACACACCACACTGGCCTTAAAAGAGCTGCACCGGCAGTCAATTCAGTACTGAACCAAATTCAAGGTTTTAACTTTGACCTCTAAAGCCCTTAAACGGAACACTTTCTCCCATATCAACCCACCCATGCCATCTGATTATACCACCATTTTCAGTAGCTAAAGGGGTGAACAGCAGGGTTAGGGCTTTCGCAGTGGTGGCCCCCAGAATATGAAATAGTCTCCCTTCTGAGGTGCACCAGGCACCATCACTATATACATTCAGAAAATTTATGAAGATATCCTTCTTTACCCTGGCCATCAGTTACTGGGTTTTCCCTCCTCCTTTCAGGCACTATTATTTTCAATGGTTTCTTTTTTAACGTTGCTACTTTTAACTCATCTTGAGACCTTCGGATACAGGGTTGGGGTTAGGGTCACTGTCAAATGCCCTTTAGGCAAGCTTGGGTTATACCCACCTCCCAGCCCAATCTACCCCCCAGAGTTGCTCCTCCCTCACCTAGAGGGACTTGTATCAGCCCCAAAGCACCATGACCTGGAGAAACGCAATCTCTATGCTTACTTTTCCTCGCTGAAATGGAAAGGCAGAGGCACCGATTCCTTTGCCTGGCGCTCAGCCTCCGAGAGGCGAAGGTTAAAGGTCAGATTGTCAGCTGGGTCAGCCTGAGGGGGAGAGAAAGCAACTGGCATCAAAGACAACGAAGGACAAAGGTCCCACTATTGCAACCGGCCCAAACTCAGGCAGGAAATCCTTTTCTGAATAATCCAACCACGGGAGGGAAGACCTGGAAATTTCGTTGCCGTATGCCTGGCTTTCCTGGAGGCGCTGAGCCAACGTGGCAGAAAGAATTCTCAACCCATCTCCTTCCCCTAAGCAATGGGGCCAGCTAGGAGCAGAGCAATAAACTGTCTTTGTTAGAGGAAACCGGCCCTTCCCTTTAAAAAGCCCCTCCCCCACAAGCAAAAAGCACCTAGCCTTGTGCTCTGGCACAGGAAGCCATACTTGTTTTCCCATCCAACCCTCCTGCTTCTCAACAGGGTAGGTAAAATCGTTAGGCAACAGGCTTCATTCACTCTACCCTACCCTCCTGAGCAACAGTGCCTTAACAGTGTTGGCCCCTCACACTCACAGCCATTTTCTCCCCTCTTCAGTTGCTGCATATGGCCCTTCTTGGTGCTTAGAAAACCTGACTTGCTCAAACCGCCCAGAAAAAGCCCTGGACCCATATACAAGTAGGGTTGCTCTGCGTAATAGGGAGGGACAGGTACCACAGGCGGAGCCTTGCTGTCTTCTGCCTTTTCCGCTCTGGTGTCGTGGTCCTGAGGAGGCGCACCGATGTGTTTCAAGGCAAAACCCACGTGGACTGAAAAGTATTCCTTCTAGAAGGACGCAGAAAGGGAAGAGATCAGAGCCACATGCTTGCACTGTCTTTTCTAAGGCTGTTTTTGCACCAGCAATGAAGACCCCATTTAGAACCCATTAGGAACACGACTGGTACAAATCAATCATGCACTGTCCGCACACAAGACCCCTTAAGGACCCCATTTATCCACATTAGCACAAGCAAAAATTGGATTTAATGGGGTCTTCGGGCCCTTAAATCCGGATTAACAGTAGACCCCTTTAATGGTGTTTTCAACGCGGTTTTCCACTGTGAAGACCGATCAGAGGATGCAAATTTGCATGGCTACTGGGGCAATGGGGTCCAGGGGTGGGCTTAGCGGCCACCATTTGCAGCAGGGCGGCTCCAGCTCTGGCCCACCACTCATTGCTACGTAGGGCTGCACATCCTCTGTAGCTGTCTACAAAGCTGAGCACAAGCTGCGTAGTTGCGATGAAGCGGTCTTTGGGGCTGTCTCCACCTATGTAGCCGCTACATGGTCAGCCCTTTGGGACAACAGGAACATCCAACAGGTATGCAATTCATGCCCACTGTTGACGGAAGTATGCTATGATTGGCATCCATTCTGGCCAATCATGCTGCGCCACCAATAGCCTTTCTGCTTTGGCCCAAACAGAGCCTCAGCATGGGTATTATGGTGGCCACATGATGGTCCTGTTTAGCACCCATTGCCATCGGGTGCTTGACGGCCCCTGTGGACACATGGGATCCTCGCTGAGATTCAGATCTTCAAAGACCAGGTTCAACAAGGACCAGATTTCAAAGACCCGGATCTTCTAAATCCAGATTAGTGGAGGTAAGTGCAAAAACAGCCTAAACCTGCAAACTGGGGAAATACCTTTGGGTTGCCTCACCTTTCGGAGCACTTTGTTCCTCTTTTTCCTGTGCGACATCACTGCGGCTTTCGGGGTGCCCTCGCCTGCAAAGATCGCCTCTGGGGCCGGCTCCAGCATCACCACGACACGGGCCAAGGCGTGCAAAGTTGCCAGCTGCCCAGGCTGATGCAGGTCTCCGTGCAAGAGGACCACAAGCCTGGTAATGCTCAGGCCTGAAAAAGAAGGGCTACGTTAGCAATGAGTTGGACACAAAAGGAAAAGAGGTAAGGAGACATCCTGTTCTTGAGGGGGTTGTATTACCCAGGAAGGAACAGTAACGTCATTCCAAAATACTCCTGCCCCAGGAACTATTGCTGGAAGCTCAGGTGGCAGCAATGGCCCGGAATGCCTCCTTCCAACTCAGACTTATTCTCCAGCCACAACCATCTTGGAACACGTTTGCTTTGGCCGACAGTCCGTGTTCTGAGAACTTCCAGTCTGGACTACTGTAATATACTTTATGTGGTGCTGCCCTTGAGGCAATTTGGAAGCTGACTAGAAAAGAATATAGCAAGGCTGCCGGTACCTCCTCCTTACAGACCTGCCTATCAGTTTAGATTGGAAGGAGACACCCTAACGGCAGTGTGGTCAACACCAACAGCTTAAAAACATAAGGGCATATGAGAACGCCCTCTCTGTGTCAGCCCCCAATTCCAGAACACCTTTACAGGTAAGATTCATTTAGCTCTGCCACTGTGTACATTCAGACAGGTGACAGCCTCTTGCTGCAAAAGTAGCTGTCGCTCACCTTTTCAACCCCTGCTAGCCATAATTTTAATAAGCTGAAATTTCACTGCATCATGGCAATACATCTGAGGAAAGAGGAACGAGGCCGTCAGGATTAAAGTGCTATTGGCGTCTCTCTTTGAGCAGGCCTTCTGCCTTGCAGAAACATGCCTCCCTTCACATCAGGCAGTTGATTCACCAGGCGTCTGTCAGCGGCAGCAGCTCACTCAGTTCTATGCCCTCTGTGCGTTCCTTGCCCCAAAAACATTTCATAGAATCGCAGAATCATAGAGTTGGAAGGGGACCTCCAGGGTCATCAAGTCCACCCCCCTACTTAATGCAGGATTTCCTAAACCATACCAGACAGATGTAGGCCCAGTCTCTGCTTGAAGACTTCCAGCGAAGGAGAGCTCATCACCTCCTGTGGCAACCTATTCCACTGACTGATCGCCTTCACTGTCAGGAAGTTTTTCCTAATATCTAATCTGTATTGACTCCCTTGAAGTTCCATCCTGTTGTTTCTAGTCCTCCCATCTTGTGCAAGTGAGAATAGGGAGGATCCCTCTGCACTGTGACGGCCCTTCAGAGACTTGAAGACCACAATCATGTCTCCTCTCAGTCTTTTCTTCTGCAGGCTGAACATTCCTAGATCCTTCAACTGTTCCCTGTAGGACATGCTTTCCCGACCACTCACCATTTTGGTAGCCCTCCTTTGCTCTAGGTTGTCAATGTCTTTCTTTTTTAAACTGAGGTGCCCAGAACTGGACACAGGACTCTAGATGAGGTCTGACCAAGATGGAGTAAAGAGGAATAATTACTTCTCTTAATCTAGACTCTATACTCCTCTTGACGTATCCTGGGATGGTGTTTGCCTTTTTTGCAGCTGCATCATATTGTTGACTCATGTTCAACAATGTGATGCAGCTGCAAAAAAGGCAAACACCATCCTAGGAGGACTAGAAACAACGGGCTGAGGGTCAAGGTCTATTCTGACCGAGCTGCTAACCTCCCACCACCATTATTCAACTTTCCTCCAAGGACCCTGAAGGCCTGGCTTTCCCATCACTTTAAGAAGCAGGAAAAAGAATTCCCACACACACACCAGCCCGCTTCAAAGGATGACCATACACAGTAACAGGCCTCTTTATGTCTCTTCCCTACTCGAAGCTTCAACCTCTAATCCTCACCCACAGCTTTTGCTTGCCGGGGCAGCTGTACAAGAATCTGGCAAAGGAGAGGAAGTGGTAAACGGAGCAGCAGCCAGCTTAGCGAGTCCAACACCACTGTGACCGGGCCTTGAGATGCCGAAGCCAAGCGTGGCACCAGTTCAGCTGTGGAGAATTCTGCCACAGTCAAAGTACCCTGCTGCCCAATCCAGCCAAGGGGGTCCTGGAAGCCATCATGGAACAGTATCCTGGAACAAAACAAGATCTGTTTACTGCACAGTAACAGACGAGGCCAACCCTAACCAGAACCAGAACCCTACTGTTTTTAATATACATTTGGTTTGTTTTAACATCCTGGATTTTAAATGTTGTTGTAGATATTACTGCTTTAATATATATTGTTTTGCTTTAATGTGTGGAGTTTTTAAGCATTGTTACCCACCCTGAGACCTCCGGATATAGGGCGGGATAGAAATACAAATAATAATAAATAAATGAAGGGTAAGGCTTTCCAAATTAAAAAATTTCCAACAGAGAGAAGGTGCTGAGCGAATGAAGACGTATCTCTGTGAACATCCAAATCCTCACAAATATTATAAGCTGAGGCTGAAGATACAAATATCTCCTGCAAGCAGAAACAAAAAGCCAGGAAGAGGACGCTGAAAGGGGTTGCCTCAGGTAAGCTATCAGCTGCCACGGTCATCATCTTTCTGCTTCCACATCACACAGGGCAACTGGATGTCCTACTAATATATAGTAGTTCTAAACAGCTTATTGCAGGACAGATATCTGCCCTAGGAGAGTTTGCCTCAGGCCCCACTGAGAACCTGAAACTATTCTGAGTGACCGATAAATGCCAGGCTCTATCACACTCACCGGGAAGTCACTTCGGGGCCAAATCCGGCCTTGAAATCTTCCTCTGGGACCTCAAAGCTGAGAACGTGAACAGATTCACCCCTAAACAAGGAGGCAAGATTACACTTTCAGGAGATGGGAAAAGATGCTGTTCGTAATCCCAAGAGGGCTGAAGGGGAGACTGAAGATGGGAGGAGAGAAGCTTAATTTCTAGGGGGAAAACATGGATTGATTTTTCACAGTTACTGTGCTGCTGGTCAGCCAAACTCCAGGAGTAACAAGAATGCTACAGGGAAGCATTATTTTTTCCATCATTACAAAAGGACTGAAAATTTTATTTCATTGAAGGAATTTATATCCTGCCCTTCACCAAATGGTCCCAGGGCAAGTTACAATAAGAATAAATGTTAAAAATATAACCCCCTCCCTCTCAGGACAGCACCTGGAGGAAGCTATTTAGAAGACAAAAGCCTAAGTACATCTTTCAGGCAGGGGGACAGGCAGGGTGTCTCTAGGGCCATTTGCTGGGATTTGAGAGCAGGAGGTGGTTTGCCCTCGTCTCTGCTTGAGATGCCCTTGGGCAATTGGTGGGCCACTGGGTGGAATGGGATGCTGGACTAGATGGGCTGTGGGCTGATCCAGCAGGGCTCCTCTTAGGTTCTTATGGACTAGATGGGCTGTGGCCTGATCCAGCAGGGCTCCTCTTAGGTTCCTATGGACTAGATGGGCTGTGGCCTGATCCAGCAGGGCTCCTCTTAGGTTCTTATGGACCAGATGGGCTATGGCCTGATCCAACAGGGCTCCTCTGAGGTTCCTATGGACTAGATGGGCTGTGGCCTGATCCAGCAGGGCTCCTCTTAGGTTCTTGTGGACCAGATGGGCTGTGGCCTGATGCAGCAGAGCTCCTCTTAGTTCTTATGTACACAGTGTACATTTGGAAGTGTATAATCCCAGGAGATGGTCTGAAGAAAGGACCTAGAGACTAGCATCTTGCAGAGGTTAAGCACAACTGGGCCTGGCCAGAGCCTGGGGAGGAAACCTCTTGTGAAGTATAATTTGAAGGCTAAGGTACAAATGCTCAATTCTACAATTTATTCCCCCATGCTGACCTCTTGGGGATTTCTGCACAGCCTTCTGGCTACCGTGGAAGGCAACTGAGGGAGGCATCTGGTCTTGCTTAGAAAAGGAAGGAACTGAGTTGCTGCTGGGCGGCCAGGGGTCAAGTGAGTTTCCCACTCACCTCTGTGCTGCAGCCGCCACAAAGCTCTTCAACAGGGTGCGGCCTTCACAGCCGGCCGAGTCTGTAAGGGAGGAATCCAAGAGAGAGGTAGGAAGGGAGCACAACTCACAGGGAGACATCCTCCACAGTCTTTTAATCCCCTCAAACTCTTTCCTCTATGGCTCCTTGCTAACCGAAACCTGCCCCTTTGCTCCCCAAGCCAAGCCTTCTCTCCAATGCAAGCAGCCCCCAGAAAGCATCACACCCGAGGCCCACCTGGGCTCTGAGTAACCCTCCTCTTGCCCGGCTGTACTCTCTCTTCTCTCACCTGCATCACGTACCTGGCAGTCTTCTGTTACTACCAGTCCCATGATCCTTTGCTAAACAAGCCACTGGTTAAGGATCATGGGGGTTGTAGTAGTTCACAACCCTCACACTTCTGACCTTCCCCACTGTCTAGTTCCCTTCTCTGTTTGTTGCTTCTTGCACCCACTGCACCCCAGAGAATCCCCTCCCAAAACCACCTGCTCATTTGAAGCAGCCAGAGAACAAACTGAGCCAAGAGGGATAAGGAAAGTGGGGTGCAGTGGCCAAACCCTCTCTTTTTCCCACAATAAGTCTGTCTGTCTATTATCTACATTTCCATCTCACTCTCACCCGAAGGTCTCAGGGTGGGTAACTACATATATGTATGTATCAAAACAATAGCAGTGACTGAAAGTGGGAAGAGACAGGAGGGCCTTTTCTGCTGTGGCCCCTAGACTCTGGAACATCCTCCCTCTTGAGATTCACCAGGCGCATACATTATATAGTTTTCGGCGCCTGGAGAAAACATTTCTTTTTACCCAGGCTTTTACTGTTTAGCTCCCTCAGGGTGCTGTCCTGTTAGGGAGGGAGGGAGGGTGGATGTTATATTTTTAACTATGCTTTTACTATTCGATATGTTTTAATTTAATTTTAAGCCGCCCTGGGACTATTCGGTGAAGGGTGGGATATAACAAAATTTCTAAATAAATAAATAAATAAATTTCCATTTAACCAAAGGCCAGGGGGAAGAGGTGCCTCTTCACTGCCTTCCTAAACACGTACAGTGAAGGTGCCTACCTGACGCACCTCAAGGGGGAAGCTATTCCACAGCCTAGGGGCCACCACTGAGAAGGCCCTCTCCGGGGTGCCCACCTATTTTGTAACTGAAAGTGGTGGTACAACCAGGAGGCCCTCCCCTCCAGATCTTAAGTTCCTTTTCTCTCGCCCACCTGCAGACCAGACCCCCCTCGCCGCTCCCCTCACCTTGGATCAATATGAGACCCGCAGCTTCTCCACCCACAATCTCCCCAAGCATGCTGCTGCTGCCGCTGCCGCTGCCGCCACCACCCCTCCTGTCTGCGGGTCTCGCTCAAACCGCGCAGACCAATGACGTCACCGTACGGCGGATGAAGAAGCTTCGAGTTTTGGAGCCCCTTGTACGGCAAGCTATGGCTGGGTGTCGCCATGTCAGGAGGAGAACAATCCCATATCAGCGAAAAGAAGATAGGCTTGATCCTGTGGCTGTGAAAAGAAGAAAAGTCACTCTTCTACGTGTCTGAAGGGAAAGAAGTGGAAAGGGGGGGGGGGCAGTTTTTGGACTACAACTCCCATGATCCATAGCAAAAGCGGCCAGAGGCAAAGGAGCTTAAAACTAAGGATCATGGACATTGTAGTCCGAAAAGACAAAACTCTTGCATCCTAACATTAACACAGTTTTGTGTGTGTTCAGCTTCTGGAAACTGTAGGGACCAAGAAGGAGCGGAAGGTTCTACTACTATCAACAATTCTTTGTGTAAAATAAGAAAATCTCAACGGAGTTTTCATAATAAAATGAAAACCCTCCAAATGAACCCTTTCAGCATGAAACTACAATGAATTTTAAAACATGCTGAATGGAAAAATTGGGGGGATTCCGCTGTTCACATAGGGAAGGTAGAAAAGATATAGGCCTTCAACCATTGCTTACTGATGCTATTGCAAGAACCTTACGAATGTTAGAAGGAAATGTGTAAAAAAAAAAAGCAAAAAAAAAGTAAAAAAAGCAATTGAAAAGTGGCTTAGAGGTAGTAGAGATGCAGCAGCCCTGCTCTGCTCATTTTCCAGGATTTTTTCTTACATTTGGCAGTCTAGGGTATGAAAAGAGACTGAAAACACGGTTGAATTGTCTTGCAGTTACCATAATAATGATCTCCAATACAGAACTCCAAAACCATAAGTGATTAAGGGTAAAGGATGTAAATTTGAAGACTCTGATGCATTAACCTAGGGAATCAGGAGACCTTAATGCTCCTGGTGTGCTCCTGTGGTATCCAACACAATGTCCTACTACCTTTTTCCCTTGGGGAATGGACAATAAAACCTAAAACAAAGGAAGCTCACAAAGGCTCCTGGCATTGGAAAAAGGCAGTTTGTAAATGCTTGCCTTCATGAAGCTACTGAATTGTAAAAATCACATTGGGTCTCAGATTTAAGCAGCATGAAGAAGCATTTTCTCTCTCTCTCTTGAGAAAGCCAGCTGAGATGGCCCTGAGACCCTGTCAGAGTGGGTTACATTAGAGTAAGTGAGTTGCAATGCAATCTTCACATTTTTTTCCACACACCCTGCCTGCTGCTATGTTCAGTGGGCGCTTGTCCAGGTAGACGCACACAGGGATGGCAGCATAGAAAGAGGGAATTTTCCTTGTTCGTGGTCTAATTCTTCATCATCATTAGTTTATGTTAATGCTGTGCGAAAGAAACCACCCAACATCTGTATTCCTCTCCAAAATGCACGTTGGAGGAGCTGCTCGATGCCACAGATAATGGAGTCGCTGTTGCTCATTTCTGGTCAAAAATTATTGAATGTTATCTTCATTTCTCCTTTTATCAGTACTATTTTATCCAATTTTTAGTGTTTTATTGATCTGAATGTTGTTTTTAAACCCATTTATACACTAGGTTTGTTCCTTTCACGGCTTGTTTGACTGAATGCAGTGCTTTTGACACGAAATAAATAAATCACCGTTAGTTTAGAAAAAGCACCTTGAAAATACGGTTTGTGTATTGTCCACCAACTGGCAAATGATTCCTCCAGCCTCAGGTTCATTTTATTGTCACAACCACTCTCTGAGGGAGGCGGATACAGTTGTCGTTTCTTGAATTGGTTTTTTCCCCAATCAGTATTACGGGCTTCGTTTACTTTCTTTTCAAAATAATTTTTCTTTGCATAATCCTGAGACCTTGTGTAACGCGTCGTTCCCTGCCTTTTTGGGCCTTCCTTCAGATCTTTCGGACTGCAGCTCCCATCAGCCCCAACGCTGGCGCGGCCTTGTTAGGGCCGACGGGAATCGCAGTCTTCGCGCTCCATCCTGGGGCTTTAGTCGCGCTCCCTTGGCAACCCCGTCCGGCCGGCCTCCGTCGTGCCGTAAAGTGCCCCGTCAGTCAGGCCAGCCCCCCCCCATCCCCGCGCGCGCAAGGCCTGCCGTCAAGCGGCGGCGCGCGCACGCCCTCCTGCCGTCAAGCAGCGCGGCCGAGGCGGCATGCCCCTCTGCCGTAAAGCGCGGCCGTCCGTCGCGCGCGGTTGTGCGCCCTGGGGCCGCCGCGGCGGGGAGGGATGTTGGGCGGCGGCGGCGGCGGCGGCGGCGGGAGTGGGGGGATGGGCCAGCCTCCCCCTCCCCCTCCCCCGCCAGGCTCCGGCGGCGACACCGGGCCCGGCTCGGCGCTGCCGCTGCTGCACCCGCGGACGGGGCGCCTGGTGACGGTGTCGCGGGGGGGACGGAGCGCGGCGCGGTCGCAGCCCGGGCAGGAGTTCAACCACGGGCTGGTGCTGAGCCGGGAGCCGCTCGCGCCGGGCGCCCTCTTCACCGTCCGCATCGACAGGAAGGTGAGGAGGGGCGAGGGGGAGGGGGAGGGGGAGGGGGAGGGAGCGTGGCGGGGGGGCAGCGAGGGGGAGGGGGACATGAGGGCGGCCAGAAGGGAGGCAGGGAGGGGGACTTCGGGGGGACAGAGAGGGGGGCTGGGGGCAGCATCACCTGGGAGGGGGGAGGGAGGAGGCTGCTGGCCCAGGGGGCAGTGGTGGAGTAGCGAGTTGACAGCGGGGGGTGGGGGGATGTCAGCGGGGTAAATGTGGGGTGCCTGAGGGGGAGGGGGACATGAGGGTGGCCAGAAGGGGGGAGGGGAGGGGGGACATTGGGTTATAGAGAGAGGGGGGCTGGAAGTCGGGCTGTCAGGTGGGAGCCGTAGGCTGAGGGGAAGGGGGGAGAGGGAGTTCAAGAGGAGGGTAGTGGGAGGTGCTGCCCTGGAGGGATTCTGTGTGGGGGGGGGGGAGGCGCAGGTCTCGGGAGGTCAGGGGGTCACCTGGGCAGGGGGAGGAGCAAGGAGGTGGTGAGAATGGAAGGGGGATGGTTGGCAGTGAGGGGGACCAAGAAGGCAACCTGGGGGGCTGCGATCGAAGCCTTGCTGGACAGCATCCTTTCAGGTGGGGAGGAAGCAGCCCTGAAGGGTTTTGGGTGCACAGAGGAGCGGCTGCAGAGATGCCAGGACTCTCTAGTGGGGCACAAGGTGTTGCGGGGGGGGGGGGCGGGGGGGCGGGGCGGGGGAGGGTTGGTGGAAGTGACCTGAGCTCTGGTCAGCTTTTACGGGTGTCTCGCCCGCGCTTCCTTTTCATGACATTGCCATCGCCGCTGTGCTGTGCTTCGTGTTGCAGTGACCCTGCAAGGTAGGGTGGGCTGAGGGAGGAGCTGGTTGTGGTCCAGAGAAGTGAGTCCTTGGGCAGGATCCAGACCTCCCTCTTAGGCATGTTGAAGATAGGCAGGGGGAGGCCTGGAGGGGGGAGGCCGGGCTGCTGGGTGGATCTCTGAAGCGTACCTGGCCAAGAAGATTTTGGGGAAGTGAATTGCAGGCATCAGTAAGGGAAAGATATATGGAGCGAGAGGATCGTGGGAGGAGAAGGGCCATGCCACTTCTCCAGCGGCCTCTTTGGTGGGCAAGGGCAGCACACTGGGACTCCTGCTTTTATTCCGCTTCCCGGGCATAGGTTCTGATGGAGAGGCAAGGGGGGCACCATCTATCCAAGCCGCTTTCTCTTTAACTTGGGAGTTCACCTATCCAAACTGTGCCGATCCGGGTCAAAACTGGACTAACTGGCTTGGCACGGTTTGGTTAGCGGAACCATCTGGACCCCTGCAGCACAGATGGCAGACGGGGACACCGTGAGGACAGGTCATCCCGGGCCTTCCCTTGTCTTCTCTGGGCGGTTATGTCCCTTTGGGACATAATAATATATAATAATCTTTATTTCCAGTGCTCATTTCACCTTATCGAGTTGTCCCCTGTGTGACTCTGTGGTTTGGTTTTTTTACATTGTTGTCACCGTCTGGTGGGGAAAAATGCAAGAATTTTGCTTGCAGTCCCCTCCACGAATGCACACGCATCAGCACCATTGCCCTGACAGCACTGACTCTCTGCGCAGTGGTGTTTATGGTTGTCTGAGGTGGCGGCGCGCTTGCGCACCACCACAGATAACACCGGAGCAGCGGAAGAAGGGCGAATGCTTCTGCCCTGGATGCTTGAGGTAAATCTCTGGTTAACGTTGATTAAGGTGTGGAGCCTGATTTCGTGCTCCACACCTAATCAACTATTAGTGCACTTCTGATGAGGGCAGGCACGCTTGGAGTCTGTAACAGCCTCCTCCACGCATATATGCTCTTCACTAGAGGTTCACTAATCATGTACTAGAGGTTGTAGTGTGGCTAGGGCTTCAGTCTACCAATTCAAGTCAACAACACCCCACTGGCCAAGTAGCAGTATGCTGAGAGTGAAGGTGGATCCCGTTTTACACCCTCTGTGAAGGAACAAAACCATGTTGAATATAAGAACCTAAGAGGAGCCTTGCTGGATCAGGCCACAGCCCATCTAGTCCATAAGAACCTCAGAGGAGCCCTGCTGGATCAGGCCACAGCCCATCTAGTCAATAAGAACCTCAGAGGAGCCCTGCTGGATCAGACCATAGCCCATCTGGTCCAGCATCCTATCCCACACAGTGGCCCAACGATTGCTTCTGGGCATCTCCTGCTCTTGCTTGTCTCTCCAACCCAGAGGCAGTACCTAGGAATCCATTCTAGTAGCCATTGATACATGTGTCCTCCATGAATTAAGAGAAACCCTGCTGGATCAGGCCACAGCCCATCTAGTCCAGCATCCTATCTCATACATGGCCCACCAATTGCTTCTCAGCATCTGAAGCAGTAGATGAGGGCAAAACTTTCTCCTGCTCTCAAATCCCTGCAATGGCCTTGAGAGGTATCATCCTGCCTGTCCCCCCTAGCCTGAAAGATGTACTTAGGCATACATTCTAGTGGCCACTGATCCACCTGTCCTCCATGAATTCATCTAACCCTTCCTTAAAGACATCTAGGCTGGTTGCTGTGACCACGTCTTCTGGCAGCTGTCAGTCCTGGCAACTACATTATCAGTGAATCCAAGGGACTTGTCAGGCAAGCAAAAACCTCACAGCCCAACAAATACTGAACTTCTTCATCTAGCATGGAAGATTATTAATTTCCCGCGGCATTACCGTTTCTCCTTTCTGATTTCATTATGCAGCTCCCAGAAGGTCCCAGGGCCTAACTCAGAGCTGCTGAACTGTGACCCTTTGGATGTTCCCATATGGCAACTGTGGCATGAGGGGTATTAGAGTTAAGGAGAATTAGGAAGGCCACAGTTGGATGGCTTAAGCAGAAGCAGAGATGCCTAGCCCTAGCTTGGTGTGTCTTGACCGTACTCTGGACACTTTCAGGGGGAAAGGGGGTGCATAGACTAAAACAAGTGACTCTGGCCAAAGGCAGTATCCCACCTAGCGAACACTGAGATGGGCGGCTCAGCTGTGGCCCTCTGGACCTTCTTGTACAAAAACTACCATCCCACTCCCACCGCCCTACTCCCAGCATTCCATGGTGCAGGCACAGAATGCTGGGGACATCTGGAAGGGCAGACTTGGGGATCCCTGCTATAAGGTGTCTCAAGGGTCATTTCTGTAAAGTGTCTCAAGGACCGTATCTAGGGCTAAACTATTTCTTATGACTTTTCACAAGTACCTCTGCCCTGGTGAAATAGCTTATGTCAAATATGCACATATAAGAAAAGGTGGATAGAGAAAATTTCTTTTCTCCATCACACAGCACTAGAACCAGGGGGCACCTATGAAGCTGATTGGCAGGAGAGTCGGATCAGGCAAGGGGAAGGATTTCTTCCCGCAAAGGGTCATCAGTTTATGGAACTGGCTGCCTGAAGAGGTGGTGACAGCAACCAACCTATATAGCTTTAAGGAAGGACAAGTTTATGGATGACAAATGTGTCAATGGCTACTAGAATGGATGCCTAAGTACATCTTTCAAGCTGGGAGGACAAGCAGGAGGCCTCCAAGGCCATTTGCTGGGATTTGAGAGCAGGAGAGGGTTTGCCCTTGTCTCGCTTGAGGTGCCCATGGGCAATTGGTGGGATGCTGTGTGGGACAGGATGCTGGACTAGATGGGCTGTGGCCTGATCCAGCAGGGCTCCTCTTAGGTTCTTCCTTATTTTCCATGCAACAAAATGATGAAAATAGCTTTTATGTAAAATGCCAGGGAAAAGAGAGGGGCTTGTGAGTTGGGGGAAAGGATTAGATGTTATGCCATGATCTTACTTACTGAAAAGATGGCTTTTCAGTGCCATCTGATGGCCTAGCATTAGACAATGGGCTCTCAGACTTAGCTTCCCTTTGGCATCCAGTGTGGCCCTTAGTGGTGTAAACAGTCATTTCCTTAGCATAATGTTCATCTAGGCACTGTTTCATCCAGTATTGTGGGCACTGGTTCTAATAAGAACATAAGAGGAGCCCTGCTGGATCAGAACACAGCCCATCCAGTTCAACATCCTGTCCCATACAGTGGCCTACTAATTGACCGTGGGCATCTCAAGCAGAGACAAGGGCAAACCTTCTCTTGCTCGCAGATCCCAGCAAATGGCCTTAAAGGCGTCCTGCTTGTCTGCAGAGCCTGAAAGATCTTCTTAGGCATCCATTCTAGTAGCCATTGATACATCTGTTGTCCATAAATTTGTCTAACACTTCCTTAAAGCCATCTAGGTTGGTAGCTGTTATCATCTCTTCTGGCAGACCCATAGACTGATGGCCCTCTGGGTGAAGAAATACTTCCCCTTGTCGGATCTGACTCTCCTAGCCATCAGCTTCACAGGTGTCCCGTGGTCCTAGTGTTGTGTGATAAAGAAAATAAATGTTCTTTATCCACCTTTTCTATACTGTGCATGATTTTATATACTTCAATCAGGTCCCCTCTTAAAAACGCCATCTTTCCAGACTGAAGAGGCCTAGACGCTGCAGTCTGATTTTGTAAGGGAGGTATAATCATTTCCTTACTTACATACCTTTGTTGTATTGTCACTTTCAGCTTTTACATGCAAAGTTCTCTAGAATTGCACATACAGATAAATGGCAGCAAGGTTAAAAATTGAATTTTTGGGAAGTTTTTAAAGTATATTTCCTTCAAAGCTGTTTCACCAAGAAGGTTTTTAAGGGATTTGGGTGAAGGGTTTAATGGTGTGACACCCAGATCCCATACATCCTGAGAATTAGGAAAACGATAATAAATACTTTGGGAAGGAAATACCTATAGCTCAGCGGCAGAAGGCTTACAATGAACACAAAGCCCTTAGGTTCAATCCAAGCATTTACATGGAGGTCTGGGGAAAAGTCGTGGTCAAGTTGAACTACCGAGTTTTTCTGTACACTGTTCCCTTGTTAGCTGCCCACTTACTGTCCAGTTTTCATTTGCAAGGTCTGTTTTTATTATTGCTCCATTTTGTTGTGCAAGCCAGAATTTTGAATGATAAGGTCTGCAATTTGGTAAAAAATGTGGCCTTCCCCATTTTACTGGGTTTCAGATACCATGCAATATTGCAACTAAGGATTTTGGTTTGGATAATAAAATGGAATGTTAATTTAATATTTAATTAAAACTATTTTAGGTGTAATGTATTTTTGTTTTATTGTCTTGCACATCCTTTTCCTTCCAGTATTAGGTATTTAGGGTGATTTTTGGCCGAATTTGGAAAGAGCCTGGAACAAATTAGATCTTTTTGCATTCATATTAATAGAATTAACTGTTTTAATCATCAGTATTTTTACTGTAAGGTCTGTTCTCAGGAAGCAAATAGGTACAAATGCCTGGGAATTGTTGCAGATGGTTCTGTCCTAGGTTTCATTTTGATGCAAAGTGTTTGTTTGTTTTTAACAAATGTTTGTGTAAAGAGGGGTCCAGACTATGGATGTGCACAGATACTTGTAACACTTGTTATTTATCCAAATTCAGACATTTGTACATGAATTGAATATTGCAACATTAGTACATCCATTAAACTGGGGAGGTGGGAAAGTGGATCCAGATTGCATTTGGTATGGATCGAGAGTGGATTCAAAGTGGATTCAGATCAGAATGTATATGACACTTTCAGGCCGTGGATATATTATGGGTACATATCAGGTATCGGATACTGCGTTCGTCCATATCAGATACGTATTTGATCGTATTGGATATTCATATGAATTCGTATCAAATAGAATCCTGCCACATTCGAAGGGGATCTATTTGAACAAATATAGATTTTCTTGGGGCTTATTTGCTTCTCCCCAGGACTAAACTTTCACTGTAAAACTAGCTTCTTTTGCTGTGCTCAATTGCTGCCTGCTTCCTTCTCTCCTTCCCCTGCAGGTTAATTCCTGGAGCGGTTCTATTGAAATCGGGGTTACGGCCCTCGACCCAGACCACCTTGACTTCCCCAGCAGTGCCACGGGCCTCAAGGGGGGGTCCTGGATCATTTCCGGGTGCTCCGTGCTGAAGGATGGGCGCTCCATCTTGGAGGAATACGGGCAAGACCTGGACCAGCTGGGCGAGGGCGACCGCGTGGGCATCCAGCGCACGGCCAACGGGGAGCTACGACTCTGGGTCAACGGGCAGGACTGTGGCGTCGCTGCCACCGGCATCCCACTCCGTGTTTGGGCCGTGGTGGACCTGTATGGGAAATGTACCCAGATCACAGTGGTGCCAAGTCACTTGGAGGAAGTGGAGGAAGGAGCAGTCCAGGATGAAGGTACATGGGAGTGCTAAAGGGGGAAGGCACTTGAAACGGTCCTCTGACTCTGTGTGTGTGTGTGTGTGAGAGAGAGAGAGAGAGAGAGAGAGAGAGGGGCTTCCTCTTCCATGCCTAGTAAGGGTCTCCTGCAGTGCTGCAGTAACACGTAAGAACATAAGAAACAGCCCCCTGGATTGAGCCCATGACTCATCTGGTCCAGCAGTCTCTTCTCGCAGTTTCTAACCAGGGGTGTTTTTGTGCTTCTGCTGGACATGAAAGGAGCGTGATTGACCAATGTTGACTAGTGCTCACACAGAGTGCTTGTCAACACTAACTGTTCTCCCGCTACAGTCTAACACTTACCTTGATTCGATTGCGGAGCCGGTCCTCCTCTGGACACCACCGTTTTGGCTATGGCTCCCTCTGCAACTGCGCATCAGTCAGCGCTTGTTGACATGACGACACTGGAACTCTGCACATGTGCAGTCATGTCTGTGGTGGTCCCAGGTGCCAGTGCGCTTGCGCGGCACCTCAGACAACCCTGGAGCACCAGAAGAGGCGTGGGTGGTTGTGCCGCTGGACCCTTGAGGTAAGGTGTTGGCAAACGGTGGTTAACGTGTGGAGCACACCTAATGTGGTGCTCCACACCTAATCAACCATTAGTGAACTTCTGGTGAGGGCGGGCACACCTGGAAGCTGACTCTGTGGCATGAGACAAGTCCTGGCAAAACAGTGGTTCTCAAACTGTGGCTCTCCAGATGTTCAACAACAACAGCAACTCCCAGCATCCCACTCTGCTGGCTCGCAAGCAGAATGCTGGGATTTGTTGGAGAACATCTGGAGGTCCACACTTTGAGACCGCTGTGGTCAAAGGTTCTCTGTAGGATTCTCGGAAGGGCTTTGGTGGGACTTCCCTTAAGCGGGTGGAGAAACGGGCTGGTTTTGATCTGCCTTCCTTGGAAGCATATGGGCTTCAGTCACCTTGACGTGGCTGCTCTGCCATGTCCTCCTTCTGTTTCCATTAGCTCTTGGCTTGTGGCGGGTAGACAACATTAAGATGTGCGTGAACTTTTTCTTATGGAAACACGGGGGCTGGTTGTGTCCTGTGGTGGCCCAGAAGGAGGAGCACCCTGGTCTGTGTGTCACATTAGTATCTCAGCATCCCCAAGTTTAGATCCCCACACTATCATGGAAGCGTGCCGGGAGGCTCGGCCAGTTGGCGTCTGTCAGTCCCATCTCCCTTGCAGAGACCTTCAGAGGAGAGAAATGAAGAACAGAGAATAATGGGCTACTTTGAGCAATTTTCAAAGGAAAGGCAGGATATAGATGCACCCAACTGCCAAAATGGTTCGTGGTCTGGAAACCGTGTCCTTCGAGGAAAGGCTGGAGGATCTAGGAATGTTCAGCCTGCAGAAGAGAAGGCTGAAAGGAGACATGATGGTGGTCTTCAAGTCTCTGAAGGGCCGTCACAGTGCAGAGGGATCGTCCCTTTTCTCCCTTGCACAAGATTGGAGGACTAGAAACAACGGGATGAAACTTCAATGGAATCAATATAGATTAGATCAGGGATGTCAAACATATGGCCCGTGGGCCGGATGCGCCCCGCGGGCTGTATGAATTCGGCCCGCGGCCGCCTGCGGCCGCCGCCCACCACACGCGGGATGTTTTAATCCGGGCCGACGCTGCCCACCGCGCACGGGGTGTTTTAATACGGCCCGCCGCCTCCGCCGTCCTCCTTGGGCGCGAAGGAGGCGAGGCGAGGCGAGGTGAGCGAGCGCGCGGCGGGACCCAGTGCGCGGGCGCCGCCATGGACAGCCAGCCCCTCCTGTGCCCTAGCCACACCCTGGCCATGCCCCGGCCATGCCCCCAGCCCCTCCTCTGTTCCCTAGCCACGCCCCCGGTCACGCCCCCTGGCCCTCACAGTACTTTTTTTTTTTAATCCGGCCCTCGGCACAATTGAGTTTGACACCTCTGGATTAGATATTAGAAAAAACTTCCTGACAGTGAGGGCGACCAGTCAGTGGAACAGGTTGCCACAGGACGCAGTGGGTTCTCCTTCGCTGGAGGTTTTCAAGCAGAGGCTGGACCTACATCTGTCTGGGATGGGTTAGGGAATCCTGCATTGGGCAGGGAGTTGGACTACATGATCTCTTCCAGCTCTATCATTTTATGTTTCTATGAAATTGTTTTGTTTGCCGTGAGTAGAAGGAAGTTCTGCAGCTGCTATGGGTGAGAACACTCACTCCTTCCATCTTCTCCTTCCTTCCTTTATAGCCTTGGATCTGCCTTGCAACCAGAATCGGCCAGATAAGTTCCCCAACAGCCTGGAGTCAGAGAACGGTGAGCGTTTTCCCCTTGTGTGTGTAGAAAAGGAATGGCGTGGACTGAGAAGTAGGCCTTGCTTTGGCATTCCAGGACGGCCCCCCTATGCGGAATTACTTTTCATTTAGCTGCTGGGGGTGCCTCTTCTCTGAGGGCCCTCCCTGTGGCCCTCCCACATGAGGCATTTTCGCACTTCCCTTCCCGTGAGCTGGACAGGAAAGGAGCGCGATGACCCAACGTTTTCACTAGCAATGGGACTTGTGAGTGCTAGGTAACAATGGCTCAAGCCCCGCCCGATCGGTCACTAACCTGGGGCCAGTCACGGGGCCAGTCCTCTTCTGGGTGCTGCCGTTTTGGCTGTGGTGACTCCACGATTGTATGTGCATCAGCACTGTCAGCTTGACGATGCTGTGCGCTTGCACAGTCGCGTCTATAGGCATCTGAGGTGACAGTGCGCTTGCGTGGCACCTCAAATAACCGCAGAACACCGGAAGAAGAACAGATGGTCACTGCCTGGATGCTTAAGGTAGGCTTTGGTAAACGTGCTCCACGCCTAATCAACAATTAGTGAACTTCTGGTGAGGCAGGGCACACTCGGAGGCTGTAATAGCCTACTCACTTCATCAGAAGTACACTAATCGTGCACTTCTGGCCATAGTGCGATTAGGCCTACGTATCAAGACAGAAGATTGGTTCCTCAGTGGCCATCATAAACTGTCCCAGCAGCCCTTGCTTTTAGCAGGCGCTCTCCCAGTGTCATGAGAGTGGTATTGGCTTTTGAGTGTGTTTGCCTTCCTCCCCTGGCCCTCAGGGTTCTCCACCATGGAGCTGTCGGAGGTCGTGAGCAACGCCATCTTGTCGGCGTACAACGGGAGCCTGCTCAACGTCAGCTTAGGCAGCCCGCCCTCAGACTCCGCCTCCTGCGGAGCCCCGCCCATGACCTCCAACGACGCGCTCCTCTTCCACGAAAAGTGCGGGACCCTCATCAAGCTCAGCAACAACAACAAGACTGCGGAGCGGCGCCGGCCGCTGGACGAGTTCAACAACGGGGTGGTCATGACCAACCGCCCGCTGCGTGACAATGAGATGTTTGAGGTGAGGAGGAAGAGAAGAGGGGAGGGGAGGGAGGGGGCAGTCGTTCCAAGAGTCTGGCCACAAGAGTTATGTCTTCTTTGTGGTGGCCCCCAGGTTATGGAGTCCTTTCCTGCTGAGGCTAGTCTGATGGCAGCTGGTGGTGGGTGACAGGAATATTTTTATTCTCTCAAGGCTTGTCTGTGGTGCGTGATACTGGCAGAGCTGTAGCTATTTATCACAGATTCTGCGTCGTGCAGGAATTGACCGACAGCCATTGTTGGCTAGGGATGCAGACGGTCAGGTTCTTTCTGTGTAGGATCATTTGTCTTTTCCAGTTGCTTTTCCTGAAATTATTTTATAGGCCTTTTTTTTAGGTCTCTGCAGGGCTCAGTAGTAATAAAAATATAACAGAACTGTTAGATGGTTAAGTGGAATAAGAGGAGTTATTCATACCTCATCAGTGTGTGTGTGGGGACCCTTCCGCCTTCGGCCTGATGGACGATAAATCCAGAACAACACTTTGGATGTGCCAAACCCAAAACCATCTGGGCCTTTGTGATCCTTCCTGGACTCCCATCAGCCTCAGGCAGCACAGCCAGTAATTAAAGATTATGGGAATGTTAGTTGAGTCCGAGAGGGATCCTGTAAACGGTGGGGTCGCTGTGCCTTCTCTGCCTTCAGAGGTGGCGCCAGTGTCTACCTGATGCAGCGTCATCTCTGTGTTGGCCCCCCTGCCTGTGGAGGCTTCCTCTCCATCCAGGTTTTTAGGGAACTGAGTAGAGCAGGTTCCAGTCTTTCCAGGGCCCTGGCTGTGTCTTCTTCTGTGAATCGGCTGCGCTTTTGTATCAACTTTTGCAACCTGCTTGCCTGTGGTCCTGCCTTTCTGAAGCAATGCCAGGGTTTTTTTTGCCCTGGCAAGGAGTATCTTGCCTCAGGTTCCTTAGTTCGTTCCTTAATTCCTCCTTCCTTCCTTCCTTCTCTCCAGATGTTCATGTACCAGAACTTAATAACTTATTTTCTGCTGAAGGAAAATAACCCACTTATTTCAGGACGTCTTATTAACGAGCCTAACAGCAGGGGTGTGCACAAATACAATTTTCAGGATTTAATTCAAATCGAAGACCAGAAAATTCAATTCGATTTGAATTTAACCAGATTCAATTTGAATTAAGCAAATTCAAAACTATTTTTTTTTTCAAATTTTTGATTCGAATTTGCACTTACAAATGTCGGCAACATTCGTACGCGCACGTAAACATCATTATGCATCCTGTACACTTCCATAGGCATCACTTTTGCAACCTATTTTTGTCTGGTATGAATGCAGGAAGGATGCGTATCTGCAAGTTCGTAGCATGTACGAACCCGTACACATGTGAATGTCCAGATAATTCAAACAAATAGATGCAAATTTTGAAATTTGTTTAAATCTTGACATTCAAATTTATGGACATTCGATTCAAATTCAGATGTCGAAATTCGGGCAGATTCGGTTGAATTTCGAATACCTTTGAATATTCATGCCCACCCCTTCTTGACTCTGGCATGTAATGGGTACTTCAGTAAGTCACATTCAGAGCATTTCCTTGCCGGTGGCTAAGAAAGCTGGGCTGGGCCTTGGTTCTCTGGGTCGCTGGCTTCCAGGTGCAGTTAATTTTAAAACTGTGGTCATTACTGAAGCAGGCGGACATACCCCAAAGAGTTTGTTGAAATCTTGGAGCTTTGCCCTCAGGCAACAGGGATATAATTTCATCATTTTGCTGGCAACATTACAAAAGCTTTTTTTTTAGAAATCTGAATTAATCTGGCAGAATAGTGAGATAACTGGGAACACCCCTTTTTTGCAGTGTTAGTGGAATGCTCTCCCTTTGCTGCTGATCTGAAGGATTTTTGAATGCTTAGGAATAAAAGTTTGTCCCGCTAACAGAATCATTATTTGCCTGCTATGTGTCTATGAAGAAAAATGCCAGGCACCTGTTCTTTCTTCCTCCAGATCCGGATAGACAAATTAGTGGATAAGTGGTCAGGATCTATCGAAATCGGGGTTACCACGCACAACCCAAACAACTTGGAATACCCAGCAACCATGACAAATCTGCGCTCAGGTGACCTTCCCTGCTCATCTCAGGTCGGGGTCCTGGAGGGAGGGTGGCAAGGTGCCAGCTGCTTCCAAGCGGCATCTTTGCAAGTGGAGAGAAGTGCCAAGCACCAGAACTGGCCGTGCGATGGTCTCTTTGGTGCCTGGTTCCTTGGCAGTTGGCCAACATGTCCTGTTCCTGTCACCACCTCCAGGAACCATTATGATGAGCGGCTGCGGCATCCTAACCAACGGCAAAGGGACGCGCAGGGAGTACTGCGAGTTTAGCCTGGATGAGCTGCAGGTGAGAGGAAGTCTTCTGTCAGAGCTGACTCTCTGACCCAAGGGAACGACAGCTTCCGCCATTTCACTCCCAGCATTCAGTGCCAGCTGGAAGAGGAATGCTGGGAGTTATAGCTCAGGGCTGCCGTTGAGACACCTGTCCCAGCTGCTATGCATGCACTACTTTTTCCCGATCCCTCCCAAATATCCTTCTGTCCTGATTCTACAGGAAGGAGACCATATCGGCTTGACCCGGAAATCCAACAACGCCCTTCACTTTTATATCAATGGTATTGATCAAGGTCAGTGCGCTCATAAGATCTAGAATCTTTTGGGTTACTAGAATCATGCGTTAGTGTTCTCAGGATTAAGTCTGCGAAAAGGTCATGCGAGGGTTCTAAAGAAAGTGGTAGCGAGGAGAACCATGGAATATCGTATTCATTCATTCATGCTCCTTAGACCAAGAGTGTTACAAGAAGGAACACAAACAGGTGAACTGTAGCAAAGAGCTTTGAGGAGGTAAGGTTCAGAGTCAGACACGGGAGAACTTATAAGAAAATCCAGAGAAGTTCTCGTAGCTATTTCTAGCAAACTTGAAAGGGAAACCTAAGGTGGCCTGAAGAGAAGGTTGAAGTCACCTTGAATGATGAACGTAGGTAGGTTCTTCCACACCTCCATGTTCTTCGAAGCCGTGTCGTGTGCGGTGTGGTCTTCTTGTATCCTGTTGCGCCCAGCCAGCCGCCAGCCAGCCCATTCACTTCTGCTTTCCTTCCAGGTGTGGCCACCACGCTCACGCCACTAGTTGTCTATGGCGTGGTGGACCTCTATGGCATGGCCGTGAAGGTCACCATTGTGCACAATCACAACCACAGTGACCGCCTGCGCCGCAACAACGCGATCATGAGAGCCCTGTCTCCAGACGTGGGCCGCCGCGCCATCGATGCTGCTGGAAGCGAGCCAGAGCCGGAGCGGCTCCTTTTCCACCCAAATTGTGGGCAGAAGGCTGCAATTATCAATGAAGGACGGACCGCACTTCGGCCTCAGTACGTCGTATTACTTCGTGAGCGTAGATAATGTAGATGAGAATTTAATGTTTTGGAGGGTGACTGCAGTCCTTTGCCCACTTAGCAAATGACCGGCTGTTGTGTACCTTGCTGTCCCATGTTGCAGCAGATACCTGGGTGACATTTGTAGTTTCTTGGGACCAGGTTAGCTTCTCTTTGACTTGACGCCTGCTGCTCTGATTGCCTGTGCTGTGTTTTTTGGCACTCAAACCAGGATGTTTATAAGAAACTATGAGGAGACCTGCTGGATCAGGCCACAGCCCATCTAGTCTAGCATCCTGTCCCACACAGTGGCCCACCAATTGCCCATGGGCATCTCAAGCAGAGACAAGGGCAAGCCTTCTCCTGCTCTTGAATCCCAGCAAATGGCATTGGAGGCCTCCTGCTTGTCCCCCCAGCATCCATTCTAATAGCCATTGATACCTCTGCCATCCATAAACTCGTCTAACCCTTCCTTAAAGCCATCTAGGCTAGTTGCTGTCGCCGCCTCTTCTGGCAGGCAGTTCCATAGACCGATGACACTCTGGGTGAAGAAATCCTTCCCCTTGTCTGATCCGACTCTCCTGTAAACATAGTGTGACCCCAAACCAATTTGATCCAGTGCTGCTTAGAATCCTGGCTGGCAGATAATACCTTGTTCCCCTTACCGCTTCACTTCCAGAGTTTTCCATCATGGCTTCTCACCTTTTGGATAAATTCAGCTATGTAGTTTTCTTTTACATCAGATTCCTAGATTTTCTGCTCGCAAGAGGTCAGAGGAGCCTAATGGCTTCCCAGTGCCGAGAGCGTTTGGTGGGTGTGTGCCTCACATATCTTGGCCTCTTTAAATCCTCTTCCCCCTCGGAGGCAGCTCTGGTAACCCTCTCTACCAGCGGCCGTCCGCAGACCATCACAGCTGTCTTCCCTCTCCTCCCTGGGCAGTGCCACAGATGACTTCAACCACGGGGTTGTCCTGAGCAACCGGCCGCTGCGCAATGGGGAGGTCTTCCAGGTGCGCATTGACAAGATGGTGGACAAGTGGGCGGGCTCCATAGAGATCGGCGTCACCACCCACAACCCCACATACTTGCAGCTGCCTTCTACCATGACGAACCTGCGATCAGGTGAGGCCTCAACGGTGCCCCTTGAGATCCCTAGCAAGTCTTTGATACGTGGCCTTTGCCCGGGGGGGGGGGACATGTTAACCCTGGGTGCTCTTTGCCACATAGCAGTTAGCCGTCTCATCCCATTTCCCTCTTTGGAGCATCTCTTTGGTTCACTTCTGAGCCACCTTTTAGTGGTGCAGGTATGAGCAAGGGAGAGACCTGCTCGTTCAGCTGCGCCTCTTGCCCGCCTCTCACAGGTACATGGATGATGACAGGGAATGGCGTCATGCACAACGGCACAACCATCTTGGACGAATATGGGCACAACCTGGACCGTCTGAAGGTGAGTTTCAGGACGCACGGAGAGTGGCGGTCAAGTCGTAACGATGCAACTGCAAAGTTTTGAGAAGCTGCTCTTCTCGACTTGAGAGAAATGGTTATTTCCTGAGCTCTGTGGAAGAAACTGGCCTTTGGTTGCAGAGGTTGGAGGTGGAAGCTCTTTCCTTGTACCAAAGTTCCCTGCAAAGGGTTTGCCTAGGCATGAAATGCAGTGACACAGCATGGAAGATGGTGCGTAGGAAGCCCAGACTGGACGCACGGACAGAAAAGGAAACAAGCCTGGTCCAGTAAAGACTGGCAGCCGCCCCACGTGGGTGCAAGGATGGGCGGAGTACTTCCCGTTACTGGGTGAAAGGGGCTTGTTTATTGTTGTTGCTGTTTTGTATTATTATTATTATTGACATAACACAACAGTAACGCACAGCAAACGAGATATTTATGCTGGTTTTGGTAATAGTTATCACTAGGTGGACCCTTCCCAAGCACCTAGGACTGAGCGATGCGTCAGCGAACAATACAAACAGATTCCAGCAAAGTGGCTTTCTGTAGCTGCCAGATAGATATTTTGTTGAGGCCAATTGTTGTTGTTGTTGTTGTTGTGATGATGATGATGATGATGATGATGATGATGAAGATCTTCACTGAATGGTTCCAGGATGGGTTACTATGAGATTAAAACATATCAAGTGGTAAAACATAATTAAAAATAGAACCCCCGCCGTCCTTCCCTCCCCACACTGTATGTCCTCCGCTGCTGGTAACTCCAACCTTGGGTGGGGGAACTTAGGGCACCCAGCCTCTAGATTGCTAGGAGATGGCCATGGCTGAAAAGATTTCCTGGCAAGATCTGGTAGGACTATGGCATAATTCTCCTCTCTACATCGGAGGAAGGCGGCAGAACCTCTTAGGACCAGAAGGCAGCCAGGGAGGCTGAACTGACTGCAGCCAAAGGGTTGGAGGAGTCGGCTATAGGGTTGTGCATGAATATTTGAAACATTCAAAATTTGATCAAATTTGTTTGAATTTGGACGTTCGGATTCGAATTGCATATCTATAAATTAAACATTCGGGCGAATTTTGGATTTTTGAAACATTCATATATGCAAATTCGAATCAGAAATGTTGTGAGACCCTCGGTTGAAGCTTGAGATGAAGCATCTGCCCCTGATTTTGGAGCAGTTCTGGCTGATGTCTTCTTCTCCTTCCCCAGGCAGGTGACACGGTTGGCGTGGTGCGCAAGGAAGATGGGACTTTGCACTTCTTTGTCAATGGTGTGGCCCAGGGCCCAGCTGCGTGGAACGTCCCACCCAACATTTACGCCGTGGTGGACCTGTATGGGCAGGCAGCTCAGGCTACCATACTTGATGACACAGGTAATGGACTAGAAGAAGAGGAAAGGAAGTACAGGCCCTGGGGGGGGGGGCAAAGCTGGGGGAAACACCCTTGGGCAAGTAAAAGTCACTTTGTGAACAGGGAAGGAGATAGAAAGTGTAGATCATCTCCTCTAGTGGTTAGGGAGCCAAACTCTTTCCTGGGAATACTGGGTTTCATTCCACACTCCTCCATGAAGCCAGCTGGGTGGCCTTGGGCTAGTCACAGCTCTCTTCTGGGCCCTCACAGCCCCACCTTCCCCACAGCATGGGGAAAAGAACAGAAGGCTTGTCAGCCGCTTTGAGTCCCCTTAAATGGGTGAGAAAAGTGGGGTAGAAAAGCCAACTCTTCCTCCTCCTCCTTACTGTACACGCTTCTTAGTATCAAATACAATTGGACCCCCATATTTTGGGGGGATAGGTTCCAAGCCCTACTGCAGTTACTGAAACCCACGGATATTTCAGACAGTGGATATGTAAGCATTTCCCATGATCTCTCAGAAATCCTACAAGATTTCATAGGAATCATGGGAAATCTCACTCAGTTTCCCATGATTCCGATGAGATTTCACAGGAATCATGGGAAATCTTGGATGATTTTACCCTATTTCGGATTGCCCCAGGCTGCCAGGAAACCTCAGGTAGACTTAATGCCATGGATGGGCGGAGGCTGGCCCCATCACCACAGAAGTGAAACTGCGATTACCGGATCAGCTGATATGGGGGTCTGACCATCCTCCCGAAGTCCACGGACTCGACTTTTTAAACGCTGCAGCCTGCCCCTATCTTTTCTCCCGCCCCCAGATCTTCTTCCGCTTCCTGATGACCTCTCGGAGGGAAACAATCAGCTTTCCCCCAGCAGCCCCTCCTCTGTGGTCTCAGGGAGCGGCCTGCGTTTCCACCACCTGCACGGCAACAATGCGGTCATTACCAACGGGGGCCGGACGGCCCTGCGGCAGAACTGCCGGAGCGAGTTTAACGACGCGATTGTCATCTCAAACAGGTGAGTGAATGGGAAACAGTGAGTGACACGTCATTGTCTGGACACAGGATAAATGGTTTACTGGAAGGTGTTAGGTTTGCTGTCTTCGTCGCGTAGTAAAGTATCAGGAACCTAAGACAGGGGGGTTGTAGCTGCACCTTGCTGTGCTGTGTCACCATTACTGTAGCAACAGTCCTGCATGCCTGGCTGTTCTTGTGGATCAGTGAATGGTTCTGGATGGGGCCCGTCCACACCTCGCCCAGGTCTGGGCAAAAAGTTCAGGACGTTTGTGGATGACAGTGCCAGCTCCCCTCAACTTCCAAAGAAGGACAGTGGGGTGCCTTGGTTTCTAGGGAGCCTCACAGCCTGGCTGTTTCCATCAGCCTCTTCCAGGAAAGCTTTGGGGTAGGGTAGAGTGGGACAGGATGGCTGGAGCTCTTTGGCTCCGTTCATCCAGAGAGTTCTTTTGCTTCTCACGTGCAGGTCCCTTCGCGACGGGGAGCTCTTTGAAATTGTCATCCAGAAAATGGTGGATCGTTGGTCAGGATCTATTGAAGCTGGTGAGCTTGGGGGGAGATGATGGGCGAGATTCCAGGAAGGGGGGATGTAGGGCTGGGGGCAATAGACCCTTCCTTCTGCAGGGGTACCCACTTTTTCCCTTACCTGCCTCCCCGTTTCCCCAGGTGTTACTGCCATCCGTCCAGAGGACCTGGAGTTCCCCAACACTATGACAGATATTGATTATGACACCTGGATGTTGAGGTGAGTAGGAGAGCGACCGGCCAGAGAGCCTTGCTTGTAGGGGAAGAGGCAAGAGAGGCTCGCTTCTGCAAGTGGAGAGGAAGCGTGCATTTTATAGGTGTCCTGGTTGATCACAGGTTGAACAAGAGATCAGTGTAATGCAGCTGCAAAAAAGGCAAACACCATCCTAGGAGGCGTCAAGAGTATAGAGTCTAAATCACGAAAAGTAATTACAGCAGAATGAGCATTAAAAGCATGACAATTGTCTGAATGTGGGGAGGAAAAGGCTGTTCCTTTACTGAGCCAAAGGCCAAGGTAAAGAGGTGCATCGTCACAACTCGTCTGAACACAAAGAGTGAAGGTGCCTGATGCACCTCAGGAGGAAGACCGTCCCACAATCTGGGAGCCACCACTGAAAAGGCCTTATCCCCGGTTCCCACCCTTTTTGCTCCTGCAGGAGGTCTTCTGCTCAAGGCCAAATTCCAACATTTGCACATCCCTTACCTGCCGGTTTCCCATCTTCACTTCACACCTGCATTTGACTCAAATGTGCTTATGTCAGCTATATGGCTGATGTGCCATTTTCCCATGATCCTCTGCTTCACAGTTCTCCATCTTAGCTTTATAACTTCGATGACTGAGCACTGCAGGAAACTGGGCAGTTGGCCTTCCTTTTCTTTTTCCTCTCACCTCTGTGGGAGATGGGAGTGGTGGTCCAGACTTGGGGAAGGGGCTGCCGCACGCTGAGTCACCTTTCTCCCTCCCTCTCTCCCTGCCAGTGGAACGGCCATCATGCAAGACGGGAACACCATGCGCAACAACTACGGCTGTGACCTGGACTCCCTCACCACCGGGTCTCGCATCGGGATGATGCGCACGGCCAAAGGCGACTTGCACTACTTCATCAACGGCGTCGACCAGGGAGTAGCCTGCTCAGGACTGCCAGCGGGAAAGGGTAGGAGATAATCGCCCGGGAGAGGAGCCTGGCCTGGCTCTCGGGGGTGGGCAGGAGTGTCCCTGAGGATAACAGGCCCCTGCCAACCTGCCTTACAAGGCTGTTGTGCATATACCTAAGAGGGGAGGAGTAAGGTGTGTGCTTTAACACCTGGGTGGAAACGTGGAATTGTAAAGCCACAAACTGGGAGAGGTCTGAAAGGTCCGTGCTGTGGGGACTGGCCGAAACGGGACAAAACGATCCCCGGCAGATGTGGATTTAAGGAAAAATAGTACAGACAGACCCCCAAAGCCACTGATCTGGTCACCACGGTTTCAATTATCTGTGGTGACCGGGCCGGCCTTCCCCGGCCACCCCTCCCCCCAGGCCCATCTGAGGGTTCCAGAGGCCTGGGGCAGTGAAAATATAAGAATCTAAGAGAAGCCTTGGTGGATCAGGCCCACAGCCCATCTAGTCCATAAGAAACTAAGAGGAGCCCTGCTGGATCAGGCCCCAGCCCATCTAGTCCATAAGAAACTAAGAGGAGCCCTGCTGGATCAGGCCCCAGCCCATCTAGTCCATAAGAAACTAAGAGGAGCCCTGCTGGATCAGGCCCCAGCCCATCTAGTCCATAGTAACCTAAGAGGAGCCCTGCTGGATCAGGCCACAGCCCCTCTAGTCCATAAGAAACTAAGAGGAGCCCTGCTGGATCAGGCCACAGCCCATCTAGTCCATGATAACCTAAGAGGAGCCCTGCTGGATCAGGCCACAGCCCATCTAGTCCCTAAGAAACTAAGAGGAGCCCTGCTGGATCAGGCCCCAGCCCATCTAGTCCATAAGAAACTAAGAGGAGCCCTGCTGGATCAGGCCCCAGCCCATCTAGTCCATAGTAACCTAAGAGGAGCCCTGCTGGATCAGGCCACAGCCCCTCTAGTCCATAAGAAACTAAGAGGAGCCCTGCTGGATCAGGCCACAGCCCATCTAGTCCATGATAACCTAAGAGGAGCCCTGCTGGATCAGGCCACAGCCCATCTAGTCCCTAAGAAACTAAGAGGAGCCCGGCTGGATCAGCCCCCAGCCCATCTAGTCCATAAGAAACTAAGAGGAGCCCTGCTGGATCAGGCCACAGCCCATCCAGTCCATAAGAACCTCAGAGGAGCCTTGCTAGATGAGGCCAGAGCCCATCTAGTCCACCATCCCATCCCACACAGTGGCCCACCTATTGCCCATGGGCATCTCATGCAGAGACAAGGGCAAACCTTCTCCTGCTCTCAAATCCCAGCAAATGACCTTAGAGGCCTCCTGCTTGTCCCCCCAGCCTGAAAGATGTACTTGTGCATCCATTCTAGTAGCCATTGATACACCTGTCATCCATAAATTTGTCCAACCCTTCCTTAAAGCCATCCAGGCTGGTTGCTCTTCTAGCAGCCAATTCCACAGACCGAAGACCCTCCAGGTGGAGAACTCCTTCTCCCCTTGTCTGATCCGACTGTCCTACCCCTCAGCTTCACAGAATGCCCCCTGGTTCTAGTGCTGTGTAACAGGCAAGCGGTACGTAGTGTGAAGCAGCCGGCTGGCAAAGATGTTGCTAAAGGAGCAAATGGTCCGATTCTGTGCTGATACTTGGTTAGCCTCACGGTGGGGGTCACAGTCGCCTGTTTGCTGGTGAGTGGGAAAAGTTGGGTTGAATTGGAGTTGGCTCTCATGCAGTAGTCTGCCAGGTGAGGTTGGTACGCTAATCCATCCTTCCCCTTTGCTTTCCTCCAACGGTTTGATCCAGAAGTCTACGCTGTAGTGGACCTGTATGGCCAGTGTGTCCAGGTGTCCATTACCAGTGCCACGGGGCCCATGGACAACAGCCTCTCCACCAGCAACATGACGGAGAAGTCTTTCCCCATTCACTCCCCGGGTGAGTTTCCCCACACGAGCCAGAGACCTTCTGCACGCCTCCCGCTTTGGCCACAGTCCCCACGGTGCAAAAAAAGAGGGGCATCTGCCCTCCTTTCCCCCCAAACGTGGAGGGGGCCGTGGACTGTCAAGTCTGTCTCTCTTCTTCCCCAGTGCCTGGCGTGGCTCATCGTTTCCACAGCAGCTGTGGCAAAAACGTGGCCTTCCAGGACGACGGCTGTCGGGCCGTGAGGGTGGCTGGCTATTCTCATGCCATCGTTTTCAGCATGAAGGAACTGAAAACCGATGAAGTCTTTGAGGTGAACTGCCTGTGTAGGAAACACAGAGGGGATGTTGTGCCAAGGGACCCGATCCGTATGTAAACAGTCCAGGGAGGCCTTGTTACAGGTTTGGGACGGAGCCAGGAAGGTTAACTTGTCACGTCTCCACTCTTCTTCTGAACTTCTAGGGGTTTTCCATGTCTGAAACTAGACACTTGGGCATGCTGTATGTATCTGGGCACCACTGATAGTTCAAATGCAGCCTTTCGATTATATATTACATCCTATGAATTATGTGTAATGGCGACGTAAGAACATAAGAGAGGCCCTGCTGGATCAGGCCACAGCCCACCTAGTCCAACATCCTGCCACACACGGTGGCCCACCAGTTGCTCACGGGCATCTCAAGCAGAGACAAGGACAAACCTTCTCCTGCTCTCGAGTCCCAGCAGATGGCCTTTGAAGCGCCCCAGTTCCTCCCCCCCCCCAGCCTGAAAGATGCACCTAGGCATTCGTTCTAGTGGCCATTTATACATCTGTTGTCCATAAATTTATCTAACCCTACCTTAAAGCCATCCAGACTGGTAGCTGTCACCACCTCTTCCGGCAGCACATTCCATGAGCCGATGACCCTCTGGGTGAAGAAATACTTCCCCCTGTCAGACCTTATTCTTCTACCCATCAGCTTTATAGAGTTTTGCCACAGGAGACAAGACATGGTCTCTATCCCCCTTCTCTACACCCTGCATGATTTCATATCCTTCAATGAGGTCCCCTCTCAAACGCCGTCTCTCCAGACTGATGAGGCCTAGACGTTGCAGCCTGGTTTTGTAAGGGATTTTGTTCCAGCCCCTTAATCATTCCGGTTGCCCTTCTCTGCACCTTCTCTAGTTCCACAATATCCTTTTTGAGGTGTGATGACCAGAATTTTACACAATACTCCAAATGTGGCCTCACCATAGATCTATAAAGGGGCAAAATGACATAAGGTTGCAATTTTAGGTGCTGTCAGGAAATGAGCAGGTAAGGGAACAGTTTTCTCTCCCCGTGTCCAGGCACTGTTATGGTTTTAATGTTTGTTATGTGTTCAGTTTATTTATTTACGTACATTTTTTATCCACCCTATATTCAAAGGTCTCTGCATGGGTAACAACATCTAAAATTAACCACAGTGCGTATTAAAACAACAGCATCTGCCAGTGGGAAGGGAGAGTGTCTCCCCGTTTTGCCAAAGGCCAGGGCAAAGAGGGGCATCTTCACTGCCTTCCTAACCATGTACAGTGAAGGAGATAGACACACCTCACGGGGGAGACTATTCCATAGCTGAGGGGCCACCACTGAGAAGGCCCTCTCCCAGGTGCCCACCCCTTTGTTACATGTTGTAACCTGCCCCAAGACCTTTGGGCATTGGGAAGGATAAAAATTCAAATTCATAGATATATAAATAAAATAAACTAGCTTATAGTCCAAGAAGTGTTTGGGCAAAACTGAAGTGGGAAGTGGGTCACTGAGAAAAGCCCAAGTGTAAATTATCATTCGGAACGGAACGTTCATGTTGGAATGTCGATCAGTTCCCCGCGTTCTCCTAGGCTGGCCCACAGAAAGAGTTTCATTTGAGAGGATTAGAATTTTGGGAGGCTTTTACAGGATGTTTATTTATTTAGCATATTTACTTTGTGTGTTTTTTAATTTGCATTTTTATCCCGCCCAAACCCAAAGTCGTTAGGCAGGTTATAGCATACAAAATGAACACGTTAAAACCAATAACATATTAAACATATCAAAACCATGGCAGTGTCTGAATGTGGGGAAGAAAAGGCTGTTCCTTTACTTAGCCAAAGGCCCTGTGGGTCTGTGAAGGCCAGATGAGTCTTCACAGCTCATCTAAACACAGAGTTGAAGGTGCCTGTTCCACAGTCTGGGAGCCACCACTGAAAAGGCCCTATCCCAGGTGCTCACCCCTTTTGCTTCTGTGAGTGGCAGTACAACCAGGAGGGCCTCCCCTCCAGATCTTAGGGAACAGGCAGGTGGATATGGAGGAAGGCATTCCTTTAGATATTTGGGGCCCAAGTCTTTTAGTTTAATTAAACAATGTGATAGTTAAGATTGTCTGGTTGCCGCACCTTTGAGGTTTTAGATGGTATCCTCAAAGTGACCGCTCTTTAGCACCACAGGGAAACATGTGGCTTAAGGAGCGTCACGGACGCGAGCACCAGACCGCTTGTAATTGCCAGTGGGGGAGTGGGGGGCAGAGGAGGGTCCTCCAGTCTCGCCTGCAACCCTGCTAAAGCCCTCCGCTCCAGCCCAGCTGCTCTGTCTGCTTCTCTCTAGGTGAAGATTGACGAAATGGATGAGAAGTGGTCTGGGTCCGTCCATGTGGGCTTGACCACCTTGCTTCCATTGGATGCCCCGTACACCGTCACAGGGCTGCCGGCCTCCGTCCTGGAGCTCCGTTCCAAGGTGACGTGGCTGGTGACGGGTTCTGAGGTGCGGCGAAACGGGATCCTGCAAAAGCAGAATTACGGGTGTTCACTGGAGCGTCTTGGGGTGAGTGGCCTCGAGGGGGTCGGCCAGGTAGTGGTCTCATCCAGCGGGGTTCACTTAGGGACCTCCCATTACCCCTGAGCTTCGAGTCCCATCAGGCGTGAGTTGGCTGAGGCACGTCAGAGCATAGGTAAAATACTTTTTTGTAGTTTTAGGGAGCCCAGCTAATAAAGTTGTTTGCTTAACTGTTGAGAAATGGCTCTGGTCTCATTCGCTCTGCTGTGATAATCTGCAACCGAATATCCCTAAACACAGAACATAAAATAGGAATGAGGAACAAAAACAATGCAGTCCTAGGTGTGCCTGCATTGCAGTGGAAAAATACTGTATATTCTGGTGTATAAGACTACTCTTTAACCCAGGAAAATCTTCTCAAAAGTCAGGGGTCGTCTTATACGCCGGGTGTCGTCTTCTTATATGGCAAGTATATCCCAAACTCTATATTTTAACTGGAAAGTTGGGGGTCGTCTTATACGCCCAGTCGTCTTATACGCCAGAATATACGGTAACTCAAGTACCTGGGCAATGAAAGCGTTTTCCCTGGCATTTTCCAAAAGGAAACCAGTTAAGCATAAGGTGAGTTTATTTAAGGGTACAGAACAAGGGTGCCCGAACGAAAGACTTCCGAATGTTGCAGGATTGCAGCTCCCATCATTTGGCTAGACTGGCCACAGGGGCTGATGGGAGATGTAGTTCAGGGATACCTGAAAGGCCTCAGTTTGGGCAACACATGAAATAGTATTTCCCCTGTTCTTCTCCCTGGTGAGTTGGGAGTCACATGCCGCTGGGAGGGAAAGCAGAAAAGAATGGGCAGGTGACCTTTAGTACTTGAATATGGTAGGGGTGTGCATTAATATTCATTCGATTCGTACAAATTCAGATGAATTTTGAATTCCTATATGATCAAACGTCACATTTGTACATTGACATTTGTAGTCGTACAAACGCTTTGTAACATTCGTGAGCCCAGGGAGGTGGGAGAACAGCCGCGCCAGTCACGTCTGCAGCAGACCCAGAGTGCATTTGACATGGATTGAGACCGGATTCAAAGTGGATTTAGGGCGGATTTCACTGAAAGCGTGGCATGTTATATGTATCAGATAGGTCTGCATTCATATTGGATACTCGTAGGAACGCATACGGATATATTCATATCGAATAGAATCCTGCCACCGTCGAAGGGGGGCCTGCTTGAACGTTCTACATTCTGTTCAATGCGAATTAAAAGCAAAAAAGCCCTATTCGTGCACATCCCTAGAATATGAGCTTCCCAGTATTGAAAGAATCCCATGAGATGCAACTTTTCAGAAGAAAAATACAGGCTTTTTATCTATGGTAAAAGGAAGGAGGAGCTATGTGGCTTCTCTTGCACTGGTGAGCATGTTTCTGATAGAAGGATGGTTTGAATCTGCTTTGCGTGCGGGGTGCCCAGGAGGCAGCTGGGAAATGAGAAGTCATTCAACATGGGTGCTTTGGAGGGGATGGTGGTTCAGTGTCTTCTTCTCCCAGTTGCTCAGACATCTGCAGCACTGCGGAGGACACCACGGCTGAGCTGGATTGGCTCGTGGGCTTGGAGGGCGGTGGACTACCTCACAGTGGCCTTTGCCATCCTAACAGGTGGGCAGCCGTGTGGGCGTGAAGCGTTGCACCGATGACACGATGCACCTCTTGATTGACGGAGAGGACATGGGGCCAGCAGCAACAGGAGTGGCCAAGGTAAGAGGGACACCTGAAGAGGACCTGGCTGGACCCGCCTCTCCCAGCCTGCTCTCTCTGTGGTGGCCATTAGCCAAGGAGCCTCTTTCTCAGCCAGTGTAGTTTACAGAACCCTGGAGCAGAGTCCAGCCTCACTTGCCCTAAAAAAGGAAGTTCAGGGCTTAGGTTTTGCTAGAGACACCACAGGCTGTAGGAGTTATGTTACAATCATGGAAAGATTGGTCACGAAAGGATAGATCTGACTGCCCCGGGCGGGCACAGAGACACTCCATCTGCCCCCTAACTTCAGCGCAGCCGGATCTCAGATGCCAGTTGCCAAAGAGGGCCAGAGCTCCTGGGAATTGGACTAATGGCTCCACATTGACCTTCGGATCAAGCCGAGCTTTGGTGTTGTCAGCGGGAGGAGAAAAATCCCAAAGAGGGGGCAGCAGAGGGTGCCCGGGGGTGTTTTTTTTTCCTGCTAAGACAGAGTCTCCATCGTTCTGCCTGTGGCTCTTGCCCGTCTCTCTCCCTTCAGAATGTCTATGTTGTGTTGGATCTCTATGGCCGGGTCACGTCCGTTTCCATTGTCAGCTCCACCACCGTGCTGGAAGAGGCAGACGGCACCAAGCCCCCCTCGGTCACCTCTGAGCCCTACAGCGAAGAGGAAGAAGAAGAGGAAACCACCCCGGTGAGGCCTGATAGGTAGAATCCCCTCCTTCCGGTGGGGAGGGCGGGACAGCGGGCTTCTCCTGTTTAAGCCCTCAGGGGTTCCAGAACCAAAGGGCCCTTTTCCTTCCAGGGTGACGGGCTGGGGTGCGTCTCACCAGCATGCTGGCTTGGGGTCCAGTCGGTTGTCTGAATTCATATGAACAGAGAAAAACCAAATGTATTAAAATTCGAACCGATTCAAATACATTTATATGAATATTTGTATGAATACTCTATACGAATTTGATGACGCAGATGTCAACAACATTTGCCTGTGTCCATAAGGATCCCTTTTTTATCGCATACGTACACGTACAAATATCCAAATGACTTGAACAAATGATTTTAAGTATTCATATTCATTCTTGGGGTCCTGGTGGACAGTTCAATGAAGGTGTTAATCCAGTGCGCAGCAGCAGCGAAAAAAGCTAATTCAATACTGGGAATAATTAGGAAGGGAATAGAAAACAAGTCAGCAAGGGTCATTTTGCCTCTTTATAAATCTATGGTGAGGCCATGTTTAGAATCTTGTGTACAGTTCTGGTCACCACACCTCAACTACGATCTTGGGGAACTGGAAAAGGTGCAGAAAAGGGCAACCAGAATGATTAAGGGGCTGGAACAAAATCCCTTACGAAACCAGGCTACAATGTCTAGGCCTCTTCAGTCTGGAGAGACAGCTTTTAAGCAGGGATCCGACTGAAGGATATAAAACTATGCACGGTATATAAATTTATTTTCTCTATCACACAACACTAGAACCAGGGGACATCTATGAAGCTGATGGGTAGGATAGTTGAATCAGACAAGGGGAAGGATTTCTTCACCCAGAGGGTCATCGGTCTAGGGAATTTGCTGCCAGAAGAGGTGGTGGCAGCAACCAGCCTCAATGGCTTTAAGGAAGAGTTAGACAAGTTTATGGATGACAGATGGATCAATGGCTACTAGAATGGATGCCTAAGTCCATCTTTCAGGCTGGGGGGAGAAGCAGGAGGCTTCTAGGGCCATTTGCTGGGATTTGAGAGCAGGAGAAGGCTTGCCCTTGTCCCTTCTTGAGATGTTGATGGGCAGTTGGTGGGCTCCTGTGTGAGACAGGATGCTGGACTAGACAGGCTGTGGCCTGATCCATCAGGGCTCCTCTTAGGTTCTTAAATTCTTATGAATATTAAAAAATAAATGTCTGGAGATTGTATTCTAATTTCAGTATCTGAATTTGGCCAGATTTAGATCAGATAACAAATATTTTGAATATTCTTGCCCATCCCTAGCTAGGATGGAATTTGTGGCCTTCAAAACGTGTTGGGATTCCGCTTTCCCTTCACAGATGCTGCTGGCTCTTAAAGCCCGCTGGGGAGATGGCTGTGCGTGGCTTAGCCAGGCTGTCAAGGCCAGTTAGAAAGAGCAAAGATTGGCTGGGGACCAAGCGCTAGTTACACTTGTCCATTCCCTTCCTTCCCAGGGTGAGAATGAAGCGCCCACGGTGACCTCGTCTATGGAGTTCCTTGAGAACCACGGGAAGAACATTCTCCTCTCCAATGGCAACCTGACCGCCACCCGGGTCTCCAGCTACAATCAGGGCATTGTGGTCATTGCACAGCCACTGCCTCAGCAGCAGCTTTTCCAGGTAAGGGGCCTCGGTGGATCCCGGTGCCTCCTGTTGGGCCTCACTGCCCCAGAGGGGGAGAGCACAGGGAAGTGGAAAGGGTCACGAGAACAATGCAACCATGCGGTGATCACCTCCACCTTACTTTCTAGGGCAGGGTGCCTCTAGGGCCATTTGCTGGGATTTGAGAGCAGGAGAAGATTTGCCCTTGTCTCTGCTTGAGATGCCCATAGGCAATTGGTGGGTCATTGTGTGGGCCAGGATGCTGGACTGGATGGGCTCTGGCCTGATCCAGCAGGGCTCCTCTTGGGTTCTTATGGACTGGATGGGCTCTGGCCTGATCCAGCAGGGCTCCTCTTAGGTTCTTATGGACTAGATGGGTTGCGGCCTGATCCAGCAGGGCTCCTCTTAGGTTCTTATGGACTAGATGGGCTGTGGCCTGATCCAGCAGGGCTCCTCTTGGGTTCTTATGGACCAGATGGGCTGTGGCCTCATCCAGCAGGGCTCCTCTTAGGTTCTTATGGACTAGATGGGCTGTGGCCTGTTCCCGCAGGGCTCCTCTTGGGTTCTTATGGACTAGATGGGTTGCGGCCTGATCCAGCAGGGCTCCTCTTAGGTTCTTATGGACTAGATGGGCTGTGGCCTGATCCAGCAGGGCTCCTCTTAGGTTCTTATGGATTAGATGGGCCGTGGCCTGATCCAGCAGGGCTCCTCTTAGGTTCTTATGGACTAGATGGGTTGCGGCCTGATCCAGCAGGGCTCCTCTTAGGTTCATATGGACTAGATGGGCTGTGGCCTGATCCAGCAGGGCTCCTCTTAGGTTCTTATGGATTAGATGGGCCGTGGCCTGATCCAGCAGGGCTCCTCTTAGGTTCTTATGGACTAGATGGGTTGCGGCCTGATCCAGCAGGGCTCCTCTTAGGTTCTTATGGACTAGATGGGTTGCGGCCTGATCCAGCAGGGCTCCTCTTAGGTTCTTATGGACTAGATGGGCTGTGGCCTGATCCAGCAGGGCTCCTCTGAGGTTCTTACGGACTAGATGGGCTGTGGCCTGATCCAACAGGGCTCCTCTGAGGTTCTTATGGACCAGATGGGCTGTGGCCTCATCCAGCAGGGCTCCCCTTAGGTTCTTACGTTCCTTCCTTAGGCGCGTGAAGGATGGGCCCAAAGGAAACGGGCAGCATTGCACAGATTGTACTTTGGCTATTTTCTTGTCTCAAAGAGTATCAAATGCTGTCCTTTTTGTTTTGTACCCAGACAAGGGGAAGGATTTCTTCACTCAGAGGTCCTCAAGTCTGTGGAATTTGCCACCAGAAGAGGTGGTGGCAGTAACCACCAAGATGGCTTTAAGAAAGGGTTAGACAAATTCATGGAGGACAGGTGTGCTCTTGGGTACTAGAATGGATGCCCAGGCACTGCGTCCACGTTGGAGAGACAGGCAGGAGGCCTCTAAACCTTTTCCATGTATTTGAGAGCAGGTTAAGGTTTTGCCTTCGTCTTCTGCTTGAGATGCCCAGAAGCAACTGGTGGGCCACTGTGTGAGACCGGAGGCTGGACTGGATGGGCTGTAGCGGGACCTTCCCTGAGGTGTGGAGGTGTATTTAACCCACTGACTGGGGTCCTGTGTTATGTGGAACCCTCACGTTTCCATCCAAGGCCAGGAGGCTGCTTTAACATGGACGCCTCCTTATGAAGGAGCTTCTCTCACAGCGCAGCCACGCTTCAAGCCCTTTCCCTCGTTTCAGTTTCAGATCGACTGCTTGAACCAGCAGTGGACATCCTCGCTCTCCGTGGGGGTCATAGGCAGCAACCCGGAGCGGCTCAACTTCCCGGCCACCGCCTGCTCCCTCAAGCGCTCCACGTGGCTCCTGCAGCGCGACTCCGTCTTCCACAATTCCCTCAAGGTGAGAAGGAAGCAGCCGGGAGGGCGCTCAGGGCTGCCTGCTCTCTTTTGCCAGGGACGATTCCCCTCCAGATTCCGGCCTCCTGTGGCAAAGTTGCCCCTGTGAAAAAGGAGATGTGAAATCGCTCGGCGATTGTCCACCATTTGCCATTCTGCCTTGCCTTCTGCCATGGAAGGGGCTGCGGTGCTGCGGTGTCCCGCTTTAATGGATTTATGGAAGTAAAAGCAAAATGTGACACTGAACAAGAAAAAGCTGAGACTAAGGGTGTGCATGAATGAAATATTTGATATTCGATTATTAATTTTTGAATATTCGAAAATCCAAATTCGTACAAATAAGGGAAAACGAATATCTGGACGTTCAAATCATATACTTGTTCCTTGTTCCCTGAGTTGCCACCAGGTTCATGGCATCCAATAGCTAATAATGGAAACTTTCTTCACCTTAACTCTCAGGGATTCCTTTTGTGAACAGAGCGCGACCCCATAGGCCCTTCTTTTTATGAGTGTTTATCCAGTGCCTTCTCCTTCTTCCAGCCAGGAGGCACAAGGGCATTTCAAGTGCTTCCTAAAACATTTAAAATGGTGTTTTGCCCTACTGTATGAACAGCGTCTCTGGGCACCTTTTTCTCCCAGTTTGTGTTACAGAAATTCAGTGCTTGGGGGAGAAGGGAAGAGGTTTCTAGTTAACTATGGAAATCTTTTCCCTCGCCGAGCTGAGCTGAGCTGAGCTGACCTGACCTGTTTCTTCTCTTCCCCCTGCTGCAGATCTGTGAGAACTACGGCCCTAACCTGGACACCTGCCCAGAGGGAACAGTGCTGGGCGTGCTGGTGGATTCCAGCAACTGTCTCCACCTCTTCGTCAATGGGATGGACCAGGGAGTGGCGACGCAAGACATCCCAAGCCCCTGCTATGTGCTCATTGACCTGTATGGGCAGTGTGAGCAGGTGAGATGCTCAGGTCAATTCACCTCCAGTGTGAGGTTTCAAGTTCCATGATGGTTGTCACTTTGGGTACTGTAGTCCAAAAAAGGACTGTATTACCACTGCGGATGTGGGGGTATTCGTATCCGAGCAGGAATATTCTATAGAATATCCGTGCCCAGAATGAATAAACCCTCCCCTCCACCCCTCCTTCCCCACCCCCTCCCCACTTACCTCTGTGTCGCCTTGTCCACGCCGCCACCGCCACCCCAGAGCACACACCCCCAGGTACGTGGGCCCCGGGGAGGCAGTGCAGGGCTTTTCCAGGGGGCCCTGAACTATGAGAGGTTTTACCGGAAGCCCTGTATTTGGCTCTTGGAACTCTTTCGTGGTTCCAGAGGGCCCTGAAAAAGGCCCGCACTGCCACCGGAGCAGGTAAGGGGGCCCCAGGGAGGCCCCAGGGGGGAGGTTTGGGGGGGCATCCAGTATCCTTAGAAGTTTCTACCGAAGCTTCTATAGATACTGGATTATCCAATTTGTGGACAAAGCAGTTTCCTATAAACATGATTCTTGTAAGCCCCGTAGGCCTTCCTTACCTCTTCTTTTCATTATCCTTTTTCTAACCCTATTCCTCTTCCCAGGTCACCATAATCACGAAGGATACTCCTGCGGTTGGAGCCGAGGGCCCCGATCCTCACAGCCAGGGCGACATGGAGAAAGCAGACATGGTGGACGGTGAGCAGCCTCTTCCGACTCCAGCTTTCCGTGGCTGGGTCTGGGCAAAAACTGTTAATGGTCAGCTTCTTTGTCCTTGAAGATGCCCCAGAGGTGGAGCGTGATTTGGTCACAGCCCTTTAATCCTGAGCACACAGCCTAGCTCAGGCAGGGGTCTCAAACTGTGGCCCTCCGGATGGCCCTGAGCTGTGGCGCTCAGTATTCCGTCTCCAGTTCATCCTCTTTGGCACAGGATGCTGGGAGTTGTAGTCAAGGGGCATCAGGAAAGCCCCTGCTTGCTCCAGTGGGGTTCCATTCCTCTTGCTTCCCATCCAACTCCATACATCCCTTCCTGTGTTCTAGGCATCAAGGAAAGCGTGTGCTGGACGCCCCCTGTAGACATGAACACGACAAAGACCTGTGAATATCATGCGCTCTGCGCTCGCTTCAAAGACCTGCTTCTGCTGCCAGGTGAGTTAAGGGGCACTGAACTATACAGGCTGCCCACGTGTCCCGTGTGCGCACAGTTTATTCCACGTGGGAAAACGCTGAACGCAAAATCCAAAGTCACAGAAATAGGCTCAGTTACTGACAATAAGGCAGATATAGGGGAGGTGTTGGTAATGATGTTTAAAGCCCTAAAGAGCTTGGGACCTCAATACTTGAGGGAACGCCTCCTCCTATATAGATCTGTCCAAGGTTTAAGATCTGATGTGTTGGGACATGGGTGGGCACCCAGGATAGGGCCTTTTCAGTGGTGGCTCCCAGTCTGTGGAACAGGCTCCCTCCTGGGGTGGGTGGATGGATGGAATGGATGGATGGATGGATGGATGGATGGATGGATGGATGGATGGATGGATGGATGGATGGATGGATGGATGGATGGATGGATGGATGGGGGCCTTCTCAGCTGTGTCACCTCACTTATGCAACACCCTTCCTTTGGAGGCCCGTTTTAGAGCCAAGTAAAGACCTGTTTTTTTATGAAAGCCTTTGGGCACTAATTCACTCCAGCACTATTTTAATCTTTTATCTTTTTAACTAATGCTGTTTACTACTGTCTTAAAGGGGTATGTATTTAATGTTTTGCTGTATGTGGGTTTTTATTGTAAGCCCCCCAGAGATCTTAGGATATGAGGCGGGATATAAATGTTCTAAATAAATAAAATTTTGAGGAGGGCAGAGGGTGGAGCGCATTCCTGATAACTTTGCCGCTCATTTCCGTCACCCCCGGGGAAGAAAGCAGAATCGCATGTGGGCAAACAGTTCCTTTGCTGCCCAAGTCCAGACAAGCCACATAGACACCAGCCATTGCTGCAGGGAACCCTGAAGTGTGGGGCAGGGAGCAAAGCTTATCCCTCTTGATTGTCCCTGTTGCTGATCTCCAGAGCTGCCCCCTCTAAAGAGGCAGAAAGGGGTTTGGCTGCTTTCGGCTGCTGCCCGAGTCCAGCAGCTGGTACCAGAGTTCTGGGCATGGCTCTCCTCTCTCATGTGCCTCCCCGTTTATTCTTTGCCTGTACCCACAGATAATTATTTCATGGAAGACCCCAAGTTCAGCCTCTGCTACTGCGAGTCGTGTCACAAGCTCCGGGGCGATGAGGCCTACTACAAGCGCGGGGAGCCGCCCCGAGACTACGCCCTGCCCTTCGGGTGGTGCCGCTTCAACCTCAGGTACGGACACACCTGGAGCGGCCCGGAGGAGTCGCCTAGAGGAGGGGGGAGCACAAGGTTCCACGCATCGCACTCCGCAAATCCCTGTCACGCCTCTCCTGCTCTCTTTGCAGGGTGAATCCCCGGCTGGAGGTAGCCAGTACCTGCAAGAAGTGGCACATGGCCTACCACGGGACGAGCATTGGGGCTGTGCGGCGCATGCTGGACCAAGGGGAGTTGGTGCCAGGTAAGGGAGCGATGGGCAGCACCGTGTGCCTCTGGGAGGTATTTCGCTGCCAGCACACACGGGTTTCAGAACTACCTTCCACCCAATGGAGGCTGGCGCAGGGGAGGGCAGCTTTTTTGGCCCTGGCCCTGCTGAAAGCCGGTGTTGTGTCCAGCCCAGGCGATAACAGCAAAGCGTTCACACGCGCATGCGCCCAGCTAGCAACGGAAAGACGCCAAGTCAGTTTCCAGAGTTCTTGGGGATTTAGAGTACACGGAGTCAAACAGGCCAAGAGTCGGAGTGAATGTTTTCAGAGTGTGGATATGTTACAGATACTCATCGGATACGTATTGGATACTTATTCATTCACAGCAGATACATATTTGTTCGTAGCAGATACATAGCAGATATGTATTCATTCGTAGCAGATACTTTTCGAATACTCGTACAAATATGTATGAATAAATACGTATTGAACGGAATTTTACCACATTTGAATGTGATCCATTCGTAGGAATACGGATTTTCAGACATTCAGTTCTTTATGAGTGGAATGCCAAAAAGTGCATTCGTGCCCACCCCTAGTCGTAAGTTCGGGAAGTCAGTCAGGAGTCAAGAATCGGGGTTCACACAAGTCGGGGTTGCCAAGGAGATCCTTTGTTTGCAACGGCGGGTGCAGAGTTGGGCATTTCGTAAGTAGGACTCGGAGAGCCACGCCCCCGGTGGCCCAGTTGTTTCTCACAGAGGTGAGCTGAGCGGCACAGCTGTTGCCATTCTCTCCGGAGAGAACTCGGCTCAGGGCGTTGCGTATCGTCCGAGCCTGAACTATCCCCATTTGGGGGTACAGAAGCAGTTTCCAAGGTTGGCCCCTGAGGCACCTCTCCCTCGCTTTGGCCGGCAGGAGTGGGCCTTCCTCCGAGGAGGCAGAGAAGACCCAAGGCATGACACCTGGGTTGTGGGCTTCTTGGAGCTCACAAACCGGTTTTCGGCAGAGGGAGGGAGGGAGGGTCTTCCAGCTGGCCTCACCTGCCCCGGCTGCCCCACCTTCTGCTTCTTGCTGAGAAAGCGCAGGTGCTTTGAAGCGGACACAGAAGATCTCCAGCTGGATTCTCAGGCCCGTGCGCTCTCAGCCTACCCTGCTGGGCCCCTTTACTACTCACAAGGGCATCCTCTCCCCTTTTCTTCCTTTTGCAGGAAGTACCTCCATCTTGAGCTGCTGCCCGGTCAAGGCGGACCCTCAGGGCGGTGGCAGTGGCGGCGGCGGCAGCGGAAGTGCGGTCACCGGGAGCTACTTGGAGTCTGAAGAGAACAGTTCACAGAGCCGCGAGGAGCTCCAGCGCGTCTTGCTGTCACCCACGCTGCGCTACGCCGGCTTGGAGCCTTTTGCTACCAAAGTGCAGTGCGTATCCTGGGAAAGGAGCGAGGGGCTTTCTGTCGTTGGCAGGCCTGAGGGGGAGGCAAAGGGGGAGGAAAGGAGGCTTGCGCCTCAAATCTGTGGGTGTAGGAGCGCCCCAAAACCGGAAGCTTAAAGGTTAAGGAATAGTTCTTCATGCACCGTTAATCAGGAAAGTCTCTGTAGAGGGTCAGCAGCGAAGGGGGGAAAGGGTGCTTAAAGGTTTACCAGGTACTGACTTAGGCAGCGGCTTCCTCCCTGCTGCTGCTTTTGGGGACGCCACTGCTAGCTTCCAGCTTGCCAGCCGTGATATCCTGTACGGAGCCGCCAAACACTGGAGGCCTCATCTCTTTCCCGGCCGTCATAGATGTGCCCGGCACCATCGAATTTGGAAAGTGGTTGAGGAACTTGGCCAGAGGTGGAAGATACATTGTTTTCCCAGAAGCCTCTAGGCCGGTGCTTGTGGGCCGTTCTTAAATACCCAAAGTACCTGCTCTTCCGCCCTTTATCTGACTTTGCCCTCTCTTTTCCGGCCCTTTCCAGATTCAAAGACCCAAAGTCCCACAGGCAGCACTCTGCCCAGGTGGCCTTCCAAGTGTGCGTGCGCCCAGGGTCCTACAAGGTGTGTGCGCAGTCCCTGGCAGCCCCGGAACCCCTGGATCCCCGCTTCAGCAGTGCCGAAATCGAGTGGGTCACCAAGGAGAAAGGTGCTACCGTGCTCTACGGGCTCCTCGTCCGGGTGGAGTGAGGACTCCTGGCCACCCTCTCCCATGGCAGAAAGAGCGGGGGTGATGGTATCACTACAACACGACCGGGGGGGGGGGGAGGACAGCTGTGGCCGACAGCCCGACCCCCCCTGCACAGACGGAGCCCCGCTCGCAAGGCCCCGAGGTCTTACAGCGGCACAAGAGACTTGGAAAGACCTCTCATGGCCAGAAGGAGGGGTCAGCGCCATCCTCTAAGGCCACCAATGGCTGCGGCTTCTCCTCTCCTCTTTCCTTTATTTTTCTTTCTTTCTTTTTTTGCACAAACCTGAGACAAGCTAAGGGGGGTTTGGGGCGTGTGGAGTTGAGCCTTCTATTTAAGAGCATGAGGGGGGATTTGGGGTAGGGACAGGGGTCTCTCGTTGCCAGAAAAAGACTTCCTGGACCTGTGGATTCGGGGTCTCCTTCCGGGACACCCAGGGGTTTCCATACACTGACATATTTTTCCTCTTCCTCCTCCTCCTCCGCTCTCCTCCCTGCAGTGTTGCCTTTCGCCAATGGGGAGGTCTTTGGGAAGAGTTTTCAAGAGGGGGGTGAGATGGAAGAGAGAAACGGTGGCGTTCTTCTTCTTTGTTCTTTGGTGATTGCGTCCAGCAGGATCGGACCCTTCCAGGAAGGGGACCTTCGAGCATGGACTGAGCATCATTTTGCGGGGTTGGGTTAGCCCCTCGTTGCCTGCAAGGAAGGGCAGTCTTGGCGGGAAGGGCTGGATGCCCTTGCTTTGATGGATGAGTGATGAATCCTTTCAGGAGGGGCTTCCACCCGTCCTCCTGCCTCATCCAGCCGTGCCCAACGCTCTTCCTCCCCAGGAAGGTCACGGACAGCTGGATATTGGGCTCAGCAGAAGGAAGAGAAGACTGGGCCAGGCTCGCGGGGGCGCCTTCCATGCGCCTGCCGCCGGATTTACCTTTGGAGGGTGAAGCGGGGGCTGAGTTCACAGGGCTTCATCTCCACAGAACTCAAGCTCGGTACCGCTATTTCTCTCGCGCCCGCACAGGACAGAGTTCTGGGGCAGCCCCTTCCCCCCTGCAGCAAAGAAGCACATGGGCCTCTGTTCATTCGGACTCCCCCCGCCCCCGTTTTCCTTCCCCTGTTCCAAAGGACCTCTGCACTCCCTTCTAGGTGTTAAGAACACATGCGCATCCTGACGTTTTCCATTTCTTGATAATTTCCCCCTCCCCCCCTCCCTTATTTATTTATACCTGTATTGGTTGTCAAATAAAAATGTGAATTTTTTAAGGGGTAAAGGTAGAAGGCTTTCTACGCCAGATCTCTTTCCCTTTGATTTATATATATTTTTAAATGGTATTGCTGCTGCTTTCTTTTTCCACTTTATTTGTTGGGAAACGACATGCTTTGTTTCTTGTTTTTACATTTGTCAATTGGGGGGCCGAAGTTAGCGTGTACAGTATGCTCCCCCCCCCCCGAGGGTTTATAAACCAGGATTGGACTGGTTTTGAGTGTGTGCGTGTCTCCTTCTCCTTCTACGGCACTGGGACTCCCCCCATTTCATGCCTTTGCATCCTGCGCCGACTACAGACCTCCTCCCCAGCACTAGGAAGGGAGGTGTCTTTAATCATTATTTGGGGGGGGAGAAGAGTTGGCTTTTCTCGCACATTTAAGGGGCCTCAAAGCAGCTGACAAACCTTCAGGTCTCTGCACAACAGACACCCTGTGAGGTAGGTGGGGCTGTTCGAGCTCAGAGGAGAGCTGTGACTAGCCCAAGGTCACCCAGCTGGTTTCATGGGGGAGGGCGGAATCAAACCCTGTATTCCCAGATAAGAGTCTGGCTCCCTAACCACTGGGCCAAACTGGCACACATGAGCTACTATTATCCAAAATTTCAAGGGACCCTTACCATTCTGCTTATCTTAGATTGAATTGGGTACCCTTTACGTTGTGGATAGGGTGAAAGAGTGCTGGGTCTGTTTTTTTGAGAATCCAGACCCTGTCCAGCTCCTCTTCTCCCTGTTGTTTTCGGAATCTGAGAAATGGTCTTACACCTTTTTTCTGTTTGTAAACCATTAGAAGTTGTTGTTGAAAGCTTTTGTGAAGCACATGTGTGAGCTATTTCACATTCTTTAAAAATTGCACAGCTTGGTAGCTGATAGAAGCAACTGTCCTTGACCTGGGATGGTTTTGGCCCATAGAGCAGGTGGGCTAGGGGTGAAATGCCTGTTATTCACCCGTTATTGTGGGGTTCAGGCCACAACTCTTTTACCAGCCACAGGTTGGAATATTGTTTTGGGGCCACCAGTTTGATGTCCCGTTGACTTCAAGGACACAGTTCAGTGGAGTTTCCTCTGCTGGTCACTTGATAAGAGAAACAGGCAAAACCTGTGACCGCCTGCTTTTCAAGCAAATTCACCCCCAAGTAAAGTGCATGAGTCTAATCTGGAGCATCCTGACATCTTTGGAAACCATACCTGAGGTTTGCCGGTTCAATCTCCAGCCTGACTCTAGAGATAGGGAATGGCAAACAACCTCTGCATGGCTGCCAGGAAAACTGCCTGGAGGTGCCTATGGTGAAACTATAGCTCGGTGGTAGGACAAAGTTGCCTGCCAAGCAAAAGCCTTGTCGGTTTGGTCCCTCCCCAGCCTCTCCCAGGGAGGAGGGAATGGCAAAGCACTTCTGTATCACTGCCAGGAAAACTGGAGCGACCACGTGGTCAACCAAGGGAGGGAATTGCGTGGGCGGGTACGGAGCCAGTGTGCTGTCGTCATCGGTGGAAAGAACGTATAACCCGAACATCGAGGGGCCGCTGGGAAGTGTAGTTCGCAAAAAGGACAGTGAGCGCTCCTTCGTCGCCCAGGGGCGAGCCGTCAGAGGACGCTGGACTACCACTCCCATCCTCCTTTGCACTTGATCTCGCGGCCTCGGGCTCACGGGAGATGTAGTCCGAAGGAGCTGACAGGGCCTTAGCTTGAGCGAGGCCCGAGGAAGAAGCGGATCTATCTGCCATCGGGAGGAATAGGGGGCGGGAGGAGCGCCGCCGCCTGCCCCGGAAGCGGAAACGGGCGGAGCGCTGGGTGACCCGGCGGCGGCTCCAGCGGCAGCGGCGGCGGTTCCTGCGGTTCCTCCTCCTCCCTCGCCTGGTCTCGTCCGGCGGCGCATCGTCGTTCCCTCGGCGCGGCCCGGGGCCAGGAGGAGCCGCCATGCCGGCGCTGCTGGAGCGGCCGAAGCTGAGCTCGGCCATGGCGCGCGCCCTCCACCGGCACGTCATGGTGGAGCGCGAGAGGAAGCGGCAGGGTGAGGCGCGCGAGGGCGGCGGGGCGGCCTACCTCGCGGGGCCGTTGTGCACGGCGGCAGAGTAGCGTCCCGAGGCCGGCCGGGGGGACGCGCGGGACGGGCCGCCTCCACTCCAGCCCCAGCCCCCTTCGCCCCCCAAGCTCCGTGGCCGTCAGCAGTGGCGGCTGCTCTCCTCTCGCCTGCCGGATCGGGCTCCTCCCCCCTGCCCTCCTCTCCCCTCCGTCCTCCCTCCCCCTTCTCCCCCTCCCCTCCGTCCTCCCTCCCCCTTCTCCCTCCTCCCCCTCCCCTCTTTCCTCCCTCCCCCCTCCCTCTTCTCCCCTCACTTTCTCCCTCCCCTCCCCTCCCCGTCCCTCCCTCCCCTCCCCGCTTCCCTTGGGTGCTTGACAGTTGCTGCACCCTTCAGGTTCTCTACCCAGCAAGGAGGCCCCCTCCCCTCCCCTCCAGGCGGGCTCCTCTTTAGGGTTCCAGTCCGCAGGGAACGACAAGGCCGCATCCCCGGCTTTCCTTGGCCCCGTGAGCAGCAGCAGCAGCAAGTCGAGGAAACGTAATGCCCGAGAGAGGGAGGGAGGCGCCTCGACGAGCCCTGCACCTGCCGAAGCTCCTCTGTACCAATTCAGGCCTCTTGGCAGTGGGGAGGAGCTTTTCCCGGGGCAGACGGCAGGCTCTTCGCACAGAGGGGGCATTCCGACGAGCGAGCGAGCGAGCCTTGCTTGCCTCGGCCATGGGGGGGGGGGGAGGGCGAAGAAGAGACGAACCCCTTCCCTCCCTGCCCCATGTCAGCTTGTCTGCCCGGAGCTTCAGAAGAGCTGGCCAAGGGGCTCCGCTCCTGCGCATGACCCTCACTGAGAAGAGCAGTTCTGGTGGCTGTCCGGGCCTGGTCTCCTCTGCTGTGGCCACTGCCAGGAGGAGGAGAAAAAAGTGGCTGGCAGGGACCCCCAGGGACACAACACCTTCCCCTCACGACACGGTCCTGACACTTACCCAGTCCAGAGCAGTGAGGAACCTTGCACAGGTAACAGGCCGTTCCTGGGCCGGCTGCCCGCTGCTTATGGTGCCTCTTCCCAGGCGACTGGCAAACGGTGCCAGGCTACTTGGACCTGGTACACAGAGCCACCTGCTTGGTTGCTGTCCACACATAAGGAGCCTAGAATGCAGCACGGCCTGCACAGGTTGTGGGCTGTTTTCAGGCTGCTGCTGCTGCTTCCAGTTTTGTCCCGTTTAGCTTCAAAATGTTTATTTTAGTCTGGGAGTTTTGTAAGCGCAGCAGCAGCTCCTGAGACCTAGGAATTTCTCCAGCGTTATACTGGGAATGTGCAGGAATCCTAATAATTCCAAGGGGTTCTCAGTGCAGCTTGCCAGAGAAAGGGACTCACCTTGCAAGCGACGTTCACCTTTGATTGTCATTTTGGGCCAGAACCTTCTAGCTGCATTTCCTGCCCTCACGGCTGACCTTCCCAGGCATTGCCCAGGGGCCTCCACGCCCAGAGGGAAGGGAGTATAGCGAGGCACATCCTCCCTTTCTGGCTGTCGCGTCGCCTGCTCCAGCCAGGCATCTGATCAAAGCATCTTGGACTGCCACCGCCCCTGTCAGTCAGGGTCGTTGCTGATTCGCCTTGAATATGGCAGTGATACTCCTTGTTCTTCGGTGTGGAATGGGGGGCTGGTTCTCCGCAACACCTCGCCAGGTATTTCACAAATGATCTCATCACCTCCCTCATCTCCTGCAGAATAAATACAAGCAGGCTTTTCACACAGCCTCCTTCCAGTGCGTCTTCTTCTTCTTGAGCTAAGGTTTGCTGTGAAAGGGTGGCTCTGTGTGCTTCCCACCCCCAAATGAAGCAAAGCAGGTGGCTGCAACAGATGGGTCGTTCTCAGTAGTGGCACCCAGGCTTTAGGACCACCTCTGTAGAGAGGGATGCCGGGCAACCGTCATTGCATACTCTTGGGTAGGCACCTGGCAAACCTCAAGAGGGAGGCTGTTCCAAAGTCTAGGGGCCACCACAGTAAAGGCCCTCTTGCAAGTCCCTATGCTTTGTACCACTGAAAAAGAAGGAACTAGAAGAAGCCCTTCCCTTGAGATCTCAGTGTTCAGGTCGGTCCGTATGAGAGAAGGCGCTCCTTCAGATACCCAGGACCAAAGCCATTTAGGGCTTTATACGTTAGTGCCAACACCTTGAATTGGGCTCGGTAGCGAATAGGTAACCAGTGCAGATCCTTTAAGAGCGGCGTGATGTGAGTCTGGCCAGAGATTCCCGTCAGCAGGTGAGTTGCTGCACTCTGCACCGGTTCCAACTTCCGAACCGTTTTCAAGGGTGGCCCCACGTAGAGCGCATTGCAGTAATCTAATCCAGAGGTTCCCAGATCATGGGTCACTGTGGCCAAGTTATCCCGATCCGGTTAAGGCTTCAGCTGGTAGACTGAATGGTAGGCACCCCTGGCAGTCGCTGCCACTTGGGACCCAAATGACAGTGGTGAATCCAGGAGGACTCCCAAGTCAGGAACCTGATTTTTCTGGGGCAAAACAACCCCGCTAAGAATTCCCTTAACGACCTCCTTAACTTCACAGACCTGGCAGCCAGTGACACACAGTACCTTCATCTTGTCTGGGTTCTGGTTCAATTCATGTATTTTAATTGTATGCGCGTAAATATTTCTCTTACTGTAAGCTATCCAAAGAACTTCCTGTATGGGGTGGCTACCCACAAATAGAAAGTGGGCCAGCAAATGGTTACGCCCACGGCTTCCACTTGGGATGTCTGGCTTACTGGGCTTGACCTGAGCAGGGGAACCTGGGGCCGTTCTGCACTTAGCCTTATTCTGCAATCTGTTCCAGAACAGGGTCCTACTGTCCACATGCTAGTGTGGGTTACAGCAGGCCCAAGGTGAGGCCTGCCATAGTCCGCATTAGCGTGTGGCCAGCAGGCCCCCATCCTGAGATGCCTTCAAGAATAAGGCCAAGTGCAGAAAGGGCCCCTGGGCCCTGTATCTGTGGAGCTCACCCTCAAGGCCCTGTGTTCCCATCCTGCAGAGGAGGAAGAGGTAGACAAGATGATGGAGCAGAAGATGAAGGAGGAGCAGGAGAGGCGGAGGAAGAAGGAGATGGAAGAGCGAATGTCCCTGGAAGAGACCAAAGAGCAGGTAGGCGGAGCAGGACGAGTCCCCCCCACCCCCTGACTTGTCAGCCGGGAGGTTTCCCTTTGTCCTGGGCGGCCTTGACTTGACTTGCTTTGTCCTCTGCGGTCAGATCCTGAAGCTGGAAGAAAAGCTGCTCTCCCTGCAGGAGGAGAAGCACCAGCTCTTCTTGCAGCTGAAGAAAGTCCTTCACGAGGAAGAGAAGCGCCGGCGCAAGGAGCAGAGGTCAGTGGCGGTGAAGAAGGGGCCTTGGGGGGGCTTGTGACCCTTGCCTGGGGTGGGCAACCCTCTGGGGCTCAACATTTGCCCAGTTGTATCCTTCCCGGACTCCTGACTGGCAGCCAGGAGAGCTTCACACCTGCTGTTGAGGCTGAAAGCAGGACGCCAGCTACTCACGTTCAGAGGCAGGGCCAGGGCAAGGCCCTGTCAGGCAGTGGCAGCAGGGGCCTCCTTGGGCACAGGGGTCCCTCAGAACCCAGATAAGCATCTCCATGGACTCCAGTGTGAAGGTAGAGGTGCCTCCCCCCTTAATTCCCATCCTGATAACTCTTAAAAGTCTCTTCTACCCTTATCTTATCATTCATACCAATGCTGGCCCTGATCCAGAGTTGGGCGAACCGAAGCAGCTCACAAGAGCATAAAACTCAAAACCAAACATTTCGGACCCGGTTGTTAATTTAATGTTTGGAACACTGAGACCAGGTGAGATCAGGTTATCTCAAAGAGCTGGTCTGCCTGCTTGACTTTACTGGGACAGTTAGATTTGCTTTGTTTATATGTTTTATTTACTTACATTTTTATCCCACCCTGTACCTGGGATTCTCTGGGCAGGTAACAACATTTAAAATCAAACATTATTAAAACAATAACAGTACGTATTAAAACAGTAGCACCTCCGAGTGGGATGGGAAGAGTATATCCCCATTTAACCAAAGGCCAGGAAAAAGTGGTGAATCTTCCTGGCTTCTGAAATGTGTACAATGAAGGCGACTGACACACCTCAAGGGGGAGACTATTCCATAGCCTAGGAGCCATCACTGAGAAGGCCCTCTCCCAGATGCCCACCCCTTTTGCTGCTATGAGTGGTGGGACAACCAGGAGGGCGTCCCCTCCGGATCTTAAGGCACGGGCAGGCCAACATGGACGTAGAATTTCCTTCAGATACTTAGAGCCCAAGTTATTTAGGGCTTTATGAGTCAGAGTTAACACCTTGAATTGGGCTCAGGAGTGAATCAGCAGCCAGTACAACTCTTTTAGGACCGGCATGCTGTGTGTCTGGCCAGCTGCCCCAGTCAGCAACCTAGCAGCTGCAGCTTCCGAACCGTCTTCAAGGGCAGCCCCATATAGAGCGCATTACAGTAGTCTAGGCTTGAGGTTACCAGTGTGTGGATAACTGCTCACCTTTCTGCAGTGGAAGAGAGAGTACCTTCTTAGTGTTGGCCCCTTAATTGTGGCACCTCCAACAAACTTAGCCTTGATCCCATCAGCCCAGAACTTTAAAAGGCCATGAAATGAAAGGAGCCACTTGCTTGCCTTCTCCTCCTGGGATGACCTGCACCTTTTTCTCGCCGTCAGTGGGCGGGAATTGATGAGGACCAACCGTCTTTCTTGTCTTGCTTCCCCAGTGATCTGACAACTCTGACACAAGCCGCCTACCAGCAGGGGATGGCAGTGCATGCTGGGACCCACATCCTCACCATGCAAGGTAGGCGGGTGTGTGTGACTTCCCTTTGGGAAGCAACGAGGTCGGAGCAGCCTGTGATGCTGGGTTGTGACATCACAAGGAAGACGAAACGTTGCCCTGGGCTGGGACGTTTCCTGTTTCTTGGTGGAGCTCCAGCGACTGGATACGAGAAGGCATTTCGCTTCCCTCCCAAATTCTGTCCGCCCTCCTCAACCTCCGCCAAAGGACAAGTGAGCGAGAAGATGGTAGGTCGGTGCCATCCGTGCAGAAGCCCCCCCCCCAAGCACTTGGGGGGCAAGAGGCTCCATTTCTCCTTCAGTGCTTGCTATGGGTAGTAATGACTAGCGGTTGGAGGTGCCTCCTTGAAACAGGATGGAGCGTGGAGGCCCGGACGATCCCTTCCCCCTGAAGGATCATTTGACTCACGGCAAGTCCGCAGAGACCCCCATGGGGCCCTTGTGCTCCAAGCCCTTCCAGTCAGGAGGAAGCAGAGACCCCCTCTGGGCCCCCAGCATTGCTTCAGAAAACTGCTGCTATGCCATGTTGCCTTTGCGACTCCAACAGAGCGACCGATGTTAAATTAAACTCCTGAGTAACTTGGGCTTGAAACTTTGGAGGGGACGAGGTCCATTAGGGAAGGCCTTGCTGGTAACACAACTTTCCGTGGTGTAAGCAGTGGGTGTCCTCCTCTGTGGTGGCCCCTCAGAGGTACACCTAGTGCCATGACTGTGCAGCTCTTATTACCCAGTTAAGATGAACTTTCTTGCACAGTCTTTTAGGTGCAAGCTGGTTTTCCTTTCCCATGCCGCCGTGAAGGTAATCCAAGTGCACAAGCAGATGATGAGATGCCTCCTGTTTCTCCGCAGGAAGCCCCGGGGGCCACAACCGAGCAGGCACCCTGATTTCGGCCGATCGAGCCAAGCAGATGTTTGGGCCTCCCGTGATCACAGTAAGCAACCGGCGTGGAAGCAAAACGGGGGTTTCTGTGTCATAAGGGTGCCTTGTTTTGACTTCAGGACTGTAAGCCGAAGGTACACAAACGGTTTTAAAAGGCTTAAAATCAAGCCTTTAGTTTGGGCTTTAGTTTGGTGGCAACTTTCCAAGCCCAGACGTCAGCAAACGAATGCGGATCTGCCCAGTGCCTCCCTGCAATCCGCCTCATTGGGCCAGGTCGTCCTGGACCCGCTGATCTGGATTGACGGCAGGTAAGTAGAGCAGTAGTCCTCTCTCGCCTGCTTCTCATGGTGGCATGATGGGAGCTGGGTTCCAGAACACCTTGAGGTGGCCACCCTGACTGCTTCTGCAAGGAAAGGCCCCTTCTGGCCATAGTTCTCAGAAGGTCCCCATATCACGTTGCTGTGAAAGGGACATTTCCACACCTCTGGCAGTGCTTCTGTCTTGAAGGGTCCGGGCAGGTTTTCACCCTGTCTGTCGTGTCTCAAGCCGGAAGCATTCAGTAAGCACATGTGCCAGGCAGTTTGGTCTAGTGGTTAAGGAGCCGGATGCTTATCTGGGAAAACCAGGTTTGATTCCGCCCTCCATGATGAAGCCAGCTGGGTGACCTTGGGCTAGTCACAGCTCTCTTCTGAGCTCTCATATCCTCCCCCCCCCCCCAGCTCACAGGGTGTCTGTTGTGGAGAGAAGAGCAGAAGGTTTGTCAGCCGCTTTCAGTCCCCTGAAATGAGTGAGAAAAGCGGGGTAGAAAACTCTTCTTCCTCTTCAAATGGCAGCGAGCAGGTGGATCAGGTTTCAGAGTCCTTGGAAGAGAAAGCAATGCGTGTCAGAAGTGCCGAGGTCAGAGTTTCCGGAGGGTTATCGTTGTCCTAAATGAGTCAGAGGTTCAGGAACACAGAGAGTACAGGAGCCGAGGTTGCAGGAAAAGATGGGTAGTCTGCAACGACATTTGCTGGGCTTGGGCATAATTAAGCAGGGCTGGGCGAGCCTTGCCCCTCTGGAAGAGCTGGTTGGCAAGCAGATGCGCAGGACGTCTCAGGTGTTCTCGCTGTTCCCTGAGAGTGCTCTGAGAAGGGCGTGGGCCGGCATCTGAGTCCAAACCCTCCCCGTCTTGGGGCACAGGATCATTGTGGTCTAATGGCACGAGGCATGACTCTGGCTTCTCAAAATCACGGCAAGCAGGGTTCCTGAAATGCACCAGCGGCCAGCAAATCCCCGCTCCCGCGCCATCCTGACTGGGTCGCGTTTTAGAAGTACCTGCCGTGGCGTTCTGTGGCTCCAGGAGCTTCGAGAAAGCCTCTTACAGCAAGGTTCAGCGGAGGGGCATCTGCTTGTGACCCCCCCCCTTACCTGAAAGGCAAACAGGGGCTTTGGAGTACGGAGGCAGAGTGTAATCTTCTTGCGGGGCGTGTGTTGTCTCCCTCCCCCTGTCTCTGACAGACGCGTCACTTCGCCACCCAGGCCGCTTTTCCTGCCAGCGCCCCCGAGCACGGCCAGTACCAAGGGAGCCAGTCCGGGCACAGCCCGTACGCCGTGGGCCAGAGCCAGCACACCGTCCCCGCCAGCTATGCCAGCAGCCAGTCGATCCGAGGTGAGGAGGGGGGGGACACCAGGAGCAGGGGGCGAGGCAGCGGCCCTTTTCTCGGGGAGGTTGAGAAGGGATGGCGTCGTGCAACTGCTTCTCTGGCCTAGTGGTTAGGGAGCCAGACTCTTATCTGGGAGTACTGGTTTTGATTCTGCCCTCCTCCACAAAGCCAGCTGGGCGACCTTGGGCAAGTCACAGCTTTCTTCTGAGCTCTCACAGCCCCGCCCACCTCACAGGGCGTCTGTTTTGGGGAGAACAGAAGGTTTGTCAGTGGCTTTGAGTCCCCTTAAATGGGTGAGAAAAGCGGGGTAAAAAAGCCAACTCTTCTTCTTCTCCCTTCCAGGGCCTTCTGCTTTTTCGACCATGCCGTACCTGTCCCAGCAGCAGCCAGGGTACCCTCTCCACAGCCATTTCCCTACTGCCCAGCCGGGTAGGTGTCTCTGCGGATGTTGCTCAGTTTGCTAACAACAGGATTGTGGGGGATTTGGGGGGGCACCCAGGAAGAGGGAGGGGCACGTTTATCATCTTCTGCATTTATCAAGACTTGGCCCTGTAAGGCGTTTTTCCTCTTCCTGCCCAGGCTTCATCCCTCCGAGCACGACCATCCCTTTACAGAAGCAGCTAGAGCACGCCAACCAGCAGTCGGGGTTCACTGACTCGGTGAGTTCCCTTCTGCAGTTGTGGGAGGAAAAAGGTGGCGCCCAGCAGACTTTCAGAGCGAAAGAACACTGTGGCAAAACGGCCAGCAATTGTCTATCCCAAAGGTGAACTTGCTAAGTTACGGTATTTTCTGGCGTATAAGACGACTTTTTAACCCAGGAAAATCTTCTCAAAAGTCAGGGGTCGTCTTATACGCCGGGTGTCGTCTTCTTATACAGTGAGTGTAGCCCAAACTCTATATTTTAACTGGAAAGTTGGGGGTCGTCTTATTTATTTTATTTATTTATATTTATATACAGCCCCATACCCTAGGGCAGTGATGGCGAACCTTTTGAGCTCGGTGTGTCAAAATTTGCAAGAAAACCTAGCTTAGCTTGGGTGCTGTGTCACATCTAGAAATATCCATAATTTTGTGATATTTGTAGCTCTAGTAAAAAAGTTTTATTTTTGATATATCTATTTTATTAAAAGCAAAAACCAATAATTCTTTACATTTGCTAAATCTTCAATTGAAAGTTGGTATTTCGTACACTTCAAGAACAAGCAAGCACTACACGCCCAGGTGCCAGGGTGACCAGGTGTGTCATCCAAAAGGGCTTGGCGTGTCACCTGTGACACGCGTGTCATAGGTTGGCCATCACCGCCCTAGGGTCTCTGGGCGGCTCACAACATTTAAAATACACACATATCAAGACTGTATAAAACAATGTTAAAACCAATACAAAAATTTTAAAAAACAGCCTAATAATAATATTGAAAAAAGAAATTCAGTAAAGAGAAGGTATAAAGGTTTCGATAGTTAAAGAGAACTTAAAAGCTAAGCAGGTTCAGGATACAGAGAAACATGTATAGAACCTGTTGTAGTAGCACCTCTGCTTGAAACGTTTATTCCTGAAGGCCTTTGTGAGATAACATTCCGTTCTGTTCATAATTTGGTTTGTTGCTGTTTTATAAAACTATTTTTCATCTCAGTGTAGTCCTGTTTTGTATTGTGAATCATTTTTGTTCATTGTTTTGAAAATGGAAGGCACCGAGAGATTTTGCAAAGCTTTTTGTTGTTGTTTACATTTCATGAATTGGCAGAGCTTAAATTTTTTTGGAATTTTTTCTTTTCTGTCTGGCAATCGTGCAAAGATTATACAGACCAAGAGAGACTGAAAATAGAGCCATTCAGTTATATGCCCAGTTGTCTTATATGCCGGAATATACGGTATTTGATATTGAAAGAAAACAGCTTGTCGCCTTGTTGATGTGTTCTCTCGCTCCGAAAGCCGACTGAAGCCGGATTGAACCGTAAGCGTGGCCACCGCCCTTGTAAGGACTTCCAGGTGATATTGGCCCCGGCACGGAGTCATAATCTTGGAAATATTCAAGCAGTCCTAGAGTGCAATTCCCTGGGGATTCAGGTGCTGATGCTGCCAGGGAAAAAACCACCTGCAGATCTGCCTCTAATCTCTCTGGTGGCCTTTCTTGTTCTCCGCCCTCCAGTCCACCCTGCGCCCGATGCATCCGCAAGCCTTACATCCCAATCCAGGGCTTTTGCAAGCTTCCCAGATCCCTGTCCAGATGCAAACAGCTGCCAAGGTAAGGTGCCTCCGGAGGATTCTACCTGGGTGCAAAGGTGCCGTTTCCAGAGTTTGTTGTGATTCCGTCTGAATTTGGTCCGTGTGCTTGAAACGAGAGTGTGGTCGTACCGCCATTGCCTCTGGTTCCTCTTGGTTGATTCAGGTTTTATTTCCCTTCTTCTTTGTCTCTGCTGTAGCCAAATTTGGCTTACACCCACCCGGCACGCCCGGCCTCACCCGGCAGCTTCTCCCATGGAAATACCCCGCAACAACCCCACACGGTAAGTCTGGCTGGGTAGGGGAGAGGGGCATTTACCCCGAACTGGGCTGCCCGGCTGCATCCCTCCAGTGGTTTCTCAGCTGCACCCTCCAGGATTTCCGAATGCTGGGAGCTGAAGTTCTGCAATGTCTGGAGGACCATTCTGGGCAGCCCAATAGCGCTCAGGTTACATCACCCCAGGCGGGGCAGGCCAGTCCGTTGCATAGAGCTTCGTTCTAATTCGGGATACCTGGGGAAATGAGGCAGCCAAGCTAATGTGCCTTTTAAACGTCACGGCCTAAAGGCCTGTAGAAGAAAGATGGCCGCCAGTTGATAGACAATACTGTACGCCGGAGGTGAAAAGATCAAGTTCTGTATATTTGTGGGGGAACGAATCCCTGTAAGGGAGCCTGTTTCTCTGTGATTTATGGGAAGCATTCAGGGGTGGAGCCAGACAGCCTGGATGCGATCAATGCTGGAAACAGCCGTGGGCTTTTTAAAAAGCCTGGCAGGGCCCCAACCTGGGGGCATCTATGAATCTGATGGCCGGGAGAGTCGGATCAGACAAGGGGAAGTATCTCTTCACCCAGAGGGTCATCGGTCTATGGAATTGGCTGCCAGAAGAGGTGGGGACAGCAACCACCCTGGATGGCTTTAAGGAAGAGTTGGACACATTTATGGATGACAGATGTAACAATGGCTACTAGAATGGATGCCTAGGTGCTTCTTTCAGGCTGGGGGGACAAGCAGGTGGCCTCTAAGGCCATTTGCTGGCATTGGAGAGCAGGAGAGGGTTTGCCCTTGTCCCTCTTGAGATGCCCATGGGCAATTGGCGCTGTGTGAGATGGGATGCTGGACTAGATGGGCTGTGGCCTGATCCAGCAGGGCTCCTCTTAGGTTCTGATGGACTAGATGGGCTGCGGCCTGATCCAGCAGGGCTCCTCTTAGGTTCTTATGGACTAGATGGGCTGTGGCCTGATCCAGCAGGATCCTCTTAGGTTCTGATGGACTAGATGGGCTGCAGCCTGATCCAGCAGGGCTCCTCTTAGGTTCTTATGGACCAGATGGGCTGTGGCCTGACCCAACAGGACTCCTCTTAAGTTCTTATGGACTAGATGGGCTGTGGCCTGATCCAGCAGGGCTCCTCTTAAGTTCTTATGTCTGTTCCCTGCCACCTTAAGAGCCTGGATAGGGGCAGAGAGGGGAAATAGAGAGTGTCCTTGGTGATCATAGCTCCCAGGAAGGCGCCCTCGGTGTCAGGACATTTGTGGGAAACTGCCTTGGTGGGCCGGAGCGCTTTGGTCCTCTGGCAGGATGAAGCCTTCTTTGCCTGAGCGGCTCCTGAAACCTCTTTCCTTCGACCGCTTCTTTCTTGCAGTCGGGTTTCCAGGCCTCCCCGCAGCCAGCCCCCCGGCACCCCTTCATACAGCACCCTCAGGGACAGCGTTTCTACCACAAGTGAGGAGCCAAACGGCCGTGGCTTCAACCGTCCCGCCTTCCGTTTCCAGCCTAAGCCAAGGAAAATGACTCTGTGGCCGTGGATCACTTTTATTCCCCCCCCCCCCTTTGCTGAGATGTCGTGACTGAGATGGCGCTCTAAATACACTTTGCAGCCTCTGTTTGGAGCAGGCCTGGTCTGGTGTTTGCTTTTTTCTGCTGCCTTCTCCTGATGGGCCTCCCCGGAGGGGGCGGCTTTCCCGTTTCCCCCATTTAGATACATCCATCACGGGTGGTCCCGAATGAACGCTTCCCACCAGGTGTTTGGGGTTCCCCTGGAAGGTTTCGGTTCCTCAAGGCAAGGCAAAGGCAGCATCTGTGAGTACTTGGCCAAAATGTTTCGGGAACAGAAGGTTCGAAGTTCTTTCACAGAAGTTGCTTTTCCCTTGCCAAGGAGGTGGGGGGGAGGGTTGGAAGGACCCAGTGGCAGGGCCCCTAAGGGCCCTGGTGGAGGAGCTGCAGGTGAAACAACAAAGGTTTGCAGAGGAATTCAGGTGGGTTGGGCTCTTCTGAACCAGCAGCCGTTTTGTCTGCTTTGAGGAATCGGGCAGGGGGAAGTTCTGTACGCAGAGAGAGTTGCCCATCTGCACTAGCAGCCCCTCATCAAGGGGAACCTGGCCGTTGCCTCTAGGAAGCCGGCAGGCAAGGCTGAGATCGGGATCTAGTGGGCCTGCAGACATCCCAGAACCACCCTGGCCTCGCTGGCCTTCTCTAGGTTGGAACCCGTGGCCGTACTTTATGGGAGCAGGACCGCAGGCCGCTACGCCTGCATGAAGACGTGAGTCCTTTCACCTTTCCCAAAGATCCCACCACCCCAATTCACAGGATAGGTGCCAGTACTGCTCCTTTCTCACACCTGATCATTTCACTGTCCACTGGTAAAGGAACCAGTTTTCTAAGCTCACAAGGGCCAGATGTCACGACCCTCCCTTACAGCACCGTTGCTCACTTCCCGAGTGCCCTCGAATTAAAAGCTTCCAACACTGCCGTCCTCCCCAGCATTCAAGTAACGCAACACAGGAATTCCACCGCTGCGGAACTCACTTTCCCTGGGGAAAGCTGCTATCAGCTGAAACGGCACACCAGACCCTAATCCCCAGATGAGACTGATCCCTCCTGTAGGCAATCCACCCCCTGGTCCCAGAGCTGGTCAACACCCACCCTCCCTCCTTCCCACCCGGGCCCAAAGGTCAATCGTCCAGCAGGGCAACTGAGGCCCACCTTCACCCTGGCGTTTCCTCAGCGGTAAACAACAGACGGAGGCGGTTGTTCATATTAAACTTGTTTTTATTGAGGTTGATTAACAAATGTGTTGGATTAACAGGGGAGGGAGAGGAGGCCACAGCCCTGACCTGTCAACAGCAGAGGGAGGTAAATATGAACCAAGGAAACAGGTGGGGTGCTAGTTTGGTTTCCCCATTAGATTCCTACCTTGAACGGCTCTTGGGTGGGGCCTGGGCAGGGGGTCGTGCTAGAGAGTTGCCAGCTCCAGAGACAAGGGGCCCGGGGTCAGCTACAGCCCCACGGTCGGGAGGGGAAGGGAAGAGGGAATCCGACATGATTGGACCAGGACCAGGGCCCGGGTGGCACCATGGCGAAGGGCCGGGCGTCTTTGCCGAGACGGCCGCAGACAAGTCCCCCGCTACGGGGTGGGCGCAGGGCCTCCCCCCACGCGTCTGGATTACGGGGGGCTTATGGGCTCTAGGAAGGATTACGAATCAGTTTAAGCAAGCTCAGCAACCGAAACAGCCATCCCGCCCCCACTGAAGGGAGAACCTCCGAGCGCAATAAAAAAGAGCCATCCAGCGGTAGAAATGACCAAATTGCTGCAACCCCCACGAGGTCGGAGGGGAGCCCCCGCCTGTGGGAGGGGCCACAGCTGCCCTCCCTCCCTCGGCACAAGAACAAACACATTTGACGGGGCGAAAGGGGCGACTTCTCAATCTGAAACAGCATTTTGCTCAGATTTTCTTGTTCCTGGACAGGGGCGGCTTCCCCCCAACGCCGCCGCCTCTCAATAGAAGCACTGAAACTTTAAAAAAAAATAAACATGAGTCCTTTTGCGTGTTCTTTCCTCCTCCTAGCAGTTTAAATATTTTCCTTTAAGTGCAAATTCTCAACTTCTCTTGCCAGAAAACAGCTGTAGTGTCACTAGCACCCGAGAGAGGGGGGAACAGGGAAGGTCAAGGTGAGGGAACAAAAAAGAAAATAATAATAAAGAAATACATTAGCATCCAGCTTTTCTTTTCCTTTAAAAAGACCACAAAAATGTTTCTTTTCTTTTGTTTAATTCAAAAGGGAGGAATGGGAGGATTTTGCTTTTTTTTTTTTAAAGGAAAGGGGAAGAGAAAAAAAGATCTGGGTGGTTTGGACAGTCTGGGGGTCGCAATCCTCTCTGGTTCATAACAAGTTGGAGCTGCTGCCTGCAGAAATGGAGAAAAGGGGGCGTTAGGAAACCCTCTTCCCAGACTCATCTGCTGCCATGGAATGCTGGGAGCTGTAGTTCAGGAGCCTCCGGCAGGCAGAGCGGCTCTCCCAGGTCCCAGCCCCGCCTGGCGCCGCCGTCTCTCCTGCACTCACCTGTGGTTCCTTTACTTAGCCATGGCCTTGATAGCGACAGCAGCCTCCTCGGTCATTGCAGACAGTACGGTGATCTGAGGGGAGAAAGGCGAGATCAAGAGCCCGCCGGTGCTGCCCCGCGAGCCCAGGCAGCCCAGTTTGGGTCGCATCCCAGGCCTTCACGTGAAGCAACTGCCGCTGCCAAAGAGCCCTGAGCGCCAGGGCATGCTGGAGTCGAGGGAAGTGGGTCTGGCTGGCCTAGACTGACCGAGACCCTCTTTTATATCCCCACCGTCACCCTCAGAATTGAGGGTCTGGTCTCAGCTACCGACAGTTTTAGCCTGCTGTTCGCCGTGAGGCTCACCGTCTTCTCCGAGTCCTGGCGCCCTCCATTTCCGGGGGTGCCCCTGCCCCTGCCCCAGCCAAGTGCCTTCGCTTCTCCTAACGCACGGAACCAAAGGGGCTTCTTACCAGGATTTCTTCGCCACAGTCATATTTCTGTTCAATCTCCTTGCCCAGATCTCCTTCAGGAAGGCGCAGGTCCTCCCGGACTTCCCCGCTGTCCTGAAGCAGAGAGAGGTACCCATCTTGGATCCCAATGAGCTGAAAAGTCAGAAGGAGAAGAAGTCACCATCGGGGCGGCCTGTATTCTTCCACGTCACCTAAAGGGTTCTTCAGTCCTCACCTGGGACTTGAATCATTCACTTCGACCCCCAGCAACCTAAGAGGAGCCCTGCTGGGTCAGGCCAAGCCCATGTAGTCTAGCATCCGGTCTCATTCAGTGGCCCACCAAGTCCTTCTGGGCATCTCAAACCCACCAACTAGCTTCGAGAAGCCTTCTGCAAGTCTCTCCAACCTGGAGACGGTATCTGGTCATCCACTCTAGTAGCCACTGATACACCCGACCTGCATGATTTTGCCCATAAGAACCTGAAGGGAGCCCTACTGGATCAGGCCACAGCCCATCCAGTCCAGCATCCCATCTCACCCAGTGGCCCATCAACAGAAGACAAAAGCAAAACCCTCCCCTCCTCTTGACTCCCTACAGATGCCTTGAGAGGGATCCTGCCTCCCCCTGCAACCCAATCCATCCTAGCAGCCATTGATACACCTGCCCTCCATGAACAGGTATAACCATTCCTTAAATCCACCCAGGCTGGCTGCTGTCACCACCTTCCACAGGCCGATGGCCCTCCAGGTGAAAGAACACTGGCCCCAGCTGGTCCTAACTCCCCAGCCCGCCAGCTTCATAGAATGACCTCTGGTTCTAACACGCCAAGGGAAAAGAATTGTATTCACTTGAATGTATACAGTTCAGTTGGGTCCCTTCTTAAACACCACCCTTCAAGGCCCTTTCAGAAGCAGACGGAAGGCACTCCACAACATACCCCATCCACGACTGTGGATTATTTGGGAGAATTAATGATAAGAATTAATGATAAGAAGAGGCTCCTCCTCCTCCCTGGTGCAGAGTGCATCGAGGAAAAAAATGACTCTGGTTGCCACACCATTTCTGCTCTGACTGAACGCAAAAAACGTCTTGGCAAAGTCGTACCAACTTTACATGTGAACTACTGCAAGAAACAGAACAACTGCTCAGAACCACAGGATAAAAAGGTCTGGGGCTTTAACATTCAAACTATGGGCCTGTCTGTGCTTAGCTTTATTCTGGAATATATCCCGGAATAGGGGCCTGCTGCCCACATGCTAGCACGGGCCCCAGGTGAGCCCTGCCAGAGCCTGCATTAGCGTGCGGACTACACACCCCTATCCTGAGATATTTTCCAGACCAGGCCAAGTGCAAACAGGCCTAATACTCTTGGCATTCTGATGGCTGATCAGGAAACCAACCCCAATGGAAGGAAAACAAAACAGTCGCTCCAGCTGCTACTGGTACACTGGGGCAAGAGAAAAAACCCTCAGGAAATCTATGGAAGGCCTCAGGATAGGTAAAACGGTCCCATAATGGCACAAGGCAAAAGATCCCAGAAAGAGCCACACCTTTTCATGCCCCCCAGCTCCTAAAGCCTTAGCTAGATTCAAACCAGTGGGCAAAAAGCCGGAGGCAGAATCCTGAGCCCTGAGATCCAAAGAAGAGGAGTTGGCTTTTCTAACCCTGCTTTTCTCACCCATTTAAGGGGACTCAAAGTGGCTGACAAACTTTCTGTCCTTCTCCCCACAACAGAACACCCTGTGAGGTGGGTGGGGCTGTGAGAACTCAGAAGAGAGCTGTGACTAGCCCAAGGTCACCCAGTCGGCTTTGTGGAGAAGTGTGGAATCAGACCTATTATTCCCAGATAAGAATCCGGCTCCATAACCACTAGTCCAGCGCACCCAAAAGCCCATGACCGCCATTCCACTTTGGGCTACCCACCGCCTTGTAGCAAGAATCCAGTCACATGAGAACGGCTGCGGGGTCCCCTCCAGAAGCAGACAGGGAAGCCCAGGCCAAGAACTGGTGGTCAGTTGGGGCTAAAAGGCAGCAGGGCCAGAGGCTGCTGGACCAGTGAGACGGCCAAGCCATCACTGCCCCTCTCCGGAGCCCCCAACACATCAGCGGCGAGTAGGGACTCCTCTGCGTGGCCCAGCCTGGCACTCAGCCCGGCCAGCTCCCTTCCTGCTTCTAGCGCAGGCGCCCCGATCGCAAACGGCCCAACGGTGGGGCAAAATGCCAGTCCTTCACCTCGAGGGGGAAACCCAGACCACCGACCTGGAAGTCATTTCTCTTAATGTTCGGCACATCCATGTTGTGGGTCGAAGGGCAGATGTCTTCGTATTTTTTCCCAGTGAAGATGTCTATGCCGACCAGGTGAACCTGCAATTGCGGGAGGCGACGTTAGCGTGCCTTACTCCGGAGGCAACGGCAAGAGGAAGGAAAAAGAACAGGCTCAGCCTCCGCTCCGGGGCGCCGGCTCTACCGCGAGAGGCTCCCCTAGGCTGCGTGGCCTCAATGTCGCGAAAAACACTCCGCCCAGCGCTTGGCAGGCCTCAGAGGCAGGCTGTGTCCACAAAGCAGTTCTACCCTCTCTGCCCAAACAGCCCTTCTGACATTGGGGCCCTTGGGGCTTCAGCCTTCGCCCGGCTCCAATCCACACCTCACCGGCCGATCTGTCAGTATCCGACCGGCTCCCAGCCTCACCTCCTTTCTCATCGTCCTTTTAGTATTTTAGGCTTGCACAAACCTGGTTTGTTCAAAGAACAGCAGCGTCCACCCTCTCACCTGCCAATCCACTTGCTATCTAAACCAAATACGAGGCTTGGTTAAATTTAAAGCCCAGCTTAACAGCTTTCCTTCTAACTGTTTCAAGCTCACCTAATCCCAGGCTTAAGAAAGCATCAGTGTTTGCTCAAGAACTAAACCAGCTGCGGCCATTTAAAAAGTCCATGATTTGCAGAGACAAGCGATGGAGCCTTAAGCGTCCAGGTGAACTGAGGAAGAAGAAAGGAAGGAACTCCAAAGCTCTCCTGGAAGTGAGGAGGTCACTTCTGGGGGAAGCCAAGGTGGTCAGAGGGAGACTTGCAAGGCCCAGCCTCATCCTGGCACAGAGCATCAAAGCAGCTCTGCGCATTGCACACCACAGGCCTGAAGACTCCGAGGCGTCAATGCAACTGTTGCACAAACACAATACATTCTGGAGAGCAAGTAGCACTCTTCAGGCAGCGGGAAGAAGCAGCAGCGTTGCCTTTTCTACCCCGCCTTTCTCACCCATTTAAGGGGACTCAAAGCATCTGACAAAGCTTCTGTTCTTCTCCCAAAAACAGACATCCTGTGAGGCTAGTAAGGCTGTAGAGTTCAGAAGAAAGCTATGACTCGTCCAAGGTCACCCAGCTAGCATTGTGGAGGAAGAAGAGTTGGCTTTTCCACCCTGCTTTTCTCACCCATTTAAGGGGACCCAAAGTGGCTGACAAACCTTCTGTTCTTCTCCCCACAACAGGCACCCTGTGAGGTGGGTGGGGCTGTGAGAGCTCAGAAGAGAGCTGTGACTAGCCCAAGGCCACCCAGCTGGCTTCATGGAGGAGAGTGGGCCAAGAGGGAGCAAAGACTTCTACACGGTTTGGGGCAGCACAAAAATCATTTCGCCATGCCCAGGTACGAACAGTGGGACAAACCCAGTCATTCTTCATCGCCAGATATTCCCTTTTGCTTTGCATTTTCTTGGGGCATCCCTCCAAAGCATCATTCATGGTACTTCTGCAGGGGAAAGGGGCTTCCCCCTTGGGCAGGCTGGCCTCAGCACAGAGGACTCAAAACTACCAGCCAGCAGGTTTTACAGACCACACGCCCATAGGTCAGGAGCCTTAAGGAAACAGAAGCAAGCACCAGGCGGCAGCAGCAGTCTCCGGAAGGCACCCTGACCGACAGCAATGAAAGCCAAAGGAACTGCGCGGGGGCCTCAAAGGGTTGTGTTCTGGATCTGCCTGGTGCCTTGTTTTTAAGCCTCTCACCAGGCTGGCTGCCCTTCAGGCCCTGGCTGGAAGAAGCAGAAACCACTGGGGCCAGGAGGACTTGTGGGCAACAGGGCAGAAGGCCTGAGAGTGGAAGATGTTAGTAGCTGCTGCTACCACTATCACAGCGGCCCTGGAGGAGGGTGAGGGCTTCCCCAAGCGAGGGTGGCCAGGGAGACTTCAGCTGGGCTGTGCCAAAGGCGCCGGACGCCATGCACTCGCCCGCCTGCCCCTCCCATGAATTTGCACAGCAAAGGAGGGGCAGCAGCAAATCTTCGGCAGGGTGGGGGTCACCAGTCTTGGGGAAGCCTGAAGGGCTTTATTTTTGTCCATGGGGACAAGAAACTGGCCAGTGATCCAAACGCAGGCTGAGACACGTGGGACGAGCCAATGTTTCCACACTCTCCACACCAACTTCTTCCACACACGAGCTTTGTGTGCCCAACTCTGCTCAAGACACGAAAGACACCCATACACTCAGACCCAGACACTGTGGAGCTAAACACCAAAGAGGGAAAACCAGTCTGGCCAACCACACTGTGAGGATGCTGCTCTGGTCACCCTCCAGAAGTCCCCAAACTACAACTCCCAGAACGCCATGCCTGTTCCAGAACTACAACTCCCGGCAAGGGCCAGGGATGATGGAACGCCAGGCCTCGTAACTCAGATGTGTCCGGTTGAGCGGGCCAGCCTGCCACCGCGGACCGTCCGCACTTACTTTGGCATGACCGTGCTTGCCGGTCTTTGAAGTGGACATCTCCACGATTTTGCAGGGACGACCCTTCAGCACCACAAAGCCGTTCTTGCGGAGGGCGGAGCACTGCATGGGGAAGGTGGCGGAGGCGCCGGCATCGCCAGTCTCGAAGTCCAGGTCATCAGCCATGGTGGATCAGATGTTACCGAAACTGCTGAGGGGGGGGGGGGGAGGAAAGGAAACAGACGTTGCGGCCCAGGTAGACTTGCGCTGCCTCACTCCGGCAGGAAGCCGGATCAGGGTTCACGGCACCAGGACAGCTTCCTGTACTTTTTCTTACACTGCCTCCAGCCAAACACTGTCCTAGGCCCACATGTGGCCCGTGCATTTTACACACAATCACCCTAAGCCCCCGCAACACACAACACAACTTTCTCGGACCTCAGCTGAACAGCTCCCAAACGGTCCCCATGCCCAGGGCCGTAGGAGCAGGAGGGCAGGCGACACGGAGGCCTTGCTCGGCTGCAACAGCGTAGGCACCACTTTGCCCCGTTTTTTCACTCCAAAAATGCCTAACGTTGCAGTGCTGCTTTATGCCGGATCATCAAAATCTCCGGGGGCAACACATTCCACGAGCCGATGAGGCATTGGGTGCAGCCCTTTCAGCCCGTGAGGCATCAGCCTATCCACTCTGCCGGCAAACGACTTTCCAGGCCAAAGAATCCCGCCAGCTCACAGAAGCTCTCTGGCCTGGCCTGGCCACCAAGCCTCCTGCGCCCTTAGGAGATGGAGGCCGAGCGTGTTGGCATGGAAGCTGAAGAGCTGGAAGCGGGGAAAGACCAAGGCACAGTGGCTTGGTTCTCAAAGGAAGTAAGGAAGGGCGCCTCTCTGGAATTTCTTCTGAGAAAAAGCCACGATCCTGGCAACTGCTACTCTAATGCTTTGAGAGCTGCTCATGAGAACCACTGAAGTATCTAATACTTGCTGTTGGGAATCTGAGGTTCTTCCAGCAAAGCACAGAATAGCAAAAGTCTTCACCTGTACCACTGATAACAACAGTTCACCACAATTCACTGTAAGATCCTCCAGGGGATTTTAAGAACTCCTTCCCTGGGCTAACCTGCCTCTAACCTTCCAGGCTCTCGATCCTGGATTGTCACTACTCCGTTACAAAATCAAGGTTGCCTTTTTTACTCCAGCACAGAAGCCTGTTTTGCCCAGTCTGTGGGCCTTTCCGCACTTGGCCCTATTCTGGAACATATCTCAGGACAGGGGCCTGCTATCCACCTGCTAGTGCAGACTATGGGAGGACCCAGATGAGGCCTGCCATAGTATGCATTAGCATATGGACAGCAGAGCCCTGTCCCACGATGTATTCCAGAATAAGGCCAAGTGCAGACAAGGGCCCATGTTTCAACCACATCCCATACGTGGCCATGCCTTTGGGCAACCAATCAAAGGCTAAAGGTCTGGAGCCCCCACCTGGATAGACATTCCCAGACTAATGCAGATAAAAACAACACGAAAGGAGGAGGGTCTGCGTGGGGAAGGAACAGACACTCAGCTCTTACTCCTTACAAAGCGCAGCCAAAATAACCATTTGGTACTTTTTAATCCAAGTAGACTTAGTATGATTTTTTTAAAAAAAATAACTGATCAAAAGGCAAGCCAGGAGTGTTACTATACACAAAATAAAACCGTGTTTGCAATCTGATGCGGCTGTAGCAGTCTTTCCCCAACACATACCATGGCAAAAGCCTTAACGCTGAGGGGAAATTAAACTTTACACCCTAAGGCAGTGATGGCGAACCTTTTGAGCTCGGTGTGTCAAAATTTGCAAGAAAACCTAGCTTAACTTGGGTGCTGTGTCACATCTAGAAATATCCATAATTTTGTGATATTTGTAGCTCTAGTAAAAAAGTTATATTTTTGATATATGTATTTTATTAAAAGCAAACACAAATAATTCTTTACATTAGTTACTTTTGTTGCTAAATCTTCAATTGAAAGCTGGTATTTCATACACTTCAAGAACAAGCAAGCACTACACGCCCAGGTGCCAGGGTGACCATGTGTGTCACACAAAAGGGCTTGGTGTGTCACCTGTGACACGCGTGTCATAGGTTGGCCATCACCGCCCTAAGGAGTGCAGTGGGAAAATAATATCTGGCCTTGGTTCACGAATAACGAGCAAAAAAGCGGATAATCCTGAGCACTAAGGTAGCATACGGTCGTCTCACACTTAGGAGAGAAGTTCAGCAGCCCTGCGCTCACAGCCCAGTACTATCCTGTCACAGTAGGGAGACATTCCCCCCACAAAGGGCCCAGGGACCCCACAATCTCCTGCCAAGCCTCCCAAGAGCAACTTCAGAGCAACCCAGCCCTGCTCTGGGAAGGCTTCCCAGCCAGGCGCACAATGCCCCGCCTCCTCTCCCGCAGCTCCACAGCTGCCGGAACCCTTCCCGTCTTGCATCAGAGCTGGAAAAACTCGACCGGATTCCAGAGGTGGCTGCTGGCTCACCCTAGCGTTAAGACAAAGCGCAGCCACGAGACGGCTGCAGTCACCGCCACTTGCGGCTCCATGGCTGCCCGTGCTCCAAGCTGGGAGGAGCAAGGTGGTTCATCTGCCCTCTCCAGACAGCGGAGCCCATTTTAGCTTCCGCCACCACCAAACGGCCTCCCAAACCGGGCAGAGCTCGGAGGGCCAAGCGGGCGAGCGTCACGCTAAACGGAACAGCTCCCAAAATGACAGGCGCCTGGGCAGCAGGGACCGCAGCAGCAGTGACGGCAGCCGCCGGGAAGCCCGGAGCCCTGGCGCTGCTGCCGCCGCCACTGCCGGGCCACGTGCTTCCAATGTTATCTGCAGCTGACGAGCCGGGAAGAAGATGGTGGGAGCAGCAAAGCGCGGCAGGAAGTTTTAGCCCTCTTCCCGGGCAAGCGGCAGCGTTCCATACCACATGGACAGAGCGAGCGCCTCTCTTCTTGCCAACAGCAAGCATGATTCAGCGAAGCTGCTGCCACTGCAGAGAGCCAGCCTGTACCACGTGGCCTAGGAAAGGGGGGAGGAGGAACCACAGTATCTTTTTAGGAGAGACCCCGCTCTTGCACTTAACGTGGAGCCGCCTCCCTCCCCTTCCAAAGTCCCCGTTTTAGAATCTCGCCTAGGCCCCCGGGGAAAGGCAGGACCCACACACACACCCAGTACTGCAACCCCCCCTTTGTCCAGATACTTTAGCTGCCTCCCTGGTCGCTGCTCAGTTGTGCCACAGGGAACGCGCCGCCGTCCACACACGGTCCAATTCAGAAGCAGCAGCAGCAGCAGAGCATGTTTTAGGAAAGGCCAATGTTGCCTAGGAAGCTCTGGCTCACAGCTCTGGATTTTGGCTGTATAACTAAAGTGCAGGTATTTCCCCTCCACTGCTGCCATCCCGTGTTACCAAAAACCGGGCAGCAGGAAAAGGAGGGGCCTGTTGAGAATGGGACCCCTGAGGAAAGAGCTCCCCCCCCCCCGTTTCCGTCTGCCACCTCTCCCTTGGCACCAGAGCAAGCAACAGGCGGAGAGCTCAACCATTCGGCCCCGTGCTCCAGGTCTAATCGAGTTAAGCCCACCCTGCTTCTTCCAGACACCCCCACCTAGCCCAGAGGGAAGGCTCCTGACTGTCTTCCTATTCTTCCACCTCAAGCAGAGCAAGGCAACCTGAGGGTCTCTTGTGGGGAGCATCTGCCCGGGGGGGGGGGGGTCAGAACAGGCGCCACAGGTGTTCAGACCCATGGTGTGGACTGTGCGCGGCTGGCAACACCAAAGGGCCACTGCATGTGGCGAGCACTTCAGGTTACCAGGCTCAGGTGATGGCTTGGGAATGGGCTGAAGGTCTCCTCGCCCCCCCCCCACCCTTCCCCCCCCCCCACCCCCAGGGACAGGGAGGCAACCTGGCCGCCTGCTTTATGCCATGCAGGTTCACCGTGTTGAAAAGAGGCCTCAGCCTCCCCCAGTGACTTCCATGCTGGGCCGCAGCCCTGAGCAGCAATTTTTTAAGCCGCCCTCCCTCCCTCATCGGAAAGAGGCCACACGCCCCCCCCCCGGCCCACGGGACCTGCTCACAACCCCCCCCCCCCGCCAACCTGTAGTTGCTCTTCCTTCGGTCCCGGAGCCCGAACCTCGACCACCCCCCGAAAATGAAGCCACTGGCCCGGCGCGGCAAGAGTTCAGACTCCCTTCCCGGGAGGGGGGGCGGTCCGCCCCCCGCCCTCCCTCCCGCCCCCATCTCCTCGGGAAGCCCCTCCGCGGGCCCTTCGGGGCAGGGTCCTCCGCCCGCCCGCCCGCCCGCCCGGCCCTCGGTTCGGCGCCCGACAGGGGAGGCCGGCGGTTCCGAGCTCAGGGCGCCCGCACGGCCCGCAAGGCTCCTCCCGACCGGGCCTCGGGCACGGGCAGGCGGCGGAGGCAGAGGGCCGCGCGGTCCCCCGGGAGTCCCGGCCGGCCGCCACTGCCGGGAAAGCGCCGTGGGGCAGAGCGGGGGCCGGGGAAGGCCGACGACGGACGGACGGACGGACGGACGCAGGCCCCCCGCCCGCCCGCCCGCCGCCGCCCGGGCGCCCACCCTGAGGCGAGGCGCGAGGGCGGCGCGCGACCCCCTCCCTCCCTCCCTCCCTCCCTCCGGCGGCGACGGGGACCGAGCGAGGGTCAGCCGCCGCCGCCGCCGCCACGCGGTCCCTCGTTCTGCCGCCGCCGCCGCTCTGGCGCGTGCCCGCCGCCGACCCCCCCCCTCCCTCAGAGACGGCCGCGCGGGCGCCCGCGCAAGGAGAGACACCACACCCGCGCGCGCCGCCGCCGCCGCGCGCCCCCTCAGCGCCCCCCCACCCCCACTCCACCCCACCCCCGCCCAGGCGCCCGCCCGCCCGCCCAGGCAGGCCAGCCCGCCACGCTCACCCGCCCGCGAGCTCAACCGCCGCCGCCGCTGCCTGCTGCAACCCAGCCCGCAGTGCGCACGCGCACTTCTCGCCGCCGCCTCCTCTCGCGCTCCTTCTCTCGCTGCTGCCGCTGCTGCTGCTGCTGCTGACTCTGAGAGGCTGCTCGCTCCCTCGCTCGCCCCCCCCCCCGCCCTCCTCGGGTGCCGCCGCCGCCGCCGCACACGCGCACTGCAAGGAAGCCTAGCCCAGCCCAGCCCAGCCCCAGCCGGGAGGGCGGCCGCAAGGGAAGGAAGGGGCGGGGCTTCTGCGCACGACGACGACGACGACGCTTGCGCCTGCGCCTGCGCCAGGAGGGCGGGCGCGTGAATGATGACACCGCTGGCCCGGCAGCCCGGCTAGGAATGCGCTTCAGGACCACGGAGGGGGGGGGGAGCCGAGGCGGACGACGTTTTCCGCTGGCAGTGAGGGGGCGTGTGTTTCCAATGCGCATGTGCGGAGGCTAGGGGAGACGGGAAGGCAGGAAGAAATACTATGCCTCTCTTACTGGCCGGTTAGACAGAGAGAGAGAGAGACCTAGACCTACGGGCAAGGCGCATGCGCCCAGTCTCTCCCCTCTTCTGTCTTCAGCCCCAAGACACCGCCGACGTACGTCGCCTAGACAGTTCCAGCCAGGCATGCGCAGACGCGCTTTAGCCATAGAGTGTGAACGTAGGTCGGCACAGAGCGGCACGCTCAGGATTCCCCCCCCGCCCGCCCTATGATCACGGGGGAGGTCCTCCTCGCCGGCCATCTTGGCCGAGAGGTAGGCCGCCATGATTGCCATGGCAACCGGAGGCGGCCTGCGGCTGTGCCTGGAAACACGCGCGCTACGGTCCCGTGCCCAGAAGTTTTAACAGCAGCGGGCAGAATTGAATTCCTCCTCCCTGCCTGGTAGCCACTGAAGAACGTGCTCGGACACGGTTAATTAACGCCTTCGTTTTTATGAGGCGCCACCACAGACAACGCCTCCCTTAGCGGCCTCCAGGAGCTCAGAAGGACGGTGGCTAACGGGGCCCGGAGGGGTCTCTTATCACATTACCCGCCTCGATCCTGAGGAGACGGAGGCTGGCTGGGCTTAGCGAAGCGCTGCTGACTGGATTCCAACAATATCCCGTGAGGCGCAGCCAGCCTAACCAATGGCGAGGGATGATGGGAGATGTAGGTCAGCGACTCCCGAGCGCTTGAACTACTCTCCCCAGAATTCCCTGCCACTGGAGAGGCTCACGACTCTCTCCCTGGGCTGCTGTGTGGGGCTGATGATGGCGTTTGTGGAACACACCTGAGATCATCCTTGGGGCAAGTCAGTCAGGTGGACACACACAAACATCTGCCCAAGCCACCTACCTCCCTGCCTGGTCTACTGGTTGGGGAGCCGGACTCCCATCTGGGAATTCTGGGTTTGATTCCGCACTCCTCCACGAAGCCAACTGGGTGACCTTGGGCTAGTCACAGCAATCTTTCTGAGATCTCACAGCCCCACCCACCTCACATGGTATCTGTTGTGGGGAGAAGAACAGAAGATTTGTCGGCCGCTTTGAGTCCCCTGGAAGGATGAGAAAAGTGGAGTAGAAAAGCCAACACTTCTTCTTCTTCCTTGGCCCCTTCCTGAAGGAAACCAATAATCCATCAGTGTACAGGCCTGGAAGGAGGATTCCCAAGAAGCAAGGCTAGGCAGATGGCTACTTTGCTGCCCAGACAGATCGGCCTGGCAGCAGTTGTGGTTCCTTCTGCCTGAGGGTGCTTGGGAGCAACTTGGGTCTGAGACTCCATTCCTGCGTATTGTCTGAGGCAGAGGACAATCCTCTGCCCTGCCCCGACTCCAGATGACCAGAGTATTTCCTCCATGCTCTGGAGTTCTCCCTCCAAAACTGGAAAAGGAATAGGTTTTTCTTGTCTCAATAGATTGCTTGGGAAAGAAAAAAAAAAAGCTTTGAGAGCTGTAAGGTTTTTGGTATTTGTAACTCCATAAATGAACTTTTCCAGAGTATTTTATCTCCATCACGTAACTGAGCCTGCAGCTATAGGCTTGGCTTTGTGCTGATTTAAGAATGGAAGATGGAGTCTCTTAGGTTAGCCTGAGTTTTAAATGCTTTTCAGCATTTAAATATTTTGCAGTCGCATTGTACCAGAAAATGTTGTGTTTATTAAATGTATCTCCTGCCCTTCACCAACTGGTCCCGGGGAGGCTTACAATAAGAATAACACATATCAGAAGAAAAAAAATTAAAATATCACCACCTCTCTCCCACCCCCATCTTCCCTCCCTAACAGGACAGCACCCTGAGGAAGCTATTTAGACAGCAAAAGCCTCGGTGAAAATACATGTTTTCACAAGGCACCGAAAACCATACAACGTAGGCACCTGGTGGACCTCAAGAGGGAGGCTGTTCCAGAGTCCAGGGGCCACCACAGAAAATGTCCTCCTGCAAGACCCTATGTCTTATATCTCTGCAGGAGAAGGAACTACAAGAAGGCCCCCTCCTTGAGATCTCAGTGCACAGGCAGGTCTATATGGGAGAAGGCGCTCCTACAGACACCCAGGGCCCAAGCCATTTAAGGCTTTATACGTTAGTGTCAACGCCTTGAATTGGGCTCAGTAGCCAATAGGTAACCAGTGCAGATCCTTTAACACCAGCGTGATCCAAGTCCTTGGTTCCTTAAGATATTTTGAAGCATCACATTCCCAAACTACTAACAATATTTTAATTGTATTTTATATAAGACATTTCTATACCACTTTCTATTTTAAAAATTTAAAGTGGTTTACAGAGCATTAAAAGTAAAGGGTGGTAAAGTAAAAAGAGCCATCAAAACACGTTAAACATTGAATGGGCGAAGGGAGAAACATACTTTCACACAGGGAATAAGTCCTTAATAAGTGCCTATAAGTTCTAAGTGTAGATGCATAACAAACAGCAGAGGGGAAGATATGCCAAAAGAAAAGGTGCCACCAAGGCGCAACTGCGAGCTATAAGTTTTTCATTAGTTTATTTTGAGCGATGTGTGGTCAGCCCTGCTTTTGCACTCTCAAGGAAAGGCTATGGCAGTAACATGTATCCCTGTCATAAGAACATAAGAGGAGCCTTGCTGGATCAGGCCACAGCCCATCTGGTCCATAAGAATCTAAGAAAAGCCCTGCTGGATCAGGCCACAGCCCACCTAGTCCAGCATCCCATCCCACACAGTGGCCCACCAATTGCCCATGGGCATCGCAAGCAGAGACAAAGGCAAACCTTCTCCTGCTCTCCAATCTCAGCAAATGGCCTTAGAGGCCTCCTGCTTGTCCCCACAGCCCTAAAGATGTTCTTAGGCAGCCGTTGATGCATCTGTCATCCATAAATTTATCTAACCTTTCCTTAAAGCCATCTAGGCTGGTTGTTGTCACCACATTTTCTGGCAGTCATAGACCGATGACCCTCTGGGTAGAAAAATCCTTCCCTTTCTCTGATCCGACCCCTGTCAGACCTTATTCTCCTACCCATCAGCTTCTTAGGTACCCCCTGGTTCTAGTGTTGTGTGATTGTCCACCTTTTCTGTACTGTGCATGATTTTCTATACTTCAGTCAGGTCCCCTTAAACACTGTCTTACCAGGCTGAAGAGGCCTAGACGTTGCGGTCTGATTTTGTAAGGGAGGTGTTCCAGCCCCATAATCTGTCCATATCTTGGTAGGAGCCCCAGAAGAAGAGTTGGCTTTTATACCCTATACCCTGTTTTTCTCGCCCTTTTAAGGGGATGCAAAGCAGCTGACAAACCTTCTGTTCTTCTCCCCACAACAGACACCCTGTGAGACAGAGCACGGAATCAAACCAGGAGACTAGCAGATAGGAGTCCGACATTTTACTAGCATCTAGATTTTCCCTTGTTGCTGGATCTGTACCCAGATTATCTCTCTGGGGCTTATTAGGTCCCCTTGAACATCAAAACACTTGGCTTCAGGTATGGTTAATTTCTGATGTGACGACGACACAGGAATGTTTGATGAGTAAACACTGTTGATAGATTTTAGGCATCCATAAGAATTATTTTGGTTGGCCGGATTTCAGTTTTTGTATTATAATTTTTAAGTCTACCTTCAGCAAGTACACCTCAGCACAGAAAACTGACAGGACCATGCCCCACCTGTGACTGAAGAGTCTCATTTCCCCCAGAATCCATACAGGGCAACTAATTCAATCCTTCCTCTATGCAGAAAGCTGCTGTGATTCGCTGTTTCTTGTATCCTGTTTATTTGTTTCATAATTATACCATCCTTTAATTCCTAAAAAGCTCAAACAGGCAAACATTTTATTCTCATTTATTTATTTGTATTCCATCTTTCACCCAAAGGTACCAAGGCGGGTGAAAATGCTCGTTTGAAAGAACAAATTGATAAAAACAGAATAAAACATGCTGAGAAGATACCCCTTCCCACCTACATTCAAAGGAAGCTGAACAGCAAAGACGTACTCCTGGAGGCCCACGAGATAAAGTCATGCCATCTGTCACTGTGCAGATCGGACACTTGAAGTGTGTCTTCACCCAGAGGGGCATCAGTCTATGGAATTGGCTGCCAAAATAGGTGGGGACAGAACCAGCCTGTATGTTCTTGTGAGAAGGGCTTGCTCTTGTCTGTGCTTGAGATGCCCATGGACAATTGCTGAGCTGCTGTGTGAGACAGGATGCTGGACTAGATGGGCTGTAGCCTGATCCAGCAGGGCTCCTCTGAGGTTCTTATGGACAAGATGGGCTGTGGCCTGATCCAGCAGGGCTCCTCTCAGGTTCTTATGGACTGGATGGGATGTGGCCTGATCCAGCAGGACTCCTCTCAGGTTCGTATGGACTGGATGGGCTGTGGACTGATCCAGCAGGGCTCCTCTTAGGTTCTTATGGACCAGATGGGCTGTGGCCTGACCCAGCAGGGCTCCTCTTAGGTTCTCATGGACTGGATGGGCTGTGGCCTGACCCAACAGGGCTCCTCTTAGGTTCTCATGGACTGGATGGACTGTGGCCTGATCCAGCAGGGCTCCTCTTAGGTTCTTATGGACTAGATGGGCTGTGGCCTGACCCAGCAGGGCTCCTCTTAGGTTCTCATGGACTGGATGGGCTGTGGCCTGACCCAGCAGGGCTCCTCTTAGGTTCTCATGAACTGGATGGGCTGTGGCCTGATCCAGCAGGGCTCCTCTTAGGTTCTTATGGACTAGATGGGCTGTGGCCTGATCCAGCAGGGCTCCTCTGAGGTTCTTATGGACAAGATGGGCTGTGACCTGATCCAGCAGGGCTCCTCTGAGGTTCTTATGGACCGGATGGGCTGTGGCCTGATCCAGCAGAGCTCCTCTGAGGTTCTTATGGACGAGATGGGCCATGGCCTGATCTTAGGTTCTTATTTATTTATTTATTTATTTATTTATTTATTTATTTATTTATTTATTTATTTATTTATTTATTTATTTATTTACATTTCTATCCCGCCCCATACCCGAAGGTCTCTGGGCAGGTAACAAAAGATTAAAACAGGATACAAATTAAAACAGATACAGATTAGAATGTAATACAGATTAAAACAAGATGCACGTTTAGGTAGGTTCTTACCTCTGGAGTGGGAAAGCCTGGCCCAGTTATTGGGAACCACAGCAAGTAGGGATAGCTGTGTCTCTCCCTTCCTGCTTTTATTTCCCTCATGTGTTACTTTGAGTCCCAAAGGGGTTATGATGATACAAAACTTCAAGGGTTGGCACATAACTATGTATCAGTGAAGCTAAAAGTGCAGATGCTCCCATAGACACCAGGGGGCAGCGTGAACCAGCGGCGATCAGAGACTTCAGCGTCCACTAAATGATTAGACAGATATAAGATCATAGGCTGTGGTCACACCTAAGCATTAATCCAGCTCCAGTCCACCTTCAGAGTGAGAGGACACATCAGCAAAGTGACCAGTCATTTTCTTTCCACATTGTCTATCCCAAAAAGGTGAATTTTCTGAGTTATTTGACACCAAAAGGAAACAGCTTGTCAATTTGCTGATGTATTCTCTCGTTCTGAAATTGGACTGAAGCTGAATTAAACCATAGTGGCAAGAGAAAGAAGAACTATCATGCTCATTCCAAATAGTTCTAGCATGAGGGGCAGATCCTGGCACAGGGAGCCTTTCCTTGCTCTTTGACTCTCCCAGTCTAATGTTTAGGGAGCCGGACTCTTATCTGGGAATACTGGGTTTGATTCCACACTATTCCACAAAAAAGCCAGCTGGGTGACCTTGGGCTAGTCACAGCTCCCTCCTGTGTGCTCACAGCCCCACCTGCCTCACAGGGTGCCTGTTGTGGGGAGAAGAACAGAAGGTTTGACAGCCACTTTGAGTCCCATTAAGGGAGAAGAACAGAATGTTTGACAGCTGCTCTGAGTCCCCTTTAATGGGTGAGAAAAGAGGGGTAGAAAACTCTTCTTCTTCTCTTTCCTTTTTTAAACTTCCTGTTATTCCCTTTCGAATGAAATGAAAACATGCCAGACCTTATCAAGGGCCCTTCTTGATCAGCATCACTTCTTGGCGCTGGCCTCTACCAGGCTGTAAAGAGAAGATGCTGCCATTCCTGGGCTCCCAAATAATTTGTATCCAGGGACAACCTGCCCCTGAAGAAGGCATTTCAAATATTTTCTTGACCTCCTTTTGACAGAAGAAGCCCTAAGGCACCTCCAAATAGAATATAGCTCCTCCCAGCATGAATTCCAAGTAGAGGCTCCCACCTTCTCCCCAGACCTTGGGCAAATTCTGCTTTTCCTTCTCTCTGGCATCCCAAGGCAATTGCCAGCTGAAGGAGTGGTGGGGGCTGGGCGTGGCAGCCATCTGCAAACTTATGGTGTCAGTAGGTGCAAGCGGTGAAAGGAGAGCCTTTTCTGTGGTGGCCCCTAGATTCTGGAACAGCCTCCCTCTTGACGTTTGCCAGGTGCCTACGCTGTATAGCTTTCAGCACCTGGTGAAAACGTATCTTTTCACCCAGGCTTCTGCTGTCTAAATAGCTTCCTCAGGATGCTGTCCTGTTAGGGAGGGAGGGAGCGAGGGGGTTATATTTTTAATTATGTTTTAATATTTGATATGTTTTATTCATATTGTAACCTGCCCTGGGACCATTTGGTGAAGGTTGGGATATAAATGCATGCATGAAAATAAATAAATAAATAAATAAATAAATAAATAAATAAATAAATAAATAAATAAATAAATAAATAAATAAATAAATAAATAAATAAATAGCTCAGCTTCCACCACCTGTGCTTACTCTATGGGGGCTGCAGAATGCAAGGGGGTGGGGTGGCCCACAAGTATAGCACCTCTGTGTATGTGAGGCTCGATCTATGTGCGTTAGGTCAGGTCATTCCTGCGGCCTTGGATTCTACTCTGACCGCTGCTTGGTCAGGCAGGGTTAAAAAAAGGCAGCGCGGCCGGCCAGCCGTGCTGTGTAACTAGAGAGCCCAGGCGCCGATGAGATTTTGTAGGAATTCAGGTTCCTCACACGATATTTCCTCCTCGAAAGCCGCTGTGACTCAGAACACATCGGCCTGGTTTATTTGGATCTGGTACCTCCTGGTTTATCTTTAAGCTGCTGGGGTGGAGGTTATCCCAAAAGCTGGACGTGGATTTTCAGTCCCACAATGGTCCGGAGAAGGAGTTTTACTGGTTTGGTACACTGAGGCTCCCGGCAGCGGATTCCAAATTGGTCCTCTCCACCATGGCACCTGTTATCCTCCCTGCTTTGGAAGACTCAGCGCTCCCTCCACCAGGTCTCCTTTAAGGGGAGCGTGAAGTCTTACCTGTCTGTTTTACCCTGAGCTGGCTAAAAAGCATCAACTACTCAAGTTTTCACTGCCCTGGTCTGTAACGGCATTGTGGCCATTTCTTTTTTTGTTAATATATATTTTCTATAACTAAGTAAACAAATATTAAATAACTACCACATACACAAACCATACAAATCATAAAGAACAAACAAAAGAAAAGAAAAAACACCCTAATCTAAGTGTCCTACTTGGTCACCGGTACCTTTTTTTGTTTTTTAATTCTTAATTTAGGGCCTTAAACACCATCCTTATGTTATCCATCTGTTTAGAAATATATTTTCAGCCAAATCTAGGAAAGATCTGTTCAGTTCTTCAATGCACGAGTTCCAAATCAGTCTAAGTTGTTGAATGTTATCAACTCCCTCCATTCTCAAATGTTTCACTGAAAGATATTCCTTCATCATGTCAGATTCAAGACTTATTTCCAGTTACGCATGATATGTTGTTGGTTTACTGACACTAAAAGACATAATTGGTTTTGTTCTTCTGTTCAAATATTCAAACCCGAAAAATCGTGCAGTGAGAATATTTTTGGAATTCATGGTATATTTGGAACATTCTCAAAATTCTATGAATTTTTTCCCCAGAAACATTTAATCAGGGAGCAATCCCTACACATACAGTATGGTAATAAGTTAGTCTATTTCCACATCCCCCCCCCCAGCATCCTCTATTATTGTTTCTTAGTATATGTGACATACAAAGAGGTATATACTACCATCTATAGATGAGCTTAGTGAAAGTCTCTTTAAATGATAGTGAAGTCTTTCTAAGACACCTTTAGTCTTTTATCAGGAGTGTGGTGTAAAATAGAGATTAATAAATAAACAAACACCACATGCATCAAATTAATGGACTTCTGTCTGCATGTTAAATTATTCTTTATAATTTCAAATAAAATACAAATATCTCAAATTTATATTAGTGCTATCTCTTACATATTATATTTCCTTCACATTTGTTTTCCTTCCTTCCTTCCTTCCTTCCTTCCTTCCTTCCCTCTTCCCACCCCAGCTGGGATGCTATTCTCAAATCCCATATTGGAGATTTCTTTTATCATTCCTTGAACCACTGGGTCCCCCACCTTTCTGCTTAAAGAGATCAATAATTTCCTCCAAGTGGTTGTTGCCAATATTAATTACCTTTCCCTTAGGAAATCAAAAAGCATTTGTTCTGCTATATAATTACACCTTTCCTTTAATTTTATTTCCTTGGGGTTTTCTAATTCTTTACAATAACTGCCTTTGCTGCCATTAATAGCTGATGTACAGTATAGTGGTTCTCTTTTTCAATCTTTTGGTCAAATTTATACAGTAAACGTATTTCTTTTGTTGAAATAATTATTGTATTTATTTTATTTTATTATAATTATTTCCATTTCTATCCCGCCCCATACCCAAAGGTCTCTGGCTGGGTAATAACAGACCAAACAGCATTTTAAAAACATATTAAAAATAAGACACAGATAAAAACCATATTAAACCTTGATGATTAAAACAAGGTATTAAAAACAAGGCACAGAGTAAGCTAAGGTGCCTAATTAAATGTATCTAGTATTTTATTGATTTCCTTCTCAGTTTTTCTCCAATATTTTTGCACTCTTCTACAGTCCCACCATAAATGCATGTAGGTTCCTCTACTGCTAACCGTTTTCCCAGCATTCTGAACTGAAATTTGGTATCATATAGGCTCATGGGCTAGGTGTTCTATACCGTTTATTAATACATTTTATTTTAAGTTCTTTCATTCTGTTATGTTTTGTTTTCCATATCCCCTCAATACATTTCTTCGCTTCTCGGCGTCCCACGTCCCTTGTTGGAAAACAGACTTGCAGGTTAAATTATTCATATTTGTATGCAGGTCTTTGGCACTGATGGAAGAGGCGTTTCGTTTGCTGCTTTGAGCCAAGATACCTAATAAAGGCTTCAAGCGGCTTTTATACTTTTGTGTTTTATGCTTCCAGGATTCTTACAAGCCACCCTTAAGGTGGCATCTTTGGGTGGAAAAACATCCATCGGCCTTCATTTTTGACCAAGCACTGCTAGAAATCCTGGAGATTGGAGCTCGCTCCTGAGAAAGGCTTTAAAGGCAGCGAGCAGGGTCTTCGCTGCGCCTTCCTAGGCTATGCATAAGCTGGTGCATTTTACTCAGAAGTAGATCTTACTCCCATACTTGCTCTTCCCTGCAAGTTTCTTATTTTGCATCTTTGCAGATCTCTGCCTCTTGTTTATTCCTCAACCTCAAGAAAGCGCGCGCAGGCGAAAGTCAGAGGCATGCGCAATGAAACTTTCTGCTACATTATTTCAGACCCAGCATAGGGAGCTGGGAAATGTGTGTCCCCAGCTGACAGGGGGATCCCTCTCATGGGTGGCTACAGCCTGCTGGAGTTCTTAGAAAAGTAACAGCCTGCTCTCTTTCGTTAATGTTTATACACTTAGGGGCTGCTGGACTTTTACCTTGCCTACTTAGATAGTAAAAAAGGAGATTAGACTATCTAAATTGGGGGGGAGGCAGAGAGACGGAGCGGAAGGCGGAATTTAAAGGAGAATTGGCTTTTCAACCCCACTTTTCTCATCCATTGAAGGGAATTCAAAACGGCTGACAAACCTTCTGTTCTTCTCCTTGCAACAGAACACCCTGTGATGTGGGTGGGGCTGTGAGAGCTCAGAAGAGAGCTGTGACTAGCCCAAGGTCACCCAGCTGGCTTCATGGAAGAATAAAGCTTTTCTACCCTGCTTTTTTCACCCATTTAAGGGGACTTGAAGCGGCTGACAGACCTTCTGCTCTTCTCATAACACAACACCCTGTGAGGTCGGGTGGGGCTGTAAGAAGTCAGAAGAGAGCTGTGACTAGCCCAAGGTAACCCAGCTGGCTTTGTGGAGGAGTGTGGAATCAAACCCCTTATTTCCAGATAGGAGTCTGGCACCTTAACCACTAGAAGGATCCTAAAGTCTCCATTCTCTCCTTTGCGATGTGAAATGTGGGGAGAGGGGAACCAGGTGGGTGGGCTTGGACTCCCCACCTTAAGGTGCCAGCAGACATTTTCTAGGGCTGTGTTCACACCTAAGTTTTAATCTGGTTTCGGTCCATTTTCAGAGTGACTGGTCATTCTCTTCTTCCTTCGCCTAAGTCAAAGGTGGATTTTCTGAGTTAGATTTTGCTGAAATGCAAGAGCTTGGCACTGCCCTTGGGTTCCCCCGCTCTGAAAGCGGTCTGAAGCCAGATTAAAACTTCTTTCTCGCCCCGTGGTCAGCGGCCAGGCGGCAGCCCTTCCCTTCCTGCCCAGCGGGACCCGCTCGCAGGCGTAACGTGCGAAAGGCCGAGGCGATCCGCGCCGCCGGCTCCGGCTCGCCTCGAATGCCGAGGCGCGTCCTGCGTCCTGGAGCCGCCGCGGGCGCAGCAGCCTGGATCGCGCCGGGAAAGCGCGAGCGTCGCGGCGCGTCCGGACGCCCCGGGATGCCACGCAGCCAGGCGGGCGCGCATCCGCAGCGGACAGGGCGCAAGAAGCCGCTCCCGGAGGCCGGGGAAGGCGAGCGCTTTGCTCCGAGAAGCGGCACGAAGGCGCCCGAGGCGAGCGGAGCGCAGGCGGCGAGACGCGTCCCGCCCGTGGCCCGCCAGCGAGCCGAACCCCGGCCCCGCCTTGCCTTGCCTTGCCCAGCCCAGCTCAGCCCTGCCCTGTCCTCCAGTGGCGGGCCGTTCCAACGTCTGCCGGCGCCCTGGGCCCCGACGGCCCCACGTGGCCCGGGCGCACCTGGCGGCGGGCGGCGGCCAATGGGGCGGCGGGGCGGGGCGTGGGCGTGGCCGGGGTCGCCTGCGGCGGCGGCGGCGGCGGCCGGGCCGGGCCGGGCCGGGCCGGGGGTTCTATAAGAGCGAAGGCGCGTCGGGGGCGGCTGCTGATTGGCCGGGGGTCGCGCGGACGGCGGGAGGCCAGAAGCGGCCGTTGCTGATTGGGCGTTGGGGCGCGGGGGGGCGCGGGGGGCGCGAGGCGCGGGCTCGGCGGGCGCAGTAGCAGTAGCGGCGGCGGCGGCGGCGGCACCAACGGACGGACGGACGGAGCGGACGGCCGGGCGGGCAGGCGGGCACCAGCGGACGGGCGGCGATGCTGAGCGAGGCGGAGAGCGGCGGCGGCGGCGGCGCCGTGACGGGCACCGGGGAGAGCCCCGCGGGGGAGCCCGCGGCCGGCATGGCCAAGCCGGTCCCGCCCGCGGCGGCGCCCGCGGCGGCGCCCCGGAGCCAGGCGGCCAAGCGAGTTTTAGGTGAGGGGCGGGGCCGAGGGCGGGGCTCGGCCGGGGGGCGGGGCTCGGGAGTGGGCCCTGAACCGCCGGGCGGAGGCGTGGGCGGGGTGGAAGGGGCTCGGGGGCGGGGCCTTGAGGGGGCGGGACTCGGGGCGGGGCCTTGCGAGGTAGGGGCGGAGTCCAGTCCCGGCATGAGATTTGGGCTCTCGCCGGAGCCCTAAAGGGGCGGGGTCTGGAGGAGCAGGGGGCGGGGCTTGCGCTTCGGCGGGCGGGGTTTCACCACCGAGGGGCGGTCCCAGAGAGGAGGGGCGGGGCCGCTGCCGAAGCGGCGCCCGGAGTTTGGAAAATCCCGCCAGGAGCCGCCGCGGAGCTTCCCCGTCCCGTTTCCCTCGAGACTGCGCGGCCCGAGACGCCGTAACGTCTGAATGCGGGGAGTGGCGGGCAGAGCCGCGTTCGAGCCGCCCGGATGAGGTTCCTCCTACCCACCCCCCGGTAGGGAAAGGGTTAAACCAGGGTCGCCCCCGGCGAGGTGCGCCTGCCTGGCCCGGCCGGGTCGCGGGGCGTGCCCGGAGCTGGAGTTCACCTGGAGGAGACCCGCGCCCGCCCGCCCGCCCCTCCCCCCTTTGAGCCCTGGGGACGCCTCGCTCGGCCGCCACCCGCGGGGGCTCCTGCCGGCGGGACCCCGGGATGCGCGGCGCTGGGCGGCTCTGTGGAAGGGCGGCGAGCTGGCCGTCCGAAGGCTCCGGCGCCTCCTATCGCAGGGTCGTGGTGGTGGTGGCCGCGCGTCTCGTGCCAAGTGAAAGCAAGCGCCCCCGCCGTACTAGCGCCCGGGCGACGGGATAACCGCCGCTGGTGAGTCACCGGGAGGTTTGCTGAGAATGTCCTGCCCCTGGCCCCGGTGTCCAGTTAAAAAGAGGCTCAAGGGAGTGTGGGATGGGCGGACGGGTGCCAGGGCCCAGCCGTCTTCCAAAATGTCACGCGATGTTTTCCTTGCTCCTGATTGCAGCCACCCAGGTGCAGGGCACAGTGAAATGGTTCAACGTTCGCAATGGCTATGGATTTATAAACAGGTGAGCTTCTTCTGTCTCTCTGCCCCAAAGCTCCGAGGGGCCCACAACTCTGGAGCTCTCCTAAAGCACGCTAGGAAGGCTCCTCTGCGGGAGAATCTTCATTGGTCTGAAAATACCCACGAGGTTGCGCTCAAGGGGAGCGGAAAGTCTTCAGTTCTGTCCCTGCAGTGAATCGGACAATCCTCTTTAAAATGATAATTGTAAGAACGGAGTCCAAGACCTCAATGAGAAAGAAGTTTCCCTTTCTTGCTCAGAAGAAAGCAGGCTGGTCCCTGAACACAGATTCCTGAAGCGCCTACAATTCATAAGAACCTAAGAGGAGCCCTGCTGGATCAGGCCAAAGCCCATCTAGCCCATAAGAACCTCAGAGGAGCCCTGGTGGATCAGGCCACAGCCCATCTAGTCCATAAGAACCTAAGAGGAGCCCTGGTGGATCAGGCCACAGCCCATCTAGCCCATAAGAACCTAAGAGGAGCCCTGCTGGATCAGGCCACAGCCCATCTAGTTCATAAGAACATAAGAGAAGTCTTGCTGGATCAGGCCACAACCCTTCTAGTCCAGCATCCTGTCTCACACAGTGGCCCACCAACAGCCCATGGGCATCTCAAGCAGAGACAGGGGCAAACCTTCTCCTGCTCTTGAATCCCAGCAAATGGCCTTAGAGGCCTCCTGCTTGTCCCCCCAGCCTGAAAGATGGACTTAGGCATCCATTCTAGTAGCCATTGATACATCTGTCGTCCATAAATTTTGTTTATCCTTCACTGGAACATTTATTCGCAGTTCCTAATTCCGATGTTTGCTTTGATTAGCATGTAAGGAAAAATGTGCTGGACACAGCTGGATACTGGTTCCATTACGTGTGTGAGCGAGTCCCAGCTGAAACTGAGCTTTACCAACTGGGACTGCTCCCCTGAGCCTCACTTCCTCCTAGGGAGATGCCAGTGAGTAAGAAAAGCAAAGGTTAACCTGGGTGTCATGGCACCCTGACCCAGCCTTTCTTCCTTTTGGTATTGTTCTTTGGACTCCCTTCAAGATAACCACAACACCTGTACATGCAGATGTGTCACTCACTGAAGCAAACATGCTCGCGTAAAGAAGTCTATGTCACTAAAAAGAGGCTTCTTTTAATACAGTGATTTATTTGATCAAAAAGTGTAGTACATTAACTATCCACAGTCATGTACTTCCCTTCCCGTCCATTGGATGGGAAAGGAACACGATTAACTAACGTCACCTGGCGCTTGGACTTGGAGCACTAGTCACTAACAGACGAAGCCCCGCGTGATTGGTCACTCACCTGCGACTGATCTGGGGCTCGGTCATCTTCTGGGCGCTGCCATTTTGACTGCGGCTCCCTCCACAACTGTGTGTGCATCAGCACCATCGCCATGACGCTAACGCTCTGCGCATGCGCAGTCCCATCTGTGGTCATCTGAGGTGCCCTGGAGCACCCGAAGAGGTGAGAATGGTCATGCCGCTGGACGCTCAAGTAAGGTATTGGTCGACGTTGGTCAGCAATTAGTGAACTTCTGGTGAGGCAGGGCACACTTGGAGGCTATAGCAGCCTCCCTGTAGTGCAAATGCTCTGCACTAGAAGTTCACTAATCATGCACTACTGGCCGCAGTGCGAATAGGCCCATGATCTCCAAGTCTGGTTAGTGTGCCTCAAGCCAACAGTGGGCTCTGCAAAAGAGCATAGATGGCATAGATTTCTACTGGCAACTTTCAAACTGGTTGCAGGTATCCAGCCTCCTCTTTTGTGTTCAGAGTTGTGAGGTCTGTGAAAGCCAAGCTCCCCAAGGATGATGCAAGTTTATATTGCCGCCTTATTTCTTTATTTTATCTATATTCTTAGTCCACCTTATACCCAAAGGTCTCAGGGCAGGTTACAACAGTGAACCTTTGCCAAAGGCCAGGGTAAATAAGTGCATCTTTAGCCGTCTTCTCAGTGTATATAATGAGATGATTGCATAGTCTGGGGGCCGCAACTGAAAAGGCCCTATCCCAACCTCCCGCCCCTTTAGCTACCAAAGGTGGTGGTATAATCAGGAGGTCCTCCTCTGCAGATCTTAAGGCACGGACAGGTTGATACCTTGAATCCAGATTCCTGGGAAGTGTGCCTCCTCCCGCTTTGGTTGGACAAGCTGGATGCTGTTTCCATTTGAAGAGTTACAGGATAGGCTGGGCAAGATGGGCAGGCCAAGGAATTTGCAGGACCACTTTGCTTGTCAAGCTGGAAGCGGGGGTGGGGGGTGGGGTTATAAATGAACAACCTGCCCCTTCTCCTTTTTGTAACTCTCCCAGCTCCTCTCTAAGTCTTGCTGGGTGAACCGGAGTAACTTCTTTTATGACTTTCCCCCTGTCCCACTCTGAGCTCTGACTTCTCACTTGGATGTGTTCTGCCAACTTCTTCTCCTTCTTCCCCCGCAGGAATGACACCAAGGAGGATGTTTTTGTGCATCAGGTAAGAACCATACCGGAAGCAGGTTTGTTTTCTCCTGTTCCTTCCTCCTTGCCATCCCAGGCAGGAAGAGCTGGTAAAATAGGGCTTTTGTTCTTGACTCTGTTTTACCAGCAGCACCATTCAGAATACAGCCCTTAGGTGAAGGACACCCAGATGTCTATGTAGCTGAAGAATGTGGCCCTGTGGCCTCCTAATGGGACTAATTTGCCAAAATATTTGTGGGCATGTCCTGCCATTTAGCTGAATTAGGAAGCCAAGGTTAAAGGCTTGTACGGTGACCCTGGTATCCAGATATGGACTTGGAAGCAGCCGTTGCATTAGATTTCTGCAAACAATTAAGAAACGCGATGTGATGAGCGCCTCTGGTTCTGCGTGCATGCTCCAAGGGCTCTTTGGTTTGCAAAACGGATTGCGAGCCAAAGGAGCCTCCATTTTGAAGGGCTGGCATTTTTTGAACGACAGAAGACCTGTAGAGGCTCAGCTCATCTGGCGCAACGCGGTGGTAAGCGCGTGCTCTGTGGCTGTGTTTTGGAGTGCAGAAACTTTGCTCCCCCGTCGCTAAGGAAAGGATCTGAAGTGACCCGCAGGGTCGAGGCCGCAAGACGAATATGGGCGCCTTAACTCTGTCATTACTTTCAGTGCCTCATTTTTGGTCTTTAGAGGGAAAGCGCTTCTGGTAACAGCAACGCATGATCCTTGCGAAACCCTGTGCAAGACCAGTTGGTTCTCCTGGCATGGGCCCGATCAGTGGAATCTTTAAATTGCTAGATGCGCCATGCGTGTCCCCGTGTCCCCCGCACCGCTAAATCTCTGTCCCCTGTGCTCCTTACCAGACAGCCATCAAGAGAAACAACCCCCGTAAGTTCCTCCGCAGCGTTGGAGACGGGGAAACGGTGGAGTTTGACGTTGTGGAAGGAGAGAAGGTGAGCCTGGGTTGGGTTTGGCGGCCGGAGAAGCCGCGGGTGGAACCTCTCCCCTCTTCTCACGCTCCGAACTTTTCTGCAGGGTGCTGAGGCGGCCAACGTCACCGGCCCTGGCGGGGTTCCCGTGAAAGGCAGCCGCTATGCGCCCAACCGCCGCCGCTTCCGCAGGTTTATCCCCCGGCCCCGGCAGGCTCAGCAGGTGCAGGACGGCGGCCGGACAGAAGGGGCCGCAGAGACCGTCAGTGAGGGGGAAAGAGTGGACGACGCTGTACAGCAGCGTCCGCGGAGGAGGCGCCCGCCGCCCTTTTTCTTCCGCCGGAGATTTGTGCGGGGGCCGAGGGCTCAGCCCCAGCAGCAGGCCCAGCCAGCAGAAGTGAGTCCTGCTGGGGGACGGGGGTCTGGTCCCTGCACGGTTTCCATTCCTACGCCGACCTCTGGCCCTTTGAGCATCGGGTGGCTCCCTTCCCACATGCTCCAGCGCATGCAGGGTTCACTCTTGCTTGGGCAGGAGCCAGACCGTATTCGGAATGGCCTCTTCTTTCAGTCTGGGTGCCTTTTCTGCCCTCTCCACCGCCTCAGTGCTGAGAGCAAGGTCTGTCCTCCTCCTCCCTCAGGGTACTGAAAGTACAGACTCCAAAGATGCCACACAGCCTGAGGGCGACCAGCAGCAGCAGATCCAGGCTGGCGAGAGAGCCCCAGCCCCTCGCTTCCGTCCCAGATACCGCAGGTAAGTCGCAGGCCTTCCTGGAGAAGCCGGGCACCTCAGTCGCTTTGGGGCAACGGGGCACTGAGCCCTATTGACACGTTTGATGCTCCCATAATGTTCCCAGTTTGGCCTAGTGGTTAGGGAGCCGGACTTTTACCTGGGAATACCATGTTTGACTCCACCTGCCTCCACAAAACTAGGTGGGTGACCTTGGCTAGTCACAGCTCTCTTCTGAGCTCTCACGGCCCTGCCTACCTTACAGGATGTCTGTTGTAGGGAGAACAGAAGGTTTGTCAGCCACTTTGAGTCCCCTTAAATGGGTGGAAAAAAGAGGGTAGAAAAGCAGGGCTCTTCCTCTGGTACACTCTGGGCTTGATTCTGCACTCCCCCACAAAGCCAGCTGGGCAACCTTGGGCTAGTCACAGCGCTCTTTCTGGGCTCTCACAGTCCAACCGACCTCACAGGGTGTCTGTTGTGGGGAGAACAGAAAGTTTGTCAGTTGCTTTGAGTACCTTTAAGGGTGAGAAAAGCAGGATAGGAAAAGCCAACTCCTCCTCCTTCCCTTCTGGGTAAGGAAAGATGGCTTTTAATTTCGTCAGGGACCCATTTGTAGTTCTTTTGCTTTTCTGGTGCATGGAGACATCCGTTCTTTCTAGCACGCTTGGGGGCATTCTGGGAAGGAGTGGGGAATATCCACCTTTGCTATTCTCTTTGCTAACGGTCTGAGAGCAGAAGAGACCTAGCAATGGTTCCTTTGGCAGCCCCTCCTCATCTCCTGACTTGCATGGCCTCCTCCACGCAGGCCCCTGAGCCTTTCCACTGTGAACAATGTCCATAAAGAATTCTGCAGGATGTGGTAAACCAGCAGGTTTGAATCATCAGCTCCCTCTTTATAATTTGGCTTCTGAATAGTGTATTTTAATAATCACCCCCTTCAAAAAACTCAGGAAGACTTCTGATTTGTGAAATATCTGCTGCCTAGGAACAAAGCCTGGTGTTAACTCTGACGCTTTTGCCCTCCTAGACCTTTCCGCCCCCGCCCACCCCAGCAACCCACCACTGAGGGGGGAGATGGCGAGACCAAAGCAGCGCAAGCCCCGGCCGACGGCATCCGTCCTGAGCCCCAGCGCCAGCGCAATCGACCGTACTTCCAGCGCAGACGCCAGCAGACGGCCACAGCCCGCCAGACTGCGGCAGAGGTGGGAGCTGGGAACACGTAACGTTGGTCCTTGTCGCTGCTGCCTTTCCTTTGCTGTGTGGGCCCAGGGCAGCAAAAGGGGTCACCTTTTTTCAAGAAGGCAATACTCTTGAGCACCTGCTAAGCCTTGAGACCTCCTGAGCATGACATGAAATGGCCAAACCTCAATTCACTTGGAAAAAGACAAGCGAACCAGAGGTGGGAGGGTGAGTTGTGTGACACAGGTTGGTGTCCCTGAAAGGAGAGGAGCCAGCCGCAAGCTAGGGAACCCCTCTCCTGTTTTGCTGCTAAATAAGAACATAAGAGGAGCCCTGCTGGATGAGGCCACAGCCCATCTGGTCCAGCATCCCATCTCACACAGTGGCCCACCAGTTGCCCATGGGCATCTCCAGCAGAGACAAGGGCAAACCTTCTCCTGCTCTCGAATCCCAGCAAATTGCCTTAGAGGCCTCCTGCTTGTCCCCCCACCCTGAAAGATCTAGTAGCCATTGATACACCAGAGTCCTCCATGAATCTGTCCAACCTTTCCTTAAAGCTGTCTAGGCTGGTTGCTGTCACCACCTCTTTTGGCAGCCAATTCCATAGACCGATGACCAGCCTAGATGGCTTCAAGGAAGGGTTAGAAAAATCTATGGATGACAGATGTATCAATGACTACTAGAATGGGTGCCTAAGTCCATCTTTCAGACTGGGGGGACAAGCAGGAGGCCTGTAAGGCTGTCTGCTGGGATCTGAGAGCAGGAGAAGGTTTGCCCTTGTCTCTGCTTGGGAATCCCATGGGCAGCTGATGGCTCACTGTGTGAGATGGGATGCTGGACTGGATGGGCTGTGGCCTGATCCATCAGGGCTCCTTTTAGATTCTTAAGTTCTAATGACCCTCTGGGTGGAGAAATCCTTCCCCTTGTCAGATCCGACTCTCCTGCCCATCAGCTTCATGGGTGCCCCCTGGTTCTAGTGTTGTGTGATAAGAGAAATTTTCTCTATTCACCTTTTCTATACCAGTCATGAGTGTTTATATTTCAATCACGTGCTACTGAGGATGAAGGTACAGCTGGACCCTTTTTTGCAAGCTGTAACGTCAGTGCAGGGGGTCTCCTTTGGGGGTCATTCAGGGCCGATGCTGTCATCGGCCTCTACCTCCTTTATGTCCCAATCAGTGGGTGTCCGGCCAGGGCTGCCGTTTGCGGCCTTCTGCTGCTGCCTGCTTTTGCACTAGCTGCAGCGTCTGGATGATCTTCAAGGGCAGCCCCCCGCGGAGTGCAGCACAGTAGTCCAGCCCGAAGGATCCTAAGGCTGTAACCACACTGTCTTTTACCAAATGAGTGGAGCTAGAAGTGAGCCCTACAAGAGGGCAGGGTTACCTGAGCAGCAGGGGACAAAGACGGGGGCAGGACTGCCTCCAAAGTGCAGCCACGACTCGGCCATGAACCTTTTGGACTCAAGAACATGTTTAGCAGCCAGAGCGGCTGTCCTGTGTGCTTTTAGTGCTCTGCCTGTGGAGCATTAATCACTTCCAGCTACAAGTCAAGGGGTTGCCTTTCCGACTCAGGCGGAGGGCAGAGACCAGGTTGGGTGCCTTCCCTACAGGCCCTGCCTGCAGGTCACAGTAGTATTTTGGGGGGCACCCTGTGCTGCTTTGCAACCCCACCACCCATGGCTAAACTTTGGAATTGGCTCCAGACAGGACCAACTGAATGGTCTTTTATTTATTATAGTTATTTATTTAAGGAATTTATATCCCACCCTTCACCAAAGGGTCCCAGGGCAGGTTACAATAAGAGTAAAACATATCAAATATTAAAACATAATTAAAAATATCACCCCCTCCCTCATTAACAGGATGGCACCCTGAGGAAGATATTTAAATGACAAAAGCCTGGGTGAAAGGAGATGTTTTCACCCTATACAGTGTAGGCGCCTGGTGAACCTCAAGAGGAAGGCTGTTCCAGAGTCTAGGGGCCACCACAGAAAAGGCCCTCTTGCTGTGCCTTGCCTGACAGGGAGGTCACCCCTCACGCTTGCCGTTGCAGAGATCAACCTGAGGCGCTTTTGCAATGCATTTAGCTCTGGCCTGCTCTGCTTGCATGAGGTTGCTGTGGAATGCTGGGAGCTGTAGTTCTGGAGCATCTAGAAGGGCACAGGTTAAGCAGCCCTGATCCCCTTCTGCCAAGTAAGCCTGCAGGTGGTTCCACCCAGAAAGCTTCTGAGTCTTTGGGGGCCGAGAGCCCTGCCTCCCCCTAAGAAAGCACAGGCTGGTCTGTGTCTGTGAGCCGTTCCCACCCCACTGTCCGCAACCCTGCCTGTCCTGGTTTGTAAGGGCAGAAGGCTGGCCGGAAGTCTGCAGGGTTTGTCCACACGCTCTGGCCATACAAGTTGGGTGAACTCATCCAGGTGCTCTGCCCACCTCCCTGGGCCTGACTTGAGCCGTGGGGTCTCAGTTTCACTTGAATAGGAACAAGTGCCCAGCGAGTTCATCTTAGGTGGCCTCCAGAGGGGTAGGATGAGGTGGACTCGTCCGCTCGCTGAAATTCGGCACCCTGGGTGAGCGCAGGCTAAAACCAGAAGCCATCATCTGGCTGTATAGATGTGGCCATTCTGCCGCTCTCGTGAGCCTGAGCTGCCCTGGAATGATGAAAAGCTTTAGCCCAGCAACATCTGGAGGATGTTCAGCAACATCTGGAGGACATTCACCGCTCTCCTGTCCATCCAAGCCTTGCAAGGGGTTTAAGCCACTTGAGCCAACCTTCTCTTGCGATTTTGCTGCCCCTGGATGACCGCGGTGGGACTGTTTTGCTCCCCCCAGACTTCCCTGGACAGGCTCCTTGGTAACCTTACGACCCACCAAGTGTGCCCATCCGTCCATCACCCCCACAGCCCGAGTTGGCGTTCCCAGATGCTGAACGCGACCTGCCCCTTTTCCGGCGCCTCCCTCCGTTCCACCGTATAACCGCCTTCTTTTCTGCCCAAGGCCAGCGCAACTGCCAAAGAGCAGCCTGCTCCCAGCTCTGCTGCCGCTGGTGGAGACACCCCGGCCACGAGCACCCCTGCGATGGCTCAGGAAGCAGGGGTGGAAGCCAGCAAGCCTGCTTCCCCAGGCCAGGAGACGCCTTCTCAGCCGCTGCCGGAAATCCAGCAACAGCTTGTGGATGTAAGTGGAGGCTGGTGATGGGAGGCCTGTCCCTGCTCGGCCCTCCAGGGCACCGTCCTTCTGGGAGCCTTTCACGGAAGCCAATTGCATCGTCTTCCCAACGGCATTTGGCAATTGGGCTTTTGATCTCTTGCAGTATTCTGACTTGCCACACGGGGGCCCCCTTGAGTTACATTCTGACCATCTCAAGCCCTGAGCCCCTGTTACACCTGGGACGTTACCTGCGTTCGCTTAGTAATAATGTCCCCTTGCATGTTGTTTCCTTTCTTGCACAGATCTCAACACCCGAGCCTGGGGGAGAGCTTCCCCCAGCCCTACTGGCATGATGAATCTGCACACGGTGAGGGGATGCTGAGAGCTGTGATCTGGTAAAGATGCTTCTGGGCAGGTGATGTTAAGCCTGCCGCCTTAGTCCGGCCAGGTCTGCATCCTGCTCCCTTTTGCGGGGGCTTTGGGCAGACACAGGTTCTCCCCCCCTCTTTCTCACTGCACTGACTGTCCGAGGTAGGTTGCTCTGAGAGAAGCAGCCAGCCCAAGACCTAAACGTGGCTGTTTAGTTAGGACCCCCTGCATTGCTTCCTGCAAGAACATGGGGGGCCCTTTCGGTCTGTTAGAATTAACGGCCTTTGGCCCCCAGTGACCCAGATCTTTGAGATGGTGTCCTCCTGGATATCCGGATCTTGAAGATACCTAAAGACTCAATTTTGGACACCTTTAATCAGGTCCAGAAGAAATCTGGATTTAAGGGCTTGAAGGACCCATTAAATCCAGATTTCCCCTACCCTTGTGGGGACAGGGCCTTGCAGATGGGGCCTTTAATGGGGTCCAGGTGGGGACAGGGCCTTCCCAATTGGTACCAGTCAGGTACTAATTGGGTCTTAGAAAGGCTCTAGTGGGAAAAAGCCTTCCTTTTCTTTACCATAAGCAATCCTCCGCTATAAAATCATGCCTTCTACTGGGTGGGAGCCCTGACCCTCTTATTGCCGCAGCGTGAGATGTGCCCACAGCCTTAAGGAATGGCGGATGCCTACATTTCCAGAGCAGGACGCAAACAACGCGCTGTCCGACAGCTGATGGCAAACCTTTCCCCTCCTTTTGCAGGTGTCCACAATGTGCCTACAATCCAAGTTACCTCATCCTGCACTTGAAGAGACCCCAAACTTCACCAGTACCCCCCCTTTGCTGTTGCTAAGGCTCTGAATGTAAAAAAGAAAAAAAAAATAACCGGAGGGGGGGACTTGATCCAAAAGAGAACTTGCTTTGCTTTAAAAACCTTCGGAGGGGCTTGACCTCCTCTTCCCACAGCTTTGCCGGTTTGAGAAAAAAAAAAAAGAAGCTGGCTGTTGAATCTTCAGTTAATTTTTCTTCCCCATTGTTGAAGATCACCCTGTGAGAACCATTGTGTGCAGTTTGGGCGTCAGTAAAAAAAAAAAAGAAATTGCACAGGCCTTGTGTCATTTGTACCTTCTGTCAAGGAATTGGGGGGGCAAAGGGGGCATCTTTTCCCCAGCCTTTTCCCCTTACGGTGGATATTTGCAAATAACTTTGCTCTTGTCTCTGAAGAACCTCGTAAGACAGCCGGGCAAGAAGCGGAAGGATAACATAAGAACCACAGAGGAGCCCTGCTGGATCAGGCCACAGCCCATCCAGTCCATAAGAACCTAAGAGGAGCCCTGCTGGATCAGGCCACAGCCCGTCCAGTGCAGCATCCTGCCTCAAACAGTGGCCCACCAGTTGCCCATGGGCATCTCAAGCAGAGACAAGGGCAAACCTCCTGTTCTCAAATCCCAGCAAATGGCCTTAGAGGCCTCCTGCTGGTCCCCCCAGCCTGAAAGTTGTACTTGGGCATCTATTCTAGTAGCCATTGATACATCTGCTGTCCGTACATTTGTCTAATGCAAGATACAGTTTGAGACTTGTAAGTAGAAACTCCTCATTAGAAGGGTCTTTCAACCTGGGGTGGAATCAATGGAGGCAGAAAGACCGTCGGCCTAACAATATTTTGTGGGTAGGCCGGAACATTGTGGTGTGGCCTTTGGCTTCCTGTGGAGCCAAGACCCTGCAGCTGAGTGTGTGGTGTGGCCTTTGGATGCCCTGTGTCACCAACAAATCGGCAGGCCCATAGGACATCTCAGGGTTCTTTTTTTAAAAAAACCTAAAATGGTGACTCAAAACACAATCTGATCTTAAAGACACGTTGCTCCGAACTGGATGTCCTCTGGAAGATTGGAGCATGACCAATGCAGTCCTCAGGACATCACAGCCCAGCTAGCTTTAGTATTGTGAAGATCCCCCTTATCTCCTGGACTGGGTTGTGGGGGTCCAAAAGTGTGAAGGGCTAAAGCTCCTCATGATATAAAAGCACAGGGCATCTTATGGATCATGATATGGGAAAGAGTAATAAATCCATGGAATGTGGAGTCAGTGGAAGAATGTAACCAGCCCAGTTCCTGGATCCTCCTTGATCACAAGCAGCACCTGGAGCTGATGAGCAGAGATGTGTCTATCTCACAGTCACGGGGTGCTTCACATTGGGTAAACTGCTATCGAGTGCAGCTCCACATAAACAAATGTGCGTAACGCTTCTAGAGGTGGGGAGTGTGGTCATGTTTACATTAATGAACTCTGAGCTGGCCTTGATTGTCCAGAAGGGAAGGGCTTGTGCCAAGGAAACCCTGAGCCAGCTACGCGGAGCCAGAATCCAGCATGAGGGCAAAGATCTGAAAATTGCTGTACTATAAAACACTACTGTTTTAGGAGCCTGTTTAGGTTGCAGATCTTTCCAGGTGCAGGAAAAACCTTGTGGATTCTTGGTATGGTATGGCCCCAGACTTCCTGGTGGCCCAGCCAGCGTAGCTAGCTGTTGGGAAGACGCAAGGTTTCCCATTACAAGGAGTTATGCTCTGTCCACAGAGTGGTTTCAACCCATGGTGATGTGAGCTTTGACAATTCAGTAATTTGTTTAGTGGGGTGCTAGTTTACAGTAATAAATTTCATAGTTTTTTAAAGGGATCAGCCCATCTCTGGAGGCTAAGGGTGTGCCTAGGCAACTTTAAGAACTTTTTGTAGATCTATAGGGAGACAATGGTTTACTTGCCAGCCCTGTGAGAATGACCATACAACTTGGATCTGAAAGACCCTTGGCCCAGTGGCCAACACATTCAGTGGACAAATGGAGCAAAGGCTTCTGGGGGTAACCAGTGTAAGCAAAAGACTGTGCCAAGATAAAGTTGCAGTACAAAAGGCTGCCAGTGGGGGGCAGGCTCAGCTGTTCTCTGCATAATTGGAAGAGGAACAGGTGAGACCTTCCTTCCTAAAATGGGTCTGAGATGAGGTGTTTTAGCAGGTCGGAGCAGTTCAGCTTCCATCTATTGATCCACAAATTAAAGCAAGCTCCGGAGCAGCTGGTGCTTATCCAGCATGGAAAAGAAAGCAGTTGCTTTGGGAGGAGGCCCTTTGTCTGGCATTCTGATGCACAGAAATATCTTGATTTCTTCCCTTTAAACTTGGGTAGGAAGAAAACCCCTTGGGCAGAATTTCTGCAAAGCAAGCAAAGCCCATACAACAGCCAACTATTTCTTTATATACAAATAAAACTTTCTAGAAATACAGATGAAGACAGTCCTGCTTTTCCAATTAAATAAGAACTAGATCCTGTGCACAGGAATCTTTAGGTAAACCTTTGAAAATGCTTCTGGATCTTCCATTGAACATTCGGAGGCCCCTCCAGGTAACCCAGGCGATAAAGTGACCCTTAAGAAATTCAGGCAACATGATTGTATACCCTGTTGCTAACCTGAGGCTGGAGAGGAGAAATCCTGCAATCCCCTGGCTGCGAAGAAAGACTTGCAAAACGCGCATAGGAAGGAGGGCATTTGAAGCACCTGCAATTTGCCCCACAGCAGAAGTAAAACACGTTCGGGTTCCCTGCAATGAAGCTCAGGGTCCCTGGGAAAGGAGGGAGTTCAGATACCTGAAACAGCTTAGATTTGGAGTGACATTTAACGGCCAGGATTGATAACGCAGGAAGTGCCCTACTGGATTGGGCACACAGCCCATCTAGGCCATAAGAACCTAAGAGGAACCCTTCTGCATCAGGCCACAGCCCATCTAGTCCAGCATCCTGTCCCACACAGTGGCCCACCAATTGCCCATGGGCATCTCAAGCAGAGACAAGGGCAAACCTCCTGATCTTGAACCCCAGCAAATGGCCTTAGAGGCTTCTTGCTTGTCCTCCCAGCCTGGAAGTTGTACTTGGGCATCCATTCTAGTAGCCATTGATACATCTGTCTTCCATGAACGTGTCCAACCCTTCCTTAAAGCCATCTAAGCTGGTTCCTGCACAGGGAAGTCCCTAGCAGGATGTGAGCAAACAGCTTTCCCTGGATTCCAGAGGTAATAAAATGCAGGGTATCTTCTGGTGAAGCAATAATGTAATTTGTTCCTGTCTGTCTGTCTGTCTCTCTCTCTCTCTCACACACACACACCGCATGATCTTGGCCAGGGGTGTCTCAGGCCCATCTTCTCATGGCTGAGGGCTTGAATATGTGTTCAAGGTATGGGCTTTCATGAACACAATGTACACACCTTGCTAGAACATAAGAGCAGCCCTGCTGGATCAGGCCACAGCACCTCTAGTCCAGCATCCCGTCTAGTCCAGCCAGCTAGCATGGCTCTACAACAGAGGGCAGAGCCCCTTTTTGCCCGCCGACAGCACGTGGCCCTGGACTACTGCAAGAGGAGCCCTCAGACGTTTTTAGCAGCCACCAGCATCCCTCTGCCCCAGGCTGCATTGGGACACGGGGTTCAAGGTGCCCTGGAGGGACGTCAAACTTTCCTTGGCTTTGCAGGACTCCACCCCACAGGGTCAGGAGGGGCTCCAGCCAGCCCCTCTCCAAAGCAGGCACAATTCAGGGTGTGGGAAGCGGCCGCTCACGCCCTCAGCCGGACCCTTACGATGCTGACACGCCAGGCCTCCAGGCGCAGCCGCACAGACTTGAGAAACGGAGCCGCAGGGCCAGCAGTGGCGCCGTCAAGCTCCTCCCGGAAGTGGCGGCCGTTTGGTTGGCATCACATCCAAGCCAGCCAAAGCACTTAGGCATCCATCTGACCACCTTGGCTAGCTGGCCACAGCCCACGTCTCGCCCTACTTAACGGAAGGGCAGCCATGCTCGTGGTTCCACAGCACCCTCGGCCCCTTGGGGTGCCCCACAGTGACCAAAACTGGTCCTTAGCATGGAGGGCACCAGGGTGCCAAGGTGAAGGTAGGATGTCCACACCCTCCCAGGACCACAGAGAAATATCTTGGGTTACTGGCTGCTGTGCTCAAACCGCTTTCATTAGGATGCTAATAATATTACCAACGTCTCTATGGAAGGCCATTTTGTAGGCACTTAGCGAAGCCCACCCAGCCTTGGGTTTTTAGTTCTACAGGCAGGGGGCTCATGCCCTTCCTGCGTTTACAGAAAATCTACAATCCCTTGGCATTCAGGTCCGGCAAGGAGGTGATACCCTCCTCCTGCCAGCTTCGCTTCCTCCATGGCCTTCAGAGCCACTGGTATCCAAACGGCCTTTTCTCGGAGATTCAACCTGCATACGTCTGGGGAATGTTCTCTGGTGACAAAATGGCCGCCATGAAGCAACAGGAGGCCTTCCTTGACGTAACCAGGCAACCACAGGATGAGCAAAAGGAAGGATGGATGTGGGGAAGGGATCACAGGATCCTAGAGTTAGAAGGGACCACTAGGGGTCATCCAGTCCATCCCATGGCCAATGCAGGATTTCCTAAACCATCCCAGAGAGATGCAGGTCCAGCCTCTGCTTGAAGACCTCCAGCCATGGAGAACCCATGACCTCCAGTGGCAACCTGCTCCACTGACCGATCGTGCTCCCTGTCAGGAAGTTTCTCCTAATATCTCATCTGTATTGACTCCCTTGGAGTTTCATCCCATTTTTTCCAGTCCTCCCACTGTGACAACCCATCAGAGACTTGAAGACCACCATCATGTCTCCTCTCAGTCTTTCCTTCTGCAGGCTAAACACTCCTAGATCCTTCAACCTTTCCTTGAGGACACGGTTTCCTGACCACTGACCATTTTGGTCGCCCTCCTTTGGACTTCCTCCAGTTTGTCAACATCTTCTTGAACTGGGGAGCCCAGAACTGGACACAGGACTCTAGATGAGGTCTGATCAAGGTACAGTAAAGAGGAAAAATTACTGCTCGTGATCTAGACTCTAGACTCCTCTTGATGCGTCCTAGGATGGTGTTTGCCTTTTTTGCAGCAGCAACACATTGCTGTCTCGTGTTCATCCTGTGATCAACCAGGGCACCCGGATCCTTTTCACTTGTGCTACTAGTCAGCCAGATTCCTCCCATTCTGTATTCATTTTAACCTTTTTTCTCACCAAGACGCAGGACTTTGGAGTAAGAACAGCCCCACTGTGCCTGGTTCAGAAACAAACTTCCCCTGAGCTTTTTAAAAAAGGCTGCTGTTGGAGAATTGTGCAGAGAGGGCATGAAATACTATTTTAGCCACCTTATTTGGGTGGGTGGGTGTGTCGCTCATGGCTTCCCCATCGCTCCAGGCCATCTCTCCCCTATCCATCGCAGAAGTGAGAAAAGGAGAGACATTGACTCTCGAACCTACAACTCCAAAGACCAAAGCGCAAGGGGAAAACAGGTGAAAGACATTTCATACAGATACTCATCCAAAACGAGGACAAGTAACAGAAGGGAACACAGGGGAGACTTGTTCTTCCAAGGGGCCAAATGGGGTTAAAAGCAGGCACTGGGGACAGCGCACGAGAGACTCTCATCCTTACCCTGCTGGCCAAATATTTGTGAAAAATAATGCCACGTCTGGCCACTGACCCCAGCGAGCCCTGCATCCATTGCAGAAGAGTGTCTTTTTGCATGTAGTCCCTTATTTACAGCAATTATCTGGTTGCTCCTTGCCCGTTTTCTACAAAAATAAGCTTCGGGCCTTCCAAAAGACAGACAAAAGGCCCTTCCTTCCTACACGCTTCCTTTCCATAAAGCCGCCTATCTTGCTTTGTTTTGTTTTTTTTCTTGTTTGCTTTGTTGTTTTTTTTAAAAAAGGAAATTGAAAACTCATTCAGACTAAAAACTGACCTAAAGAAAAATAGGTTCCACTCGTGACGGCCCAGCAGAGCCGAAGCCCCGCAACATTGTTAAAGTGCTAACGGATCCTGGTACCTATTCCACCAGCCCTCGGCCTGCCTCCCCCTCCGTGTCCTTTGGGTGTTGGCCGGGTCAGGCACCCTCACCCCCCTTGCCCGCTTCCACCTATTCGTGCGGGTCGGGAGTGAGTTCGTCTAGTTCCGTATATGGCTTGATCTCTTGGTCTAGCAAGGAGGGCGTGCGCCGGAATGTAGCAGCAATCTGATCAAAAGTGCGCCCCCGTGTCTCCGGCACCTTGAAATACGTGAAGATCAGGAACACCAGAAGAAGGCCGGCGAAGATGAGGAAAACATAATGCTTAAGGGCTTCCTGCAGGGAGAGAGAAGAGGATCAGTGGCCGTGAGATGGCCTGGCCACACTTATCTATGCTCTGGTGACCTCCAGACTAGACTACTGTAATGCGCTCTATGTGGGGCTGCCCTTGAAGACGGTTCAGAGGCTGCAGCTAGGGCAGAAAGCAGCTGCTAGATTGCTGACCGGGACAGCTGGCCGGACGCACATCACGCCGATCTTAAAAGGGTTGCATTGGCTGCCAATTCACTACTGAGCTCAATTCAAGGTGTTTAACTTATAAGGCCCTAAATGACTTGGGTCCCAAATATCCAAAGGAACGCCTTCTTCTTGTGAGCCATTTTGGTCTAGCGGTTAAAAAGCCAGACTCTTATCTGGGAATATGGGGTTTGATTCCGCCCTCCCCCATGAAGCCAGCTGGGTGACTTTGGGCTAGTCACAGCTCTCTTCTGAGCTCTCACAGCCCCAGGAGACGGCCTTCACAGTGATGGCCCCCAGGCTATGGAATAGTCTCCCCACTGAGGTGTGTCAAGCTCCTTCACTATACATGTTTAGGATGGTAGTGAAGACGCACCTTTTTGCCCCGGCCTTTGGCTAAATGGGAATATACTGTCTCTTCCCACCTTACAGGCACTGTTATTGTTTTAATATATACTGTTGTTGTTTTAATATATGTTTGATTTTAGATGTTGCTTACATGCCCTGAGACCATCCCTAGCCACCCCCCAGCTGCAAACTATGGCACACAGACTAGTAATTCAGTGGAGAAAACCCTGGTATGACCCCCAGCAACTCCAAGAAGACTTGAGACCCAGGGGGGCCGCTAGCAGACAGGATGCCCAGATGCCCTGAGGGAGGGGTCCAGACAGAAGCTACACCCCCTCCCTCTGCACATCTGTTTCCTCACAACCACGGAACCTTTCCAAAAGCGTGTGGACTGGTGAGACGCTTCCAATTGCGCCCCCCCTAAATGGCCACCACCCACCCACCCCCAGATCACAGGCCGAAACTCACCTCGATGGACGGAAAACTCATGCCGATAATGAAGTTGCAGGTCCAGTTGGCAAAGCCGGCCACGGCCATGGCCGCCGGGCGCGGTCCCTGGCTGAAGAGTTCTGCTACAATGAACCACGGGATGGGTCCCGGTCCGATTTCAAAGAACGCCACGAAGCCAAAGATGGCCACCATGCTCAGGTAGCTAAGGGATTCCACACGATCCTGCAGGTGGGACAAAGGCGCCCGTGCGCATGAGTTCTCTAGCAGCAGAATCTGACTATCGAACGGCCATCTTAGCCTGACGCGGAGGTGAGGCCATTTTGTGCTTCCCTTCCTCTTCACTGGTCAACCAACGTTGACTAGCGCTCACACTTGGAGTGCTCGTCCACTTTGGCTGTTCCCTCCCCCAGGATTGAATACTTAGCTTATTCGATCCGGGCCTGGTCCCCCTCTGGGCGCCGCCATTTTGGCCGCGGGATCCTTCGCATCTGCGACTGCGTGTGCATCCGTGCCGTCGCCTTGACGACCCTGATGCTCTGTGCATGCGCAGTCGTGCCTACAGTTGTCTGAGCTCCCAGTGCGCTTGCGTGGGACATCAAACAACCAGGTAAGTCATCGGTTAATCTCTAGAGTGCAATTTCGTGCTCCACACCTAATCAACGAGTAGTGAACTTCTGGTGAGGGCGAGCACGCTTGGAGAGTCTAACAGCCGCCAACACGTGCGGATGCTCTTCACCAGAGGTTCACTAGTCCTTCACAAGAGGTTGTGGTGCAAATAGGCCCGTGGTCAGCTGCAGCCCTCTGGGAGCTACCATCATTCCACATAAGACCCAGCTATTGAGGCTGGTTGACATATAGTTCCCATTATTCTATGCCTGGCTGGCAAGGAGTTATAGGAGCTGTACAGTAGTTCAGGAACAGCCACCCGGTGCCAATTTTGCACCCAGTTCTTAGCAGCTTTCCAGCCGGACGAAGCCCCTGCTTTACCTACTTTCATCTTGCCTTACACAGTTTCTTGCATATTCTTCTCCGCATGTATGCCTATTTATTTTGTCTCCTAAGTAATATTAGTGTGATCATCCTGTCTCCCGTAGATGTTCAAAGAATAGGGACTCGAGACAGGGTGTTCTCAGTGGTGGCCCCCAGGGTATGGAATACTCGTAATGAATCATTATGTACCTTTTGGCACCTGCCTAAGACGAACAAGTCATGTGATCCTTTGGCTCCTAAAGCCTCTCCCTTCCTCATTCTGCCAGACATCTTTCAATGCTCTTTTCTCTTCTTTACCCTCAATTTTTCTTTACTTTGGCAGAGCCTTAGTCATTTGCTAAATGACCAGGACCTTCAAGTGATGGGCCGGATATAAATGGGTGGATTATAGACGAAAAAAATAAATGAATAAAAATATTTAGGAAGTGCCTGCTATTACGTTCTCAGAGATGTGAACAAGTAGGGTATAGGGTGGGACATAAATGTAAATAAATAAGTATTCATAACATTCATTATTTGCACACAAATCAAATGTTACAATATTCGTATGCTAAGATTTGTACAAATACAAATGTTTCCGGACATTCCTATGAATAGTGTGGACATTTGTTAGATTGGGGGTGTGGGAAAACAGGGCGCCAGCCACATCTGCAATGGATCCAGCCTGCATTTGACATGGATTGAAAGTGGATTAAAAGTGGATTCAGGTCGGATCTGACGTTTTCAGAGCATGGATAGGTCATGGATATGTATCAGATATGGATATGTATTTGTTCGTATCAGATGCGTATTCATTCGTATCCGATACGTATGGAATATCATACGAATAGATTTGAATCGAATAGAATTTTAAATATGGATTTTTAAACATTCCGTTTGTTAAGTCCAGCAAGGTAGTTAGTAGCACTTGGAGACTAACAGGAGAAGGGTCAGTGGCATGAACTTTCGTAGACACGTCTCCTTCAGAGGCCAGGGGGCCCAATGGGCACATCTCCTTCTTCAGATGCTAGGGGCCCCGATGGGCACGTCTACTTAATCAGATGCTAGGGGGCCCAGTGGGCACCTCTACTTCTTCAGATGCTAGGGGCCCCGATGGGCACGTCTACTTAATCAGATGCTAGGGGGCCCAGTGGGCACCTCTACTTCTTCAGATGCTAGGGGCCCCGATGGGCACGTCTACTTAATCAGATGCTAGGGGGCCCAGTGGGCACCTCTACTTCTTCAGATGCTAGGGGCCCCGATGGGCACGTCTACTTAATCAGATGCTAGGGGGCCCAGTGGGCACCTCTACTTCTTCAGATGCTAGGGGCCCCGATGGGCACGTCTACTTAATCAGATGCTAGGGGGCCCAATGGGCACCTCTCCTTCTTCAGATGCTAGGGGCCCCGATGGGCACGTCTACTTAATCAGATGCTAGGGGGCCCAGTGGGCACCTCTACTTCTTCAGATGCTAGGGGCCCCGATGGGCACGTCTACTTAATCAGATGCTAGGGGGCCCAATGGGCACCTCTCCTTCTTCAGATGCTAGGGGCCCCAATGGGCACGTCTACTTAATCAGATGCTAGGGGGCCCAGTGGGCACCTCTACTTCTTCAGATGCTACGGGGCCCAGTGGGCACCTCTACTTCTTCAGATGCTACGGGGCCCAGTGGGCACCTCTACTTCTTCAGATGCTACGGGGCCCAGTGGGCACCTCTACTTCTTCAGATGCTAGGGGGCCCAGTGGGCACCTCTACTTCTTCAGATGCTAGGGGGCCCAGTGGGCACCTCTACTTCTTCAGATGCTAGGGGGCCCAGTGGGCACCTCTACTTCTTCAGATGCTAGGGGGCCCAGTGGGCACCTCTACTTCTTCAGATGCTAGGGGGCCCAGTGGGCACCTCTACTTCTTCAGATGCTAGGGGGCCCAGTGGGCACCTCTACTTCTTCAGATGCTAGGGGGCCCAATGGGCACTTCTACTCCTTCAGATGCTAGGGGGCCCAGTGGGCACGTCTACCTCTTCAGATGCTAGGGGCCAATGGGCACGTCTGCTTCTTCAGATGCTAGGGGGCCCAATGGGCAAGTCTGCTTCTTCAGATGCTAGGGGGCCCAATGGGCAAGTGTGCTTCTTCAGATGCTAGGGGGCCCAATGGGCAAGTCTGCTTCTTCAGATGCTAGGGGGCCCAATGGGCAAGTGTGCTTCTTCAGATGCTAGGGGCCCCGATGGGCACGTCCCCTTCTTCAGATGCTAGGGGGCCCAATGGGCACGTCTACTTAATCAGATGCTAGGGGGCCCAATGGGCACATCTCCTTCTTCAGATGCTAGGGGCCCCAATGGGCCTGTCTCCTTCTTCAGATGCTAGGGGGCCCAATGGGCACGTCTACTTAATCAGATGCTAGGGGCCCCAATGGGCACCTCTCCTTCTTCAGATGCTAGGGGCCCCGATGGGCACGTCTCCTTCTTCAGATGCTAGGGGCCCCGATGGGCACGTCTCCTTCTTCAGATGCTAGGGGCCCTGATGTGCACGTCTACTTAATCAGATGCTAGGGGTCCCGATGGGCACCTCTACTTCTTCAGATGCTAGGGGGCCCAGTGGGCACGTCTACTTCTTCAGATGCTAGGGGGGCCAATGGGCACGTCTACTTCTTCAGATGCTAGGGGGCCCAGTGGGCACGTCTACTTCTTCAGATGCTAGGGGGCCCAGTGGGCACTTCTACTCCTTCAGATGCTAGGGGGCCCAGTGGGCACGTCTACCTCTTCAGATGCTAGGGGGCCCAATGGGCAAGTGTGCTTCTTCAGATGCTAGGGGCCCCAATGGGCAAGTGTGCTTCTTCAGATGCTAGGGGCCCCAATGGGCAAGTGTGCTTCTTCAGATGCTAGGGGGCCCAATGGGCAAGTGTGCTTCTTCAGATGCTAGGGGCCCCAATGGGCATGTCTACTTCTTCAGATGCTAGACGTGCCTACGAAAGCTCATGCCACCAACCCTTCTCCTGTTAGTCTCCAAGTGCTACTAACTACCTTGCTGGACTTTCTGAATTAGAATAATGAGGCTATTTCTCTGATATTCAATTTGTTACGAATGGAATGTTGAAAATGCAGTTGCTCACACCCCCAATTCTCAGCGCTACACTTATGAAAGATCAGTGTAACAATGGAAGAAGTCCCAGCAGGACCCTCAAATGGCCCCAGGAAAAGCCGTAGCTAGGCCCAGTTCGCTTCGGCATTCCAACCTTTCCCCACATAAATCAGTGCACTGCTTTTTGACTTGTGTGAAATTCAAGCTCCTTGAGTCTTCTGGAAAGGAACATTGACGAACTTCAAGGAGCCTCTGGTTTTCTGGCCCCATAAACGGTGTATTGTTTTGCCCTGACTTTGGCTCTGCGCCGGGAGCTCCTGATGAAACAATATTTGCTGGTTTGCTTAAAGGAAACAGGACTCACTTTCAAGTTCTTCCTCTTGGTCCTGCTGTTTGTTTCATTTGGAGTTTCCACTCATCCGGGGACAGTTTTTGCCTAAAGCTCGGAAAGGTTTTCTAGCCCTGACGTTTTCAAGGGGGACTTGGTCGCTGATTTCTATGGCAGCGGGTGGCAATGCATTAAAAAGCCCGGAGGGTTGGCGCAGCCTGCTTCCACATGGCGAGAAGCAGCCGTGGGATTTAAAGTCGATCTGAAAATGGCCTCTTGCTGCCCTTGCTGGACACAGGAAGCAACCTGTGACTGCCTGCTGCTTCTGTGATGGTTGCCGGTGCGAATACCTGGATGTCTGTCAGCCAAGCACCACCCACTTGGTTTTGTTTTTTCCACGCCCTTGAGTAGCATCCGGGTATTTTTAAGAGGAACCATGACGGAAGCAGCAGGCGGACCCAGGTAAGGATTCGCTACGATGGGAAATCCAGCATTGTCTTCAGGGATGTTTTCGTACCTCCCATCTGCTGGACGTGAAAGGGGTGCAATTAACCAGCTTTAGCCACCCCCACCCCCAATTGAATACTTACCTGATTCGATCTGGGGCCTGATCCTCCTCTGGGCGCTGCCTTTTGGCTGTGGCGCCCTTTGCAACTGCGCATGTGTCAGCGCCGTCACCATGATGACGCTGACGCTCTGTGCATGCGCAGTCGCGTCTACGGTTGGCCAAGGTGCCGGTGTGCCTTGTGTGGCACCTCCAATGACCCTGGAGCACCGAAAAAGGTGCGGATGGTCGTGGCGCTGGACAGTTCAGGTAAGTTCCTGGTAAATGTTGATTAAGATATGGAGCAGGACTTTGTGCACCACACCTAATCAACAGGTAGTGAACTTCTGGTGAGGCAGGCCACGCCTGGAGACTGTAGCAGCCTCCTCGAAGTGCAAATGCTGTTCACCAGAGGTTCACTAATCATGCACTACTAGCTGTAGTGTGAATAGCTTCCATATTTCCCATAACAGCAATGGGAAAGAGCAAGGGGGGGGGCTGCGCTCTGTGACCCCAACCCCAGAAACCTTCTCCTCTCTCCCTTTGTCTCTCAAAATGGAGGAATTTCACGGTCTAACTGAATGGACGCTGATAGATGCAAAGCGAACGCAGGGGCAGACCACCGATTCACTGGCAGCGATTTCACAGGGTGACAGTTAAGGGCTGGTCAATTTTAAGGGGACCGTGGGCGAACTGACCAAAAGCAAGCCTTGTTCTACACCATGTTTCTCGTCTTCACTCACCGAAAAAACCAGGGCGACGGTCATGAGAATGGCACAAAAGAACATCCCTATTAAGCCCAGGATGTGAAGTGTCCGTCTCCCCGCCCGCTCTACCAGGAACACCTGAGGGAGAAGAAACAGGGATGAAGTCAGAAGCAGATCCAAAGAAGAAAAAGAGCTGGCTTTTCTACCCCTTTAAGGCGACTCAAAGCAGCTGACAAACCTTCCGTTCTTCTCCCCACAACAGAACTCCCTGTGAGGTAGGTGGGACTGCGAGAGCTCAGAAGAGAGCTGTGACTCGCCCAAGGTCACCCAGCTGGCTTGATGGAGGAAGAAGAAGAGTTGGCTTTCCTACCCCACTTTCCTCACCCATTTAAGGGGACTCAAAGCGGCTGACAAACCTTCTGTTCTTCTCCCACAGTGCATGACACATCGCATGACAATGGTGATGCACACACAGTCACGCAGGGGCTCCAGCCAAAATGGCAGCCCCCTGAAGAGGACCAGCCCAGCCATCGAATCAAGGTAAGTATCCAACCATTTGTCAATGTTGGTTCATGATGCTCCTTTCCTGTCCAGCGGATGGAAGTGCAAAATCGCTCCTGGACTAGATGGGCCGCGGCCTGATCCAGCAGGGCTTTTCTCATTAAGGTGAAACAAAACAGCCTCTAAGCCAACCACAAAGGTCTGAGAATAACTAGATCCAACGCAAGTGTGATATATTAGAAATTTAAAATAAAATTGCTGTATTTGTTATTATATCAGTGTGTTTTACTGCAATGCTGGTTTGCCCTGATAAGCATTGATGAGAATAATATAAAATTAAAAGAGTAATAAAAGAAGTCGGTAAACATGGAATAACTGTCCACTTCCGGCTGATGTTCTCTGTAAAACTTATCTTACCCCTGAATGGATCACCGGTGCCTGATAGGCAGAAGGTTTTATAGCCTTCTGGTTGGCAGATTTCTTATGCAGTGATACAACACAGCCAAACACGTTTCAACAGCAGGCTTTATCAATGGCAAGACTGGCATGGCCTTCTTAGTGATGGCTCCCAGCCTATAGAATAGTCACACCTCTTAAGATGTTATCAGGCACCTTCGGTTCACGTGTTCAGGGGAACAGTGAAGGCTTTAGGCTAAATAAAGAAACAGCTTTTCCTCCCCACTTGCAGGCTTTGTTAGTGTTTTAGTCGGTTTGTTTTAATTTGGTTTTTAATGTTGTAATCTGCCCTGAGACTTTTGAGTAAAGGGGAGGACAAAAAATGCAAATAAATAAATAAATAAGATCTATAAACAATGGGCTTAAAAACACCACAGTGGAGACACACTTTTAAAAAAAATTTAGTTCTACTTTTCTATCACACCTACTTTGGATCAAATTGTCCCAGAACTGTTTGATGATGACTCCCATCCTTCCACGCCTTTCAGTGCCAGCTGGAATTATGGGCAGTGCCATTCAGGAACACCTGGAGGGCCTTGAACAACATGCTGGCACGGATGATTCCAGCACGACTTTATTATTCTGAAGCTGCCAAAGTTCACGGCTGCTTCGGTGAGAGCTGAAAAGCAAGCCTCCAGCTGGCACATAGACCAGCGTGGGCATGCTCCAGGCCTTACTGAAGAGATCCCTTCACTTTTGTAACCATTTTGGGGAGTTTCTGCCCAGACAGGTGCGCTGGTTACACCCATTATGTAAGAGCACTACCCTTGCCTGTGACAAAATGGGGCTTATTAGAGAATCAGTGATAGCGGTTTTCAAGCATCTGAAGAGCCGTCACAGTGCAGAGGGATCGTCCCTATTCTCACTTGCACAAGATGGGAGGACTAGAAACAACGGGATGAAACTTCAAGGGAGTCAATCCAGATTAGATATTAGGAAAAACTCCCTGACAGTGTGGGCGATCAGTCCGTGGGATAGGTTGCCATGGGAGATGGTGGGTTCTCCTTCGCTGGAGGTCTCCAAGCAGAGTCTGGACCTCCATCTGTCTGGGATGGTTTAGGAAATCCTGCATTGATCAGTGGGTTGGACTGGATGGCCCTGGAGGTCCCAACTCTATGATTCTATGGTAGCAAAAGCTGCCTCTGGTGGCATCCTTCCAGTGAGTTTGAGTACCAATTGCACGCGGTTGGGTCATTTTGTTCGCCTTGCTGGCTTTCAGAATTCCTTTCTGTTCCTTCTAATGCATGAAAAACCGCGGCACTGGAAAAGCGTGGAAGAGCGCCCCGGGGCAGGAGAGAAAAAGTTAATTATATGCTTCAGGTCTGCAGCTTGAGCACATGACCTTCTAAAAAGGGCTCGTAAAACTGTTAAGCGCAGGGCCTTGGATTACCAAATGGCACCAGAGGTCTTTGGGGAGGATGGAATGAGGCCTCTGCATTCTCTCCGTCTGCCTCTTGTGCAATCCTTCGGATTTTCTCAGAAGGAAGTGGAAACACGCCCAAAAATATCTCCCAGGGTGGCGGAGGCACCCGGGTGGCCTTACCGAGACAACGGTGAACACCATATTGACTGCGCCGGCCCCGATGGTGGCGTACACGGGTTCCTTCAGGCCAGCCTTTTTGAAGATGTCCGTTGAGTAGTAGAATATCTGGGGAGAGAAAGAAGAGTCATGGCGCCCCGGTCCTCAGGTGCTTTTCCCATTCCTTCCTCCACCTGCCCTCTTTCTCTGGCACTCAGGAGGAGATTTTGTCCTCATCTCTGTGTCCTCTGGGCACTGCCCAGCTGAGCTTTGCAAACTGAGGGGCTGCTAAGTGGGTGCTTAATTCCACCAGGCAAGGGCTCAGCAAGAGGGACACTGGTTCAATTGGAGACACCTGCCCAGGTGAAGGCCATGGCAAACCCCTTGGGTAAGAGTGACCAGGAAGCTGCACAGGTGTGTCTCTGCAGTCAAGGTGGTCCAGCCCTGACTCAGAGGCACCTAACAGCAGCAGCAGCTGTTGGATGTGGGTCCCTTTCCCTCCATGCCTTGCAGGGATCCTTTCTTACAAAGACCGACTGCAACATCTAGGCCTCTTCAGCCTGGAAAGGTGGTGTTTAGGTGGGGAATTGGCTGCCAGAAGAGGTGGTGACAGCAACCAGCCTAGTCAGCTTCAAGGAAGGGTTAGACAAATTCATGGAGGACAGATGTATTAATGTCTACTACAATGGATGCCAAAGTTCAGGCTGGGGGGACAAGCAGGAGCTCTCTAAAGCCATTTCCTGGGATTTGAGGGCAGGAGAAGGTTTGCCCTTGTCTCTGCTTGAGATGCCCTCGGGCAATTGGTGGGCCACTGTGTGGGACAAGGATGCTGGACTGGATGGGCTGTGGCCTGATCCTGCAGGGCTCCTCTTAGGTTCTCATGGACTGGATGGGCTGTGGCCTCATCCATCAGGGCTCCTCTCAGGTTCTTATGAGGTTTGCCCATGTCTCTGCTTGAGATGCCCATGAGCAATTGGTGGGTCACTGTGTGAGACAGGATGCTGGACTAGATGGGCTGTGGCCTGATCCAGCAGGGCTCCTCTTAGGTTCTGATGTTCTTATCATGGGAAGGGAAGAGCGCAGGATCCGCGTAGATGCTGCGTTCTTCTTCTGCACTGAATGCACCACATCGAGGCAGCGCGGTGCAGACACTTTCCGGTCACGGCGCATTCAAAGTCCCACAACAGCGCTGTGCATGGATCCTGCCTCTGTATTCACCACCTGAAGATGCAGGTAGGAGTCCCAGAAGCTGCCTGGCCAGTTGTGGGTGTTCCCTTTGTGGCTGATGAGAACTAACTCGGGAGAGAAGGTGAGGTATAAAATTCAGATGTAGAGGTCTAATAACAAAGTAAGACGGGATACCAGGGGCTTTGGAAGTTCCATACCACCTTGCCTGTGCCTTAAGATCTGTGTGAGAAGCCCTCCGGGTCCCACCACCACTCTCAGCAGCAAAATAGGTGGGCACCCATGACAAGGCCTTCTTAGTGATGGCCCCCAGGCTGTGGAACAGTCACCCCCTTGGGACGCTTCAGGCAACTCCACTTTACATGTTTAGGAGTGCATTGAAGAGGCACCGTTTTGCCCTGCCATTTGGCTAAATGGGGATATAGCTTTTTCTCCCCACTTTTCATTGCATTAATGTTTATATTTGGTTTTAAATAAACAAGGCAATCTAAACAATCGTGGCGGGGGGGACGACGACTGTGTCTCAGCTACAGAAGACCCTGCAGATTAACCATCCTCTCAGGTGTCTGGTTGTCATTTGAAACCCCAGAGGGGCAAAGTACGCTTTTGGCCTGTGACTTAACCGCTTCCCAGCTGGGCTACGGTCATGTGACTTCTATGGGGTTTGCCTTGGAAACCTTCTGGAGCCTTCCCCAAGGAGACCACAGGCAGCTCCTTGATAAGAGAAGGACATTTTATTTTTGATTTTATTTACTTATTAGATTTCTTTCCACCCTTCACCTGAGAGCCTCAGGCCAGATCACAAAAGAAAATAACGAGAGTTTGAAACAGCACGGAAAATGGACCGCATTTCCCCCTTAAAGCTTAAGAATGTGGGGAAGGGATCCTGAACAAAGCCTGGATGGAAAAGTATGTCTTAACTTGGAGTCTTCCGTCCTGCAGAGGAAAATGTATTCCACAAACTGGGAGCCACCAAGGAGAAGGTACCTCATGTAAGAGAACTTAAGGGGAGCCCTGCTGGATCAGGCCAGAGCCCATCCAGTCCATAAGAACCTCAGAGGAGCCCTGCTGGATCAGGCCACAGCCCATCCAGTCCATAAGAACCTCAGAGGAGCCCTGCTGGATCAGGCCAGAGCCCATCCAGTCCATAAGAACCTCAGAGGAGCCCTGCTGGATCAGGCCACAGCCCATCCAGTCCATAAGAACCTAAGAGGAGCTCTACTGGATCAGGCCACAGCCCATCTAGTCCATAGGAAGCTAAGATGAGCCCTGCTGGATCAGGCCACAGCCCATCCAGTCCATAAGAACCAAAGAGGAGCCTTGCTGGATCAGGCCACAGCCCATCTAGTCCATAAGAACCTGAGAGGAGCCCTGCTGGATCAGGCCACAGCCCATCTAGTCCATAGGAACCTCAGAGGAGCCCTGCTGGGTCCGACCACAGTCCATCTTGGCCAGCATCCCGTCTCACCCACAGTGGCCCACCAATGGCTTCTGGGCACCTCAAGCAGAAGACAAAGACAAAACTTCTGATGCTTCTTGTACAGCTGAGCATTAGACAAAGGACTACCCCGCAATTAAAGGATGGAAAACTTTATTTTTCCCAAATATCTGGCTGTTCTTGTGATCTATTGCTGCTGATGTACTGTTAAACCGCAGGCCTATTTGCACTAGGGCCTCTACTGAACAATTAGTGAACCTCTGGCGAAGATCTGCTCCACACCTTAACCAACATTTACCAGAAGCTTACCTGTAGCGCTGAGTGGCGGGACCATCCACACCTCCCCCGGTGCTCCGGGGTCATCTGAGGTGCCGCAGGAGCGCGCTGGCACCTTGAACGACCATAGATGCGATTGCAAAGCATCCGTGCCATCACGGGGACGGCGCTGGTGCACGCAAAGCCGCGGAGGGCGCTGCAGCCAAAATGGCGGCACCCAGAGGAGGACCGGCTCTGCAATCGAATCGCTAGTCAACGTCGGGTGATGGCGCTCCTTTCCCGTCCAGCGGACGGGAAGGGAGATGAGAAATTTCCCCGTGTTTTAAGCCACGAATGGCCTTACGGCCAGGCGCTAGCTTGCATGCCCTGCCTGTAGCGCAAAGCAGAAGGCCGACCCCTCCCCACCCCCCGCTGACCCCGGGGCTCACCGCGTTGATGCCGGACAGCTGCTGGGAGAGCTGTAGGACCACGGCGATGAGGAGGGGCTGCCGGTAGATGCGAGAGCGGAAGAGCTGCGTGATGGAGACCTTGCGCTCCAGGTCCATACGCCGCTTCTCCTCCTTCATCTCGGTCAGGGCGGCCGTCACGTCCGAGAAGCCGGTCAGTCTCCGGAGACCTGGAGTGGGCCGGGCAGAGAGGATTAGTGGGTCCCAGGTGGGGGGTCCAGCTGGGAAAGGGTGGGGAGGAGGCAGTTGGGGAACAATGAGAAGAAGGAGGAGAAGGAGAAGAAGGAGAAGTCTTTCCTATCCCACTTTTCTCACCCATTTAAGGGGACTCAAAGCGGCTGTCAAACCTGTTCTTCTCCCCACAGAGGTCAGAAGAGAGCTGTGACTAGGCCAAGGTCACCCAGATGGCTTTGTGGAGGAGGGTGGAATCAAACCCAGTATTCCCAGATAAGAGTCCGGCTCCCTGACCACTAGACCAAACTGGGCAGGAGCTAGAGGGCACCTGGGGGTAGGTGGGCATGAGAGGGGGTGAAGACGGGACTTGGAGGCAGGCACCAATTAAAAAAGGGGGCAAGGGAATCACAAAATGGCCGCCCCTTGTATAGCTGTGGTTTGCTCCCGACGGCCACCACGCAGAACAGAACTGTGTTACGGAAACCACTGCTGCCTCTGGGGAACTGGGGCTTAGGGACTCCACGGTGGCTCAGTCGACTTCAGGGGTGAGGCCTGGTCAGCCATCAAAGACCGTGGCCTTGCGGAGGGGAAGCCCACACAGCTAGCAAGCCAAACGGGGCTGCAGAGGGGAGAGCCGGTCTACCCACAGCCCAGCTACAGATTGGAGCCCCAGCCTTCTGAGGAAAGCCAACGGCCCTTCGGGGACCGGACCCCATCACGGAGGGATGCCAGACAGCACTGGGCACAAGGGACGGGCGCAGAGAAGGTGGTGCAGAAGAGAGAACGTGGAAGGCGGGCAGGTGGAGGGAGGAAAGGCAGATGGGAGCGTTGGTGGAAGGATGGAGAGCTCCTGGGTTGCGCCCAGACATGGAGGCAAAGCTCACGTCGCACTATCCGACGGCCAAGCCTCAGAGAGCCACACAGCTGGAAAAGGTGCGGAGGAGCAGCGTGGCAACCAGTGTGGACGGGCACAGCCGGGAGCCCCTCCTCCAGCCCGTTCTCTCACTTCCTCTGGAGTCCAGGTGAGGTTCAACGGCCGCCTCCCACCAGGGCCCCCCACCCACGCTGGCCGTCACAGGCAACCGGAGGGGCTGCGGGGTGAAGGCCAAGGCCAAGCCTCACTTTCTTTGGCCTTAGACTCCTTGTTGCGGATGATGTACAGGTACCGGGGGCTCTCTGGGCAGAAGTGGAAGAGCAGCAGCTGCAGGACCGACGGCACCACCGTGATTCCCAGCAGGAGCGGCCACAGGGTCTGGGTGCCCAGGACGGACTCCAGGCCAAATACCTGTGTCGGGAGAAAGCTTGACTGATTGAACTGGACTTCCTCTTTCCACCCCTTCAGGGTGGATTTCAACGGCGGCAGCAGCACGACATAAAGCCACCGTTCCTAATCAGAAGATACGGCTAAAAATCCCTGGAAACAGCAGGGCTGCCTTCGTGCCAACCTAAGCACAGGGCTCCCCTGGGCACTGGCACCACTCTTCAGCCTTTCCACACCTACCTCTGGAACAGGATGGTGAGACTGAGGGCGCCACTTCCGCACAGGTGACTATGTGTCCCCCCCCCCAAATGTGCACCAACTCCAACCATTTCTGGACAGCCACAGTTTAAACCTGGGCGGCGGTAATTCTCTGACACACCCTCTGCTAGACTACTGCACAACGCTCACGTGGGCCACCCCTTGAAGATCATCCACAGCCTGCCAGTGGTGGGAAAATGCACCCTTGTCCCGGACGAGGGTAGGAACAAAGGAGTTGTCTCCACCCAATTGCATTCTGGGTGTAGTGCATTGGCTGCCAGGCCCAGATTAAGGCCTCTGTGATTTCCTAAAAGGGCTTGCACAACTTGGGTGCAAATATCTGAAGAACTGTCAGCCCTTATACTCGCTAGGTGCACATTTGAGATCCCCTGTTGTGGGGGGATACCTCTGCTGCAGACCTGTTCAGCGCATCCTGAGCAGGTCTTTGCCCCCAACCTTTGCCCCCGGTTCTCACGCAGATCCTTCTGCTCCTCTGTTCTACCTCCTACAAACTGCTCTTCATTTAGAGTTTGCATATTTTGGGTTTTCTGGACTTGCGTTGTTGCCGACACCAGCCAGCGCCCGGATTGAGCACCCAAAGAGCACCACACAGAGATTGGTCAGGCTTCTTTGAAGCAAAGGCGGCAGAGCCTCCCATCTGACGCACCGCTCTGGGCTTGAAAGATGCCCGACCAATCTTCACCCAGCACTTCTAGATGGGCATGGCTCCTGGCGGTGGCTTTGACCCCTGCAGCTGCCCTACAAGCCAATCTATAAGACAGAGGTGTGCCAGATAAAACTAAACATTTATCTTGCCTCTCCACCCACCCAGAGTGCCCCCTCCCTCTTCTAACCCAGCTGCCCGCCCCCCCGCCCCCGGCTGATTTTCCTAGGTAGAGCCAGTACCATCACCCGGACGGGTTTTACCTGTGCCACCAGGATCCCAATGACGATGGCTAGTTGATTTAGAGTGCCCAAGGCTCCTCTGAGGTGGGTGGGGGAGATTTCCCCGACATACATGGGCACAAGGCCCGAGGCAAACCCTGCAAGTGAGGTAACGAGGGAGAGAGAAGGGGGAGGATTAATAAAGAGGCAGACATAACTCCCGTGACCCCTCCCTTCCTAGATTTGTAAGCTTCTTGGGGGCATGCTGATAATCTCTGAGCTGCCCTAAATGTCCTGTGCGGGTCTCAGCCCCACAGCCAAACCTCCTTGAATTTCAGGGGCGGCGCGGAGCACCACAGACCGCCTTCTCACATAACACCATCAGCTCCGGAGCAGCTCTCCTTTTAGCCCACTGTGTCTTTTCCTTCCCACAACACCCAACAGGAAGCCTGCCAATGACTCCCCAGGGAGACGTCCCTTCCTCTGGCTGTTGTTCTCCAGGACCAGAGGCTCAAGGCACCTCCGGTCGCAAATTTGTGGGGCGTTTCTGCACTCACAGTAGCTTCCCGTCTGCTGGACGGGAAAAGTGCATTTCCTACTAACGCGCACTAGTGTTTGCACTTGGGAATGCTGGCACATTCCAGACCAAGCCCCACGGACCTGGAGACTTACACAGGGGTTTCACACTTCCCTTCCCACACAAATAACCAATGGTGACTAGCATTCACACTTGGAGCGCTAGTCAACTCTGGCCGTTCCCTCCCCCCAGCAATAAAATTATTACCTGATTCAATCAGGGGGCCGGTCCTCCAATGGGCGCCGCCCTCCGTGGCTGCCCGAGCGTCAGTGTCTTGACAGCACTGATGCTCTGCAAACGTGCACTCGCATCTATGGCCGTCTGAGGTGCCAGCGCACTTGCCTGGCACCTCAGACCTGGAGCACCAGAAGAAGAGCGAATGTTTGCTGCCCCGGACGCTTGCGGTAAGCCTTTGGGTAATGTTGGTTAATGCGTGGAGCCTGATTTCGTGCTCCACGCCGAATGAACTATTAGTGAACTTCTGGTGAGGGCAGGCGCGCCTGGAGGCTATAACAGCCCACTCCACGTGTGGATGCTCTTCACCAGAGGTTCACTAATTGTGCACTAGAGGCCGTAGTGCAAATAGGCCTCTGGATCCAGGCGCATGTCTGGGCCCTGCCATCTTCTCCGGGAAACCCAGCATGACTGGGCATGCACCTTCGCATTTGGGGTCATCTGAGGTGCCAGTACACTTGTGCAAATGGTGCAAATTATCGCGGCGCTGGATATTTCACGTAAGCTTGGGGTAAAGGTTGGGATGTGTGCGGTGGTTGATTACGGGGAGTTTGGAACAGGCTTCCTCTGGATGTACAACAGGTGCCAACTTGGTGCCTGGTACCTTTGGCGCTTATCTTCCTCTTCGTATTGTCCTTCCAGAGAGGGAGGGGAGGGTTATATTTTAAAGAATGTTTTATATAGTTTTAGGTTTTTATTATTTTATTACATATTTATTATTTTAAATTCGCAAATAAAATCAACAAGGCCATTTGGCCCATCCCCTTCTATGGTGAATCATAGAATCACAGAGTTGGAAGGGACCTCCAGGGTCATCCAGCCCAACCGCCTGCTCGATGCAGGATTCTCTAAACCATCCCAGACAGATGTTGGTCCAGCCTCTGCTTGAAGACCTCCAGTGGAGGAGAACCCACCACCTCCCGTGGCAACCTAGTCCACTGACCGATCGCCCTCACTGTCAGGAAGTTTCTCCTAATATCTAATCTGTATTGAAGAAGAAGAAGAAGAGTTGGCCATTCAAGGGGACTCAAAGTGGCTGACAAACCTTCTGTTCATCTCCCCACAAAAGACACACTGTGAGTTGGATGGGACTGTGAAAGCTCAGAAGAGAGCTGTGACTAGCCCAAGGCCACCCAGCTGGCTTCGTGGGGGAGTGCAGAATTGGACCAGGAGACTAGCAGAAAAAGAGTCCCATCCTCTAACCACAAGAGCGTGCTCTGGCCCACGCTCTCCCTTTTCTTCCAGGGCTCACTACTCTCTACCCTTCCAGTGCGTCCTCACAACGGCCCTGTCAAGTAGGCCAGGGTGAGGAGCAGCGTGAGGCGTGGCTCCCAGTCCTTAGCTCCGAATTCCAGCCCGCCCCCCATGCCGGCACCAACTCAGCCTCAGCCTTTGCAGCAAGCCAGCTTACCTGAGAAAGCGCCAATCAGGAACCGACCGATAATCAGCATCTCGTAGGATTTGCCAAGCTCTGCCAGGCCCATAAAGCCGCCGCCTAGAAAGGCCAGGCTGTTGTTGACAATCATGGCCCTCTTCCTGTCATGGTAAGAGGAAGCCGGAGGGTCATTTCGAGGAGATTTTTGCAGGATTTCTCAAAAGTTGCAGCCACACTCAGCCACCCCGCACAGAATGGGGTGACCCACCCCAGTATCATTTGGTGGCCCACCAGTGGGGTCCACTGGTTCCAAGCACGCTCAAACTCTAGGCCTTTCTGGCTGTGTCTGTGGGCACCAGGGTGAGTCAGGTCTGCAGTCTAAGTCCCTTCCTCAGCTTCACTTGTAAAGGAAGGAAGGAAGCACTCTGCATGTGCTCAGAGGCACTCTCAACACTCTGCAGCTACGCCTAGCTCAGTTGTGAAATTTCAAGCAGGTCCCTGTGAGCCTCGGCCTACGAGACTCCTAATGCAAAAACTGAGGCCTGTTTGCACTACGGCCTCTAGTGAAGAATTAGTGAACCTCTGGTGAAGAGGATCTGCACATAGATGCGACGGCACATGTGCAGAGCGTCAGCATCATCAAGGCAACGGCGCTAATGCGCATGCAACTGTGGAGGACACTGCAGCCAAGAAGAGGACCGGCCCTGCAATCAAATCAGGTCAGTATCCGTCTCCATTCTCTGCCCAGTGGACCCTCCGCAGCTAAAGCCAATATAATTTTACTTCCCTTTTGCCTCAGGCAGACTGGGAGACCAAAGGCTCTGTGCCAGCCTCACCTATTCTATGTGGCAGCCAGTAATCCAACAGGTGCTGCCTCGCTCTTTCCATTCCAGGATGCATGAGGGCGGGAACACCACCTGCTGAATCTCAGCCTGTGAGGCAGTGGTCAGGGCTACGGGCACGCTGCGGCAAAGAAAGATTTGCAAGATCTGGACCTGGCCTATTAACTCACTGGGGGATGAACCACACAGAGTTCTGCATACGATGTGTAGCTAGGGGGCACCCTGTCCTCAATGGGGTTGCAATGCCTTGGAAGGGAAAGGTCCGAAATTTGGGGGCGCTCTTTGCGCTGACACTTGAAGCTCAGGTGGAGGCCGTGCCCAGGAGTGCCTGTTACCAACTACGGCTGGTATGCCAGTTGAAGCCTTTTTCGGACAGAGACAACTTGGCCACAGTCACCCATGCTCTGGGTAACCTCTAGATTGGACTACGGTAACGCGCTCTACGTGGGGCTGCCCTTGAAGACTGCTCAGAAGCTGCAGCTGGTGCAGGCTCCTGACTGAGACAGCTAACCAGATGCACATCAAACCAGTCTTAAAAGGGTTTCACTGTCTGCCAATTCAGTACTGAGCCCAATTCAAGGTGTTAACCTTGACTTACAAGGCCCTAAATGTCTCGGGCTCCAAATATCTGAAGGAACGCCTTCTCCCATATCGACCTGCCCGTGCCCTAAGATCTAGAGGGGAGGCCCTCCTAGTTGTCCCTCCACACTCAGCAGCGAAACAGGCGGGGCCTCGGGAGAGGGCATTCTCAGTGATGGCCCCTAGGCTGTGGAATAGTCTCCGCCTTGAGGTGCGTCTCTCACCTTCACTGTACGTGTTTCGGAAGTGATAAAGACACACCTCTTTGCCCTGGCCCTTGGTTAAATAGGAATACACTTTCCCTTCCCACTTGCAGGCACTGTCGTTTTAATATATACTGTTATTGTTTTAATAATGCTTGATTTTAAATGTTGTTACCCGTCCTGAGACTTTTAGGTATAGGGCGTGATAGGAATACAAATAATAAACAAACAAACAAACAAACAAATAACAAATGTTTGAGGCTCCTTTTTGTTATCTCTTCCAGCCACGCGGACTCACCTGCCGAGCCACTCGGAAACGATGCCCACCATGAAGGAGGAGAGCATCCCCCCGATGGAGAAGATGGCCACGGACAACGACCACAGCGTCTTGAGAGTCCCGGGGTCAATGTAGGTCCCATGGCGTTCTTTCCAGGTAGCGTTGTAACTCTGCTCGATTATCTGGGCAACGTGGGGCGAAAGGAAGCAAAGCAATGAGGAAGCAGTGACTAATCAAGCCGCTCCCTTTTGGGAGAAGCAAAGAGATATTTCGCCCTCCAATGCATTCAGCTCCTAGCAGTACCCTCCTTCTATGCTTCCAAGGACTTAAAAGCGGGCATTGCATGCTCAGGCTGGCCTGGTCCCCATCCCAAGTACTGCTGTGCACCCCTTCCCCAAAAGCACCAGCCTTTCCCCCCATTTTGACCTCTGTGGCTGCAATTTCCCCTTTGGTGTTTCAATTATGTACAGAAAGCTCTAGGCGCCCTTCCAGGTGAACTACAACTCACATCATTCTCATAGGCCAGGCTTACATTGCGCCGGTCTTAAAGGATCTGCACAGGTTACCTGTTCACTACTGAGCCCAATTCAAGGTGTTGACACCAACGTATAAAGCCCTAAATGGCTTGGGCCCTGGGTACTGAAGGAGCGCCTTCTCCCATATAGACCTGCCCAGGCACTGAGATCTCAAGGAAAGGGCTTCTTCAAGTTCCTTCTCTTTCAGAGGTGTGAGGCATAGGGACTTGCAGGAGGGCCTTTTCTGTGGTGGCCCCTAGACTCTGGAACTGTCTCCATCTCTAGGCCTGCCAGGTGCCATTTAAATAGCTTCTTCAGGGTGCTGTCCTGTTAGGGAAGGAGGGTGGGGTTGGGTGGGAAGGAGGGATCATTTGGTGATGGGAGGGATATAAATGTCTTAAATAAATTATAAATAAATGAATAATTCCATGTCAGTCAGCCCCAAGGTTGGCAGACAGAGGATGGTGGGAGTCCGTACTCTAGGACCTTTGGTGGTCCGGAGGTTCTTCTCAGTCTGGAAAAAAAATCCCTTTTTTTGGGGGGGGGGGGCTGCAACTTGCATGAGCCTCAGCCAAAGCAACTGGCGCTGGGGTTCATGGGTGCTGAGGCTCTGAGCCATCGAATTTTTCAGATTCCCAGTTTGTCAAACTAAAAAAAAACCTGTATGAATGTTCTCGTATGGGTTTTTATGCTCATTAATGTTCATTAATCTAAGACCTCAGAGACAGAAGAAGAGTTGGCTTTTCTACCCTGATTTTCTCACCCATTTAAGGGGACTCAAAGCGGCTGACACCCTGTGAGGTGGGTGGGGCTGTGAGAGCTCAGAAACTGAGCTGTGACTAGCCCAAGGTCACCCAGCTGGCCTCATAGAGGAGAGTGGAATCAAATCCAGTATTCCCAGGTAAGAGTCCCTAACCACTAGACCAAACTAGCTCACTTTTGCTTCGCAGGCCAAAGATCTTGGATTCAGTCTAGAAAAGACCCACTTTTGTTTGAATCGTTAGCAAGAAACCAGCTTTATGAAGATAAAGATCAGCATAAAACCCAAAATATTACAGAATAGCTGTACCAGGCGGAGCTGCCCTAATTGCACCCCAGAGGCCTAAATGTGAATTCTGACCACAGCTGGACGCTCTTCAAATATTTTGCACTGAGGTTTCGGACTGGCCCTCAAAGGAGCTAAGGCCCGAAAGTGGACAGGCAAGGGCCTCACCCTGAAAGTACCACAAAATATGAAATTAAGGGCCTGAAAACAGGGACGGCCGCCCAGGTTCGAAGGCACAAAGCCTGAGGACCAGGGAAAGATGAACGATATTGTCAAAAGGCCGAGGCCCCATTGCGCTTTTAGCCGGTGCTCTTTCAAGATTGGGGTCTGTGGGATGGTATAACAATGCCATCCTGACATCAAGTGCTGGGGCAATCCTGAAACTGACCAACAGATGGGTCAGTCCTGCCCAGCCAGACAGCCAAGGCAAGTTCTAGTGCGCCACGGTGAGCACGACATGGCCCTGTCCACACACAGCATTCACACTGGAAGAAAGCGTGAACCTCGCATCTGAGAGCTCACCGGGAGCTCCTGGTGAAGCTGTGGAGCAGGAAAAACAACCCCACATTTTTGGAGGATCAGGGACGGTCCCGCATGCTCTGGGACACTCAGGGATGAAGGCAGTGCCTGAGGGAGCGCTATCAACAGGTAGGTGTGAACAGGCCGTAAGACTGAGCATCCCTAGGGGCCTGAACCACTGGAACAGACAGAGATCCAACTGGACCAGCAACCTGTTCTCAGTGACGAACCCCATGCCTGCCAGGACTTCATATCTAGGCACCAACCCAGAGGTACCAGGCTGCCACAAGAGCTTTGATGGCCACCTTGGATTAGGGGCGTTCAAAATGGCTGCAAGGGCTGGTTTTGCTAAGTGGAAGAGACAAGCCAGTCTACAGTTAGGGTCTGCAGATGGTTACCTGTGGGCTTCTTGCTTATGGGGCAGTCTGACATAGTGGTTGCTTAAGGGGCCTGGTGGCGGTAGGGGCAGGCACCGGAGCGGGCAGGGCACCTGAGCATTGAGCCCCTCACCACATGGCTCAATACACTGACCAGCCAGAAGGGTCAGCCAAGAGCAACATGAACCGTGACCAACCAACCAAGCACTCCATAAAGCGTTCAAAACTGGCGTTTTGCACACCTACCTCGACTCCTTGAGCTTTTGCATCCAGCCTGCTGGCCCCACCCACCCCTTATTATGTGGAGTTTCATGCCTGTGCTAAGGACACCCCTTCCCCAATGTGTGGAATCATGAGTTTTGCAACATGCTCCCTTTCAGGAGTGTCCATACCTCTTGCGGTGCGTTTATGACTCCAATGTTGTATCCAAACTGCAAAGACCCCAAGACAGCAGTAAAGACGGAAAGGACTAGTGTGGGTGTTATTCCACTCCCAGCAGCTTCGTCTCCTTCCTGTTCAGGCCCAGAGAGAGAAGAAAATAGAAATAAACATACGATTTCTCCCCCTAAACATCACAGTGGTCACCAAGAGCCTTAAGGCCACACTTGCGATTTTGCGTCAGTGAAAACAGCCTCTTTGGGATACAGATCTGAGACCGAGTCCCTCTTTAGGATTAGCTGCATTGGAGGAAAGTGCATCTTTCTATGGGGCAAGGTGACCCTAGATGGGCAAAGACAAACGTGAGCCAATCGAGCCCAACTCGAGGCAAGCGAAAGGAGTCGTTGGAGCAGTTTTCTGAGCAACAGGATAGAAGTGGTTTGTGCTGCCTCGAACCACGTTTAGCCACGGAAAGCACAGGCTGTGGGAAAGACCTCAGGTAGGCACAGAGAATTCTTCTCACAGAGGATCAGTTGTAAACTTTATGCAGAGCCCTGTCCAAGCCCAGCAAACAGTCTCCTTCTCACAGACCCCAAGGCAGCCTATAGGATTCACAATCAGAACGAGAGTTGATTTCCCATTTCAGCCACCAAAATGTGGAGATCTACGGTTGACTCTTGTCTCTTGCCTCTCCATAGCTCAGGGGCAGAACATTTGCTTTGCATGCAGCATTTCCCCAAAAGAAGGAAACAGCAAAACACTTCTACGCTGTTGCCAAGAAAACTGCAAGGGCATGCCCACAGAGGCTCTAGCAGCCCCACACCACTCAGGGGTGCCTTCACTTTTACCTTCACTTTGCATTTCTTTTATACATATAAAGTACTTTGTTTTCTTGTCCTTTACATATAATAATTTTGCCAAACAAAACGACATCAGAAACATGGTAATACAAAGCAAAACCAACATACAAATGTACAAGGTCGCCTTACGCAACTTACACATTATATAAACTCTCTCTCATAAAATTATTCAGAAATGTCCTATGTAACCAAACTGGGGAAAAGGGTTTAATCTTAAGATTGAGAAGATACTGAGCATGTGGGCCAAAGGAAAGGTTCCAGCTGGTGAATGAAGTAAGTACACCATTGATGAGCAAGGCCCATGGGCATCCTCATCATTTTGCTCCTGCAAGCAAATGAAGGGTTTTCCAATTTAGGGAGATTTCCACCTTAGCTGTAGTCACCATAGATTTAATTCCTTATATTTATTAGGGCTGTGCATGAATTTTTTATTTTTTTTTTTGCTTTCAAATTCAAGTCGAATGGAATATTTGATCAAATTAGATCGAGTTTTGAATGTTTAGAACATCTGTACATACCCTTAGTCTTTAATATTAGTAGAGCAATTCTTAAAACACAATAGGAAAACTGTTGCTGGAGAGAGCAGCACCATCTCAGAGGTAATTCTGCCAAGGGTCTCCTGGATCGTGGTCCAAAATCTTGGGAGCTTAGGGCAGGATCACCACATATCTATATATGATGCATGGATGTTGCTTCCATGCCAGAACTTGCCTGTCTGATGGCCAAAAGGAGTCTTTAGAAGGCCATTTGACTGAGATGCGATTTGCCCGGGGGCCGGGGGGTGGTTAGAAATATCTGACCCTCCAAGGATTGCAATATGGACCAAATATTCTGTGCTCTGATTTTAACTATTCCTTCTTGCACATGAGCTACAAAAGCACGCGATAAAACACTGGTTAAAAGCAGCTTAGAGGTGGTAGTGTCTACATGATGAACTCTGAAACTGAATTCTGGCCTTTAATGTGGATTAGAAGTGGGACAAGGTAGAACCAGCATCTGCCCCATTCGCTACCACCTCCAAGCCTCTTTTCATTTTCAAGGTGTGCAGATGATTCACAGAGGCTTGGTGAAGGGCAGTGGACAATTCTCCCCATTCCCCCGTTGCTTGTTGTCACAGCAAAACTTGCAGATTCCAGCCACTGCTTGACCCAAATCCACCAGTGAGGGTGGGGAGAATCGCAGCGCCTTGCCTTATTAAAACGAGGCAAAAAAAGAGAGTCAATATTTGATCTCGGCAATATAGTACCTACAATCAAGATACACACAACAAACACAGCCACCATGCTGGCCTCATGGAACACTCAGCCCAGAAATATCTGCAATTTGCAAGACGAAGACCGGAAACCGACACAATCCAGACAGGCACAACAGACACCAGAAATATTACATCTGATAGATACACAATTGCGGAGCTGTAATAGACTATTGCAACATCTGATCACTGCCAGGAGAATTCTGTGTGCTCAAGTGTTGAAATGGGCAAAGATGCCAATTTGATTGGATTATAAAAACGGCAAAGTTCGCAGAGACGGAGAACCTTCTTGAAGAACTGAAAACCCTTCATGGACCCACCGCAGAAGGGCTTCACACCTACAACTTTGGAAGACTGAGTAATAACAGACTTTCATCGGGAGAAGGCTAACGGAGACAGGAGAGAGGAAGTGAACATTAAATAGCAAGAGGTAGTCATCATAAAAGAGATAGGAAGTCAACTTTCTGTTTGCTCTTTCTATTTTATTTATTAGGAACAGAAGAACGGAAGAGAGGAGCTCTGCTGGATCAGGCCACAGCCCATCCAGTCCATAAGAACCTCAGAGGAACCCTGCTGGATCAGGCCACAGGCCATCCAGTCCATAAGAACCTCAGAGGAGCCCTGCTGGATCAGGTCACAGCCCATCTAGTCCATAAGATCCTAAGAGGGGCCCTACTGGGTCAGGCCACAGCCCACCTAGTCCATAAGAACCTAAGAGGAGCCCTGCTGGATCAGGCCACAGCCCATCTAGTCCATAAGAACCTAAGAGGAGCCCTGCTGGATCAGGCCACAGCCCATCTAGTTCATAAGAACCTAAGAGGAGCCCTGCTGGATCAGGCCACAGCCCATCTAGTCCATAAGAACCTGAGAGGAGCCCTGCTGGATCAGGCCACAGCCCATCTAGTTCATAAGAACCAAGAGGAGCCGTGCTGGATCAGGCCACAGCCCATCCAGTCCATAAGAACCTCAGAGGAGCCCTTCTGGATCAGGCCACAGCCCATCTAGTCCACAAGAACCTCAGAGGAGCCCTGCTGGATCAGGCCACAGCTCATCTAGTCCATAAGAACCTCAGAGGAGCCCTGCTGGATCAGGCCACAGCCCATCTAGTCCATAAGAACCTCAGAGGAGCCCTGCAGGATCAGTCCACAGCCCATCTAGTCCAGCATCCCGTCCCACACAGTGGCCCACCAGTTGCTTCAGGCATCTCAAGCAGAAGACAAGGGCAAATCCTTCTCAGATTCACAACTCACTGCAATTGCCCTGTATCTTTGATATCTTTGTCTCTCATTGTATGGTAGTTTTATAATTTTGAAATCTAAGGAAAAACAATTTTTCCAAAAAGCTGCTCACACATGCACACAACTTCTGAAAGCACAACCGCACAGATCTGAAAATAAACCCCCCAAAGCGGTCAGCAGGCAAAGGACATCTCGAAAGGGCCTTCAGGGCGTGGGGAACTGAACCACAGCCCTGCCTCTCTGACCCTGGGGCCGCATCCGGAAGTCAGGCTCCAAGGTCAGTCCTGCTTCAATGGAAAGGGGAAGAAAGTGCTTCTTCCTCAGGACCAAAGGATACCTGGAAGGTGACCACAGTTGCACAAACAGGTGGACAGAACATCTTTGCTTTTAAGGGAGGAGGGTTTGCATTGTGCTAGCTATTGCCCATTGTGAAATAAGTTTTCCTGCAGGCTCAACAGGTCTGGTTCGGCCCTAGAGGTGTTCGAAAGCATTCGGCGAACCCTTGCGCCCTTTTCTCCTTGAGAACGGCCCTTCCTTCACCTTCACGACCTGCCCCTGGGCTTGATCTGGCCAAGATCTCTTCTGGTCCATTGGCCAGAGGAACAGCCGTGGCTTCCGGCAGCATTTTTAAAACATTAATAATAATAATATTAGTCTTGGCATGCCCCACGGGCACAACACAGACGGGCACTACCTCCTCCACGCTTCCTCAACAGAGAGGAGTCCTTGTTTGAGGCTCAGTTTGGCCACAGGCCAGCTGGCTGGGCAGCCACTCTCTGTATCCATGCGTCCAAGAAGTTGCTGATAAAACCCGTGGTCCTGTCCCGTGGCAACCGCCTCTCGGGTCCGTTTCCAAGACCCAGGAGCCGGAGAGCGCTGCAAAGAAGCCTTTAAAGGTAGGAAAGAGAGAGGGAATCCGACCTACCCTTTTGCGGAGGACCATTCTGATCCGAGCCGGTGAGCAAAGAGTGTCCTGAGCGTGACGCACGCTGCCTGCCGACGACGACCCGGCCGCCAGGTCCCTCCCTCTTCCTCTGGATCTGGTATTTGGGCGAGGCAAGGGAGGCCCGCCGTCACCATGGTACTGGGGAGTAGGGAGGGGCCTTTGGGAGAAATAGCAGCTGGCCTCGGGCAGCAGGGCAGCTAGGATGACCACCCGGGGCTGTAGGGCCTAGTGGGTGCGGTGGAGAGTTTGACTGCCAGCCGGTGGCACATAGGGGAACCATTTGACCGGCAGCAAAGAGCAGGGGAACAGAGGGAGCTCTCCGCAGAGAGCAGAAACCAACACCACTTTCTGGCACAGAGGAGGAGAAGGAAGAACTTTACCGGGTGAATGTCTGCCTGTTATTAAACACACCACATTGGAAAGAAAATCTAATTTTCTTTGGATTCTCTGGAGCAAAAGAGACTTGGCTGGAGTCCCATTTTTCCACGGTCATCCAGAAAAGCTGCCCTGGACAGGGGTAGCAAGAGACCCTAAGAACCTAAGAGGAGCCCTGCAGGATCAGGCCGCAGCCCGTCCGGTCCAGCATCCCGTCGCACACAGTGGCCCACCAATTGCCCATGGGCATCTCAAGCAGAGACCCTTGCCGTGGCGGAGGGGAAACCAGAGCGGCTGTGAGCCTGTTCCTGCTGAAGACAGATGAGCCGCCATCTGTGCGCGCGCATGATGAGGCAAGGGAAAAGCATGTATTTCCTAAGAATTTGGGATGACCTCCCCCGTCTCCAGGGAAGGCCTGTTTGGACAGGCAGCGGCAGGCTCAGAAGGACCATATTAGGGGATGGTGCTGGAGCTACGGAGCAGCAGAAATGTAAACAGGGGAGAAAGGTCTGACCTAGAAGCTCCGGGAGGCCTCTCCCACCCCCCATCGCTGTGGGACAGGAAGGCCAAGCGAGGAAAGGGCTTCCGGGGCGGGCTTTGGTTCCTCCAGGGCCAGAAGGAAGAGCAGAGGGCAGTTTGGAGGGAGAAGCCAAGCCCTGGAAGACCTCTCAGGATTCTCAGCTGGCAGTGAGAGAGTGCCTCTGAGCGTGTGCAAAGGGCTTCTCCTTTGTTTGCCTTGTCTCGGCTTGAGATGCCCCTGGGCAATTGGTGGGCCACTGTGTGAGACTAGATAGACTGTGGCCTGATCCAGCAGAACTCCTCTTAGGTTCTTATGGACTAGACGGGCTGTGGCCTGATCCAGCAGGGCTCCTCTTAGGTTCTTATGGACTAAATGGGCTGTGGCCTGATCCAGCACAGCTTCTCTTAGGTTCTTATGGACCGGAGGGGCTGTGGCCTGATCCTGCAGGGCTCCTCTTAGGTTCTTATGGACCAGATGGGCTGTGGCCTGATCCAGCAGGGCTCCTCTTAGGTTCTTATGGACTAGATGAGCTGTGTCCTGATCCAGCACAGCTTCTCTTAGGTTCTTATGGACCGGAGGGGCTGTGGCCTGATCCTGCAGGGCTCCTCTTAGGTTCTTATGGACCAGATGGGCTGTGGCCTGATCCAGCAGGGCTCCTCTTAGGTTCTTATGGACTAGATGGGCTGCGGCCTGATCCAGCAGGGCTCCTCTTAGGTTCTTATGGACTAGATGAGCTGTGTCCTGATCCAGCACAGCTTCTCTTAGGTTCTTATGGACCGGAGGGGCTGTGGCCTGATCCTGCAGGGCTCCTCTTAGGTTCTTATGGACCAGATGGGCTGTGGCCTGATCCAGCAGGGCTCCTCTTAGGTTCTTATGGACTAGATGGGCTGCGGCCTGATCCAGCAGGGCTCCTCTTAGGTTCTTATGGACTAGATGAGCTGTGTCCTGATCCAGCACAGCTTCTCTTAGGTTCTTATGGACCGGAGGGGCTGTGGCCTGATCCAGCAGGGCTCCTCTTAGGTTCTGATGGACTAGATGAGCTGTGTCCTGATCCAGCACGGCTTCTCTTAGGTTCTTATGGACCAGATGGGCTGTGGCCTGATCCAGCAGGGCTCCTCTTAGGTTCTTATGGACTAAATGGGCTGTGGCCTTATCCAGCAGGGCTCCTTTTAGGTTAGTATGGATTGGATGGGCTGTGGCCTGATCCAGCGGGGCTCTTTAGGTTCTTATGGACGAAATGGGCTGTGGCCTGATCCAGCGGGGCTCTTTAGGTTCTTATGGACCGGATGGGCTGTGACCTGATCCAGCAGGGCTCCTCTTAGGTTCTTATGGACCAGATGGGCTGTGGCCTGACCCAACAGGACTCCTCTTAGGTTCTTATGGACCAGATGGGCTGTGGCCTGATCCAGCAGGGCTCCTCTTAGGTTCTTATGGACTAGGTGGGCTATGGCCTGATCCAGCAGGGCTCTTTAGGTTCTTATGGACTGGATGGGCTGTGACCTGATCCAGCAGGGCTCCTCTGAGGTTCTTATGGACTAAATGGGCTGTGACCTGATCCAGCAGGGCTCCTCTGAGGTTCTTATGGACTAAATGGGTTGTGGCCTGATCCAGCGGGGCTCTTTAGGTTCTTATGGACCGGATGGGCTTGGCCTTATCCAGCAGGGCTCCTCTGAGGTTCTTATGGACTAAATGGGCTGTGGCCTTATCCAGCAGGGCTCCTTTTAGGTTAGTATGGATTGGATGGGCTGTGGCCTGATCCAGCGGGGCTCTTTAGGTTCTTATGGACGAAATGGGCTGTGGCCTGATCCAGCGGGGCTCTTTAGGTTCTTATGGACCGGATGGGCTGTGACCTGATCCAGCAGGGCTCCTCTTAGGTTCTTATGGACTAGGTGGGCTATGGCCTGATCCAGCAGGGCTCTTTAGGTTCTTATGGACTAGGTGGGCTATGGCCTGATCCAGCAGGGCTCTTTAGGTTCTTATGGACTGGATGGGCTGTGACCTGATCCAGCAGGGCTCCTCTGAGGTTCTTATGGACTAAATGGGTTGTGGCCTGATCCAGCGGGGCTCTTTAGGTTCTTATGGACCGGATGGGCTTGGCCTTATCCAGCAGGGCTCCTCTGAGGTTCTTATGTTTATTATGGCACCAACCACAGCCACGTACGTGGGGAGGCGGATTTCAGGCCAGGGTGTGTATGTCCCTCTTCAGCCCACCCTGGGAGGGGGGTTCATGGCCAAACCCCAACAAAACGGTGCTCCAGCTGCCTCGATCCCACTTTCCCTGTCCCCCCTCTATGAACTTATATAACTTGCAGGTTTTATTGCCGCCCAACTCTCTGTCAGCGCTGCTTTGCCCGCCATTTGGGAGCGTCAAAAAAGCGAGGGTTTCGGTGGGTGCTTTTTAGCGCACTGTCGACCCTCTGAAAGTCAACCGAGGCTGCATTGTCATGTGTTCAAACACAGGGACACACACACATGCGCGCATGTGCTCACACACACCTTCCGCCTGTATTTCCTCTGCTCTTCTCAAGAAACCGGAGGCGGCCAAAGGGGCGGGCGGGCGTACGTGCTTGTCTGGGTGTGCGCGCATGTAAATGCTGCGGGCGGCGGGCGTTGTCGGCGTGCCACACTTCCCCTCCATTCCCCCCCCCTCTATGACTTCTCCCCCAGACAACAGCAGCAGCAGCAAGCAGCAGCCGCCACACTGGCCTCAGGAGGAGGAGGAGGAGACCAGCGCTTGCTTGCAAGGAAAGCTCTCCAATAAATTTCAAAGCCAGAGGAAACCAGCAGCCGGGCGACACCAGAAGCCAGTTCAGGATGGAGGCACGAGAGCGTTTCAAAAGCGCCCCCTTGGCCTGCTGGGTCAGATGAAAGGACCACCTGGCCCCCCCTTCCGGCTTCCAACAGGGATGCAAGAAAGTCGCCTGCTGCTGCTGTTTCCAGCTATTCAGCCTGTGCAAGCGTGACAGTTTGGATCCTGGAAGGTTTCTCCGGCCAAGGGCCACCAGCCGGGCCAGAGGAAAACGCCTCCTGCCGCCGGTCGGCGGCAGGAGGCGTTTTCCTCCGGCCAGGCTGGTGGCCCTTGGCCGGAGAAACCTTCCAGGATCCAAATTGCTCAGGGCCTGCGACTGTCCACCCTGCGACTGTCCAAGATTTAGGGCTCTTTGGCCAGTCCGGCCCGGAGGAGACAGGAATTGCCTCTGGGACTCCATGTACGGACGCAGGAGGCAGCTATTCATTGAGTCATATGCTATGAGTCATGAGCAGGTTTGGACCAGTGGCTAAGGAGCTGGACTCTGATCCGGAAATACTGTGCTGGGTTTGATTCCGCCCTCCTCCGTGAAGCCAGCAGGGTGACCTTAGGCTGGTCACAGCTCTCTTCCGATCTCTCACAGCCCCATGCACCTCACAAGGTGTCCTCTTGTGGGGAGAAGAACAGAAGGCTTGTCAGCTGCTTTGGGTCTCCTTGAATGGGTGAGAAAAGCAGGGTAGAAAAGCCAAGTCTTCTTCCTCCATGAAGCCAGCTGGGTGGCCTTGGGCTAGTCACAGCTCCCTTCTGAGCTATCACAGCCCCACCACCCTCACAAGGTGTTCGGTTGTGGGGAGAAGAACAGAAGCTTTGTCAGCCACTTTGAGTCCCCTTAAATGGGTGAGAAAGGCAGGGTAGAAAAGCCAACTCTTCTTCTTTTTCTTCTTCTGCTTTGCAATGCATCACTCTAGAGTTTGCTTGTTTTTCAGCCACCAGTTCAATCCCCAGCCACTCCCCGGAAGTAGGCAATGGCAAACCACTTCTGTATCTCTGCCAAGAAAACTGCACGGAGATGCCCACGAAGTCAAATGGGAGTCAGCCCACAACTCAGTGGTATTCAGCAACACCACTAACGATCATTGCTTCAAACGCCTTGCTGTAGTTCACCCAAGGGGCTAAAATAATCCGTGTGACCAGAGCATTTCTCATCAAATGGTCAGACTATGTCCCATTTACATGTGTTGGGCAGTCCAGGGAGAATCACAGACATTTTCCCCACCAGGACATAGTCATTCTTCTGTGCCCATTTTACAGACTGAGAAGACTGAGGCCAAAAAAAAAAAATTGAGGCAGGAAGTTGAGAATGGGGGCCAGTCTAACTCCTCAAATGGCACACGCTGGATCCAGCTCACAAACCTCCCTCTGCCTTAAAAATTCACAACCCCTGAATTTAAACGTCAACCTTATGGTGGAATATAACACTCTGCTCGCTGGGGGATTAGGTAGATCAGGCGCATTGTGGGTGCCTTAGGGTCACGTTGCCCTCCAGGGTTGTCCGGCCCATAGAGCCGCAGTGGGGTTGTCTCTATTTAAAGAGTGTAATTCAGCCCAACATCTTAGCTTTTCCCCAGGGCTTCCCTCCTCCAAACCAGCTGCAATCCAAGGGCAGGATAAGATATTTGGGGGGGGGGCAGCAGCTGTGTAGCTGGAGGCCCCCCAGAAAGAAACCGAAGCCTCCATCTCCCTTATATCCAAAGGTGCGGTTTTTGCATTGATTTCATATCTGTTCTAATGGATACCCTTCGAATGTGGAAGGATTCTATTCGATACAAATCCATACAGTATCCCATACGAAAGCATATGTATCCAATATGTACCTGACACGTATCCCGCCACGTATCTGCTGGGAAAGCACTGAATCTGCCCTGAATCCACTTTGAATGCGCTCTCAAACCATGTCAGATGCACTCTGGAAATGTCTAAATATTCGATCCAGTTTGAATGTTTAGAACCCGAATACAACAAAACGCAATTCGAATAAAATGCATTCAAATACATTCCTTCGCATGTTAGATTCAAACCTGAAGACACATTCGTACGTGTTATACGTATCTGTATGCATTTTGTATGCAAATGTGTTTTATCCTGTATGCATCCCATTTCCATCCCGTACTATCTGCGCGAATGCGAACAGATACGTATGAGATTTGTCCAGGTACGCATGTATCTGTACTTTCGGATGTTTGTATTCAAATGTGTGGACATTATATTCGAATGCAGATGTCCGCATTGGGTCAAATTCCACCGGATTTCAAACGGTTCCAACCGGATTCGCATGAATATCAAATGCTACGAATATCCATGCGCATCCCAAGATTCTGAGACTTCTTCCCACGGCAGTTCCGATGTGAAGCCCGTCGCTCTGTCCTTACACACATGTGCCCCCCCCCCCAAGGAGATCTGCCTCCCAGGTCCCTGGAGAAGCCAATATTTCGTCTGCGGTGTCCATTACCAGCTGGGAAGTTTTCCAACCCAGCTAGGGTTTCATTCTCCAACTGGTGGGGGCCGAGAAAGCGCAGTGGCAGGCAGCCATATGATTGCAGGGGATGGCAAGCGGGAAGCGTGCCCTCTCGAGCGGGCAAGGGGCAGGAACGACCTTGGCGCACCCCAGGGAAGGGGCATCACTGTGGCTCACAGCCCCCACCCCCCACTGCCCTTGCTGGAACGCCCCTCGCCCAGCAGCGTCTCTGCAAGGCCTGAATTCGCATTATGCAACTGGATCTTTGGAAAAGGCCACAGGCGGGCGCCCCCAGGGTGTCATGGAGAGGGGAGGGGAGGGGAGGGGAGGGGGAGAAGCCCATTGCGGGCAGCTTGTCGGTCATCACAGAGGCTGGACCCGGCACCTGTTCAGCGGGGGTGGGGAGGCGGTGTGGAAAAAGGTCTCCAGACTTTATTGCAGTGGCTTTAGAGGACACACACGCCGGATCTTCACATCTGCAGTTCAGCAGCCTGCTGGTGGGGCAGGCGGCTGCGATCCTGCTTTTTATGAAAGCCAAATAAGGCAGCATTTGCAAGAGGCTGATGAGAAAATTCCCTCTCTTGCCTCCAGCCTGGGGGGTGGGTGGGTTGCTGGCATTTAAGAGAAGGAGGAGAAGAAGAGTTGGTTTTTATATCCTGCTTTTCTCACCCGTTTAAGGGGACTCAAAGCAGCTGACAAACCTTCTGTTCTTCTCCCCACAACCGAACACCTTGTGAGGTTGGTGAGGCTGTGATAGCTCAGAAGGGAGCTGTAACTAGCCCAAGGTCACCCAGCTGGCTTCATGGAGGAAGAAAAAGGGTTTGCTTTTCTGACCTGCTTTTCTCATCCATGTAAAGGGCCTCAAAGCTGCTGACAAATCTTCTGTTCTTTGCCCCATAACAGACACTCTGTGATGTAGATGTGGCTGTGAGAGCTCAGAAGAAAGCTGCGACTAGCCCAAAGTGACCCTGCTGGCTCCTTGAAGGAGTGAGAAATCAGGCCAGGAGACTACTAGATTAGAGCCCAGCACTCTAACCCAAGACTAAACTGGCTCATAGAAGAAGAACTGGCTTTCATACCTGCTTTTCTCACCTTAACAGGACTCAAAGTGGCTGACAAGCCTTCTGTTCCTCTCCCCACACCAGACACCCTGTGAGGTGGGTGGGGCTGTGAGAACTCAGAAGAGAGTTGTGACTAGCCCAAGGGCACCCAGCTGGCTTCATGGAGGAGTGCGGAATCAAACCTGGTATTCCCAGATAGGAAGTTGCATCAATGCTCCCAGATAAGCTGCCATATTTCAACATGATGACTCCTGAGAGAGGAACAGGGTCTCCGTGTGGCTCCTTCACTCTGTTGGACACACATTTCATAGAAACACTTAAGGGACTCAGGGTGGAATTAAAATGCTATCCCTCCATTGAACTCTGGTTTAACTCAGCATCTCAGCATCTTCCAGAGACAGATGAATCCAGGCAGGACATTTGTGGTCTTGTTTACAGTACAAGGCCAGGGTGCCTCTAAGCATGTGCAGATTGCATGTTCCTTTCATCAGGTCACTCTATGAAGCGAGTGCCCAGGTGATGACCCTTCCAGCTATATGATTCCATGAGAGTTAGGATTAACGGGAGGAGATATTTTTCAGCCAGACGGCCATCAGTCTGTGGAATTCGCTGCCAGAAGAAGTGGTAACAGCAAGCAGCCTTCATGGCTTTCAGAATGGGTTGGACAAGTTCATGGAAGCCAGGTGTGTTGATGGCTACCAGAATGGATGCAGGTGAAGGTTTTGCCCTTGTCTTCTGCCTGAGATGCCCAGAAGCAATTGGTGGGCCACTATGTGAGACAGGATGCTGGACTAGAGGTGCTGCGGCCTCATCCAGCAGGGCTCCTCTTAATTCAGGAGGACAGGTAGATCAATGGCTACTAGAATAGATGTCTAGATACTTCCTCCAGGTTGGAGAGACAGGCAGGGAGCCTCCAAAGGCCATTTGCAAGGAGTGGAGAGCAGGTGAAGGTTTTGCCTTCACCTTCTGCTTGAGATGCCCAGAAGCAACTGGTGGGCCGCTGTGTGAGACGGGATGCTGGACTAGATGGGCCGTGGCCTGGCCCAGCAGGGCTTCTCTTATGTTCCCATCAGCCCCAGTCAGCATCTGTCCTCCTGTTCAGGGTTGCCAAATGAGAAACCCCAGAGGGGGGAGGCTTTAAGCCAGGCCTATTAATTTCTCACCTGTGACGAATCCCAGGTAGGGCAAGTTGGCACATGATGGACAATAAGATAAAGAGAAATACCATCTTGTTCATCTGCAAGGTGTGACAAAACTGAGGCCTGATGGCTAGGAAGATAAGTTCAACGCCAACAGCCCAGATGTTCCTGAACTACATTTCCCATCATTCTGAGCCAGCTGGAAGCCACCACCGCTCCCCGCACACAGGTGAGGAGCCTGGCCTAGGACATCCTCTGTTCCTCTAACCAGATGTGGCAAGGTGACTGCTTTCTCCCTCCTGGATCTAACTTTTCCAGCATGGAAAAGCAAAGCATCTTGTAGCAGCATCTCTCTTTCTGTCTACTTTGGGGAGAAAAGTCAGGAGCTGGCAAGCCCTGCTAGAAGAGTTTCCAGGAGAACAAGACCTACCATAAATGTCAATTTAGCATCACAAAACAGCTGCTTGTCAGTATGAAGAAGAAGAAGAAGAAGAAGAGTTGGCTTTTCTACCCTACTTTTCTCACCCACTTAAGGGGACTCAAAGCAGCTGACAAACTTTCTGTTCTTCTCCTTACAAGAGACACCATGTGAGGTGGGTGGGGCTGTGAGAGCTTAGAAGAGAGGTGTGACTAGTCCAAGGCCACCCAGCTGGCTTCATGGAGGAGGAGGTGGAGAAAGAAGAAGGAGAAGAGTTGGCTTTTCTACCCTGCTTTTCTCACCCACTTAAGAGGACTCAAGCCTGCTGACAAACCTTCTGTTCTTCTCCCCACAACAGAAAACCCTGTGAGGTGGATGGGGTTGTGAGAGCTCAGAAGAGAGCTGTGACTAGCCCAGGGCCACCCAGCTGGTTTCATGGAGGAGGGGGAATAAGAGTTGGCTTTTCAACTCCAGTTTTCTCACCCATTTAAGGGGACTCAACGCAGCTGACAAACCTTCTGTTCTTCTTCCCACAACAGAACACCCTGTGATGTAGGTGTGGCTGTGACTCACCCAAAGTCACCTAGCTGGCTTCATGGAGGAGGGCAGAATCAAACCTGGTATTCCCAGATAAGAGTCTGGCTCCCTAACCACGAGACCAAAGTGGCCCACAGGAAGGGTTGCCAACATTTTAGGGGCCTGTGGCTCTTCTGTAACTGCCATCATTTCAGTTGAAGAGGTGGGAATATAAGCCACGGTTGGCCCATCCCAGAGCATAATGAGAGATTCCTATCTCTCCAGAGAGCCACAGTTGCAGAATATATGTAGGACCAAGTGGAGGACCCTTCCATCTGCATTCAAAGTTCTTTCCTCCTGTGGATTCGTAGTCAGAGATCACACAAACTGAAATTTGGTGGATTGGTTCAGATCGAACCGTCGCTGGGCTTCGCTCTGAACAATTTTGATTCGAAGCACAGTTTGGTTTGAGTTGCACGAGAACCAACCTTGGCTTGCTTCACTTCACCAGGTTTGTTAGAACACGTCTTGGTTCCGGTTTGCTCCGAGCCGGGTTTTTTTTTTTCTTTCTTCAAATGACTCGGGATGACTCGGCTCGCATGCAAACCACGCGAAGTCCAAAGCGATCGAACCGGTTTTGCACATCAACGTTCATGATTCATCTACGGCCTGCTTTTCGGTGGCTGCCTGAACAAGGTCATTTCAGGGTCACCACCCTAGCAAAGCGGTCTACCTGTTAATAATGCGCACATCTGAATATTCACAAGGGGCGAGTTCAGCAATATTTAAATAAAGCAGCCAGACACAAAAGGGCATGCATTTGGGGTGTCAGAGGGAGAGCGATGGGTTCTGACGCCGTTCCTCCTATGAGATACCTGCTGTAATTAAGTCAAAGTTATGTTGGCAGCCCTGGGGACGCACGGGAAAAAGCAAGCAGCCTCCAAAGCAAAGGTTTACGCAAACACACTGGATTAGGCAAAGCATCAGCATTTACAAAGGCGTAAAAATACTGCCGATTTGCATGCTCTGAACTGGCTGTGACAGGTTTGAGTCCAGAAATATACGGGCCTGGTGGATCGGGAGTGTCTTGGGGAGTAACCAAGGCTTTGGGGACCATGTGGCAACCCAGTGCGCAGCAGGAGGGAAAAAAGCAAATTCAGGGCTGAGGGTAATTAGAAGAAGAAGAAGAAGAAGAGAAGGCTTTTCTACCCTGCTTTTCTCGCCCACTTAAGAAGACTCAAAGCGGCTGACAAACCTTCTATTATCACCCTTAAGGGGACTCAAAGCAGCTGACGAGCCTTCTGTTCTTCTCCCGACAACAGACACCCTGTGAGGTAGGTGGGTCTGTGAAAGCTCAGAGGTGTGCCTAACCCAAGGTCACCCAGCTGGCTTTATGGAGGAGTGCAGAATCAAACCTGGTATCCCCAGATAAGAGTCTGGCACCCTAACCACAACACCAAACTTGCTCGTAGAGGAAGGGTTGGTTTTTATATCCTACTTTTCTCACCCATATAAGGGGACTCAATGCAGCGGGCAAACCTTCTGTTCTTCTCCCCACAAGAGACACCGTGTGAGGTAGGTGCAGTTGTGAGAGTTCAGAAGAGAGCTGTGACTCACCCAAGGTCACCCAGATGGCTTCATGGAGGAGGGCGGAATCGAACCCAGTATTCCCAGATAAGAGCCCAGCTCCCTAACCACTAGGTGGGATACTGGACTGGATGGGCTGTGGCCTGATCTAGCTGGCCTCCTCTTTGCTGCTTATGAAGAAGGAACCAACTCAGCCAGATTCCTAATTGCATCCTAAAAGTCCTTCCAGGTACGTTTCTCAGGCCCAGTTTCTCGTCTGCAAGATGGAACAAGCAGGTGTGGCGATGCTGGCAGCAGAAGGGGTCTCATCCTGGCACCACCGAAGCTCAGATGCCACGGAGAATGCTAACAGGGCCTTTAAATCTCTTGCCTTGGCAGGACTCTTGCTCCCATGATCCTTGCCCATGGAAGCACAGAGAAGATAATGTGCCACAGTTCCACGTCGGTCATGTGAAAGAGTCACCGTGGGCCCTTCAGGTGGGAAGGGTGCAGTGTTCGCTGGCTGAACTCTGGCTTTGCCTGGGCAGCAGGTCTGGAGGTCCGAGCCCCAGCATTTTTGGCCCATGCATAACCAAACCTTATGGCTGATTTGGTCTGGAATTTCCATGGCGCGAAAAAAGCTGAAAAATTTCCTTGTGCACTACAGTACCCATGATGCAGTGTGTTAGATGTTTTTATGAAGCATCATGGGAAATGTAGTCCAAAATGTCTCCAAAATGTAGTGTAGGTCGAATGGCGACTAAGGAATGGGAACTAATATATGCTCAGAGGCACTCTTGCTCACAACCCAGCCAGCCAAGATGCAAAGTATATGTAAGCCATCTTAAGTGCACCATAAGCATTGTTATCCATGCTCTGATAACCTCCAGACTGGACTACTGTAATGCGCTCTGCATGGGGCTGCCCTTGAAGACGGTTCGGAGGCTGCAAATGCAGAATGCAGCTGCTAGGCAGCTACTGAGCCAAATTCAAGGTGTTAACTTTGACTTATAAGGCCCTACATGACTTGGGACCCAAGTATCTAAAGGAACGTCTCCCCCCCATATCAGCCTGCCTGTGCCTTAAGATGCGAAGGGGCGGCCTTCCTGGTTGTCCCACCGCCTTCAGCAGTAAAAGGGGTGGGCACCCAGGAGAGGACCTTTTCAGTGGTGGCCCCTAGGTGCATCAGGCTCCTTCACTGTACATATTTAGGAAGGTGGTGAAGAAGCAACCCTTTGCTCTGGCAAGATGGGAATTCGACATCTCTGTATCCGATGAGGGCTTGGCAAATAAAACCCTTATTTTGCACATGGCATTGAACTGTGAGTGATGGTGGCCTCATCCAAGCCACATCCAAGGTATGGGGAGGGGAATCAGACCTGGGTCAGCAGGGGTCAAGTCCCTGGTCAGCGGTTTTTGCTGCCTCCACATGCATAAAAAAAAGTAGGTCGAAAGCGGCTTAGAAGCAGGAGCATGTAGACTTTCAAAGCGCCTTTTTAATAGTGCATGGATTCAGCCCAAAGCTCCCTGCATAGGACCCTGGGCCAGGTGCTGCCTATCAGCTTGTCCTGCCTCACAGGGTTGTTGTGAAGACCTAATGGAAGGATGGAGAACGGTGTTTGCAGCCACCTTGAGCTCTTCATCAGAAAGGCAAGAGAGGAAGAAGAGTTGGCTTTTCTACTCCGCTTTTCTCACCCATTTTAGGGGACTCAAAGCGGCTGGCAAACCTTCTGTTCTTCTCCCTGCCACAAGACGCCCTGTGAGGCAGGTGGGGCTGTAAGAGCTCAGAAGAGAGCTGTGACTAGCCCAAGGTCGCCCAGGTGGCTTCGTGGAGGAGTGTGGAATCAAACCCGGCATTCCCAGATGAGAGTCCAGCTCCTTAACCAATAGGCCAGACTGGCTCACTATTATGAATAAAGGAACAGCACAGCTTGCTTAACCAACCCATCCATGCCGCCTTTAAGGGGCTCACCCAGGTGCCCTTGGTGGTACCCAAGGAGACCCTAATCAGTCCCCTGGACACACTGGGTGGGTGGGTGGGTGGGAGGGAGGAGGGAGCAGCCACCCATCCTGGTCCGTAGTGCCCTCACCCCCCAGCCTTCCCCTCCCATGGGAATCCCTCTGATGCTTTTTGGCAGCGTGGGTGCATGTGCCAGGTGCCCTCCGCTAAAGGGCTTCGCCTTCCCCCGCTCCCCTCCGCCAGGTGGGCCCAAGCAAGGGTGCAAAGCAAAAGCCCCCCCCGCCGCCGCCCCCCGCATTCAGCCGCAATCACCCCGCAAAAAGTTATCTGCAAAACTTTGCCCAGCCGCTTCCTGCGCCTCCTCCTGGTCTGGGGTCTGGGGCGAAGGCAGGCGGTCGTGTGGACCCGCCATGTGCCTGTGTCCCCCCCCCCCGCAGGGCTCCCGTTGCGCGATTACACAATAGCCGCCGAATATAAATAGGTGCTTGCATGCAGCGATGGGGGGGGGGAGAAGGAGAAGGGAGGGGTAAATGCCAGGCGCCCTGGCAAGGCTGGCACCGTCCCGAGAGAGAGGCACAGCCCCCCCCCCAGCTGGAGCCCCAGCACCAACCAACCCCCGTCCCTTACCTCCTCGTCGCCCTCCTCCTCTCTGCGTATCTGCCGGAACCCAGAGGGCATCTCTCCAGCGGCGCGATCGCGAGTTCGGATCCCGAGGTCAGGCGATCGGGCGGGCTCGACTAGATGGCCACCGTGGCGCGTCGGTTCCCGCAGCGGGGGGAGAGGGAGGAATCCCGGGCCGAGGTGGGACGGGGGTGTCAAGGGGGCCCCGTTGGAGAGAGGGGGGGAAGAAGGAAGGAAGAAAGTTGGGATAACGGGCAGGAGGCACCGCGGGCGCGCGCGGCGGAGGAGGCAGGCAGAGCCGAGGGCAGGAGCGCCGGACTGTCGCAGCCGCCACTCCGTGGGCCGGTCGGGGCTTGGGGGTCCCCCCCGGGCGGCGAAGGGGGCGACCCTGGACGGGCGGCCACGCCCCCGCTCGCCCATTGGCTCCCGCTGGGCAGGGGGCGGGGCTCCGGGGTCTCAGGTGGGCGGCTCTACAGGTGGGCGCAGCTCCCAGCGGAGGGCAGACCGGGCGCGCCCCTCCCTCCCCCCTCCCCCCTCCTCCCCTCCCCAATGCCTGCTGGAGGGGGGGGGGTCATCACTTTCCTCCAAGTGGCCCGGGCGGGCAGGGGCCCCAATCCCCGCCGCAGCCGCCGCCTCCCCTCCTAGGATCTAGGGCGGAATCCCACTGCTAGGCGCTACTGCCCCCGTGCGCAGCTTTGCTCCTGCGCGTCCCTCCGGCTTTCAGGGCAGGGGGGCTGTGGGCATATTCCCCGCCCCCCCAAGCTTGAATGCCTTTTGGCTCGGGGGTCCCGACGGACCCTCGCCGAGCCAGACCGGGCACGTCTGAACGGCGTCCTTTTCTCCTTTTCTTGCGACCAATGCCGGAGACGAAGGAGAAAGACGCCGTGCCCTTCAGACGCGCTTCCCTTTCCCGGTAGTCGCGCTTGCTGGCCCCGATCTCCCAAAATAGCGCTCCGGCCGCGTCCACACCTAAGAATTAATCCAGCTTCGGTCCACTTTGGAAGCGAGAGAACACACCAGGGAAACTTTGGGTATTATTTCCAACTCAGGAGAGGCGCCCTCGGTCCAGATGATGCGCACAGAATATGACCAGCCCCTTTGCTGCTGCTGCTGCTGCGCTCTTTCGCTCTGAAAGTGGACCCAAACTGGGTTGAAACTTTAGGTGTGAACGCTTGGGAAAGTTTATTTATTTATTTATTTATTTATTTGGATCTGCAACTCCCATGAACCTGAGCTGCTCTGGTTGAGGCCTCTGGGATTTGCAGTCCCCAAATCCCAGCTTCCCCCCCCCCCCCGTTCCCTGGCTCTGCTGCCTCCCTCCAGCTGCCCCCCCCCCCAAGAGATAAAACAGACACTAAGGACCTAATTCTCTGCCTTCGCTGCTTCGCTGGAGCAGGGAGCTCAACCATGCTGGCATTCTCTCTGGTGGAAATGCTACTGTGCTCAGACCCCTCCAGGAAACAGACATTCCCCCCGCCCATAATCGTCAAGAAGAAGAGTTGGCTTTTCTACCCCGCTTTCCTCACCCATTTAAGGGGACTCAACACTGCTGACAAGCCTTCTGTTCTTCTCCCCACAACATACACCCTGTGAGGTCGGTGGGGCTGTGAGAGCTCAGAAAAAGAGCTGTGACTCGCGCAAGGTCACCCAGCTGGCTTCATGGAGGAATTCGGAATCAAACCCAGTATTCCTTGATAAGAATCCAGCTCCCTAACCACTAGGCCAAATCCGTCTTCCAAGCGAAGTAAGTGTGGCTGCCTGGCCTTTCAGATTAAAGAAGCAGCTAGTTAGATCTGACTGAATCAGTTGCCTGACCTGGATAGATAGATAGATAGATAGATAGATAGATAGATAGATAGATAGATAGATAGATAGATAGATAGATTGATTGATTGATTGATTGATTGATTGATTGATTGATTGATTGATCGATCTCTGGGCAGGTAATGATATTTAACATCAAACCTTCCTAAAACAATAGCAGCATGTATTAAAACAAAAGCATCTGCAAGTAGGAAGGGAAAAGTGTCGCATTCCTGGCATGGATCTAGATTCAGATTAGTCGGGTCTGGAGAGGCTGAACCGCCTGGGATGGGCTTTCTTCGCTCGTAAGCACGGGTGCCAGGGGAAGGGGCTGCGTTTTCCTGCAAGGCCACATGCTTTTGTGCAGAGCTTCTGCAAGCGGGGAGAAGAAAAAGGAAACTTTAGATTTCAAATGCAAAGCTGATGCCAAAGTGGCGCGGGGACTTTCTGCGCATGCCCACCTGATGCGGCCTCCGTCTGCTTATGGCATTCACACCTTACCCTCCTTCCCAAGCTGTGAGAGTTCTTCTTCTCTTCCCCTTTCCTGCTGGCCTCCCCACACCCCTGCTTGGTAAGTCAGCAGGCAACCCAAGTTCACCCAGCGGCTGCCAACAGGGATTCGAACCTGGGGCTTTCACTACCAAGCCCCATTCAAGGTGTTAACTCCGACTTATAAGACCCTAAATGACTGACTTGGGCCCCAAGTATCTAAAGAAATGCCTTCTCCCATATCGACCTGCCCGTGGCTTAAGATCTGGAGGGGAGGCCCTCCTGGTTGTACCACTGGGAGAGAGCCTTCTCAGTGGTGGCCCCCAGGCTATGGAATAGTCTCCCCCTTGAGGAGCATCAGGAAGGTGGTAGGACGCACCTCTTTGCCCTGACTGTTGGTTAAATGGGAATGTACTGTCTCTTCCCACTTTACAGATGCTGTTTTAATATATGTCTGATTTTAAATGTGGTTCCTTGCCCGGAGACCTTCGTGCGCAGGGTGGGATAGAAATGCAAATAGTAAATAAACAAATAAACAAATCCCAGCTTGCCCCTCTGACCACGCACACACAAGTGCAGCGCATGGGTGGTTGGGGGCACATGTTGGCCGAGCCAGAGAGCCCTGTGGCCAGCAGGGGAGGGGAATATTATTGGAGACACGAGTTGCACCAAGCACCGTATTTTTAGATTGTGATCATGGTCAGGAGCCATCAAATGTCAAGCACGCCGTGTGAAACACGTGGGGCCTTATGGTCTTTGGGGAGGAATCCGTGGGGGGGGGGAAGAGTCAGCCGGCCGCTTCCCTTTCTTTGGGGACACAAAGATCCTTCCCTTGGCCCAAACCCTTAAAGGAGCAGGCGGGGGGGGGAGGGGAGAGGGACTTGCCAGGGATATTTGGTTGACCAGACCTGAAAGTCCAAAGCAAATGCCAAGAGCTCCCTTTGCTCCCTTGCAAAAGGCCAAGATGTGGGACAACTATGTTTGCAAAGATAACAGCATGCATCTGGGCATGCACAGAATGCCACGGGCTGTGCAAATGCTACAGTACTTAAGTCACACGTTAGCTTCCTGTCCATCATCCTAGAATTCTGCAGAGCAGAGGAGGGGAGTTGGAGGGGAGGGGGGTCCCTGGGAATCCCACTTCTAGAATGTTAGAGTTGGAAGGGACCTCTGAGGTCATCCAGCCCAACCCCTGCCCAATGCAGGATTTCCTAAGCCATCCCAGACAGATGCAGGCCCAGCCTCTGCTTGAAGACCTCCAGCCAAGGAGAACCCACCACCTCCCGTGGCAACAGGTTCCACTGACTGATCACCCTCACTGTCAGGAGGTTTTTCCTAATATCTAATCTGTATTGATTCCCTTGAAGTTTCATCCCGTTGTTTCTGGTACTCCCATCTTGTACCAGTGAAGATAAGGACGATCCCTCTGCCCTGTGACGGCCCTGCAGATACTTGAAGACCACCATCATGTCTCCTCTCAGTCTTTTCTTCTGCAGGCTAAACATTCCTATATCCTTCAACCTTTCCTCGTAGGACATGGTTTCCAGACCACTCACCATCTTGGTCGCCCTCTTTGGACCTGCTCCTCTTCCCAGAGGGCCAGTCTGGGACTGAAGTGGGCAGAGGCTTTATTGCTGATCCTGGATTTGAGGGACAGAGGCTGGCACTTAAAGGACAGACATATTACCATCAAAAGTCCCAAGTTAGCTGCAGACCACGGACAGGAGCAGCTGGAAACAAACTGTGATTCCAGCTCGTCTTACTTTTAGTGACTTTTGTCCACTCCCCTTTTATTTTATTTTTATTTTTATTACTGCTCTCAACAGACATCAGGGCAGTTTTGCACCATTGTTCGATCATTAATTATACCTGCAACTGTCTTCATTTCATGATATAAACACGTTTATTCAGATTTATCTGAATCTGTTATAACTGTTTTAACAGGATCTGAATTTAATGTTTTGTTTGCATATTGGTTATTTTTTAGTCTAAGCCGCCCAGAGGTCTTAGGATATGGGGCGAGATATAAACAAACAAATAAATAAATCATGCTTGGGGGGACCGGTTCAGGTGTTTGTGGCTTCCATGACCACCATGGGATTCTCCCATCATGCACCACCACGACAGAGAGAGGCCAGTGCCTGTGGGTATCAAAGGATGCTGTTTCTTCCTCTGTGCTTGGACAACAGGCATGTTCAAAATCCAGCCGGCGGGTGGTCTTCGAATGGGCATTGCAAACAGCACATGATATGTCAGGGCAGCTGCTTGATAACACTCACACTGCCTTCCCCCTGGGCAGCTGGACAAGGAGCCAACAGCTGGAGGCAGCTTTGATCTTGGCTTTGGAGGTGGACAATGTTGCCACAAACTATTTGCTTGAGAGATTTGGCCAGACCTCCCAGCTACTGTCTGCCATTAGAGGCTGAAGAAATCTGAGGAGTTCTCCATGTCTTGGGATTTTGTAGTTGGCTTGGCATGGATGGCACCCCTGCCAGGGCTCGGTCGGGCACCAATGTGGAACTGCAAAGTTGGCACAGTCCCTCCTGTGTGCTTGGCGCTGCTGTGGGACCTGCAAAGGGCTGTGCGGAGGAACATCAGACGGAGACAGGGCATGAAACAGAGTGGGGCAGAAATGCCAACACAAGGAGTCCTTTGTGGGTGAGACCACGATACCCAGAAGTGCCCTTTCAGGTGGCGAATGCCCTGGTAGCGCTGGAGACCCGTAAGATGCTTCCATTCAAAACCATGCAGGTGGGCGTCTCTTTAGAGGAAGCTCACACCTGCCGGTTCACCTTGACCCAGTGCCAGGGGAATCAGTCCCAACTGCAAGACTTACCTGAGGGGGATTCTTTTCCAATACCCTGGGAATAACCTGTGTTTTTTCTCTGGAGGGCAGCCCTCCCTCTCAGTCTTACCCGAACATCTGGGAGGGGCCATCAAGAGACTGAGAGAGAAATGCCATCAGAATACCAAGGACTTGTCGATGTTGTCGGGTACCACCAAGTTGTGGCTGACTCCCAGCTGACTGGATGGAAACGCCCCTGGGCATCTCTGTCCAGTTTTCTTGGCAGTGAGACAGAAGTGGTTTGTCATTGCCCACTTCCGGGGAGATGCTGGTGACTGAACCTTTGATCCCCTGCTTTCCAGCCCTTTTGCTCTACCACTGAGCTACAGCCTTCATATGTGCCTCTCAGCAGTTTTCTTGGCAGTGAGACAGAAGTGGTTTGCCATTGCCTACTTCCAGGGAGAGGCTGGCGATTGAACCGGCAACCTTCTTCTTTCCAGTCTGTTTGCTCTACCTCTGAGCTACAACCAAATCTCAGGCTGCATACTTGCATGCAGTTTTCTTGGTGGTGAGACAGAAGTGGTTTGCAATTGCCTATTTCCAGGGAGAGGCTGGAAGTTTGTTCTAGCACTGAGCTACAGCCCATCCTACCTGGCTTTATCTCTTCATTCCAGGTGAATCAGAAGAGGCAAGTCAGGTGTTTAATGCTTTCACGGAAGCAGAAATGAGCTGGATGGGGAACCAGTGAAAAGAAGCATAATCTGAACACAATGGAGGCTTTGTGCCTGGCAAGCCCCCCCCCCCCCAAGATCTCTACTCTGTTTCGAATGGTGGAGCATAGATTGCTTAATGATTAGTACTCTTAGTACTATGGGTTTTTACTGCCCATAAAACGAGGCTTTGAAGTAACAGAGCTTGTCAGCTTTTCCTCCTAAGTTGCCAAAACTGCTCCTGCCTTGAGTGCCAAACTGGGCCACAGCTTATATCAATCACAAAGACGCAGATAACTTACTTTCCAACTCCCAGTTACCCTGTAGGACCCTTTGCAGGGCCTTCATGACACCAGGGTGGTGGCCCCACTGGTTAAGGCCCATGGGGGCCATAATCCAGGAAAATAATTTCCCCAGTCTCTGCACCGGATGAATTTAAGTATTTTGCTCATTTATGGCATTTAGGTCCCACCTTTCTGGGCATGCGCCGTTCTCTCTCTCTAGACACAAAACCACCCTGCAGAGTAGGGCATGCAGAGAGACACACACTCCTAGTTTATGGCTTAGCAGCTGCTCTGCCTGGGATTTCCCTTGAAGCAGGTGAAATGAGCACAGAGAGATGGATCCGTAGTCAACTTTGGGGTCTCTGGTTGGTCGCCTGTTTGCAGAGGTGAAGCTCGTCTCCCCTGGGCCCAGAGTTGCAAACTCCCCACTGCAGACTATTTAAACTATGCGGCATCCTCAGAAGAAGAAGAGTTGGCTTTTCTACTCTGCTTTTCTCACCCATTTAAGGGGACTCAAAGCTGCTGACAAATGTTCTGTTCTCCCCTCCCCACAACAGGTACCTTGTGAGGTCGGTGGGGCTATGAGAGCTCAGAAAAGAGATGTGGCTAGCCCATGGTCACCCACCTGGCTTCATGGAAGAGGAAAAAGAGTTGGCATTTCTACCCCGTTTTTCTCATCCATTTAAGGGGACTCAAAGCAGCTGACAAATCTTCTCTTCCTCTCCCGATCATAAGACACCCTGTGAGGTAGGGTGGGGCTGTGTGAGCTCAGAAGAGAGCTGTGGCTAGCCCAAGGTTACCCAGCTGGCTTCATGGACGAAGAAGAAGAATTGGCTTTTCTACCCCACTCTTCTCGCCCATTTTAAGGCGACTCAAAGCAGCTGACAAACCTTCTGATCTTCTCCCCACCACAGACACCCTATGTGGTGGGTGGGGCTGTGGAGCGCTCAGAAGAGAGCTGTGACTAGCCCAAGGTCACCCTGCTGGCTTCGTGGAGGAGTGCAGAATCAAACCCAGTATTCCCAGATAAGAGTCCGGCTCCTTAGCCATTAGACCAAACTGGCTCACGAATGCCCGCTGCCCACTGTTCCTGAAGAACGCTTGAGGAATGGGTGACGTTCTGGGCTCCTGATCTCCCTTCGCACTGCCCGGGTGCCCAAATGTCCCCCCAACAGAACAGCACCAGAGCTAGAAAGGGTCCTCTAAGGTCTCCAGGAAGGATTCTCCCTCGGTTTCTCCTGAAGCCTCTCCCAGATGGGAGGAGATCTGGCAAGGGGCACGTGAGCTGGCAGGGCAGAGGGTGTGTGTGTGTCACGGCAGTCCCACAAATTTGCCGGGTGTCATGTTCCCCCCCCCCCCCGAGGAGGGAGAGAGGGGCACCTGTTCCAAGCAGGAGGGCTAAGCCCCTCCCTGAGAGATGACAGCACAGTGGCGATTGCCAGGCTGCCCGGAAAGGTCATCTGGGGGTGGCAGGATGACCTCCCCAAAGCCCTTGGAATGGGGAAAGCGCTATAATTCAGGAAACACATGCGACCCACACACGAGCGTAGGTGAAGCCCTCTCTTCAGCTTTCAACGGTGCCTGGGGGTGGGGGGGCTGCAGATGGAAGACCCTCACTTGGGCCGCTCAGTCCACCAGCTGCTGCTCCCCCATCACTGGGCAGCCGATATCAAATATCCTTCTGGTATGGCAAGGAGAAAGACCACTTGATCACAGGGCAGGCGCGTGGCAGCGGCTCCCCATTCATTCCTTTAAAGAGCACGTTTGCTGGACCAACGTCAAGGCAACTCAAGACGACATCCAGCCTGGGATGGAGCTCAGAAGAGAACATTGGATCATGAGGGGGACACTGCGGAATGAGGCCACAGCCCACCCAGACCAGCATCTGGTCTCACACAGTAGGTCACCAATCGCTTCTGGGCATCTCAAACAGAAGAAGAGTTGGCTTTCCTACCCCGCTTTTCGCAGCCATTTAAGGGGACTCAAAGCTGCTGACAAACCTTCCGTTCTTCTCCCCACACCAGACACCTTGTGAGGTGGGTGGGGCTGTGAGAGCTCAGAGGAGAGCTGTGACTAGCCCAGGGTCACCCACCTGGCTTTATGAACAAGGGTGGAATCAAATTCGGTATTCCCAGATAAGAGTCCGGCTCCCTAACCACTTGGCCAGACTGGCTCACCAAAAGCAGAACCTTCACCTGCTCTTGGAACCATGCAAATAGTCTTTAGAGACCTCCTGCCAGCTCCTCCAACCTGGAGGTGGTACCTGGACATCCATTCTAGTAGCTAATGATACACCTAGAGTCCTGTGTCCAGTTCTGGGCACCCCAGTTCAAAAACAGCATAGACAGACAAGAGCAAGTCCAAAGGAGGGCTACCAAAATGGTGACTGGTCTGGAAACCACGTCCTACGAGGATCTAGGAATGTTCAGCCTGCAGAAGAGGAGACTGAGAGGAGACATGATGGTGGCCTTCAAGTCTCTGAAGGGCCGTCACAGTGCAGAGGGACCATCCCTATTCTCATTTACACAAGATGGGAGGACTAGAAACAACGGGATGAAACTTCAAGGGAGTCAATACAGATTAGATATTAGGAAAAACCTCCTGACATTGAGGGCGATCAGTCAGTGGAATAGGTTGCCACGGGAGGTAGTGGGTTCTCCTTCACTGGAGGTCTTCAAGCAGAGGCTGGATTTACATCTGTCTGGGATGGTTTAGGGAATCCTGCACTGAGCAGGGGGTTGGACTGGATGACCCTGGAGGTCCCTTCAAACTCTGTGATTCTGTGTCTGGAGATGGTATCAATTATGACAGCAAGCAAAACCTCCCAGGTAGAGCTAGGAAAGATTGGAGAAGATCATCCGCCTGGAGGAAGCCAGTCCATATGGCCTCCAAGAGTCGGCTACTGCTACATGGGATGAAGGTGGCAGTCCGGCTGGCCAGGACCGACTTCCATGAACTGGTCCAAACCATTTTTTGAGACTGTCCGTGCTGGCAGCCAAGGTACATCTCGTGGCAGCACTGCATTTTGTAAAATAAACTCAATCCTTTTGTCCATCTTGATTCATCCAGGGTTCACTTTCAGTGGGCAACTTCTCATGCCAGCTTTCTGAGAGAGGGAGGAAGGTTTGCCCCCTCCCTTGTGCCCACACCATGCATACCTTTACGCACCTTGCCTCCTCCTGGTCGCCTCCCTCCCAGACTGAGAAGCCCAGATGTTGCAACCTTTTCTCCAAGGGAAGTCCCTCCAGCCCTGTGACCATCTCGGTCGCCTCCTCTGAACCTTCTCCACTTCTCCTCTGTCCCTTTCCAGGCGCAGCATCCAGGACGGCGCACCGAATTCCAGATCTTATGTGTAGCTGCTCTGGGGCTGTGGATCTGGGTTCCAGGTTTCTTGTGAGAACCTAACCCTTCGGATATTGCGAAGCTTAAGTTCTCAGGAGAAACCTGGAACACAGTCCAACAGTCCAAAATGGGTACACATGAGACAGAAACTGGCAGTGAAAGCCTACATAGGACCACTGAATTCCAGATGTGGCTGTACCATAGATTTTTGCAAGATGCATATGGTAGCATTAGCATCTCAGTTTCTGATGCAATTTATAAATCTTTTTGCAGCAGATCCAAACAGTGTTTAGGCTTTGATCAAACTGTCTGCAAAGAGGTCAAGAAGAGATGCATTTGGAACATGGGTGCAAAGCTTAGACAGGTGTGCCCCTGTCCACTAGAAGTAGAAGAAGAGTTGGCTTCTCTACCTTGCTTTTCTCACCCATTTAAAGGGACTCAAAGCGGTTGACAAACCTTCTGTTCTTCTCCCCACAAGAGAACACACTGTGAGGTAGGTGAGGCTGTGAGAGCTCAGAAGAGAGCTGTGACTAGCCCAAGGTCCCCCAGCTGGCTTCGTGGAGGAGGGCAGAATTAAACCCGGTATTCCCAGATAAGTTGCAGGGGCAGCTGCTCCTAAAATTCACCTGGGCTTCTACAAAAAGCAGAAACATCCCCCCACCCCCGCCCGTGGAAAGTATTAGGAATACATAGTAAAAAATATCACAATATTGACAATATTGGTGTCTTTAGCTGCGGCAGGGCGACATCTAGTGGCCGGTTGGGAAACAGAGCCACTCAGGCTCTTCCTATTAAAAAACAGTCTGTGAATCCAGTCCGGGTTTTTCTACGCGCTGCCTCCTCCGTGAGGAAAAGACACCTTGGACACAGGTGTGTCGATCGCCAGGAAATCCTGGACTGGATTACACCTGGCAGCTCAGAACCGTGGGTGCTGGAGCAGCCCAGATTTAAATATTGTCAATCATCAGGAAGTGAATTTTCTCGCGATCTGAGTGCAGTTAATTAATTAAATTGCTCCGCTTTAGAGGCAAAAAACCTAATGTAATAGCTGCTGATTATTCAAGGCTATTTGTTTGCTTTGTGTGGCCTTATTTGCGGTTTCCGTTATCTATTGACCTGCTATTTTTTTCTCCTTCAGCACAGTTTGCTTTTGGAGAAAGGCGTTTGATAAAACGAGAGCACTTCTTGGCATTTCTCTTGCTGACAGGATCGGGCAGGTGCTGCATACATGGAGGAGGACGAGGAAGAAGAAGTAGCGTTGGCTTTTCTACCCCACTTTTCCCACCCATTTAAGGGGACTCAAAGCAGCTGACAAACCTTCTGTTCTTCTCCCCACAACAGAACATGCTGTGAGGTAGGTGGGGCTGTGAGAGCTCAGAAGAGAGCTGTGGCTAGCCCAAGGTCACCCAGTTGACTTCACTAGACCAAACTGCCTCCCTGGAAAGAAGGATATCAATGCCACGATCCAAGAAAGAGGTAAACAAAACCTTTAATCCTGCAGCAGAAATGAAGACCAATGCCCGAGGCAGGAGATCTGTGGGACATCTATGTGTTGGATGAAACCCGTATTTGGTGGAACAAATAGCCGGTCCAAAGAGCCAGGCAGAGCATATTGTGGAAGAATTCTGGGGAAAGGTTCGCAAAATACTCAAATTATTACAAAACAAAGCATCACTCTTACCCAGCCTTAGTTTTCTTATTTTTATTTCTGGGAAATAATTCTGAATGTACCAACAGATCGCTTATGGAAAAATCTTTTTTTCAAATTTGTTATAGTAATAGGCCTATACAATTAAAGAGCTTGTACATTTACACTCTTCAATCCACCCTCCACCCTCCCCAGACATGGATGTATTTGTTAAAGTACCATTTTAGTTTACAATTCTCAAGAACTGAATTTCCCCAGGTATATTGACGTTATTATTGTTTTGCACAGACCTGACTAAAGGAATCCAAAATTTCTTCCACACCTCTTGTCGTCCTTCTCCCAACATCTTATTTTTTTAGAAAAATCACAAATTCATTCATTGCAATGTCCCAAAGTTGTGGATACCATTCTCTTAGGGTGTTTTCCCACTGTCACTAGAAGTACCCATTAAGTACCCATTAATGGGTGTAAAAATGCCATTATGTACCCATTAATGGGTACTTAATGGGTACTTTTAGTGACAGTGGAAAAACACCCTTATATTCAGTGCTTCTGCTTGCTTCCATTGTTTAGCTATTATTATATTTGTTGCACGAATCATGAAATGCAAGAGAGTTTTAAGGTGAGATGAAGCGTTAATTGTGTTAAGGTTTTGCAAAAGACAGATCTATGGATCTAAAGGGAGGGGCGTACCGGTTATTGGGTGTTTTTCCACTGTCACTAGAAATACCCATTAAGTACCCATTAATGGGTACTTAATGGGTACTTCTAGTGACAGTGGAAAAACACCCATTGGTGCTATTTCTTTTTGCATTGACCTTAAATATTTGCAAAGCCATGGATTCCCATAACATAAGATGAGCCCTGCTGGATCAGGCCACAGCCCATCTAGTCCAGCATCCCGTCCCACACAGTGGCCCAGCAATTGCCCACGGGCATCTCCAGCAGAGACAAGGGAAAACCTTCTCCTGCTCTCGACTCCCAGCAAATGGCCTCAGAGGCCTCCTGCTTGTCCTGAAAGATGTACTTAGGCACCCACTCTAGTAGCCATTGATACATCTGTTAAGGTCATCTAGGCTGGTTGCTGCCACCACCTCTTGTGGCAGCACATTCCATAGACCGGTGACCCTCTGGGTGAAGAAATCCTTCCCCTTGTGGGATCCGACTCTCCTGCCCATCAGCTTCATAGAGTTCCATACCATATGGAAGTATGTAGGAGCATCATTACACCCTCTCCAGCACTGTGCTGTGTGTGATCTTGTTATTCTTGCAATATGGACTGTTTATAGAAATATTATTGACAAATGCCATGTTGATTATTACACAGTTCTGGAAAGCGTCTCGACCGCTCCCAGTAGAACTTGGGCAACGAAAGATCTGGTCCGATATTCTGTTATCTCATCCCTGCGCAGCAAAATATTAGGTGTGGCTCTTGAGAACAAACTTGGTTTTTGGACAAATGGTCCACATTTCTGGAATCATCCGGAACGGACTCTCCTCTGGGTCGCCTTTCTCCCTTCATGCAAATCTCCATCAGCAACAGACTCTCCGTATCTTTTCCACATCTGGCTCAGCTGCTCACTGCTGCTTTCTCTTTCTACTTTTATATTTATTTATATTTTTATTGTGTTTTAATATTTTTTAATTTGACACTTTTGCTTTACTAGGGCCTATGTATGGATAGTTTTTAATTTTGTATGTTATTGTATTGCTGGATAAGTCTGTGGACCACCATGAGTCCTTTTTTTGGAAAAAGGTGGGATATTAATTAAATTAATTGCGACCTAGAATGTTTAAACAATCCAAACCATGTGAGCTCATGTGAAGTTCATTGTTTTGTTTCTTGTTAATGTTGATAATAAGTTGCTATTATTTGTTTTCCTTGTTAGGTACCATAATTTACCTGTTGTAAGTTTATATATTTTTCAATTGTAATGTAATTCATATTAATATTTTTTTGAAAAGCCAGGCATGCTTCTTGCTGACACAGAATGCTTCCTCATTGCCAAAGCCAATGGGCTTGGAACCCAATTTATTACTTTATTACTCTATTTTTATTTTCATTCTGCTTCATGTCCAAAGGTCCCTGGTTGGTTACAGCCTCTTTTCTCCAGTGAGTCCGAGTATACATCATTCTGGTCCCTTCTCATTGATCCACACAACAACCCTATAAGGTAGGCTGAGATTGGCTCAAGGTCCCTGGTGGAGTTTCCGTGCTCTAGTAGGGAGCTGAACCCAGAGACTAAGCTGGAAGGCAGGGAGGGCACAGGGTCACCCATGGCTTGCCAGGGATTTGAACCCAGGTGGGGCCCCAGGCCCAGGCTCAGCTGTGGCCCTCCAGATGCTCTGGTCAAAAACTCCCAGAATTCCATTGTAAGGACTCTGTGTTTGCCCCCCAGGGACTGGCAGGGGAATACTGGGAGCTGTAGTTCAGGAACACCTGGGAGAACGCAGTAGGGATCCCTAGCAGTACATTATATGGGTTCTCAATCCTTCGCCCCCCTCCGTTTCCCCTTCACAACAGCCCTGCAAGATAGATTAGGCTGACAGACAAGCACTGGCCCAGTTCACCCAAGAAGCTGAGCAGGGATTTGAATTCAGTGTATCCTCGGCCCTATCCTGACCCTCCAGCTACTACACTGGGCTGGTGGTTCTGATGGAAGTCACGTAGAAGCAAAGAACCCCTGCCCTGGGGCCTGTTCACACTGGGCTTTATTCTGGAATATATCCTGGAATAGGGGCCTGCTGTCCACATACCAGTGCAGGCTACAACAGAGTCTGCATTAGTATGAAAACAGGGCCCTATCCTGAGATATACACCAGAATATGGCCAAGTGCACACAGGCCCCTGGTTGCCTCTCCTACAGGGCAGCTGAAGATGCAAGAGAGGTCCCTTCTTCACCACTGACCAGCATCGCCACCTCCTTCCTTCCCCTGCTTTTGGCCTGGGACAATTTCAGAACGGGAAGAAGAGTTGGCTTTCCTACCCCACTTTTCTCGCCCATTTAAGGGGACTCAAGGCGGCTGACAAACTTTCTGTTCTTCTCCCCACCACAAACACCCTGTGAGGGAGGAGGGGCTGTGGGAGCTCAGTAGAGAGCTGCGACTAGCCCAAGGTCACCCAGCTGGCTTCGTGGAGGAGCGTGGAATCAGACCCAGCATTCCCAGATAGAAGTCTGGCTTATCCGGGGACGGAGGTGCGAAATTGGCTTGAGAGGCCCAGGAGCAACTGGTGGGCCGCTGGGTGGGACAGGAGTCCGGACTGTGGACCAGTCCAGCAGGGCTCCTCTTACGTTCTTTCAAGTGTAAACAAGGAAGCCAGCCAGCGTCGCTCCCCTTGGCGGAAGCAGAGAGGCCGGCGGAGTTTCCGTATTTGCTTACGGCCTTCCTCTGCTTCCCTCCCAATGAAAACTGATCAGCCGGGGGCTGGCAGGACGGTGTGTCACGCTCCCGGTTTCGCCCGCGCCGAGTTTTGATGATGGAAAGCCGCCGTTTGCAGCAGAGGCGTGTCTGTGCTGCCGCGGTGGGACAGAGAGGGCAGGAAGAGGTTCCCCAGGGCGCCGCTCCTGCGGAGGATCCGTGTTCCAGGGCGTGGCGGGAAGAGTTGCCCATACATGGCCACGGCTGGGCACGGGATCAGCAGGTGCATTTCCCGAGGGGCAAAGATTTCTGAGGCTCACCTGCGGTGGCACAGGAATTTGTGGGTGCAGAGAAGGGGGCTAATTCGAGCGTTTTCTTCTCAACACAGAGGCCCCGGGAAGCACGAAGGAGGAAGAGTGCCTCTGGACATGTGCAGAGTGCTTACGGTTTATACCCAAGAAGCTGGTTTTGGTGCCAGCCTGCTCGGCTCTGAAGTCACCATCAGGAAACTCCGATGAGTCTGGAGTTCCTGAATCTTGCAAGGCTGGAAGTGAAAAGTGCAGCTACGGGAGGAGAATGCACTCTGCCCATGCCCAGAGGAACGTTCACTTCCCAAGTGATCAAGCATCCACTGTTAGACGATGAACACGGAATCCAGGGACAGGGAAGGCGAGTGGGGGGGGGGGTTAGTTAGTCTGTGGGGATACCTGGGTGGCCACAGACAGTCCAGGTGGGGGCTTAGTCTCTCTCCTGCCCCTATGCAAGGAGGGCGCCTCGCGGGATCCCGCTTGTTAGGCAAGCAGGCAAACTATAGTGGCCTCTGGGCACGTCTAGAGTTTCAACCTCCTACCGGTTGGCACAGAATAGGAACCCTGACCTGGATTCCAGGGTAACCACGGGCGCGCACGGGGGGAGGGGGGAGAAGGGCTGTTTTGCAGGTGGGCCTTGTGGGCGGATCTTTCTGAAGGGAGGAGGGGGGTCGCAGTCGAAAGCCCCTCCCACTCGCCCCACCCTGCTCGTTCGCCTGCCTTTTATTTCTTTAACTTCCGAAAAGCGGAGGTGGGTGGGATTGTCGCGGGGGGGTGGGGGGCTAGAAGAAGGGATTTTTCATCTACTCCCCCCCCCCTGCGAAAGCCCACGAAGCTGATGCGGATCGCGCAGGCAGGCAGCCACCTGAGCGCGAAGAAGCGCTTTACCTGTTGGCGCTCTACCTGCCCTCACTCAACTCTCGAGGGCAGGGCTGGGCTGGGCTGGGGAGAGGAGGGGCGAGATCGAGGCGGGCGAGCCCTCCCCCCTCCCCCCTCCCCCCCCGGGCCCTGATGTCACGCGCCCTCCCGGGCCAGGGCATAAATACAGGTGCGCTCACACCTGGCGCGCCGCTCTCCCGCTCCCGCTCGCCATGGCCAACTCCGGCTTGCAGCTGCTGGGCTTCGCGCTGGCCCTGCTGGGCTGGATCGCCGTGGTGGCGGCCACCATCATGCCCCAGTGGCAGATGTCTTCCTACGCGGGCGAGAACATCATCACGGCGCAGGCCATCTACAAGGGCCTCTGGATGAACTGCGCCTGGCAGAGCACCGGGCAGGTCTCCTGCAAGGCGTACGACTCCATACTCATCCTCAACTGTGAGTCCGTCTCTCTGCGGGCAGCCGGGGGCAGGGGGATCCACCCGGGGCCAACGCAGGGGAGGCCCTGCCAGGCAAGAGGGGGACTGCGGCGGTGGCAGGGGCTTAGGGGTCCAGGGAGCATGGCATGGGGAAGAATTTATGGGGGGGGGCGCTTGGACTTCTGGCAGCGTCCTATAAACAAGCAGCGCTTCCACTCTCTGACTTACTTATGCGGGGGGGGGGGTTTCTGGGGGGAGGATGATCCGCAGGGTGACTGGTTCGGTGAGACTCCTAGAAGGATGTGTGTGTGTGGGGGGGGGCTTCGGGGTTTGCGCTCCCTATCCGGCTTCCCACAACCAGCTCGGGGCAATTTACCTGCCGCCGCCCTTTGGTCCCTTGGCTACTGATTAACCCGACGGTTCCCGCAGCCCACGTTCGCCTCCCCGGAGCCCCGGCCCCTCCTGGGGCGCCCGCAAGCCCCCCCCCCGGCGCCGTCCCCCCCCCGGCGCCAATCGTCCCCCTTTGGTGAGCAGAGGTGGGCGCAGGCTTTGGGGGCGGCGGCTCCCCCCGACCCCCTCTCCTCTCCCTCCTTTCCCGGGGGGCGGTGCCCCTTCGCGCCTCGTCCGGCGGCCCCGGCCCCCTCCCCCCCCCGGCACGGCGAGGGCTTTTGTTTGGGGGCAGCATCCGCCGCATCCGCTCGGGGCGCGAAATGTGGGCGTCCGTCCCTCGGGGCGCGGAATCCTAAAGCCGAGCGAGGAGCGCGCGATCCAGGCGGAACCTTGGCAGCCGGTAGGAGAGTGGAACTCTAGACGTGCCCAGAGGCCACTTTAGTTTGCACTGAAAACCCGTGCCGTTCCCAGGCTCTGCTTCGGGTTAAGGCCGCCTCTTGCTGGGTCCAGAAGGGCTACAAAAAACTGTGTTTAGTTTTGATTGTAAAGCGCCTTTTTTCCTTTTTACAGTCACTCTGTGGGGCTGCATTTTGGGTTAACCTGTGAGCAGCCTCCCTGGGGTTTTGGCCCCTTCCCTGGGGAGGGATCCCAGCTTGTCCGAGGAAGAGATGGCTTTGCGGCCACACGTGGCCAGAGCCGCTTAAGCCCCTGGGTCTTAAAGCCTCTTCCGTTGGGATATGGGGAGATTAAGGCGGCGGAATCCTGGCTCTGTTTACCTGTCTCCAAGAACCTGTCCGCCCTCCTCTTTCACCCACAGCAGCAGAGAATGCCTGCCTGTCTCGGTCTAGGGGTTAGGGTGTAATTATGCCCTCCTCCGTGAAGCCAGCTGGGTGACCTTGGGCTAGTTATGGCTCTCTTCTGAGCTCTCACAGCCCCACCTGCCTCACAGGGTGTTCTGTGGTGGGGAGAAGAATAGAAGGCTTATCAGCCACCTTGAGTCCCCTTAAATGGGTGAGAAAAGTGGGGTAGAAAAGCCGATTCTTCTCCTTCCTCCTCCAAGAAGCCAGGGTGTCCTTGGACTAGTCACAGCTCTCTTCTGAGCTTTCACAGCCCCACCTGCCTCACAGGGTGTCAGTTGTGGGGAGAAGAACAGAAGGTTTGTCAGCCGCTTTGAGTCCCCTTAAATGGGTGAGAAAAGCCATCTCTTTCTCTTCTCCCAAAGCCAAAGGGCTTCCAAGACCTCTCCTCTGAACCTGGATTCCCTTTTCTCTCCATCCCTCTCCGCCTCTGCTCTCCTTTCCTCTTCTCCTTCTGGCTGCTCTGAGAATCGCCATTGAGCCATTTCCTCCTTTTGCAGATTTTTCCTCTTCTTCTTCTTCCTGAAACCGCCTGGGCCGGTTGGGTCACTTCTGTCTTGGTCTTTCTCCTCTGCCCCTCCCTTTCTGCTCCGGCCGCACCCTCGGGCTCAGCGTGACAACGAAAGGACCCCTCCTTTGGGTTTCCCCCAATTTGTCACCACCAGCTCTCTGGTGCCGGGGCCCCTTCTGGGGCAGGCAGGAGGGGAGAAAGGGGTGACCTTCAGGGCTGCCGGGGCTGGCCAAGGGCTCTCCGCCCTCGAGGCGCTTACAGTCTCAAGTAGGGAAGGCAACAGAGCCGGGAGAGAGCGAGAGGCGACGGCACCGGGAGCTGGAAAGGCCTTTCTTTCATGGGGTGGGGGGGACTCGCCTTCTGTGGTTGATGCGAGCAATGGAAGGGTCCCGGGAGGGACCCAGGAGGCGCAGCGGCAGCTTCTGTGTTGGGTCGGGATGAGGATCTCTGGGCTGGCGTCCACCTCCCTCTCAGGCCAGCCTACCTAGCAGGGTTGTTGTGAGCAGAAGGAAGGCGGGCCTTGGGTCTCCGGAGAAAAAGTGGGGCCTCAGGGTGTGAATGAATGGCCAAATTGAAGGCGGTGGGGCAGGGAGAACAAGGACGGGGGGGGGAAGGAAGATGGACGCTGACACTGCGGACCAGGAAGTTTTGTCCCCCTGGCCGGCTGTGGGTGCAACTTGCTTCCCACTTTCACTGAAGCTGGTCAGAAGGGAATCCCAGCTGGCTTTGTCCCTCTGATGTGAGCCTCAGCACCGTCATCCTGCCTTAAAAGACCAGCCGCCCATCTTCCTGCCCCAAGCGGGGTTCTGTCCTTCCTTCCTTCCTTCCTTTATTCTGCTCTCAGTCTTTCCTTCCTACTTTCTTCCCTTCTTCCCTTCCTCCATTCTGTCTCTTCCCTCCCTCCCTCCCTCCCTCCCTCCCTCCCTCCCTCCCTCTCTTTCTTTCTTTCTTTCTTTCTTTCTTTCTTTCTTTCTTTCTTTCTTTCTTTCTTTCTTTCTTTCTTTCTTTCTTTCTTTCTTTCTTTCTTTCTTTCTTTCTTTCTTTCTTTCTTTCTTTCTTTCTTTCTTTCTTTCTTTCTTTCTCATCCTCCATGCTGGTAGAGCCCAGTACACAAACTACTATAACCCTGGCCCTCCCTCCCCTCCCCTCCCTGTTCTGTTTGTCTTGTTTTATTTTTCAAAGGCGCTGGATTTGTCCCTTCAGGGACCTGGGTGAGGCCGCCTTGCCTCTGCAAAGGCCCAGAGAGCCAGCTGGAAAGGGAGTGGAGATGGCCAGACACCCAGAGCCATGTTCCTTTTCTCCCTTGGGTCTCTTTCAGGGGATCAGGGCTTGGAAGGCAGCTTGACCTTGGTAGAAGAGGTGGGCAGAGGCCGAAACAGGACGGCTGGAGACCTGGAAGGTGCCAGGAAGTGAAGTCCAGCAGGTTTGCACAGCGAGGGACGGAGTGCGTGCCAGAAGCCAGGAGAATTCCTGGATCCCTGGAGGAGGAGGCTGAGCGGACTGGTTCATAGAAAGCACTCTGATGGCCAGTTCAGAGCAGGCATCGCGTTGCCATGCTGGTTCATTCGGTCTCTGATGGGGCCACATGAAAACGAGAAATAGATTTTATCTTTTCTTTTAATTGCCATAATCTGCCCTGGGAGCTTTGGGTCAAGGATGGGATATAAATTAATGGAAAAAAACGAAGGAAGGAAGGAAGGAAGGAAGGAAGGAAGGTTTAATATTTCCTATCCACACACAGAGACCCTTAGAAAAGTTGCACGCCATATTTTAGACAGCTGCTGCCCCCAGATGTGAAGTGAGGAACCCAGTAGGAGCTTTGGGGAAAGGTGGCTGGAATTTGCTGGTCACTGCCTGGTGCGGCCAGGAGCCCATCTGGACAGTAACCTCCTCTCCCAGCAGCAGCCTGTTGTGTGTGGGAGCCTGTGAGCAGGACGGGGCCCAGCACCCCATCTTCCTCCCAGTATCCGAGAGCCAAGTCACCCCCAAATTTTAATTTCCTGCATGGGAGGGAGGGAGAGACCATCATGAAAGCAACAAGCAGTTTTCCTTCCACGTTCTATCCATCTATCCATCTATCCATCTATCCATCTATCCATCTATCCATCTATCCATCTATCTATCTATCTATCTATCTATCTATCTATCTATCTATCTATCTATCTATCTATCTACCTCTAAGAAATAGAGACCAGTGAATCTCAGGACATGTCACAATAAGAGAGAATAAAGCATAAATTATTAACACATAATTAAAAGTGTAGTACTCCCCCTCCCCCTCCTATTTAAATATCAAACCACTGGGTGAAAAGCGACGTTTTGACCAAGTGTCCAAAACTATACAATGCAGGTGCCTGGTGGACCTCAAGAGGGAGACTGTTCCAGAGTCTGGGGGCCACCACAGAAAAGGCCCCCAGGGTTTTTTATATATATATATATATAAAACTTTGTCGCTTCACTGATGTGTGCTTTCCTTGGGAAGGTAGATTAAAACCTAAGTGTGGCTGGGCTCCTAGAGGCCCCTGTGCTAGAGGAAACCCCGTGGACATGGGGCCCGGAAGCTACTTATAAGCCTCTCTGCCATGGATTTGGCCTTTTGGAGCCTCCCATCATGGCAGCAAGTTCCATCATTTAACGGGGCCTTATAGGAAGCTATATTTTCCTTTTTCCTGTCCTGATTTCTTCCAAGACTCCATCAGAGCCTGGATTATCCCCTCAGTGGGTTCAGCCCCCAGCGACAAACCCAGAATCTCTCCTCCTCAGGTTTCTGTTGGCGCAGCGGAGCTGTACCTGCTTCTGTTTATACAAACCAAAGTTCGGCCTTCCTGGGTTGCCTGCTATCTTATCGGGCTTCATTGTTTGAGAAAACAGAGTCGCTTGGCTAGTGGCGTAAGGGCAACCGCAGGGGTCAGATACAGCAGCAATGGCAGGGCTGTATCACTTTGCCGCTTTGTGCCCATTTCACAGACTGCAGCCAGTAAAGTTGAGGACTGAATTAGAGCACCTCAAAAAGGAAGGCCAGGTGAGGGTGAAAGCATTTCAGTGGATTATTGGTGGGAAAGAAAGCATGTGTATAAGAGAAACACTGTTTGGATTGTAACCTCGTTTTGAAAATGAATTTGGTTCTTTTTTCATTATTCACGTTTATTGAAATAGCACAAAATATAAAACAAAAATTAAACCATGTAATTTAAAACAAAATTCTACTTCCTCTCTTCCCACAGCCCAGAACCCATGGTAATAGATATGAATCCAGGGTTGTAATTTCGTATTCCAAAGCTCCTTAAATGGCATCCTAGTTCAAAACAAAGAATTTATCCGGTAGATTCTGATCTTTCACCACCAGGAACCCTTCTAATAGAGGAATCCACATTTGGTCTAGTGGTCAGGGAGCCGGACTCTTATCAGGGAATACTGGTTTTGATTCCACCCTCCTCCATGAAGCCAGCTGGGTGACCTTGGGCTAGTCACAGCTCTCTTCTGAGCTCTCGCAGCCCCACCAACCTCGCAGGGTGTTCCATTGTGGGGAGAACAGAAGGTTTGTCAGCTGCTTTGAGTCCCCATAAATGGCAAGAAAAGCAGGGTGGAAAAGCCCGTTCTTTTCCTTCTTACTCCTCCTCCATGAAGCCAGCTGGGTGACCTTGGACTAGTCACAGCTCTCCTTCTGAGCTCTCATAGGGTGTCTGTTGTGTGGAGAAGAACAGAAAGCTTTGTCAGACGCTTTTGAGTTTCCTTAAATGGGTGAGAAAAGTGGGGTAGAAAAGCCAACTCTTCGTCTAATAATAAAACTGTACTTGACCCCATCTTGACTTTCCATATTGTTTTTCTGAGAACTTATCAGCTCATCAGTGCAAATATCCCAAACTGCAGCACTTCTGGATAGTTTTAGCGCATTTATCCAATGGCATGGAGTTTGGCAGACATTAATACAAATGTAATAATTGTGTATTTTCTTTTGGTAGTTTTAAACCTTTGAAACCGTGTAGACACATTCTGTTGGGATGACTCTCCATTGGTTCAGGGATAAAATTCTTAATTCTCTTCCCAGGCCTGGTGAAGAGGGTTTTTGGTGGGAATTTTGAAGAAATGGGGCACTGCTTCTTGGAGCAAGGGGAGCTTGCATACACCAGGTCTGAGCCAGAAGTGTTAGGTTTTCCCATCGCCACCTTTAACGTCCACCTTCCCCTGTCCAGAAGGCCCCTGCTGTCCCATTCTCTAGTCGCTCCGTCGCGTTCCCTGGCGTTGCCGCTGGACTCCGGCTCCTGTATCGGTTTCAGTGAAACTCTTTTGTTTGGTGTTTCACCGGCTTCCTGGTGCTTTCTGTTGTGCATCGGTGCTCCTGCGTGCGCACCTGTCCTCTGGGACAGGTGAGATCACCTCCCCTTCCCGGCCTGCAGGGAGAGGGAGAGGGGGAGAGGGAAAGGGTGGGGCCAGGAACAAGGGCCGAATTCCACTCCGTCATCGGATCCGGTGTCTTTTGAGCCAGGTAGGCCCGATGCAGAGATACCGTGGGCCTCCGGAGAGACCGTCTGGGAAGGAGTAAAATGGCGGCTTTTGTTTTTAAACAAATATCCCGGCCGGGCTGGGATGGATGGATCTCTGTCGGCAACAGTATAATATTTCATGCAGGCAAATATGAGTGGATCCAATAAGGCGCCTTGGCTGTGGGTACCTGCCACCCTGGGTCAACTATCGCAAGAGCTTTGAGTTCGTGATTGTCGTACTTTGTTGGTCTGTGACTGACGTCAAGGTGGAAGGACGCAGGTGTTTGTTCCGCGCTTGATGGAAGTTTGGCAGAAGATTTCTTCTCAGGGGTGTTCCCGGGTGCCTAACCTTCATGGTCAAGGGGTGGGGATGTGTGCCCCCCACCCCCCAAAGTGAATGGAGCTGGCATGGAATGATGGGAGATTTATTTATTTATTTATTTGCATTTTTTAATCCTACCCTATCCCTAAGGAGCTCAGGAACATTTGAAGGGCTGTAAACTGGTCTCTTGAACATTCGTGGCATTTCCGTTCAAGGAGCCAAAGGTCATGGGGGCTCCACTGGGAAACGGACAAAATTCCAAACACAGCTTAGAGTGACCACAGGCAAAACACTTCCTAGGAAGTCCAGTTGGGCCAACAAGGCTGGTGGCTCTTTTGTTGAAAGTTTAGGACCATTTTCCCAATGGAAGGGAACCTAAGAGAACCTCAGAGGAGCCCTGCTGGATCAGGCCAGAGCCCATCTAGTCCAGTGTCCCATCGCACATGGTGGCCCACCAATTGCTCATGGGCATCTCAAGCAGAGACAAGGACAAACCTATTCCTGCTCTCGAATCCCAGCAAATGGCCTTAGAAGCGCCCTGCTTCCCTCCCCCAGCCTGAAAGATGCATCTAGGCATTCATTCTAGTAGCCATTGATAAATCTGTCATCCATAAATTTGTCTAACCCTACCTTAAAGCCATCTAGACTGGTAGCCTTAAAGCCATCTGAATGTGGCCATCCCTTGTACGGCCCTGTGGTTTTGTTGTCCTTGGAACCAAAGAGGAGCCCTGCTGGATCAGGTCACGGTCCATCCAGTCCAGCATCTCGCCCCACACAGTGGTCCACCAATTGCTCACGGGCACCTTCAGCAGAAGATGAAGGCAAAACCTTCACCTGCTTTCAGCTCTCTGCGAGTGGCCTTTGGAGGTCTCCTGCCACTCTCTCCAACCTGGAGGTGGTACCTTGGCATCCATTCTATAGTTGGAGCCATAGATACAGTTATATTCCCTGAATTAGGATAATTCCTTTTGGATCAGGCCTGCAGCCCATCTGATCCAGCATCCTGCCTCACACAGTTGGCCACCAACTGCTTCTGGGCATCTCAAGCAGAAGACAAAGGGAAAACCTTTACCTGCTCTTGAATCCCTGCAAAATGGACCTTAGAGCTGGTACCTAGGCATCAATTGTACGTCTGTCCTCCGTGAAATTGATTAACCCCATAAGAACCCAAGAGGAGCCCTCCTGCATGAAGCCACAGTCCATCTAGGTGAGAATCCTGCCTCACACAGTAGCCACCAATTGCTTCTGGGTTAACTTCCACACCCATGGTACAGAACTGTGTTATTGCTGCTTATTCAAGAGTCAGGCCCCCCAGGGACGCACAGATCTAGTCTTCTAGAGCAGATCTGTGTTGCTACTGCAATCAAACAATGTAACTGAATCTTTCCTGAGCTGCAATAAATAGAGGAAACCATGCAAAATATAACAGTGCTCAGACTGCAACCCAAGGATGTAAACCTCCAAATGGATATTTTTTTAGGGGAGGGTGGGTGCACCGATGCAGTTTTCAAATTCAATTCATAATGAATCTAATATTCAAAAAGTCTAATGTATCCGATAACGAAAAATGAATATTAGACATTCAATTTTATACAAATACATTCATACGTATCCGTAAGAGTAATGCGGACATTCGTATCTCTGTGGGTTCATATGCATCTTGTACGTACCTGTATGCATCCTGTTTTCATCTCGTACGTATCTGTACCCATAGAAATGTCCGAATTATTTGCATGAATAACTCAAAATGTTCGTATTTGTTTAAATCCAGAAATTCAAATCTGAATAACGAATATTTTGAATATCCACGCACATCCTTATTTTATTTTTTAGCATGCAAGAAGTCCGTGAGTACATCCTGGTTGTAGTCTAGAGTGCAAAAGGGCTCATTTTGACTACAATCCAAGGTGTGTTCCCCCCTGAACTAGTGTTTCACTAAACCTGGCAGCTAAATTTCGGGTCCTATTTGAGGCCGGTCCCTGTCCCGGGGCAAATTCCAGCCCTATAGAATCTCCCAGCTGCTATCTGTGGACCCCAAATTCCTGCCCCACCTCTCCAGAGTCCTCCTTATTTACCTGGGTGTGCCCTAGCTAGACCTCACCTTTCCACCAAGAACCTGAGAACTTCAAGGACACTTGGAGTAGGATCTTTGAAAAATTCTACCTTTGTCTGACTCTTAGCAAATGGAGCTCCTCTCCGGAGTAAAACAAGGTGTGGGTTTTTATGGGCTGGCTGAGCAAAGGGCACTTTTAGACTTTGTATTCTTCTCACCTGGCTGCGATTTTGCCTTGGCAAGACGCCAAAGCGGGAAAGAGAGCCACGGAGTTGGTCCCAGGCATCCGGTTTTTCACCTGGTTGCATCGCTTTGGACTGCCAGTAACCTTCACCCAGAGACATTCAGTCTAGGGCGGGATATAAATTTAAGTGGATGGATAGATAAGTGTGAACAGCAAGTGTGTGTATTCCACGCTAACCCCAAAGGTTTCATCGTGCGTTCGTCACGCTCCTTCCGAGGCCTCCCACGAACCCTTGACGAAGCCTATCCACCCTATGAACTTTACTACCCCTCATCAGCCTGCCTTTCCCAGTTTAGCTGGCAGTAGAACCTTTCATTATCCTTCTGGCAAAACAGGAGATCAAAGCAGCATTTAGCCCCCGGCTGCTTCATACCTGGATAAGTGACGAGTCCAGTGGCCGCTTCTGGGAGGGAATGGGATGGGGTCCAGGTGGTGCTGGGAAGGAAGGCGAAACCAGAGGCACGGAAGGGGCTTTCGGGAAGGGATGAACTGGGTCCATTTAAAAAGGAAGCTTGAAGGCATTTAGTGGCTTTGCTGAAATTGAGTCAGATTGCAGCCTGCTGAGCTGGATAAGTCCATTAGTCTAGGGCAAAGAGGCCTTGAGTGGGAAGGGTCCCCCTGAGGCCATCACGGGCGCCCCTCTGCTCTGTGCAGGGACCCAAAGCACTTCTGACCCGTGGCAATCTTGTCTCTCCCTGGGCAGGTTCATGGGCAAGAGGTGTTCTGTTGCTGGGGGCCGGGCAAGAGAGGCAGCCCGACGGGGGGGTCCCAGGGTCAGAGCAAGGAGAGCTAGCAGGAGAAGGTCTGTCCTTGTCTCTGCTTGAGATGCCCATGAGCATTTGGTGGGCCACTGTGTGCCACAGGATGCTGGACTAGATGGGCTGTGGCCTGATCCAGCAGGGCTCCTCTTATGTTCTTATGAAGATGCTCCTAAGGCTGTAGCTCCTTGCAGAGTCATGTACAAACTGACCGGGTGGGGGATTCTGCCCACTCCCTGGACGACGGGACAGAGATGTTTTGGAGGCCAAAGCTATTGGGGGGGGGGGTTCTGCTGCCTGCTCAGCCCTTCTGGGTCACCCCCACCACCCCCACCACCAGAATCAGCTGCAGTCTTGATCTGGAATCTGCTTCGTAAGATTTTTTTTTAGTTCATGTTCTACATCCTCAGAGGGATATAAAATAGATATCCGTTGCTTCCTTTTCAAATATAATCTCACAGCAGATAAACGAGTGTGCTCTGTGTTCACAACAACCAGCTTCCGGCCTCTTTCAGGGTGAAGTAACGCACCACCAGAGCGGGAGGCCATTTTCCTTCGGCTTTATCTATCCCAAAGGCGGATTTTCTGAGTCAGATAATGTGGAAAGAAAAGGACCGGTTCCGTTGCTCTGAATGTGGACAGATGAGAATAAAACACCTCAAGTAAAACGAGTGTATTAGTTTGGTCTAGTGGTCAAGGGGCCAGACTTTTATCTGGGAACTCTAGGTTTGGTTCTGCACTCCTCCACGAAGCCAGCTGGGTGACCTTGAGCTAGTCACAGCTCTCTTCTGAGCTTTCACAGCCCCACTGACCTCACAAGGTGTTCTGTTGTGGGGAGAAGAACAGAAGGTTTGTCAGCCACCCTGAGTTCCCTTAAATGAGTAAGAAAAGCGGGGTACAAAAGCCTACCCTCCTCCTACTCCATGAAGCCAGCTGGATGGCCTTGGGCTAGTCACAGCTCTTTTTCTGAGCTCTCACAGCCCCACCCTCTTCACAGGGTGTCTGTTGCGCAGAGAACAGGTTTGTCAGCAACTTTGAGTCCCCTTAAATGGGTGAGAAAAGCAGGGTAGAAAAGCCAACTTGTCTTCTGTATAACACAATTGCAATCAAGGATGAGGAAAGCAAGCAAGCATTCCCTCTGGGCAGTTCTGAGTCATTGCCCCCAAACCAGAAGCATGCTCAAAAGGGTGGCTGTTCCACCGGGGAGGCGTTCAACTTCACAGCATGCGGTGTAGCTTACAACAGCAAGTAGCAGTGAGTTCCACAGGTTAACAGTGTGTGTAAGATGAGCACTTCCTCCATTCCACTGGCTGACCCAGAGTTTCTAGTGTTGTGGGTGGTGATTAATTTCTGATGAGTGTGTCTGCCCAGGTTTGTCACTCTGTCAACTTACATCTTGTCTCTCACCTGGCCCTTGTCTAGAAGTGTGTCGCATGATGAGGCATTTACTCTGGAGAAGACCAGAGGCCTACTCACAATAACAGCTGCCTGCTAATGAAGAATTAGTGAACCTCTGGTGAACAGCATCCGCACATGGAGGAAGCTGTTACAGCCTCCAAGCGGAAGTTCACCAGAAGTTCACCATTCATTGATTAGGTGTGAAGCACGAAATTGTGCCGGCACCTCAGACAACCATAGGCGCCACCGCCATCATGCGTGCCCAGAACATCAGTGTTGCCAGTGCGACGGCGCTGACACATTCACCGCTGTAGCCAAAATGGTGGTGCCCAGAAGAGGACCGGCCCGGCTATCTGTCCCAGGCGTGTGACCAATCCCGCGGGGGTCATAGTGCTCCTTTCCTGTCCAGCAGACCGGAAGGGCAGGGCAAAAATGCCCCTGGTCTGTTTGCTCACGCTCCATGAGGCCACATGGTACCTTGCTGAAAACTGGGGTTGTTTAAATGTGGTAGTGAATATAACATCCAGTACATGGCAGTTTGGGGCACTTCCGGTGATTATATTTTTAAAATTGTGTTTTATTTGGGTTAAACTTTTCTTAACATTTGAACAAGTCTGTGGGAACAAACCCTGTGGGGATTTTTTTAAGAGCCTTTATCCAAAATTTCGCTGGGTTTTCTTTTAGCTGGGCAATCAGTCTTCAAAAGAACCCCAGTTGTGGCTTCCCTTTGTGGAATGCTTTCAAGGTGAACCGTCACAAAGAAATGTAGTTTTAACAAGCCGGTGATACACTGGGCGTGTGAAGTTATGGCTGTGGCCTCATACTTCTGCATGCTTATGCTATGACCTTCCCTGGTGTGGCCATTTTAGGTGGACAAAATCACATTCGGTGCTTTTTATATGCTGTTTTTACTGAGATTGCAGTGGTAAAGGGAACTGGGACCCGGTTATCCTAAGGAACGCCTCCTTACGAGCCAGTTTGTTCTAGTGGCTAGGGAACCAGCCTCTTAACTGGAAATACTGGGTTTGATTTCGCCCTCCCCCATGAAGCCTGCTGGGTGACCTTGGGCTAGTCACAGCTCTCCTCTGAGCTCCCACAGCCCCATCTACCTCATAGGGTGTCTGTTGTGGGGAGAAGAACAGGTTTGTCAGCCGCTTTGAGTCCCCTTAAATGGGTGAGAAAAGCGGGGTAGAAAAGCCAGCTCTTCTTCTTCTATATAGACCTGCTCGTGTGTTGAGATCTAGGGAAGAGGCCTCATTATAGCTCCTGCTCTCTCAGGGGTGATGGGACAGAGAAAGGAAACAGAGCCTTTTCTGCGTTGGCTCCCAGATTTTGAAATGGTCTCCCTCTTGAGGTTCGCCAGAGGTTTAGCTCCCTGTGGGTGATGCTCTGCCAGGGAGGGGAGGCAGGATATAAATTCTTAAACAAATAAAAAGGGTTTGCATGACACAACAATAACAGAGAAGGCTAAATCAAGGTTTGCTGCTATGGGCTGCAGTGGCAAAGGATCATGGGAGCTGCGGTCCAGGTCTTGGAACCTTTTGAAGCTGCCTCTGGCTTTGCTGCCCTTTTGGGTGCCACCATTAAACAGGCTCTGTTTGTTTTTGCACACTACGCCTCGTTTAGCAGGAACAATGCATAAAAGGTGTTCCATGGTCTGCAACCCATAAAAGTGTTCCATGATCTACATTTTATAAATTCTAGATTGCTAATTGGAGAGGCGAATCCACTGCCGTTTTGCTTGGTCCCTAAGCGTGGGATTTCCGAGCCTTTTTTGATCCAAAGGCCCAACAGGGGTTGTGTCCACACCTACAATTTAATCCAACTTCAGTCCGCTTTCAGAGTGAGATAACACATTGGCAAAGAGACAAGCTGTTTATTTTTTATTTTATCTAGCTCAGGGAATCCGCCTTTGAGTTAGATAACCTGGAAGGAAAGTGACAAATTGCTTTGGTGTCTGTGCCTCCACCCTGAAAGTGGACTGAGGCTGGATTAAAATGTAGATCAAGATTTGCAGGTAGCTCTAACCCGCCTGCCGCCACCAAAGCAGCGGGCAGCTACACTCAGGTGCTGCCCCCTGGCGGAAGTGGAGGGAAAGGTCACCTGTGGGGAAAAGGGTCTTTGAACTGCTACAGATGTGGATTGCATCTGTCGCAGCTGTTGTCTTCCCCCTGCTCTTTCTACCTGCCTGCCTGCTCTGGAGGAGGCCAGAGGGTTGAAGATGCGAGGGGGCTTCCTCACAGTTTTGGAGGAGACATAGGTTGTCGCTGACCTGCCTCTAAAGCTGTTGCTTTGTATGGAGCTCCGTTTGCTTATAGCATCAGGCCAGAGTAACTAGCCCACGGTCCTTATTTTCTCACAGAAGAGCCAGAGGCTTCTGGGAGTACAAAAACACGTACCGAAAACAGAGAAGCTGACACCTTTTCAAGGCACTCCTCAAAACCCCGTTCTTAAACACCTGCCAGCTCCTGCCCCTTATTCCACACCTTGATAACTATTCCCAGCTATGGCTGGTCCGTCGCTTGAAGCCCCTTCTGGACAGAGATGACTTGACGCAGTTATCTGTGCTCTGGTAACTTGTAGAGGGGACTACTGTAGTGCACTCTGCATGGGGCTGCCCTTGAAGACAGTTCAGAAGTTGCAGCTGGTGCAGAATGCAGCTGCTGGACTGCAGAGCAGGATAGCTGGCCAGATGCACATCACACCAGTCTAAAAAGAGTTGCACTGGCTGCCCATTCACTACTGAGCCCAATTTATAAGTCCCTAAGTGACTTGGGCCCCAAATATCTAAAGGAACGCCTTCTTCCATATCAATTTGCCCATGCCTTAAGATCTGCAGGGGAGGCCTTCCTGATTGTCCCACCACCCTCAGTAGAAAAAGGGGTAGGCACCTGGGAGAGGGCCTTCTCAGTGGTGGCCCCCGGGCTGCGGAATAGTCTCCCCCTTGAGGTGCATGAGTCGGCTTGGCCAGCAGATCTCACAGTTGTCCCTCAGTGGCCTCATTTCCTACATCTGGACGTACCTGGGGAAATCCTGAGTTGGTGAGGGTGGCAAAGGGCAGGCAGGGGGTGCTGTGACCCGGAAAGTCCGTATCAAGCTCGAATGTTTGATTGCACTGTTTGTGTCCGCAAACATTTGCATCGGACTAAACACACCGTTGCCCGTATATCTGGAAATTTGAATGAACCAAACCAATCTGCCGCTCTCGAACGTGAACAATGCAATCGAACAGGTTCAGGTTTGCTATGGTCCTGGCCCTGAAAAGGGCTTTTCTTTTTTATATAGGAAAACCCCAGTATTGATTGTTTTCTAGCAGGTTCAGAAAGGAACACAAATGATTGTTTATTTGGTTAACTGGATCGCCGTCGAACCAAACTGAACTGCTGTTTGCTTCAAAGGGGAATCGGACCTGCGATTTCCACTAGCGTCGTGTCTTTTCCTCCGTTCCGTTTCCATCTTCCTCTTTTCTTTTCTCCCCAGCTGCCCTACAGGCCACACGGGCTCTGATGGTGGTGTCCATTGTCCTGGGGGTCATTGCCATGGGCATCGCTGTCATGGGGATGAAATGTACCCGGTGCGGAGGAGATGACAAGGTCATGAAGGCCCGGATTGCCATGGGCGGAGGAATCACCTTTTTGGCTGCAGGTGAGTTGCCCAGGGAGACTTTTCTGCCATTCCTGAAATTGCTGGGGGTGGGAGGGGGGGAGGGGGGAAGGGAGGGGGGCTCCCTAGGCCCGGGAAGGTCCTTTGGTTTGCCCATCTCCACTCCCAAGAGAGAGGTTCAGCTTCAGGAAGTGAAATGTCCTGCTTAGATTTAATAATTTTGCCCATTTTAGCCTACGTTTTAATCCAGTTTCTCTTACCGGACCTGCTCTTGAGACCTTCTGGTGAAGGGCAGGATGCAAATGTTTGGAAAGAAATTAGAACTATGAGGAAATATGGAATAGTTACGATTTGGCCAGAATTAGCCCTTATTGTCATGTATATATATATAATTCCTAAATGCAGCTGAGATTGACTCTGAATAGTTTTTCCCTCCCATTATTGTCTGTGACTCTCTTCAAGGGACGCCAAAGAACCAGTTTGGCCTAGTGGATAGGGAGCTGGACTCTTATCTGGGAATACCGGGTTTGATTCCGCCTTCCCCCATGAAGCCAGCTGGGTGACCTTGGGCCAGTCACAGCTCTCTTCTGAGTTCTCACAGCCCCACCTGCCTAACAGGGTGGGGAGAAGAACGGAAGGTTTGTCAGCCACTTTGAGTCCCCTTAAGGGTGAAAACAGGTTTGTCAGCCACCTTGAGTCCCCTTAAGGGTGAGAACAGAAGGTTTGTCAGCCACTTTGAGTCCCCTTGAATGAGTGGGGAAAACAGGGCAGAAAAGCCAACTCTTCTTCAAATACCTTTGGTAGGAGGGAACAGGACTGAGATTTTTTTCCTACCCTACACCGCCCCCTGCAGGAAAAAGGGTGGGCACCCGGGAGAGGGCCTTCTCAGTGATGGCCCCTCATTTATGGAATAGTCTCCCCCTTGAGGTATGTCAGACTCCTTCACTGTACACAGTTAGGAAGGCAGTGAAGACACACCTCTTTGCCCTGGCTTTTGGCTAAACGGGGATATAGCTTTTTCTCCCCACTTTCCAGACACTTTTAATACGTTTATATTTGGTTTGTAATGCTGTAATGTCCCCTGAGACCTTCAGGTATAAGGTGGGATAAAAATGTGAATAAATAAATAAATAAATAAATAAATCCCCATTTTAAGAAGAACCACTCAGCACTTCCAGGAGTGACACAAAATTTCTCATGGCACATGAGTTCTGTGGCAGTATTTGCCAGCAACAGGTGAGTGCAAGCCCGAAGCCCCTCCCTCTGCTCACGAATCGGCTTTCAGCGGGGTGGGGGCGGGATGGGGACTTCCGGCCACACTCACCTGCCCAGTCATCACCGCCCTGGTGAATGGAAACCTGCTTTCCCAGTTGCAGGATCATGTGTCTTGATGCTTTTTTTTTGGGGGGGGGGGGTGTCACACCCTTTCCTTGCAGGTGATGTCATGGCCTGAAATTGGCTCGCAATGAAAACATTCTCAGCCACTCCAGAAATGCTGCTGGTACTGCGACAGCCGCCCTGAGTCGGGCAAAGAATCTCCCTTAAGCTGGACGGAATGGGTGTTTCTCTTTCCAGTTGTTCCCAGTTCCTCCCCACCACGAAACTGGGAGGAGGTGACTGGCAAGAGGTTTCCTTGCCCTCTGCCCCCACCAGCCCCTATGGGCATGAGGAATCATCAAGCAATGCCTCTCTGTTCCTGTTGGCACAGGAACAGAGAGGCATTGCTTGATGATTCCTCATGCCCATAGGGGCTGGTGGGGGCAGAGGGCAGGGCAGGTGACAGGACGTCCCCCAAGGGCTGCCCTGCAAGGTGAGGCCTTACAAGCACGCCATTTTGCACAAAATCCAGTGTGCAGGCAAACCTGAGACCCAGCTGCTCATCAATGTGCCCCTTTTCAATGTCTTCCTTGATCTCCTCCAGGGATGGCTTCGCTCATCGCTTGCTCCTGGATCGGGCACCAGACCGTGACGGATTTCTACAACCCTGTTATGCCCATTAATTCAAAGTGAGTCTAATATGGGGGTGAAGATGGCAGAGAGGGGAACAGGAACCTTTGGTCGCTGCCTGTGGGATTCAGACTCCATTTGATTTCCTCTAGGAACAGGGCTGGTAGAGAAAGGTCATTCATTTGCGGAGCCTGTAGATACCCTACTAGGAGGCCATGGTGCGGGAAATCATCTCCACACGATTACCACCTCCTAGCTAAACGGTGCCATGACCGGCACTGTCTTCAGGCAATTTTAACTGACAGGCACAGCTGGATGGCCAAAATGTGCAGATGTGCCTCTAGTCACCTCTGTGAGTGCATGTTTCAACATCTGTGCCTGCGTGGCAGCTCCATCCTGAATCATTCAATGCTCGGAATATTTAGGCAGGGAATAGAAAACAAGTCAGCGAGTGTCCTTTTGCGTCTTTATAAATCTATGGTGAGGCCACATTTGGAATATTGGGTACAGTTCTGGTCACCACACCTCAAAAAGGATATTGTGGAACTGGAAAAGGTGCAGAGAGGAGCAACCAGAATGATTAAGGGGCTGGAACAAAATCCCTTATGAAATCAGGCTGCAACATCTGGGCCCCTTCAGCCTGGAAAGGTGGCATTTAAGAGGGGACCTGATTGAAAGATATAAAATCATGCCTGGTATAGAAAAGGTGGATGGACAAACTTTCTTTTCTCTATCACCCAACACTAGAACCAGGGGGCATCTATGAAGCTGATGGGTAGCAGAGTCGGATCAGACAAGGGGAAAGATTTCTACACCCAGAGGGTCATCGGTCTATGGAATTGGCTGCCAGAAGAGGTGGTAACAGCAGCCAGCCTAGATGGCTTTAAAGAAGGGCTAGAATCCAGCTTTCCAATCACAAAGTGGCTCACAGAGGTTGTCCTGTTTTCCCATTCACCACCTAACCAGACTCCACAAGGTCCCCTCTTCTTACCATCTCCCTTGCTCTCTCTTTTCAGGTATGAATTCGGATCGGCTATCTTCATCGGCTGGGCCGGTTCTGCGCTGATCATCTTGGGTGGGGGGCTTCTCACCTGTTCGTGCCCCGGAAAGCAGGCCTACAGCAGTCGCGGGTACCCCCAGGGCAAACCCATCTCCATGCCTCCAAGTAGTAGAGAATACGTCTAGCACCGCTGGTCGCCCCTCACCTGTCCTGGGGCCTGGACATTCTCTGATGACCTCAGCGTCACCTCAGCCCCGTTGGAGGCCTTTTAAATGTTCTATTTGATATAATAATTTTTTTAAAACCTTGTAATTATTTAGGGATACCACTGTAATTCTTCTATTGGGTTGATATTGGTGTGCAAATGTGCCTTAGGTGATTTAACATGCAATAATTTGATTTAACGTTCTTTGCTTGAGTCTCTTATCCCACAGAAGCAAAGTCTCAGGAATGATCTATCTGAATAAATGCTCAGTCGGACCCCCATATCTGCTGGGGATACGTTCTGGCTCCTACCCGGTTACCTGAAAATGTGGATAATTGCAAACAGGCCTTTGGGTTCTGGGGTCATGCAACCCCAGCCTCCGGGAGGCCTATTTCGGCTTCCAGGGAGCGTTGGAATAGGCTTGTGATGCCACTGGACATCTCCCACACGCACCCTTACATTTTGGGATGGGGTCCAGTGACGTCACGCGCCTATTCCAACACTCTATGGAGGCCAAAATAGGCCTTCCGGTTCTGGGTGCTTTTCCCTTATGGTGGGCTGATCCGGTAACCGTGGTTAACTGAAATTGTGGTTATCAAATCAGTGGATACGGGGGTCCAATTGTATATGCAATAATAAAAGACAGTCAATGTACTTGCTGTTTACTATTTTGTATATATTTATTTGGATAGATCTTTCCTGGAATTTGCCTTCTGGCATTCCCTTTAATATTGCTTCAGGGTCTAGATTTGTCTGTTTGGGTTTAAGCACAACCTTGAACCTCATTGCAATTTCAGTGTGCTTTGGCCAATGCAGTTAGGACGGATCAACGGACGAAAACATGGAGTCAAATTCTGTTCCAAAAAATCTAGGAAACAAAAAAGGAATTTGGTTCTTTCCCCTCTCTGTGTTGGCCATTGAGCATTAACAACCAAACACAAAAACACACACTTGCTTCCCCATGGGGGAGGAATCATGCAACCCCCAAATTGGTTTGCAAAGCACCATTGGGTATAAATTCAAGGCGGTTCTGAACGGCAGCAGTTTTGGAAGGCACAAACCCCTCTGCTTTGGCAGAGAAAATTTCCGCCACTGGATCATCGCAGAAAACTCTTCGCTCATGCCAAAATTACTGGGCAGTTCTGCATCGCTTGCCAAGGGAGAGCGATGCAATCCAAGCAACTTGTGGATGGATGTTTTCCCAGTGAATGCCAGTGACCTCACCCCTCACTTTGTGCTCAGAGTTGTTGTATACCTTTATGATTTTTGCTTGCTTGATAGATTTTACTTTAAAAAAAAAATTGCATGGAAAAAGAGGGATATGAGATTTGCAGGTTTGGCCGAGGGGGAAAAAAAGAGGTATTCCTAGAGTTAAAATGTTGCCTTATTTAAAGCAGTCTGACTTATAAGGGTTGCGTGTGCATGTGTGTGTTTTTATTAACTGTTTTTGTGTTGCTTGGAATTGATATTTTTTTTTTGTACATAATAAACAAACTGTTTTTGATCTTTGTGTGCTAGAAGTTAAACAGGCCACGAGGCAGCATGGTCTAGTGGCCAGAGCGCAACATGCTTCCACCCCAAATCCTTTGCAATCTTTAAGGCTACCTTGGGAAGCCAACTGGCAGATTTAGGGCCTGTTTGCGCTTGGCTGACTGGGACAGCTGTACATGCGCTGGGATGGCGCATGTGCCGGCCACAGAACCGCCTCTCTCTGGGAAAGGTGCTTCAGAGCACGCATGGCCATGCTGACCTTCAGGAGCTTTGTTGGAGCACTTGGGAGCCAGTGTGGTCTAGTGGTCAGGGAGCCGGACTCTTATCTGGGAATACTGGGTTTGATTCCACCCTCCTCCATGAAGCCAGCTGGGTGACCTTGGGCTAGTCACAGCTCTCTTCTGAGCTCTCACAGCCCCACCCGCCTCACAGGGTGTCTGTTGTGGGGAGAAGAACAGAAAGCTTGTCAGTTGCTTTGAGTCCACTTAAATAGTTGGGGAAACCGGGTTCAAAAGCCAGCTCTTTTTCTTCTTCCACAAAGCCAGCTGGGTGACCTTGGGCTAGTCACAGCTCTCTTCTAACAGCCCCACCAACCTCACAGGGTGTCTGTTGTGGGGAAAAGAACAGAAGGTTTGTCAGCCGCTTTGAGTCCCCTTAAATGGGTGAGAAAAGCAAGGTAGAAGAGCCAACTCTTCTCCTCCACGAAGCCAGGCAAGTGACCTTGGGTTAGTCACAGCTCTTTTCTGAGCTCTCACAGCCCCTCCTACCTCACAGAGGTCTGTTGTGGGAAGAACAACAGAAGGTTTGTCAGCTGCTTTGAGTCCCCTTGAAAGGGTGACAAAAGGGGGGTAGGAAAGCCACCTCTTCTTCCTCTTTCTTCGGTGCTCCTATTACAGTCCCATACGCAGTATCTGCATGCTTAAGGCTGTGTGGGGACAGAGCAGCTGTGGCTGCGCACTCATGCGCTGCATCACGGATCAGCCCAGCAATGGCCTGGCGCACATGGCTATGGCTACGACCGATGGGACTGTCCACGCTTCGCTGCACTTCTGTTTGAAGTCTGGGACAGGTCGGTGCTTGCAGTGTGAACGCTGGCGACTATTCCCAATTGTAACTGTCATGAGATAAATTCCCCACGTCAGTTAAGTGCAAAAACGCCCTCAGAGAGGAACAAGATAAATCTTGTTCCCCTGCGTCCGACATAAAGGAAACCAGGCTAAAGTTGCTGTATAAAAGGTATCATACAAAGCAAGACTTACCTTCCTTTGCAAGGACCTGGCACTGATATGCCGGCACTGCAAAAAAGTGAAAAGCATCTTTGCCACAGGTGGCAGCGGCTGTGAAACTGCTCAGAAACTTTGGGACTTAGTTAAAAAAGAAATCTAAGATATTTTGGGACTGGATACGCCACTCCTACCTGAACTCTTCCCTCCTGGAACTACGGAATACAAGCAAGGAAAGTGTACAAACATTCTAAACATTCAAAATCCGGTTGAATTTGATTGAATGTCTTCACATCTGAATTTAAACATTTGGACGAATTTTGAATGTTCCAAAACATTGGCTTGAATCATTCGAATGTACAGATACATGTGTGTTATCTATAGATCTGTATGGATCTCATACCTATCTGTATGCATTTGCACTTATAATACAGAACAAAAACAGGACGCATATGAAATGTGTAAAGAGATGTATAACACATACAAATGTTTACATTCGTACCTTCAAATTTGTATCTAACATCTGAACAAGTAGATTTGAATATATACGATTCAAGTTGGCCAACCTATGACATGGGTGTCACAGGTGACACGCCAAGCCCTTTTGGGTGACACACCTGGTCACCCTGGCACCTGGGCGTGTATTGCTTGCTTATTCTTGAAGTGTACGAAATACCAACTTTCAATTGGAAGATTTAGCAACTGTAAAGAATTATTGGTTTTTGCTTTTAATAAAATACATATATCAAAAATATAACTTTTTTTACTAGAGCTACAAATATCACAAAATTATGGCTATTTCTAGATGTGACACAGCACCCGATTTAAGCTAGGTTTTCTTGCAGATTTTGACACACCGAGCTCAAAAGGTTCACCATCACTGGCGCTAGAATCTTGGTCCTTCCGGCACTGGTCCTTATTCTGCATTATGTCCCGGAATAAGGGAGCTGCCATGCGCGTGCTAATGCAGACTACGGCAGGACCCAGAGCCTTAGGAGCGCCTCTTCCTCCTACCTGCTGCGAATGGCTGCAATAATTCATTTATTTATTTAGAAAACCTACATCCCAAATGGTCCTTGGGAGGGCTACAAGGAAATTAAAACACATCAAGTAGTAAAACATAGGGTGTTTTTCCACTGTCACTAAAAGCACCCATTAAGTACCCATTAATGGGTACGTAATGGCATTTTTGTACCCATTAATGGGTACTTAATGGGTACTTCTAGTGACAGTGGAAAAACACCCATAATTAAAAATATAAACCCCTCCCCTTCCTAACAGGACAGTACCCTGAGGAAGCTATTTGGATCTCAAAAGCCTGGGTAAAAAGAAGTTGTCAGCAGGAGCCAAAAGCTAGACAGTGTAGCTGCCCGGCAAACAACGAGGGGGAGGCTGTTCCAGAGTCCAGGGGCCACCACAGAAAAGGCCCTCCTGCAAATCCCTATGCTTTGTACTTCTGAAAGAAAGGAACTCCAAGAAGGGCCTCTCCTTGAGATATCAGTGCCCGGGCAGGTCTATATGGGAGAAGGCGCTCCTTCAGACACCCAGGGCCCAAGCCGTTCAGGGCTTCATATGTTAGCTTCAACACCTTGAATTGGGCTCAGTAGCAAATAGGTAACCAGCGCAGATCCTTTAAGACCGGCTTGATGCGAGTCTGGCCAGAGACTCTGGCCAGCATACAAGCCACTGCATTCTGCACCAGCTTTCAAGGGTGGCCCCACGTAGAGCGCATTGCAGTAGTCTAATCTGGAGGTTCCCAGAGCCATGGAGGGGGGGCAGCATCGAGGGGTCCCGAGGATGCGTCCAGCGGCTCCTCTTCCGAGGTTGCGTCACGCAGCGCCACCTGCTGGCCGCCACCGCGCACCGCGCCCCAGCCGCCGAGACGTCTCCATCCCCGGGTCGGGATGCAGGCAGGTGAGTCGCTGGTCCTTCGGGAAGCCGCAGCGACGCCCCGACGGCAGCGCCTGGCACCTCCCGCCGCGCCCGCCCTCCGAAGCGCCCGCCTGGAACGGGGATGCTGCGCCGCCGCCCCCGAGAGGTCCCTGCCGTGGAGGCGGCGGACGGAGGACCACCTGGAGGGGCGCGCATTCACACGCGCACGCAGCCCGGGTCTCGGTCGGGCGGGGGCGGGGGAGTCGAGGCAGCTCCGAGCGCGGCGCCCCCCCCCCGTGTGTGGCCACCTCTGGCCAATCGGGCGGCGCCCTCCCTCGCGGGGCCGATGGGAGCTGAAGTCCGGAACGGCCGGAGGGCGCCGGGTTGGTCAGCGGCTGGGAGGCGCCCTCCGTCCATCGCTGCGCGCTCTCCGTCCATCCCGGGCGCGATCGAAAGGAGCTGCGGGGGCTCGACGCCGGCGGGCGGGCGGGGCGGGCGGGCAGGCGGGCATCCCTCCCCCGACGGCGCGTCGGCCGAGCGGAGAAGCGCGCGCGGACGCGTCCTCCACCTTCTGCCCGCTCCTCTGCGCACCTGGAGCATCCTCTCTCTGGGGCCAGGCCGGGCAGGCCAAAGCCAGGCCGCTCGGGGGGGGGGTCCGCCTTGCCTTGCCTTGCCTCGCCTGCCTTGCCTAGCCCAGCCCTCCCTGCAAGGTAGGCTCCCGCCTGTCCGCCCGGCCCCCTGCAGCCGGCAGCCCAGCGCCCTCCGAGGCCCCGACGGGCGGACGGGCGGGCGGGCGGCGGCGGCCTGGATGATGGTGAAGGCGCGCCGGGCGGGCGGTGCCGAGGCTGCCGATGGAGCCGCCGCACCCCGCCCCGGGGCGGGGCAGCGACAGCAGCCGGAGGCGGCAGCAGCAGCAGCAGCAGCAGCAGCAGCCGGGCGGCCAGCGGTGCCTCCTTGCGCCGCGCGCCCCTGGTGCCTCCGCCGCTCCCTGCGCAGCTGCGCGTCGCTCTGGCCCCGGGCGCGCCGTCGGCGATCGTCCTCCCTGGCCGCCGCCAAGATGACCGTCCGGCTGGACTTCGAGGAGTGCCTCAAGGACTCGCCCCGCTTCAGGTGGGGATCCCTCGACCCCCACCACACCCCACCCCGGCCGGGGCCAGGGCTTGGAGGGCGCCGCCGGCGCAGCGCCTGCCCGGGCGCATCTAGACGCTTCCGAGCGCAGCGCGCAGCCCAGGCGAAACTCCTTTGGGCGGGGGGGGGGCGAGGGGCGCGGCTCCTCCCCGGCCGGGAGCCCACCTGCTTTGGAGGGGGCGCAGGGGGGGGGGCTGGAGGGCTTCTCGGACCGGTTCTTCGCGGGCCGGGCGGGCGGGCGAGCGAGGGCCCCCTTCCCCCTGGTCCTAGGCAGAGGGAAGTGGAGACTAGCGGTGTGAGCAAGGGAGACCCGGGGGTCTGGCGTGGCAGGCAGGAGGCAGGAGCGATTGATGCCCTTTAGGGGCGCTTTGGGCAGGAGTCCGGCTGGGGGTGTGGGGGGCGCAGAGGGTGGGAAATCGGGGGGGGGGGAGGGAGGTGGTCTGCATAAGCGACTGCAAAGAAGCGGAAGGTCCGGGCTGGGTTGCCAACTTCTCCGCAAAGCCCCGCGCCTGCGTCCAGAGCAGCAGGTCGAGCAGCAGCAGCAACAGTTAGCCAGGGCGACTCTTTCGCCTCTCCCCTTCTGGCTTCCCTTTGGGAGGCCGCCGAGCTGAGCGACAAGGAACTTCTCCTCCGCCGGAGGGGCCCAGGGCCAAGCTGGCCAGGGCAGGGGCAGAGGCGGGGGCTCCTTCGGGCCCGGGCATTCCGCCCCACCGGGCTGATCTCGCAGGAAGGCTGCGCAAGATGGGCAGAACTGCTCGCCGCGGCCTCTTCCTCCGCCGGGTCCCTGCGCTGCCCCTGCCTGCCTGCCTGCCACCGCCTGGGGTTTGCAAAAGATCCGCATCTTCTTTTCCTCCGCGCAATGGGGGGGGGGGGAGGGGAGGGCGGCAGGAAGTGGCTGCGGTGGTGGAGGGAACAGGTATCTTGAGAATGGAGAAGAACGAGGAGAGTCGCCCTTTCTAGTTCGCCTTTTTCACCCAATTAATGGGACTCAAAGCCGCTGACAAACCCTCTGTTCTTCTCACCACACCAAACGCCCTGATGGGTAGGAGAGTCAGATCAGACCAGGGGAAGTATTTCTTCACCGGGAGGGTCATTGGTCTTTGGAATTTGCTGCCGCAAGAGGTGGTGACAGCAACCAGCCCAGATGGCTTTAAGGAAGGGCTAGACAAGTTTATGGATGACCGGTGTATCAATGGCTACTAGAATGAATGCCTAGGTGCATCTTTCAGGCTGGGGGTGGGGAACCGGGGCGCTTCTAAGGCCATTTGCTGGGACTGGAGAGCAGGAGAAGTTTTGCCCTTGTCTCTGCTTGAGATGCCCATGGGCCACTGCTGGGCCACTGTATGTGACAGGATGCTGGATTAGATGGGCTGTGGCCTGATCCAGCAGGGCTCCACTTAGGTTCTTATGTGCTTATGAGGTAGTTGGGGGTGTGATAGCTCAGGAGAGAGCTGTGACCAGCCCAAGGTCACCCAGCTAGCTTTATGGAGGAAGACTTGGCTTTTCTACCCGGCTTTTCTCACCCATTTAAGGGGACTTAAATTGGCGGACAAACCTTCTGTTCTTCTCCCCACAACAGATACCCTGTGAGGTGGGTGGGGCTGTGAGAGCTCAGAGGAGAGCTGTAACTAGCCCAAGGTCACCCAGCTGGCTTCGTGGAGGAGTGCAGAATCAAACCCGCTGTTCCCAGATAAGAGTCCGGCTCCCTAACCCCTACTAAACTAGCTCTAGTGGTTGGGAAGTTTTTCCTAGTGGTTCCTGGGAAGCGCTGTGTGTCTACAGGGGCTCCTGCAGCCCAGATCCTGAAGAGCGCAGGAAAAATCTCTTTGGCCAGACCTGCTTAATTAATAGCATCTTTCTGAAATTCTAGCCAGGAAGGGGTTGGCCTGGAAAACCAATTTAAAGGCCTGATATTGTAACAAAGTAGAACCACTTTTTACACTCACCCCCCTCCATTCACCAGCCTACGCCCCCCCCCCCACAAATAATTGCAAAAATCTTTTTGTTCTACTTGGGCTCCGTCAAATTCAGTCACCCTTTGCCCGAATGGTGGTGTGGCAGCCTCTGTCCACAGTCTGTCTCCAAAGACCAGTTGATGGGAGACCGAGAGCCGAGCTGGCTGCGTGCTTGTGTCCTGTTGAAGGGCTTCCATGTGCAGAAGAGGCTGCTGGCGCCACAGGTCTGACCCCCTTGGGGCCTTCGGACCTCCTGACTGTCAGCCCATGGGGCCCAGGACCCACAAGGGAGGCCAGGTGGGCCGGGTGTGTCTGCCTCAGCTGGCCTGGTGTTTGTTCCTGGCCTTGGTATGTCTGCTCGGACTGCCGGCATCGTGTGGGCCCCCCGTCTAGCTTTCTGCAGGGTCCCTTTCACCCTCCCTGAGTCCCTGCTTGGAAAGAACCGGCGCCCAGGCATTGCAGAGCTGGGCCTCTGGGCGCGCAAGATCCTCTTGAAGCGGTTTGGCTGGCCCACGTGCTTCCCCATCTAGTCTCGCTCTGTTTTGGAGTTGGGACAAATAACGTTGCTTCTTTTCCATTCCTCGGCCCTCTCAGCTGCGATGTGAGTGATTATTTCCAACTGTCACTCGTTTCCACTGCTAGAGTCTCTGCCACATCCTCCAGCGGCCCTGGCTGGATGGTTCTGAAGTCTTTCGTTCTCTCGCAGAGAACATAAGAACATAAGAGGAGCCCTGCTGGATCAGGCCAGAGCCCATCCAGTCCGTAAGAACCTGAGAGGAGCCCTGCTGGATCAGGCCATAGCCCATCTAGTCCATAAGAACCTAAGAGGAGCCCTGCTGGATCAGGCCACAGCCCATCTAGTCCATAAGGACCTCAGAGGAGCCCTGCTGGATCAGGCCACAGCCCATCTACTCCATAAGAACCTAAGAGGAGCCCTGATGGATCAGGCCACAGCCCATCTAGTCCATAAGAACCTCAGAGGAGCCCTGCTGGATCAGGCCACAGCCCATCTACTCCATAAGAACCTAAGAGGAGCCCTGATGGATCAGGCCACAGCCCATCTAGTCCATAAGAACCTAAGAGGAGCCCTGCTGGATCGGGCCACAGCCCGTCTAGTCCATAAGAACCTAAGAGGAGCCCTGCTGGATCAGGCCACAGCCCATCTAGTCCATAAGAACCTAAGAGGAGCCCTGCTGGATTAGGCCACAGCCCATCTAGTCCATAAGAACCTCAGAGGAGCCCTGCTGGATCAGGCCACAGCCCATCTAATCCATAAGAACCTCAGAGGAGCCCTGCTGGATTAGGCCACAGCCCGTCTAGTCCAGCATCCCATCCCACACAGTGGCCCACCACTTGCCCATGGGCACCACAAGGAGAGACAAGGGTAAACCTTCTCCTGCTCTCCAGTCCCAGCAAATGGCCTTAGAAGCATCCTGCTCCCCCCCCCCCGCCCCACCCCGCCTAAAAGATGTCCCTAGGCATTCATTCTAGTAGTCAGAGCTCCCCCTCCCCTCCAACTGGGTGGGTTCCCATAGGGTCGTGTGTGTGTGTGTGTGTGTGTGTGTGTGTGTGTGTTAGATATTGGGGTTTTCTCAGCTTGTGGCGGTTTTTCCCCCTTCCTGGCTTTGGGGACTGAGCAGCCCTCCCGGTGCATTGTGGGGAGGCGGTTTGCGCAGCGGCCATCTTGGAACGGCAGCTGGAGGGAGAGGGCAGTGCTGGGAGTGTGGGTTTTTGAAATAAGGACCTTTCCTTCTGTCCAGTTTCTGTGTGGTGTTGGAAAGGCAGTGGCAGCAGGCCGCGGTGGCGCGGTGGCGCGGTGGTGGTGCAGTTGGCAGGCATAAGCCACCACCACCACCCACCCACCCCGTGCCACACTGGCTCTTCGTTTTTTCGAAGTTCCTACTTATGGCTGACATGGGTGTTTCACAGACCTCTCCCTAAGCTGCCATGGGGCATGGGCGGTGCAGCTGTGTGCCCCCCCCCCACATATGCACATGGCCCCTGCTGCTCAGTTGTAACCGAGCCACAAAATGGCTGCCGGAGGGCTAAGGTCAGGGATGCTCAGCGACGCCCACATGCAAGGACACCCCCCCTCAACACAGAGAGCACATGCACACACGCAGGCACATGCCTGCGTGTGTGCATGCGCTCTCTGTGTTGTTGGGGGGGGGGTCCTTGCATGTGGGTGACTCTCAGCTTGGGCAAATGGCCCTGGTCAGATCTGTGTGCATCACCAAATCGGTTGCTGTTGAATGGAGGGTGAACATAGAAAGGTTTCCAGGCAACCGGCAGGAAGTGGTTGCGACGCTGACAGAGACAGGAAGCGTGCAAGGTGACCGCAAGACACGGGTAGGCAAAACGATCCGGGCCCTCTCCAGCCCTGCCCCACAGCCTGGCTTGGGCTTGGCCTTGCTGCAAAATCAGGGGCAGAAAAAAAAACACCCCAAAAATGGGGGGGGGGCCCTCCCAAGCACCTTGGAGACAGCAGCGTGTGGCACATGAGTTCTCATCCTGTTTCAAATCCATCTTTTCCTGCCTAGAAATTTCCTGCCTGGGCAGACTTGTGTGAGAGCCATTTCCTAAGTCCACTGCAAGCCGTCTCCAAGGTATCTCACAGGCTGTTTCAAATGCCCTCTAATGTGGCCAGAATGTTTGGCCTAGTGGTTAGGGAACTGGACTCTTATCTGGGAATACCGGGTTTGATTCTGCCCTCCTCCATGAAGCCAGCTGGGTGACCTTGGGCTAGCCACAGCTCTCTTCTGAGCTCGCACAGCCCCACCCACCTCACAGGGTATGTGTTGTGGGGAGAAGAACAGAAGGTTTGGCAGCTACCTTGAGTTCCCTTAAATTGGTGGAAAAAGTGGGGTAGAAAAGCCAACTCTTCTTCTTCGTCCATGAAGCCAGCTGGGTAACCTTGGGCTAGCCACAGCTCTCTTCTGAGCTCACACAGCCCCACCCTACCTCACAGGGTGTCTTATGATGGGAAGAGGAAGAGAAGATTTGTCAGCCACTTTGAGTCCCCTTAAATGGGTGAGAAAAGCGGGGTAAAAAAGCCAACTCTTCTTCTTAAATTAGGGGGTGTTTTCAACTACAAGTCCCATGATACTTAGCCAGAGCATAGCAGGTTCTTTCTCTAAGGATCATGGGAGTTGCAGTCTCCGGCAGGATGTTTCCCGTGGTCTGTCTTTTTCTTGCCGGTCAGGCTCTGTTTTATCTACTTCTTGTTTGTATTTTCACCCTGCTCTATATCCAAAAGTGTCAGGGTGGGTCACAATTAAATCCCAATAAAAACAGGTAAAAAGCATGACTCAGACAATCCACAGTCACAGTACCTGTGTTGCACCTGGGCGCCTCTTCTGCTGTGCTGATTCTTTCAGCCCTCCTTTGTTTCTCTCCCTCTCTCCTCCCCGTCCCTCCAGGGCTGCCATTGAGACCGTGGAAACAGAGGTGTCTGTGCTGGAAACACAGCTGGAGAAGGTGAGGAGGGAGACCGGACAGGCTGGGTTGCGGCGGAATTCCTCGGAGAGGCGCCCGTGGTGGGGCCCCCTCCAAAAACCTGAGCTGGCAAGGGGCAGTTTGCTTTGCTGAGAGAGGGCAGTGTTCTCTGGAGGTCTCCAAGCAGAGGCTGGACCTGCCTCTGGCTGGGGGTCGGACTGGATGACCCTAGAGGTCCCTTCCAACTCTATGATTTTATAAGGGGGAGCCAATCCTGGAACAGAAGACGAGGTTCCAAATTTGGGGAGTGCGTGTTACGCCTCTCTCTGCCTTTCGCGCTCAGAGCTTCAGTGTTTCGTCTCTTCTGCTTTCCCTACCTTGGCAGCTGCTGAAACAGTGCAACACGATGCTGGAATCTGGACGCCAGTACTGCGTCCACAGCAAGAACTTTGTCTCCGCGGTGCAGGAGCTATCCCAGAATTCTTCAGGGGACAAGATGATGAACGTAAGCTTGTTCTGGACGCAACGGGAAGCCGGGGGTTATGGGGGAGAGGGGGCGGCCATCGTTCTGAGCAGCAAAGGGCAACATGGCCGGGCCGTGGACACTGCAAAATTGCTGCTGTGGTTGTTCCGAGAGCTTCCAGAAAGCCTGGCTTGAAAGACAGGTTTGACAGTCGGCAGGAATGTCAGAGCAGAGGGTGCAAGGTGACAGTGTTTGCCTGTGGTGGCCTGGGAGGACCCAGCTTTTGCCCCGTAGGTCAGCTTTGTGGGGGGAAACTACTCAGGGTGACCTGAGAAATGCAAATAATCTTGCAGCGCAGGAGCAAAGGGACGCAGCAGCAGTAGAGGTAGACGCGGTTCTTCCCCTAGGACCCATTTTCCCAGTGGAATAATGTTGCTGCACCTCTGAGCATATGCAGAGTGCAAAGAGCCAGCGGGAGGTTTCGCTGCTGCAACTCTGGCCAGGTTGGGCAGTTCGTTTATCTGGGCGTGGCAATTTCACAAGGCATGGGGAGGGTGTTGGGGGTGTCAGCATGCCCTCCAGGGGAGGGTAGAACTTCAGATGGTTTGGGTAGCTGAAGAAGAGTTGGTTTTTCTACCAGGCCTTTCTCACCCATTTAAGGGGACTCAAAGCGGCTGATAAACCTTCTGTTCTTCTCCCCAGAACACCTTGTGAGGTAGCTGGGGGTGTGCTAGCTCAGGAGAGAGCTGTGACCAGCCCAAGGTCACCCAGCTAGCTTTGTGGAGGAGGAGGAAGAAGAAGACTTGGCTTTTCTACCTGGCTTTTCTCACCCATTCAAGGGGACTCAAAGTGGCTGACAAAGCTTTCTGTTCTTCTCCCCACAACAGACACCCTGTGAGGGGGGTGGGGCTGTGAGAGCTCAGAAGAGAGCTGTGACTAGCCCAAGGCCACCCAGCTGACTTCATAGAGGAGTGAAGAATCAAACCCAGTATTCCCAGATAAGAGTCCGGCTCCCTAACCACTAGACCAAACTGGCTGGGCCACAGTCACACCTGCACATGATAGTGTGGCCTAGAATGGAGTGGGAACTTAGTACGTTTAAGGCCTGCTCACACCTACCTTGGAGTATGGGTGAGGCAAGGGTCTCTGGGAACAGGCCACCCACATCACTGAGGACAAGAGCATGCCAGTTCAGGCCACCTTAGGTTGCCCCCTCTAGCTTCAAGTCCTGGCTGCTTCCACACTGTGGTGCGCGCAAGGGAACATCCTTCCTGGACCAAGGCAATGGGGCTCTGTGTTGGGAACCAGCAAAATTGTCACTGCCAATGTAAAAAGGGGAAGAACCAAACTGCATCCATTTTGGATTGTTCTGGTAACATCTAGTGTGTAGGAAAGTGTCTCTGAAAAATGGAATGTTCTACCCTTAACTGTAAGATTCTGCCTAGGGCCAAATGCACCTGGCACATCAAGGACAAGATAACACTTAATTGGGAACAAGTGTACACAATTAGGATGAAAGAGTCTTTTCTCCAAACAATTTCCAAGGGAAAGTGACCTCAGCTTGTACATTGCTAATTGGCTCACGGGTGTCATGGGATCTACCTGGGAGGGGGGATAAAGTAATTGTATTTAGCTCGGGGAATCTATCCAGCATCTAGTAACTATCGATCTATCCACTATGTAGTTTTTCGATTAGCGCTCTGCTCATGGTCTTGTTCCTCTGTTCCTGAAATGTATTTTGCTATTTTCCGCTTTTGTAACTAAGGCTTGTACCTCATGCACGCGCATGAAGAATCCTTTATGCTGAAACCTCGTTTTGTGCTTTTCTCTATTTTGAACTTTGTATTTTAAATAAACCAATAAAACCCACGTTTTGTGCCCGGTCAGTACCAGCAGGAGAAGTGGAACTGCCAAGCGTGAGGCAAACACGGGGTGTGTGTGTGGGGCTTCCGGCTACATGGTGGCGGGCAGTGGGGTCTAGAACCCTGGAAAACGGCCAGATCTAGAATGCTGAGGCTACAGGCTCCCTGGGCGGCACGGGCAGAACGCAGCTGGTGGTGCCCATCTTGAGTCGCCTCCTCTGCCTCCGGACACCGGAGCCCGCTGACTGCCCTTTGTCCATGGTGCTGCTGAACTGTGCAGAGACCGGACCAGGCGTTAGGATTATCCGAATGGAGAATCGTCCCAGTTGGGGGGGGGGGGAAGCCCCCAGACAATATGGAGACACATTTTGGCCCCTGATCTCTGAAGACAAAGGCAGCCTCGGTTCTGATTACAGCTCGGGTGTGACCCCAACCTTATAGTGAGATCTAGGATATTGTTCGGTGGAGGTTGAAGAAAGCCTTTTGCGTTGGCCTGTGTTGTTTGAAAAGGCCCTGTTTATTCCAGATGCCATGGATCAGGGAGAGTGCTGGCAGAAAAGACCCCTTTAATGTGAAAAACAAAGGAAACAGTGGGATTTTTCTGCCACTGCCACGTGCATAAAGGGTCTTTTTGTGGCTCCGGCCTGTGAAAATAACCAGGGGGACCCAAAAGCAAATGGGTGTGCCAAAACGTAGAAATATCACCTTTTTCCCGGGCTCCAATTTGAAGATTGGCTTCTCAGAATTGCCAGTGGGTTGTGATCTCCTAGAATCTCAGAGCCAGTCAGACGCTTGTTCCTGTATTTTTCTTTTCCAGGAATGTCTAGAAAGGTTTTCAGAGAGCTTGAACAAGATGGTCGACAGGCACGAGGTGAGTGGGTTTAATACTCCGTTTCTGCTTCCTCTTTCTCTGTTGTTTCCATAGGGAAGAAGAGGCAAAGAGAGTAGGATACTAAGCCTTCCTGAAATGTAGGCAAAGAAGAAAAATGTCCATCCGTGCATCGCCCAGGGAAGAGACACACAGGCTACCTGGAACCAAAGCCCTTGGGACCCCCTAGTCCACCCCCACCTGTAAATCCACCCCACGTTTTACCATGCTTTGGTAACTTCCAGATTAGACTACTGCAATTCACTCTATGTGGGGCTACCCTTGAAAACAGTTTGGAAGCTGGAATTGGTTCAGAATGCGGCAGCTTGACTGCTGATGGGAATCTCTGGCCGGACTTGCATCACGCCGGTCTTAAAGGATCTGCACTGGTTTCCTATTTGCCACCAAGCCCAATTAAAGGTGTTGACGCTAACATTTAAAGCCCTAAACTGCTTGGGCCCTGGGTACTGAAGGAGCACCTTCCCCCATATAGACCTGCCCGGGCACTGAGATCTCAAGGAGGGGGCCTTCTTGGAGTACCTTCTCTTGCAGAGGTACGAGGCATAGGGTCTTGCAGGAGCGCCTTTTCTGTGGTGGCCCCTAGACTCCGGAACAGCCTCCCTCTTGAGGTTCGCCAGCCGCCTAAGCTGTATAGTTTCTACCTCTTTTCCACAGGAACTCCTAGATGCAACGCAACATTCGCTCAAGCAGCAGCTGCAGAGTTTGGTGAAAGAGTAAGTGGGGATTGTGCTCCCCGGGGGCGCGGGGGGGGCAGGAACTGAGTGGGTCAGAAATTGTAAGGAATTCGACATTTTGTATATTTCTACACTGAAGTGCTCCAGATAAGTTCATGGAAGACAGGCGGATCAATAGTTACTGGAATGAATGCCCAGATATTGCCTTCAGGTTGCTATAGTGGTTAGGGAGCTGGACTCTTATCTGGGAATACTGGGAATACTTCTCCATGAAGCCAGCTGGGTGACCTTGGGTGAGGCACAGCTCTCTTCTGAGCTCTCACAGCCCCACCCACATCACAAGTTGTCTGTTGTGCGGAGAAGAACAGAAAGTTTGTCAGCCGCTTTGAGTCTCCTCTACTACTACTACTACTACTACTACTACTACTACTACTACTACTACTACTACTACTACTACTACTACTACTACTGGCCCTTTGCAGGAACTGAGAGCAGATGTGTGTTTTGCCTTTGTCTTCCGCTAGAGAAGCCCAGCAGCAACTGGTGGGCCACTGTGTGAGACGGGATGCTGGACTCTCATATTCTCAGCTAGGCTGTCTGGGTACCACCTCCAGGCTGGTTAGGCAGGCAGGCAGGAGGCCTCTCAAGGCTATTTGCAGAGGTTCAAGAGCAGGTGAAGGTTTAGTCTTCATCTTCTGCTTGAGGTCCCCAGAAGCACTTGGTGGGCTCTGGATTAGATGGGCTGCTGCCTGATCCAGCAGGGCTCCGCCGATGTTCTCATCTCTCTCCTGTACAGCTAGCTGGCATTTCAGCTCCAATCGCTGCGTAGGCGAAACGGACACCTTTTGGGGTCTGTGTGTGTTGGAGCATAGCACAAGCAACTCACCTGCGTTCTCCATAAGTCTTGTCTTGTGGTACCCATCATTTTTGACTGTTGGCCTTGCTGGGAGTTGTGGTCCAACCCCTCTGGAGGGCAGCAGAGGGAACTTACTTCAGCTATGGCAATGTGGCTTCGTTGCTAGTTTGTGACCGGGCAGCCCTCAGCCATGCGCCTTCCCTGCCTTTCAGAGACGTGAAGCAGTTCAAAGAGGCCCGCAAGGAATTTGAGCGCAGCAGCGAGAGCCTAGCCGGCGCCTTGCACCATAACGCCGAGGTGCCCCGCCGGCGTCAGCATGAGGCGGAAGAGGCCACGGTGTCCCTCATGGCGGCGCGCACCACGTTCCGCGCACGGGCCCTCGACTACGTGCTCCAGGTGGGTCTGCTGGTTCCCGGGGTTGCCCCTCAGTTCTGGCACCTTTTGGCAAAATGCTCAGATGCTCCAGAAACAGAAGGAGCAAAGAAACAGGTCTGCACTGGGCCTTATTCTGGAGTATATCCTGGAATAGGGACCTGCCCTCTGCATCGTCCCACGTGGATCTACTGGCCTGTTTTTCAGATTAACGTGATCCAGTCGAAGAAAAAGTTTGAGATCCTGAAATTCGTGAGTAGCTTCTCAATTCACATTTGGCTTGTTGACCCAGGAAATGAGCGCTGGGGCGGCGCATTTGTTTTCCTGGCTCCTTCCTTCATTGCTTTCACCTTCAGAGTTGAAAAAGGCTCCACACCTGGGCCCGTAGAGGCAGAACGGGAGGAGCACCGCACAATAGCAGGCAGTTTTTTGGGACTTCATCTCCTCTTTCTGTTCCTGTTTTGTCTGTGCTTGTTTTGTGTGGGTGAGTGAGTGAGGCCACAAGCTCTTCCTCCTGATGGAAACCTGTTTGCGAGATTCCTCTGAAGTCCGCCTGGCCGTTCTCCACGTGTGAGCTTCAGAGGGGGTTCACACTGTGGCTTTCATCAGAGGAAGGATTAGGATTTCCAGGTGCACACAACTGCCCTGGCTGCAAATCCTATGTGTTCACCTATGTTCCCTTTTTCATGCGGGTTTCCAGAGACACACGTCAGCTCCACTGAGCATCACTCCTGGCGTGGCTACCTTTTCGCTCCATTGCCCACTAGGCCATAGATTAGGCTACTGTAATGCGCTCTACGTGGGGCCGCCCTTGAAAACTGTTTGGAAGCTGGAACCGGTGCAGAATGCAGCAGCTCAACTGCTGGTGGGAGCTTCTGGCCGGACTCACATCACGTAGGTCTTAAAGGATCTGCGCTGGTTACCTATTTGCTACCGAGCCCAATTCAAGGTGTTGACACCAACGTATAAAGCCCTTAATGGCTTGGGACCCAGGTATCTGTAGGAGTGCCTTCTCCCATATAGACCTGCCCGGGCACTGAGGTCCCAAAGAGAGGCCCTTCTTGGAGTTCCTTCTCTTGCAGAGGTATGAGGCATAGGGTCTTGCAGGAGGGCCTTTTCTGTGGTGGCCCCTACACTCTGGCACAGTCTCCCTCTTGAGGTTTGCCAGGCGCCTACACTGTATAGTTTCTGGTGCCTTGTGAAAATGTATCTTTTCACCCAGGCTTTTACTGTTTAAATAGCTTCCTCAGGGTGCTGTCCTGTCAGGGAGGAAGGTGCCACAGCTGAGAAGGCCCTCACCCATGTCCAAACCCAACCTCTAGGGACGCTTGAAATTCCAGCTGTTTCCTGCAAGTCCTCAGCTCCGAAGTTGCTTTCCGCCCGTTTTCGGTGTCCTGGCTGGACCCTGGCGGTGGAGTCCGAGAGAGATAATAATGTTTGATCCTTTGAGCCTGCCTTGAGCCCTTTCCTGTTGTCCAGTGGCCAAAGGCGGTCCTGTTTATCAGGTTCTTAGTTTCAGGTCTTTCTGGTCAGCAAACATAGTTTCTGAGCGCCCTCGGTGCCTCCAAACGGTTTCGGACGATCGCTACGGGCTTCTTCTGTTGACGCAGCTGTTTCTGTGGTTCCAGATGTTGGCCCTCATGGAGGCTCAGTCCTTCTACCTTGAACAGGGGTTCCAGATGGCAAAACAGCTGGAGCAGTATCGCCGGGACCTGGCGGTGGAGGTGAGAGGAGCAACCCTGGGAGAGCGGCCTTAGCGGAGCCGTTGGACCTCTGAGGACGCCCGTCTCCTCTTGGCCGCAGCCCGTGGGGAGGGGGGGGAGGAAGCTGACCGAGGGAGTGGGGGAAGAGATAAGCCTCTCAGGGTCGGACAAACAGGACGCAGGGGTCCAGACTCCGCGCTCGGCAGGCCGCTGAAATGCCGCCACTGTCCCAGGGCTCTGTCTCTGGGCCCGTAAGGTAGGTTGGCCACTCTTTAGTGAGACTCTTAAGCCGGGGAGGCGATCCAGGATATATATTTCCCAGTCCCAGAGTGCTGGCACAAGTGGGAGAAACTGGGAAGGCTTGCAGGGAAAGGCTGTTGTCAGGGAACAACGCCACTGGCCGGACGGTGGGAATCTCTCCGTTGCCTGGTCAGCAAAGGCTCTCTCTTCCCCGTCTAGTAGATCTCAATCCTGCCTGTTTTGTCCACAATTGCTACAGCCCTTTCTGCGCTGGGCCTTATTCCAGATTAAGTCCTGGGAGAGGGGCCTGCTGTTTGCATGCTGCTGTCCACAGACTACGGCAGGAAGCCTCCTGTTCCAGGAAATAACCCGGAATAAGGTGCAGAAGGGTGGGGGTGGGGGGCTAAGAGACCGGAGTGGAAGCTGCCACGTGGCAGATCTGGATAAACTGGACTAAAGCTGGGTGCTGAGTGCCTTTAATTGGCCGGTGCTGGTTTGAGCTGGGCAGGTGTTAACCCGTTTTTGGCATGTGGACTGTTTCCAGTCGGCGTTCCAGGCTGGGATTCCACACGCTCCCGGCTAGCGAAGGGGAAACAGCAGGAGTGTTGGGGCGGCAGGCGGTTGTTGTTCCTCACGACATCCACGGGCACGCACACATGCCCCCGCGCACCATGTTCACATCACAGAGGATGGGGAGGTCGCCCTCCCCCTGCCGCCTGTGTGGAAGCGGCAGTGGCGCTCAGTGTGTTCTCAGCCGTTTCCTGCTTGAACCTGCAAATGTTCCTGCAAAGTGACCTGTGTTTCGGACGGGGGGGGGGGAGGAGCAGAGAGGGACTCCCTTCCTGGCCAAGTTGGGGGACTGGGAAATGTCAGGCTTGACTGCTCTGGGGGGACTGAGGAGAGGAGGAGGAGGAGGAGGAGGCGTTCTTGGCTTGTTCCTCAGCGCTTCCTTAGCCTCCCGGAGTGCGCTGGGGAGCGTCAGCCTCGTGGAGCGCAGGGGGAGCGCCGGCTTGATTCGTGCACTCCTTTTCAGCTCCATCAGTTGGTCCTGGAATCCGCCCGGGAGAAGCGGGACATGGAACAGAGGCACACAGTGATCAAGCAGAAGGTGAACCTCTGAGGGTCCTTTGGACAGGGATTGGGGGACTTGCAGTCCAGTTGCCTGGGATCTGGGAAGGCTGGACGCTTGACCTCCAGGAAATGTGGGGGAAAGGGAGGAGCTTTGTGCCAGGGGGCGGAGCTTGGCAATATTTCAGGGGGAGGCATGAGATCATGTAGAGGAGTCTGGGGAAAAGAGGAGGAGCTTGGGTGGGTGGTGCTGGTGCTGTGGGTGGAGCTTCTCAGTAAAGGGCGGGGCCTTGTACCTAACAGGCAAAAGTGGGTGGAGCTTGTGAGGATGGGGTATGTGTGAAATAGCATGGCTGGAGCGTGCAAGAGGGACCAAGGCACAGTGCGGATGAACCTGAGCAAGAGCAGAAGAAAGGCCCTGCCATTTTGTTGGAGGGAAAAGTGGTTTCCCCTTCTGAGTTTTGCTTCGCTAACAAGGTGGATCTGCATCCATTCTACCCCTTCTTAGAACCTGTCGCAAGAGGATGTGATCCCAGAGGCCCGGATGGACCCAGGGGGCGTGGTGATGGAGGGCTACCTGTTCAAACGTGCCAGCAATGCCTTCAAGACCTGGAGCAGGTGAACAAGGCCCCTGAACACACCTGTGGGCCAGTATGGTCTAGTGGTTAGGGAGCCGGACTCTTATCTGGGAATACCGGGTTTGATTCCGCACTCCCCCATGAAGCCAGCTGGGTGACCTTAGGCTAGTCACAGCTCTCCTCTGAGCTCTCACAGCCTCACCCACCTCACAGGGTGTCTGTTGTGGGGAGAAGAAGAGAAGGTTTGTCAGCTGCTTTGAGTGCCCTTAAGTGGGTGAGAACAGCGGGGTAGAAAAGCCAACTCTTCTTCCTCCATGAAGCCAGCTGGGTGACCTTGGGGTAGTCACAGCTGTCTTCTGAGCTCACGCAGCCCCACCTACCTCACAGGGTGTCTGTTGTGGGGGGAAAAACAGAAGGTTTGTCAGCTGCTTTGAGTCCCCTTAAATCAGTGAGATAAGTGGGATAGAAAAGCCACCTCTTCTTCTTCTTGGTCTCTCCCGTTCTCTCCTACCAAGAGCAGGACAATGTGGGGGCAGCAAGTGGCCAGTCTTCTGGGCCGGAATTGTCCAGTTCCACCTGGGTTTCTTGGGTCCAGGGTCTGAGCCCCCTACTCCTTCCTCCTCTTGACCTCCCAGGCTTAGGGATGTGCCTGAACATTTGAAATTTGATCAAAATTGTTCAAATTTGCACATTCGAATTCTAATCAAGTGTCTATAAATTTGAATTTGAACATTCAAACAATTTTTTAAATTTTGGGATCTATATGTTCAAATTATTCGGACGTTCATACGCGAACGGGTTCATAGTCAATGCGCGCACGCATCTTTCCGCATCTGTACACATTTGTACAGATATATACGTGAAGAAAACGGGTTGCATACGGGATAACTATGGGATGCATACAGACAGATACGAATGCATACGGGGAGCTTAACGATGCATACAGCCACACACGAGTGTTGTCAACGTTTGTAAGTGCAAATGTGAATTGAAAATTCAAACAAATAGATTCGAATTTGCTGAATTCAAATAGGATTTGGGTGAATTCGAATTTTAAAGATTCGAATCGAGTTGAATTTTCGGATAATCGAATCCCACGAATTGCATTTATGAGTGATTGTGCCTTCTTGTCTGTGTTTGTGGTGTGTGTGTGTGTGTGTGTGTGTGTGTCAGACCAGTGCCCCATATGGTAACACCGGAAGTAGAATTCAGCTTCCTTCAAACAGAGCAATCAGGTCAAGGAAAACTACACTATATTTATGTTTCTTTCTTTGCATTTTCCCCCAGCATTGCACCCAGAGGTGTCAGGACAGGAGACAAGTATAAAATGGACAAATTAAAATAATCAGATAGAAAAATAATACGTAGAGATGGGGACTAGGCAATGTTCCTTACTCCACTCAAAGGCCAGGGTACATAAGTGTGTTTTTAACAGTTTTTTTCTGAATGTATTACCTGAAGGTGCCTGGCACACTTCGCTGGGGAGATGATTCCACAATCTGGGGCCACCACTGAGAAGGCCATATCCTGGGTTGTCGTCCCCCCTGCTACTGACAGCGGTGGTGCAACCAAGGGGCCTCCCCTGCAGATCCCAGGACATGGGCAGGTTGATATGGGAGACGGTGTTACTTCCTTTGCATATTTGCACCAGTGGAGCAGTTCCACGTTCCTCGCAAACCTCTGGGCTTTGCACCCCGTGGCTGAGGCCTTACCTCTCCAGTGTCCGGACTCATGAGGGGCTGCTCAGGTTTGGTAGCCCACCTGAGCTCTTCCAGTTCCTTCCAGCACTGTGCTTCTCCTTTCTTTCCTAGGGATGCGCAAAAATATTCGAAACATTCAAAATTCGTTCGAATTCAGATATTCAAATTTGAACCGAATGCCTATACATTTGAATTTAATCATTTGAATGAATTTTGAATCTTCCCAATCATACATACAGGACGAAAACGGGACGCATATGGGATAAAAACAGGATGCATACGGACACATGCAAGTGTTGTCGACGTTTGTATCTTCTAATATGAATTGAAAATTTGTACGAATAGTTTCTAATGTATTCAAATTGAACGTGAATACATTAGAAGCAATTCGAATCTTTGGATATTCGGTTCTAATTGCATTCGCGCACAGCCCTGTTCTTTCCTCTGGTCCATTTTGCAATTTCCTTTCTTCTTCCACCCTTTCAGGCGCTGGTTTTCCATCCAGAGCAACCAGCTGGTGTATCAGAAGAAGGCCAAGGTGAGCGGCCGGGGACTGGGATCCCACTGGGGGGCTGTACTGGGGAGGCGCTTGGCTTTCTTGGAAGGTTCAGAAACCCAGGGGTGGACAAGGGTACCCCCCTTTTCAGGCCTCTGCTATGGGCTGCCCTTGATTCTGGCCAAATGCTTGGGCCGGAGGAGCTGGGGCACATGCTGTGTGCCCGTGTCCCAAATTCAGTCCCTCTCTCCCCCACCCCCACCCCTTGTGCCCAGGATGCCGTGACGGTGGTGGTGGAAGACCTCCGGCTTTGCACCGTCAAGCCTTGTCCCGACCATGAGCGCCGGTTCTGCTTCGAGGTGGTCTCACCCTCCAAGTGAGTCGGCGGGTTTCTGATTGTTGTTGCTGGATCCCGCTGAGTCGTGACCAGCTCCTGGTTGACTGCATGGAGCTCTCTATGCAGGTTTCTTGGCAGAGATGCAGAAGTGGTTTGCCATTGCCTACTTCTGGGGAGAGGCTGGGGAGCATCAAACTGGCAATTCTCTGAACCCCCCCCCATGCAGTTTTTTTGGCTGAGATACAGAAGTAGTTTGCTATTCCCTAATTTTTTTTGGGGGGGGGCTGGGCAGGCAGCCAGGGAGTGTCCTGCCTCCAGCCGGCAAAGTCCAGAAGCAAACACATACAGACACGCATGCACAGGCTTAGTAGCAGCAAGGGACAGTACCCAGGTACAGTTCCTTAAGAGTTAACGTGTTGTCAAAGAGTTCCAGGGTCAAAGATATCAGAGAGTCAGAAGGGGCAGTCATTAATCCCAGAGCAAGGTCACGGATTCCAAGAGCTACAGATTTACGGTCTTTGCAACAACTCTGGCCCGAATGTGAGGCTTTAAATAGAGGGAGCAGGGTCATGACTCTTTCGTTGCAGGTGGCGTAGTCTTTCTGATTTACGCAGCTGTGAGTGCTCTTGTCTCAACACCATCAGGGAAGGGCATCGCCTGGCTTCATGCTCCGATTCTGAGCTGCTGTCAGTCTGAGCTATAGACTCAGTGTTCTCACTTGCTGCTTGTGCCAGGCATTCCTCATCATGCCAGGCCGGGCAACCCGCCTTAGCTTGGCTGGGCATTGGTACTGCTCCTTCATCATCAGAGGAAGGGGGACGGACAAGAGAGGCAGTTTGCTCTACCCCTGAGCTACAGCCACTCCCAGATTCCACAGGCCCCTCTATGCAGTTTTCTTGGCAGAGATACAGAAGTGGTTTGCCATTCCCTATTTTTTTGGGGGTGGTGGCTGGGGTTCTGAGCTACAGCCACTCCCCTAATTTTGGGTAGGACATCAAAGTCCCTTGGTCCTCATCCACCACGGTCTTCCTCCTTGCCCTGGGAGACACTGCTCAGCCTCTGGCTCTCCCGTGTCTCCATTGGGGCCGATTCTTCCTCTTTGCTTGCTTCTCTCTGGGGACTCATTGCCTGCCTTGCTTTCCCCCTGGCAGGAGTTGCCTCCTTCAAGCTGATTCAGAAAAGCACCAGCAGGCCTGGATCAGTGCAGTGCAAAACAGCATTGCGTCTGCATACAATGAAGAGCATCTGCAGCCCCTGGAGCAGGTACGGAGACTGAATCCCCGAGAAAGCCCCCTCTGCCCTCCCCGGGGCTCTCTAAGCACCACCAGCCACCAGGGCCTGCAGGTGAAAAGCCTTGGTCAGCTGAGAAGTTTCCCAGGAATGTAGTGGTTCTGCATACCGTATAAATTAAACTCAAAAGTCAGCCTCGGTCCAGGTTCCCGCTGGGCAATTTAATTTCAGTAAGCAGTGCGGTCTTGCTTGTGTGTGTTCCCACTGCAAGCTTATATTGTTGACTCACATGGGAGAAACCCCCTCACCTCCCTCCTTCCCCCACCAGAACCCCCTCCCCATGCAGTCAGCAATGGGACACCCTGGCTGCATGGGGCGGGCAATTAGAACCCCACCCCCTGTATAAACCTGCTCTCGGAGATCATGGAGCTTTTGTTCAGTGCTTTGCCCCTCACCGTAGTGCAGTGTCTTCTCATGTTAAAAAGGGAGTAGAAGACCACTTTCCCTTTGTTTTGCATGGGAGCAGCAGATCAGGACTGCACAGAACGGCAGGGGGTGAGGCAAAAGGTGGTTATTGAAAAGGTTATGCTGGAAGGGAGAGATCAGGCAGGGTTTTACACAGGAGCCAATAGGTTTCACTATCACTCGCTGATCTCTTTGTGAAATCAGACACTTGACCCCATACATCTGATCTCTTTATGCATCTCACCCCAGCTACATGTATCTCTAGTTTTATATCTCACTCCTGAATACATGTGGGCTTCTCATTGGGTCAGGGAAGCTGAGGAGAACACCCCTAAAGCATACTTCCCTCCCCCCAAAAAACCCACTTGTGTTCCCATTGTTAAAGAGTGAGGATTATTTCTAAATCCAGCAGTGAGACCTCTTTTGATTCAAATATAGATAATTGCGTCTCGGGTCCTTTAATCCTTGGAAACTGCGGATTCTTTTGAACCTTTGGGAACGGTCAGCTTTCAATAAATAAATAAATAAATAAATAAATAAATAAATAAATAAATAAATAAATAAATAAATAAATAAAAAGTAAGTAAGTAAGTAAGTAAGTAAGTAAGTAAATAAGCAAATAAATAAATAAATAAATAAATAAATAAATAAATAAATAGTTTCAAAGCTCTATAAAACCTGAATGGGAACACAACCTGGATTCACAGCAGAGGCCAAGAATAATGACAAACAGCAGTTAAAACACACTAAAAGAGGAGCTGCATCCAGGCATTGCTTACTTATTCCCCTACATTTGGATATTCCAGAATAAAGAGTGGAATGTGCAAATATTGTAAATGACGCCTGGATGTGGCCTTAGTGGGTCAGGGGAAATGCAACCAGAATGCCATTGTTTTGCTTTCCTGCAGCCCCTGGAGAGGACAGCGTCTCTGTCTGCCGCCACGCTGCAGTCCCCGCCTGGACGGAGGCCCCGAGGTGGTGTGGACAAGCACGTGGTAGACCAGGTCCAGCGCCTGGAAGGCAACGCCCAGTGTTGTGACTGCCGAGAACCAGCGCCAGAATGGGCAAGCATAAACCTGGGCATTACGCTCTGCATAGAGTGTTCCGGGATCCATAGGTGAGATAGCATCGGGGGGGGGGCTGGGGGGGGCAGAGGAGGAGGTGGGGGGTGAGAGAGGCAAGAGGGGAAAGGAGAGGGTGGAGCCATGGAAGCGAGTACCCGAAGCGATGGGGCTTAGCAGGAGGGAGGAGTTGGTTAAGGAGCCTGACCCTTATCTGTGAATACTGGGTTTGAATTGGCCCAGCTGGGTGACCTTGGGCTAGTCACAGCTCTCTTCTGAGCTCTCACAGCCCCACCCACCTCACAGGGTATCTGTTGTGGGGAGAAGAACAGAAGGCTTGTCAGCTGCTTTGAGTCCCCTTAAATGGGTGAGAAAAGCAGGGTACAAAAGCCAACTCTTCTTCTTCCTCTTTTCCTTCTTCTTCAAAGCGGGGGATCTAGGAATGGGTGGGGAGTTGGGCACAACTGGAAGGAGCACAGAGGGAGCCCTGCAGGATCAGGCCACAGCCCATGTGGTCCAGCATCCTGTCTCACCCAGTGGCCCACCAGTTGCTTCTGGGCATCTTGAGCAAAGACGAAGGCGAAACCTTCACCTGCTCACTCTCCACTTGCTGCAGGCGACCTTGAGGGGCCTCCTGCCCATCTCTCCTCTTGCCTGCCCTCTCACCTCCCTTCTCCACCTTAGGAGCCTCGGGGTCCACTTCTCCAAAGTGCGCTCGCTGACGCTGGACTCCTGGGAACCTGAGCTTGTGAAGGTAAAAAGCCAGGTGGAGAGGATGAGCCGCGAAACAGGCTTGGTACCATTGGGGATGGCTGCCTCCCTGAAGCCTTAGAGCTTTTAGGGCCAGCTGTGTGGAGGACAGATGGGCGTTGGCCATGGGGAGGAAGAACTGTAGGAATTATTGCAGTCCATGGAGGTGTATCCTGGGTTCAGGCTGCCCAATTTTGGGGGCAAGACATGGAGAACGGAAGGTTAGGCAAAAATACTTTCTTCCCTCCCTCTTGCTGCAGCTGATGTGTCAGTTGGGGAACCGGATCATCAATCAGATATATGAGGCACGGGTGGAAGAGATGAACATGAGGCGGCCCCACCCTGGATGTTCACGGTGAGATGCTCCTTTCTTTGACACACGCAGCGGTCCCGGTTTGCAGAGCGCGGCTGATCTTAAAATGGCCGCCCTCTGGTCTCGAAGGGAGAGAATTCTTGAGTCTGGAATTGTGACTATCACTTGATTTTTTCTTAAATTGCTGTTTCACTGGCTTTCAGAGTGGGTGGGTGGGTGGGCTTCACTACAACTCCCATCCACCCTGCCCACTCTGGCCAAGAGCAAGGGATGATGGGAGTTTGGCCTGCTCTGATTTAGGCTGTCCCCAGACAGTTAGAGGCAATATGAAATCCATAGAAGATTTCTGGTTCTGGTTCTTCCTGTTCCCCCACCCCCACCCCCCGCCAGATGTGAGAGCACCCCCATGTTTACATTTGTGTCTGTCAGCCAAGTTCCCACACTATCCCTTTTGTTGTTTTTTGCGCACTTGGTAACTCTTCCGGTAGCTCCGACAGACCCAAAGGTAAGTGCTACTTTTCAGTTGCTTCGATCAGGAATGCCAAGGGATTGCCCCAAGAGGATTGTGGGTTTTATTGCCCATCTGGAGGCAGTATATTTATTAAAAGATAACATATTCCCTGCATGTTTGTGTTCCATTCAAATATATTCTTATTATTCTGTTTCTCTCCTGAGACCTTGGTAATTGGGTCGATAAAGAGCTCCAAAATAAAGATACACGTGAAAGGAAAGGCCAGCAGGAGGAAGGAGAGCGAAGAGCTCACATGGTTGCTGTTCTTGATAAAACATCTGGCTGCACCATCAGTTCAGGGTCCTTTAGCTGCTGCCATCCAGAATTGGGAACAGCTGTGGGGTGTGGCACCTGCTGGACTTGGAGGGTCGCACGAGCAGATTTCTTTTCTCCTTTGCTTCAGGTTGGAGAAAGAAGCCTGGATCCGGGCCAAGTACGTGGAGAAGAAGTTCATCACCAAGGCTGGGATGCGGACAAGTCGAGGGGCGGATTCCCAGGGGCCGGAGAGACCCCCCAAGCCTTTTGCCAAGCCCAGGCCCCCGGCTCACATCCGACGAGGTCCAGTACGGGGAGCGCATTGGGCCTGCTGGGAATCCCTGGGGCAGGCAGGGGAAGAGACTGAGGCTGTCACGCCTGGAGCGTGCAGCAGCAGCAGCGAAGCCCACGCACGGCGGTAACGAGGAGCCGAGTCGGATCCAAGAGTCACTCGGCGGGATATAGAGTCGAACCTAGTCAGACAAGCCGGGGGCCAGGTTACCAGATGTTTGTCGTCAGTCGGTCAATCAAGGGTCAGAGTCCAGAGGTTAACACATGCTGGGGGTTGCCAGGAAAATCCTTTGTTTGCAATGGAGGTGGCTGGGTGGGGCTTCCTTATGGAGGGCTCAGGCTGTCTGCCCCTCTCCGGCACAGCTGTTTGGCCTGGAGGTGTGCGGAGCGGCGCAGGTGTTCGCTCGCTCTCTGGAGAGAACTCGCCTCTGGGCATGGCTTGCCACCAGAGTTCGAGCCGTCCGCATCGGGGGGGGACTGAATCAGTCCCCCATCTTGGCCGGCATGGGCAGGGATGTCACCCAAGGAGTTGCATGACAGAGGCTGACTCCAGCCACCACCTGAAAATCCCGCCGTTTAGCTGTTTTCTGGAGTCACAATCCTTTGGAATAATTGCTTGCAGGGCAAGTCTGGGTACTTACCCTGTCTGGTACTTGCTTCTGTGATGATGTACAAAGCGGTGTATTTCAGTGGTGCAAAACCCCTGCAAGTGTGTGGCAGCTGCCCCCTGTGCATGTGTGGTTGCTATTCTGGGGCTCCATACCTTCACGGTGGCCATTTTCAAGATGGCGGCTACCAGCAATAGCAGCAGCAGCAGCAAACAGACAGGTAAGTTAGTATTGCTGTAGTGGTAAAATGAAGGTGGAGAGTTCCTTTTCCTGCTATAGCGATACTCCAGGATCTAGACCCTTCACCATGGACAGGTCTGGCCATCCTAAGGTAGCCCTAAGTCTCTCCCAAGTTTTACATCCTGTCTGGATGCAGCCTGAGAATCTCGGGGGATGAACAGCCCCCTTTCTTTGCAGAGGTCGCCATTAGGGGATCATAGGCTACCCTGGAAGGGGATCGTAGAGATGCAACAGTGCTTCTCAGTGGCCGCTGTGTGGAGCCTCCAAGGTCTGGGGCAGTCTGAGCAACAGTTTCTTTGGAACTGGCAGTGCGGGAACTTTGCCTGCCTCCAGACTTGCGGAATAAATCCGCAGTCAAAGTAAAAAAGTGCAGCTTACCTGCTGTGAAGCGACAACTGACCGTCCCGACTAAAAAGCAGCTCTGTAGCTTCCTCCTGGGAAGCTTCAAGAGCTGAGTCGGTGCATGCGGTCAGGTGGGGTGAGGCAGCCAATCAGATCTGAGCTGCCCTTCCTGCTCTCGTTCATCCCTTCTCACCGTTCTGCCTGGACTGGCGGGAAAATTCTAATCTCTTTTTACTGCACAGCGAATGTCGTTAAATTAGCATTAAGGTAAGTGCGCAGAAGTGATCAGATAATGTGCTGCCAAGACGATGCATCGATCGTCATGTGTGATGCCCTGATCGCGACTGCGCATTCTGCTGCGCAATATAAACAAGTCTGGACACAACCTTTATTGCTTCTGCACTCTGTGGGTTTCTTAGAGGTACGTGCTAGACTAGAAAGCGGATCTCTGAAATGAAAGTGTTTGCCAGGCGTTATATAGTAATTGATTAATATTCCTTCTTTCCCATGCTCCCGTTGAGGAACCTGGAGCAGCTGGCAGCGCATAGGGGTAAAGCAGTGATTGTAAATACGGTGTAAATGAAATAGCTTGTGGATTATGACTTGAAGGTTCTTAACCTCTCTCTCTCTCGCATTCTGCAGGCCGTAGTTTAACCACCTCCAGCCCTGTCCCAGGTAAAGCTGCTGCAGGTGAATCTTCCTTCCCTTTGCTTGCTTTTGCTCTGCAGGGGCAGAACTTAGTTTGTGAGTCTGGCACAGATGCTGCAGAGAGGGTGGGTCTTGGTCGAGGGGACCCTGGCTTAAGGATGCGCACAGATATTCGAAAATTTGAAAACCGGATTCGAATTCGACAAATACCGGCATCCAAATTCGAATTGGATTTTTGAAAATCCAAATTTTCGAATATAAACCAATTTCGGATTTTCAAAAATCCAATACGGATTTTTGAATTATTTGACTGAATGGAACGTCGCATCCGGATAACATGTTTATTTGCGCTTATAATACGGGATGCAAATGCGATAAAAATGGGATGTGTGCAAATTCAAATATTGGATACGAGTGTTGCTGCCATTTGTATTTTCAAGTTCAAATTGAGTTTCCAAAAGTACAGATTTGGATAATCCAGATTTGAATAGGATTTTTGAAAATCTGGATTTTCAAATTTTGAATCAAATAAAATATTTGAATATTTGAATTGACTCGAATTGGAATACAAAAAAATGCATTCGTGAACACTCCTACTTCGGGTGGGATGTGACCCCTCCCTCCCAGTACTGCTGAGCGTGCAAAAGAACCTAGGAGGAGCCCTGCTGGATCAGGCCACAGCCCATCTAGTCCATAGGAACCTCAGAGGAGCCCTGCTGGATCAGGCCACAGCCCATCTAGTCCATAGGAACCTAAGAGGAGCCCTGCTGGTTCACGCCGCAGCCCATCCAGTCCATAGGAACCTCAGAGGAGCCCTGCTGGATCAGGCCGCAGCCCATCTAGTCCATAGGAACCTAAGAGGAGCCCTGCTGGACCAGGCCACTGCCCATCTAGTCCATAGGAACCTAAGAGGAGCCCTGCTGGATCGGGCCACAGCCCATCTAGTCCATAGGAACCTAAGAGGAGCCCTGCTGGATCGGGCCACAGCCCATCCAGTCCATAAGAACCTAAGAGGAGCCCTGCTGGATCGGGCCACAGCCCATCTAGTCCATAGGAACCTCAGAGGAGCCCTGCTGGATCAGGCCGCAGCCCATCTAGTCCATAAGAGCCTAAGAGGAGCCCTGCTGGATCAGGCCACAGCCCATCTAGTCCATAGGAACCTAAGAGGAGCCCTGCTGGTTCACGCCGCAGCCCATCTAGTCCATAAGAACCTAAGAGGAGCCCTGCTGGATCAGGCCACTGCCCATCTAGTCCATAAGAACCTCAGAGGAGCCCTGCTGGATCATGCCGCAGCCCATCCAGTCCATAGGAACCTAAGAGGAGCCCTGCTGGACCAGGCCACTGCCCATCTAGTCCATAAGAACCTCAGAGGAGCCCTGCTGGATCATGCCGCAGCCCATCCAGTCCATAGGAACCTGCCTGATGCTGACCTGCAATTGCTTCTGGGCATGTCAAGCAGAAAGCAATGGCAAAACCTTCACCTCCTTTCTGTTCCCTGGTAATGGCATCTCTCCAACCTGGGACCTTTCTGCACAGCCTTATTGTGGACTGTATCTCAGGGTAGAGGTCTATCATCCATATGTTAATCTAAACTATGACAGGCCTCTCCTGGGGCCTGCTATAGTCTGCACTAGCACGTGGACAGCAGGCCCCTATTCTGAGATATGTTCCAGAATAAGGCCAATTGCAGAATGGACCCTGGTCTCCTTCGTCCTTCTTACTGGCTTCCGTAACAGTTATCATATAACCATAGAGTTGGAAGGGACCTCTGGGATCATGAAGTCCAGCCCCTTGCTCAGTGCAGGATTTGGGCTTCAGAACCTTTCATGAGCTCTTTTAATCATCGTACAGTTGAGCTGAGCCTGGGATTTATTTTAACGGTGCCTGTGGGCATTGCCTTCTTTCAAGGGTTGCAGGACGGCCCGTCTCCTCCTTCCACCCCAGATGACTTGCAGAGTTTGCACCCGGGGGCCCTTCTCTACCACGCAGCCTCGGCGCCTCCCTCCCTGCCCACCATGGCGGATGCCCTGGCCCACGGCGCAGACGTCAACTGGGTGAACACAGCGCAGGAAAGCCGCACGCCGCTGCTGCAGGCGGTCGCTGCCGTGAGTCCGGCGTTTTGGTCTGGGCATCGATGGCGCTTTGAGGTGCCTGGGGGCGGCTTTGAAAATGATGCTCTCAAAGTTGCAGGAAATTCACTCCGCCTTCTCTCTGTTTCTACCCAGAATTCTCTGCTGGCCTGTGAATTCTTGCTGCAGAACGGAGCCAGCGTCAACCAGCCAGACAGCAAGGGGAGGGGACCTCTTCACCATGCCACCATTTTGGGTCACACCGGGTAGCTAAATACAAAGAAATAACTGTATACGTCATTTGAAAACTCTTTTGCATAGGTGGGGTAACTTTGTACCCCAGCAGAATTAAAATGAAGGTGTATTTTTTTTAGTTCAAGGAATATGATGATGTTGTACAATACTGCAATTTTAGGATATTCTTTGGGTGGGTGGGGGGAATCACTGTAGAAATCAGACCTGTGGCCATATGGTCTGGCCACAGGAATGAAAAATATCTGGATACTAAAACCACTCCATGCGTTGTTGCCTAATTGCTTGGTTTTTCACCTGCCTCTCACAGACTTACAGAGCTCCTTCCCTGTTTCTTTTGCTAGTCTGGCCTGTCTGTTTCTCAAGCGTGGAGCCAACATGAACGCCGTGGACTCGGAAGGCAAGGACCCTCTCAGCATTGCTGTGGATTTGGCGAATGCGGACATTGTGACCTTGTAAGAGACCATCTGCTTTCCTCCAGAAGACCTCCGGAGCACCTGGGTGGCCCATAGTTGTGGGTTAGGCCTCCTGGGAACCCGGGAGGGAGGAGAGGGATTCTGGGAAGAAGCCGCCGTCTTTCGGCCCACCAGCGGGTACTAATCGTAATCTGAGCTTGAAAGCCTTAGATGAGTTTAAGGCAGGGCGCTCGGTCGCAGCCTTCCAGATGTTCCGGAGCTGCATTTCCCAGCATTCTCTGCAGGGCTGCTGAGGCTGGAGTGCTGGGAGCTGTAGTTCAGAGACATCTAGAGTCGGGTCCAGCAAGGGTACGCTTTGGGGACTACGGTTCCACCCAATGGCTCATAAGTGATGTAGCATAGAATAGCTCTGAGGGCCCCAGCTGGTGAAGGATGGTTTGGTACCGCTCCAGAAGGGCACCTGGGAACTTGGGCCAGCAGGTGGAGGAGAAGAGTTGTGGGCACAGCTTGAAGTCGTTGCTTGTCTATAATGTTCTGCAATTCTCTTTGCTCTTCCCCTTCCGTTCCCCAAAGGTTGCGGCTGGCCAAGATGCGTGAAGCTGAGGTGGCCCTTGGCCAAGCAGGTGAGTTTGGTTTAATTTGAGGCTGGATATATCATCCCTCCGTCCACCCACTTAGGTGTAGCCAGGGACCTGAGGCGGCTTAATTCTAATGACACCTGGGACTTCACCCATTTTTCCCCCCAGGAGATGAAATGTACCTTGACATCTTCCATGACTTTTCCCTCATGGCGTCCAACGACCCAGAAAAGTTGACGCGGCGGAGTTGCGACTTGAAGCTGACGACCATGTGAAGGCCCTCAGCCCCCCCCCCCCCGCCCCAAGATGGGAAGAGGGGGGGGGGGCGGCTGCTGGGAGGGAGTGTCTGGCTCAGCATGGTCAAGTTCCAGCCGGGGTGGCTGCTGGTGCCAAGGCCATCGGCTCCCAAGACGTCCTACAAGTGGTATCTCTCTGGCCAAGCCTGTGGTAGCCACCGTGTGGGCCTGGGTGCCCGATGAGGATGGATGGATACGTGCCATCACCCTTTGGACTCTTTCCTGGCACTGCCAGGTTTCTTTTTTATTTATTGCTTTGTTGGATGGACATAAACACTCTTCCCTAGGGAGAGATGCTACACGATGGATTAGCAATCCATTTGTCCTTCTCTTTGGCGGCCATCTTGTTGGTCATCTTTCCCTCTGCTCCCAGGGTAACAGGAACCCCAAGGCACCAAGGGAAAAGGGCATGGAATAAATATGGTGCCCGAGAACACCAGGAAATCTGCATGTCTGTGTATCCGTCAAAAAAGCCCAGAGTCTCTCTTGCTGGCATGGATTTAGCTCAAGAGATCTGGGTCACCAGAGCCTCCACAAACTTTAATTATTTCATTCAGTGCACTAAAGTGCCCAGGCCATGTCTGGAAGCTGTGAAACCTTTTCTTTTAAACCCAGCTTTTGCTCTCAAGCCTGTCCCGTTGTGCCTTAATCCTTTGCTTCTTAAGGACAAAACTTGGTTGCCGCCTCAAGAAAACGGCATGGGGCAATGTACACTGCATGGGGTGAAGATGACCTCTGAACCCGCTGGGAAACTAGCAGATCCGAGACGGTCCTCCACTCTGTGGCTTCTTTGGGAAACCAGCATCCAGCGATCTCATTACCCTTGGAAGGACCTCCAGTTGGGGTCTGGGGGGTGTCTGATTTGCCCTGCCTGAGTTCCTGGCAAACTGCTGCCTCTTTGGCTTCCTGCTGTTCCTCAGCATCCTTTTCAGGACCTGGTGGGAGCGTCTGATGCTGCAGCTGCTCATGTTGCCTGGGTAACCGCCATCCCCTTGGCAACAGAGCTGTTTGCTAGCGAGTGTACCAAACTCTTGCCGTGGCTGAGCAATGAATGGGTTGTTTATGCTTCTGCTCATGTTGTAAGGAAGGGTTAGCCGGACTTATGGATGACAGATGTATCAATGGCTACTAGAATGGATGCCTAATTCCATCTTCAGGCTGGGGGACCAAGCAGGAGGCCTCTAAAGCCATTTGGTGGAATTTGACAGCAGGAGGAGGTTTGCCCTTGTCTCTGCTTGAGATGCCCATGGGCAACTGGTGGGCCACTGTGTGGGACGGGATGCTGGACTGGATGGGCTGTGGCCTGATCCAGTGGGGCTCCTCTTAGGTTCTTATGTTAACAGATAAATTAATATAGTACCAACTCCCAGGACTGCAGGCGAAACAATCTCAGGATACCTGTCCCAGATCACCAAAAAAAGACGCCACAGCAGAACCAGAGGAGTAAGCAATAGCATTAGAAGAAGAGTTGTCTTTTCTATCCCACTTTTCTCACCCATTTAAGGGGACTCAAAGCAGCTGACAAACCTTCTGTTCTTCTCCCCACTACAGACACCCTGTGAGGTAGGTGGGGCTGTGAGAGCTCAGAAGAGAGCTATGACAAGCCAAAGGTCACCCCGCAGGCTGCATGGAGGAGGGTGGAATCAAACCTGGTGTTCCCAGATAAAGAGTCTGGCTCCTTGACCACTAGGCCAAACTGCGACCTTCCAGGTGTTCCTGAACTACAGTTCCCAGCATTCTATGCCAGCTGGGTGTCGTAGGTCAGGAACACTTCATGGGTTGAACCTGCATCTGCTTGCCTTGGAGTATAGAACTATTTTAAGGTGATGAAAATCAGTGCCAGACAATCTCTTGGGCTCATGGGGTTCTGTAGATATGGAGAAACGGCTGGCTCCTAGCAGGTAGGCTGTGTGAAACAAACTCTTGGAGGGTGTGTGTGTTGCAGGCATAGACTCGGCGGACAGCAGCTGCCTCCCATGCTTTCCTTCCCATTGAATCCCACCCAGTCTTCCACTTAAGGCTCCAAACTTGCTGGCAATTCTTCCCTTCTGATTGACAGTTGGAGGAGAAGCAGCAGCAGGAATGAACATCCCGTAGCTGCCCATCGCCTCTTCTGCTTTTCATTGGCGGATTTTCAGGCTCTTTCCCCCCACATAAGGCTGACAACATGTTGGGCAGGTTGCACTTAATGGGTCCTTAATGAGTACTCTAGTGCTAAGGTTTTTTCCCACTAGCACTAGGGTACCCATTAAGGACCCTTAATGGGTCCTTTAGTGCTAAGTGGAAAAACACCCTTGGTGAAGTAGCAGAAAGTTTTATTTTATACATCCTTGCAAGGATGAGCGTCCTAAACAAAAGGCAGACCTCCTTAGTCAAACTGCATCACTTTTATTCCTCCCCCCGACACAAATTCCCCCTCATTTCTCCCACTGGATAAGTTACTTTGGGTCACCTTCTTGCCCCTCTGCCTCTCACATACAAACTCCTGAATGTTACCCACACCAGGTCATACACTTTCTGTTCCATCTGTTCCCAACTCGTGCCTCTCATAGGCATGAAAAGTAATCCTCGTGAAGCTTATTAGGATGAAAACGGCACCTTCAACCTTGGAGAAAATACATTTTATCATCTAGACAGCCTGCTCCCTTCTGGAACAAGTGGGCATCTATTCTTACTGTCCTTGGGATGGGATAAGAAAAAATGCAAGCCTAAGAACAAAGAACCGTTACTGAGAGAATCTAACTCGTAACCCATAACAATCCTATAAATTATAAATAATTAAGTCTTTTGATTTGCACATTCTTCAAAGCGTGGCCTTGCATTTACCTTTAGGCTGCATCCCCAGTCAAGATTTAAAGAGCTTTGAAATCGGTTTGAGCGCTGGCTGTTGCCAAAGTGTTAAAAGAATCCACAGCCTCTGAGGATTAAAGGTCCCAAAACGCAGAGAATCCCTATTTGCACTAAAAGGTCTCGCTGCTGGATTTAGAAATGATCCTCAATACTTAGCAATGGGAACGCAAGCAGGTTTTTTGGGGAGGGAGCCATGCTTCAGGGGCACTCTCCTCAGTTTCCCCTGATCCAATGATAAGTTGTGATTTTGTCCCCTTTTCCCCAGGCTCTCACCATTATATGCTAAGGATATCAGGCTTGACTGAAACTGGGGAGAAGGTGAAGAATGAGAGAGCTCAGGCCACAATGTAACATCAGAACACAATGTAACAAAAGAGATCAGACGAAAGAGATTAGCCCCACGCCTTTTGCTTCCATTTTGTGCTGAACTGCTGTAATGATCCAGCGCAATCCTGCCTGTTTCTCTCACTCCTTCCTTCCATCCCCCCTGCCATTTTGCGCTGCCCTGATGTACCGATCGAGCACAAAATGGAAGGGAAAGTGATCTTTAATCTTCTACTGCCTTGTTAATGTGAGCAAGAGGCTGTGCTACAGTGTAGGGAGAAGCCACGAACAAAAACTGTTGTCATGATCTGAATCAGGGACAGACTTGTATAGGGGGTGGGGTTTGAATTGCCAGCTCTGATGAAGTCAGGGTATGATGGTGCCCAATTGCTGACTGCATAGGGAGGGGGTTTTCTAGAGTGTCCCTCCTTCCTCCCCAGGCCTCCGGAGGGACCTAAGGGGAGATTTCACGCCCTCGTTTCCATTTGGTGGAAGTTTTGGCACCGTCTTTGCTGCATTGGTCTCCTTCTCAGCTAATATTTACTTATTTACTCGTTTGTTTGCATTTTTCTCCTGCCCTATGGGAACAGGTCTCAGGCTGGGTGACAACAGAACACAAAATATTAAATATTATTTAAAATAAGAAGAGCCTAATATAAGTAACTGAATCTGGGTCAGGAAAGAGGGTGACCCAGCTGGTTTGGTTGCCTCTTACCATGAGGTAGGAATGTACATGAATATTCTCAGGCATTCGAAATTCGATAGAATCTGCCAAATTTTGACATTTGAATGTAAAATTTTATTCGAATTTCGAATTTCAGATCTATTCGTTCAAATGTTCAATTAAAATTTGTGCTCACAATAGTGGACAACCTTCGTAGATGCCCGTACGCATCTTTCCCGCATCTGTACACATTTGTACGGATCCATACAGGATGAAAATGGGTTGCATACAGGATAACTACAGGATGCATACGGATGTGACCGGCCATGTACGGATATGGGAAAGATGCATACAGGCATCTACGAAGGTTGTTGACATTCGTAAGCACAAATTTCAATCGAAAATTCGAACGAATAGATTTGAATTTGCTTAATTTGAATTGAATTTGGTTTAATTCAAATTTAAAAGATTCCAATCAAATCAAATTTTGGGGAATTTGATTCAAATTGAATCGAATCCCAAAAATTGCATTCCTGCACACCCCTGCTGTGAGGATCCACCAGGGGGCGAGCTTGCAGCATCTCTTCATTCTCAAAGCTGCAGCCTTGAAAAAGTGGCTGGTGAAATTTGGACCATTTTGCAAACCTCAGAGGTGCTAATTTCCAAGTAACGGGGGTCCGGAAGATTTGTCTCTATGCAGCATTGGCGACTCTACTGTTTGATTAGTAACGTTTTGAAATTGCCGTTTTTCATGAAATGATTCCCAAGGTGGTGCATGAAAAATCAGCAGAAAATCTTTCTTGGCAGGGAACACGGAAGCGTTTTAAGATTCATTTTAAGTGCGCAGTTTGCACCCATTTTAAATCTGCAGATTTAAAGATTACATATAATTAGTTAGAAGAGCTTTCTGTTTGCTTCAAGGCTGATGGAGACACAGGAAAAAAAACACACCTGGTTTAAATCCAGATTAAGGCATAGAAAAAAAGACACATTTTAAATCCAGATTTAAATCCTGATGGAGGCACAGATGCATTCTTCTCTGAGACGTTCCAATAAAACATTGAATTTCTAAGAGGCCAATTTGCACTTCGGCTGGTAGTCAACAATTGGTGAACTTCTGGGGAAGGCTGTTACAGCCCCCAAGCGCCCCTCCCTTCCCAGAAGTTGCCTGCCTGTTTATTGGGTGTGGAGCATGAAATCACACTCTGCAAGCCACCTACCCTTTACCTGACCCTTCCGAAAGCTTACCTGGAGCACCCACCAGCACGACTGTTCACACTACTTCCGGTTCCCTGCGTTTGGTGGGCAGGGATTGTGTCATCTGAGCAGTCGCAGTCGCTGTGGCCATGTTTGATAGCTGACCTCAGATGTGACCGGACCTCTGATCCCTCGGTCCACCCCGGCCGTGGTGGGAGTGGCGTCCAATCATAGAATCGTGAGAGGGGCATTTGATCAGTGACAGAGTGGTGAGCGCTACCCATTTGACCACAGCCGTGTTCGGTCATGCCCCCCCCCCCGCCCCCGGGTCGCTGACATGACTGGCCACAACACATCATTGTGCTTGAACATGCTCCTCTTCAACGGCATCTGGGCACATCATGGCATGTGAGAACACAACTGACGGCTGCCAATCACAGCAGCGAGGAGGAGGGACTTCCAGCTTTGGATGCAGGCCGGTCAACGGGAGGACCATTCGTACTCCAGCTGGTAATGGACACTTTGGGGAAGATTTACCAGACGTTTACTAGCGCTAGTGCATGGCTGACCAATTTGGCAACTAAAGAAACGCCCCTGGATTCCACAAATGGAGCGAAACAGATGCACCTTTTGCTGAGCAACCCTGTAAACAGCAGAAACCAAATTTCTACCCTAAGGAAATGTCTTGGCAACCTGAGCTTGCATCATAGGGCAAGAACCGTGTAATAGAAATCAGTATCAGAGAAATAGCTGTCGAATTTGACAAGTCTGGCAAGGTAGTTAGTAGCACTTGGAGACTAATTGGAGGAGGGTTGGTGGCATGAGCTTTCGTAGACATGTCTACTGCTTCAGATCTGAAGCAGTAGATGTGCCCATTGGGCCCCCTAGCACCTGAAGAAGCAGACGTGCCCGTTGGGCCCCTGAGCATCTGAAGAAGGAGACGTGCCCATTGGGCCCCCTAGCATCTGAAGAAGTGGACGTGCCCATTGGGCCCCCTAGCACCTGAAGAAGCAGACGTGCCCGTTGGGCCCCTGAGCATCTGAAGAAGTAGACGTGCCCATTGGGCCCCCTGGCATCTGAAGAAGCAGACATGCCCATTGGGCCCCCTAGCATCTGAAGGCCGTGCCCGTTAGGCCCCCTGGCATCTGAAGAAGCAGATGTGCCCATTGGGCCCCCTGGCATCTGAAGAAGTAGACGTGCCCATTGGGCCCCCTAGCATCTGAAGGAGACGTGCCCGTTAGGCCCCCTGGCATCTGAAGAAGCAGACGTGCCCATTGGGCCCCCTGGCATCTGAAGAAGGAGACGTGCCCATTGGGCCCCCTAGCATCTGAAGAAGCAGATGTGCCCATTGGGACCCTTGGCATCTGAAGCAGTAAATGTGCCCGTTGGAGCCCCTGGCATCTGAAGAAGTAGACATGTCTATGAAAGCTCATGCCACCAGCCCTTCTCCTGTTAGTCTCCAAGTGCTACTAACTACCTTGCTGGACTTGTATAATGGAAATTTTCTTGAAAACATTAAATTGTAATGGAAATATCAAATGTTGCGTTTATCTCAGGCAGCCAGGCAGGCTGGACTGAGGGGTGCTGAATTGCTGTGTTTCCCTGTCCTTGACATAGATTTTCTCCTGAAACAGCCTTTTAGTAAAACTTTTTATGCTCTCTGTTGGGACATGGTCAGACGTCATAGGGATAATTCTGTATAGGACTGAGTTTGTGTTCTGGTCGTTCCCACATCTGTTTTATAATACAGACTCAGTTCAGACTTGCTTGTTCCTACTCCTCAGTTTCCCTGTGGACAGCATACATGTCCTCTCCACCCCTCACCGGATCTGCCTCTCTGGCTGGGATCACACCGAAGTTTTAATCCGGTTTCAGCCCACTTTCAGCGTCAGAGAATACATCAGCAAAGGTATTAGCCATTTTCCTTCCAATTTATTTAACTCAGAAAATCCTCCTTTTGATTAGATAAAGTGGAAAGTAAACAACTAGTCACTTTGCTGGTGTGTTCTCTGACTCTGAAAGTGGAGTGAAACCGGATTACAATATAGGTGTGACAGTAGCCCCTGTGCAGTCAGTGATTGGAGGGAGTCCTGGCATCCAAATCTTGGCTTCACAGGAGTGGGAAACCCAAACTCCGCCCTCCATACATTTCCCTCCTGCCACATCAGAACAAATATGAATATTTCAGAACATCGGTACAACTAGTTGGGACATTTGTTAAACTGGGGATACGTATCAGATACGTACGCATTGGTGTAGGATACGTATAGGATAGATATCTGATATGTATGCATTGGTATAGGATATGTATAGGATAGATATCTGATACGCGTGCGTTGGTGTAGGATACGTATAGGATAGATATCGGATACGTATGTATTGGTGTAGGATATGTATCTGATACGTATGCATTCGTATAGGATCCATATTTAGGATCTGTATGGACTCATATTGGATATTTGTACAAATTTGTACAAATATATTTGTATTGAACAAAGTCCTACCACATTTGAAGAGAATCTATTCAAACAAATAAGAATTTTCTAATATTCAATTCGCTACTAACTGAATGCCCCAAAACCCCTTCGTGGACATCCCACACGCGCAGTTGGGGCGTCCCTTGGTCTCAAACAGTGAAAAGGGGGAATGAGAGAGGGACTGATAGTCATGGTCAGCAAATGGCCCCCACCTCCCCTCCCCCCAAGATATCTGTGGTGGCATGGGTCCCACAGTGAAGTTCCGTGATGCCCTTGGCAAAGACGACAGCGGCATGGTCATTCCTGGGTCAAGGGACCGTGTCCCAAAGAAGCACATCTGGGGGGGGGGTACCCAACTGGCATGCGCTTGCAGCCCCTGGCTGTTCTTGAAGAGGACTGATGGCCGCACTCTGGAGCCCAGGGCGGGTTCTGTGCAAAGCCTGCTGGCCAAAGGAAAATGGAGGATCCGTTGTTCTTCTTTTTGCATGGACAGGCGAACCAGAGCTTTCTCCACATGTTCTGTTTTGTTCTTTCTTATCACCCCAGCAGGGACGTTCTCACCCTCCCAGAAGTGTCACCTTCCACGTTACCACTTTGCAAGAGGAGGCGGACCAACCGTCAGGCAGGGCAGCGCACATCTGGGCATGGTGGTGCGTCCTGGGAATTCTCCTGCTTCTGTTAGTCTAGGGGCTGCCGAGATGCACACAGCTGGCAAGAGAAGAAGTTGGGCAGCAGAAAAAGGGTCAAACCGCCTGCCAGGAGGATACAGCCTGAAACTAGGAAGGCGGCATCGTAGGCCCCTGTCACATCCCGGATCCAACCTGAAAGAAGATAAGAACATAAGAGGAGCCCTGCGGGATCAGGCCACAGCCCATCCAGTCCAACACCCCGTCCCACACAGTGGCCCACCAGTGGCCCATGGGCACCTTAAGTAAAGACAAGGGCAAACCTCCTGCTCTCCAGTCCCAGAAAATGGCCTTGGAGGCCTCCTACCTGTCCCCCCAGCCCGGAAGATGTACTTAGGTATCCATTCTAGTAGCCACTGAAAAATCTGTCATCCATGAATTTGTCCAACCCTTCCTTAAAGTCCTCCAGGCTGGTTGCTGTCACCACCTCTTTTGGCAACAAATTCCATAGACAAATGACCCTCTGGGTGAAGAAACCCTTCTCCTTGTCTGATCTGACTCTCGTGCCCATCAATTTCATAGATGCCCCCTGGTTCTAGTGTTGTATGATAGAGAAAATAATTTTTCTGTATCCACCTTTTCTATACCATCCATGATTTTATATACTTCAATCAGGTCCCCTCTCAAACGCTGTCTCTCCAGACTGAAGAGGCCTGGACGTTGCAGCCTGGTTTCGTAAGGGATTTTGTTCCAGCCCCTTAATCATTCTGGTTGCCCTTTTCTGCACCTTTTCCAGATCCACAATATCCTTTTTCAGGTTTGGTGACCAGAAGTGCACACAGTATTCCAAATGTGGCCTCACCATAGATTTATAAAGAGGCAAAATGACCCTTGCTGACTTATTTTCTATTCCCTTCCGAATTATTCCCAGCATTGAATTTGCTTTTTTCGCTGCTGCCGCGCACTGGGCTGACATCTTCATTGAACTGTCCACCAGAACCCCAAGATCCCTTTCCTGGTGTGTTGCAGAAAGCTCAAACCCCAGCAGTTGATTAACATAATTAGGATTCTTGGCCCCAATGTGCATTATTTTGTGCTTATTAAGATTAAAGCACATTTGCCACTTGGTTGCCTACTCACCCAATGCCAAGAGATCTCTTTTGGTTTTTATTATCCCGATTAATTTAGTATCATCAGCAAACTTTGCTATTTTACTATGTACCTCTTCTTCTAGATCATTTATGAGTAAATTAAAAAGCATTGGTCCCAACAGGGAACCTTAGTGGACCCCACTTTTCACCAGCCCCGCCAGGCCTCTTAGCAAAAATTTCTCTCTGGGGTGGAGCAAAGGGTTGCAATGAAAGACATCATGCAAAACCTCCAAACTGCCTTTGTGCTTCACCTGCTGCCATGTAGAAAGGAAAGAAACTGTGTCTTTCAGGGCATCTTTCTGCCTAAGGACATCGTTCAGGCTGGGGGGACAAGCAGGAGGCCTCTAAGGCCATATGCTGGGATGAGAGAGCAGGAGAAGGTTTGCCCTTGTCTCTGCTTGAGGTTCCCGTGGCCAATTGGTGGGCCACTATGTGGGACAGGATGCTGGACTAGGTGGGATGCAGCCTGATCCATCAAGGCTTCTCTCAGGTTCTTATGGCCTTGATGGGCTGTGGCCTGATCCAGCAGGGCTCCTCTTAGGTTCTTATGGACTACAAGGGCTGTGGCCTGATCCAGCAAGGCTCCTCTTAGGTTCTTATGGACTAGATGGGCTATGGCCTGATCCAGCAGGGCTCCTCTTAGGTTCTTATTGACTAGAAGGGCTGTGGCCTGATCCAGCAGGGCTCCTCTTAGGTTCTTATGGACTAGAAGGGCTGTGGCCTGATCCAGCAGGGCTCCTCTGAGGTTCTTATGGACTAGAAGGGCTGTGGCCTGATTCAGCAGGGCTCCTCTGAGGTTCTTATGGACTAGAAGGGCTGTGGCCTGATCCAGCAGGGCTCCTCTGAGGTTCTTATGGACTAGAAGGGCTGTGGCCTGATCCAGCAGGGCTCCTCTCAGGTTCTTATGGACTAGATGGGCTGTGGCCTGATCCAGCTGGGCTCCTCTTAGGTTCCTATGGACTGGATGGGCTGTGGTCTGATCCAGCAGGGCTCCTTTTAGGTTCTTACGGACTAGATGGGCTGTGGCCTGATCCAGCAGGGGAGTGCATCCATGCAGGACAGAGTGTGGCCATTGGCCTTGAAAGAGGCAATGGGGCCTCCACTCCTGAAGAAGCCCTCACGGGATGACCCTCTACCTTCTAGGCAGCTGCTCTCCCACTGAGCTAAGACCATCCTGTGGACACTTCCATGTGGCTTCTTTCTAAGCAAAAAACAAAGTAATTGCCATTACATTCTCCTTTTGGCTGTCCCAAGCACTGAACCTTTGAACCTCCTGCTTTCCAGGCAGATGAGCTGCGCCCACTCCCAAGACCAGCGTGCCGAGAACCTTTCTTCCTTACCTGCTAATGGTGGCCCACCTAGAGCGCCAGGGCTTTCCAGACAGCTGAGCAAGCCGACAGCTCCCATCATCTGCTCCGCGCCAACCAGCTCCATCAGGCTAGAGAACTTCAGCGGCATGATGGCGCTCGCAAGGAAGCCGTAGGAGATGCTGAGGAGCACCATGACCCCGTAGCTGCGGCCCAGGGGGATCAGGAACACGGACACCCCTGCCAGGATGGTCCACAGGGCGAGGCTGTGGGTGAAGCGGAGTGGGCTGTGGTCAGCCAGCCAGCCGGCTGCTATGCGCCCTACCAGGTCAGCCATGCTCACCACTGAGATGAGGAGGGCAGCTTGGTACTCCTCAAAACCTATGACCCTGGCATGGGGCACCAGGTGAATGAAAGGTATTATGTAGCCACAGGTGGTTAGCATTTCAGCCACACCAAAAATCACAAAGGCCCGTTGGTAGAGCAAGGGGAACTGGAACAAGAAAGCAAGCCTGCTGCATAGGCCGTCCCTGTCCGGAGCTTCCTTCCGGGCCAGGGGCAGAGGGCGAAGGAGGACAGCGCTGGTGACCAAGTTGAAGACCATCCCGGCCAGTACGAGGAGCGCTCCACGCCAGCCGTAGGAATCCACCAGGAACTGAAAGAGCGGCGGGAGAACCAAGGCAGAGACCGAAGCCCCGGAGAGCGCCAGGGAATTGGCGAGCCCACGGCGTCGTCTAAAGTAGCGACCCAACAAGGCGACCGTAGGAGAGAAGGCAAGGGTCCCACCAATACCTGAAGGAGAGGGAGAAAAAGAGGCTGGCAGTGGACAGAGCAGGCCACCTTGGTCCTTTCCGCACTTGGTCTTATTCTGGAATCTATCTCAGGATAGGCGTCTAGTGGAGGGAGGAGCACAAATATTCAAGATATTCATTATTTGATTGAATTCAGCCAAATTCGGACGTGTACAGGTGTACATGGATGTTTACCATATCATCAAACACTTACCGAATATTCATACAATTAGATACAAATGCATTCACACTGGTTCAGATTTCAATATATCTGTTTTTTCTCTATTTGTACGAATTCGTAGATTCGAATATTCAATTTGAATCGAACCAAATGCCAAAAAGACATTTGTGTACATCCCTAATACAAAGTATGGCAGGCCTTGCCTGGGGTCTACCATAGAGTGTATTAGCACATGTAGATCATGCTCCAGGATATGATCTAGAATTACTCCAAGTGCGGAAAGGCCTTTTTTGTCCTCCTGAGTCCGAGCACAACCACAGAGTGTGCTGAAGCTCACTATGGTCTGCAGAGGTGACATTTAAGGGTGCATTCCCAAACATATAATGAGCTTTGAGACCTTTTTGAGTGCTCACCGTTCCCAAAAGTTTTAAAAGAATCCAAAGTTTCTGAAGAATAAAGGTCCCGAAAGGCGGATTATCCATATTCAGATCAAAAGACGTCTCGCTGTTGGTTGAGAAATACTCCACTTTATTTAGCAAAATGGGAATGCAAGCAATTTTGGGGGGAGGGAACCATGCTTTAGGGGTGTTCTCCTCAGTTTCCCCGGGCCCAACAAGAAGGTGTGATTTCCTTTGCTGTAGTCCCCTCTTCCTTGGGATCCTCGTTATGGGCTAAGGAAATCTAACACTGGCTGAAAGGGGAGGGGAAGGAGGTGAAAAATGAAGAGCTTCCCTCATGGGGTTGCAAAGTGTCTTGGCTTTGTGTAAAGGCTGCCGATCTAGCACAAAACACCAATATAGGACGGGAAAGTGATCTTCAATCTTCTACTGCCTTGTTAATATGAGAAAGAAACTGTGCTGTGGTGTGTGTGTGGGGGGCGTAGTGAGCAAAAACTGCTGCCAAAGAACTCCATGATCTGATGCGCAGAGGAAGCAGGTCGATATATAGGGTGGGGTTTGAATTGCCCGTCCTGATGAAGTCAGGGTATGACAGTGTCCAATTGCTGACTGTATGAGGAGGGGGTTCTGCTGGGGGGAGGGGAGAGGGAGGGGGTTCCTCACCTGCTGGGCACTGAAGAATGGAGAGTGAGTCCGCATTAGTGGGAATGCAAAAAACCAGACCTTGCTGCTGATATTTTTAAAAAAATCTGTTTAAAATTGGATTAAATTGCCAAGTGGGAACTTGGCCTAAAACTGACAATCTGTGCTCCACCCACTGAATTCTTAGTACTGTCCACTTTTTTTAAAAAGTGAACTTTATCCTTTGGTAGTCTTTTGCAGCTTCGTATTTCAGTGTGGACCCTGGCCTGAGTTATCTGTGGCTGGAGGGGGCGTTCTATGGAGAGCAAGGAGCCCTTTAACTTTTTAAAAAGTGGTTGCTTATAGTGTTTTCTCCATGCACTAGGTCTGTGCGCAGAGGGGAGATCCAGATAGCAGCAACATGATTCAATTGCAGGGATATATGTCTACAAGAACCTAAGAGGAGCCCTGCTGGATCAGGACACAGCCCATCTAGTCCATAAGAACCTAAGGGGAGCCCTGCTGGATCAGGCCATAGCCCATCTAGTCCATAAGAACCTAAGGGGAGCCCTGCTGGATCAGGACACAGCCCATTTAGTCCATAAGAACCTAAGGGGAGCCCTGCTGGATCAGGCCACAGCCCATCTGGTCCATGAGAACCTAAGAGGAGCCCTGCTGGATCAGGCCACAGCCCATCTAGTCCATAACCTAAGGGGAGCCCTGCTGGATCAGGCCACAGCCCATCCAGTCCATAAGAACCTAAGGGGAGCCCTGCTAGATCAGGCCACAGTCCATCCAGTCCATAAGAACCTCAGAGGAGCCCTGCTGGATCAGGTCACAGCCCATCTAGTCCATAAGAGCCGAAGAGGAGCCCTGCTGGGTCAGGCCACAGCGCAGCCCGTCCATAAGAACCTCAGAGGAGCCCTGCTGGGTCAGGCCACAGCCCATCTAGTCCACAAGAACCTAAGAGGAGCCCTGCTGGATGAGGCCACAGCCCATCCAGTCCATAAGAACCTAAGGGGAGCCCTGCTGGATCAGGCCACAGACCATCTGGTCCAGCATCCTGTCTCACAAAGTGGTCCTCCAATTGCCCATGGGCATCTCAAGCAGAGACAAGGGCAAACTTTCTTCTGCTCTTGAATCCCTGCAAATGGCCTTTAGAGGTCCACTCAGTCTGGGAGATGTACCTGGCCATCCATTCTAGTAACCATTGATACATCAACGTGTGTCACCATTTTTTCTTTTTGGGGGGGCTGCTGAAGTGATCCAGATAAAGGCCAAAGGGGGGGAAACAGTGTGTTAGGAGGAGTCACCAAGACTGAGCAATGTCCTTCTGACCCTTTGGCTTGGCTTTGCCTACCTGTGAACAAGCCAATGAAAACGTACAGCTGGACCAAGCTGGTGGCGAAGGAGGAGAAGAGCAGACCAGCCCCCGAAAGGCAGCCACCCAGGACGGCAACGGGACGCTCTCCGTATTGCGTGCCGAGGGCGCTTGCGAGGGGACCTGTAGGAGCAGAAGGCAGAGGAGGTGAGAGGGAAGGGCTGAGTGGAGCCTTCTCTAGGCTGCACCCCCCTTGACCACACCCCTGGGTGGAGCCTTCCCTAGGCCACACCTCCTTTGACCACACCCCAGGTAGTACCTTTCCTCACCTGCACCCCTGGGTGGTGCCTTCCCTAGACCACACCCCCTTAGACCACACCCCTGGGTGGAGCCTTCCCTAGGCCACACCTCTTAGACTCCCTGGGGAATCGGGGGGGGCTCTTTAGACTGCACCAATGTGCGGAAGGGAGGGGTCCTAGAGTGCTTGCTTGTCTCTTGCACTGGCCAATGTGGAGCTGCCCAGAGCTTCTCAAAGAAGCCCCCCAAGGTGAAAAGGACGTCCGTCTGCCGCAGAGCAATTTAAAGAGCTGGACGGCTGTAGTGCTGGTGCCCCCACCCGGGAATACTTTTGGTGCCCTGAACCTTGGCTCTCCAAGACAGTCATCTGGTTGGCATGTCCCAGGGTTGGCCCTGTGGTGCAAGCGCCAAGCTGGGAGCTCGGAGTCCCTGGGTTCGAGTCCCCATACTGACATTAAAGGTCTCTGGGTGCCCTGGGGCACCCCTTTTCTTCTCAGCCTGCCCCACCCCCCAAGGCACCTTTGAGAAGGTAAAATGGGGCGGAGAACAGAGCTGACTCTTCTGGGGTGCTTTCGCAATGAACCAACGTGGACTAGCGCTTTGCACTTGGAGCGCCAGACAATGTTAACTGTCCCCCCTCCCACCGCTTAACTTGATTCGATTGCGGGGCTGGTCCCCTTCAGGGCGCCACCATTTTGGATGTGGCGCCCTGCGTGACGGCGCATGCGTCATCGCCACGGCCATGACTGATGCTCTGCACAGTCGCAGTCACGTCAGGAGGGCAGCAGGGCTGCCAGCGAGGCTGACCTGCTTGTCCAACAGACACGCGAATGCTCCTCACCTAAACGCAAGCCATTGGGGATGTGGAGCGTGGTTCCATGCTCCACAGGTAGCACATGATTGGGGAACCTCTTGGAAGGAAGGTGGCACCTGGAGGCTTTCTGTCCTTCCCCAGAAATCCCCCAGTCATGCCCTATGGGCTGTGGTGTAAATTGGCCCCTGGACACATGCGCCATTGGATTAATCCAATCGAGGAAGACATAAATTAAATAAACCCAGTTGGCTCCATTGTAATGCAAAATCCCCACAGATCAGTGATCTGGAGACCTTTCCTCTCTCAAACGACACGCACTGAGATACTCACTGGTGAACATTGACACGGCCACCGCGACGGAGGAGATCCAGGACGTGGCGCTGGCCGATTCCTCGAAATGATCCACGAACTCTACAAAGAAGACCCCGAAAGACCGGATCACCCCAAAGAACAAGGCGGACTGGAGGAAGGCGGCCAGCACAATCATCCACCCCCAGCCCCCGTCTGGGGTTTCCGAAGAGACGTGGAGGTGCATGTTGCTTCAGCCGAGGGGTCCCTGAAGGTCACCAGAGCAGAGCGAGAGCCCTGGGCAACTGTGGGCATGAATTCCGCCCTAGAAGCAGCTGCATTTTCAAGGCTCAGGGCAGACAGATGTGGCACATCCAGCACAGAAGCACATCCTAGGGAGTGCCGCTGGGCGATGTTTGCTCCCTGCTATTGCTGAATGAATCCCTGCTGGAGGAAAACTACAGACTTTTGACAGCTCTTATCTTGGAAAAGTGTCGTGAAATCACAGGCCAAAGTCTGCCAGGATGGGGGCCAGGCTATTTTCTGCTAGCTGGCCGGCAGAGAGAAGAAGGGCATTTTTGCACTGTCCGCTGGACTGGGCTGGAACATGATTAACCAATGTTAAGTATGCTATGAAATGAGAGCCCAAGCCCCGCGTGATCAGTCGCCCACCTGGGACCAATTCCGGGGCTGGTCCTCTTCTGGACACAGCCGTTTTGGCCGCGGTGCCCCCACAACTGCGTGTCCAACGGCGCCATTGCCTTGATGACGCTGAGGTTCTGTGCACATGTAGTCGCATCTATGGCCTGGCCTTTGGCTAAATGGGGACATACTGTTCTCTCCACTGGCAGATGCTGTTATTGTTTTAAATGATGTTTGATCTTAGATGTTGCTAGCCGCCCGGAGATCTCCAGCTATAGGGCAAGATAAAAATGTAAATAAATACACAGGTTATCTTGTGTAAAAGAAGAAGAAGAAGAGTTGGTTTTCCTACCCAGCTTTTCTTGGCCATTTAAGGGGACTCAAAGTGGCTGACAAACCTTCTGTTCTTCTTCCCAAAATATAACAGCCTGTGAAATAAATACACAGATTATCTTGTGTAAAAGAAGAAGAAGAAGAAGAAGAAGAAGAGCTGGTTTTCCTACCCCGCTTTTCTCGCCCATTTAAGGGGACTCAAAGTGGCTGACAAACCTTCTGTTCTTCTTCCCAAAACAGAACAGCCTGTGAGGTAGGTGGGGCTGTGAGAGCTCAGAAGAGGGCTATGACTAGCCCAAGGCCACCCAGCTGGCTTCATGGAGGAATGTGGAATCGAGCTCAATATTCCCAGATAAGAGTCTGGTTCCCTAACCGCTAGACCAAACTGGCTCACAACTATCAACTATCCTCTTGGATTAGGATTAGGCCCTGCCAATTATTTATTGATTTGAAAACATGTTTTATAAATAAAATATAAACAATAATACTGCTTCCCATTAAAGGCTCCCAAAGTGGCTTTACAAAAACAGATAGTTCAGTGGTACAGCAAAGGGTTACTGGTTCAACCCCCAGCATCTCCCTGGAAGTAAGCAATGGCAAACCACTTCTATATTACTGCCAAGAAAACTGCACAGAGGTGCCCCAGGAATCTGGGAACGTCCGAAGCTCAGTGTTAGAGCAAACTAACTGGAGGGCAAAGGGTGGCCAGCTTGACTCCCGGCTCCCTGAAAGTAGGGAATGGCAAACCACTTCTATATTACTGCCAATAAAACTGCATAGAGGTGTCCATGGAGTCGACCAGTAGTCGGCCATGAGTTGGTCACTTAAAATGTATTAAAAGTGGGTTGTGTTGAAGAAAATCCAACAACAGTTGACAGAGGACATGCCTGGGTAAAAAGAGATGTGTTCTGCGGGGGCCTGAAAACGACACATGTAGTACCTCCTAAGTGTCAGAGATGGGGCCGTTCCACAAGAATGGGACTAACACAGAGAAGGCCCAGCTGTGAGCCATCGTGAGAGGATACTCTGTGTTCTTGCAGCTGCGTCTCTCCACACGCTTGGGTACGTACTGAAGTGCTTCAAGCCAGCCCTGCTGCTGTTTTCAAGGCCTTGTTAAAATGCCTCCTTGGTTCCAAAGTCCCAGGGAAGGCCTGTAAGAGCTGACCAAAGGAGATATTTTCTTGCCCAACCTGTGGTCACTTGGTGCTAATAACCTCAGTCTCTGATCTTATTTTTCAGGACTGTAAATGAATTTTGGCCGCCAGGGAGTCTGTACACTTTCTGCTGAATCCTGGGTTAGAGCGCAAATATAAACTGTTAACGTAGTTAGTGAATAACCTGATTTAGTGGCTGAATAACTTGCAAGGTGAATTCCCTGGAAAAGAAAAAAAATACACTTTTTGTCTGCTTTATACAGGGAGATTGTTCCAGAGTCTAGGGGCCACCACAGAAAAGGCCCTCTGGCAAGTCCCTGTGCCTCGTACTGTAAACGCATGTTGACGCCAGATGTACACAAGTGTGTTTGTTCGCATTCAATTGTATTTGCTCAAATAGATCCCCTGCAAAATAGAATCAGATTGTGATGGTTCCTGAGAAAAGGAGAAGAAAAAGATTTGGCTTTAAGGGGACTCTTTGACCCTTAAGGGGACTCAAAGTGGCTGACAAACCTTCTGTTCTTCTCCCCACAACAAAACACCCTGTGAGGTGGGTAGGGCTGTGAGAAGAGCTGCGACTAGCCCAAGGTCACCCAACTGGCTTCATGGAGGAGGGTGGAATCGAACCTGGTATTTCCAGATAAGAGTCCGGCTCCCTAACCACTAGGCCAAACTGGTTCACATTCAGGGAGAGCAACCTGCTGCCAAATCAAGGTCTTGAGAAAATTTTGACGCCCATTACGTGCCATCCCCAGCTACTGTTCATGCCCTCTCTGCTGTAAATCTCTTTCTCTCTCGCCTTGTAATCACTGGCCGAAATGTATTTTTTCAGTGCCAACTGGCTCCTGGCCACACGGTCAGCTGTGATAGATGAACAGATTTCGGAATCTACGTTTCCATACCCGTCTTTTTGTGTTGCAAAAGATAGAAGCTCAGCATGGGATAAATGGGACAGATTTAACCAACGTGCAGACATTTTGGAAAAGGGCATTGGGCAATCATGGGTCACAGCTAGGTGGGTTTTGTTCATGTGGCTTATGTAGTCCCAGGTTACCAAAGGGAAGGATATAGTTGTCTGGAAACCACGTCCTGCAAGGAAAGGTTGAAGGATCTAGGAATGTTCAGCCTATAGAAGAGAAGACTGAGAGGAGACATGATGGTGGTCTTCAAGTATCTGAAGGGCCGTCACAGTGCAGAGGGATCTTCCCTATTCTCACTTGCACAAGATGGGAGGACTAGAAACACCGGGATGAAACTCCAAGGGAGTCAATGCAGATTAGATATTAGGAGAAACTTCCTGACAGTGAGGGTGATCAGTCAGTGGACTAGGTTGCCACAGGCGGTGATGGGTTCTCCTTGGCTGGAAGTCTTCAAGCAGAGGCTGGACCTACATCTGCCTGGGATGGTTTAGGAAATCCTGCATTGGGCAGGCGGTTGGGCTGGATGACCTCGGAGGTCCCTTCCAACTCTGTGATTCTATAAAAGTAAGCAAATAAATACGGGACCCAGGGATGCCCCTTGCTCATCCTGCATTAACACCCCATCCAAGTCAAGCTATGGACCTAAAGTGAGCCTGGAAACCTGACATATGCCTATGGTGGATACTGCAGCCCCCCCATAGCAGTGTTGTGAACAATTTTTAGCTGCTTTCTATTTTTACTTTCACATTCATTGTGTTTTAATATTTTTAATTTGACACTGTTTTACTTGTGTGTATGTATGGATAGTTTTTTTAAATCTGTACACTATTGTATTGCTGGTATAACGATATAAACCGTCTTGAGTTCCTTTTGGGGAAAAAAGTGGGATATAAATAAATATAAATAAATAAATATTTCATTCTTCTTTGAGTACTTGAAAGAACGAGCGTCCTTCAAAAGAGCTCCAAGGGTTCTTCCTTTCCTCTTCTGCGTGGATTCAGGTCAGATTTGATGTTTTCAGAATGCAGATATGTTATGGATACGTATCAGATACGTATTGGATACATATTAATTCATAACAGATATGTATTGGATAAGTATTCATTCATATCTGATAGGTGCTGAATGTTTGTACAAATACATACGGATAGATTTGTATCAAACAGAATTTTACCACATTCAAATAGAATGCCCCAAAAACATTCATGACCATCCCTAGCAAAAACCAGTATCAGACACCAGCTGGCGACATAGAATTGTGACGTTGCGAGAATTATGCTGCCATCCAATATTTATTTTCCTGAATATAAGCATCGTTTAGCCCAATGGGACTTACTTCTCGGTAGAAACGTCTGGAAAGGCACTGGAGGTTGACACCATACCTGAAGCAGAAGTCACCTTGGGCCAGGTGGTTCTTGTAATGGAAGAACATAACTGAGAGCCTAACTGACTCCATTTTGGCCCTAGAGGGTTAACGTCTAAAGTAAAAATCTTCTCTTGGGAAAAATCAGCTTATGTTTAGTCTTGAAGAAGAAAGGCATATTTGGCCTTGGAGTGGTACCATCCAAGACCGGTTGCACCTGGGGAGTTACTCCCAAATTAGATAACACTAACTGACTGTGGAGACGGGACATGCAGTTATTCAAATTACCCGATAGGAGGGGGTTGCTCACTCATTTCTAGGAGAACCTGAGTTTGTGGGCATGTGATGTATTCATGATTTAGGACATTACTCTGTTTCATCCTGCTTCAGGGTCACGCTGTCCTCTTAACACCTTTTGGCATTTCAGTGCTGACCTTTCATGGAACTCAAATGCTGTGTATTTGTTCATCTGTTGCCTCCTTATTTTAATAAACCAAATAATTCTACTTTTTATTCTGGTTCATTTGGCAATTTGAAGCCAGAAGGGACATTCTGGCAAGGGAGGCTGTGCTTGGCCTAGCCCTAACCATTACACCTCTACCTGAATGTCTCCTTATGGTGGTTCCAGGAGTTTCCATGTGACCGATTTGCAGCATGTGAACGGTCTGAAGGGTCACCTGTCCTTCATGTTCCTTTTCGTGCCCTTACCTCCACTTAGAGGCAGGCCGTATGGAGAGCAGGTGAGGGGGTTGCCCTTGTCTTCTGCTTGAGATGCCACCATGGGAGGCGGGACGCTGCACTAGATGGGCTGTGGCCTGATCCAGCAGAGCTTTTCTTCTTATCTTCTTCTCCATAAGAACATATGAATATGAGATTTTGGGGCACCAAGATCTGTTACCCCAGAATGCCCACAGAGGCATCTGACCACGGATGTGGACACATGGCTTCCACCTTCCATTTATGGAGATGTTAGCTGAGGGAAAGAAAAAGTTGGCTCCATTTTGAAGGGAAATGGCCTTCTGTCCGGGCGTCTACAGGTGCATTCTGGGAAGCAGCTTTAAGTATCAAAATGGCTGCCAGGGCAGCTGGTTGACGGGCTTCATGTGAAGTCCACACAGAGAGCCCGTCCGTGCCTGATGGCACACTGGCCACCCCTGCATCAGTCTCTTGAGTGCCTAGCCGCCATGTTCACATTGGCTAACTGGGGTGTGTGGAGGATTAACAAGCCCTTTCCCCCACCCTCATGGTCCCTGCGGTCAGTTCCCTGCCCGCTCTCCACTCTAGGCTAAAGAAGGTCTCAGCTGTGCTGTGGGGCTCCTCCTAACTCAATGGCCTCAAGCTCTTGGACGCTGGCTGGATTCCTCCCCTCAGTCCGTGAGGGTCGGGAGCAGGAGAAGTAGCCTGGCAGTGTGGCCAAAACCAGGCCCCCGGCCAGCAGGAAGGCCCCCGCTGTGACGAAGGAGGCATCATAATCTCCTGTGGCGTCTCTCAGCCAACCTGGAATAAAAACACACATCGGATTAGCTTTGGCCCTCTTGCAGCGGGAACAGAAAGGCTAGGCCAGGGGTCACTCAAGGCAGGATGCGGCCGGTAAAGATGGCTGAACAGGGGCCAGGCAGACAAGTAGGGCAGGGCACCCAGAGGGTCAGCGCTGACCAAACATTTACTCCGGCTTCCCTTCAGCACTTCTGGGGAGCTGGTAGCTGCCAGATGAATAAAACATATCAAATATTAAAACAAAATTAAAAATTTAACCTCCTCCCTCCCAACCCCACCCCACCCCCCTCCCTCCCTAACAGGACAGCACTCCAAGGAAGCTATTTAAAAGGCAAAAGCACTGGCGAAAAGACACATTTTCACCAGGTGCCAAAAACTATCCAGGGAAGTTGTCCCAGAGTCTAGGGGCCGCCACAGAAAAGGCCCTCTTGCAAGTCCCTATGCCTGGTACCTCTGAAATAGAAGGAACTAGAAGAAGCTCTCCCCTTGAGATCTCCGTGCCTGGGCAGGTCTACATGGGAGAAGGCACTCCTTCAGACACCCAGGGCCCAAGCCATTTAAGGCTTTAAATGTTAGCGTCAACACCTTGAATTGGACTCAGTAGCGAATAGGTAACCAGTGCAGATCCTTTAAGAGCGACATGATGTGAGTCCGGCCAGAGACTCCCGTCAGCAGCATTCTGCACCAGTTCCAGCTTCCAAACCATTTTCAAGGGTAGCCCCACATAGAGCGCATTACAGTAGTCTAATCTGGAAGTTCCCAGAGCCTGGTCACTGTGGCCTAGTTATCCCGATCCAGGTAAGGCTCCCGCTGGCTGACTGAATGAAGGTAATGGGAGGCACCCCTGGCAGTTGCTGCCACATGGGACTCATTTAACAGTGGTGAATCTGGGAGGACTCCCAAGTCACGCAGCTGATTTTTCTGGGGCAAAGCAACCCCGCTAAGAATTGGGTGCCCCTTCACTTCCTGGACTCAGGACCCAGTGACACACAGTCCCTCGGTCTTGTCTGTATTCAGTTTCAATTTATTGGTCCACATCCAGCCCATTACTGCTTCCAGGCAGCGATCGAGGACTTCAGCTGCCTCTCCAGACTCAGAATACGTCCCAGAACGGGGACCTCTGTCCACATGCCAGCACAGGCAACAGCAGGCCCCAGGTGAGGCCTGCCAGAGTCTGCATTAGCATGTGGACAACAGGTGCCTATCCTGAGATCTGTTCCAGAGTATGGCCAAGTATCAACAGGACCCCTGTGACCTCGGGTTCCATCCTTGAGCATGCACCACAGTGTAACAGCAACCAGAGTTTGGGTTATGATGCGCCCTCTTTTAAGCCCCTAAACCTACTAAGGAAGAGGGCAACCCAAAGGCTTTACCTGACAGCGGAGTCCCCAGCAACGCCCCTATGCTCTCCAGCATGTGCATGAAGCCAAAACTCCCCAGCACATATCTGCTGCCCACGATCTCCACCAGGCTGGTGAACTGAAGGGGTACGAGGGCGCCGGCAAAGAACCCGTAGCAAGCGCTGACGGCCGTGAGGGAGGCGTAACTGCGCCCCAAGGGCAGCAGCATCAGCGAGATCCCCGTTAAGACGGTCCAGAGTGTGAGATGGTGGACAGGGAGGCCAAAGAACCCGGCGTCCGCAAACCAGCCGGCAAAAATCCGGCCACACGTATCCGCGACGGCAGCGGCAGCCGCCACGAGGGCGGCCTGGTACTCGTCCCGCCCTGTTTCCCTCGCGTGGGCTATCAGGTGCGCGTAAGGGACGAAGTAGCCCGTGTCTACGAGGATGAAGACAAAGACATAGCGCATGAAAGGGCCGTGATGAAGGAGTTCTACAGCAAAGAGGGACGCGAGTGTCTCCATATTGGTCAAGTCCCCAGATGTGTCTTCGTTGGCCTCCTCCTTCTCCACAGCTATGGGACGCAGGACGGCGCCGGATAAGACGAGGTTCAGAGACATGCCTGCCACCAGAAGCAGGGCTCCTCGCCAGCCGTAAAGATCCACCAGGAACTGGAAGAACGGGGAGAAGACCAGGGCGGAGACGCCGGCGCCCGAAACGGCCAACCCAGTGGCCAGCGTCCGTCGCTTCTCAAAATACTGGGACACGGTGCCCATGGTGGGCGTGAACACCAGCCCCCATCCGAAGCCTGGAGTGAAGAGAAAGGTCCCTGCTGAGGTCGGAGAGGGGGCTCTGCGGGCACTCTCTTTCCTCTCCAGCGGAAGAGGGCCAGATGCCTCCTCCGGTCTCCGACCCTGGTTCAGAGAAGCGTCCTCTGTTGTTATTGGATGACGGTTCCCATGGTCCTTAGCATACGCCTCCTTTGGCTGTTCCAGGTCCACCAAGAGGTGCGGAAGCAGCAATGGTGGCCATGGGCACTGGGAACAGGAGGGCTGTGAGGGAGAGCGAGGCCCACCCTGTAAGCCCTCTGCAAGCCACCTGAGGGACCAAAGGGTGGATCTCCTGGGATGGGTCAATGAGAGGGCTGCTGGGCTGCTGCCAGCACCCTGCAAAGCGGAAGACCTCCTCTGGGGCAGCCTGTGGAAGGCGTCCTTGCCAAGGGGCATCAGGCGGGCACCAGCCCTGCCCACACTCCGGGGGGGGGGAGGTTGGATGACGAAGAGGAGCCTCTGGAGTCTTTCCCTTGGCTAAGGAGGACTGGAGATGGGTTTTACCTGCAAGCAGCCCAACACTCAGGTACAGGTGAGCCAAGCTGGTGGAGAAGGAAGCCAAGAGCAAACCAAGGCTGGCAAGGAAGCCTCCAACCATCACCAGTGGGCGCGCTCCAAAACGGGTGCTGAGGGCGCTGCTCAGGGGGCCTGTGGGGAGAAGCCCAGAGAAAGGCAGGTCACGGGCTGGGATCAGACTCTCCTTCCTTCCTTCCTTCCTTCCTTCCTTCCTTCCTTCCTTCCTTCCTTCCTTCCTTCCTTCCTTCCTTCCTTCCTTCCCCCTGCCCCCTCTTCTCTTCCTCTCCCTTCTTCCTTTCCTTCTCTCCCCTCCCCTCTTCCTTCAATCCTTCTATCCTCCCCTTCTCCCTCTTCTGTTTTTTGCTTCCCTCCTCCTTTTCCTTCCTTCCTTCTTTCCTTCAGTCCTCCCCTCCCCTCCCTCCCCTCCCCCCCTCTCCCCTCTCTTCCTTCCTAATAAAAGCCAGAGCCCGCACAACCCCAGAAGAGCCTTCCTAATATCTTTTTAGGGGCTGTAACCAATGATGCCAAAGGGAGATCTCAATCCAGTTCATGCCGTGGGTCGCACAAGATGTCACATAGCTCATCCTTGAAGGTTAATTTCTATAATGAAGACAAATAGCTGGAAACAAAACCATGGAGGGTTGTGGCGCATGAATGCATCTCCTATGAAACGGAAAGCTATATGGGGAAGGAACCAAAATCCCCTAAAGGCCACAGCAGCGTCCGCACGCCACCACCTCAGAGCTGCTTTGTAGTGCTGCGAATGCAGCTCTGGACCACTTTTCAGCTGCTTTTTTCGGTGCTGTGAATGCAGCCTGTCATTGGCCTCTTGGGCCACTTCTATACTACCACATAGGCTGGTTACCCCCTCCATGGGCTGCCCTGGCCTGAGTGCCGGCTTCAAAGCGGCTCACCCTCTGAAGGCCAGGAACGAAAGGACGTTCAGGCCTTCACAGTTCCCAACCGGGGCCTTTTTGGTGGTGGCACCCAAAAACATCCCCCACTGCATTCCAGACTGTGGGGTAAGGATGTGCACAAATATTTGTTGGCATTCGAAATTCGAGTGATTGTGCCAAATTTCGACGTTCAAACTCAAATAGAATGTCCCGAAATTCGAATAGAAACATTTGTGTCGAATTTTGGATCTATTCTTTCGAATTATCCGGACATTCATATGTGTACAGATTCGTACACAACGCGTACCTGGATGTCTGCATCTTTCCTGCGTCCGTATGCATTTGTACGGATCCGTACAGGGTGAAATGGGTTGCATATGGTTTAACCACAGGATGCATACAGCTGTGTACAGATGTGGGGAAGATGCCTATGGGCACATACGAATGTTATCGACATTTGTATGCGCAGATTTGAATAAAAAACTTGAATGAACAGATTGAAATCTGGTAAAAATGAATCGAATCTTGTTAAATTCGAATCTAACAGATTTGAATCAAACAAAATTTTTGGGTATTTGATTCAATTTGAACTGAATATCAAAAAACATTTGCGCACATCCTGACTATGGGGACATATTGTCTCCTAGCTCTTTGAAGTCTGGGATACAAAGCCCGGTTTGGGGGCTTCATCCTGAGGCCGATTTGCACTACAGCCTCTAGTGAACCTCTGGTGAAGGGCATTCACACGTGGAGTAGGCTGTTACAGAAGTTCACCAATTGTAGATTAGGTGTGGAGCATGAAATTCTGCTCCACGCATTAACCAACGTTACCCGAAAGCTTACCTCTAGCATCCGGGGCAGCGACAATTCGCTCTTCTTCCGCTGGTCCCCACAACCAGAAATATGTACTTAGGCATCCATTTTAGTAGCCATTGATACATCTGTCCTCCGTGAATTTGTCTGACCCTTCCTTAAAGCCATCTAGGCTGGTAGCTGCACAACACTAGAACCAGGGGGCATCTGTGAAGCTGATGGGTAGGATAATCAGATCCAACAAAGGGAAGGATTTCTTCACCCAGAGGGTCACTGGCTTATGGAATTTGCTGCCAGAAGAGGTGGTAACAGCTACCAGCCTAGGTGGCTTTAAGGTAGGATTAAACAATGGCTACTAGAATGAATGCCTAGGTGCATCTTTCAGGTTGGTGGTGGGGGGGGGAAGCGGGACGCTTCTAAGGCCATTTGCTGGGATTCGAGAGCAGGCAAAGGTTCGTCCTTGTCTCTGCTTGAGATGCCCATGAGCATTTGGTGGGCCACTGTGTGCAACAGGATGCTGGACTAGATGGGCTCTGGCCTGATCCAGCAGGGCTTCTCTTATGTTCTTCTGTTCTTATATTCTCTTTTGGCAGTAAGTTTGTCCAATGCAGAGGGCAGATATTTCATTTTCAGATGGCAGCCCAGCAATGTCTGGTGCAGCGCAATAGATCTGAATTATTCTTTAACTTCAGGGCAACGGGTGAAACGACGGAACCAGATTTAAGGTCTCTTTTGGCCTGCGAGAGCAGAGGAGCCCTGGAGCTTCCTGGCACAACACCCCCACCCCCTCCACCTGTCACACCGCAAACCAATTCAGACAAGGGCAGCTCACTGGGAAACGTCCCTCCTTACTTGCAAACTGCAGGACGGTGACCCCAAGAGAAATGACCCAGGAGACGGCGCTGGAGGAATCCCCAAAGTAAGCCACAAACTCCACAAAGAAGACTCCGAAGGAACGGATCACGCCGAAGACCAGGGATGATTGCACGAAACCGGCCAGGACCACCATCCAACCCCACCGGCCTTCTGGGACCAGGGAAGGATGGGGAAGTGTGGCAGATGCCTGCAGGTTAACAGAGGTGAGAATTTTTGGGAAAGGAGAAAGTCAAAACCAAGAAGAGACCAGAAGAGAGGGGGAGGCCGATGCACTGAAAAGCACCAATGCGCATGGACATGGATCAGACCTGCGCTGCTGAAAGCTGATTTGTCTTTAAACAGGCACAGGATATTAGCTTGCAAAATTTTCGCTGACCAGGTGAAAAGGGTTACCTCAAAATCAATCTTCAGTTAAGAGAAAAATCACAATTCTGGCTGGTTGGTCTCCAATTTAGAAGCAGCAGCAGCATTGGCTTTTCTACCCTACTTTTCTCACCCATTTAAGGGGACTCAAAGCAGCTGGCAAACCTTCTGTTCTTCTCCCCTCAACAGTCACGCTGTGAGGTACATGGGCCTGTGAGAGCTCAGAAAGAGAGCTATGACTATCCCAAGGTCACCCAGCTGGCTTTGTGGAGAAGAATGAAGAAGAAGACCTGGCTTTTCTACCCTACTTTTCTCACCCATTTAAGGGGACTCAAAGCAGCTGGCAAACCTTCTGTTCTTCTCCCCACAACAGATACCCTGTGAGGTAGGTGGAGCTGTGAGGATTCAGAAAGAGAGCTGTGACTAGCCCAAGGTCACCCAGCTGGCTTCGTGGAGGAGAATGAGGAAGAAGACCTGGCTTTTCTACCCCACTTTTCTCACCCATTTAAGGGGACACAAAGCAGCTGGCAAACCTTCTGTTCTTCTCCCCACAACAGATACCCTGTGAGGTAGGTGGAGCTGTGAGGATTCAGAAAGAGAGCTGTGACTAGCCCAAGGTTACCCAGCCCGCTTCGTGGAGGAGTGTGGAATCAAACTGGGTATTCCCAGATAAAAGTCTGGCTCCCTAACCACTACACCAAACTGTCTTCAGCAAAGAAAGGAAAAAAGATTATACAGGTTTCCCTACCCAGTCAGGCACTATTGGGTGTTTTCCCACTGTCACTAAAAGTACCCATTAAGTACCCATTAATGGGTACAAAAATGCCATTTCATACCCATTTATGGGTACTTAATGGGTACTTTTAGTGACAATGGAAAAACACCCATTGTTTGTTATTTTACTGAGTTTATATTTTACTATAACACAGTTTTATATGCTTCATAGTCCTTTCATTGTAACCCACCCTAAGAAATACAAGGAAACAAAAGCCATGTATCCAATCAAGGGAGAAAAACACACACCGGAGAAAGAACATGTACTGAGCTGACAATTTAAAGGAATGGTCCACAGAGCCCGGTTTCCTTCCCTCCCAGTTTGGTCTAGTGGTTAGGGAGCTGGACTCTTATCTGGGAATACCGGCTTTGATCCCACACTCCTCCAGGAAGCCAGCTGGGTGGCCTTGGGCTAGTCACAGCTCTCTTCTGAGCTCTCACAGCCCCACCGACTTCACAGGGGGGTCTGTTGTGGGGAGAAGAACAGAAGGTTTGTCAGCAGCATTGAGTCCCCTTAATTGGGTGAGAAAAGCAGCGTGGAAAAGCCAACTCTCCTTCTTCCCCCCTGCACTGAGATGAAACCAGAGTTTTGGTGCCTTTGAAGGCCTGCAGCTTTATGTCCACGCACACTCATGACCCCAAGGCCCTGGGAACCAGGGAACCCCTTTCTGGCCTGCAACTCACCGCATTGATAGGAGCCATAGCGAGTCACCTTTTCCTTATCCTTCACTGCACACCCTGGGCTGCTCTTCTTCCTTTCCAAGATCTCCTGGTCTTTTGCATACCTGCAGCTGGAGAATCTGGTCTGCATCCCAGACGCTCTGGGATGCAGTTCTCTGCCGGGCCAAAGTCTTTGCGTGTGCCCTTTCGATACCTCTTACATCTCACCCAATAGACGCTTCCAAGGTTCTGCAGATTGTCTTTCCCAGGCGCTCTTGGGCCTGCATGCAGGGGGTGAACGATTTCGAGGAATGAGCTAGGGCTGCATTCAGAAACTGCTGCCAGGATCTCAGCTAGGCCTGGAGACTGTCTGGGCAGCCTGGGATCAGCGCACAAGGTCAACACGTGCTCAGAGATGACCTGTTTCTGCAGCTTCCTCGGTTCTAGGGCTCTACATGAGCCAGTTTGGTCTAGTGGTTAGGGAGCTGGACTCTTATCTGGGAATACCGGGTTTGATTCCGCCCTCCCCCATGAAGCCAGCTGGGCGACCTTGGGCTAGTCACAGCTCTCTTCTGAGCTCTCACAGCCCCACCGACCTCACAGGGTGTCTTGTGGCAGGGAGAAGAACAGAAGGTTTGTCAGCCACTTTGAGTCCCCTTAAATGGGTGAGAAAAGCGGGGTACGGATCATTCGGTCATTCATACGTGTATGGATATTTATGCATTACAAATGTACCTGTATGCATCTTATCGAATATTCATACGAATAGATATAAATGTATTCAAATCAGTTCAAATTTTAATACATTCACGTGAATTCTGACATTCAGAATATCCAGTTCGAACCGAATCGTATGTCGAAAATTGCATTTGTGATCCCCCTCATTATCAGTGCAATACCTGAGCAAGGTGTTTAAAGCCCACAAACACACACAAGCATGACAGGTCACGGGTGAAGGAGGAGACTGGTGCACCGTGAAGGAACAGCAGCTTTTGGCCCTGGGAGAAATCAAGGCAAGGAAAGTCATCTAAGGACTCACTTTATGGCCTGGGTTGCCGTGGCCAAATATATCTTTGCTCCTATCAGTAGCAGCCTGAGGTTTTGCAAAGTGTCTCTGTCAGCGTTTAAACTCAAATAAAGGCAGAGAGACACACAGAATTGCAGAACAGCTGCAAGGGATGTAAGTGAACTGAACTCCCAGCATCCTCTCTGTTTTCTGGTTATCTATATTTGGCATTACCTCCTCAATTTCTCTCTCTAGAGTTCAAGACAGAACGGACCACTCTCCTCCCCCAGCATTTGATCTTCACAACAACCCTGTGAGGTATGGTAGGCCGAAAGGAGGAAATTCACCCAGGGAATGCAGATTTGAACCCAGGACTCCAAGCTTGACACAGGAATTGCTTTATATAAGGCCATGCAGCACCACTATTCTGTTTCATTAGCATCTTAGGGTGCAATGAGACAGAGCTTATTTGGGGCACCCATTTTCAAAGGATCACCCCATATGCAGATGCATTTTAAAAAAACCCTCCATGGGTTTGCTCTGATTCAAGATTTAAAGAGCTTTGAAATCGTTTTGAGCGCCCGCTGTTCCGAAAGTTTCAAAAGAATCCACAGTTTCTGTGGGTTAAAGGTCCCAAAACGTGGATTATCTGTATTCAAATCAAAAGAGGTCTCGCTGCTGGATTTAGAAATAATCCTCACTATTTAGCAATGGGGATGCAAGTAGTTTGTTTTGGGGAGGGAACCATGCTCTAGGGGCGTTATCCTCAGTTTCCCCTGACCCAATAAGAAGCCACGATTTCCTCCCCTTTTCTCTGGGCTCTTGCCATTACGTGCTAAGGCTTGGCTAAAAGGGAAGACTGAGCAGAGCCTGCTGCAGCTTACAATGTAACAGGAGATCAGACCATTATAATGCAACAAGATATCATACCATAGTAGGGAGTGAGTCAAAAGTGTCTGATTTTACGCAAAGTAGCAGTGATCAGAAAGACTTTGGCCTCAGTGCCTGCCATTTCACGCTGATCCGCTATGCTGATACAGCACAGGGCTGGTAGCCCTTAAAAGCCTGCCTACTTCGTCCTCCCTCCCCCATCTCTATCCCCACCCATCCCCACCGGTTTTTCCTCCCCCCCCCCATTTTGCGCTGCTTTGATGTACCAATCTAGCACAAAACAAAGGGGAAGTGAAAAAAAAATCCCTGCTGGCATGATCTGAATCCACAACAGGCTTACAGTATATAGAGGGTGGAGTCTGAATTGCCCACCCCAATGAAGTCAGGGTATGACATTGCCCAATTGCTTACTGCATGGGGAGGGGGTCCTGCTGAGGGGAGGGCAGAGGAGAGGGGGTTTCACCCCATTGAGTCCGCATTCTAAGCTAACAGTGGGAATGCAAAAAAACAGACTTCACTTCTGATTTTTAAAGAAACCTGCTTAACACCTGGATTAAATTGCCCAGTGGGAACCTGACCTTTTTTTAAAAAAAAAAACACATGTGAGTTCAATGTAAAAGTAGACCTTGAAGCTACATAGGTGAAAATAATGTTCACTTTCTTTCACCTGATACTTTAAATTTTCTTTTACAGAAAACAAAAACTGAGAGTGGCGAAAGACAACGGTGAAAGGTGAAGATAAGGGGGCTGGAATCTGGACAGAACAGAGTCCACACAGGCGCGATGAGGCCAGGACCTGTTGATCGCTTCCTCGCTTCTTTATTTTGAACGGTTGTTCCCTTTATGGCTGTTGGGTTCAGGCAATCAGACAGAATTTTAAAAAGCTCCCTATTTTTGGACTTCAGTTCCCATGGTCCTTAGCTGATGTTCGCACCTGGATGCAAGAAAATTTTGAGATCAGGAGAATAACAACAGGAGCTAAAACTGCAAATTGCTGACAGCAGAGTTTGCAGGCTCTTGACAAAGTTAATGCATTTTAGGCCAAGTGTGACGGCTAAATGTCTGCAAATACGAGCTCCGTCTTGTGCATATGGAGCCGGACTAAAGGGGCAGAGAAGGAGACCCTGCCCCTTCCCTGCCCCTTTAGTCTGGTTCCATATGCACAAGACGGAGCTAGATTCAGATTAAGAGGCCCTTAATCCAGATCTAGTCTAGACCTGTTTAATAAGGTCCACAAGAAGGACCTTGTCCCAGATCACAGGAGCAATGCAGATAGCACACCTCTGTATTTCAGAACTGCAGGTGAGCTGCTGAAAAACGCACCTGAAGCCCTGAGGCTAAGAACTTTCATTCAGCGTCATTAGGGGCATAGGGGGGTTAAGGAATTCGGGAGGCCAGTGTGTTTGCAAAGACTGATAAAAATGTCTGCAGATTTTGCAGCTTCAAAGGATACAAATGGTTCTTTCTGGCTTAATAAACCCTGTTTGAACTGCGGTGATTTTTGTTGTATCTGCTCGTCCTTAATGACTACTCTCATAGTAAAATCTCCTCCCCACTATGAATAAATTAGATGCAAATTAGCTTTGAAGGCCATGAGGAAGCACCCCGCAAAGACTGTAACCTGGAGTTTCTTTTTAGCCAGTGGTAAAACTCTAGGGGGAAACTTTCAGCCGGGATAGTCTTGCTGTATTGTAGAGAGTTTGAACTTCTCCTGATGGGATGTCTGGGAGGCGGGTTTCCTCTATTGCAATACAGATAAACAAGCTCGAGACAAAGAAATTTCTTCTATTTATTCAAACCAACATGGATGGAAGAAAGCTGATAGAGGGGCAATTTTCCTAACAGGGGGAAGTATTGAAGAGGCAAGGACCGTCAGGGATGATCTGGCCCACACCTCTACCCAGTCCAGATCAGTGGGTCTGGTTATACAAATTTGTAGGAATATCCGATATGAATGAATATGTATTGGATATGAAGGAATACATATCCGATACAAATCCGCCCTGAATCCACTTTTAATACGCTCTCAATCTATGCTGAATGCACTCTAGATCCATTGCAGATGTGACTGGTGCAGACACTTTCCTATCATGGATGAATGTCTGAATTCGTACGAATAACTAATATTATGAATATTCGTGTATATCACACAGGTGTGTGCTCCTCCTATAAAGCACCTATTTCTCACAGCACCAGACAGAGCTTTTAACTGTGGCCAGGGCTGAATTGTCTGGAAGCTGCTGTATTTCCGTCTGAAAACAGATTCATTACCTCCGTTTGTCTCCCCTGGGACAGTTCAAGCCCTGTGATTTCTTCCCGGTTTGCTTACCCGTTCTCTCCCCCAGGCCCACAGGAAACAGATACGCTGTCTGTCTGCAGCAAGGACGTCACGGTTTGATCATCTGTCATTTTATTTTGAACACTTAAAAATCTAAGAAATTAATAAATAAAAAATAACAACACACAAAAGGTAACAGGCACATCTGAAGGCAGTTGCTGCGTCCCCATCTATAGGGGAGAAACATAATTATTTTGCAAAATTCAGTCGTGCCTTCCGGCAGCTTAGAGAGCCCAGACGGGAGATTGTGGCAGTGACCCCATTTCTGCGGGAAAGGAGGCTGGTGGGTTGGTCGGAAACCATGGTGGTCCACCAGGGCAGAAGGAGAAGGGGCTTGGGGAAGAGGAAATATTTTTTCACATTGAGTTATGGCAGTGGAAGCCAATGGGGGTGAATGTAGGCAGAAGATTTCTTGATATCAAAATGCAGGCTTTCCAGTTTCACACTGCCAACGGAGCAGAGGGGTTTCCTCAAAGCAAGATGCTCCGAAGTCGTCTGGGGGCTTTTGCAGGCCACGGGACCGAAACACAATCTGGGCACGTCGTATCGTTCTCTGGGTAGCATCAGGCACGCTGGCAAAGCACCCTTCAAGATGCCCGCTGCTGAGCCTGTCGCATGTACAAAATAAATGTGGTGGACTTCAACTCCCAGCAGCACCAAGGAAAAGAGTTTTGGGAACCAGCAGCCTAAAACAGCCAGCAGATGAACCTGGGGAGATGGCTCCATCACTCTGAAGTCTTGCAATTTGGTGGCACCTTCTGGAAACTCCTGCAGCCGCATAGAGCCGGACTTGCGCTCTTGATGAAAGGCCGTCTTGGCTCCTCCAAAGGACATGGCTGATCTCTCCCACAAGGAGGTTCCAGAAAGCATGGGGGACCCTTAGCCTGCCCTAGGTAGAGGTGAAACACAGCTTACCCCACTAGAGATAGAGGTTTCAGGGCCTCCTCAGAAGCCTTGATGGTTTTGGGAAGCCTTTTGCAAGGAGACAAATGAGTCCCAAGGAGAGATGTCAGAATGGAAGGCTGATCGAGGGGCTTTAATGCTCAGCTCCAAAATTTGGGGAGCATAGAGTCACCAAGGACTGCCCCCAAATTCAGAACAAACCCGGATTATGCAGGTTTGGTCCCACATTTGTAAATTCCCCACAGCAATTCTGTGCACACTCCAAGAAAAGGTGGACCATCCATTAAGGCTTAAATCCTATCAACTGCCACCATGATCATCACACCCTCCAGACCCTCTGGAGGATGAAGCCATTCCTGTCTCACGCCCCTCCTCACCCCTTCCTGGTTTCCCCCCAAAAAACAAGTTTCCATTCTGCCTACAGCTGTCATCTTGGATGGTTCCAGATTTCTCCAGGAGAGCCTCCCTCAATCTAGAACCTCAGAGATCTTCTGGCCAGAGCTAATGGGAGGAGAAGTCTAAAACCCTTAGAGATGCCTCCACCCTGGAGTGACCCCAGCAGTGTCTCAGCTCTTTGGGGCTGCTTCCATTGTCTCAGAGATGACCTTGTACGGGTGGCCACTGTGTGGAGAGAGGACCACCACGGGAACGGGTGCAGAAGCCAAAGAAGTGCCTTCGCTGGCCTCCACTTTTCCACTGGGTTCCTGCAGAGCTGGGGCTGAGAAGCAACTGAAGAAGTTGGGCAAAGTGGTCAGCACAAGACTTCCCGCCAAGATGAAAGAACCAGCGGCCAAGAAGGAGGCTACATAGTCACCTGTGGCATCCCTCAGCCAACCTGGAAGAGAAAGAGAAGGGGACACACAGAGTGACCGAGATTGGCTTAGAAGAGCCTAGACCAGCCTGTGACCTTCTAGATGTTTTCTAGATGACTCATCCAGGACTCCCTGTCAATGGAAGGACCACTTAAGATGCTTCTAAAACCTCAAGGTGAATCTAGAGCTGCAAGATGTCCACAGATTAACAGGTTTGGTTGTGGCTCTAGTGAACATGTATGCTTTCTAGATGCAGGAAGAGTGGTCCAAAGGAGACGGGTAGAGGTTGAATTTCAGGGGGAGGTGAAAAGCCTCGGCAAGTCCTTCTCCTTGATCTGTGAGTCCACCTGCAAACCTAGAAATGGAAGGACCCATTCTAGTCCCTTCCACAGAGGGAAATACATATGGAACATGCTTAGCATTACCCTGGACCATGACACAAGTTCTACCAGAATGGAACCCACGTCCAACCAAGCCTTGGATAAAGCAGAGTCCTTCAAAGGTCAGGTGGACATCTCAAAACACTTTCTGGAGGACCATGCAAGACCACTGAGCATTACCTACCTGACAGGGGCGCACCAAGTAGCCCTCCAATGCTCTCTATCATTTGCAGGAGGCCCATGGAGCTGAAGATGTTTCCGATGCCCACGATCTCAGGAATGATGGAGAAGATCACAGGCGTGAGGGCTCCAGAGAAGAAGCCGTAGCAGAGGCTAATGGCTACCAGGAGCGGGTAACTGCGGCACCATGGAATAAGCAGCAAGGAAACACCAGTCAGAAATGTCCAGGATACCAAGATGTGGATCAGGTGAGCTGCTCTGCAGTTCCCCAGCCAACCCGAGAAGAGACGGCCGAACAGGTCAGCTGCAGCAGCCACAGACATCAAGAACGCAGCCTGGTACTCATCAAAGGTGAGCTCCCTTGCTCTGGCCACCAGGTGGATGTAAGGGATGAAGTATCCCGTGTTGATAAGGGTAACCGCCAGGACGAACCGCATGAAAGGACAGTGGGACAGAAGGTGTAGGCCAAAGAGAGAGGAGAACTTCTTCCAAGATGGTCCTCCTAAAGCTTCTGCCGGTTGTTTGGGCAGGTCTTCCTTCAGGGTCAGCGGGCGAATGAGGGCACCACAGACCACCAGGTTGAAGGACATGCCTGCCACTATCATAAGGGCACCACGCCACGCGTAGGTGTCCACCAGAAGCTGGAAGAGTGGGGAGAACGCAAAAGCAGAGAGACCCACACCAGTCAAGGCCAGGCTCGTGGCCAGCGTCCGGCGCTTGTTGAAGTAACGGGCCACAGAAGCCAACGAGGGCGTAAACACCAGGGCCCAGCCAAAACCTGCCAAGAGATGGACGCCCACCGTGAACAGAGAGGCACAACGAGGCTTCCTCCTAACCTGTGTCATCGTGGCCACAAGCAGCCCTCGTGGAGGCATTTCAAGATGGCTTCCCTCGTGCTAGTCACTCCTTTAAGAAAAATGGCTTCCTGTCTCCTAAGAACCAGGCCAAGCTGCTTCTCTCAGTCCCACAGTTCTGTTCTGGGGACAGGCAGCCATCTTCAGCAAACTCAAAACCCTGTGGTACCCCTGTGCCCACCTGATGGAGGCCATTTCCCTAGAAATTCCTCTGGCACCCTCTTCTCCCAGCGCCCTTCCTCTCTGTTTCTTTGGTTCTCAGAAAGACAAAATTAATTAGGTCAACTGATTAACGAGGCAGGTTAGACTACTGCAATGCACTCTACATGGGGCTGCCCTTGAAGAAGACTTGGAAGCTGTGGTTAGTTCAAAATGCAGCAGCCCAACTCCTGGCTGGTACAACTTACAGGCAGCAGGTAACTCCTGTTTTGATAGAGCCCTATCTGGCTTGGGACCTCAATTCTTGGTCATACAGACCTACCTGAGGCTTAAGTTCTACTGGAGGGGGGCTCCTGTGTCCCAGCAGTTAGAGAAATCCACAGTGTTGGGGCATCGGGCAGGGACTTCTCAGCAGTGGCACCTTCCCTGGGAGGCCCAATTAGCGCCAACCCTTCTAACTTTTAGGCGCCAAGTAAGCCTTAGCTCTTTGCTAACGCCTTTGGTCATTAATTCACGCAAGCACTATCTTAGCTTTTAGCTTTTTAAATTAATTATGCTGTTTAATACAGTTTTAGCGGGGTATGTATTTAATGCCTTGTTTGTATATTGGTTTTTTACTGTAGGATATAATCAAACAAACAAATAAGTTGCAGGATCAAGAGAAAATCTAGATTGTTTTGATGAAAGGTCATGGTGCCTGTGCGTGCGTCATGCGTATGGAGGGTGTCGTTTCCAGGAACATACCTGATAGAAGGCCGATGGAGAGGTACAGGTGGACCAGGCAGGTGGCAAACGATGCCAGCAGGAGGCCCAGGCTGGAGAAGAACCCACCAGCCATGACGACAGGCCGGGCGCCATAGCGAGAACTCAGGGCGCTTCCCACCGGACCTGCCAGGAAGGACAGATGGGAAAGCTGCTGTACAGAGCCCAGGACCTTCCCCCTTTATAACTAGGGACAACTGCTCAGTGCCCCCCCCCCAGCAGTAGTGCCTAGTGGTATTTTATTAATTAATTTTATTTTATTTAAGAATTTATATCCCGCACTTCTGCCAAACCTCAAGAGGGAGGCTGTTGTAAAGTCTGGGGGCCACCACGGACAAGGCTCTCCCGTGCGTCCCTACCCCTGACCCTCTGGGAGAGGAGGAACAATAAGAAGGGTCTCTCCCTGAGACCTCAGCACCCCTGGGGAAGACCTGTGTCCTCCTCCCTTGCTCTACATTCTTTTTCAAAGAGGAACATTCCCAGCCTCACATGCTCAATTCTCCCCCACTGGAGCCACCCAGGCCCTTCTGGGCGCTTCCACGACATCACAGCATGACCACCAGAGGTGACGGAGGTCGTGACCCGGCAGCCCCCGGGGCAGGTAGGAGGGTCGGGTGCAAGCCAGCGCTTTCCCCCCCTTCCCACTCACTGGCGAACTGCTGCACCGCGATCCCGATGGACGTGATCCAGGAAATGCGTCCCGACAGCTCCCCGAAGTACGCGACAAACTCCACGAAGAAGACCCCGAAGGAGCGGATGACGCCGAAGACCAGGGCGGACTGGAGGAAGGCGGCCAGCACGATCATCCAACCCCAGCCGCCATCAGGGGGCTCGGGGTGGACCACAACCTGGCCGAGCATGGAGTCCTCTGGGGAGGAAAAGCGGCTGACAAAACTTCTGTTCTTCTCCCCACCACACACACCCTGTGAGGTAGGGGACTCAAAGCGGCCTGGGGACTCAAAGCGGCTGACAAAACTTCTGTTCTTCTCCCCACCACACACACCCTGTGAGGTAGGTGGGGCTGTAAAAGCTCAGAAGAGAGTTGTGACTAACCTAAAGGCATCCACCTGGTTTCATGGAGGAACAAGAAGAAGAAGAGTTGGCTTTTCTACCCTGCTTTTCTCACCCATTCAAGGGGACTGAAAGCGGCTGACAAAGCTTCTGTTCTTCTCCCCAAAACAGAACACCCTGTGAGGCAGGTGGGGCTGTGAGAGCTCAGAAGAGAGCCATGACTAGCCCAAGGTCACTCAGCTGGCTTAGTGGAGGAGTGCGGAACCAAACCCGGCATTCCCAGCTAAGGGTCCGCCCCCCTAACCACTAGACCAGTCTCTCTCTGTCTTCCCCAGAGGAGAACGGCATTGTCCGGCTTCCCAGGAGCTAGCTGTGGTCAGTGTTGCCCAGGCACGCAATGCCCTCCTTTCCCCTGGCTGGGCGCGACTCCCCCTGGGTCCGCCTCTGCACCCCCACCCAGGCTTTGCCAAAGGCGGACCGTGGAGGACCATAAAGGTGGCCGCGAAATCCTGGAAGACTGCAAATATTTCAGCCCGGAGCAAGTGTGGGGGAGAGATTGGGGTCCCAAGAAGATGTCTGGAGGAGGGGGGGAGAGAACCTGTCTGCCCCCCCCCAATGGTTCAAGTGAAGGTTAAGCAGAGAGCACCGAAAACCTGTCCTGGGGGCGGCGGATGGGAGTGAAATCCCCAAATTCTTTCCGGGAGGGGGCAAAACCCAACGCCAGGGAAGCAAAGACCTTTCCTAAAAGGGGGGGGGGGGTTAGCAGGGAAGAGGCGCGTTATAAAGGGACAGCAATGAGATGCTCTACCCCCAACCTCCCCCCGTCCCACCGATTTTGGAAGCGTCGCCCAGGGCAGGCGCTGGATGCTCCCCCCTTGCCCCCGCACCACCCGAGCACCCATCGGCATCCTGCCCTTCCCCCCACCTCAGCCACGGAACCTTGAATGCGGATCGATCCCGCCAACGCGCCTGCTTTCCTCCCAAGGAAGCCGCCCCCGCCATGGCCTTACGGGTGGTGTCCCCCGGTGGTGGTGGTGGGAAGCGTCGCCCACCGTTCCGAGAAGAGACGAATCCCCGGCGGCGGCGGCGGCGGACGTGGAGCCGCTACAATGTTGCAGCAGGTCGAAAGGGGCGGGGCCTGAGCCAGGAAGCCACGCCCCCAAGCTTGCCGGGCGTGGGGGGGGGAGGCTGGTGGCGCAGTCGCAGTATAAAGAGGTGTGGAAAACGTGGTGTGGGGGGGACGATCAGGTCCCAGCAGGTCAGGACAGAGGAAGCGACGGGGGGGGGGGGGGGTCGGTCGTCTTTAGTGTTCTGTTGATGGCGGCAGGCGGATCAGAAAGCCCCCTCCCCTTATTTCCCCCCCTCCTTGAGATCCTGGGGTGCCTAACAGGGCAAGAAGCGCATCGATAGGATCGCGCGCGGGCTGCTGCGTCTCTTTCCGCGATGCCAGCGAGGCTGAACGTTTGGTAAAGGGAAGAAGAAGAAGAAGAAGAGTCGGCTTTTCTACCCCGCTTGTCTCACCCATGTAAGGGGACTCGAAGCTGCTGACAAACCTTCTGTTCTTCTCCCCACAACAGACCCCCTGTGAGGTATGTGAAAGCTCAGAAGAGAACTGTGACTAGCCCAAAGTCACCCTGCTGGCTTCGAGGAGGAAGAAGAAGAGCTGGCTTTTTTACCCCGCTTCTCTCACCCACTTAAGGGGACTCAAAGCGGCTGACAAACCTTCTGTTCTTCTCCCCACATCAGACACCCAGTGAGGTGGGTGGGGCTGCGGTTGCTCAGAAGAGAGCTGTGACTTGCCCAAGGTCACCCATCTGGCTTCGTGGAGGAGCGCAGAACCAAACCCAGTATTCCCAGATAAGAGTCCGGCTCCCTGACCACTAGACCAAAGCTGCCCTTTGCCTTGCCTTGATCCCCTCAGGGGGAAGCGCCAGGGCAGACAGAGGAAGCTAAAACGAAGTCCTGGTGAGCCTGCAAATGCTGGAAAGGACGAGGCGCAGGCAGGGAAGCAGTCGCCTTCCCCATCAGTTATTTCTGCTGCCCAGAAATCTTTCCAAGAACCTCTTCTTTGCCTCCTTCCCCCAGAATTTCAATCCTGCCCCCTCCCTCCTTCTGTTGCCTTATCCCCCCCCCTCACTTGCTTATTTAGATTGCAGCCCCCCCCCCCAGCTCAGCACGGCTGGCCGCCCTCTCCTGCCCGGATCCTGCATCCCTTTTCCCTTCCTCTGTTGATCTTGCGGCCACCTGCTCACCCGCTGCTGGGATTTAGGCCTTAAAGCATCCTTAAGGTCACTCTTGGCTTTGCTCTCTGATGCCCAGTGCCGGAAGCCCAGCTGCAAAGTGGTTGCCCTCAGACGCCAGCTCCCACACCCTTTGAAAACTGCCCGGGAGGGGCGCCTTTGCCACCATCTTTGCCCCCCTGAAAAACGTCCTTTGTCCAGGATGAGCAGAAAGAGAGACAGGTGGGCTTTTCCTTGCACTGATGCATTTTCCGGCATTAGATTCGTAACGAACTGAACGTTTGAATATCCGTATCCGTACAATTGCGCAGTTTCAAATGTCCGGACATTCGATTCGTTGTCTGAATAACGAATGTTATTCATGCACATCCCTACCATGGGCTATTTTTCCTTTAGATTGCCCCCTCTCCCTCCCCAGGACCTAATGAGGACTGGGAGCCACTGTGCCACGGAACACAGCAAGGCCTTGATAGGAGTGGCGCCAGAGATTGTCTTGAGAGTTATGTTTCCTTGTGCAAAGCAAGGTATTCCTTCTCTATTTTGCACTGGCAGAAAGAGCCAGCAGCGGTAGAAGAGCAGGTAAATGCCCACCACACTGAAGGAACAGGTGTGGCACAACAGGTAAGACCTCTTCTCATTCCTGCCCCCACCAGGGCCAGGTGGTGCATGGGGTAAAGGAGGTGGCAGTGCTCAGGTTTTCTTCCCTTTCCGTTTCATGCCCGTTCCAGTTACAAGGTGTCTTAAAAAGATCTCCAGCCCCTGTGCGTGCACAGAGTGCTAGCGCACTTGGCTCACGTGCAGAGTGCTGCTGTGTGGATTTCAAAGGAAGCTCACAGACCAGCTTGCAGGCAGGGAGAGAGACTTCTGGCTGCGCCCATCCAGGCAGGCTGCCATTCCACCGGTACAGAAGTCCAGCCTCGGGCGTCTCACTGAGGGTGGCCAGAAGGATCAAGAGGCTGGAGGGACTTTCCTAAAAGGGGAAGCTGCCATGTCTGGGACTTCTTTGTCTAGAAAGAAGGTGAGGGAGGGGAGACGTGGCAGAAGCAAATGAAATTACATCTGGCCTGGACAGAATGGCGAGACATCCATCCGTCCGTCCGTCCATCCATCAACTTATATCCCACCCTTCACCAAATGGTCTCAGAGTGAATTACAATGTGATTAAAATGGTAAAGCATAATTAAAAATGTAACCCGCTTCCTCCTACCCCCTCCCTGCCTCCCTGACAGAACAGGGAGGCTGTTCCAGAGTCTTGGGGCCACCGCTGAAAAGACCCTCCTGCAACTCCCTACTCCTTGAGATCTCAGTGCCTGGGCAGGTGTGTATGGGAGAAGGCGCTCCTTCAGACACCCAGGGCCCAAGCAGTTTAGGGCTTTATACGTTGGTGTCAACACCTTGAATTGGGCTCAGTAGCGAATAGGTAACCAGCGCAGATCCTTTAAGACCTACGTGATGTGAGTCCGGCCAGAAGCTCCCACCAGCAGTCGAGCTGCTGCATTCTGCACCGGTTCCAGCTTCCGAACCGGTTTCAAGGGTAAGCCCCATGTAGAGCGCATTGCACTAGTCTAACCTGGAGGTTCCCAGAGCTGTGGCCAAATTTCCCTCCCTTTGCAGGTCCAGTTCTCCCCTAGAGCCAGGGGTGACCCAGTGAAGCTCCACCCTGGAAGGAAGGGGACAGACGAAAGGATTTCTCTTCTGGAAAGCAATTTGCTCCCCTGAGATCTGGCTTTGGTTTCTGGCCTGGATGGCTTGAAAAGAAGGATCGGACCAGTGCCAGGATGTCAGGCCTGCCAGTGGCCATTAAGAGGTAGTTTGTTTGTTTACATTTTTATCTCACCCTATTCCCGGAGGTCTCTGGGTGGGTAACAACATCTAAAACCAAACATCATTAAAGCAACAACAGTATGTATTAAAACAACAGCATCTGCAGGTGCGTCTTCACTTCTTTCCTACACACGTACAGTGAAGGTGATAGATGCATCTCAAGGGGCAGACTATTCCACAGCCTAGGGGCCACCACTGAGAAGGCCCTCTCCCGGGTGCCCACCCCTTTTGCTGCTGAGGGTGGTGGGTCCACCAGGAGGGCCTCCCCTCCAGATCTTAGGGCGCGGGCAGGTCGATATGGGAGGAGGCGTTCCTTCAGATATATTTTCCCTCTGCAGGCCAGCGGCCAGGAGACGGGCAGCAGGGCGGCCTGGGCGCTCATGTCCTGCTGGTGGGAAGTGGTTTGGCCACTCTGAGAGCAAAGCGCGGGACGAATGGGCGGTCACGATACTGCCACTCATTTTATGCTGCCCAAACTGCATTTGGGCGCCCGACTGTGCCCCTTTGAACTCTGTTAATCAGTGCTGTGGGCAGGCTTGGAGAAATGCCTCTGGGCAGACGGACCATGAAGGACACACAGACTTCACTTCCTGATTCTTCTCCTCCACAACCAACCCCCGTTTTACCCGCTGGACAATATAGGGACACATAAACAAAGTCTGCAGAAATTTGGATCTGCTAGTTTTTGTCCTGGGACTTCCTGTTATCTGCATATTCCAAGAACTGGCAGGGTTACTTTGCAGACTCTTGGGGGACCCTGGGGAGTTTGCTGTGAAGGGGATCCTTTCCCCTGGACTGCATAGATTGGTTCAAAGCTGAGAGTCCTTCACATTGATATCACCGTCACTAGAATGGGGAGGCTATCCCACAACCTAGGGGCCATCACTAGGAAGGACCCCTTTTCCCCACAGCTCTCAGTTGTAAAAGGGGTGGGCACCTGGGAGAGGGCCTTCCCAGTGGTGGCCCCTGGGCTATGGAGTAGTCTCCCCCTTGAGGCGTGTCAGGCTTCTTCGCTGTATATGGTTAGGAGGGCAGTGAAGACGCCCCTCTTTGGCTAAGTGGGAATATACTGTCTCTTCCCATTTTGCAGACACTGGTGTTGTTTTAATGTATGTCTGATTTTAAATGTCTTTACCTATTCTGAAACCTTCTGGTATTGGGCAGGATAGAAATACCAACCAACCAACCAACCCAAACCAACCCAAACCAACCCAACCAACCAACCAAACCAACCAACCAAACCAACCAACGCCGGCCCCCACAAAGAACCTTCCTTGCCCCCCCCATAGGTAAAACCAAGGGACGTGCAAGAATATTCAAATGCATTCAAAATTAGATCGAATCGACATTATTTTGACATCCAAATTCAAATCAAATGTCCCTAAATTAAAATTTAAATATTCGATTTGAATTTTGGATCTATTTGTTCCAAGTATTTGTACATTCATATGCGTATGGGTTCGTACATGATGCCTACTTGAAGATCCACATCTTTCCTGCATCCGTATGGATCTGTACGGGATGAAAACGGGTTGCATATGGGATAACTACAGGATGCGTACGGACGTGTATGGATGTGTACGGATGTGGGAAAGATACATACGGGCACATACAAATGTTGTCGACATTTGTAAGTGCAAATTCACATGAAAAATTCGAATGAGTAGATTCAAATTTGCTTAATTCGAATCGAATTTGGTTGAATTCAAAATTTAAACAATCGAACCAAATCAAATTTTTGAGTATTCAGTTTGAATCGAATCGAAGCCCAAGAATTGCATTCATGGTACCCGAGCCAGATCTTTGCAACCTGTTAGGACTGGTATTGGCCAGCAGGGGGAAGCAGAAAGCTAAATATATGGATAAGAAAAAGGCCATTTAATTAGATTATGAGAAGATGCTGGTACATTTTGTTTACAAAGATTGCTACTTCTGCGGAAGGGAAATTCAGCTGAATTAGGACATCTGAATTCAAATTGAATATTGGCACATTCGAAGACTGACATTCGAATTCAAATAAAATGTTTTGATACAATCAAATGAAGCTTCGTATGGGATTCATATATGGGACCCATACACTATTTGAATGCATTCGTATATAGGATCTGTACACTACTTCTTTGGGATTGAACAATCGTATAAAATACGAGTCCTGCAATACAGATCAAATACAAAGAAAAATTCATGAACACCCCTAGAAATTCAGCAGGTGCTATTCTTCACGACAGAGAGATGATAAGAAACAAAAATGCCTCAGTTGTCAAACTGTGTGTGAGGCGGAAATCCTGATGGTGAAGCTGACTAGAACATAACCTAAGAGGAGGATCAGGCCACAGCCCACCTAGCCTATAAGAACCTAAGAGGAGCCCTCCTGGATCAGGCCACAGCCCATCCAGTCCACAAGAACCTAAGAGGAGCCCTGCTGGATCAGGCCACAGCCCATCCAGTCCACAAGAACCTAAGAGGAGCCCTGCTGGATCAGGCCACAGCCCATCCAGTCCACAAGAACCTAAGAGGAGCCCTGCTGGATCAGGCCACAGCCCATCCAGTCCACAAGAACCTAAGAGGAGCCCTGCTGGATCAGGCCACAGCCCATCCAGTCCACAAGAACCTAAGAGAAGCCCTGCTGGATCAGGCCACAGCCCATCTAGTCCACAAGAACCTAAGAGGAGCCCTGCTGGATCAGGCCACAGCGCATCTAGTCCACAAGAACCTAAGAGGAGCCCTGCTGGATCAGGCCACAGCCCATCTAGTCCATAAGAACCTAACAGGAGCCCTGCTGGATCAGGCCACAGCCCATCTAGTCCATAAGAACCTAACAGGAGCCCTGCTGGATCAGACCACAACCCATCTAGTCCATAAGAACCTAAGAGGAGCCCTGCTGGATCAGGCCACAGCCCATCTAGTCCATAAGAACCTAAGAGGAGTCCTGCTGGATCAGGCCACAGCCCATCTAGTCCATGAGAACCTAAGAGGAGCCCTGCTGGATCAGGCCACAGCCCATCTAGTCCATAAGAACCTAACAGGAGCCCTGCTGGATCAGGCCACAGCCCATCTAGTCCACAAGAACCTAAGAGGAGCCCTGCTGGATCAGGCCACAGCGCATCTAGTCCACAAGAACCTAAGAGGAGCCCTGCTGGATCAGGCCACAGCCCATCTAGTCCATAAGAACCTAACAGGAGCCCTGCTGGATCAGACCACAACCCATCTAGTCCATAAGAACCTAAGAGGAGCCCTGCTGGATCAGGCCACAGCCCATCTAGTCCATAAGAACCTAAGAGGAGTCCTGCTGGATCAGGCCACAGCCCATCTAGTCCATGAGAACCTAAGAGGAGCCCTGCTGGATCAGGCCACAGCCCATCTAGTCCATAAGAACCTAACAGGAGCCCTGCTGGATCAGGCCACAGCCCATCCAGTCTGTATGAACCTAAGAGGAGCCCTGCTGGATCAGGCCACAGCCCATCTAGTCCACAAGAACCTAAGAGGAGCCCTGCTGGATCAGGCCACAGCCCATCTAGTCCACAAGAACCTAAGAGGAGCCCTGCTGGATCAGGCCACAGCCCATCTAGTCCATAAGAACCTAACAGGAGCCCTGCTGGATCAGGCCACAGCCCATCTAGTCCATAAGAACCTAACAGGAGCCCTGCTGGATCAGACCACAACCCATCTAGTCCATAAGGACCTAAGAGGAGCCCTGCTGGATCAGGCCACAGCCCATCTAGTCCATAAGAACCTAAGAGGAGTCCTGCTGGATCAGGCCACAGCCCATCTAGTCCATGAGAACCTAAGGGAAGCCCTGCTGGATCAGGCCACAGCCCATCTAGTCCATAAGAACCTAAGAGGAGCCCTGCTGGATCAGGCCACATCCCATCTAGTCCATGAGAACCTAAGAGAAGCCCTGCTGGATCAGGCCACATCCCATCTAGTCCACAAGAACCTAAGAGGAGCCCTGCTGGATCAGGCCACAGCCCATCTAGTCCACAAGAACCTAAGAGGAGCCCTGCTGGATCAGGCCACAGCCCATCTAGTCCATAAGAACCTAACAGGAGCCCTGCTGGATCAGGCCACAGCCCATCTAGTCCATAAGAACCTAACAGGAGCCCTGCTGGATCAGACCACAACCCATCTAGTCCATAAGGACCTAAGAGGAGCCCTGCTGGATCAGGCCACAGCCCATCTAGTCCATAAGAACCTAAGAGGAGTCCTGCTGGATCAGGCCACAGCCCATCTAGTCCATGAGAACCTAAGGGAAGCCCTGCTGGATCAGGCCACAGCCCATCTAGTCCATAAGAACCTAAGAGGAGCCCTGCTGGATCAGGCCACATCCCATCTAGTCCATGAGAACCTAAGAGAAGCCCTGCTGGATCAGGCCACAGCCCATCTAGTCCATAAGAACCTAAGAGGAGCCCTGCAGGATCAGGCCACAGCCCATCTAGTCCATAAGAACCTAAGAGGAGCCCTGCAGGATCAGGCCACAGCCCATCCGGTCCATAAGAACCTTAAAGGAGCCCTGATGGATGAGGCCACAGCCCATCTAGTCCATAAGAACATAAGAGGAGCCCTGCTGGATCAGGCCACAGCCCATCTAGTCCATAGGAACCTAAGAGGAGCCCTGCTGGATCAGGCCACAGCCCATCTAGTCCATGAGAACCTAAGAGGAGCCCTGCTGGATCAGGCCACAGCCCATCCAGTCTGTATGAACCTAAGAGGAGCCCTGCTGGATCAGACCACAACCCATCTAGTCCATAAGGACCTAAGAGGAGCCCTACTGGATCAGGCCACAGCCCATCTAGTCCATAAGAACCTAACAGGAGCCCTGCTGGATCAGGCCACAGCCCATCCAGTCTGTATGAACCTAAGGGAAGCCCTGCTGGATCAGGCCACAGCCCATCTAGTCCATAAGAACCTAAGAGAAGCCCTGCTGGATCAGGCCACAGCCCATCTAGTCCAGCATCCTGTCCCACCAGTTGCCCATGGGCATCTCAAGCAGAGAGAAGGACAAACCTTCTTCTGCCCATGAGTCCCAGCAAGTGGACTTAGAGGCCTCCTGCTTGTCCCCCCAGCCTGGATGATGGACTTAGGCAACCATTCTAGTAGCCATTGATCCACCTGTCATCCACAAACTCGCTCTTTGTAGCCAGGCCTTGCATTGCTAAAATGCAGGTAATGATCCTGTCTGCCACCTTGCAACTGCCTGAGAAGGACGGGGACACTGGGAACTTCAAAGGGCCCCAGGAGAAGAGTGAACTCCCTCTCCCAACCAGTAGCTGAGCAGAAGGGGCTTTGGTGCTAGGGAGCCCCCAGGCCAAATTTGCACGGGAAGCCATGAGGCCCCTCTTCCCCTGCTGGTATCTGGGGTGTGAGTTTTGCAGGGAGACCGGCTGAAGGGTCAGGGGTGCCCAGCGTGGACAGGCAGCTGCCTCCCAAAGGTGCACGAGCCCCACAAGCCGTCTGAGGTCATCCCATGATGGAGGAACCAGAGGCCTTTCTGCACTTAGCTGTGATCGATCGTGGCACGGGTGAGTGATGGGCACCGGCGATGCTGCCGCGCCTGCGTGGATGCCGCGTTCCCTGCCCACCAAATGCAGCAAACCAGGTGCAGAGTGAATGGTCGCCGGACGCTTCAGGTGAGCTTTAGGTAAACATTGGTTAAGGTGTGGGCCATTGTTTTGTGCTCCACACCTAATCAACAATTGCCTGGGGAGGCAGGGCACGCTTGGAGGCTGTAGCGGCTTATTCCACGTGCGGAAGCTCTGCAAACCAGGCATTCACTATTTCTTCACTACCAGCCTAAGTGCAGAAAGAAGAAGAGTTGGCTTTTCTACCCCACTTTTCTCACCCATTTAAGGAGACTCAAAGCGGCTGAGAAACCTTCTGTTCTTCTCCCCACTGCAGACACCCTGTGAGGCGGGTGGGGCTGTGAGAGCTCAGAAAGAGAGCTGTGACTAGCCCAAGGCCACCCAGCTGGCTTCATGGAGGAAGAAGAGTTTGGCTTTTTTACCCCACTTTTCTCACCCATTTAAGGGATCTCAAAGCGGCTGACAAACCGTCTGTTCTTCTCCCCACAACAGACACTCTGTGAGGCGGGCGAAGCTGTGAGAGGTCAGAAAGAGAGCTGTGACTAGCCCAAGGCCACCCAGCTGGCTTCAAGGAGGAAGAAGAGTTTGGCTTTTTTACCCCACTTTTCTCACCCATTTAAGGGGACTCAAAGCGGCTGATAATCCTTTCTGTTCTTTGCCCCACCACAGAACACCCTGTGAGAGCTCAGAAGAGAGCTGTGACTTGCCCAAGGTCACCCAGCTGGCTTCGTGGGAGAGGGCGAAATCAAACCTGGTTCTCCCAGGTAAGAGTCCGGCTCCTTAAACACTAGACCAAACTGGCTCACAGGCCTCAGGATGAGAAGCAACTGCCACGTCCGGCAGCCTGGTCTCTCAGTGGTCAAGTCAAGAGACGCTGAGCATTGTTTTCTGGTCAGAAGGAGAGAAAATCAGCTGCGCTCTTTCCCCATGTGTCTTGACTCTTCCGGTTTTCCAGGATCATCCCATTCTTGGTGGAAATTCTCCATCTTCTCCCTGTCCACGCTGGAGGTAGCCCTCAGTGTTGCTCTCCCACCCCTCCTCAGCCGCCCACTGTACGGAAAACGCCGAAATGTGGTCTCCTTCCCTTATAAGGCAAGGGCCCCATCAGCCTTTTTTCTGACCTCCCACACCGGATCTCCTGCCTGCCCACCACTTCCGGGAAGCCAGGAGGCCCGGCTCTCTTCCACAGGCCTGTGGCATCCCATTCTGCTGACCGCCTGCCCACGGGCCTGACGGGGTTACAGGAAGGAAAGGGCCGGTCCCTGGGAGGATGGCCTCATCTGCCACGGGGTGACTCATGTGCGTAGGAGGCGGGGATGTTGGCTCGGAGCTCAGCTGGCGCACCTGCTTCCTGCGGTCCCAGGCCTGGAGGAAGAGGCTGGAGGTGTGTGCGTGTGCCCGTGTTTGGGAGAAGGTCACGTTTTCACCATCTTGCAGGGACCCCCTCTGACACAGAAGAGCCAGAAGAACTGGCTGACGGCCACATGCGTCCAGAACGGAAGGCCACCAGGCGGGACCCAGCTGTGCTTCAAAGCAACCGTCTTCTGTACCTTTGGGCCTGGAGTTCCCTCCTGGCTGCTGAGCCCAAAGTGAGAGGTTATGGCATACCATTTCTGCACTCGCTTTAGATCCGGATTAAGGAGCCTTTTAATCCAGATCGTGAGCCGCCCGTCCAGACGTTAATGTGGCTCAAGGAAGCCCCCATTCCCAAAAGTCCAGCTCCACTGGCACAAGATGGAGCCCGATCTGTATTAAGAGGCCCTCAATCTGGATTTAGAAGATCCAGATCTTTGGTATCCGGTCCTTGTTGAATCTAATCCTTGAAGATATACATCTTGGGTTTTTCCCCACTAAGTACCCATTAGGCTCAGAGCAGGAAGGCCCCATTTCCACTGCAGACCCTATTAGAACCTGACTTGTTCACACCTGCACTAGGGAAATCCGGATTAAATGGATCCTTCAGGACCTATAATCCGGATTTCCTGTGAACCCCATTAAAGGGGTCTACAATCCAGTCTTCAGGTATCAAACCCAGATTAGACACATTGCCCCCCCCCCAAAAAAAAGTGGTGTGATGGACGTCTCCCACTCGGGTACAGACGTGTTGCAATGGGTGTTGCAATGTTCTCACTGTGAGCTTGCTTAGCACCCTTTGCTATTGGGTGCTACATTGCCTGTGGAGGCGCACCAGGTACTTCCTTAGATCCGGATCTTCTAAATCCAGATTAGTTGAAGGATCCATTTCTTAATCTGGATCATCTTAGATCCGGATTAAGGGAGGTAAGTGGGGAAAAACCCCATGGTGAGGGCCCCAACAGTCCGCATGGGCCATCTAGAACCCAACGGCAATGGGTGCTAAACAAAGCCCCTGTGCAGGCGGCGCTACAAAGCTTGTGTTGAGTTTCGTAGACCGCTCTGAAGGTTGTGTGGTCTTACGTAGCGCGTGTGTTGAGGGGTGGAGTAAGAGCCGCCCCACTGCAAATGGCGGCCACTAAGCCCGTCCTGGGCCCCATTGCCCCGGTAGCCACGCAGACATGTGTCCTCTGATCCAGTTGTCACAGCAGAAGGCCGGATTGAAGATACCATTAAAAGGGGTCTACCGTTAATCTGGATTGAAGGGCCTGAAGAAGCCATTAAATCTGGATTTCACCAACACTTGTGGGTACAGCGTGTTCCGAACGGGGTCCTAAAGGGGTCCTGTGTTCAGAAGGTACAGTATATAATTGCACAAATGCAAATTTCGGGATTTGATTCATTTCGAATCGAGTATCCGAAGATTTGAATCGATCTGAATGTTTACAATCCGTATGAGTTCACATTGGATTTCAAATCAAACACGCTCGAACCTATTCATGCACATTTTTGAATTCGTGTCTGAAGATACGAAGGTCGACAACATCTGAATGTGTCCATACGCATCTGTGCTCATGCCGTTTTCGCCCCGTATTTCCATTTCCATTTTTATTTGTATACCGCCTTTCCAAAAGAAAATTTTGCCCAAAAGAAAATTTTGTATGTATCCTTACAAATGCATATAGATACAAAAAAGGTGCGTAGGAATACGCATGCAACGCGTACGCACATCTACGCATATGAGTGTCTAAATAATTCATATAAATGATTTGAAAGGTTTGCAAGTTTGTTCAAATGTTAAATTAGAATTTAGGGACATTCGATTTGAGTTCAAATGTCCGAATTCGATAGAATTTGGTCGAATTTTGAATTTTTGAATATCTGCGGACATCCTTAATTGCTAGTGCAAAACCAGCCCTTTTGTGCAGACATTTCATCAGGTCTACAGGCGGACCAAGGGCCTAGATCACAGGAGCCAGGCAGAGGGCTCACTTCCATGATCCAGAACTACCGGAGGCTGCTTTTCAGTGCAGACGGCGCTGATCCGGATCACCCCTCCACAAGATTCCGATCCATGGATGCGGATTAAGGCAAGGTAACTGCAGAAGAAGCCCCAGAGCTGCTTAGAGGCCCCCTTTAAAACTCAGATCTTGATCTCTGCTTGGGCTACAAAAAGCCCAAAGATCTGTAGCCAGTAAGGGGGGAAACCTTTAAAAAATAATAATAATAAACTGCTTTTTGCAGGAGAAATCCACTCCTTGAAATGAAATGGTAATGGATTTATTTATTTTTTCCTCCTGGTGTCCTCTTCACTCTCCTTTCCATGGGATGCGTAACCCTCCATGGCGGTATAAAAATATCCCTGCAGGAAGGCGGACTGAAGAAGCCCAGCTGAGGCCTGGGCAAAAGAGGTCAAAAGCCATTTCCCTCCGCCGGGATAAAACAAGAGGCATGCTTATATTCTGAGACAAAAGGACAGTTTCTCTTTTGTTTTTGGACCTGGAAGGCAGAGCAGCAAGGGATTCACAGCTGGAACTGTCCTCATCTTTAGCCAGCTCAAAATGTCCTGCAACCAGAAGAGGAAACATCAGGAAGATCCTCAGTAGAGTTGGAAGGGACCTCCAGGGTCATCTAGTCCAACCCACTGATCAATGCAGGATTTCCTAAACCATCCCAGACAGATGGAGGTCCAGCCTCTGATTGAAGACCTCCAGCCAAGGAGAACCCATCACCGCCTGTGGCAACCTAGTCCATGGACTGATTGCCTTCACTGTCAGGAAGTTTTTTCTAATATCTAAACTGCACTGACTCCCTTGAAGTTTCATCCTGATGTTTCTAGTCCTCCCATCTTGTACCAGTGAGAATAGGGGCGATCCCTCTGCACTGTGATGGCCCTTCAGAGACTTGAAGACCATGATCATGTCTCCTCTCAGTCTTCCCTTCTGCAGGCTGAACGTTCCTAGATCCTTCAACCTCTCCCTGTAGGACAAGGTTGGCAGACCACTCACCATTTTGGTAGCCCTCCTTTGGACTTGCTCCAGTTTGTCAATGTCTGTTTTATGTGAGGCCTGATCCTGATCCGGCAGCTTCATTTCAAGTTCAGACACCTAACTGGCGGGGGACAGTCTCTGGGTGACCCTGGCCTGGTCTACCTTAAAAGAATGTCGTGAGGAGAAAGGACATAAGGAATATCAGCAAGGTCCCTCATTTTCATCTGATCTTCAAATCACCATGCTTTGGCAGTTCTCTTTGGGCTTAGTCAGTGACAGCTTAAGAATCTAAGAGGAGCCCTGCTGGATCAGGCTGGAGCCCATCTAGTCCATAAGAACCTAAGAAGAGCACTGCTGGATCAGGCCACAGCCAACCTAGTCCATAAGAACCTAAGAGGAACCTTGCTGGATCAGGCCACAGCCAACCTAGTCCATAAGAACCTAAGAGGAACCTTGCTGGATCAGGCCATAGTCTAACTAGTTCATAAGAACCTCAGAGGAGCCCTGCTGGATCAGGCCACAGCCTAACTAGTTCATAAGAACCTAAGGGGAGCCCTGCTAGATGAGACCACAGCCCAACTAGTCCATCATCCTGTTTCACACAGTGACCCATCGATTGCTTCTGGGCATCTCAAGCAGAAGGCAAAGGCAAAACCTTCTCCTGCTCTTGCTAATGGTCCTTGGAGCCATCTTCTCTCCACTTGTCCTCCACAAATTTGTCTCACCCTTTCTTAAAGCCACCGAGAGTAGCACAGGACATGCTGAGGTTTTCTCCACCCAAGGGAGCCCCATGAAGCCCACCACAACTTCAGAACCATTTGTGGCCCCCAGTGGAAGAAGAAGAAGAGTTGGCTTTTCCACCCTCGTTTTCTCCCCCATTTAAGGGGACTCAAAGCACCTGACAAACCTTCTGTTCTTCTCCCCACCACAGAGACCCTGTGAGGCAGGTGGAGCTGTGAGGGCTCAGAAGAGAGCTGTGACTAGCCCAAGGTCGCCCAGCTGGCTTCATGGAGGAGGACAGAATCAAACCCAGTATTCTCAGATAAGAGTCTGGCTCCTTAACCGCAGCTAGACCATACTGGAAGAGATTTTAATCTGCATTTCACTTCAGACTCAAGAGTTTCCGGTGAAGCTTCACAGCCCCCCAAGAGTCAGCGAGGAAAGCAGAGGACAAACACCGCTGGGCACCTCTGACGAAAACAGGATGGACTTTGCGTATTCTTAGTTCGGTGTGACTTAATCCCCACACCTTTGAATGAAAAACAAACAGGTCTTCCTGCGCTGGGCTGGGAGGTCCTAATCCCTGGCCCCACTCCCTCTGCAAAAGGAGCGCAGAACCACAAGTTCTGGGCTTCAGGCACCCCCCCCCCTCAAAGGCATCGCGATGGGACGCCCCCTCATCCGCCCAATACCCCTGGGAGGAAAGTTTGACAGTCAAGCAGTGACACACTGGCATGGATTCATAATCAGGATGCAGCTGTCTGCCAGTCCTTTGTTGGGCCAGGAAGTCTAGCCGGGGTGTGTCCCGTTGGCCCTTGGTTTGGGGGAGAAAGTCTAACCCTCAGGAAGGCTTTCGGCTGAGCAGAAGGCAGAGAGGAACACACGTGTGTGTGTGTGTGTGTCCCCGTGTGTGTCCGTCCGTCCGTCCGTCCGTCCGGCAGCTGTGAGATGCTACGCGAGGCGCCGTGACCAGGACGCGACTGCAGCAGAGTGTTTTGCTCTCTCCTCTGCTGGAAGAGGAGCAGAAACCTACGGGGCAGCAGAACGTATGGAACTGTCCCACCAGATGAGCCCTTGGCCCTTTGAGTCCTGCAAGATAGAATCATAGAATCATAGAGTTGGAAGGGACCTCCAGGGTCATCCAGTCCGACCCACTGGAAGGGACCTCCAGGGTCATCCAGTCCGACCCCCTACGCAGTGCAGGATTCCCCAAACCATCCCAGAGAGATGTAGGTCCAACCTCTGCTTGAAGACCTCCAGCAAAGGAGAACCCACCACCTCCCGTGGCAACCTGTTCCACTGACTGATCGCCCTCACTGTCAGGAAGTTTCTCCTAATATCTAATCTGCATTGACTCCCTTGAAGTTTCACCCCGTTGTTTCCAGTCCTTCCATCTTGGCAAGTGAGAATAGGGAGGATCCCTCTGCACTGTGACGGCCCTTCAGAGACTTGAAGACCACCATCTTGGGCCTATTCGCACTTGGCCTTTTTCTGGAGTATATCTCAGGATAGGGGTCTGTGGTCCACATGCTAATGCAGGCTCTAGCAGACCCCCACTTAGGGACTGCTGAAGCCTGCACTAGCATATGGACAGCAAGTCCCTATTCCAGGATATATTCCAGAATAAAGCCAAGTGCGAATAGGCCCCTTGTCTCCTCTCAGTCTCCTCTTCTGTAGGCTGAACATTCTCAGATCCTTCAACCTTTCCTCATAAGACGTGGTTTCCAGACCACCCACCATTCTGGTCGCCCTCCTTTGGACTTGCTGTGGTTTGTCAATGTCTCCTTTGAACTGGGGTGCCCAGAACCGGACACGGGATTCAAGGTGGATTTGACTACTTTCAGAGTAGATATATTATGGGATATGTATCATATACAGAATCGTCTTGCTTGCGGTTCGATGCCTCGAGACGCACACAAATGCTTCTTTGCATTTGAAATTGAGTCGAACCGAATATCCAAACATTCAGTTTGATTCTAAGGTTTAGAATCCAAATGCAACAAAATCCGATTCGAATCGAACACATTCAAAACTATTCGTTTGAATGTTAGATTCGAATCTGAAGATACGAGTGTCGGCAATATTCGTATGTGGCATACGCATCTGTATGCATTCCGTATGCATCCCGTCTTATCTCGTATGCACCCCGTTTCCGTTCTGGACTGTAAGTGCAAATGCGTACCTACACGTTTGAGATTTGTGCAGATATATCTCTGTATTTTCAAATGTTTTGACTCATTCGAACCAGTGTTTTGGGACATTCAAAATTCATTTGAATGTTTAAACTCGAATGTGGAGACATTCTGTTCGAATTCGAACGTCCACATTCAGTCGAATTTGACCGAATTTCGAATGGTTAGAGCATCTGTGCCCATCACCATTCGATACTGATAGAATTCATTTGTGCAACTCTCCATTCCACCCACACTTCCAGGGACTGGAAATGCGTTTGCCTGGCGTTTTACTGCCGCCTGGCTCTTCCCCTGCTTCGGTTCTTCCAGTCTAAGTATTTTTATTGTTTTGTTTCCTGCCCTTTCAGTGATTTGAACCCCGTCCTGACAGCCCAAAGAAGGGCAGCGCAGAAATCCCCTAACCGCAAAGAAAGGAACCTTTGTTTCCTCGCTGACGCTTTCCTTTTTGGGTGTCAGTTTGATCCTGGCACAAACACTTTGCTCAGAGGGCTCCAGAAAGCACCCATCAATCTCGCCTGGTATAAGAGGAAAGAGCTCTGGTTTAAGTAACGGAACAAGGAGGGGGCTTGAAAAGCACCCAAAGGGGGTTCGTTCTAGTTGCTCTAGAAGTATTCGGTGACCAGGCGCCAAACAACTTTAGCTTTATTGAAACAAAACAAGAATACACGGTTTGATCGTCTTGCAAAGAGACAGCTTTGGTATAGACACTCGGGAATGAATACTTTTTTTAAGAAACAAAAATCCAGACAGACCCTTGTATCTCCTTGTTCCCTTCCAGACTGTGCCCTGACCAAAAAGGAACCAGCCTCTTTGATCTATTTCCAGGCGCTCAAAGCAACATTCCCCCTACCTCTCCTTTTAAGATTTGGCTGGTTCTCAAGCACCGCTCAACCGGCCGGACCGAAATCCTTCCCCCACCTGAAGCACAAACACCTACGTTCATTTACCCCTCGAAGGTACCATCTTTCAGTTCTAGAACCTTCCTTCCCCTCATGGAGGGCGGCGGGGTGATACTGAATACACTTACTATTTTGGCTGAAGAACAGAAGTAAATTTCTTGCTGTTGAAATTCTACCTCAGTGAGAGGACCCAATCTCGCCTCAGTCCTTTCCCCTGGGTTCATCTTGTTCTTTTTTTTTACAGCCACCCAAAACCTCTTTTCCTGCAAACAGTCAAGGTTCCAGACCTTTTCTAGAGCACCAGGCATCTAGACCATTCTAGTTCTGGAACAGCCAATCTTCTGGATGCTTTCAGCAGCTAAGTATCTACACATCTCTAGAACATCAGAATGAGTTTTGGAGCTGCCAGGGTTCTGGCATCTTCTAGATCAACCAGATCGATGGACATCTCTAGGGCATCAGAGCTACTTCTGAAGCAGTTGAAGCTCCAGATCTCTTCTAGAGTTGCTAAGGTTCTGGACCCCTTCTGGATCAGCCAGACCAGTGGATGTCTCTAGGGCGTCAGAGCTACTTCTGAAGCAGTTGAAGCTCCAGATCTCTTCTAGAGTTGCTACGGTTCTGGACCCCTTCTGGATCAACCAGACCAGTGGATGTCTCTAGGGCGTCAGAGCTACTTCTGAAGCAGTTGAAGCTCCAGATCTCTTCTAGAGTTGCTACGGTTCTGGACCCCTTCTGGATCAACCAGACCAGTGGATGTCTCTAGGGCGTCAGAGCTACTTCTGAAGCAGTTGAAGCTCCAGATCTCTTCTAGAGTTGCTACGGTTCTGGACCCCTTCTGGATCAACCAGATCAGTGGATGTCTCTAGGGCATCAGAGCTACTTCTGAAGCAGTTGAAGCTCCAGATCTCATCTAGAGTTGCTAAGGTTCTGGACCCCTTCTGGATCAGCCAGACCAGTGGATGTCTCTAGGGCATCACGAACGATCTGAGGCATCTTAGGTTCCAGACATCTTCAAGAGCAGCTATACATCTAGACACTCCTGGACGTTTTGGAACTGCCAACATCTGAGACCCCTTCTACCTCAACCAGCTGTGATTCCCAGCTTCTTCTAGAGCACTGGAAATCTAGATTCCTCCAAGGTTCCAGAATAATTAGAGAAACAGCTGAGGGTCCAGACCTCCTAGGTATGTGCACAAATATTCAAAAATTCGATTCGAATCCAATGAATGTCGACATCTGAACTCAAACTGGATCTTCAAAAATCTGAATTTGCACAAACTCGAATACGGAATTTTGAAAATCCAATATGGATTTTCAAATGATTCGAATGTGTAGATTCGTATCCGCTGTATACAAATCTGCTCGAAAATTATAAGTATCTTGCACTTAAAATGCGGGATGTATACAGGATAATACAGGATGCACATGGATTTTTACAGAATGCACACAAATACGTATAACAGATACAAATGTTGTCGACACTCCTATCTTTAAATACGAATCGGATTTTATGACATTCGGATCTTAAATATCCGAATCGAATCGGATTTTTAAAAATTCGAACCTACTCGGATTCGAACGTCAAAAATACATTCGTGCACATGTCTAGTTTATCTGTGAATATCCCTCCCCTCGCCTCCAGGATCAGTCCTGGACCCATTTCTGCAAAAGTCACGTAAATGGCAGCTTCTCTTGACCGCAAGGGGCAGATTGGCCCAAAAGAGGAAGGAAAAAAAAAAAAGGAAGAAAATTAGGAAAGCAGCCACAGCAAAGCTGTGGATCATTGCAGCAATAATGAGAAAAGCAGAACGTGAGAAATAGATCAGGCGGATTTGGTCTGTTAAAAATAAGATGTAAAGCAAAACACTTTTGCAAAGAAAAGAAAAGTAGATACATCAGACGTCATGACAGAACATTCTTTTTTAAAAAAATAAGGAAGTAAAAAAAATATTAACTGATGCAAAATGTCATAATCTGGTAGTGAAAACATGGGGTTAGCTTATATTCTGTTAAGGGGAAACGCAGCTTTGCCAAGTTCAGTTTTCCCGCCCTGGTCACCATCAGTAGTCTTGGACTGCATTTCCCATGAGTCCCCAGCCAGCTAGGGTCTGATGGGAGCTGCAGTCCAAAATGACCAAAGCGGGAAGACTGCTTTAGGACATCTATTTGCTTTCAGAGATTCCCTCATTCCCCTCTTTTTCAGGTGGGGTTGGAGGTTCATTTTTTCCATCTGGAAAGAAGTTGGTCCTAACATGGGAGATGCTGGCATCCATCACTCCTAATAGAAGCTCTGGATTTGTAGGGGCTGCTTTGGAACAGTGTCTGCTTCTAAGGGGGGGGGGGCGTGTGTGTGTGTGTGGGGAGAAGCTAGGAATAAGAAGAGTTATTTTTTCCCCTGCAGCGTCCCTATCTGTCACTTTCCCTTTTTCCTTATAATGGCAGGGGGTGATCGCAGTGGCAGGGAAGAGGGACAAAGTAGGCAGGCTTTAAGAGCCACCGGCTTTGTGCTGTATTGGCATAGCAGATCAGTGTGAAATGGCAGGCATAGAGGCCAAAGTCTTTCTGATCGCTGCCTCTTTAAGTAAAATCAGACACTTTTGTCTCACTCCCCACTATGGTCTGATCTCTTGTTACATTGTAATATTCTGCTCTCTTGTTATATGGCAACAGTCTGATCTCTCGTTACATTGTAATGGTCTGATCCAGTGGTTCTCAACCTTCCTAACGCCGCGACCCCTTAATGGAGTTCCTCATGTTGTTGAGACCCCCAACCACGGGGGCGGAGCAGCTGGGAGGTGGGAGGGAAGGGCGTTGGGAGACTCATCGCGACCCCTCTGAAAGGGTAGTTCGACCCCCAAAGGGGTCCCGACCCCCAGGTTGAGAACCACTGGTTTGATCTCTCGTTACATTGCAATATTCTGATCTCTTGTTACATTGCAATAGTCTGATCTCTCGTTACATTGTAATGGTCTGATCTCTCGTTACATTGCAACAGTGAGACACTTTTGACTCACTCCCTACTAGGGTCTGATATCTTGTTGCATTATAATGGTCTGATCTCCTGTTACATTGTAAGCTACTGCAGGCTCTGCTCACTCTTCCCTTTCAACCAAGCCCGAAATGGAGAGAGCCCGGGGGAAAGGGGAGGAAATCACAGCTTATCATTGGGTCAGGGGAAACAGAGGAGAACACCCCTAAAGTATGGTTCCCTCCCAACCCCCAACCCCCCGCTTGAGTTCCCATTGCTAAATAGTGAGGATTATTTCTAAATCCAGCAGCAAAACCTCTTTTGATTTGAATACAGATAATCCACGTTTCAGGACCTTTAATTCTCAGAAAGTGTGGATTCTTTTAAAACTTTGGGAATGGCGAGCTTCCAAACGATTTCAGAGCTCTTTAAATCTTGAATGGGAACACACCCTTGCTGTGCCCTGGCTCCATCAGAATTATCCAAAATTGGGCTTTTGGTTCATCTGATTCCAGGAATTGAACCTCCTACCCTTGAAATACAAAGCAAAGATGGCTTCTCTGTGGAACAAACCAAACTAAATCCTACTTCTCAGAGGTAGCAAATGAACCTGATCGTAATACAGGAAGATGGAAAAAATAAATTTAAAAGATGGAAAGAAAGACCTGGCAATAGAAGTTTCTGAGCTGGCGGCAGAGGGGGGGGGGCTCTTGGATTTACACAACAGCTATTCAGACCCCTCACCCAAAGATAGGATGTTTCACGCTCATGCCAGGACTCAGTACAGAAGCCATTGATACCTGATCCTGGAATTTGGATGGATTTGGTGAGGTGGGGGGGGGGGGCGTCTAGCAAAAGCAAAAACTTCCTCTGTGCTCAGCACAGGGTGGCGTACGGGCCGTCGAGAACCTTGTAGCGGATCTTGGTGTTGGTGACGGCGCCATGTTTCTGCCGCAGGTGGAGGCGCAGCTGGCTCTTGTGGCGAAAGTGTACGTTGCATTCTGCGCACTGCCAAAAGGAAACGGGTGTCAAGGTGACACTGGAAATCGCGGGTTGCTTCCTTCGAGGGTGACAGCCACGCTAACAGCATTCAGCTTCCTGCTGCGTCCCATCGCCTGAGAACATCACAACCTGAGGGGAGCCCTACTGGATCAGGCCACAGCCCGTCCAGCCCACCAGTTGCCTCTGAGCATCTCAAGTAGAAGTCAAAGGCAAAACCTTCACCTGCTCACAACTCCCTGCAAATGGCCTTGAGAGGTCTCTCGACCATCTCTCCAGCCTGGAGGATGTACCTGGGCATCCATGCTAGTAGCCACTGATACCCTTATCCTCTATGAATTAAGGGAAGCCCTGCTGGATCAGGCACAGCCCATCTAGTCCAGCATCCTGTCTCACACAGTGGCCCACCAATTGCCCACGGGCATCTCAAGCAGAGACAAGGGCAAACCTTCCCCTGCTCTCAAATCCCAGCAAATGGCCTTGGAGGCCTCCTGCTTGTCCCCCCAACCTGAAAGATGGACTTAGGCATCCGTTCCAATAGCCATTGATACATCTGTCACCCATAAATTCGCTCTTGGAAGCCAGGCCTTGCCTTGCTAAAATTCAGGTACTGATCCTTTCTGCTGTCTTGCAACTGCTGAGAAGGATGAGGTCACCGGAAACTTCAAAGGGCCCCAGGAGAACAGTGTGCTTTGCCTCCCAGCCAGGGGCTCTGGTACGAGGGAGGTCCCCACGCTCTGAATGGCTGTGAGTTTCCCTCTGGTTATAGGAGGCCACAGCCTGCCTCTGTGTCCTGCTGGTGGGCTTCTGGGTGTACTCGACATGGGACGGTTCAGAAGCTGCAGCTGGTGCAGAACGCAGCCGCTAGACTGCAGGACAGGTGGCCAGATGCACATCACACCAGTCTTAAAAGAGTTGCACTGGCTGCTGATTTGCTACTGAGCCCAATTTAAGGTGTTAACTTTGACTTATAAGGCCCTAAATGTCTTGGGCCCCAAATATCTAAAGGAACGCCTTCTCCCATACCTACCTGCCCGTGCCTAAAGATCTGGAGGAGAGGCCCTCCTGGTTGTCCCACTAGCTTCACCACCTGGGAGACGGCCTTCTCAGTGATGGCCCCCAGGCTATGGAATAGTCTCCCCCTTGAGGTGCGTCAGGCTCCTTCACTGGATATTTTTAGGAAGGTGGTGAAGACGTCCCTTTTTGCCCTGGCCTTTGGCAAAATGGGAATATACTGTCTCTTCCCACTTTTCAGACACTGTTGCTGTTTTCATATATACTGTTGCTGTTTTAATATATGTCTGATTTTAAATGTTGTTACCCACCCTGAGACCTTCGGGTATAAAGCAGGATAGAACTGCAAAGAAAGAAAGAAAGAAAGACAGAAAGACAGAAAGAAAGAAAGAAAGAACCAGACAGACAGACAGACAGAGAAAGAAAGAAAGAAAGAAAGAAAGAACCAGACAGACAGACAGAGAAAGAAAGAAAAAGAAAGAACCAACCAACCAACCAGACAGACAGACAGACAGACAAAGAAAGAAAGAAAGAAAAAGAAAGAAAGAACCAACCAACCAACCAACCAACCAGACAGACAGACAGACAGACAGACAGACAGAGAAAGAAAGAAAGAACCAACCAACCAACCAACCAACCAACCAACCAACCAACCAACCAACCAACCAGACAGACAGACAGACAGACAGACAGACAGACAGACAGACAGACAGAGAAAGAAAGAAAGAACCAACCAACCAACCAAAGAAAGAAAGAAAGAAAGAAAGACAGAAAGACAGAAAGACAGAGAGAAAGAAAGAAAGACAGAGAGAAAGAAAGACAGACAGACAGACAGACAGAAAGAAAGACAGACAGACAGAAAGAAAGAAAGAAAAAAGAAAAAAAGAAAGAAAGAAAGAAAAAAGAAAAAAGAAAGAAAAAAGAAAAAAGAAAAAAAGAAAGAAAGAAAGAACCAGACAGACAGACAGACAGAGAAAGAAAGAAAGAACCAACCAACCAACCAACCAACCAACCAACCAACCAACGAAAGAAAGAAAGAAAGAAAGAAAGAAAGAAAGAAAGAAAGAAAGAAAGAAAGAAAGAAAGAAAGAAAGAAAGAAAGAAAGAAAGAAAGAAGCCTGCTGGACTCAATGGGGACACAGGGTCAGTCCCTTTCTGACATCCGCGTGCTCAGAGGACCCAGTGCAAGCCAACCTGAATTGCAAGGGAGGCCCCTCCCCCTCCTTCTCCCTCCCCCTTTCCGACTCACATGGTAAGGCTTCTCCCCCGTATGAATGCGGATGTGGCTCTTGAGGGTCTGCAGGTGGCGGAAGCGGGTCCCACAGGTCCCGCACGGGTAGGGCTTCTCCCCCGTGTGGATGAGGACGTGGGCCCTCAGGTGAGCCACCTGCAAAAGCAAAAGGTGATGGACTCAGGACAGATTTAAAAAACAAACAAAGGTGCATTTGCTAGAAATGCGCAAAATGAAGTATTCGGAAGCACATGAAACGGCCGGGCCCCTCGTAGGTGAGGACCAAGTGCTCCGCCCAGACCCTGGCGCATGACGTCATCAATGACATCATCACATAGCCAGAGGTGTGCAAAGCATTCCAAATGGACATTGTGCACACACGCCCCAGGCCTTTATATTTGCACAGTCCGTTTGGCTGGCACAGTCCTGCTTGCCTGCACCATTTGGAAACACACAGCTAGTGAGCGGCAGGTCGCCACGGTCTTGGAAGAATTTAGACATGTTCCTTTCCTAAACTACAATTCCCATCACCCTTAGGTCAAAGCTGCCAAGCAAAGGATCCTGGGAACTGGAGTACACAAGAGAAACTTGCAAGGTTCAGTATATGGTTCCGTGTGCCTTCCCCCATTTGTTGCGCACGTGTTGCGCTTGATTAATGTGTAACTTCCGAGAGCCTGGAATGGAAACGTGAGTCAGATCTTGGAAGCCATTCAAGGGTCGTTACGGTTGCCGGAGAACCCAAATGCAGGAGGAGGTACCTATTGAATCGTGGGGAGGAGAAGGTGTGGAATCAGATGGTCCCTCTCTGGCCTCCACAGCATTTCGGGCTCTCAAGCTAGGTTCCCACTAGGTAATTTAATCAGGTTTTAAATCAGGGTATTTTTAATCAGCAGCGAGGTCTGGTTTTTTGTGTTCCCACTAATATGAATTCAGTCTCCATTCTTCAGGCCAAGCAGGGGAGAAACCCCCTCCCCTCTCTTCTCCCCTCAGCAGGGCCCCTTCCCCATGCAGTCAGCAATTGGGCACTGTCATACTGTGACTTCATCAGGCAGGCAATTCAAACCCCAGCCCCTATAAATCTACTCCTGGAGATCATGGAGCTCTTGTTCACCTCTTCACCCGCCACTGCAGCACAGCCTCTTCCTTAAAAAGGCAGTAGAAGATTAAAGATCACATTCCCTGTTGTGCATGAGACCGCTAGATCAGAGCAGTGCGAAACAGCAGGGTGTGAGGCAAAAGGGGGTAATTAAAGAGGAAGGGAGAGATCAGGCAGGCTTTTACACAAGAGCAGCTGATCTCTTTGTGAAATCAGACACTTCACCAGATACATCTGATCTCTTGTTACATCTCCCCCCCCCCCGATACATGTATCTCTTGTTACCTCTCACTCCTGGGTACATGTATTTCTTGTTAGCTGCTGCAGGCTCCTCATTCTCTACCTCCTCCACCCCACCTTCCTTTCAGCAATCCCCTCAGCACGTAATGGCAGACAACCCGGGGAAGAGGGGATGAGGGGAGGGGAAACTCACAGCTTCTTGTTGGGTCAGGGGAAACTGAGAACTGCCCTAAAGCACAGTTCCCTCCCCTCAAAACCCACTTGTGTCCCCATTGCTAAATAGTGAGAATTATTTCTACATCTAGCAGTGATACACCTTTTAATATAAATAGGGATTCTCTGCATTTTGGGTCCTTTAATCCACAGAAACAGGAGATCCCTCGCAAACCATCAGGACGGGGAGAACTTGAGCTGACTTCAAGCCAGACTAAATCCTGTGTCGGAATGTGGCCTCATTTATTTATTTATTTGCATAAATAAAGGTCTCAGGGCAGGTTACAACATTAACACCCCAATGTAAAAACAAACTTGATAAAACAGTAAAAGGGCCTGAAAGCAGAGAGGGAAAATTGTCTCCTTATTTATCCAAAGAATAAAGTGAAGGTGTCTGATGCATCTCAGGGGTGAGACTATTCCATAACCTGGGAGCCATCACTAAGAAGGACCTATCCCAGGTGCCCACCACTTTTTGCTACTGAGGTTGGTGGTAGAATCAGTAGGGCTTCTCCTATAGATCTTAAAGCATGGGCAGGACAGTATGGAAGAAGGTGTTCCTTAGATATTACAGCTACCTGTATTCCAGGGTACATTTTATGGCCTTGAGGTGGATTAGAGGCCATCTGGGAACACCACCAGCCACATGCTACCACATTTAAGAAGAAGAGTTGCCTTTTCTACCCTGCTTTTCTCACCCATTTAAGGGGGCTCAAAGCGGCTGACAAACCTTCTGTTCTTCTCCCCACATCAGACACCTTGTGAGGTAGGTGGGGCTGTGAGAGGTCAGAAGAGAGCTGTGACTCGCCCAAGGTCACCCCAGCTTGCTTTGTGGAGGAGTGTGGAATCGAACCTGGTATTCCCAGATAAAAGTCTGGTCCCTAACCACAGGCTCACTTTTTTTATGCATGTGGACCCATCCTGTGTTTGTTTGATTGTTCAAATTAGACTAACACGGCTATTTTTCTGATACTGGGTACAATAGAGAGGACACGAAAATAATAGTATTTTTATAAATCACCCTCTTAAATGCATACTAAAAAAAGAGCAATTAGAAAATGCCATGTTATGAGGTTTTAAGGTTTTGACATTTTACCCCATGGTCAAAGCAGATCTGGCCACCCCAACGGCCTGGACAGGTGCTGAAGTTAACGGCCGAGGCGGGAAGGTCTCAGGGCGGGTTACAATATTATACTAATTTTAGACAGGTCCCTGCCCCTTAGGCTTACAATCTCCTGAATCAGCATTACCGAAATCGTAAATTTCGCAATTGCGCAATGCAAGAGCGGCCGGCCCCAGCAATGTCCGGTCCCTGCTCCGGTCCCTGCGTCCTTCTCACCTGGACAAAACGAGACCCGCAGGTCTCACACTTGTAGGGCTTCTCCCCGGAGTGGATACGCAGGTGGGTCTTCAGGTTGGCCGGCCGGTTGAACTGGGCTCCACAAACCCCACAGCGGTACGGCTTCTCTCCTGCGCAGGGGGGGGGAAAGGCTCGTGAGGAGGGGGTCCTCGCACCCAAGAGCGTTGCTACCGTGTGAAAATAGCACATCTCAAACCTCTGGGCCTCCAGATGTTCCTATACAACGTCTGGCATTCTACGAAGGGCTGGTGCAGAACGCCCAAGGGGTCACAAAGAGTCTGACACATTAAACAAACACCACAGTTTTGATGTTCTACAACCATAAATGTGAACGAAAGTGAACATGCGAGGCCAGGAAACGCCCCCTGGATTGGACCAGTAGAGGAAGAAGAAGAGTTGGCTTTTCTACCTTGCTTTTCTAACTCATTTAAAGGGACTCAAAGCGGCTGACAAACCTCCTGTTCTTCCCCCCACAACAGACACCCTGTGAGGTCAGTGAGGCTGTGAGAGGTCAGGAAGAGAGCTGTAACTAGCCCAAGATCACCCAGCTGGCTTCATGGAGTAGGAAGAAGATGACTTGGCTTTTTTACCCCGCTTTTCTAACCTATTTAAAGGGACTCAAAGCGGCTGACAAACCTTCTGTTCTTCTCCCTACAACAGAAACCCCACGAGGTTGGTGGGGCTGTGAGGGCTCAGAAGAGAGCTGTGACTAGCTGGCCTTATGGAGGAGGAAGAAGAAGAGTTGGCTTTTCTACCCTACTTTTCTCACCCATTTCAGGGGACTCAAAGTGGCTGACAAACCTTCTGTTCTTCCCCCCACAACAGACACCCTGTGAGGTCGGTGAGGCAGTGAGAGGTCTGAAAGAGAAATGTGACTAGCCTAAGGTCACCCAGCTGTCTTCGTGGAGGAGGGCAGACTCGAACCCTGTATTTCCCAGATAAGAGTTTGGCCCCTTAACCACTAGACCAAAGTGGTTCATCGCCTTATCCGCAATAACATCCTCTGTTCACAATGGAACATTCAATATTTAAGCACATGTTTAAACCAAACAATTGATTAGCATTTAATTGATTGATTGATTGATTGATTGATTGATTGATTGATTGATTGATTGATTGATTGATTAGATTAGATTTTTCTCCCGCCCTCAAGCCTCGCGTGCTGCTGGCAACTCACCTGGACCACAAGGGTCAACTTGGCCCAATGGAACCTCTTCAGGAGGCAGCGAGGAAAGCAGAGCAGGTGGCTGGTGGCAGACGGAACAGTGGGGCAGAGATGGAGAGAGCCTGGGGAAGGAAGGAAAGGGAAAGACGACGTTCCTTCAGAGAAGGTCTGGGGTTTCCTCGTGGTGCAGTGATCCATAAACTTCAGCCTTCCACACGAAGGATGGCAGCCAGCACTTGGCTGTCCCTGTGTTAAGAATTCTCAGCTGGGCACGTCTCTGCCACGGAACTTTGGGAACCCTGTGGCCTTCCCATCCCTCCATCCGCACACACCCCTTGCCGCCCCAGGTACAACCTGAGCCCGCTGTTCCCCTTCTCAGAGTCTTCATTGCTTCCAGCAGGGGCGTGAATTTTGGGGGTTTCCTGCACCCCTTCACGCAGCATGGCGTTGAGGACGATGAACTTGTATTTCTTCCAGTTGCAAGCTTTGGGGTCACGGATCGGGACGCAGCCGCTGGATTCCTGGGGAGAAGCCGGCTGGCCGGGCGGGGACTGATCCCCGGTCCCTGGGGACATCACAGACAACACGGACGACTTCTCTTTGGGGCAGCAGGATTCTGGGAGCAGGGAGGAGGAGGAGGAGGAGGAGGAAGAGGAGGCAGCATCCTCCTCTGGCTGTTGTCTTAGGCAGCTGGCAGGGACGGTGCCTCCTTCGTCTTCCAGGGCCTGCAGCTTTTGCCGCAAGAAGTTGGGCGCCGGAGACGTGAGGAAGAAGGTAACCCGGTCGTAGCTGCAAGAATCACAGAAGGAGAAACCGAACGTGGTTTTCAAATTCAAGGAAGAAGAAGAAGAGTTGGCCTTTCTACCCCACTTTCATCACCCATTTAAGGGGAGACAAAGTGGCTGACAAACTTTCTGTTCTGAGAGCCAGTTTGATCTATCTAGTGGTTAAGGAGCCAGACCAGGTTTGATTCCACCCTCCACCATGAAGCCAGCTGGGTGACCGTGGGCAAGTCACAGCTCTCTTCTGAGCTCTTACAGCCCCAACTACCTCACAGGGTGTCTGGTGTGGAGAGAAGAACCTCTTAGGTCCTTATGGACCAGATGGGCTGTGGCCTGATCCAGCCAGGCTCCTCTTAGGTCCATGTGGACTGGATGGGCTGTGACCTGATCCAGCAGGGCTCTTCTTAGGTCCATGTGGACTGGATGGGCTGTGACCTGATCCAGCAGGGCTCCTCTTAGGTTCTTATGGACTGGATGGGCTGTGGCCTGATCCAGCAGGGGTCCTCTTAGGTTCTTATGCACTGGATGGGCTGTGGCCTGATCCAGCAGGGCTCCTCTTAGGTTCTTATGCACTGGATGGGCTGTGGCCTGATCCAGCAGGGGTCCTCTTAGGTCCATGTGGACTGGATGGACTGTGGCCTGATCCAGCAGGGCTCCTCTTAGGTTCTTATGGACTGGATGGGCTGTGGCCTGATCCAGCAGGGCTCCTTTTCGGTCCATGTGGACTAGATGGGCTGTGGCCTGATCCAGCAGGGCTCCTCTTAGGTTCTTATGGACTGGATGGGCTGTGGCCTGATCCAGCAGGGCTCCTTTTAGGTTCTTATGGACTGGATGGGCTGTGGCCTGATCCAGCAGGGCTCCTCTTAGGTTCTTATGCACTGGATGGGCTGTGGCCTGATCCAGCAGGGATCCTCTTAGGTCCATGTGGACTGGATGGGCTGTGGCCTGATCCAGCAGGGCTCCTCTTAGGTTCTTATGGACTGGATGGTCTGTGACCTGATCAAGCAGGGATCCTCTTAGGTCCTTATAGACTAGGTGGGCTGTGGCCTCATCCAGCAGGGCTCCTCTGAAGTTCTTATGCTCTTATGCCTCTGGGATTATGGATCACACATTAATAATCAGCAATTGACCTACGATGGGTCAATAAGATAGGACTTAAAACATAACATTTATTTTGTAGGATCAGCTCACAAGCCAGCCTAGAGAGAAGTTTGACAACAATATGAAAAGCAACCGCATGAAATATCCTGTCTGTATCCAGGGATGTCCAAATCGGATGAATTTCTAATGCAAAAGGTCCCTGCGTCCCCTCGCCTCCTCTCCTTCCACCGTCCCACCAAAATACCTGGCCTGAATGAAGCGGTGGCAGCTCTCCACCACGTGTTCCATCTGCAAGTAGGAGGCGGCTGCCAGGACGGCGGGCACGGTGCCCGGCGTAAGGTGAAGCTGGGACGTGTACATGAAATCCAGGAGGGCCTGGAAGCCTGCTGGTTCGATGGAGCTGGGCAGCATCAGCACACTCACTTCATGGCCTCCTTGGCCCAGGAAGATGGAGTAGAAAAAGCCACTGGGAAAGAGGGGCGAGAAGAGGGATTAGTGCCAGAGAACCACACAGCTGTGAGCGCACATGTTGTTGGGCTGGGGCCGCTGCACACCACAGGACGCACCACTCAGGCCTTCTGGGTGGTGGCCCCTCGCTTTAGGACAGCCTCCCCTCTGCCGCTCATGAGACGCCTACACTTAACAGCACACAGAGGTCTAAAGTTTGTTCCTCCCCGGGCCGCTCAGTGTTCAAAGCGATTTTATTTTTATTTATTTCTAAGGTGGTTTAACTGCTGCGTTGATTTTGTTTTGAATGTTCTGTACGTTGCTTTGGGGTTTTTTTTAATGGAAAGCAATATTAATAGAGATGGATGGATGGATGGATGGATGGATGGATGGATGGATGGATGGATGGATGGATGGATGGATGGGTGGGTGGGTGGGTGGGTGGGTGGGTGGAGGGAGGGAGGGATGCAAGGATGGATAGAGGGATAGAGGGATGGATAGAGGGCTGGATAGAGGGATAGAGGGGCAGATAGATAGAGGGATAGAGAGATAGATGGATAGGTGGGGGGACAGACACAACAGATGACACTGAAAGGATCTATGCAGAGCAGAAAGTTCACACACGGCTGGATCCGCTGGCAAAACGCAGTGAAGCACCTTTGCCCAGGTAAGCGGTGCAAGTCCAATCCTCCCTACTGCCCTGCTGGGAAGCTCCACCGTCCACACGCTTTCATTTCCCCTCACAACCAGTTTCCTTGGCAGCCCTGATATCCTGGCATGAACCACGCCTGTTCTGTGCTCCCCAAAGGCCGCACTCCCGCCCCCCTCCCCACGAGACCCCCCCTTCCTTTGGGTTTGCCTGGAGTGTTCATGTCCCGCCAGCCACCAAAGCCACACCGGGGCCCCAAGTTAGGGCCCCAGGCCCCAGACAGTTGCTGTCACCTGCAGGCGGCGAGGACGGCCTTGTGGGCTTGCAGGGGGCAGCCCCCCACCCGCAAGGTGACGTCGGTGAGGATGCACCTCTTCCGCAGCTCGTTCAGGTTCAGCAGCACGTCGCTGGAATGGCGTGTGAATTCGCGCACCAGGGTCTGATCGCCGGGCCCGGCCATGGCGCCTGCAACAGGGAAAGAGCGAGGGAGGGAGGGGGTCAGACTGGATGACCTCTGGTGTCCCTCCCCAGGCAGGGAGGGGAGAAGCAAACCGCCCCGGCGGCCCCACCGTTCCGCTAGGTGGCCTCATCCAGATTTATTTTTATCCTGGGCTATCCCAGCTTGAAATCTACGTGCTGTGCAGCACTCTGGCTTGTTTTACAGAGGGCTTTTGCGCGTTTTTGCAAAATGAAAAAGGGCACAGCAAGCGGCAGGCGCACGAGGGCAGCAGAACCAACTTTCCTGGCTGGCCCTGAGGCCAGGGGAACAGAAAGCCACCACAGGAACCCCGCACAGCACCTTCTAGGCAGCGCCAGGCTCACCCGGCCAATGCTATGAAGCCGATACAATGCTTAATTTTAGCATTTAAGACCTGGGTATAGAGAGATGTTTTAACCAGGCATCGAAAATCACGTGGTGCTGGCGGCATGGCGAACCTCTGCTGGGACGCTGCTCCAAAGGCTGGGGGCCACCACAGGTAAGGCCCTCTTGTGGGCCACAAGCCTTCAGACCCTGGAGGGTAGCGGAACTACAAGATGGCCCTCGCTTTGAAATATTAAGGCACGGGCACATCTATACGGAAGAAGGCGCCCTTTCAGAAAATGGTGGGCCAAGCCATTTGGGGTCTTAGATGCCACCTTTTGGAAAAAGGTCCCGAGCTCATGGGAGATCCAGGCTGGGATTCAACTGGTGAAGGTATGGCGCTCAAAGTCTACACGAGCAAACTCATTTGCAAAGGATGCAGAGGTGAGCTGCATAGACTGCTAACAACACAGATTCAGGTCGCTTTCCAGTAGATTCAGCCGGATAAAGAACCCAGTTAAACCTATAAATCAGCGGGCCCCAAGTGTTCTGTGAAAGAACAGGAAAGGGATTTCAGGGTTCTGGTGGACAGCGCAGCGTAGGTGCCAGCCCAGTGCGCAGCAACAGTACAAAAAGCAAATGCAATGCTGGAAGGAAATAAAAAACAAGTCAGCAGGTGTCATTTGGCTACTGTATAAATTTATATATTGGAAATTAGTTATTTAAGTTGAGGCTACATTTGGAATATTGTGTACAAATCTGATTAACACACCCCAGAAAGGATACAGTGGAACTGGGAAAAGCGCAGAAAAGGGCAACCAGAATGATTAAGGGGCTGGAACAAAATCCCTTACAAAATCAGACTGCAGCATCGAGGCCCCTTCAGCCTGGAGAGATGGCGTTTAAGAGGGGACCTGATTGGAGTATATAAAATCATGCCCGGTATAGAAAAGGTGGATAGAGAACATTTCTTTTCTCTATCACCCAACACTAGAACCAGGGGGCATCTAGGAAGCTGATGGGCAGGAGAGTCGGATCCGACAAGGGGAAGGATTTCTTCAGCCAGAGGGTCATCTGTCTATGAAATTTGCTGCCAGTAGGGGTGGAAACAGCAACCAACCTGGATGGCTTTAGCAAAGGGTTGCACACATTCCTGGAGGACAGGTGGACCAGTGGTGACTAGAATGGACAGCCAGGTACCACCTCCAGGTTGGAGAACCACTAGAAGCAGGAAGACCATTTGGGGGGAACGGGGAGCAGGTGCCGGTTCCGCCTTCTTTTTCTGGCTGAGATGCCCAGATGCAACCCGTGTGGCCCCTGTCCGAGATGGCATGCAGGACGAGACGTGCTGTGATCTCACCCAGCAGGGCTCCTCTTACATCCTTAGTCTTTGGCCACCAGTTCCAGCATCCCCCAGTCCACCCCGCTTCCTAAACCAGAGAAAATGGCCTTATCCCACTTCTGCTCCACAGTGCCCAGACCCGAGACCCTTTAAGACTCACCCCTGTCCTGCAGGGACCCCGTGGAAGTCACACGAGGACCGTGGCCCCCTTCCTGCCAGCAGGTGTGGGGAGGGCGGGGGCAGAGTCCCAGCTGGACCCCCTGTCCCTCCTGGCGTTGCTTTGCTCTGAGAACCAGCCTCAAGAAGCCCCAGGACAGGAGATCCTTTTATAACATTGCTGTGAACTGGAAAGGAAGCGGCACAGCTCACGTCCTTCCTCTCCAAGTTGGACTTGGCTCTACTGGGAAGGAGTCTGGGGGTGTATTTATAGACCTCGCAGGAAAAGGCAGGGCCCAGCTGCCTAAAAGGCAGGAAAACTCTCATTTATTGGGGGGGGGAGGCTAAACCCCCAAATCCAGCTCTTCTCCCCATCAGCTGAATCTCTTGTCTTGAGAAAAATATACTTTTGTCTCCCGCTTAAGACAACCACCTTGGGATGACAACTGTTCTCATTAGGGGCTTCTTGGTCTAGTGGTTAGAGAGCAGGACTCTTATCTAGGAATACTGGGTTTGATTCTGCACTCCTCCACGAAGCCAGCTGGGTGGCCTTGGGCTAGTCACAGCTCTCTTCTGAGCCCTCACAGCCTCATCTACCTCACCAGGTAGTCTTTTGTGGAGAGAAGAACAGAAACATTGCCAGGTGCTTTGAATCCCCTTAAGAGTGAGAAAAGTGAAGTACAAAAGCCAATTCCTCTTCCTCCTCCATGAAGCCAGCTGGGTGGCCTTAGGCTAGTCACAGCCCTCTTCTGAGCTCTCACAGCCCCACCTACCTCACAAGGTGTCTGTGATGGAGAGAAGAACATAAATGTTGTCAGCCACTTTGAGTCCCCTTAAATGGGGTGAGAAAAGTGAGGTACAAAAGCCAACTCTTCTTCTTCCTCCTCCATGTAGCCAGCTGGGTGGCCTTGGGGTAGTCCCAGCTCTCTTCTGAGCTCTAACAGTCTCACCCACCTCACAGGGTGTCTGTGGTGGAGAGAAGAACAGAAGCTTTGTCAGCATCTTTGAGTCCCCTTACTTAAATGGATGAGAAAAGCAGGGTAGAAAAGCCAGCTTTTCTTCCTCTTGCCTTTTGCTTGCTACCCACAGGCAGAGAGGGCAAGATGGATGTGTGTATGGTGTTGGGGGGGTGGCAGAAGGAAACACCTGCTCACATGAGACCATTTCCTCCTTTCCTTGACCCTTTAGCACAGGATCCAGGCAGAGCCAACGGACCGGGCTTGGTTGGAGGAAGAGGAATGTTGTCATCTCAGCCTTGCCAAGGTTTATTTTTGAGCCCTTGTATCTCTGGAATCACACACACACCAAAAACAAAAAACGGTGCTTCTGAGCATGTGCCAAGTGCTGCCTCTCCCAGCCAGGACCTGCTCTTTGTCCTGCGTCTGGGCAGTGTGATCTGGAGAGTCCTTCCCAACAGAGACTTACCCACCTCTGGAGCAGAAAGGCTCATAGGCCTGTGAGTGGCGTGCAGACCAAATGACAAGAAAGCTTCCAAGCGGAGCTGCAACCCTCTCAGCCAGCCGGCGTGGCTCATGCAAGGACAGCGGCTGTTTCCCACAGCCAGGGGTGCCCAGCAGCTGCCCTCCAGATGCCCAGATGCCATGCCAACTGGAATGCTGGGGACTGTAGTTCAGGAGCATCTGGAAAGCCTCTTTCTGTGAATTAGTGAGCCAGTTTGGTCTAGTGGTTAGGGAGCTGGAGCCTTATCTGGGAATACCAGGTTCAATTCTGCACTCCTCCACAAAGCCGTCTGGGTGACCTTGGGCTAGTCACAGCTCTCATTAGAGTTCTCACAGCCCCACCCACCTCACAGGGTGTCTGTTGTGGGGAGAAGAAAAGAAGGTTTGTCAGCCACTTTGAGTCCCCTTAAATCCATCCATCCATCTCCGACCCTTCACCAAATGGTCCCAGGGCGGGTTACAATAAGAATAAAACATATCAAATATTAAAACATAATTTAAAATCTAACCCCCTCCCTCCCTCCCAGCCCCACCCACCATCACCTAGCAGGACAGAACTCTGAGGAAGCTATTCAAACGGCAAAAGACTGAGTAAAAAGACAAGTTTTTAGGGGCCACCACAGAAAAGGCCCTCCTGCAAGTCCCTATGCCTCGTACCTCTGAAAGAGAAGGAACTCCAAGAAGGGCCTCTCCTCGAGATCTCGGTGCCCAGGCAGGTCTATATGGGCGAAGGCGCTCCTTCAGACACCCAGGGCCCAAGCCATTTAGGGCTTTCTACGTTAGTGTCAACACCTTGAATTGGGCTCGGTAGCGAACAGGTAACCAGTGCAGATCCTTTAAGGCTGGCATGAGTTGTGAGTCTGGCCAGAGACTCCCGTCAGCGGCTGAGCTGCTACAGTTTGCAGCCGTTCCAACTTCTGAACTGTTTTCAAGGGTAGCCCCACGTAGAGCGCATTGCAGTAGTCTAACCTGGAGGTTACCAGAGCACAGATTTTACACGGTGGGCAGAATGCGACAGATGCAGCCGGGCACGTTCCTTCCCTGTGCCCAAGACTGCTGGGAACCAACAAGGACCCCTCTGGCCTCTCCATCCTCCGCCTGGGGTTGTCACCAAACCAAGAAAGCCGCGCCGAGGGTTCCCGCCTCCCCATCTGGGCAATTCATTGTCTGTTTGTAAACTTGCTTATCAATGTCTCGTTTCCGCCGACACTTGACGCACCGACGGAAAAGGCTGCAGCCGCTCCTGGAAAGGAAGAAAAGCATCCAGGAAAAGAGCGATGGCCAAATAAACAGCTCCACGCGCTTCCACAGAATCCGGCGCAGGCTGGCGCGGCTGAATCACGGGCGGATTCTGCAAACGGTCCCGGCACCGGAACTTGTGATGCTGGTAATTGAGAGTGTTAGGGGAAAGTGTCCATCATGGTAGTCATCGCGTTGCCAGATGAACAGTTCACTGCTTTCCACTCAAAAGTCAGCAGAATGGATCGAGATTGCCATGTTACCCTCTCAGGAAGGGCTCTTCTGCCTCAACATACGACACGCTCAAGGGGATTTTGCTGAGCAAAAGCTTTCATAAGCCACAGCCAGTCTGGCCTAGTGGTTAGAGAGCCAGACTCTTTATCTGATAAAACAAGGTTTGATTCCGTTCTCCTCCAGGAAGCCGGCTGGATGACCTTGGGCTAGTCACAGCTCTCTTCTGAGCTCTTGCAGCCTCACAGGGTGTTCTGTTGACGGGAGAAGAACAGAAGGTTTGCCAGCAGCTTTGAGTCCCTTAAAAGAGTGAGAAAAGCATGGTGGAAAAGCCAAATCTTCTTCTCCCTCCTCCATGAAGCCAGCTGGGTGACCTTGGGCTAGTCACAGCTCTCTTTCTGAGCTCTCACAACCCCACCCACCTCACAGGGGGTTCTGTTGTGGGGATAAGAAAAAGAAAAAGAAGATTCTGCTTTTCTACTTCACTTTTCTCATCCATTTAAGGGGAGTCAAAGCGGCTGACAAACCTTCTGTTCTTCTCCCCACAACAGAACACCCTGTGAGGTAGGTGGGGCTGTGAGAGCCCAGAAAGAGAGCTGTGACTAGCCCAAGGTCACCCTGCTGGCTTCGTGGAGGTGGGTGGAATTGAACCCAGTATTCCCAGATAAGAGTCTGGCTCCCTAACCGCTAGACCAAACTGGCCCACCTTATGCCCACCCCACTCCTTTGCTCTGGACTCCTTGCCCCAGACCTTTTAAACCAGGAAGCCCTTCGATGAGGCTGGAAATCCCAGTGGGCATTCCGCTTCCCAGATGAAGGCGGGGGGGGGGGGTGCCTCCGGGCCAGGGGAAGCCAGCAAAGCAGCTTGGGAGTTTGGACTGGGCTTGGCAGGGGCCTGGCAGGAGGGAAGGAACGGTCACTGGGTTTGAAATAGCTCAAAGTCCCCGGCCAACTCCAGCGTCCGTCCGCATTATATTTAGATTTCAGATTTCATAAAATGGGGAGGCGGCCAAAGGGGCGTGGAAGCTCCTAAAAATAAATGCAGGAGTCCAGCCCAGGCACTGAGAGCAACTGACCACAGGCAGAGCCAGGCAGGAGGCGGATGGGCGAATGACCCTCTGTCCCCTCACTTTTGCTGGACACCTCAGACAGTTTAGGGAAGCGTTTGCCACTTATTTATTTATTTGCATTTAACAACCCCCCCACCCCCCCAAACTCAAAGATCTCAGGGAGGGAAAGCGTTTTTCTCAGCTAAAGGCCAGAGAAAACAGCTGTACCTTTACTGATGAAGGTGCCAGGCACACTTTGGGGGAGAGGCTATTTCTTAGTTTTGGTGCCACCACCGAGAAGGCTCTGTCCTTAGTCCCCCCATCCCCTTAACAACTAAAGCTGGTGGTGCAGCCATGTGGGCACGGGCAGGTCAATATGGGAGAAGGCATTCCTTTAGATCTTTTTTTGGGGGGGGGGGGGGAAGGCAAGCCATTTAGGGCCCTTATAAGGTTAAGGGTTTGGTTAGGGAGTGCACAGCCAGCGCAGGTCTTTTAAGACCGGCGTGATGTGCATCTGGCCAGCTCTTCTGGTCAACAGTCCAGCTATGGCACTCCACAGCAAGCTGCAGCGTCCGAACCGTCTTCAAGGGCCGCCCCACATACAGCGCATTACAGTAGTCCAGCCTGGAAGTTAGCAGAGCCTGGATTGGTACAGTTCCCATGATCCTTTTTGGCCAAGTTAGCTATGGTTTCTGGGAGCTATAGTCCAAAAAAGGATCTTCTTTTCCCTTACTCCACTACTCCAGGAAGCCTTTGAAGCCTTTGGCCACCTCTCGACCCCAGCAGCCAGCGATTCTTTATTTTTGCTCTCTGCACATGGCTAGGGGCTAGCCTGCCCAGGATGTGGCACCTCACCCACCAACTTTCTTCGCCAGGGCGCCATCCCAGCTGCAGGCTGGGTTCGAAGGACTGCAGAGGTGCCACCGCCTGTGGGTTTTACAGCAGCTGGTAGATCTTGGGGCCAACGCCAAGCAGGACTGATAAGAGACCCAGCTGTCAGATAAGGCTGGGAAAGGGCCAGCCTTCCAGACAGGCCCGGGCTCCACGCAGGGTCCCTGCTCGGCAATCCTGGCCAGCCTTCTCCGGCCATCCCCATCCTGGCGCCCTCAATTCCGCCCAGGTCCACGCGAGCAGGACTCTCGGACTCGCCCTTCTCTCCTTACCATCCGAAGGCTCCTCTTGCTCGGCTGCCTGATCTGAAGCGAGCAAGCGAGCGGAAAGGCAGAGCTGCCGTGCGGCGGCGGGGCCATCCCCAGCGAGGCCCTGCAGGCCCCGACACGCTGCTGGCCCGTCGCGGCAGACACGCAACTTCGACGGCTCCCTGCGGCGGGGAGGGGGGTCGGGGGGGGGCGATGCCACTGAACTCCAGCCACTGAACCCGACTGCCCTGCCGCTGCAGCCCGGGCCGCTCCCCGATCGCTGGTGTCCTGCGCTGCTCCACCCATTGGGCCACACCACCGTCCGAGAGGGGGGCTCGAGAGTCTCCCTCCCCCCCTTAGTCCCTCCCCCCAAAAAATGCATGCACACACACCATGGGGGGCTGGGCTCCTCTCCCATTCCAGGGGCGGGCGGAGGGAGGAGTGCCCGGCCACCCCCCACCCCCGGGGCCCCACGCCCCCTCCCCATTCACCCCTCCCCCTCCTCCCACCGGAAGTGGCCAGGAATTCCCAGGCTCCACGTGACGCTTTGGAATGCGGTGACGTCACCGCGGGGGGGCTCCGTCCAGGCCAGGCTCCGCATCGCGTTGCAAGAAAGTTTCTCCGGGGCCGAAGCGACTTGGAAACAAAGTTGCCTCCGGGGCGGCGGCGAGCAGGTGAGCGGGAGGGGGGTGTGCGAGGCGCCTCGGTGGGCTGGAAAAAAGGGGGGAGGGCCGGGGGGGCTGAGCAGGGCAGGGCCGGGGGGGGCTGGGCCCCTCCCGGGCCCCCCCCCGGGATCGGGCGCTGCTTCTGCTTCTTCGTTCGCCTTTCGTGCGCGTCCACACTGTGCGGGCGGGTTGCAGGCGGGGTGGAGCTCCCCCCACAGCCTTGGGGCAAGCCCCCCCCCAGCCTTGGGGCAAGCCTCCCCCCCCGTGGACGCTTTGGGCTCAGAGGGGGCGCCAGGCGGGTCTCTCGGCTGCCCCCGTGGCCGATGGCTGGAGAGGGGGCTGCAAGTGGGTGGGTGGGCGCCCCAGGCCGGCTCCCCCCCCTTTCTCCCTTCGGCTGTCCCGCCTGCCTGCGCCTCTCCCAAGCCAGGGCGCCCCTCCCTCCGCGCTACCCGCACAACAGCCCCGCGAGGTAGGACGGGCGGCAGAGCGCGGGCGGCTCCGTGCGTGGCCGAGCGTGAGGGCACTCGAAGCCGCCCTCCGCTCGCGGGACCCTCCGCTGCCTCCCCCGGGAAAGGGAGAGGGGGCGGTAAGGTCTCGGGGTGGCTGGCGGAGGGGCGCAGAGCAAGGCTGTCTGGAGTGCCGGTCATGTGCAGAGCGCCTCTCACCCCGCTTCTGCTGCTGCTGTTCGGTCTAGTCGGTTAAAGAGACCGGCTTTTATCTGGGAATACCGGGGTTGATTCTGCCGTCCTCCATGAAGCCATCTGGGTGACCTTGGGCTGGTCACAGCTCTCGTCTGAGTTCTCACAGCCCCACCTACCTCATTGGGTGTCTGTGGTGGGGAGAAGAACAGAAGGTTTGCCAGCCGCTTTGAGTCCCCTTGAATGGGTGAGAGAAGTTGGGTAGAAAAGGCAACCCTTCTTCCTTCATGAAGCCATCTGGGTGACCTTGGGCTGGTCACAGCTCTGGTCTGAGTTCTCACAGCCACACCTACCTCACTGGGTGTCTGTGATGGGGAGAAGAACAGAAGGTTTGCCAGCCGCTTTGAGTCCCCTTGAATGCGTGAGAAAAGTGAGGTAGAAAAGCCAACTCTTCCTCTTCCCCTCCGGGCACAGGAGGGGACCATGGGGCAGCTCTCGGGCACTGCCTGGGCCACCCTGAGGGGTGGCTAGGGGCAGGGGTCCTCGCTTGGCACAGGACTCCCAAATGCCACCACGGTTAGGGCTGGGCAGCGACACCTTTCCCTTCACCCTCCTGTTCTGCTTTCGTACCATGGGTTGGAGCCAGCGGTCAATGCAGGGGGTCTTGTTGTTGCCCTTTGGCCCCTGGGTGAGGGGCATGGTGGTGGTGGTGGTGTGTGTGTGTGTGTCAATACCCAGGGACAGATTGTGGGTCAGCAGGAAAGGAGCAGGAGGTGAAGACTGGCATGGAACAAGGGAACAGTCCTTGCTCTGCCCTCTCAGGCTGTAGCATCTCTGGCACTGCCCGGGTGGCACTCACTTAAACCACGCCTGCCTTAAGGTCTCAAAGGGCTCCTCCCCTCTTGCCCCCATGTCCCCACCAGTAGGTCTTTTGCTGCTCTGCTGCCCCCATGCCGGGCACCTCCAGACAGCGAGAGGAAAGTGCAGGGACTTATTTAGAGCCTGCAGTTGGCCCCTCGCCGTCCCTGCCAAATGGCAAGGCAAAATCAAAAGTCAAACCCAGGCCCTTGTTTTCCTTGGTGCTTGCTCCCGCGATCCTTCAGGAAGGTAATTCTGGGTAATCCAGTGGCGCAAAATATCTGCAAGTGTGCAAGCACCAACCCCTGTTCTGCCCCTGCGCTTGCGCACTGGGCATTTTCAATTGGTCAACGGTGGGTACAGGAGGACCATTCATGCTTCCCCAAAGTGTCCCTTACCGGCCAGAAATGCGAATGGTCCTCTGTTGACCAGCCCGCGCTGCCGCCTCAAACACTGGGACTCCCACCAACTTGGTGCCACGTTTGGCCTGTGCCAGCCATGTCACACATTCCGTGACGCGCCTGCAGGCTCATGCCAAGGGGAGTGATTGATGCTGGCAACATGTTGGGGTGGTGTGCCCCAACTCCACGTGGATCGGTCCCCAGCCAGCCTGCCTGCCCCTGTGTCGCCAGTCCATGGTGACCTGCCTGATCACGGCAGCGGCTGGCGGGCAACCAGCACTTGCAACGCACCCGCCCCTGCGCAGACGGCATGCTCCTCGCCCACCACACATAGCAAGCTGGAAGATGGGCGAATGGTCGTGCCGCCAAACACTGCCTGTAAAAGTTGGTAGAAATGTGGAGCTGGGTGACCTGGGGCTAGTCACAGCTCTCCTCTGAGCTCCTGTAGCCCTACCCACCTCACGGTGTATCTGTTGTGGGGAGAAGAGCAGAAGGTTTGTCAGCCACTTTGAGTCATCTGGAATCAGTGAGATAAGCAGGGTAGAAAAGCCAGCTTTTCTTCTCCTCCTCCTCCTAGAGGGGACAGGAAAGCCCCCCTAATAATCCTGAGGCGTATTGTGACCCTTCAAATCTTTCATGCCTTTTGGACAATTGTACTCCTGCCCTTCTCATTTTTATAACAACAGACCTGCGAGGGAGGCCGAGGGAGAGAAATTCTGCCCAAAATTTACACACGGCCTCTGTGGCCAATTTGGAGCTCGACTATCCCTTGTCGCTGTGCAAGGTTTGTGCCAAAGAAGCGTCAGTGCAGTGTGGGGAAGGGTTTTCTCCTGGGTCCTCCCCTGCCAGTCTCTCCCGGACCAAGAGGCAGGGCCAGCTCCCAGAATCCTTTCTGCTCTGGCGCCGACAACACCTTTGCTTTTGTTTCTCTCTTTTTGTATCCCTTTCCCTCAGTTTCCCTCGTGATGTCCGGTCCCACCTGGCTTCCGCCAAAGCAGGTGGGCGCACCTGGGCAGCATCCTGGCATCACCATTTCTGCACCTGCCGCCTGCAAACCGCAGAAGAGTTTTGCCTCGGCGCCAGCTGCGCCCAAAACTGTCCATGGAGCTCAGGAGGCCAACGGAACGATGAGTGGCGTAGGGTCCGCCCCTCGGTATCACCCACCTGTGCCAGGTAAAACGGCTTCAGCGCTGCTCGCTGTGAGGATAAAGGGTTTGGAAGGTATCTGTATTTCAGAATCCAGAGCCTTTCTGGTTTCGGGGGACTACAGTTCCCGTGATCGTACAGCTGCCTGATTTAAGGATCATGGGAGATGTAGTGCCAAAAGAGACCTTCATGGTTAACCTTTTCAAATATTTGTGCATATCTGAGATTGCACCAGGACACGGAGAGGGATTTGCTATTGCACCAAGAGCCACAAAAGGTTTAGAGCTGCGTCTGAAAGCAAACCAAACCACAATGCCCTAGGTTTTGGTCTGGGTCCATTATAAACTGGAATGACATGTTTAGTTCATGCAAGTTGTTAGTTGCTAGATATGGTTAACAGCTGACCTTAAAAAAAAATTGTCCAAGCATTTAAAGTTTTCATTTCATCTCATTTTTCATTTATTTTCCTTAGGTGCTCATTTCATCTATTTATTATTTGCGTTTTTATCCCACCCTATTCTGGAAGGTCTCGGGGCGGGTTGGAACATTAAAAACCAAATGTGCAACATAACATATAAAGCCCTAAACGGCTTGGGCCCTGGGTATCTGAAGGAGCGCCTTCTCCCATATAGACCTGCCCAGGCACTGAGATCTCAAGGAGACGGCCTTTTCTGTGGTGGCCCCAAGACTCTGGAATGACCTCCCTCTTGAGGTTTGTCACGTGCCTATGCTGTATAGTTTTCGGCACCTAGTGAAAACGTATCTCTTCACCCAGGCTTTTGCTGTTTAAATAGAATCCCCAGGGTGCTGTCCTGTTAGGGAGGGTGGGGTGGGAGGAAGAGGGGTAATTATGTTTTAATATTTTATATGTTTTATCCTCTTTGTAGCCCACCCTGGGATCATCGTGTGGGTGGGTGGGTGGGTCGGTGGAACCATAACAGGGCCTGAAAGCAGAGAGAAGGAAAAGCTACTTCCTTTCTCAGCCAAAGACCAGGGCAATGAGGTGCGTCTTCACTGTTCTCCTTCAGGGGGGAGACTGTTCCATAACCTGGGAGCCATCCCTGAGAAGGCCCTATCTCTGGTGACCACCCCTTTTGCTGCTGAAGGTGTTGGTACAACCAGGAGGGCCTCCGCTTCAGATCTTAAGGCACGGGCAGGTCAATACGGAAGAAAGCATTCATTTAATTGGGGCCACGTCCTTTAAGGCCTGATAAGTTTGCACGCCTTAGCCCGAGTTTTTGATGACCTTGCCTGTTGCACCTACGTTTCTGGGCAGCTTTGCAAATGCAATGTGAGCTAACTAAATGAATGAACAAGAGCTGCCTCCAAGCGCTCGCCTTTAGCCACCAGCTCACGGCACGCCCTGGCTTGTGCCTGGCTTTGATGTGTTGGGTCTTGTACGCCTAATTTCCTTTGGAGCTAAATCTCCGCTGCGTCACCTGGACTCAAGCACCGTCCTGGCAGCGAGAAGATGACGTGGACGAGATAAATGGGGAGAAGGCGAGAAGGAAGGAATTGGCTGCGGTGTTAAAATGCAGTGTCTGCAAACGGGGTGGGTGGCTGGGCGAGGCAGCGGCGCCCAGAGAGTCAAGGGAAAGGATCCCCAAGGGTGAATCAGAGGCACCCGGGTGTGAGCCTCAGTGCCACTGGGATTGCAACATTCTCCATCAAAGGAAGCAGCGTGAGAAAGATCTGATGATGTAGACAGGTTGGGAACCTGCATGCTTGGAAAGTGGCTACAGCTAGATGCCAGGCCTAGGGACGTCCACAAATGTTCTAAACATTCGAAATTCGGTCGAATCTGATCGAATGTGGGCGTTCGAATTCGAACAGAATGTCTACAAATTTGAATTCTATTAGATTTTGTTGCATTCGGATCCTAAACATTCAAATCGAATGTTTGGATATTTGATTCCATTCAAATGCCAATGCAAAAAAAAAAAACCATTTGTGCACATGATCCCTACCAGGCACTAGAGGATTGCAGGGATTTTCCCATCATGCCAATGGGATCTTTTTGCCCAGACCATAGTGAAGGAGGCATTAGGCCAAAACGGCTTTAGAGGCGATGGAGCAGGGAGGGTCATGAAGCCCAAAGTGTCCTGCCAGGGTCATATTGGAAAGAGGCCCATGATGTGGCCAGCTTTATTATTAGCTGCTGCCATTTTGACACAAGTTACCTGGGCTCAGCGGGCATTGCGCTGATGGCCTCTGCCCGCTCATGAAGGGAGTGTGTTTGTGGGTGCCTGAAATACATAGAATGCGTATTGTTGTCTAGTGTTCTTGAAGCCCTTGACGAATAGGATGAAACTTCAAGGGTCAATACAGATGAGATATTATGAAAAACTTCCTGACGGTGAGGGCAATCAGTCCATGGAATAGGTTGCCACGGGAGGTCGTGGGTTCTCCTTCATTGGAGGTCTTCAAGCAGAGGCTGGACCTACATCTGTCTGGGTTGGTTTAGGAAATCTTGCATTGAGCAGGGGGTTGGACTGGATGACCCCAGAGGTCCCTTTCAACTCTATGATTCTTTGAAAACAGCCCACCAAAGATCGTAGGAGGCAACCTCCCGCCACTGTTAACTTCCCCGGAAGTCCTTCAAGCGGAGTGTTGTTTCTTCTTTAGGTACCTGGGTCACACAAAAAGGAAGTGCTTTTGTAGACCCCCTCATGGAGGGAGGCTGGGTCCCTGAGATCTGATGGGCATTGATTCACCATCTCCTCCTATGCTGTTTCTTCCATGCCTTGCCAGGTTCTTCTCTACTTCCTTCGGACCCCACACCAGAGCAGCCTTACTCATCTGTAGATAAGCGAGGTTCAGGAGGTTCCTGGGGCAGTGTGTCACCTCCCAGTTATCCTGTGCAGGTAAGAAGGCACAGGTAGGGAGAGGACCGTAAGCCAAAAGGCAAGCTTCTCACGGGGGTTCCAGGTTATTCTGTAACTTCCAGTTGTACAGCTCTGCATCCTAGTTCTAGCCACAGTTTTGGGTGCAACCAAGCCTGTTGGTCCTTGAGTTCCACAAAGAAGGTGGTGGGTGGAGGCAACCCTGAAGTGCTGAGAGGTAGTGGGTGGAGGCAGCCCTGAAGTGCTAAAAGGTGGCGAGCGGAGACAGCCCTGAAACACTAAAAAGTGGCGGAAGGGGGCAGCCCTGAAGTGCAGTCCTCCAGATGTTCCTGGACTACAGCTCCCAGCATTCCACTTTCCCATTCCTTGGTTGCTTGGGGAGTCCCAGTCTATATCTTGAATAGTTTGCCCAATTTGTATCTCTCAGTGCTGTATTCCAGAGCACGGAGCATTTTAGAATGGCTGTGTCAGTCACATCTGGAACAGATCCAGAGTGCATTCAACATACTTTGAGAGCGAATTCAAAGTGGATTCAGGGCACATCTGACACTCTCAGAGCAGATATGTTATGGGATATGCGTCAGATACGAATGCATTCGTATTGGATATTCATACAAATTTGTAACAAATACATTTGTATTGAAGGGGATCTATTTGAACAAATATGAATTTTCTTACATTCAATTCGATATGAATCTAGTGCAAAAAAACCATTAATGCATATCCCTATTACAATGTCATCAATACCTTATTAAAATTGTTAATTAAGCACTTAGAATACAGATACTTCTCCCCACCCCCACCCCTGTCAGCCCCCTAGATATTATCTCAACATGCACAACTACCTGGGCAGAGAATTGCATCGTAGGGGGTTTGCAAGGGGTCCAGACGCTTTCTCAGACGCCAATGGGTCATTTGGGGTTTTGCAGTAATGGAAGTCTGGGAAAAATTTAGCTGGCAAAGAGGTTCAAGGTGGCACTGAGAAACAGGCTTTGCCCCAAACTAGTTTGGGGTGCCCACTGGGCAATATCCAAACCAACAAGGACACTTGGCATCATCTACCCAAGAACCGTTGTTTTTGTTTCATTAGTCCTGGAAGCCAAGTGGATTGTGGGTATTTGTCAAGGGGCCCAAGTGCCACGCAGCCCTAATGCTGACCCTGACTTCTCACTGTCCCTGTCCCCTCCTGGATCCAAAGCTGTCAAAGAACCATAGGGCCTGTTCTCTCGCTCTCTCTGGCTTCCCGTTTTCCCACCTGCTTTTGGGTCACTCTGCAGGGGCCCCCATTGGAGCAAGGGCCACACCGTCCCTCCAGCATCGACGTCCAGATCGATTCTCTCGCCAACATGTTGGCAGATATGGAAAGTACCAGGCACCGCCGAGGGGAAAGGCAGGTAAGGACCCCTGAAAGGGCACTTGGGCTGACCCTGCGCCCATCCGCCCCCACCTGGGGCCTAACCATTTTCCTTCCTCCTGCTGTGCAGAACTTGGAATCGCCTCCGTATCCTCCCACGCTGCCCCAGCCTGCCGTGGCCAAGACGTCAGCTCTGTACAAGCCAAGCCCCCCCGGAACCTTCTCTCTCGCCAAACCTTCCGCATACAGCCCAGAGGCCTATGGGAAAAGCGGGCCTTACGTGGGGCAGCCTCCTCAAGTGTCAGCCTACCCAGCGCCCTCGACGCTGCCGTCCCAGTATGGCCCTCCTGTTCCAAGCGACTCCTACCATGCCAGCTACCCCCGGGCTGCCGCCACCGCCCCGAAGCCGTACCTGCAGCCGACGCCTGCTTCGTACGCCACTGCTTCTTCCTTGGCCGGCCCCCCATTCAACATCCAGGTGAAGGTGGCCCAGCCGGTGATGGGCTACAACCAACCCAAGCGCAGGGCTGAGCAAGCGTATGGCCCTCCGTCCCCGCGGCCTGCGTATGGGTCCAAACCACCGCCTCAGTATGCGTCGGAGCCCGGAGTCCGGCGGCCGCACGAGGTTGACCCTTGGTACCCGGAGCCGCCCTCCTACAGCAAGCGGATGGCCGAAGGGGAGTTCTATGCCAACACCGGTGGGCACCCCAAACTGGGGGTGCCAGCTGGACAGCAGCAGCCAGGGTTGGTGAAACCAGGGAAGGACGAGTCACCTGTCACATCCCAGGTTCCTGCGAGCGGAGGAGCGATGAGATACCTGCACCAGGTAAAGAAAGGGAAGACTTTCTACCTGGGTTTTTCCAGGATTTGCTCAGAGGGCTGCAAAAGAGAAGGGCCCTGGTCACACCTTTAGTTTAAGACGATTTCAGGTCGTCTTCAGGTCGCGTTACTCACATAATCCCCATCAGATCATTCTAACCAGTCTTCTTTTCCGGAGGACTTGGCCTGTCCTGGCATCCCAGGCCGTCTTCTCTCCCTCAGTGTGAGCGGGGGGACGGCCTAAAGGAGGCTGAACAGTGCTGTGGTGGGTGGGTCTAGTCTTTCCTTTCGGCCAATGTCTAGCGGAGGGTGGCATATGCAGAGTTCGTGAGGCATCCCCCCTTCTCAGTTTATGATTCCTCTATCTTGTGTTTTTATGCAAATTTATTATTATTATTAAATTAATCGCACAGAGAAGAAAAGCACATAAAAAAGGGGAGCGTGGAGGTGGGGGAGCAGGCTTAAAAAAGAACCACAGACACACACCCTCGCCTCCCTTGAGTGACACAACGGCATCTAATCAGAAAGGAGGTGGGCTTGACGCAGCAAAAGGGGTGGAGAGCCAAGAGGTCCATGGACGAGGCTCAGGTTGATCGTGGGAAGAGGTGTGAGTGATGCAGCCTGGAGCTAGGATGGTCTGAAGACAACCTGTAACGATCTAGGTGTGAACAGGACGGGTCTGACCTCAGTTCGAATTAAGAACAGGACATCTTGTCTCATAGAGGTGTGACCAGGGCCAAGGGCTCAGGAGAAGAGAGGATTGTACCAGTTTCCTCGCAGGTGTTTTGGGGCAGTGGTGCATAATGGTTATTATGAGGTGGTGCTCTTGGAGGGTGTCTGACGGGCCTAATTAATCCTCCTTTTTCTCCCCCCCCTCCCCACCCAGGCTCCCCCCAGCCGCCCAGAAGAAGAACTGGATCGGCTCACCAAGAAACTGGTCTACGACATGAATAACCCTCCAAGCGGGGAATATTTTGGTGAGAAGGAGCAGAAGCCTCCTGCAGGGGGGTTAGTTAGGTGGATCCTTCCATGGGGAGCTTGAAAGGGGCCCTTAAGACCAGGGCCCTCAAACGGCAGTCTTTCAGGGGTTCCTGGACTACAGCTCCCAGCATTCCCTTCCCACCGTTTCATGCATCTTGGGTCTCGTAGTCCAGGACCAACTGTGAAGGCTGCCATTTTGAGTCTCCCTATTTAGACAAGACGAGGAAGGTCTCAGCAGTGACCTCTTGCCTTAGACGGAGCCAGGTGAATTTTTGGGAAATTTTAAGGGTCTGCTGGCCTGACAGAACCCCATGTTTGGGAAATCCCATGGCACTGCTCGCTGATGGCCTGCCCAGAACTTTCCCAGAATGCCAGCCAGCAATGGCGACAAGGCACACCTCCTCGAGGAGAGTCATGGGCCCCTTCCGTATTTCGGGTTTCCATCATCAGCCTAGCGGTCCAGAAAGTGATGGGACTCCTGAGGCCCTATTTGCACTTCAGCCGGTAGTCAGTAGTTAGTCAACTTCTGGTGAAGAGCGTCCACATGTGGAAGAGGCTATTACAGCCTCCAAGCGTGCCCGCCCCCACCAGAAGTTCACCAGTTCTTGACTACCAGTGGAGCACTAACGTTGGCCAAAAGCTTGAGTGTCCAGCGGCATGACCATTTACTCTTCTTCCAGTTCCCTGCAGTTGGTGGGCGCCGTCCGCGCCGTCCGCGCACATGTGGTGGCATTGGTGGCCATGATCAATCCCCGGGAGTGTTGTCTGATCACTGAGTCGCGAAAGGGGCATCTGATCAGCACCCGAGTAGTGGGTGCTGGGCATTTGATCACGGGCACTGACGTGATCAGCTGCAATACGTCCTTCTGCTCGAACACGCCCCTCTCCAACGGTGTCCAAGCATGTCACGTAATGGCCAATCACTGTAGTGAGGAGGTGGAACTTCCAGCTTTGGACCCAGCCGTGTGGCTGGTAAACAGGAGGACTGTTCATACTTATGGCCGGTTATGGATGTTTTGGGGAAGTTTACCAGCCCTGGTTCATGGCAGAAGGGACCTGGATTGGTCCTTCGTTTGATCCCAGCCTATACTTGATTCTAACCTCCACCCTTTTTTGCGTGGCAGCTCAGTCGCAGTTCTCTTCCCCATGATGCCCTTGGCCTCTCCTCCTGCCTGGGTCTCATACGCGAAGACTGGCACTGGCTGGTTTCTTTCTGCCCCATGTGAATCCCTAAATGTGGAGGGTTGATGCCTCACCAGCTGGGGATTATAGCAAGCGGACGAGCGAGAGGGATAATTCCTACGAATCTTCCCTTAGGGCGCTGCGCCCGTTGCGGGGAGAACGTGGTGGGCGACGGCACGGGCTGCGTGGCCATGGACCAGGTGTTCCACGTCGAATGTTTCACTTGCGCCACCTGCCGCTGCCGGCTTCGCGGACAGCCCTTCTATGCCATTGACCGGCGCTCCTACTGCGAATCTTGCTACATTGTGAGTGAGTTGTGGGCGCGAGGACCCGGGCATCCGCCAGGGTTGGAGCAGGGAACTCGGGGGTCAGTGGTCTGGCTTTGGCAACCTCCGCCTTTTGTCCCTTGAGGGTTGAAATCATCCTGGCGCCTCTCGCTGTTTTTGAAGGACGCGGGGGCTGATCTACCGTAATAATTCTCTCTCGTCAATGTAGGGGTGTGAGCGAGTGCTATTTTTGGGATTCAGTTCAATTCGAATCGGATATCCAAAACTTTAATTTGATTCGAATCTTTAAAATTTGAACTTGCCCACATTCGATTCGAATTAAGCAAATTTGAATATTTTCGTTTGAATTTTTTATTTGAATTTGCACTTAGGAATGTCAACAACATTCCTATGTGCCTGTATGTGTCGTTACTTGTCCCCTACACATCTGTACACATCTGTACGCATCCCATATTTATCCCGTATGCATCCCGTTTTTGTCCCATATGGATCCGTACAAATGCGGACGGATGCGGGAAACGTGTACGGGCAAGTATGCATCGTGTACGCATCCGTACACACATGAATGTCCAAATAATTCACACAAATAGATCCGAAAATTCAAAATTCATTCAAATGTTTAAATCCAGATTTATAGACATTTGATTTGAATTTGAATGTCCAATTTTGATTGAATTTGATCGAATTTTTAGTGTTTCGAATATTCATGCAGATCCCTGTGCCAATGGGTTTTCCCCACATTATTTCTTCCTCCTTCTTTCCACTTAATTGTAGGCGAAGGGTTGCCAGTTTGGTTGCCCAACATCTCTGGAAGCTGGGAATGGCAAACCACTTCTGTATCACTGCCAATAAAACTGCATAGAGGGGCCCGTGGAGTCTGGGAGTGGTTGTAGAACAAATTGCCTGGAAAGCGGAGAGTTCCCAGTTTGGTTCCCAGACTCTCCCACAAAGTAGATAATGGCAAACCATTTCTGTATCCCTGCCAAGAAAACTGCATAGAGAGACCCATGAAGACTAGGAGTGGCTGCAGCTCAGTGGTAAAAGAGACTTTCTGGAAAGCAGAAGGTCACCAGATTGCTCTCCACCCCCTCCCTGGAAGTGGATAATGGCAAACCACTTCTGTATCCCTGCCAATAAAACTGCATAGAAGGGCCCATAGAGGGCCTTTGCAATCCACTGGGAATCAGCCACAACCTTCTCCGGCTCTCAAATCCCAGCAAACGGCCTTAGAGGCATCCAGCTTGTGCCCCCAGCCTGAAAGATGTACTGGGTATTCATTCTAGTAGCGTAAACTTCAAAATTCAAATTCGCCTATGGGAAGATGCGAGGTGCTGCAGTCCTGATCGTCTCTTTCTTGCCTCCCGCCCAGGTGACTCTGGACAAGTGCTCCATGTGCTCAAAGCCTATCATGGACCGGATCCTGCGGGCCATGGGCAAGGCCTATCACCCCCAGTGCTTCACCTGTGTGGTCTGCCACCGCTGTCTCGACGGAGTCCCCTTCACGGTGGACGCCACCAGCCAGATACACTGCATTGAAGATTTCCACCGGTAGATGGAAAAGGGCTCCGTTCTCTGCTTTGGGGAGGGAAAGCCGGTTGGGGTTCCCGTTCAAGAACGTCATGCCTTAAGGGGCCTTCTTAATCCGGATTAAGAAGATCACCTTCGTAGACTACTGCTACTGCTATATCATAGAGTGTGTGTTCAGGGGCGGAGCTGGATCCACCCCGCTGCAGATGGGCGTGTGGAAGTGCGGCGTCTGATCCGGTCTTCACAGTGCAAGACCGGATTGAAAACATGATTAAAGGGGTCTTCCGTTAATCCGGATTTAAGGACCCAAAGACCCCATTAAATCTGGATTTTGACAGTGCTCGTCTGGACCGTCCCCCTTTTTCCACGCACAGTCAAAGAACCAGATCTCCAAGATCCAGATCTTTGAGATGGGGTCCTCCAGGAGATCCAGATCTTGAAGATGCCTGAAGACCCCATTGTGGACACCTTTAATCAGGTCCGCACAAAATCCAGATTTAAGGGCCTGAAGGACCCATTAAATCCAGATTTCCCCTGCCCTTGTGGGGACAGGACCTTGCAGATGGGGCCTTCAGTGGGGTCCAGGTGGGGACAGGGCAACCCCGAAGGGCTGAAAGGTGGTGGGTGGAGGCAGCCCTGAAGTGCTAATGGGATCTTAGAAGGGTTCTAAGCCTTAGTGGGGAAGGAGCCCCGTCTTCATTCTCTGGCCTTCTTTCCTGGTAGGAAATTTGCTCCCCGGTGCTCGGTGTGTGGGAACGCCATCATGCCGGAACCCGGGCAGGAGGAGACGGTGAGGATCGTTGCACTGGACCGCAGTTTCCATATTAGCTGCTACAAATGTGAGGTGAGGCGCGTTGGCAGGATTCCGTTGCCCCTTTTGACACCCGTGTGCCAGGAAGCGCTTTTGCAACAGTGGGTGCGTCAGGAAGGCACCTGATCATGTGCAGAGTTATCTTTTCCCTTTCCTCGTCCTTTGCTGCTGCACTGGCCATGGGGAGATTGCATTTCACCATCTCTTTGCTGTCCCTTCCCCAGGAGTGTGGAGTCCTTCTGTCGTCCGAGGGCGAAGGCCGGGGCTGTTACCCGCTGGACGGCCATATCTTATGCAAAAGCTGCAGCGCCCGGAAGATCCAAGAGCTCTCCTCCAAGATCACCACAGACTGCTGATCTAGGGGCTCGGTTGCCCCCTGCCCTCCCGCTGCCAACTACCCACTTCCCACTTGGGATGTGCACGAATCGGTTTTGCGGTGTTCGATTCGTAACGAATCGAATCTTAGAAAATTCATATTCGTTCGAATAGATCCCTTTCAAATGTGGTACGATTCTATACGATACAAATGTATTCATACAAATTCATACAAATATGCAATACAAATGCGTATATATTCAGGGTGTGAGCAAATGGAATTTTTGGGCATTCGATTTGATCAGAATCGATTCGATCAGAATCGAATACCTGAAAATTCAGTTTGAAAGTTTAAAGTTCGAATTTAAGCAAATTTTTTATTCGAATTTGCACTTACAGATGTCAACAACATCTTCCCTGGGTCTGTACGCATCCGTACACGTCTGCAGGCATCCTGTAGTTATCCTGTAGGCAACCCGTTTTCACCCCGTACATATCCGTACAAAGATGTGGATCTTCAAGTAGCATCGTGTACGAACCCGAACACATAGGAATGTCCGAATAATTCTAATGAATAGATTTGAAATTCGAATAGAATCTTTAAATTTGAATTTAAGGACATTTGATTCGGATTCGACTGTCAAAATTCAGTGAGCCAGTTTGGTCTAGTGGTTAGGGAGCCGGACTCTTATCTGGGAATACCGGATTCGATTCCGCCCTCCCCCATGAAGCCAGCTGGGTGACCCTGGGCTAGCCACAGCTCTCTTCTGAGCTCTCACAGCCCCACCCACCTCACAGGGTGTCTGTTGTGGGGAGAAGAACAGAAGGTTTGTCAGCCGCTTTGAGTCCCCTTAAATGGGTGAGAAAAGCAGGGTAGAAAAGCCAGGTCTTCTTCCTCATTCTCCTCCACCAAGCCAGCTGGGTGCCCTTGGGCTAGTCACAGCTCTCTTCTGAGCTATCACAGCCCCACCCACCACACAGGGTGTCTGTTGTGGGGAGAAGAACAGAAGGTTTGTCAGCCGCTTTGAGTCCCCTTAAATGGGTGAGAAAAGCAGGGCTGAAAAGCCAGCTCTTCTTCTTCTTCTTCAGTTTGATCGAATTTCACATGCATTCGAATATTCGTGTACATCCCTAACATATCAGATGCGTATCCTATACCAATGCATATGTATTGGATACGCACCCTATATGAATCCATATGTATCGATACGTGCCTCCAGTTTAACGAACGTGCAAACTATTTGTACGAATGTTAATGTACGAATGTTGTAACCTTCAGTTCGTGTCCAAATTCGTACAAACAACAAATGATATGAATATTCGTGCAAAGCCCTATTTTCTGGACATTCTGCATTTTTCCCATTATTATTATTATTATTATTATTGGCCTCAATATTTCAGAAAATCCTCATTGGTTTAGATATTGTGGAAAGAAAATGAGCCAGACTGTGGTCACACGTAAGGTTTAATCCAGCTTCAGTCCACTTTCAGAGCGAGCGAATACATCAGCAAAGAGACAAGCTGTTTTCTTATAATGTTATATAGCTCAAAAATTCACCTTTGGGGTAGATAATGGGTGTTTTTCCACTGTCGCTAAAAGTACCCATTAAGTACCCATTAATGGGTACGTAATGGAATTTTTGTACCCATTAATGGGTACTTAGTGGGTACTTCTAGGGACAGTGGAAAAACATCCAATGTGGAAATAAAATTACTGATCACATTGATGATGTGTTCTCTCGCTCTGAAAGTGGACTGAAGCTGGATTAAACCTGAAGTGTGACCACAGCCAAGATTTAATCCAGTTTCAGTCCACTTTCAGAGCGAGAGAACACATCAGCAAAGCGACAAGCTGTTTTCTTTCAGGGTTAAACAACTCAGAAAATTCACCTTTGGGGTAGATAATGTGGAAATAAAATTACTGGTTGCTTTGGTGATGTGTTCTGCTCTAAAAGTGAAGCTGGATTAAACTTTAGGTGTGGCCACAGCCCTGGTGGTCCTCAAGCCCCCTTCCCACATTTCTGGAGGCAGCGCAGGGATCGGTTAGTCTCTGCATTTGTAAATCCTACCTTGAGGGCTCCGGAGTTGGTTCTGCAAAGTCCGGAGCCCAGCCCTATGAGCCTGGCTCTAGCCAGCTGGTTGAAAAAGCTGTGTGCCATTTCTGTTGCCGCCGGTGCCGCGCAGATGTGTTGGGGCACATGTGATAGATCCAAGAAGCCCAGCGCATCTGTGTGCTTCCAGATGTGGGCGAGTGCCAACCACTGTGGTGCCATTATTCCCACCTGTGGTCCTTTTCTAACTTGTGTCAAGTGTCCTTTGGTCCTTTTCTGATGCGCCACTGATGCTCACCTGGAGTTTGCAGCTGGGGGGGGGGGCAGTGGACTTGGCCCAGGAATGGCGCCCTGTTTTTAAAGGCCGCCGCCTTTGGAGGGCGATTCACGGGCCGGATATTTTTATACCTTATTATTAATAAAGAAAAAAAAAAACACCCACGCACGCCTCTTCCCATGGGGCGTGTGGCCACACGTATTTGTACTTTGTTGGTCAGATTTTAATTAAAGATGTGTCAAACTTTGCTCGGCGTCTGCTGCTTGGGGTTCATGGGTGGGCATGTCCTCCCGCGTGTGGACGTGGGCTGAGGGCTTCGTTCAGTATCTGGACCAGCGTTGGGCTCCGCTTGCCCAGTGGGTGACGATTCACTCAGGGGTAATTAGGTGCGTTGGCAGCCAGCAGGTGGCGTCCAGACAGGTAAGGTGGCCTCCCCCAAAGCCCCTTGAGAGTGATGCTGCTGGAGATCTGAACACAGCAGGTTTCCTCCAGGTAGGGGCTTCTTTGCTGCTCCCTGACCTTCTCTTCACCCTCAACGCTGTCCATCTCCCATGGTGAGGTTCTCGCTCCCATTGGTTGCCACCACCCTCACGTCACCTCCCCCAGCGGCTGCCTTGCCAGCCACGTGGACCGAGGGGACATAGAAAAGCCCTGTGTGAGAAGCGTCCTGATGCCACCAGACAGGAACCCACCCCACTCTACACCATGACGTCTCCATGGCTTCTTTGTCTCCTGCTTGCCGTCACCTTGAAACCTGGAGCACCTCTTCCCGCCAGCCATGGAGAACCTGGAACCTCTGTTTGCCAGGTGAGTTCCGGAGCAATTTAGGAAGGAGACCTTCTTGGTTCTCCATCCACCTGGAGAACCTCTAGTGCAAGGCAGCTCCCATAATTCCATGGGGCTGGCATGGGGTGCTGGGAGTTGTCATTCAGGTCTTCTTGAATTGAGCAGCCCTGCCCTGATGTTCTTGAGAAAGTGCTCAGATTGGGTACTTTTATGAGAAGAAGAGTTGGCTTTTCTACCCTGCTTTTCTCACCCATTTAAGGGGACTCAAAGCGGCTGACAAACCTTCTGTTCTTCTCCCCACAACAGAGACCCTGTGAGGCAGGTGGGGCTGTGAGAGCTCAGAATAGATCTGTGACTAGCCCAAGGTCATCCAGCTGGCTTCATGGAGGAGGGCAGAATCAAACCCAGTATTGCCAGGCAAGAGTCCAGCTCCTTAACCACTAGATCAAACAGGCAACAAAGGTCCATATAGTCAAAGCGATGGGTTTTTCACGTAGTAATGTACGGCTATGGGAGCTGGACCATAAGGAAGCTTGAAGAATCAGTGCTTTTGAACGGTGGTGCTAGAGAAGACCTTTGAGAGTCCCTTGGACTGCAAGGAGATGAAACCAGTCAATGCAAAAAGGAAGTTGACTTTGGCTGTTCTCTGGAAGGACAAATCCCAAAGCTGATGTTCAAGATACTTTGGCCTCATAAGGACAGGACAGGACAGGATACCATGGGAAGGACCCTGGTCTGGGAAAGGTGGGAGGGGAAAGGAGGAGGGAACAGCAGCGATGTGGTGGATAGATGAAGATTGTCATGGAAGCCACAGACATGAGGTTGGGCAAACATCTAGAGATGGTGGAGGACCAAAGAGCATGCTGTGGTCCATGGAGCCACAAAGGGTCGGAGCCAACTGAACATCAGTCTAACTTGCACAGGAAGCGTCATGAGTTGATGCAAACTGCTGTGGGATCTCAGGTAGAAGCATCTTTAAAAAAATAAAGGGGAGAAACCAGAGTGGATGGTCCTCAAAGTGAGTGGTCCTCACTGTTCAGGTATCCAGGGGGGGTTTCACACTTCCTTCCCATCAGCTGAATGGGAAAGGAGCCCATTCACCCAGCATTAACTAGAGCTCACACTCGTGAGTGCTAGGCAATGACAGCAAGCCCTGTACGGTCGGTCGGTCACGCACCCTGGACTGATCTCGGGGCCGGTCCGCTTCTGGGCGGTGCCATTTTGGCTGTGGCACCCTCCACACGCGCCGTCACGCCTATGGTCATCTGCCAGTGGAATAGTCCAATCAGTCCACGGACTAGGTTGCCACGGGAGGTCGTGGGGTCTCCAAGCAGAGGCTGGACCTACATCTGTCTGGGACCGTTTAGGAAATCCTGCATTGAGCAGGGGGTTGAACTGGATGACCCCTGGAGGTCCCTTCAACTCTAGGATTCTATGATCTCTTCATCTTTCTATTTCAGCCTTAGGTCTGTGTCTGCAGTGACTCTTGGTTGCGTCCAGGAAGGAGTCTGGCTTTGGCACTCTATTGTGGCCCCCTCCCCACCTGGCATGCTCCATCTGCATTGGATAGGGCCCCCAAATGGTGCCCTATTTCTACTCTGCCTGTAGTCCTTGACCCAAGTCTACTGGTGGGTCAACCACCTGTCCTGTCCTAGCACAGCAGACTGTGTGCGGGAGGCCCACAGCCCCATCTCCCAGGATACGAGGGAGGGGCATTTTGTAGTCCATTGGTGAAACATCCCCACCCCCCTGGAACTCCCAAACACTGGAGGGTTTCAGCGCTCCCAGCCCCTGCCCTGAAGTTGGGGGCTGGCACAGGGAAGGCCATGCCAATATGGACAGCCCTGTTCCACGCCAGCAGGAACCCGTCCCAGCCTGAAATAGATTGCTGCGTATCCCAGTATGGGGCATTTTGGCCTGTCCTGAGATACAAAGTGTGGCAGGACCTTTAAAATCTCAAGTTTTAACATGGGAAGGGAGGGAAGGAGGGAGAGGAAGACGGAAGGAAGGAAGGAAGGAAGGAAGGAAGGAAGGAAGGAAGGAAGGAAGGAAGGAAGGAAGGAAGGAAGGAAGGAAGGAAGGAAGGGATGAAAGCAGGTTGGGGCAGCATTTTTCCTCTCTCCAGAATCCTGGGGAAATATGTTTTTGAAGCTATGCAAAAGCTGCAATAAATCCTCATTACAAAGAGCAAAATGTTGTCACTTACTATAGGATTCCTATAAGCAGCCTCAAGAAAAATAACATTGTGAAGAACGGGGGGGGGGGGGGAGACAGAGGCAAGAGTGTCTTTACTTCATACTGGTTTTCTTTTGTACACATTTGACATCTTTAGCTTGTTTTTGCATGGCCTCAGGATTCATTGGGAAGAAAATGGTTCCTGCCACTTGTTTGTTTGTTTGTTTGTTTGCTGCATTTTTATCCCGCCCTATACCTGAAGGTCTCAGGGTGGGTAATAACATTAAAAGCAAGTATAAAAATGAACATATTAAAATGATAACAGGCCATGGGAAGAAGGAGAAGAGTAGGCTTTTCTGCCCTGCTTTTCTCACCCATATAAGGAGACTCAAAGCTGCTGACAAACTTTCTATTCTTCTTCCCACAACAGACACCCTGTGAGGTAGGTAGGGCTGTGTGAGCCCAGAAGAGAGCTGTGACTGGCCCAAGGTCACCCAGCTGGCATTGTTGAGGAGTGCAAAATCAAACCCCATATTCCCAGATAAGATAAGAGTCCGGCTCCCTAACCACTTGGCCAAACTGGCAGTCAGCGGGAAGCGGACGCCCCTGTACCAGCTTCAGTCCAGTTTCTGGGCTGCATTTGGAGTCCCAAACGGGCCTCAAGCGAAGCCGGTGAGGCAGCGCATAATGCGCACACCTCTTTCCAATGTGCTTGTGTAACCAAGATTTATATTTTCCTCCATTTCTGCAGCCGCCTCTCTCTTGCCTGTTTCCAGGGGTGCATTCCTCTCCGCATCTGGTCCTGAGAGCAGTCTCTGGCCTTTACGGTGCGCGCCAGGCCAACCCTCACCGCAATTCCCGCCCGCTGGGGCCTTGGCAGCTCCCTCGGGAGCGCAAAGCTGGGTGCAAAAGCTTCTACTGGAAAACTCTGACCGCCTGTTAGCCCACGCACACCATGAGTCTGGAGGAGGAAGATATGGGAAAGAGCGTTCCTCATGATGCCTGCGTTTTCCTGCCTTGGTTTGCGCCCATGCGCAGAAGCTGTTTTCCTTCAAAGAGAGAAAAGGACATTTCTGTCCTCTTCTCTCTTTCGTTTTCCGGATGCCATCTGAGTAGATGCTCCAAGCTGCTTGTACTGCGTGACTATGTAAACCTGGCACACCTGGGAGCCTTCCTTCATTCCTCTCCAGATATAATGGAGGCCTCAAACACCTTCCTCCTTAGAATGTTTTCATGGTCCTCTTCCTTTCTCCGTTGCAGACTACGTGGCATTTTATGAGTCTTCCCTATGTTTTGCCTTCATGCTTGCTAAATGAACCTTTCTTCTGGCATCCTGATGTATTGGAGATCACAATAAAGTGCTGTGTGTTTGCATTGGCCTTCAGTCACTTTTGCACTCTGTACGTGTTCAGAGGTACGGGCTCCAAAGGACTTTTTACACAGTGGTTTTAGCTGGTTCTGACAGATTCACCCAATACCTCAGGCATGCTCGCCCAAGTTGGAGCTGCACAGGAAGGGGCTAAGCTATCAGAGCATCTGGGCCACAGGTAGTTGGGGGGGTTGGGGAGGGGGGGTCACACACACGCTATGCGTCTCTCTCCTCTCTGGCTGCTGCATCTCCTCCTGACCTTCCACCTTCGTTCGTTCGTTCGTTCGTTCGTTCGTTCGTTCGCTCGCTCGTTCGTTCGTTCGTTCGTTCGTTCGTTCGTTCGTTCGTTCGTTCGCTCGCTCGTTCGTTCGTTCGTTCGTTCGTTCGTTCGTTCGTTCGTTCGTTCGCTCGCTCGCTCGCTCCTCTCATGCCAAGTAGCACATCGGGCAACGAGATCTTTCCAGTGACTGGTCAGCAGCCAGATTTGTGTCTTCATCCCATTTTATATTAATCTGTTTGAGATCTTTTAGAAATGTCCGATGCCAGGCCTTACCTGGCCTTCCTCTTTTCCTTGCTTCCACCTGGTGGTACCCACATCTGTGCCGTTTTGGGTATTTCCTCATCATCCATCCATAGAACGTGGCCAGCGAATTGTAGTCGCCTTTCGGCGTTGATTTTCTACAGGCTACGCAGGCCGCTTCATAAGACTTCTTCATTTGGGATATGGGTGTAACATTTTATTTTTAAAATCCACCTCACTCAGGCACCGGTGAAGAAATGCACAAATATTCGTCACAGTCGAAATTTGGCCAAATTCGGCCATTCAAATTTGAATGAAAAGTTGGCACATTCATAGATTGACGTTCAAATTTGAGTCAAAATTTTGGATACCTTCGTATGAAGCTTTATATGGGATTCATACATGGGGTCCGTATGCTATTCATATGGGACTGAACATCCGTACTGAATACACATTTTAAGGGGATCTATTCAAACAAATATGAATTTTCTTGCCTTCGATTTGATACAAACCAAATATCTAAAAAAATTGTGCATATCCCTAGCAGTGAGCCTGTTTGGTCTAGTGCAGTGATGGCCAACCTATGACACACGTGTCACAGGCGACACACCAAGCCCTTTTGGGTGACACACCTGGTCACCCTGGCACCTGGGCGTGTAGTGCTTGCTTGTTCTTGAAGTGTACGAAATACCAACTTTCAATTGAAGATTTAGCAAACGAAATTCAGCAACAAAAGTCACTAATGTAAAGAATTATTCGTTTTTGCTTTTAATAAAATACATATATCAAAAATATAACTTTTTTCTAGAGCTACAAATATCACAAAATTATGGATATTTCTAGATGTGACACAGCATCCAAATTAAGCTAGGTTTTCTTGCAAATTTTGACACACTGAGCTCAAAAGGTTCACCATCACTGGTCTAGTGGTTAGGGAACCGGACTCTTATCTGGGAATACCGGATTCAATTCTACACTCCCCCATGAAGCCAGCTGGGTGACCCTGGGCTAATCGCAGCTCTCTTTTGAGCTCTCACAGCCCCACCTACGTCACAGGGTGTCTGTTGTGGGGAGAAGAACAGAAGGTTTGTCAGCCACTTTGAGTCCCCTTAAGGGAGAAGAACAGAAGGCTTGTCAGCCACCTTGAGTCCCCTTAAATGGGTGAGAAAAGCGGGGTAGAAAAGCCAACTCTTCGTCTTCTCCTAGTATGCAGCCATTGGTAAAGTGATCAACGCATAGAACCATAACTGAATGGACGTGGAGATCAGTGTTAATACCCATATGTCATGCAATTTTTGGAAAACTGCGGAGGCTTTCCCGATTCTGACATGACTATCCACATCTACGTCTCCAGTATTGCAGATGAGGCTGCCCAAATACGTAAAGCTCGGTTAGCTGTATGTAAATTTCCACCATGTATATACATTGTCTTTGTCTTATCTGTATTCATTCGCAGCCCCACCAGACTGGCCATTCTATCAAGCTCCATGGGCATTTGTTGCAAGCTTGCTGTTGTTTCTGCTAGAAGGGCAATATCTCCTTGAAGGTAATTAAATCTGATTGGCATGAAAAGTTTTAATTACCCCCCTGGTAGAAAGGGAGCGTAGGCAGGTTGGAAAGGGCCTGGTGGGAAGGCAAGACACTGCTGTCCCCCCGCTGACCACACATCCTGCTAATGGGAAGAGCTGATCTGGAAGGCCCTCAGCGGGGCTGGAACAAAATCCCTTAGGAAACAGGCTGCAACGTCTGGGCCTCTTCAGCCTGGAGAGATGGCGTTTAAGGGGGGACCTGATTGAAGGATATAAAATCATGCATAGTAGAGACAAGGTGGAAAGAGAAAATTTCTTTTCTCCATCACACAACCCTCAAACCAGGGAGCATCTATGAAGCTGATGGATAGGAGAGTCGGATCAGACAAGGGGAAGGATTTCTTCATCCAGACGGTCATTGGATTATGGAATTAGCTGCCAGAAGAGGTGGTAACAGCTACCAGCCTAGATGGCTTTAAGGAAGGGTTGGACAAACTCATGGAAGACAGATGTATCATTGGCTACCAGAATGAATGCCTAAGTACATCATTACCATAAGAACATAAGAGAAGCCCTGGTGGATCAGGCCACAGCCCATCTAGTCCAGTGTCCCGGCACACACGGTGGCTCACCAGTGCTCATGGGCATCTCAGGCAGGGACAAGGACAAACCTTTTCCTGCTCTCGAATCCCAGCAAATGGCCTTAGAAGCTCCTGCTTCCTGGAGGTACTCAGGCATCCATTCTAGTAGCCATTAATATATCGGTCGCTTCGCTGCCAAAGGCGAGGCAACTAACAGATCTCACCTCCTGCCATTTTTATTTCATACAATGAAATATATTCAGTGCCCCAAAGGACTGTTATTTTGCCTGTATGAATACTTGCAGGCATGTGACAGCAACTTGTTTTTAATAACTTATAAACTGCATTTGTATACAACTCATAACAATACAATGCATGAAACAAAGTTAAAGTATCGGCTCTTTCCAAAATGCATTTCCCAAGCCTGCCACAAGGTGGCAGTAGAGAACACACTCTCAGGAGGGATGACCCACCTATGTATGGTTCTCCAGGTGTTTCTTGAACCACAGTTCCCATCATTCCTTGCTACCAGCCAGATTGGCTGAGGCTCATAGGAGTTGTAGTTCCGGAATGGAAGAACTGCAGACAACCTCCCCCTGTGTGTGAATAGCAATCCCTCTCTTTGACAAATTAGGGGGACAAATGCCAGGTGCACACCTGAGAAAGGGTGTGGCAGAACTGGGACAGGTGCAGGAAAGGGCAACCGGAATGATTAAGGGGCTGGAACACCTCCCTTACGGAGCCAGGCTGCAACGTTTAAGAGGGGACCTGATTGAACGATATAAAATCATGCACAGTGAATTCGACTTGAGCCTGCGCTTTCGGCAATCGCATGGGGACGGGTCGATTCGAACTCGATTCTGTATTTGGAATAACCCGAACCCAATCCGAAGTAAACAGCGTGCATGGGGACGCATCCGGGTTCTTATTTCTTATGTGTCTTTTAACAGGGGGAAATGAAAGTCCCAGGTTTTAAGCCTTGCTATGGTGGGTTTCACTCTGGACAACTGACCAGCCTTCAGACTCGAGGGATCAGGAGTCCATTTCTTTCCACATGGCTGCTGATGGTCCTCAGGGTAAACCTGCCAAAGGTTTGACTCCAGCCAGGCACATAGAAGTAACGTTTTCTAAACCAACCATCATTCTTTATTCTGCCTGATTAAAACCTTCTGCCTGGCCTGCCTGTGCCCAACACACTTGGAGCCCGAAGCAGCTGGGGGCTGTCACTGCGCCGTCCCTCCGTGGACCAGCTTCTGCAGTTCGTCCTTCTCCAACACCATGCAGTGCCACCGCTCTGTCTCGGTGGTGTCGCGCGCCCCGAGGCGGAGGTAGAAATCCTTGGCAAACTCGTTCCCCTCCATGGTGGTGAACTTGATCTCCGTGCAGCCGGCATTGAGGGCAACCTAAGACGTGGAGAAGAGAGGAAGGAATAAGGGAGAGATAGGAGGGTTCGGGCCTCGTCTCCTACCTGAGAATGCCCGGGGCAGTTGGTGGCCCACTGGGTGAGACTGGAGGCTGGACTAGGTGGGCTGTAGCAGGGACATGGTCCAGCAACGTTTGTAGACCACCGTTGACAAAGCTGGAAGAGAACTGGCACAGCATGGCAGCCAGAGGGCCGAATAGAAAGCAGGGGCCTCTCTGACTTGCTGGTATTCCTGACTGGCATTTGCTCTTATTCTGGAATAAATCCTGGAATAGAAACCTGCCATCCACAGGCCCTCTGTGAGGCCTGCCATAGTCTGCATTAGCATGTAGACAACAGACCCCTATTCTGGGTTACATTCCAGGAGAAGCCAAGTGCAGAAAGGGCCCAGCAGGTGCATGAAGAGGAAGAAAAATAAAAACAAGAAGAGTTGGCTTTTCTACCCTGCTTTTCTCACCCATTTAAGGGGACTCAAAGTGGCTGACAAACCTTCTGTTCTTCTTCCCACAAGAGACACCCTGTGAGGTGGGTGGGCCTGTGAGGGCTCAGAAGAGAGCTGTGACTAGCCTAAGGTCACCCAGCTGGATTCATCAGGGAGTGCAGAATCAAACCCAGTTTTCCCATATAAGAATCGGGCTCCCTAACCACTAGAACACACTGGCTCAATTCCACATGATGCAGAAGACGAATGTGGCCCTGTGGCCCACATCTAGTATTTATTTATTTACTTCTTTGTTTGTCTATATTTCAATCCTGCCCTATACCCGAAGGTCTCAGGGCGGGCATCAACCTTTAAAAGAACAGATTACAAAACCAGCATATCTTAAAAACAATAATATACAGAAAAACACTTCAAAGATTCAACATAGTTTAAACAATACCCCAAATATTATAATAATAGTATCTGCAGTAGTGGGAAAGTATGATCACATTAGCCAAAGGCCATGGCAAAGAGGTGTGTCTTCACAACCTTCCTGAATATATACAGAGAAGGGGAGTAAAGGGGAGTGATGCACCTTGAGGGGGAGACTGTTCCATAACCTGGGGGCCATTACCGAAAAGGCCCTTTCCCTGGTTCCCCCCCCCCCCCCGTTTCACCACTGAGGGTGGTTGGACAACCAGGAGAGCCTCACCTCCTGATCTTAAGCAGGGGGCAATAATTCCAGAATCACCCCGTGCCACAATATTGCTACCTAGTGGATTCAGCGCCTGGAGGTGGCCTTACATGAAATGTAGACGGTGGTCAAAGCGTGGACTTTGGGTGGAGCTCCTAGGTGCCGTTGGCAGGCAGCGTGCCTACGTGTGGCCACAAATCCCCCTGCTGAAGGGCAGGGCGTTGGCATGAGCCGGTTCACACGCTTCCATCTGTGTGCTCACCCACCGTGGCTGCCAGTGGCTTGAGCACATCTGGCCGCCTCTGGAGAACATCTGTTCCAGCTTGCTCACCTGTTGTCCTCCATCCAACACAAGAGGGGCTGCTGTCCTTCCATCAACATCCTTCCTTAAAGCTCAGGCAACCCAGGACACACGCTGGAGCTTCTAGTGGAAGGAGCTGGCAGGGGAGGGCAACGCTATTCACAAGACCCCCACCCACCCACCAGCAAATGATCACAACACCACCAGGAAGGGCTAGAAGGGTAGACTTACCTCTGCGACTTTGCGCAGCAATTGCTTTCCAATTCCTTTTCCTAAAGGAGAAACAAGACAAGGGCAAAGCCAGAGCAAGTGCCTATTTGTTTATTTATCTGCATTTTTATCCTGCCCCCTTTACCCAAGGGTCTCAGGGCGGGTTACAAGATATAAAATGAACCCATTAAAACCAATGACGTATTAAAACCATGGCAGTGTCTGAATGTGGGGAGGAAAAGGCTGTTCCTTGACTTAGCCAAAGGCCAGGGGAAAGAGGTGCATCTTCACAGCTCATCTAAACACATAGAGTGAAGGCGCCTCGGGAGGGAGCCTATTCCACAGTCTGGGAGCCACCACTGAAAAGGCCCTATCCTGGGTGCCCACCCTTTTTGCTGCTGAGTGGTGGTACAACCAGGAGGGCCTCCCCTCTGGGTCTTAGGGCATGGGCAGGTGGATATGTAAGTGTTTAGTGAAGGGACACCAGGAAGAGAACCTTGGCCTGCAGAGCTAAGCCAAGACCGTAAGGGCAGCAAACAGGAAAGGTCCCTGCAGAGATGTCGTTCCCCATACGGAAGCTGAAACTCAAGTACTTTGGCCCCATAAAGAGAACGAGGAGCCATTAGAAAAAGCCCTGGTGCTGGGAAAGATGGAGGAAGAAGGGGATGGCAGAGGATGACGTGGGTGGGTAGTGCCATGGGAGCAACGGGCATGAGCCTGGGCAAACCTCAGGAGGTGGTGGAGGACAGAAGAAGAAGTGGCTTTTCTACCCCACTGTCCTCACCCATTTAAGGGGACTCAAAGCGGCTGACAAACCTTCTGTTCTCCTCACAACAGACACCCTATGACAGTGATGGCCAACCTATGACACGTGTGTCACAGGTGACACGCCAAGCCCTTTTGGGTGACACACCTGGTCACCCTGGCACCTGGGCGTGTAGTGCTTGCTTCTTCTTGAAGTGTACAAAATACCAACTTTCAGTTGAAGATTTAGCACATGTAAAGAATTATTTGTTTTTTCTTTTAATAAAATACATATATCAAAAATATAACTTTTTTTACTAGAGCTACAAATATCACAAAATTATGGCTATTTCTAGATGTGACACAGCACCCAAGTTAAGTTAGGTTTCTTGCGAATTTTGACACAACGAGCTCAAAAGGTTCACCATCACTGCCCTATGAGGTGGGTGGGGCTGTGAGAGCTCAGGAGAGAGCTGTGACTACCCCAAGGTCACCCAGCTGGCTTTGTGGAGGAGTGCAGAATCAAACCTAGTATTCCCAGATAAGAGTCCGGCTCCCTAACCACTAGTCCAAACTGGCTCACAGAAGGGTCTTGGCAGCTGTGGCCCCTGCTGTCAGAAACAGCTGGATATGACAGAACACCTAAACAAAGATCTTGGAACATAACACAGCATAACTTCTACTTTTGGAATAAACAGAATACACTCCTTCTTGGTACCTTTGTTCTTCTATTGTGGCTCCTCCAGGGCCCTGATCACACCTGGCCGAACGACACTGTTCTGTTAAGAACCTGAACTGAAACCGTCCTGATCCTGTTCATGCCCTGCTCCTGATAATCAGTACTCAGATCAGACTGCTATGCTCACACCTTTTTACAGTGGTACCTTGACATACGAGTTTAATTCATTCCGTAACCTTGCTCTTATGTCAAATCGCTCATATCTCAAAGCAATTTTCCCATCAACCCATTCCAGCTCCCAAAACACCACCTCAGTTGTTTTTGTTATGTACTGTACTGTATTTACATACTCGTATCTCAAATCTTGCTCTCATCTCAAAGCAAAATATCACTCGCTCGGCGGCTTGTATCTCAAAACACTTGTATGTCAGGGCACTTGTATGTCGAGGTACCACTATATCTCCTTCCTCTTTGTCATCCTTACGCATATAATGCTTACACCATAGGCCTTTTCACACTTAGGCTGGTAGCACACGATTAGGGAAATTCTGGGGAAGGGGACCTACCCTTGGAGGAGGCTGCTACAGCCTCCAAGTGCCCGCTGCCTGCCCAGAAGTTCCCCAATCATGCTCCACACCTTACCCAAGGACTTATCAGAAGTGTCCGGTGGTGAGCGTCTGCACCACTTCCGGTGCTCCAAGGTCATCTGGGGTGCCGCACAAGCACGCTGGCACATGGGACGACCATAGATGCGACTGTGCATGTGCAGAGTCTCAGCATCGTCACAGCAACAACGCTGATGCAGCACAGTTTTGGAGGGCGCCACAATCAAAATGGTGGTGCTGTGAAGAGGACCGGCCCTGGGATCAGTCACAGGTGAGTGACCGACTGCACGGGACTTAGGCCGTAAGTGACCAGTGCTCACAAGTGATTTCACTCCTTTCCCATCCAGCGGACAGGAAGGGAAGTGCAAAATCGCCACATCTGTGTGTACCAAAGGAGTGCTCAACTGTGGATCTTCCGGTCTTTCTGAACTACAGCTCCCATCATGCCGTGCCAGATCCAAGAGGATGGCACAGAATGATAGATGCAAGAACATGTGATAGAGGTGCCCATGCAGTGAAGGACAGGAGTCAGTTGGCAGAGGCTTCTGAAGTTCACGGTCGCATGTCAACCGTGCAATAAACACTGAGAAAATCAAGACCTCTTAACCCCATTTGGCATTATACTGATTTCTGTTGGGAAAAGGAATAACTGACACTCAACCTTTATCGCCGTTACCTGTATTTCACCCTAAATTTGTTAAGGAAATAATCAGGCAGGGGGATAACCTTTGACTGTGATTTACTCAGCCTTTAAGTTCAGGTGTAACTTTAAAAGAAGTTTCCTGCTAACAGGCGTCCTTATGTTCCCTTGGGTAATGGTTGGCAATTATGCAACCTTTATTGCTTATATCAGCTTTTTATATATCGTCAAGGCTACTTTGCAAGTAACTTCCGCCTTCTGTTTATACTGGAAACACATTTCTGCAGGCGCAGAGTTTTTGAGTGATAATCTTTCTCTCTTTAGCAAGCAGCTTAAATACATGTATACAACCCCCAACCCCCCATGGCTCTTGATAAGCCCTTAGTACTAGAATGAATTATTTTAGCTCATGATTTGACTTTTCTTAAGCTATAAACAACTGTCTTTGTGATTTGTGACTAACCAAAATTGCACAGTCCAATAGACGTTTCAGCCCCCCATTAATTCAAACTCTAGCCCAGGGTGTAAGAGTGAATGAGGAATCTTCTAGCAATAGCTCCCAAGCTGTGTTGCCTTCTGCAATGCTACTAATGCTGTCTTGCTTCCAGACACATGTATCTGTGACATTCCCAGGAAGGTTCTGTGATATTGGGGTAATATCACAATATATTGATATTATGGAAAATATGACAATGCTGGGATTCCCATAAAAATAATTGCTCACTTCTGTCTGTTGACTCTTTGGCTGTGTTTCCACTGGGCATTTTAATATGGGTGAACCCCCTCCCCTCAGCAGAACCTCCCCCCCATGCAATTGGGCCCCATCATACCCTGACTTCATTGGGGTGGACAAATCAAACCTCACCCTCTGTATAAACTTGTGATTATGGAGTCCTTCACTGCTTCCTCCCCCCACCCCATCTTGTATCCACCATAGCACAGCTTCATTCACCTGTTAACAAGGCAGTACAGTAGAACATTCAATATCACTTTCCCTTTTGTCTTATAACAATCGCGGTGGGGAAGGAAGGAGGGAAAAACCAGGCAGGCTTTTACAAAAGAGCCACCTTAGCGCCGGATCAGCGATGCAGTTCAGTGTGAAGTGGAGGCAAAAGGCGTGGGTCTGATCTTTTTCGTGTGATCTCTTTTTTGTTACATTGTGTTCTGATCTCCTGTTACGTGCGTCCAGATCTACTTTTTAGTTACACATTATGGTCTGATCTCTCTCACTCTTCACCTCCTTCCCCCCTTCTGGCCAAGCACGATTCCCTTAGCACGTAATGGCGAGGGCCCAGGGAAAAGGGGACGAAATCACTGAGAAGAACACCCCTAAAGCATGGTTTCCTCCCTTCCAAATCCGCTTGCATTCCCATTGCTAAATAGTGAGGATTATTTCTAGATCCAGCAGCGAGACCCTTTTAACCCGAATAGGGATTCTTTTAAAACTTTGGGAATGGCCAGTGCTTTAAACCTTGAATGGGAAAACAGCCCCAGCCCTTTCTCAAAGGCCTCCTGCCCTTGATTTCTTCGCCATGACACACAAACAAGACTCCCCCGCACCCACTCAGCAGTTCCATCAAACTAACCTGGCTGAAGTCCCACCTACCTCTGAACTCTGACACCACAAACAGGTTCTCCAGGTACACCATCCTCCCGTGATTGACGCTGTATCCAAAGAAGTACAGCGCATAGCCGGCTGTGCGGACTGCATTGGGAGCAAAGCAGAGGACTTTGTGCAGTGACCACATGGCCTGATGCTCTATACCTTTGACTTGCGAGTGCTTGACACCTAGGTGGCCCACAACTGTAAGCAGGGCAAACTTTATACTGGGGCAAAGGATAGACGTGAATCCCAGGCACTTATCGGTGGAGTTCACATCCAATTTTGCACACTTCATGGTGGCAATGTGGGGTTCCTGTCTAATTTTCCTCAGACAGGACTAGCACCTTAGAGCAATTCACCTCCTTTTGCAACGAGCCAACGGAGGTGAATTGCTCTAAGGTGAATTGCTCTAAGGTGCTAGTCCTGTCTGAGGAAAATTAGACAAGGCCTTTTCTACACTGCCCGTTGGGTCCCAGGGGTCTGGAATAAAGGTATGCATGAATGCAATTTTCAGGATTCAAAATCTGAATGTATTCACATTTGATTTAATTCACATAATTTGAATCTATTCCTTTGAATTTTCAATTTGAATTTGCACATGCAAATTCATTCGTTCATTCATTCATTCATCCAGTTTATTTGTTTGCCACCTTTCTAATAAATTACTCAAAAAAAATTACATGAAAAAAATACAGTACAAAGTAATACATCATACATTAAATAGATACATTAATACATTAAATAAATAATATATTATAAATTGTCGACAACATTCCTATGTGCTGGTACGCATCATTACATACCCTGTAATGGCCCCAGGATCAGCCACAGGTGAGCGACTGATGGCAAGGGGCTTAGGCTCTCATTACCTAGCAAGGGGCCCTCAATCCAGATTAAGGGCCCCCTGAATCCAGATTGCTAGTGAGTGCAGAAAGGGCCTCATTCCCAAGAGATTAGACTCAAATAGGCCCTGCAAGCCGCGTTTTCTCCTTCCTTCCATGTGGCCCAGAGCAGAGCCCAATCCATCCTGGCTGCTCCTCCTCCAAGACCTCCGAAGGCCCAGGGATGATGATACCTACCTCGTTGGGCTCCGTCTTCTCCAGGTAGCTCAGCCAGGATGCACTTGAAGAAGGGGAGCTTGCCGAAGCCATCCTCTTTCAGCGCTGGAACAGAAGAGCGGCAAGGTCGACACGGTTCGGCTTAAGCCTTGCTGTGGGCAAAACGGAGCCTCCTTGTTCTTGGATCAGTCAGGTGGGGGGGATGGAGCTGTGAGCAAGGGCACAGCCAGGACCAGGCACTGAAGGAGAATGCGGCCAGAAGCCCCTCGACCTGCTGGAATCAGAGGCCTATTTGCACTACAACCTCTAGTGAAGAATTAGTGAACCTCTGGAGAAGAGCATCCACACGTGGAGGAAAAAGAAGAGTTGTCTTTCCTACCCCGTTTTTCTCACCCATTTAAGGGGACTCCATGCTGCTGACAAACCTTCTGTTCTTCTCTCCACAACAGAACACTCTGTGGGGTAGGTGGGGCTGTGAGAGCTCAGAGGAGAGCTGTGACTAGCCCAAGGTCACCCAGCTGGCTTCATGGGGGAGGGCGGAATCAGACCCGGTATTCCCAGATTAGAGTCCGGCTCCCTGACCACTAGACCAAACTGGCTCACAGCCACCAAGTGTCCCTGTCCTCACCAGAAGTTCACTAAAGGATGTCTTGGGGGGAAATGCTCCACAGAGACTCTGCTTCTGACCCCTGGGGGTCCTCCAAACATTTTTCAACTGCTGTCCCCCGTAAGCCTCCACCAACCTGGCTGGACCTGAACATTATCCCAGGGGTGCAAAGTTGGGCCACCACTTCACCCACCCACCCACCCCTTGGAATAGACAATAACTGGCTTGATGGACCAGTGGTCAAACTTCCCACCTGCTGGCTAGCTTTCTATCTTTGTTCACACAGATATGCGTTTAGGACACTGAGGACTAGCATCTTTGTTTGTGTGGAAAGGGCGGGAGATTAAAGGCAGGACGTCTTGTTTTGAACACAGGTCCCAGTTTGTATACAGCTTCGCTGTATGTATATTCAGTTCCTGGTTCTGCAGATAGTCCATCACCAGTTGTCGCATGGGAAACAGCCACGGGCTGGACCATTTAGGGGGAACCTAAGTGGCACATGTGCCAATTTCGCATGCCAGGGAAGGGGTAGCAAAATGTTTACCTTGGGAATTGATTTTCACATCGTCCAGCAAGTGGTGAAATGCAGCGATCTCCTAGCAGGAAACACAACATGGAAACATCACATGAAGCAAACTTCAGAGCTGGACCAACCCTTGACCCGCCTCGTTCAGAACTATAAACCTTGACAGCTTGTACTACATTTCCCATCAGGCTCAGCCAGAACTGGCAAACACACGCAGGCCATGTGCACAGTTGTGGATGGTTTCTGCACATACTCTTCACCCTGCAACAGGATGGCACTGGTACAAATGTCTTATAAGTGCTGCTCAAAGCATTCCAATGCTGCAGGCACAGGAGCACGGATTGGCATTGCTCGCATTGCCATTTTGCCCCAAAGCCTGGACAAGTGGACGAGGACTACAAGGCCAGATGCCTGACCAAGCACATCCTAGGATGAACATGAGTCAGCAATGTGGTGCAGCTGCAAAAAAGGCAAACACCATCCTAGGATGCATCAAGAGGAGTACTGAGTCTAGATCAATTATTCCTCTTGACTCTACCTCGGTCAGACCTCATCTAGAGTCCTGTGTCCGGTTCTGGGCACCTCAGTTCAAAAAAGACATTGGCAGACTAGAGCAAGTCCAAAGGAGGGCGACCAAAATGGTGAGTGGTCTGGAAACCAGATCCTATGAGGAAAGGTTGAAGGATCTAGGAATGTTCAGCCTGCAGAAGAGAAGACTGAGAGGAGACATGATGGTGGTCTTCAAGTCTCTGAAGAGCCGTCACAGTGCAGAGGGATTGTCCCTATTTTCACTTGCACAAGGAATAGAAACAATTGGATGAAACTTCAAGGGGGTCAATACAGATTAAATTTTTAGGAAAAACCTCCTGACAGCGAGGACGATTGGTCAATGGAACATGTTGCCATGGGAGGTGGTGGGTTCTCCTTCGCTGGAGATCTTGAAGCAGAGGCTGGACCTACATCTGTCTGGGATGGTGTAGAAAATCCTGCATTGGGCAGGCGGTTGGGCTGGATGACCTCCGAGGTCCCTTCCAACTCTATGGTTCTGTTATTCTGTATGTGGCCAAAGTGGATCGATATGCAGGCAAGAAGTATCTCAGTCCAGCGTGTGGACAGGATCATGGTTCAAAACTCTTTAGGCAGGGCTGCTCCAAGGTCACGGCGCTCCAGATGTTCCTGCCCTACAACTCCCAGGACTTCCTCCCCAGCATTCTATGCGGAATGCTGGGAACTGTAGTTTAGGAGGACCACCAGTGGGCACCCTAGAGGGCATCATGCTGGCAAACGTTGCCCATCAGCCGTCCGGCGCTCCCAAAGCTGTTTCCAGTTCCCTGCTTGCTTACCTAAATGTGGGACCTTCTGTCTGCCGAGCTGGTATCCCGCCACTGAGCCAAAGCTGTTCTTCACCTGAGAGTCATGGTCCTGTCCTCCCTCTCATGTCCTGAGCACTCCCATGTACACCCCCAAATATGCAGGGCCACGGGGACCCTCTTTAAAATTGGCCTCCCGCTCTAGCAGGTAGGGGAGCCAGGGGGAGGAAGCATCCTATGACCCAAAGAAAGAAAAAGTGGAACCACCTAGACAGAGGCCTCTTTGTTCTTGCTTTTGCCTTTCTCTCCTCGGGGGCCAACACATTGAAGTCCCTGCCCCATTTGCACAGCAGGGGAAGGAAGGCAGAAGAACCGAGTCAAAGCATTGCAGACAATTTCCCCCTTCCTCCCCTGGGCTGGGTGGATGTCCCTCCCTCCCTCCCTCCCTCCCTCACCTGCCCGCCGCCTTGGCACCATGTACTGTGGATGAGAGAGCAGTTTGCTTTTAAAAGGCCTCTTTTTTCTGGCAGAGGATTGAGGGCAAAGCTGAAACGTGCTCCACCAGGGCAGCAAAAATGCCCTCCATTTTTTGGGCACAGCAGGAACGGTGGCTGTTTATCTTGCCAAGAGCAGCCAGCTCCACAGGGTAACTAAGACAACAGTATCTCCAGAGCACACGCAGAGTGCCTGTCCTTCACCAGCAAGGAACCACCAGGTCCCCCTGAAAGTCCAGTTTCCAGACCTCAGGCCAGCCCCCCCCCCTCACCTGTATGAGGCTCATAAGGAGCTCACAGTCTTCGCTTGTGGCTTCTCGGAAGATGCACTCCATGGCTGCGTCAACAGAGGCTGCCCGATGCTCACCAAGGCCCGCTGGCACGGTGCCTTTTATAGCTGCTTCCTGCTGGGTGGCACCCACTTCACCCATCCCTCATGCGCTTGTTCCGTTTTCTTTCTGGATTTCCTCCAGCAGGGCGTGATAACCTAGGCTCCCACTGGCAATTTAATCCAAAACCAGGGTTTTATAAATCAGCAGCAAGGTCTGTTTTTTTGAATCCCCACTGTTATAACGCGGACTCATTCTCCATTCTCCAGTGCCCGGCAGGGGAGGAACCCTCTCCCCTCCCCTCCCCTCAGCAGGGCCCCTTCCCCATGCAATCAGCAATTGGACACCATCATACCCTGACTTCATTGGGGCGGGCAGTTCAAACCCCACCCTCTATATGAACCTGCTCCTAGAGATCATGGAGTCCTTTGGCAGCAGCTTTTGTTCACCATTCCCTCCCCCCCCACACCATAGCACAGCTTCTTTCTCATGTTAACAAGGCAGTAGAAGATTGAAGATCACTTTCCCTTCTTATACTGGTGTTTTGTGCTTGATAAGTAGAGGGAGGGAGAAGGTAGCCTTTACACAAAGCCAAGAAAGTTTGCAACCCCAAGAGGAAGCTGCTGAAGTCTGATCGCTGCTGGCGAGTTCCACTTATTGAAATCAGCCACTTTCACTTACTCCCGTCCCTGCTAAATTTGTCTGAGCTTGTGACATTGTTGTGTGTGCCTTAGCTACTGTGGGATCTGCTCATTTTTCATCTCCTTCCCCTCCACTTTCAGCCAAAGGTAGATTTCCTTAACCCGTAATGAAGAGCCCGGGGAAGAGGGGACTAAAGCAGAGGAAACCACGCCTTCTCATTGGGTCAAGGGAAGCCAAGGAGAACGTCCCTAAAGCTTGGTTCCTTCCTGCAAAAACCTGCTCCTCTTAGATTCTTATGGCCTAGATGGGCTGTGGCCTGATCCAGCAGGGTTCCTCCAAGGTTCTTATGGACTAGGTGGGCTGTGGCCTCACGCAGCAGGGCTCCTCTTATATTCTTATGGACTGGATGGGCTGTGGCCTGATCCAGCAGAGCTCCTCTTAGCTTCCTATGGCCTAGATGAGCTGTGATCCAGCAGGGTTCCTCCGAGGTTCTTATGGACTAGGTGGGCTGTGGCCTGATCCAGCAGGGTTCCTCCGAGGTTCTTATGGACTAGGTGGGCTGTGGCCTCACGCAGCAGGGCTCCTCTTATATTCTTATGGACTGGATGGGCTGTGGCCTGATCCAGCAGGGCTCCTCTTAGGTTCTTATGGACTGGATGGGCTGTGGCCTGATCCAGCAGAGCTCCTCTTAGCTTCCTATGGCCTAGATGAGCTGTGATCCAGCAGGGCTCCTCTTAGGTTCTTATGGACTAGATGGGCTGTAGCCTGATCCAGCAGGGCTCTTTTTAGGTTCTTACGGACTAGATGGGCTGTGGCCTGATCCAGCAGGGCTCCTCTTAGCTTCCTATGGCCTAGATGAGATCCAGCAGGGCTTCTTTTAGGTTCTTATGGACTAGATGGGCTGTGGTCTGATCCAGCAGGGCTCCTCTTAGGTCCTTATACTCTAAATTAGAATTCACGCTGACCCTCCTTCTGTCCCACTGCAAGCAGCAGGGCGTAACTGTTGCAGAGGATCCCCTGGTAATCCAGACTAAGGAGTCAAGCGCCCCTTCTGCACTATCATTGCCCCAGTTTACGAGGTGCTAACACACCATTAGGCTCTTTGCAGAGACCACCTCACATAATCCAGGGACAAGTCTTTGGAACAGCTTCTGTTTCTTACCCAGGTGAGGCTCTGCTGTCCCTCCCAAAATTAAGCCCCTGGTTTGGAAAGTGAGGACGGAACTGAATCCCCAAACGGTCAAGTGGAGAGTTGAGCCTATGGACTCCTAGATTCCAGCTGCCCCTTGACCCAGACTCTGAATATATAGCTTCTGGAGGCAGTCCAGGATTTATCTGTGGGCAAATCTTACATAAGCAGCCTTTCACACCAATGTAATCAGAAAACAGCTATGAGAATAATCATGCTGCTTTGACAGTGTTCCTCTTTAATGTGAGCCAGAGGCTGCCTTCAGACACCGGCCGAATATTGCACCGACAGGTGATATTTTGGAGAAATAATCACCAGAATATTACCTGTTGAACAGACTGCCTGGATTTGGGCTTATCTGTGTCTGATATAAAACCAGATATAGTGATGTGTGCATCCGGGTATTTTGATCGTGCAAAATGCCCCAAAGGTGCAATGGCTACCATTGCACGTGCACAGCTGCCTTTTTTGGCCTCTGCACATGTGCAGAGGCCATGTCAAAAATGATGGCTCCATCCATAACTACTTGCCCACCACTTAAGATATGTAGTAGAAGCCCTCCTGGTTGTGCCACCACTCTGGGTGTGTTCCCGTTCAAGATTTAATGAGAGGTTTGAGACCGTTTTGAGCCCTCACTGTTCCCAGACCTTTAAAGGAATCTCGAGTTTCTGAGGATTAAAGGTCCCAAAATGCGGATGATCTGTATTCAGAACAAAAGAGGTTTTGCTGCTGGATTTAGAAATATTTCACTTTATTTAGCAAAATGGGAACAGAAGTGTTTTGAGGGGGAGGGGATCATGCTTTAGGGGTGTTCTCAATTTCCCCAGATCCAATGAGAAAATGTGATTTCCTCTGCCCTATCTCCTCTTCCTGGGCTGTCTGCCATTACGTGCCAAGATCACCCTGGTGGAAAGGGAAGAGAGAAATGAAGAGCTTGCAGTAGCTAACAAGAGATACACGTATCAGGAGTGAGGAGAGATACAATGTATCAGGGACTGAAGTGTCTGATTTTACAAAGAGATCAGCCACCCTGAAAGACACAAAGCTGCCAGCTCTTGTGTTAAAGCCTGCCTGCTCCCCCTTTTGCTTCACTCCTGCCATTTTGTGCTGCTCTGATCTATCAATCCCATGCAAAACACCATTATAAGAAGGAGAAGTGATCTTCAATCTTCTACTGCCTTGTTAACATGAGAAAGAAGCTGAGCTATGGTGGTGGTGGGGGGGGGACTCCATGATCTCCAGAAGCAGGTTTATATAGAGGGTGGGGCTTGAATTGCCTACCCCGATGAAGTCAGGGTATGACATTGTCTAATTGCTGACTGCATCATGAGGGGGTTCTGCTGAGGAGAGGGGAGAGGGTCCCTCCTCTTCTGGGCACTGAAGAATGGAGAGTGAGTCCACATTATAAGCTAGCAGTGGGAACACACACACAAAAAAAAGATTGCTGGCTGCTGATTAAAAAACAACAACCCTGATTTAAAACCAGATTAAATTGCCTGGTGGGAACCTGGCCTCTGAGTAGCAAAAAAGATGGGCACCCAGGACAGGGTTTTCTCAGTGGCGGCCCCCAGTTCATAGAATAGTCTCCCCACACTCCCCGTGGTTGCCACAGACATAACTGCATTATATATCACCTGCCTGGCCAGGGCCAGAGAGATTAGTTGCTTAGTTAAGGAAGCATGGCATCACTGTTACCCCTGAGCACCCTAATTTAGGTCATGGGTTCTCCCAGGGGAAGTGGGGGCAAGGGAGAAGGCAGAAGCCCCCACCCCTCCTGCTCTTTTGCAGATTTTTGTTTAAAACTCCCACATTTCAGGAGCTTAAAAAAGCCAGTGTGAAACAGCATGGGGGCAGGGCTTAGAATGCCGCCTCCAGAAACTCCTTTTCCTCTTCCCTCCCCTGCGCAGTTCCTCAGCTGCATAAACAACAATTGCAAGTAAGTTCTCCCCATCGCCAAAGCTGTTGCATGGAAGGTTGCTCGGTTGACTGACGGTGCTTTGATCCTGCTTTTTCTCCAAAGACTGCAAGGTTGTGCATGCTCTTCACTTCCCTTGTACCCTGACAACAACCCTGCAAGGCAGTACAGGCTGACAAGCCATGACGAGGAAGAGGTGAAAACCAGGGGATCCCTTAGCTCTTAGCTGGTGTCCTTAAGGCACCATAGGCCTTTGTATAGAGCATTTTAGAGCTAAGTAGAAACAGGACAGAAAAACCACAGGAACCCGCAAAGAACAAGGTAGGGAAAACATGAAAAACAACATTAAAACGGTTGAAGAAAATAGTGGGATTGTGGAAACAGCAAAAAACAACACCAGAAAAGGTGCAAAGTCCACTCTGTGGACTTCTGCTCCGTAAGCGAAGTAGTTATGACCGTCCTTCGCCATTTAATATTAACCAGGCAGCAAAAGATTGACTGTACTGGCAGAAAAGCTGGATGATGAGAACACCCAGCATTTGTTTTAGGATCTGCTCTGCTCCTGTTCCCCGTTCTGCTTTCACAGAAGCGCACAGGCACTCAGACACTTTCAAGGACGAGAAAGCAACTACGGTCCCAGAACACCAGAAGCGAGGAGAGTCGACCTTAAATTGTCCATTTGAAATCTGACTTCCGAGATGCTGGGAACTACAGTTACCATTGTCCACTGTTGTATTAAACAGTGCACAGGGAAGATGGGAGTTGTAGTCCAAAGATATCACCACACCTGAACTTAACTGCAGTGGGAGAGAGACTTATTTATCCCACACTTATTGAAAAACTGGTTTGGTGGTCGCACTCAAAAGGTGGTAATAAATGGCTTCACGTCCAACTGGCGGACGGTTTCACGCGGAGTGCCACAGGGGTCTGTCCTGGGTCCAGCGCTATTCAACATTTCTATAAATGATCTGGATAAGGGGGTCAGAGGGATGCTGATCAGATTTGCAGATGGCACAAAGCTAGGAGAGGTTGCTAGCACTTTGCACAGCCTTCCGGCACATCTGTCTACCTGACATGGCCTGAGGTGTGGAATCAGAATGGCTCACAGAAGTGGAAGAGGAGCATTTCACGCTGCAAACTTTTGTTACAGCGCCCGTATAAATGAGAGTCCTTAACCAGGTCCTTCCTTCTTCCCCTTCGTCTGGCATTTGGGGCCACCTTGTGGCCGAACGGAGGTTTGGAGCTGCCCCTTGGTCCACACACACGTTACAAATAGTATAATTATAAAGGCCACACCGAAGCATTAGCAGCACTTGGCACCACTGCTGAAAGGCAACACGGTGCGGCAGAGTGACAAGGAAGCCTGGCAGGATTCAGCGCAGGCACCTGGGCGAGCAGCAGATGAAGGAAGAAGGAAAGGTTTTAGCAGGGTGTCAGAAAACTGGCATTTAAGCGTTAAGAGGAAGGGAACCGGGATAAGGAAGCAGGGATGTGCATGAATATTTTTATTGTCTTTGACTTGTATTGGTTCAAATGCAAGAAAATTCATATTAATTCGAATAGATTCCTTCCAAAGGCGTCAGGATTCGTATTTGATACAAATTCCACACAAATGCATACGAATAGCATACGAATCCCATATGAATGCATTCATATGGGATTCTTATGCATTTGTATGGGATGGAACATCCATATTGAATATGAATCCTGCCACATATGAAAGCGATCTATTCGCATGAATATGAATTGTCTCGCATTTGAATCAGGCAACAACGTCTGGGCCTCTTCAGCCTGGAAAGACGGCGTTTAAGAGGGGACCTGATTGAAGTATATAAAATCATGCAGGGTATAGAGAAGGTGGAGAGAGGGAATTTATTTTCTTTATCTCACAACTCTAGAACCAGGGGGCATCTATGAAGCTGATGGGCAGGAGAGTCGGATCTAACAAGGGGAAGTATTTCTTCACCCAGAGGGTCATCGGTCTATGGAATTGGCTGCCAGAAAAGTTGGTGACACCAACCAGCCTAGACGGCTTTAAGAAAAGGTTAGATAAATTAATGGATGGCAGATCTAGCAATGGCTACTACAATGGATGCCTAAGTCCATCTTTCAGGCTAGGGGGAAAAGCAGGATATTTCTAAGCCCATTTTGGTGGGATTTGAGAGCAGGAGAAGGTTTGCCCTTGTCTCTGCTTGAGATGCCTGTGGGCAGTTTGGTGGGCCACTGTGTGGGACAGGATGCTGGACTAGATGGGCTGTGGCCTGATCCAGCAGGGCTCCTCTGAGGTTCTTATGGACTAGATGGGCTGTGGCCTGATCCAGCAGGGCTCCTCTTAGGTCGGTGATGGCCAACCTATGACACGCGTGTCACAAGTGACACACCAAGCCCTTTTGGGTGACACACCTGGTCACCCTGGCACCTGGACGTGTAGTGCTTGCTTGTTCTTGAAGTGTACGAAATACCAACTTTCAATTGAAGATTTAGCAAGTGTAAAGAATTATTTGTTTTTGCTTTTAATAAAATACATATATCAAAAATATAACTTTTTTACTAGAGCCACAAATATCACAAAATTATGGATATTTCTAGATGTGACACAGCACCCAAGTTAAGCTAGGTTTTCTTGCGAATTTTGACACACCGAGCTCAAAAGGTTAGCCATCACTGTCTTAGGTTCTTATGGACTGGATGGGCTGTGGCCTGATCCAGCAGGGCTCCTCTGAGGTTCTCATGGACTAGATGGGCTGTGGCCTGATCCAGCAGGGCTCCTCTGAGGTTCTTATGGACTAGATGGGCTGTGGCCTGATCCAGCAGGGCTCCTCTGAGGTTCTTATGGACTAGATGGGCTGTGGCCTGATCCAGCAGGGCTCCTCTGAGGTTCTTATGGACTGGATGGGCTGTGGCCTGATCCAGCAGGGCTCCTCTGAGGTTCTTATGGACTGGATGGGCTGTGGACTGATCCAGCAGGGCTCCTCTTAGGTTCTTATGGAACAGATGGGCTGTGGCCTGATCCAGCAGGGCTCCTCTGAGGTTCCTATGGACAAGATGGGCTGTGGCCACATCCAGCAGGGCTCCTCTTAGGTTCTTATGGACTGGATGGGCTGTGGCCTGATCCAGCAGGGCTCCTCTGAGGTTCTTATGGACTGGATGGGCTGTGGACTGATCCAGCAGGGCTCCTATTAGGTGCTTATGGACTAGATGGGCTGTGGCCTGATCCAGCAGGGCTCCTCTTAGGTTCTTATGGACTAGATGGGCTGTGGCCTGATCCAGCAGGGCTCCTCTTAGGTTCCTATGGACTAGATGGGCTCTGGCCTGATACAACAGGGCTCCTCTGAGGTTCTTATGGGCTAGATGGGCTGTGGCCTGATCCAGCAGGGCTCCTCTTAGGTTCTTATGGACTAGATGGGCTGTGGCCTGATCCAGCAGGGCTCCTCTGAGGTTCTTATGTGTTTGGGAAACGTTGTTTAACATGTGGAGTGTGATTTCATGCTCCACACCTAATCAACGATTAATGAACTTCTGGTGAGGGTAGGGCACACCTGGAAGCTGTAACAGCCCAGCCTGTGTGCGGATACTCTTCACCAGAGGTTCACTAATTCTTCACTGGAGGCTGTGGTGCAAATAGGCCTCTTTCAAGTGGGACTGTGCTAACAGCCCTCTGTTATATGCTAGATAATTACCAGTAATTTCATGTCCGCCCAAAATAGCACCTTCCTTTCCCCCCAGATGGTGCATTTTGAAACACCTGGAGGGCACCGGTTGGGGAAAGCTGTTGTGCTCACATGCTAACCAGGAAGCAAAGGAAACTCCCTTCTGGACACAAAAGAAGAGTGGGGGGGGGGCAGAGAAAATACTTTCTGCAAGACATGCTAAAACACGTCAAGGCGTTCAGTGCAGAAAGAGCCCAGAGCAAAGGATTCTGGGATATGGTGAAAAGTTAATGGCATGAAAATGGGGCGGTTTTGTCTCTTATTTTTGGGCAGCGGCTTGGTTGTTGCAGCCCTCAAGGGCTCCCCAGCATTCTGTGCCGGACCTGGGCTGGTGCCCTTTGTGTCTCCACATGACTACCCTTTAGGACTGTTGTGAGGGTGAAGGGGTGGGAAGAGGAGAGGAGGGGAAAAAGGACCCCTCGGGATGGACAGAAGGAGGATAGAAGTGCTGCAAATGGCCAAGGCAAAAGGCCAGTCCCTGGAGACGCCAGTAGCGCAAAGTGGCAGGGCTTTGCCACACGGTGTGGCCCCCTCCTGACCAGACTGGCTCCCCCTCTGCTGGGGCCCAGCCTGGAACTCCCCCCCCCCAAAACTGGTGGGGATGGTAACCCCACCCAGAAGCAGACCTTTGGTCTGCTTCTGGGTGGGGTTACCAGCCCCACCAGTTTAGGGGGAGGGGAGTTCCGGGCTGAGCCCCAGCAGAGATCTGGCTTGTGGCTGAAACAGGAACGCGTGGGGAGACCCTGGCATCCGGACAGGTGAGTCACGGGCACCCATTTCGGAGTGCAGTTTTCTGCCCTCTGGGCACACAGACGGGCATTCCAGCAAGCCTGTATGGGCAAAGCCCAGCGAAACACATTCTGGATGCCACCACAGGCAGGTTGAGACATTGTTTTTCCAGGAGTGAGCCCCTCCCGACGGGCCCAGGAAAGAGAGGGGGGAGGGAGGGAGAGGTGATGAGTGACCCTGCAAAGCAAAAAAAAGAGTCCCTTCCTTGCATAAGCGGCAGCTGAAATCCCCGGGACTGTGCGGGGGCAACCAAAGGCAGGAGGTTGGGGTACACCATTTTGCCCGGAGACTGAGCTCCCATATAGACCTGCCCAAGTATTGAGAGCTCAGGGCAGGGGGCTTCTTGTAGGCCCCCCCCCACGCAGAGGTGCAAGGGGGGACAAGATCATGCAAGAGGGCCTTTTCTGTGGTGGCCCCACAGGAAGAGCCTTCCAGTCTGGAGGCTCATCTGGTGCCCAGTGAAAACATGTTTGTATTTATTTTACCTTTTTATCACTGTGATCCACCCTGGAGGCTTTTTTTGTGTGGAGGGCAAGGTTAATTGTTAAATAAAATGAAATAAATATAAATACCCCATTCAAGGTACCTTTCCTTCCCCCCTGGCCCTCTGACCCCAAATCTAGAACAGACTTCATCCACTAGAAGAAGAACAGTTGCCTTTTCTACCCCACTTTTCTCACCCATTTAAGGGGACTCAAAGCGGCTGACAAACCTTCTGTTCTTCTCCCCACAACACACACCCTGCGAGGTGGGTGGGGCTGTGAGAGCTCAGAAGAGAGCTGTGACTAGCCCAAGGTCACCCAGCTGGCTTCATGGGGGAGGGTGGAATCGAACCCAGTATTCCCAGATAAGAGTCCGGCTCCCTAACCACTAGGCCAAACTGGCTCACCTTCTGGGGAGGCACCTTCTGGGGAGGAGGAAGAGGAGGAGGAGGGGGAGGAGGAAGAAAACCCGGCTGCCAGAAGTTGAAACTGAATCTCCATGGGGAAAGGCAGCAGCGCACTTGTGACATGCGGGGGTCATGCCCAAAACTAACCGGCCGTGAAAGAGTACAGTCGGACCCCCGTATCCACTGATTCGGTAACCACAGCTTCAGTTAACCACGGTTCCTGGATCAGCCCCACCCCACACCCTGTGGGTGTGATAAGGAAAAAGCACCCACAACCAGAAGACCTATTTTGGCCTCCATAGAGCGTTGGAATAGGCGCATGATGCCACTGGACCCAGTCCCAAAATGTAAGGGGGCGTGTGGGAGGTGGACGGGAGGCCAGAAAAACACTTCCAGTTGCACGACCACAAAACCGGAAGGCCTGTTCGCTATTGTCCACGGTTTCAGGGGATTTATATATATTCCCCGTATATTTGTATATATTTGGAAATAAAGAATTCCTGGGATCAAAGCTCTCTCTCTCTCTCTCTCTCTCTGTCATAAAGCCCAGTGACCACATCTGGAATACAGTCCAGTCGAAAATTTGGGTAGCCAAGGAGATCCCGGTGGAAGCAGCTCCAATGATCCCAGGAATTTCTTTGGAAGGCAGTTGTAGCAGGAAAGCGTTTCTGGCCTCTGTCCAGTTGGACTGTGGTCACACTTCAGGTTTAATCCAGCTTCAGTCCACTTTCGGAGCGAGGGAACACATCAGCAAAGAGACAAGCTATTTTCTTATAGTGTTAATTAGCTCCGAAAATTCCCCTTTGGGATAGATAACGTGGAAAGAAAATTACTGGCCACTTTGCTGGTGTGTTCTCTCACTCTTGAAGGCGGACTGAAGCTGAATTAAACCTTAGGTGTGACCACAGCCAAGGTTTAATCTGGCTTCAGTCCGCCTTCAGAGTGAGAGAACACACCAGCAAAGAGGCAAGCTGTTTTCTTTCCGTGTTAAATAACTCAAAAATTCACCTTTGGGGCAGATAATGGGGAAAGGAAATTACTGGTTGCTTTCGCGATGTGTTCTGCTTTGAAAGTGGACTGAAGACGGATTAAATCTGAAGTGTGCGACCACAGCCTTGGAGTCGCCCCCGTACCAAGAAATAAGCACACAACTGGCCACCGATTTTACGCAGCCGTGGTTCCGCTGCGGGTTTTTTGGGAAGTCCCTTTTCCTTGGACTACAACTCCCATGAACCTTTGCTCAGGGTCCAGGGAGTTGTAGTTCAGAAGGGGACCCCTTCCACCCAAGGCAAGGGAAGAGAAGGGAAAGCCCATGCCTGCCAGCCTGCGCATCATGCTCCCCCTCACTCTGATCATGCAAGCAAGGAAGGAAGCAGCCAGGCAGGACAGGACAGGAGGCGTGGGGTGGGTGGGGAAGCAGATCGTGATCAGCCTGCCCCTCCCCCGCCGCGTGCCCTTCCCTAAGATGGCCCCACCGGCCTCCACTCGCGAGAGCCAGAGCGGCAGTGGCGGGAGTTGCGGATGCTCCGGGGATTCCCCGCCGCATGGGCTTTTTCGCCGCAGCCCCTGACTTGCAAGCGCAGAGCGAGGCAGCCACGGACGGACGGAGGAGCAGCGGCGCTCTCTGCCTCGCTGGGTCCGGCGGGGGCGGCAGCAGAGTCGACGCCCCCACCCCGGCCTCCCCGGCCTGCCCTCCCACCCTCCCTCCCTTCCTTCCTGGGGGGGCCAGAAGAGGCGGGAGGGCGAGAGAGCCAGCGGGCGGCGGCGGCGGCGGCCGCTCCATCGTAGCATCGCCCGGGCCGGTGAGTGGAGGCTGCCGCGCGGGCGTTCCATTCATCCCCCCCGCGCGCGGCGTTTTATGAATGGGCGCCCAGCGGTTCCCACCGCTGGACCACCGTGAGAACCGCTGGGCGCCCATTCATAAAACGCCGCGCGCGGGGGGATGAATGGAACGCCCGCGCGGCAACGTTCGGAGCGCCGATACATGGTGGCAAGGGCGGCGGGGCCTTTAAAGAGGGCTGCCATTGGGGGGGGGGGACTCCCACTCTATCCCCCCTCCCTCTCTCTCTCCACCCCCCCAGAAAGGCTCTCGCGGTGGGGGGGTCGAGGAGCTTAGAAGGCCTTAAGACAGTCCTGGGATCTCCCCCCCCCCTCCCCGCCGGGGCTCTTCTGGAGGAAAAAAGTCCCTATAGGGGTGGCGGAACGCGGTGTGTGGGGGGGTGTATTCCGTCCAGGCTTTCGAGGCTGGTCCCGTTGCGAGCGCTTCTCCCCTCCGGTGGTCGCCCGGAGGCGAAGAAGAGAAAGTCGGGGGCCACTCCGAGGAGGCCGTGCTGCTGCTGCTTGCTGCTGCTGCTGGGCGACTCCTCGTCGTGAAACCGTCTCGTGTGGCCAAGGCGGATTATTGCACGGGCTTGAGGTGGGCTCGATGGGGTCCAGTTCCGTGCAAGCGGCTGAGGGTGGGTGGGGGGAGCGTTAATTGGCGTCTCAGACTTTCCTGGGGCCGTTCGGGGATCCATTCATTCTTTCCACGGACGGGAAGCGCTACAGAAGCGGTTTAAAAGGAAGAAAGGCCGGACGGAGGGGGGGGGGAGCTGGAAAGCGCCTTAAATGTTTGGGGATCGGGACCCCCTGCTTGTGACTCTGCTGGAGCGAACGGGAGGGAAGGACCCGAGGAAGAAAGCGCTTTTTCCTGCCTAAAAGCAAATGCGTGATCGAAGCGCATCCATCCCGGGTCCTTGGGGGGAAATCTTTGGATCCCAGCGGAGAGTTATTTGGGGTGGGGGGCGGAAAAATGTATTCGGTTGGAGCTCCCCTCCCCAGGACTGGCAGCAGCATCCATGTGCCCGATCCGTAGCCCAAAAGGTGTTCACACGGTGGGAAGGCAGGGAAGGGTGCCCTGTGTTGAGTGGGTGACGGGACTGAAAGAGTTAACCCGCTGCCCTGTTTTCCTCTCCTCTCGCTTCCCCCTCCCCTCCGGAAGCGGGTGCCGAGCGGTGGCGAGATCTGCTTTGTGATTGGCTGGGAAGGCAGAAAGGACCGTAACAAAGCCACGGGGAGGGGGGGAGGAAGAAAGTGAAAGGGTGAGGTTGCCTGTCGCCTGAATGTTGTTTTTCACACCCTTCTGGAAGGGACAGAAGAGGGAATCAAGTTGTCGGGAAGAAGGGCTGGTGTTTGTCGGCGAGAAAGGCCTCTGGGCGTGTTTTCTACCCTGCACTCCCACTTTAAGGAATGGTACGGCCCGCCCTAGCGTTTGCCCAGGGGGAAGAGAAACGTATGAGGAACGTTATGCAGAGGGGAGGGGGGAGGAAGAGAGGAGGCTGTTTCCGGGTGTGCTTCTCAGATTTGCAAGTGAATCGCTTCTTTTTGCAGACTGTCGCGTCTGTCTTTTGTCTTTTCAGCGGGGCCAATGAGGACGGATTAAGACTGCAGCTTGCTTTAAATGAGAATAGATTTGCATTGCATGCAGAATCTCTGGGGATTTTTGCATTTGAGGAGAGGGTCCCTTCCTGCACTGGGCTTTATTCTGGAATATATCTCAGGATAGCAGTATGCTAGGCACGTGCTCAGGTGGGGGCTCCCATGGTCTGCGCTGGCATGTGGATAGCAGGCCCAAAATAAAGCCACGTGCAGAAAAAGGGCCCTGCTCTTTGCCTTTGGCTTGCAGCGGAATTGCTAATAAATATTTCAGCAACTGAGAGCATCGTATGAGGCAGGCAATATCTGTGGTGTCCAGAAATGGGTGCATAAGCAACGTCCAGCCAGGGGGGCAAATTAGCTTTGCAGATCTCCCCTGCTGCGTCCGACCTCGATGTACGGATGGGCACCAATGGTTTTTTGCATTTATGGTTTTTTGCACTTATGATGCGGAGCAAAAACGGGATGCTAAAGGACCATCTTTTCCCATATCGACCTGCCCCTGTCTTAAGATCTGGAGGGGACAAGACCCTCCTGGTGGCCCCACTGCCTTCAGCGGCTAGGCAGATGGGCACCCGGGAGAGGGCCTCCTCCGTAGTGGCCCCCAGGCTGAGGAATGGCCTCCCCCTGTAGGTGCATCAGGCCCCTTCTCTGTTTGTGTTCAGGAAGGTGGTGAAGACGCACCTCTTCGCCCAGGCTTTTGGTTAAATGCTGCTTACGTTTCCCTCACTGCAAACACGACTGATTTTGCATTGTTTTTATCATGTTGGTTTTTAAATGTTGCATTGGATATTATTGTTCTGATATAGTTTTTTATATGTTCGATTTCAGAGGTTGTTACCCGCCCAGGGACCCTTGGGTATAGGGCGGGAAATAAACAAACAAACAAACAAAATTTGAATTTGATTCGAATTGAATGTCAAAACATTCAGTTCAGTTTGAATGTTTAAAATCCAAAGGCAACAAAACCCGATTTGAATCGATAAGTTTGAATCTTCCTTTGAATGTTAGATACGAATTGGAACATACGAATGTCAACATTTGTATTTAAAGATAAGAATGTCAGCAACATTCGTATGTGTTATACGTATCTGTACGCATTCCGTACCCATCCTGCTTTTGTTCCATATTATAAGTGCAGATACATACAGATACATATGATATTCGTACAGATACATACGTAATACACACGTTTCTGTACCTTTGGATGTTTTGAATAATTTGAACGAATGTTTTGGAACATGCAAAATTAGTTTGAATGTTTCAATTCGAATGCGAAGACATCCTATTTGAATTCGAATGTCCACAATCAGTCGAATTTGATCAAATTTTGAATGTTTAGGACATTTTTGCACCTTCCTGCCTCGATGTACTGTCCAGATATCTCTCACTTATTCTGCTATAGTTGAATTTCTGGAATAAAGCAGGGAACAAAGTTTGGATAGCTTCTTCCCACAGCACCTCTGAGAGATTTTTCCTTTCAGTTCTGAATCATTACACGTGTCGTCGTAATTAGGGGAGCAGGAGCAGGGTGTTTATGCAATGGTAGCATTTCGAAAGCGCTTTTGGGATGTGTGGACAAAACCACCTTGGGTTGCGTCTGGCAACCACCATCAGACCCTGATAAATGCATAATTTGGAATAAATGCATAATTTGTCAACCATTTCAGGGGGAAAAACACATCTCAGAGGTCCAGGTCCATGCTGAATTTCCACCAAAAGCATTTTTGAACACAAAAGGTCTACAGAATACAGTATTCCCAAAATATTCAGCAAAATATTGTATTAAAACTTGGGGGCATCGGTGTGCGGAGGATCCATTTTGTATACGAATGTTGAAGCATTTACAATTTATGTGTTAAACACAAGTTTTGCAGTATGCGTTGTGCTCTTGCAAATTAGTTAATCGAATTAATATTTATTTTCAATTCCTTTTTAGTGATTTTTTTCAAACTATTCTGAAATTAACGAAAACATGGATAACAAAATTTAGCTTTACAAACAATGCTCATTTAGGAAAGTGAAAACAGACAGAACGGAATGATAATATTCTCTGGCAGTTACGATTACTATACAATAATTGCTGTGAACCTAGGGTGCTTTTCCACTGTCACTAAAAGTACCCATTAAGTACCCATTACTGGGTACGTAATGGCATTTTTGTACCTATTAATGGGTACTTAATGGGTACTTCTAGGGTGTTTTTCCACTGTCACTAAAAGTACCCATTAAGTACCCATTACTGGGTATGTAATGGCATTTTTGTACCTATTAATGGGTACTTAATGGGTACTTCTAGGGTATTTTTCCACTGTCACTAGAAGTACCCATTAAGTACCCATTACTGGGTATGTAATGGCATTTTTGTACCTATTAATGGGTACTTAATGGGTACTTCTAGGGTGTTTTCCCACTGTCACTAAAAGTACCCATTAAGTACCCATTACTGGGTATGTAATGGCATTTTTGTACCTATTAATGAGTACTTAATGGGTACTTCTAGGGTGTTTTTCCACTGTCACTAAAAGTACCCATTAAGTACCCATTACTGGGTACGTAATGGCATTTTTCTACCTATTAATGGGTACTTAATGGGTACTTCTAGGGTATTTTTCCACTGTCACTAGAAGTACCCATTAAGTACCCATTAATGGGTACTTAATGGGTACTTTTAGTGACAGTGGAAAAACACCCTTAGATTATTTTAATACAAAGTCTATGGCCACCTGTGATAATGGCATATTCTGTGCTTATTTGATCTAAATCGGTTAACAATGGGTTCCAAACATCACAATAAGAATAGTGCTCTTTTCTACCCTTGAAAATTAGCCCTGTGACCGCATAATCTGATATTTATTTATACCAAGTTGTGAGATTTAATGTAATATGTTGCTTCCAATTGTTGGCTACGACATATTTGGCTGTGAGTAATATAAAGTGTAATTAACCTGTCTAAGATTAATATAATATTGTACCCCTCCCTGGGACCTTCGAGTATAGGGCGGGATAGAAATACAAATAAATACGGGATAAAAATGGGATGCGTACAGATGTGTATAACATCCGTTTAATTAGATACGCATTGAATATTCAAACAAATAGATAGCTATGTATTCGTATCGGTTCAAATGACCAGAAATTCATTTTTCTTTACTTGTAGAAATTTGGATTTTGGAATATTTGATTCATTATGAATCGAATCTTGAAAATTGCATTCGTACACACCCCTAATATCTAGTGCTTTTAGAAATATTAATATCAGGTAAAATATGGGGATTGCCATTTCCGGTGCGATTGCAAATGGTATATTTAAGTGGTTACCGTTTTAGCGGCTTTAGTAGAAATGTTGTGATATCTTGAACGGCCTTGGACTAATTTGGGTGGTTTTTAAAGACCTGGATATGGGGAGGAGGGAAAACTGAATTCCCCTCCTTGGACATGGTTCATTTTAATTGTACAGCAAGACAAGCTCCATGTTCTCTGTACTGTACAGCAGATCAGAACAACGCTGGTCTTACGCAGGGAAGGAAAGTTGGCCATCAGGTGATACCAGAGGAGAAGCGGTTCTTAATCCCACGGTATTTTTCTCCCAGTTTCTCCTGCAGTCGGTATTTGGGGAGGGGGCTTCTGGCTGCAGTCTTCTCTTCTGGCCACTGCTGGGCGGTAGAGACCCTTGGTTCCTGCTGGGTGTTCCCAGTTTACTCTCTTCAAAGCAAGAAGGATTTCTTTTAGGTTCTGAAGAGGAGCCCTGCTAGACCAGGCCACAGCCTGTCCAGTCCAGCATCTTGTCTCACCTAGTGGCCCACCAGTTGCCCACAGGCATCTCAAGCAAAGACAAGGGCAAACCTCCTGCTCTTGAATCCCAGCAAATGGCCTTAGAGACCTCCTGCCTGTCCCCCCAGCCTGAAAGATGGACTTGCGGCGCTGGACTAGATGGGCTGTGGCCTGATCCAGCAGGGCTCCTCTTAGGTTCTTATGGACTGGATGGGCTGTGGCCTGATCCAGCAGGGCTCCTCTTAGGTTCTTGTGGGCTAGATGGGCTTTGGCCTGATCCAGCAGGGCTCCTCTTATGTTCTTAGGTTTTTAATTAGCTGTGGTCCTGATTCTTCTCCTTTCCACCTGCTCTGTCCCATAGTTCCTGAGGACTGTAGTTCTGAAAACCGTGAAAAGCGTGTGGTGGAAACGTCTGAGGAAAAGAGCCCTGAAAAGGAGCTGTACAACGTACAGGTGACTTGCAACATTTTTACAATTTCCTTTTCATTTTGCGAGTTGCTCAGAGATTTCTAGTTGCTGCCCCTTGGAGTTCAAAAACGAATGCAAATCAATAAATGGCCTCCTTTCTTGCAGGCTTCATGGCTGCTGAAATGGACGAAGCTTTCCAGCCTGATCTGAGCCTGGAATTGAGCCAGGAAACCTTCCAGGACATATGGGCGGTAAGGCATCCCTAGGCCAGCCATAGGTGGGGGGGACTCAAGGGGACTCAAGGGTGCTGACAAACCTTCTGTTCTTCTCCCCAGAACAGACACCCTGTGAGGCAGGTAGGGCTGTGAGAGCTCAGAAGAGAGCTGTGACTAGCCCAAGGCCACCCAGCTGGCTTCATGGGGGAGGGCGGAATCAAACCCAGTATTCCCAGAGAAGAGTCCAGCTCCCTGACCACTAGACCAAAGTGCCTCGCGCCTTCCGGTGTGGATCTGGAGGGAGAATTGCTTCCTTTCTTTGTCTTTTTTCAGAACTTGGCGGTCGAATCAAACATAGATTTTTCGGACATTGGTGGGTTGCTCACTTCACCCAACCTGGAAGCCAACGGAGATTTCTCTGCCCCGGATCCAGCGGCGTTCACCAAGTCCTCCATTGTCCCTTCCACGGAAGATTATGCCGGCGAGCACGGTTTTGAACTGGTCTTCCCGCAGTCCGGCACTGCCAAGTCTGTCACCTGCACTGTACGAAGTTTTTGAAGCTGGGTGGTGACGGTGGTGGGCACAGATGCTTTCAGAATCCAGGCAGTCCTACAAAATGGCGCTGCTCATGTTCGTTTTTGCAGGATAGGATTGCTGTTCGGGGGGGGGGCAGCACTGGGCCTTGGTCACACCTTCCCTTTAAACCCTCTTCGGTCCATCTTCAGGTCTGCCTGTGCACACTTTTTCACTTCTGTCCGTGAATTTATGGAGGACAGATTTATCAGTGGCTACTAGAATGGATGCCTAAGTCCATCTTTCAGGCTGGGGGGACAAGCAGGAGGCCTCTAAAGCCATTTGCTGAGTTCGAGAGCAGGAGAAGGTTTGCCCTTGTCTCTGCTTGAGATGCCCATGGGCCACCGTGTGAGACAGGATGATGGACTGTATGGGCTGTGGCCTGATCCAGCAGGGCTCCTCTTAGGTTCTTATGGACTAGATGGGCTGTGGCCTGATCCAGCAGGGCTCCTCTCAGGTTCTTATGGACTGGATGGGCTGTGGCCTGATCCAGCAGGGCTCCTCTCAGGTTCTTATGGACTAGATGGGCTGTGGCCTGATCCAGCAGGGCTCCTCTTAGGTTCTTATGCACTAGATGGGCTGTGGCCTGATCCAGCAGGGCTCCTCTCAGGTTCTTATGGACTGGATGGGCTGTGGCCTGATCCAGCAGGGCTCCTCTTAGGTTCTTATGGACTGGATGGCCTGTGGCCTGATTCAGCAGGGCTCCTCTTAGGTTCTTATGGACTAGATGGGCTGTGGCCTGATTCAGCAGGGCTCCTCTTAGGTTCCTATGGACTAGATGGGCTGTGGCCTGACCCAGCAGGGCTCCTCTAAGGTTCTTATGGACTGGATGGGCTGTGGCCTGATTCAGCAGGCCTCCTCTTAGGTTCTTATGGACTAGATGGGCTGTGGCCTGATCCAGCAGGGCTCCTCTTAGGTTCCTATGGACTAGATGGGCTGTGGCCTGATCCAGCAGGGCTCCTCTTAGGTTCTTATGGACTAGATGGGCTGTGGCCTGATCCAGCAGGGCTCCTCTTAGGTTCTTATGGACTAGATGGGCTGTGGCCTGATCCAGCAGGGCTCCTCTGAGGTTCTTATGGACTAGATGGGCTGTGGCCTGATCCAGCAGGGCTCCTCTTAGGTTCTTATGGACTAGATGGGCTGTGGCCTGATCCAGCAGGGCTCCTCTTAGGTTCTTATGGACTAGATGGGCTGTGGCCTGACCCAGCAGGGCTCCTCTTAGGTTCCTATGGACTAGATGGGCTGTGGCCTGATCCAGCAGGGCTCCTCTTAGGTTCCTATGGACTAGATGGGCTGTGGCCTGATCCAGCAGGGCTCCTCTTAGGTTCTTATGGACTAGATGGGCTGTGGCCTGATCCAGCAGGGCTCCTCTTAGGTTCTTATGGACTAGATGGGCTGTGGCCTGATCCAGCAGGCCTCCTCTAGTTCACGGAGAAGTGTATCAACGAGTGCCAGAATGGATGCCTAGGTACTGCCTCCAGGTAGGAGAAACAGGCAGGAGGCCTCTGAAGGCCATTTGCAGGGACCAGCTGAATCTTCTGCCTTTGTCTTCTGCTTTAGATGCCCACAGGTCACTGGTGGGGGCCGCTGTGTGAGACTGGATGCTGGACTAGACGGGCTGCAGCTCAGTCCAGCAGAGAGCTCATCCCAGGTTCTTATGAGACCAGGTCACCCTCCCTCTCCCCGCCTCCCCCCTCCCATTGGCGGAGCCACCAGGCAAGCCTGAACATGCTCCCATGCTCACACTGAGTCCCTTCTGCGTCTTCCTGTCCTCACAATCTCACTCAGCCCCTTTACTGGCAGCTGCAGCAACATGAAACACTGAGATGGAGCTTGCCTGGAGCCCTTGATAAATTCAGGTACCTTAATAAAGATATTTGAAACAGAGGAAACTGAGGCAGGCCAGGAGGTTTATGTCCTGTGTGCCTGTCCCTGGAAGGACCTGTGGAGGGGACCTGTGCTTGAATACGGAATTGGATCTTCTGAAATGTGTTTGTGTGTGTGTGTGTGCTGGGGGAATGTGGAGCATTAGGGCCTTGGATCCTTGATGGTCTGGCTGCTTTTGGGGTGAGCAGGATGCCGGTGCTAGAGAGTTAACGGCTTTTTGGAAGAACCCCGGAGTAGGGGTTGCACATGAACGTTTATAACATTCAAAATTCATATGAATTTGGCTGGATTCACATCGAACATTCGCACCTTCGAAGACTGACATTTGAATTTGGATCCAGTGTTTTGGTAACATTCGTATGAAGCTTCATGTGGCATTCATATGCCCTTTGTATGGGATTCTTGTGCGTGTGAGATTTGCATGCTATTTCTATGCATTCCTATGGGACTTGTATGCTATTTAAGCATTCCTGGGTTCATTTGGAGCCTGCCAGTGACTGTACCCTTCTCTTGCCCCCCTCCCACGGCAGTACTCGCCGGATCTGAACAAGCTTTTCTGCCAGATTGCGAAGACCTGCCCTGTCTGCATCAAGGTCTCTTCGCTGCCGCCTCCGGGCGCCATCATCCGTGCCACGGCCATCTACAAGAAGTCTGAATACGTGGCGGAGGTGGTGAAACGCTGCCCCCACCATGAGCGAGCGCAGGATAGTAACAACACTGGTGAGCCCCTGTGGGGGGGGGTAGGTGGGATTGCTCTGGGGGGGGGGGGTCCTTTGAAGCCTGGGAGGGGGACCTGAGCCGAAGGGGTGGGCTGGGCTGGTGGATTAAGGGTGGGTTCCTTTCCTCTCAGCCCTGGTTGCTTGGAGAGGGTTGTGGTTCCTTGGAGGCGGAAGAGCGTTTTTTTGTGTGTGCCAAAAGAGGGCAGGGACTTCTTGCTGCTGGCTCCCACCACATCAAAACCAGCATTTTGGGTCCTCCCACTTGGCTTCCCCAAGCCCTTAGTTTGAGGCCTTTTGGGGCTTAGATCTCTGGCCGTCCCTGAAGTGCCGCCAATGGCCTTGGTCTTGTCTTGGTTGCCCAAATTTGTCTCCCTGGCCGACATCGCAGGGTTGTTGTGCAGATAAAACAGCTGGGCTTATTTGCTGCTGCTTACTTGAGTCCCACCCAAGAAACAGGTTGTAAATAGATTCAGATACTCTGAAACTGAAGCATAAGCAGCAATCGTTGGTCTGGGAGGGAAATTTTGGATTATGGCCCTTACGCCCCAGGTGTTGCTCTGGATTACATCTGGGCTCTATTCTGGGATATAATCCGGATTAAGGTCCAATGTGGAATGGGCCTAAAAGTCCCAACAGCTGGCGCCATCACGCCCATGTTCATGGGAAATGGAGTCCAAAAGTCTTTGTGGACAGTGAGGCGGAGAGTGTAGAGAGGCACCCAGATATGACCTCGGGAACAGGATGATGGGACTTGTAGTTCTGGGACATCTGGAGGGCCACAGCCAAGCAGGCCCCGACATAATCTGTGTTGCTGATCCTTTCCCCCCTTAAAGCTATGGCCCTTTTTCTCTGCTGCTCTTTATTAACCCATCTCCACTGTGGTTTGGGTTTCTTTTCCCCATCAGGTTTGGCCCCCGCTGAACACCTGATCCGGGTAGAAGGGAACCAACAGGCCTTGTACTTTTCGGACGTGAACACCAAGCGCCACAGCGTCACCATCCCTTACGAGCGTCCTGAGGTCAACTAAATTGGGGGCAGGGGGGGAGGGTGTGACCGGATAAGACTCCCCCATCCACATCATTGGAAACTGCGCCCTGTCCTCACCTGCCGCACTGAATTGTTGCCCTTTCTTCCTTTCTTCCTTTCTTCCTTTCTTCCTTTCTTCCTTTCTTCCTTTCTTCCTTTCTTCCTTTCTTCCTTTCTTCCTTCCTTCCTTCCTTCCTTCCTTCCTTCCTTCCTTCCTTCCTTCCTTCCTTCCTTCCTTTCTTTCTTTCTTTCTTTCTTTCTTTCTTTCTTTCTTTCTTTCTTTCTTTCTTTCTTCCTTCCTTCCTTCCTTCCTTCCTTCCTTCCTTCCTTCCTTCCTTCCTTCCTTCCTTCCTTCCTATCCGTCTATCTATCTATCTATCTATCTATCTATCTATCTATCTATCTATCTATCTATCTATCTATCTATCTGTCCCTTTCCTCCCATCCATCCATCCATCCATTCCACGCGTTTCTACTCCACCCGGAAGTCCTGGTGTTGTTTTTAAATGTACTCACTAACCCAAAATGCTGTGTGCAGCTTACAGCTAGAAGAACACCAACATTATTATTGTTAAAAACAGCGTAAAAATATCCCGGTCAGGTTGAGGGATGTATGCACTTCTATGCATAAGGAAAATGAAGCAGCAATTTAAACAGCTGGTTCCCTTTAAGCCTTTTGAGTCTAATTCCTTTTGGGAATTAGAGCCAGTTTGGTCTAGTGGTTGGGGAGCCGGACTCTTATCTGGGAATACTGGGTTTGATTCTGCACTCCTCCACAAAGCCAGCTGGGTGACCTTGGGCTAGTCACAGCTCTCTTCTGAGTCCTCACAGCCCCACCTACCTCACAGGGTCTTCTTTTATGGAGAGAAGAACAGAAGGTTTGTCAGCGGTGTTGAGTCCCCTTGAGGGAGAAGAACAAAGATTTGTCAGCTGCTTTGAGTCCCTTTAAGGTAGCAGAACGGGTTTGTCAGCCGCTTTGAGTCCCCTTAAATGGGTGTTAAAGTGGGGTAGAGAAGCCAGATCTTCTAATTGGGCAGCTGTGGTCACTGGCTGTGGCTGTGGTTCCACACAATAATTGTATGTTTTCAAATGCCCTTTACCTTCATCTTCACTTATCTCCTGTCTCCCTGGTGTTACCCTTGAAACAGCGTAGGAGGAGGCAGGAATGGGCAAGGGAGGCTGAACCTTATCCTGCCCAATTTTGCCAAACTACAACTCCCATGAGCACTTGTTCATCTGACCTGTGGCAAAGGAGGATGGGAAATGTGGTTTCACTGCCACCAGAAGTTCTCTTACTCACCTCCACTTTCCCTCCTCTCTGCCTTACAGCTGGGGACAGAAACCACCACCGTCCTGTACAACTTCATGTGCAACAGCTCCTGCATGGGAGGGATGAACCGCCGCGCCATTTTGACCATCGTCACCCTGGAATCCCAACAGTACGTAAAACGGAGCATGGAGGCTGCAGGGAAACGAGGCGCCCAGGCTTCCGAGTGGGTGTGATGGGTCTGAGGGGTGCGTGGCTTAGGAGGCAGGGCTCCTCATCGCACAAGAAGCCAAGAGGAGCCCTGCTGGATCAGGCCAAGGTCCATCTAGTTCATAGGAACCTAAGAGGAGCCCTGCTGGATTGGGCCACAGCCCATCTGGTCCATAAGAACCTGAGAGGAGCCCTGCTGGATCAGGCCACAGCCCATCTAGTCCATAAGAACCTCAGAGGAGTCCTGCTGGATCAGGCCAAAGCCCATCTAGACCATAAGAACCTCAGAGGAGTCCTGCTGGATCAGGCCACAGCCCATCCAGTCCATAAGAACCTCAGAGGAGTCCTGCTGGATCAGGCCACAGCCCATCCAGTCCATAAGAACCTAAGAGGAGCCCTGCTGGATCAGGCCACAGCCCATCTAGGCCATAAGAACCTAAGAGGAGCCCTGCTGGATCGGGCCACAGCCCATCTAGGCCATAAGAACCTAAGAGGAGCCCTGCTGGATCAGGCCACAGCCCATCTAGGCCATAAGAACCTAAGAGGAGCCCTGCTGGATCGGGCCACAGCCCATCTGGGCCATAAGAACCTAAGAGGAGCCCTGCTGGATCAGGCCACAGCCCATCTGGTCCATAAGAACCTGAGAGGAGCTCTGCTATGTTCTATTCCAACACTCTATAGAGGCCAAATTAGGCCTTCTAGTTTTGGGTGCTTTTCCCTATGGCGTCCACAGGGGGTTGGGGGTGCTGATCCGGTAACAATGTTTAACTGAAATCGTGGTTATCAAATCAGTGGATACGGGGTCTGACTGCGTTTTTCAATTTTAAAGCTATACTGGTAGTAAATTTCATATCTTTTACCCACAATTTCTCCCGTTGTTCCATTTGAATACCCAGAGTTCCTTGCGCATGTGATGATACATGCTTTCATTTGCTTGTGTTCCCGGTCCTCCCATAGACCAGTGCGCAGAAGAGAGGCTCCTAATGCATCAGATCTGGGGCCAAATTGCCCTATGAGCGATCCCAAACCCAATCCAAGCTTTCTGGGAGATGCTTTTTAAAGGACACTTCCCACTTCTCGGCAAAGGTTGTTAGGTTGTTTGTAGGATGCAGGTCAGCTGCCTCCATGGAGGCTTCGCTTGAAGGGCGTTAGCCGTGGTTGCCGGCCCAGCTTTCTGTCTCCTCTTTCCTGGCAGAGGTCAGCTGCTTGGCCGGCGCTGCTTCGAGGTCCGGATTTGCGCTTGCCCCGGACGGGACCGCAAGACCGAGGAGGCAAACTTCCATAAATTGGCCAGCCGTGGGGCGAAACCCAAACGTAGCGAAGGCAGAGAGAAGGAGCGTGCCAATAAAGGTGAGCGTGCGTGCCTGGGTGTGGGATGGGGCACGGTGACCACAGCAGGCCGTTATGGAGGTTGATGAAAATCCGGAAGGCGGGTGGCACCAGATTTGGTTTGGTTGGTTGCAGCTTCTGGGAACTGGAGATTTGAAGATCGGGGGCTCCCAAACTGTGGTCCGCCGGATGTTCCTCAACATTCCCTGCCAGGCCCAGTGAAATGCTAAGGGTTGCCGTCAGGAAGATGTGAAGACCGCAGTTTGAGGACCAGGCCCACGGACGCAGACGACGCACTGCAGCCGCTTCCAGATAGCGAGAGGAAAATGGAGGCTCTTAGGCCAATTTGCACTGGGCTTTGTAGTTTGCAGCAGGTGAACATCTGGGCAGGTGCGTCGGCACTTGCGGCAGACGTTTACAGCCTAAAAGCGGCCCCTGCCCGCCCAGATGTTCACCTGTTGGAAATAATAGTGGTGCACAGAATCACGCACCATACGTAAATTCACCTTCCCCAATTGTGACCGAAAACTTACCTGTCCCGTCCACGCCACAACTGTTTCTTCTGAGAGCAGCAGGTTTGCCCCTGTCTCTGCTGGAGATGCCCATGGGCAGCTGGTGGGCCACTGTGTGGGACAGGATGCTGGACTGGATGGGCTGTGGCCTGATCCAGCAGGGCTCCCCTTAGGTTCTTATGGACCAGATGGGCTGTGGCCTGATCCAGCAGGGCTCCTCTTAGGTTCTTATGGACTAATTCATGAGGACAGGTGTATCAGTGGCAAACAGAATGGAAGCCCAGGTACCACGTCCAAGTTGGAGCTGGACTGGATGGGCTGTGGCCTGATCCAGCAGGGCTCCTCTTAGGTTCCTATGGACTAGATGGGCTGTGGCCTGATCCAGCAGGGCTCTTCTTAGGTTCCTATGGCCTGGATGGGCTGTAGCCTGATCCAGCAGGGCTCTTCTTAGGTTCCTATGGCCTGGATGGGCTGTAGCCTGATCCAGCAGGGCTCCTCTCTGGTTCTTATGGACTAGATGGGCTGTGGCCTGATCCAGCAGGGCTCCTCTCTGGTTCCTATGGACTAGATGGGCTGTGGCCTGATCCAGCAGGGCTCCTCTCAGGTTCCTATGGACTAGATGGGCTGTGGCCTGATCCAGCAGGGCTCCTCTTAGGTTCTTATGGAGTAGGTGGGCTTTGGCCTGATCCAGCAGGGCTCTTCTTAGGTTCTTATGGCCTGGATGGGCTGTAGCCTGATCCAGCAGGGCTCCTCTCAGGTTCTTATGGACTAGATGGGCTATGGCCTGATCCAGCAGGCCTCCACGTAGGTTCCTATGGACTAGATGGCCTGTGGCCACATCCAGCAGGGCTCCTCTTAGGTTCTTATGGACTAGAGGGACTGTGGCCTGATCCAGTGGGGCATCTCTTAGGTTTTTTATTAGCTGTGTTCCTGATTCTTCTCCTTTCCACCTGCTCTGTCCCATAGCTCCTGAGGTCCATACTTCTGAAAACGGTGAAAAGCGTGTGGTGGAAACGCCTGAGGAAAACAGCACCGAAAAGGAGCTCTACACCATCCAGGTGACTTGCGATGGCACATCAGCCGTTGAAAGGCTGACACTCCACCTGTGCATTGGTGAAGGAGAAAAGGGCTCCTCTTTGCTCTTCCTGGCAGCATCCTGTTCATTTTGTAGCTCTGCCCGTCAGAAAGAGATTTTCCAAAACCTGTTTCCCGTGCTTTTCATATACCTCTGAAGCCGTCTTCCTTTGGGCCTCGTGGGCTTGTGTTGGCATATTTCTAAGCAAGCGTATAGTGCGTTTTTGTTGGCACCTGATGGCTGGACTGTTTTAATTCAGGCTGGTTCAGCATCCTGGGAATCGCGTCTTTCAGCTGGGTGTTGGAATACTGGGTCAAAAATCTGCTTTAATTCAAAAGTAGGTTTAGGCTCGCTGTTGGCCACGGGTCAGGGACTTTCTTTCCCCTCTGGTGCTTCTGTCCAAACATCTATCAGTTCTGATCGGACATCAGGAAGGAGTGGATAGAATCTTGCAGTGTTCAGGGAGAAATAAAGTCGTCAGGCGTTACATCCCTACTCAGATCCATGCTGTTGGCCGGGAAATTGATAACAGCAAGGAACTTGAAGGAAATTGAGGCCCTGCCAATAACGGTCTGCTGTAGCTCATGGAGGAGCAAACTCCCTGGAAAGTAGTTCGATCTCTGTCCTTTCCCCAGAAGTAGGTTATGGCAAACCACTCCTGTACCCCTGCTAAGAAAACTGCGTTGAGCTGCCCATGGAATCTGGGAGTGGCTGTAGCTCAAGTCTGGAGAGCAGAGGGTTGCCGGCTTGACCCCTGCCCTCTCCCCAGAGGTTGGTAATGGCAAACCGCTTCTGTATCTTTGCCAAGAAAACTGCATAGACAGGCCCAAGGAAACTGGGAGCTCGGTAGCAATCCTGAGCTGTAGAGTAATGTTAAAAAGATATTGCAAATGGGAGCATGTTTGTAAAGTTTGGGGAGGTGTCTTCTTCTGCGGACTGCAAGTCCCATGATGCTTAGCAAAAGGTCAGGCTGCTGGCTGCTGGCCTTTGGAGTCCGGGTTCCCTGCAGCCCTTGTAGGGCGGGTGGCGGCTGCACCAGGGGGCACTGACTTCCGCTTCCACCCCTCAGTGCCTTCTCCTTTTCCTTCCAAGGTCCGCAGTCGCAGGCACTACCTGATTCTCAAGGAAATCCTGGAAGGGCTTGAACTGCGGGAATCCATGCAGCAGAGAGAGGCGGAAACGGGCAAGGGACCCAAAACGTGAGTCTGCCGGTGGGGAGGTCTGAAGCGAAAAAGCCCCTCCACCCCCCAATACGGAAGTCTTGTGGTGGAGCTTGGCTCGCTTGCTAAAGAAGAAGAGTTGGCTTTTCCCTGCTTTTTACACGCATTTAAGGGGACTCATGGCAGCTGACAAACCACCTTCTCCCTTGAGACTCAAAGCAGCTGACAAACCTTCTGTTCTTCTCTCTTAAGGGGACTCAAAGCAGCTGACAAACCTTCTCCCTTAAGGAGACTCAAAGCAGCTGACAAACTTTCTGTTCTTCTCTCTTAAAGGGACTCATGGCAGCTGACAAACCACGTTCTCCTTTAAGGGGACTCATAGCAGCTGACAAACCTTCTCCCTTAAGGGGACTCATAGCAGCTGACAAACCTGTTCTCTCTTAAGGGGATTCATAGCAGCTGACAAACCTTCTCCCTTAAGGAGACTCAAAGCAGCTGACAAACTTTCTGTTCTTCTCTCTTAAAGGGACTCATAGCAGCTGACAAATCTTCTCCCTTAAGGAGACTCAAAGCCGCTGACAAACCTTCCGTTCTTCTCCCTTAAGGAGACTCAAAGCAGCTGACAAACTTTCTGTTCTTCTCCCTTAAGGAGACTCAAAGCAGCTGACAAACTTTCTGTTCTTCTCTCTTAAGGGGACTCATAGCAGCTGACAAACCTTCTGTTCTTCTCCCCACAACAGAACACCCTGTGAGGTGGGTGGGGCTGTGAGAGCTCAGAAGAGAGCTGTGACTAGCCCAAGGTCACCCAGCTGGCTTCATGGGGGAGGGCGGAATCGAACCCAGTATTCCCGGATAAGAGTCCGGCTCCCTAACCCCTAGGCCAAAGAGGGTCCCTAACGCACCTTGTTCTGGGGTCTCCCTGGTCTCACCAAGGTATTTCCTGCTTGTCTAGGCTGCTGAAGTCCCGCAGGCGCGGTGGGCCACCCTCTTCCTCCAGTGGGAAGAAGCTGAAGATGAAGGAGGAAGTTCAGGACTCGGACTAAGGGGCTCGGTCCCCCTCAAGGCCAGCGTCGGCCTTAGGTTCCTCCCTCCCCCCTTTTCCTCCTTCTCCAACCAGGACGTTCTCAGCTGCCCGAAGAAGCTTCACTGGAATGAGCGGCGGCAGCTGATCACCCAGTGGCCAGCTACGGACCCAAGACCACCCCTCCCGCAGCTGGTCTTCCAGAGCCCATGGCTTCCCGTGTGGCGGGAAGGCATCCCGTCTCCTGGCCTGGTGGCCGTGGCTAGCACTGCCCCGTGGGAACTGGCCCCGACCTTTCCAGGTTTGTCTGTCTCGACTCTTCCGGGCTGAGGCCTAGTTCTGACGTCTGGGGAAGGGGAGAAAGACTTCTCTTTGTTCCTTCTACCCACAGCCTGCCCCACAGAATGTCCCCCCACCACACTGCCTCTGACTCCAGCCATTTCAGCCTTTGTTCGGAGGGTCTCCGCATACCTTAGGTTCCCCCTTCTTCATGCTCCTGTGGAATCCGGGAGACCTTGCCAACCGCTGCCCCTGACGGAGGGTGGCCCGGATCCGAAGGGCCTCATGTGCCACGGAGGTCCACTGGCGTGCTAGCAGGTGACAATCCGGATCATGGAGTCTTGCAAGGACACCCATGGCTCTATACTCCACTTTACAGCAACCCAGCAAAAATCCCTATTGCAAAAACCCAAAGGTGAAACCAAAAACCAAACAGAAAGGGTTTAGTCCCAAAATAGTGTAGCAACTCAAAGGGTAAAATCTACCCCACTAGAAATATTAAAATACTTAAAAATATAAGTTTATAAAGGAACTACATCATTCTTTTGACTCTTTCAAATTCTGGTGTATGGATGGTATACCTAACATTAGAAATATAAAACAATTGCAAATATTGGAACTTAAATGGATCCATCAGTTAAAATCAGAAACTCCATTTCGTCTAAATGAAAATGTGAATTGGTTAGTTTGAATTCAGTTTCAGCTTGGGTGTTTTTCCACTGTCACTAGAAGTACCCATTAAGTACCCATTAATGGCATTTTTGTACCCATTAATGGGTACTTCTAGTGACAGTGGAAAAACACCCCTTGTCATACATACCACACCCTTTTTTTCTCTTTTCTCTCATCTATGAGTCTCTGCAGGATCAACCCTCAAACTATTCCAGCTGGATATATAAGAGACTCAGTTTTCAGCAGAAAGGCATTGGTATTTTTGAAATACACAGAGTCACACTAGTGAGCTGTCCTGCTTTTTAAAAATACATTTTATTACTAATGTGAATGAATTCAGGACACTGAAGAAGACCTAGGTGTCAGGTCAAAACGCATCTGGCCTTTCTGTCTTTGCATTTTATAAGATTCCGTCATATGTTTGCCTTTTTATTATTTATTAAAAATTTTTATTAATACTTATATATCTTTCAGTGGAGTATTTGTACCCTTTGAGTACTTAAATTTGTTTTCATTGGTTTATATTTTTGACATTCCTTTACGAACTTATATTTTTAAGTATTTTATATTTCTAGTGGGGTAGATTTTACCCTTTGAGTTGCTACACTATTTTGGGACTAAAGCCTTTCTGTTTGGTGTTTGGTTTCTATACTCCACTTAACCAGAAGACCCATTTTGGCAGCGCGCCCTGTTGTGCCGCTGAATTGGGTCTCCCGGGCGCTGCGAAGCCGGGAACTTTGGTTCCCGACCATCAAGAGCTTTGGAGGGCGGGGTGGGGTGGGGATCAGGGTGGAACCCGTCCCTGCCCACGGCCAAACGGATGGTTCCAGACCTGCTGCCCTGCAGCGCCGGCAGGTTGCAAGTCCAGCCAGGCCCCGAGTTTGACTTCCTTTGGGCCCTTTTCTCATTCTGATGTTTCCATTTTGAGGTGTGCTGGAAAGGAAACCTTTTCAGCCGCTTGGCCCAGAGGCCGAGGGCAATGGATGAGGGCTCCAGAGCACAGCCTTAGCGTGAGGCTGGCCAGTCGGGGGGGACGGACGGGGGGGGACGGGGACCTGCCTTGGACCGCCCTTCCCATGATTCCCTTAGGCAAAGGGCCTTTGCATTGTGGGTGCTGGAGTCCGGACACAAGCTGGTGCCACTGGTGCTCTCATAGCCTTAAAGCCAGACCTTTTCTTCAAACTGCAGGGCAGCGTAAGAGGAGCAGATGGAGGCAGTTCTGTGGTCGAGGGCATTTCTGGAGAAGAACCGGTTTCTTCTCTCCCCCCGCCACCCCCTGCCCCCAAATCAGAGCAAACAATGAGAGCAGGAGAGGAACTCTTGGCACATGCACAGGGGCCTTTCACCTACACACACAGACACACACACGTTATAAGAACATCGTGAGACTTTTGGGTATAGGGCGGGGAATAAATAAATAGGTAAACTTCCTATCATATGCTAGTTTATATTAATTTTTTTATATCTTAACAGGCACATGTCTATGTGCTTTGTTTTTGCAATATTATGTTGCTTTTCTCAATATGTTTTTGTACTTTTAATAAAGGTTAAAATCCTCTTTTTCTTAGCTATAATGAAGCAGAGTCTTATTTGTGTGTGTGTTGTTACTGATGTTACACAAGTGAAGCGCCAGGGAAAACACGCATTTCACAGACCTTGCAGTCTAAGGCTGCGTGGGAACCCAGACCGTGAAAGACTATGAACAGTCCCTGGGGCGCCATTTTGAATCAGACCACGAAACGCCATGGACGGTACCTGGGACGCCATTTTGAATCAGGCTGAAGCAAAGTGTCTCTTTAAAGTTGGGCTTCAACCCCCCCCACAAGTTGCTTCAGACTCCATTTGCTAAGTAGCGCAACAGTGGCAATGAGGAAGGAAGTGTTAAAAGGGCACCAGCCGTCCGTGCAAGGGCTGTTGGGTAGTCTGGCTCTTTTGGTGGTGGTCAGTGGTGGGTGGATCTGCATTTCTCTGTGTCCTGGTCAACAAAGGCACGTGACACTATTATAATAATAATTATTATTACGTAAAAGCAGCAGTTACACACAGCAAACGAGATGACTATCCTGGATTTCGTATTATATCACTAGTCGGGCACTTCCCAAGCACCTAGGACTGCGTGATGTATCGGCGAATTATGCGAGCAGACCCCAGTAAAGTGACTTTTTGAAGTTGGCAGATGGATATTTTGTCAATGCCAATGGTTTTTAGGTGCCCGCTGAGATCTTTTGGCACCGTGCCCAGTGGGCCGAGGATGACTGGGACCACTTTGACTGGTTTTCGCCAGAATCGCTGAAGTTCAATTCTCAGGTCTTCGTATCTGGTGAGCTTCTCCAGCTGTTTCTCCTCAATTCTGCTGTCACCTGAAATAGCAACGTCGATGATCCACACCTCTTTCTCAACAATTGTAATGTCAGGGGTGTTATGCTCCAGTTTTCTGTCAGTCTGAAGCCTGAAGTCCCAAAGTAGTTTTGCCTGTTCGTTTTCAACCACTTTTTCTGGCTTGTGATCCCACCAGTTCTTTGCCACTGGCAGATGATACTTTTGGCACAAGTTCCAGTGGATCATTTGTGCTACAGCATTGTGTCTCTGCTTGTAATCAGTTTGTGCGATCTTCTTGCAGCAGCTGAGTATATATGGTCGATTGTTTCATCCACTTCTTTGCAGAGTCGGCACTTTGGATCTTCTCCTGATTTTTCAATTCTGGCTTTGATGGCATTTGTTCTTATTGTTCTTACTGTTGATGTTGTGTTTGTTTGTTTTCATTTCTATCTCACCCCATATCCGAAGGTCTCTGGGTGGGTAACAGCAGATTAGAAGCACGATAGACGTTAAAACAAGATACACATTAAAAACAAAATACAGATTAGAAAAACTTTAAAAGTTCAGTGGGTACAAAAATGCCATTATGTGCCCATTAATGGATACTTAATGGGTACTTTTAGTGACAGTGGAAAAACACCCCATGTAGCACCCACCTATCCTCTTTTCAAGTGGGGCTGGTGTACATTCTGGACACCCCATCTCAGACACATGGATGAAGGATAATTGTGGGGAGGCTGACCTAATTGTAATGATATTGGAAGTGCATAAGGCGGTGATGGCTAACCTATGACACGCGTGTCACAGGTGACACACCAAGCCCTTTTGGGTGACACACATGGTCATCCTGGCACCTGGGCGTGTTGTGCTTGCTTGTTCTTGAAGTGTATGAAATACCAACTTTCAACTGAAAATTTAGCAACAAAAGTCACTAATGGAAAGTATTATTTGTTTTTGCTTTTAATAAAATACATATATCAAAAATATAACTTTTTACTAGAGCGACAAATATCACAAAATTATGGATATTTCTAGATGTGACACGGCACTTGATTTAAGCTACGTTTTGTTGCGAATTTTGACACACCGAGCTCAAAAGGTTCGCCATCACTGGCATAAGGGCTTCCAAAAGACATGCCCAGCCCAATGCCCAGCTGTAAAAAATAAAATCTGGTTCCCGTAGCATGGGGCCTTTCTGCACTTGACGTTATTCTGGAATATATCTCGGGATAGGGTCTGTTGTCCGCATGCTAATGCAGATTATGGCCGGCCTCACCTGGGGCCCGCTGTAGCCTGCACTAGCCTGTGGACAGCAGGTCCTATTCTGAGATTTATTCCAGAATAAGGCCAAGTGCACAAAGGCCCATGATCTGAGTAAGGAACCTGGAAGGCCCCCTGAGTCTCCGAGAAGATCTACACCATATTCTGCATTGCCCAGCATAATTTTACTTATTTACTTGTATTTATATCCCGCCCTATACCCGTACGTGTCCAAAATATTCGTAGCTTGAAATATTCGTCTCCGTTCAACGTTGGAAACCCAAATGTCCGGATATTTGATCTGGATACGATTCACATGGGGATGTCCGAATTGGTCCAAATAATAAATATTTCGAATATTTGTGCACGCCCCTAAATTGTCTCCATCGCCCAGTTTGCACAAGAGCTCTTCCGGGCTGGCTAGGCTAGGGCAATCCTGCTTGCTGCAGTTGCCCTGTGGGACCCGCAGGGGGCAGCGGCGCACTGGGGAAAGAGGCCTCCACTGGTGGCCTCATTCGACTCTTATGAATGGGCACCGTGGAACTAGAGGGGGGAGGGGAGGGGGAGGCTGGCTTGGCTGAATGGAGAGAACACAGCCCCACTGGGCAGCAGGTCTCTCCTAGCTGCAGCCAGGAGGGAAAGCAGGGGGGAGGATCTGGGGATCTGGGGATCTGCTTCCCCTTGAGGACGGAGATCAGGGGACCCCAGGATGGGCTGGGCCTGAGCCTAGATAGATCATGCCCCCATTTCTATGGCAGTTGCTGCAAAGGAGGCTCTCAGCCCCCCCCCCATGTGCCGGACAGCTCCCTGAGCTGTGATCAGAGGAAGATGTGGGAAAGGGCCCGGAGCCCAGCTGCTCTCCGCAGCCAGTGTGGCCTGCCAAGTCTCTCTGCAAGTGGAACTCCCCCCCCCCCCCGCTCTTCCAGCGACCTTGAAGCTGCTGGACTCCTCCAGGGATGGCACGGGCACCCCAGGGCCTGGGGTTTGGGGTTTGGCAGGGGGCTTGCCGGGTCCCATGCGGGGCCAGAACTCAGGTCCCTGCCCACCCTTCTTATCATGAGAGGCTCCCTTTCCTTCATCCGCAGCCCGAAAGGTTCCCACAGTCACCTCTGAGCATGTCAAGATTGCTCGGCCGCTGGCCACGTCCCTACCGGTCAAACGAGGCAATTCGGTCCTGTGGTTAGAGTGATGGACTGAGTATCGTGTAGTCACCAGTCCACACTCCTCCATGGGTGGCCCTGGGCTAGCCACAGCTCTTTCTGAGCTCTCACAACCCCACCTGCCTCGCAGGGTGTCTGTCGGTGGGAGAAGAACAGAAGGTTTGTCAGCCACTTTGGGTCCTCTGAAGGGAGAAGAACAGAAGGTTTGTCATCTACTTTGACCCCCTTATGGGGGAAGAACAGAAGTCTTGTCAGCCGCTTTGAGGCCCCTTATGGGGGAAGAACAGAAGGTTTGTCAGCTGCTTTGAGTCCCCTTAAATGGGTGAGAAAATTGGGTATTGAAAGCCATTTCTTCTTCTTCTCCTAACCCCAACCCCTAGGTGTCCATGTTTTCGAGCATCTCACATGGTCTCTGCTCCTGACCCTCTTGCCTCTGGACTCGTAGTCCTGTGTGGCTACTGGGTGTGCAAATGGTTTGTTCTCATTCCGGCCTGGTGGGAGGAAACTGGTTTCCTTGCAGGTCCAAAAGGCCAACGATGTTGTGCTCCCCTTGCCAGCGCCGCCAGGGAGAGAGGGGGTGCCGGCCGGCCCTCCCTTTGGGCATCAGGTGCTCTGAACAGATGCATGCTTGTGGGTCTCCTGCCAACGGAGGCAAATCTGCCAATCCCATCAGCAGAGACAGCTGGGAAAACTGGCAAGGCCGGTCCATCTCCCGTCCCGCCGTGCGCCATATATAGGGCTTGGGAGTTTCCTCCCCACTGTGGCCCTCCAGATGCTCCAACACTGTCATGGAATGATGGGAGTTATAGTCCAGGAACATCTGGAGGGCCACAGCTGGGCCCCTCCCCTTCTAGGGCAATGCTCATCCGTGGTGACTTTCTGCTGCAGAATTCCTACAGCCGCTGCCCCTTGTTCTCCAAAGGACTTCTAATGACCAGCAGGGTCTTTTTTCCAGCCTGGAAGCCCCAGTTAATCAACCTGCCTCCCCCTCGGACCCTCTGGGGGGGGGGCATCCCTTGCCAGCAGTCTCTTCCGACAAGCCGAAAACAAAGGAAGACCCATTGCCACCCTGTTTTCTAATGCCCTCCTTGTTTTGTTTGTGTCTGTTTGTTTTTAAACCCCTCTTGCAGGCCAGATATTCCATTCTGCCAGATGCTGGGAAGCTTCACCTGCTTGCAGCCCCCCCCCCCCCCCAATATCTTGCAGTCCTTTCCCCATTTTCTGAATTTCTACCCCCCCACCCCAAGCAGCAGGCTCAAGCCTAGGCAGAAAGTGCCAAGAGGCAACTGAGTATTAATAGCACTGGCTGTGGCTTTGCTAGCAGAGTCCACAGGCGGGCAGGCGGGGTGGGGGGGATCAGACAAACCGTCCAAACTGCCCCCCCTCCCCATGAAGGCCAGATAATCCCACCCCACCCCAAGGAAAATCCCATAAGCTGCTGTGGGCCTGCTCTTCCTCTGTCCTTGCAGACAGATTAGTTGACCAGAGGGGGTTAACGCTTTCGGGTCCGGAGGCGGCTGGCAGGGCCGCTGGGACCGGAGGGACAACGTTGCCCCGGGTGCAAGGCATGTGGGCATGTGCCGTGGCCACGCGTGGAGGAGGCCGGTGCGGGCGGTGATCCAGGGGAGTTGGCAGCGGCTCTGCCTGACAGAGTTATTCTGTCCCTGGAGATCTCTGTGCACCTGTGCACAGGTGAGCTGCGGCAGGACCAGGGCTGGCTGGGAGCGCTCTAGGTGTGCCGGCTGGGGCTTTTATGGGCACCCCGCCACACCTACAGGGAAAAGAGGCGTAAATGCAGATGGCGCAAGGGTGGGCAAGCAGGAGGCATGGCAGAACTGTCCACGGCTGCTCTTACGGTGAGCCGGTGTGGTCTAGCGGTTAGGGAGCTGGGCTCTTATCTGGGAATACCGGGTTTGATTCTGCACTCCCCCAGAAAGCCAGCTGTGTGACCTTGGGTGAGTCACAGCTCTCTTCTGAGCTCTCATAGCCCCACCTACCTCACAGGGTGTCAGTGGTGGGGAAAACTGAAAGCTTTGTCAGACACTTTGAGTCCCCTTGAGGGAGAAGAACAGAAGCTTTGTCAGATGCTTTGAGGCCCCTTAAGGGAGAAGAACAGAAAGCTTTGACAGATGCTTTGAGTCTCCTTAAGGGAGAAGAACAGAAGCTTTGACAGACGCTTTGAGTTCCCTTATAGGAGAAGAACAGAAGGTTTGTCAGACGCTTTGAGTCCCCTTACAGAAGAAGAACAGGAGGTTTGTCAGCTGTTTTGAGTCCCTTTGAGGGAGAAGAACAGAAGCTTTAACAGACGCTTTGAGACCCCTTAAGGAAGAAAAACACAAGGTTTGTCAGACACTTTGAGTCCCCTTACGAGAGAAGTTTTGTCAGCTGTTTTGAGTCCCCTTGAGGGAGAAGAACAGCTTTGTCAGATGCTTTGAGGCCCCTTAAGGGAGAAGAACAGAACGTTTTGACAGATGCTTTGAGTCCCCTTAAGGGAGAAGAACAGAAGGTTTGTCGGATGCTTTGAGTCCCCTTAAGGGAGAAGAACAGAAGTTTTGTCGGATGCTTTGAGTCCCCTTAAGGGAGAAGAAGGTTTGTCAGCCGCTTTGAGTCCCCTTAAATGGGTGGGAAGAGCGGGGTAGAAAAGCCAGCTCTTCTCCTGCTTCCTTCAGACATGCGCTTTGCCAGGCGCGCTGGGCTGAATGCGGGAAGCTGATCCTGCGGGCAAGGCCCCGGGCAGAGGGATTGCCTTACGCCAGAGATTAGAGAAACACAATCTGTCTCATGGCAGCAGCAGCAGCAGCAGCAGCAGCAGGAGCCCCTGACGGAGGCCGGCTGGGCAGGCGGGGGGGGGGGGGCAGGGTGGGATTAGGGATCATCTGGCCTGCAGAGAAAGATACCATCAAGGGACCCGGGGGGGGGGGGGAGGTCGGGAGGGAGGGAGAGAGAGAAGCTATATTGTGATAGCTGAACGGTGGAGGGTGGCAGAATATAGGTTACTAGGGGAAAATGCCAGCAGGCTGGAGGAAGAAGCCGCCCGCAGCCCCCCTACCTGGCCTGCACGGAGATCAGATCAGGGATGGGAAGCAAAGTGAAGCCTGGGGGTGGCGGGATCAGGATTGGGCCCTCCAGTTTGGTCTTGCGGTCAGAGGACAAAATTCTTATTTTGAGGTCCCCGGGTTTGATTCTGCCCTCCTCCACGAAGCCAGCTGGGTGACCTTGGACTAGTCACAGCTCTCTTTCCGAGCTCTCACAGCCCCACCCACCTCACAGGGTGTTCTCTTGCAGGGAGAAGGACAGAAGCTTTGTCAGCCGCCCTGAGTCCCCTTAAATGGATGAGAAAAGCGGGGTAGAAAAACAAACTTTCTTCTTCCTCCATGACGCCAGGTGGGTGGCCTTGGGCTAGTCACAGCTCTATCCTGAGCTCTTACAGCCCCTTGTAGGGTGCTCTGTTGTGGGGAGAAGAACAGAAGCTTTGTCAGCCGCTTTGAGTCCCCTAAATGGGTGAGAAAAGCGGGGTAGAAAACCCGACTCTTGTCTTGCAAATGGAGACCCCAAACCCCCATCTCTGCCCTCATGCAGTTCATGCCCTGGCTGAGCAAGCGCACCTTCCCTAGGTGATGTTCCCCCGGTCGGATCCCTCCAGATGTTTTGCTCTGGAACTCCCATGAGCCCCGGGGCAGGTGGTGGATGTGGAAGGAAATGAGCTTGGGGGAAAAGCCCCCAAAGGTTTATCTAGTGCAGGGGTGGGCGGGTGCTCCTCCACTGCTGCGCTCCAGATGTTCAGCTGCAACGGTGGCCGTTCCAGGAAGATGGGAGTCGTCCTTTGGGAAGATCCGGAGAGCCACAGCAGACCGCCCTGGCCCGGAGGCCTAGAATCCTAGAGTTGGAAGGGACCTCTAGGGTCATCAGGTCCAACCCCCTGTTCTTTCCTAAATGCTTACAGAAAGATGAATCCGGAGGTGGAGTCCCAGTCCATACCTCTGGACTGAGTTTGGAATATTCTTTCTGCTCCTGAAGCCCCCCCCCCCCCCGGTCTGTGGTCACACTTGAGGTTTAATCCAGCTTCAGTCCACTTTCAGAGCGAGAGACAAAGCGACAAGCTGTTTTCTTTCAGTGTTAAAAAACTCAGAAAATTCACCTTTGGGGTAGATAATGTGGAAAGGAAATTACTTGTCACATTGCTGATGTGTTTTCTCGCTCTGAAAGTGGACTGAAGCTGGATTAAACCTCAGGTGTGACCACAGCCCAGATATTGCCTATTTATTCCGCTATATTCAGATACTCCGGAATATCCAGATGGCCTAGAAGAAGTAAGGGACGCCTGGGTTTCTCAGCATAAGCCGGCCTTTGTGAGAGCCAAGCAATTGGATTTTCAATGTAATGCAGAATTATCTTGGGTGAGAAACGTGCGCTGGGGAGGCTCATCAGTGCGCCCCCCTCCCTCCTCAGCCCCCCCCCCAGGCACTGCGCTGGCGGCAACGATGCACTTTGTGATGCTGTTTTTTGCACTGCCTCTCCGGAGTGGCCCCTCTCTTGCCTTCTTCTGAATGGGAGTCATCTCTCCAGGAGTGCCTCCGCTGCTCTCAGTGGCGCCTGCTTTTTTTGGGGGGGGGGCTGATGCATCTGCTCAGCACTCAGCCAAATTGCACCACTGAATCTCCCAAGTGCCCCCCCCTCCACGATGCTTTGCAGCCGGTTGTCACCACGGCAACCCTCTTCCTCCGCAGAGGAGCGCTCCCTGTCCCCATGGCAACGTCTCCCTTTGGGCAGCTGTCACAGGTGCTGTTTGGCTCCCTCTGATGCCCTGGGAGACGGCGCGCACCCCCTGTGGCCCGCGGCAAGCAGCACTGTGGTCCCAGAGGCCCAGGCCTGGCATCTGAGAGAGGAGCAATGGGAAATGCTCTTGGTTGCAGCTGTTTCTGGCTGCCAGGGCTTCCCGGTCGCTTTTCTTCCTCCCCAGCAATTTCCTCGTCCCAGCTGTGGTCCTTTCCTATCGAACGATGGCTGCTGCCTGTCGCCTTTTGAAGGGGCTGCGCTTCACCCCAGAACAGTGACCGCCCCAGGTGCAAGGATGCGCCACTGGAACTGAGGCTGGTGCTCTTAGTTGCAGATAGAAATAAGGCAGAGTCCTCTTTGGAGAGCAGGGAAAGACTAAAATGGGGGGGGGGATTGGTGCAAGATAAATGGCCACCCTCCATTGTGTGACTTGAACTAGACCACGAGAAAGTCATTATTCCTCTTGACTCTACCTTGGTGGATCACAGGATGGACATGAGTCAGCAATGTGGTGCAGCTGCAAAAAAGGCAAACACCATCCTAGGACGCATCAAGAGGAGCCTAGAGTCCAGGTCACGAGAAGTGATTCTTCCTCTTGACTGTACCTTGGTCAGACCTCATCCAGAGTCCTGTGTCCAGTTCTGGGCAGCCCAGTTCAAAAAAGGCATTGACAAACTAGAGCAAGTCCAAAGGAGGGCTACCAAAATGGTGACTGGTCTGAAAACCATGTCCTATGAGGAAAGGTTGAAGGATCTATGAATGTTCAGCCTGCAGAAGAGAAGACTGAGAGGGGACATGATGGTGGTCTTCAAGTCTCTGAAGGGACATCACAGTGCAGAGGGATCGTCCCTATTCTCACTTGCACAAGATGGGAGGACTAGATAAGCTTGAACAATGAGTGGGCTGAAACCAACAGGATGATATTTAATAGAAAGAAATTCAAAGCCCTACATCTGGGTAAGAAAAATGATAAAAATGAATACAGAATGGGAGGAATCTGGCTGAGTAGCAGCACAAGTGAAAAGGATCTGGGTGTCCTGGTTGATCACAGGATGGACATGAGTCGGCGATGTGATGCAGCTGCAAAAAAGGCAAACACCATCGTAGGATGCATCAAGAGGAGTATAGAGTCTAGATCATGAGAAGTAATTATTTCCCTTGACTCTACCTTGGTCAGACCTCATCTAGAGTCAGTTCTGGGCACCCCAGTTCAAAAAAGACATTGACAACCTAGAGCCAGTTCAAAGGAGGGCTCCCAAAATGGTGAGTGGTCTGGAAACCATGTCCTACGAGGAACAGCTGAAGGATCTAGGAACGTTCAGCCTGCAGAAGGGAAGACTGAGAGGAGACATGATCGGGGTCTTCAAGTCTCTGAAGGCCCATCACAGTGCAGAGGGATTGTCCCTTTTCTCCCTTGCACAAGATGGGAGGACTAGAAACAACGGGATGAAACTTCAAGGGACTCAATACAGATTAGATATTAGGAGAAATTCCCTGACAGTAGGGGCAATGAGTCAGTGGACTAGGTTGCCACGGGAGGTAGTGGGTTCTCCTTGGCTGGAGGTCTCCAAGCAGAGGCTGGACCTACATCTGCCTGGGATGGCTTAGGAAATCCTGCATTGGGCAGGGGCTGGACTGGATGACCTCAGAGGTCCCTTCCAACTCTGTGATTCTGTGAAGCTGTGCAGGATTTTGGAGCAGGACGCTGCCTCTGGCTGGAATTTTGCCCGAGGCAAAAAAGATACACAGAACCAAGGCGCCCAGAGCTGCATTAACTATGAACCTATAGCTTTGGGAGAGGGTACAAAATGGTTGTGGTTTGTAATTAAAGCAGCATCAGCATCAGGCTGTCCTCCCTTGAGGAGAAATGCTTTCACTCTTGGCAGGCAGGCGGGCAGGATTAGGGAAAGAGCAAAGGAGGCTTCGTAAAGAGTCTGGCAGCATCGATTTCTCTGGAATGAGAACCTAAGTGGCCTTCTTCACCTATTGTCATCTGGCGTGCAGGTTGCTTGACCCCGGGCATGCAGAAAAGTTCTGGGGGAAGTCGACGGTGGTGCCCAAATGCATCACACAGACTCAACTTAAGGAACACCTTCTTCCCTATCAACCTGCCCGAGCCCTAAGATCTGGAGGGGAGGCCCTCCCGGTTGTCCCACCACCCTCATAAGCAAAAGGGGTGGGCACCCGGGAGAGGGCCTTTTCAGTGGTGGCTCCCAGACTGTGGAACATTCTCCCTCCCAAGGTGCCTAGTTCACTCTATGTGTTTAGATGAGTTGTGACGATGTTGCATCTCTTTACCCTGGCCTTTTCCTCCCCGCATTCAGATGCTGCCGTGGTTTTAATATGTTTAATATGTTACTGGTTTTAACGTGCTCATTTTATATGCTGCAACCTGGCCTGAGACCCTTGGGTATAGGATGGGATAAAAATGCAAACAAATAAATAAATAAGACTGTCTTAAGAGGCAACAAGGAAGAAATTCAAATACCAATGTTGCCCGTCTTCAGATGCTAGAGCAATGATGGAGACCAATGAAATCCCAAAGGGTTTCCGGGCGGCATGGCAGTGCCCGCCTCCCTGCTGAAAATCTGTCTAGTCTTTGCAGCAGAATTGTAGCAAGGGCAGTGGAACCCATGAAGTATCTGGGCATTTCAGGGGGAGGTTGGCTGGTGAATCAGCCGAGCTGACAGTCGGAGGACCGGTTATGTAAATCCCATTGTGTGGCTGTCCTCAGGGACCCATTCTGTACTGTGCATTTTTTGGTGGGGGTGGGGGGGATAAAGTTAAACAAACAAACTGATAATCAAGGAGTTCAGAAAAGTGGGAGCTGCGAAAGCTAGGCTCAGAAATTCCCACTCCACCTGGCACTTGCTGTGGGCATTGTTCAATCTGGAGTTCTGCCCAAAACTACCTCACAGGGCTGTTGTGTCAATAAAATAGGAGAAAGGGAAGGGCAGGCATGGATATTTTATGGGAGATGAAGTAGACAGTGTATGAGAGCTTGCATTTATGGGAATTCCCTGCAGAGACTGTTTAAGCTAGCCCAAGATGCAAAAGTCCTGCATTTTTTGGCATTTCTACCTCCTTCTATTCATGTGCCAGCCTTCCCCTGGCTGCTTCATGCTCAGCGCCACTTCCTCTGATGCACAGCAGTGCTTGGAGGAAAGAACCTGAACTTCAACTGCAAAATTCTCTTTTCTAGCTGTTCTTTCTGTCCTGTCTCTCTTTCCATCCTGTCTGCCTGTCTGTCTCTCTGCCTGTCAATTTATTAATGTGCCTGTCCGGGTTGCTCACAGAGCTTTGAAGCACTTGAACATGGGTTCGCCCCCCAAAACAGAACTTTTAGACCTGACCCCGCACAGAAGCTGCGATAGATCTCCCAGACCCATGTGGCTGAAAATGCTTCGCAGGCCGCGTTTGAATGGTTGCATCCTTTCTGCCACGTTTTCAGAGGAAGCCAGTTTGGTCTAGTGGTTATGGAGCCGGACTCTTATCTGGGAATACCAGGTTTGATTCCGCCCTCCTCCATGAAGCCAGCTGGGCAACCTTGGGCTAGTCATGGCTCAGCTCTCTTCTGAGCTTTCACAGCCTCACAGGGTGTCTCTTGTGGGGAGAAGAACAGAAGGTTTGTCAGCCACTTTGAGTCCCCTCTTCTTCTTCCCTGGGCCTGCCGCAACCTGGGCCTGCCGGTTCAGCTCTTGGTTGTCGTGGGTCAAAGAAGCAACCTCCAGCCTCGCCTCGTCGTCAGATTGTCCAGGGCTTGGAGGAGCGGTACTGAGCTTGCATGCTAAGAATAGCTCTGGCAGGCTGGCACAGACAGGGCAGATGGGCACAGAAAGAACAGCAGGAAGCATTGCAGGTCTGCAAAATCTCTGCCGTCTGGCATCGGCTTGCAAAGAGCTGCCAGTGGGGGGCTGCGGAGCCAAAGCAGAAAGCCCACGATGCCTTATCAACAACCCACCCAGGCCCCTGCCACCTTGGAAATGCCATGCCAAGAGGAGACCTCCTCCCACCCACGGCCCACGCTCAGAACCATTTTGGCATAGCAGAAAGGAGGGCTTCCCCTTCGCCCTGCACGAATCTGTCAAGATGGTCTCATTTTGCTGATGGGGAGTAGATTTACGGCTGCTTCCTTTCCAAGCCGGAGTCCTTCCTCCCCCCTCCCCTTGCCCTCCTTTCTGCCAGCCGTGTGAAAAGAGAAGGCCGGAGCGAGGCTGCTTTCGCCAGTGCCATTCTTCCAGCCAGGCTCTCCGATGCCAACGCTGCCCCATCCCCCAAGGCATTGGCACAACCGCTTGATCCTGAGCGGCTGAACAGACAGGAGCCTCTTCCTGCTGGCTGGGCCCTAAACACAAGCCCGCCCCCCCAATTCACGCTCCGTGAATTCCTTGGTGCCCTGCAAAAACCCTCGCCCCACGCCGCTGCCCTGTTTCAGCTTTGCAGAAAGTCGCCGGTTTAAGATCTGTCTCTCTGCCCCGCATGTACCCCAAAATAAAACCCCATACCAAAAATAACAAACAACCCCCCCCCCCAACCAGATAGAATTCAACTCCTAAAAAACATAAGAGCCTGCAGTGGGAAGACAGGCGACCTCTTCTGCTCAATGAGCCTCGGAGAGATTGTTCCACAACCGTGGGCCCACCACAAAAAAGACTCTGCACACTGAAAGGGCCAACAATTCTGGCAACTTGTAACTACAAGGATGGGGGGAGTGTTGGTGGATGCAAGGATGGAGGATGGATTAATGCAGTTTTTTAGGCAATAAAACAGAAGTAGTTTACCATTGTTTTCTTCCAGCACATTTATTTCCATTTTCCAGTCCAGTCTACAATACCTGGTATTTCCTGGTGGTCTCCCATCCAAGATTATTCAGACCTGATCCAGCTTAGTTACATTGCTGGCAGGGGGCCGTCTACACACTAAAGTTCAGAAATTTGGAAAGAATCCATGTTTTGGACAACTTCCATGATGCTTAGCTACTCTAATTATGGATCACAGGGAAAAGACAGAAGAGGGGATTTCTCCAAACTTTGAAAGAGACAACTAGAGTGGTCCTGGCCTAGCAAAAGGGAGCCACCACTGAAAAGGCACCATAACGTGTGGAGAATAATATCTGTTCCCCAAAGAAGGCCAATATCCTTTATTACCCAGCTGGGATAACTCCATTCTCTAAAACATAATATTTCATTTTGCCAAGTCTCCGAAAAACTCTTATAATCCCATAAATTTCCACTACAATGGCTCATTGATATGTATTAAAAACCCTGTGCGAAAGTGAGGTTTTAAAAGTTTTATTTTCTCATCTTTTACAGTAAATCTGATACAGGCAATTAAATAATTCTGCAAATAAAAACCAAGAACAAACAAACAAAAAATTCCCCCAAGAAGTTAAAAAGCCAAGGAATTTTTAAAGTTATTTCTTTCATTCAAACACATAACAACTTCTCAGAGATGCAGCCTTAAAGGTTAAGGAGGGTGGTTTAATAATGATTTTTTTTTAAAAAAAAGAAAAGCTAGGAAAGTTAATCCCTCCCCCCCTCACCCCGATTGCCAAATTAAGTTTGTTTTCTTTAAAAACACATGTCGTCCATCAGATATTAACAGGAAGGGAAAATTAGGCAGGCAAGGATGTAGAGAATTTTTTCCCCAAAAAAATCTCTCCATCAATTAATTAAGGTGACTATAGAGGCATTATGGGGTTATGTCAACCTTTCCCCCTTCAACTATGCAAGAACCAGTGTTTTTTAAAATATATTATCTTAGTGCAATGTGCCACTATTATACAGGATTAAAACTGTACACTAAACCACAAACAGGGTCAGAGGAGATCCTATTTAGAAAAAAAGGGAAAAAAGGATTAGACAATTAAAACTGACAAACTGCATTTCAACAGCTGCCAATGACATTTTCTTTTGCAAGGACATCAAAATGGCCACACGTCACAAAGAAACCTTTCCTCCGCCATTAGAGACAAGGAGACTATGACAAGCTATTGTCACCTGGAATTGCATTTTAAAAACAACAACGACAAACTTCCAACCCGGCAGCCATTTTGGTCCCTCGGGATCCATGGCACAATTTTGTGATTTCACAGGCTTATAAGCAAAAGGTCTATATTTCCAGGTCCAAACAGACAAGGCCAGACTGCAGCCAGGTGGCTGCCGCGCCACGAGAAACAAATCAATACTGATGATGGAGGCCATTTTGTTTCTCCACGGGCCAATGAGTGCCGCCATTTTCCTTCGTGGCCAACACCTTCATGGCAGCCCTATGGGTTAGGTTAGGGGTCAGAAGCAGGCCCCGTTGTGACCAATGGGCCTCCTCTGTCCTAAAATGACAGCCATGTGCTCTTTCGTTGGCAAAAACCATAAGGCTTCCGACAGCTGATGTGGTTTACTGAGGCTACATCCGGACGTCAACTATTCTGCAATATTTGGCTACTCTAGAATAAAGCATGCATACTCCAGAATATCCATGCTCTATTCCGGAATATCTAAATATAGTGGAATAAAATAAGTAACCCATGTCTGGATGCAGCCCGGTTTTGGCGCCGCCGGCCCAAACCCCACATTGGTTCCTGTGAACAGTGAGAAAAACAGACTCTCCACCTGCCCGCTAAGAAGCACACCTGTTCCCCAGAACGGGGGCCATTGGTCAGGTGTCGAGACGGGCGCGAAAGCGGCCGGGAAAGAAAACAAAGCCAGTAGCAGTGCTGGAAAAATGAGCCTTGGAGCAGGAAAATACAGTGGACTTAGCAGTACTTTAATTTTTAATATATATATATAAAAAATAACTATGTACATTTATTATTATATTAGGAAATATCTCCAGGAGGGCTGAAGGGAGGGGGTCACAGCCTCTGAGCGCCCCACAGACAGACCCTATGTGGGGTGAAGGGGGGGGGCGAAAGCAAGTGGTTTAGAACAAGCCAAGAGAGCATTCCAGACCATGGAGCGATGGGCAGAACATTAGGGGCAGGTGAGGGACGAACTGGCAAAAGCGAAGCCTTCGGTTTCCGGTCGAGGGAGCGGGATTGTCTACCAGCAAAGGTTAGAGACCCTAGGATGAGCAGCACAGGTCGAGGAGACCTCCGAGCTCACGCGCACCCGTTGTCCCCACGCCTTCCTTCGCTATCTGCCTGCCACCCATCTTGAGCTCTGCCAAGCACAGAGCCTAGGAGGGGATTTTAGGTGGAGGTGCTCGGCCGTGGCCCTCCGGATGTTGCCCCAGGCTGCAGTTCCCGTTATCCGGGCTGGCGTGGAATGGTGAGGGCTGGAGCCCGGGAGCATCTGGAGGGCCACAGCTGAGCACCTCCGGTGCAGATGTCCAGGGTGCTGGGCGTGAGGGGACGGAGGAGGAGAACCGGAAGAAGCTAGTCTTTGTTGACTCGGATCTTGAAAGCCACGCGGCCGGCGAACTTGTCCCGTTCGTCGTTCGTAACGATGTTGGCCGCGTTGATCTTACATTCCACGTTGTGGTCGTAGTTGTACGTGAGATTCAGGAACTTGACCGCCACGACAGGCTGAGTGTAATTTAACTGTGGTGGGTTGAGGGGAAATGAAAAAGGCAAAGTGAGGACAACTGAGAACGCCACACAAGACCCACAGTCCCACAGGTTGACTCCCGTTCTGGCCTACGTGGAAGCCACAAGGGGGAAAGGTCATGGCTTCCATAAACACAACGTTGTGCCACCTCTCCATCGCCAGACATTAAAGCTGTGACCAGAAACAGCAGAAAAAGGCCCCTCTGAGGCAGCTCAGAGAAGTTCTGAGGCGACTTCAAGGTGGGATTGTCCAAATATCAATCTGCCCCTTCCTCTTCCCATGAACATTTTGTGCTAGAAAAGGTGGATTAGAGGAGGGTTGGGAACACAAGGGCCACACACTATGGTCTCTGAGGGCCACATGCTATGGGGGTCTCTGAGGGCAGCACGCTATGGGGGTCTCTGAGGGCAGCACGCCACGGGGGTCTCTGAGGGCCACATGCTAGGGTCTCTGAGGGTGGCACGCTACAGTCTCTGCAGGCCACACACTATGGTCTCTGAGGGCCACATGCTATGGGGGTCTCTGAGGGCGGCACGCTACAGAGGTCTCTGAGGGCAGCACGCTATGGGGGTCTCTGAGGGCAGCACGCCACGGGGGTCTCTGAGGGCCACATGCTAGGGTCTCTGAGGGTGGCACGCTACAGTCTCTGCAGGCCACACACTGCGGTCTCTGAGGTGCCCCTTTTGCTATGTCTGGACGAAGCCTGACTTCAAGTTTAGTCCCCTCTTCCTCTTGAAGCTTCCTTCTCAAAGATGCAAAATGGCTGTCCTTCAGGGCCTGGGAATATGGCCACCATAGTCCCCTGTTTTTGGGTTGATGAACGTAAGCGCAGAAGAAATGCCCTACTGGATCCGGCCAGGTCGCTCATCTAGTCCAGCAGCCTGTTCTCCCAGCAGCCATCAGCGGCACACCCACAGGACCTAAGGACACCCCCTCCTTTGCTCCTGGCCCCCCAACAGCTGGCCTTGAGAGGCACATTGCTTCCCACATCAGAGGAAGCCACACAGCCATCAGGATAGTACGCGTGGGCGGCCGTGTCCATCCCAAACAGACTAAGCCCCGCACAATCGGTCACTCACCTGTGACCGATCCCGGGGCCAGTCCTCTACAGGGCGCCGCCATTTTGTTTGTGGCGCCCTCCGCGCCGTCGCTACGACAGTGTGGACACTCTATGCCTGTGCAGTCGTGTCTATGGCTGTCTAAGGGGCCAGCGCGCTCGCCCGGCACCTCAGACAACCCCGGAGCACCGGAACAGGTACAGATGCTCACCCTTGTACGCGCCAGTAAGTAATTACTTAAGGTTAGTAAAGGTGTGGTGCACGATTTCATGCTCCACACCTAGTGCATGATTACAGAACTTCTGGGAAGGAAGGGGTCACATGGAGGCTGTAGCAGCCTCCTCAAGGTGCAGATGGTCTCACCAGAAGTTCCCTAATCATGCACTATGGGCTGTAGTGAGAACAGGACAGAAGTCTCTGGCACCAAAAACTATCTATTTATATATACACATATGCATGAACAGGGAAACCATAAGCAATACTTACATGAACCTTTTTGCCATAGTAAGGGAAGTACATCAAGTCAATATTCCCATTGGCTGGGAACATGGCCATTTCTCCCAGTTTCTGGGCATCTTCCTCCTTCTACGGAAAGGAAGCGGAGAAGGGTCAGCTGAGTGGTCTTTCTTTCTTCTCCCTTACCAACCTACACAGAGCCACGCGGGACCCCTCTTGGCTTCTCCTGCCCCATCTCCAGCCTGCTGTTGCCGTTTCGACTGTGAGCTCCTTTCAGGTGCATGCTCCCCCCCCCAACGGCTTATCCTATTATCTAGCGGGACCCAAGGGTGCCCCTTCCCACACCAAATAGCCCAAACCTCCAAAGGCCCCTTCCCCAGTCCCGTAGGATGTTGCTCTTACTAGCTGTTCTTCCTGAGGGGTTTTTTTCTTCTGATGGCGGAAGTTGAGGGGGAAAAGAGACAGATTGAACAGAGGAATAAAAGAACGGATGCAGAGGGCAAGAGAAAGAGAACAACCATTAAAAACAGAGAAAAATGAAAGAAACAGAGAGCAACAGGACGACGCGTATCCCAAGACTGGACCGTGCAAATTAAGGGTTTAATCCTCAAAACAAACGTTAGGGAGCGACCTAGCTTTTGGTTAATTAAGCAAAAATCAAGGTTTAGAACTCGTTAAGAGGGAAATCAATGCATGCATGCATTTTTTAAAAATTCAATGCATGCATTTAAGCTTGACTAAGGGAGAGCAAAAACCCCAGAAGCTGGGGGCAAGGAGACAAGCAATAATTTGCAATAATTCTTGAGACCTTTTGCAGATTCTTAAGTTAAAAGAATCAGGCAGAAATCACCAGTCGGATGTTTTCCTGCTACACTTAAAGTACGTGCTTGGTGGAGTTTGGCTTTTCATAGTTCAAGAGCTGTCGCTGTCTTTCAGCTCAGAGTATAAAACTGCTACTGCTAGCAGAGAGAAGGATAAAGGGGGGAAAGCCAGCAATTTGGGGTCAGTAACACCAGGCAGTAACATAGGTCTACTGGACAGACACAGAATTTTCAAGCCACAAGACAAGGAAGGCGAGTTTTGCTAAGGAGGGGAGAGGCGTTGCCTAAATGCTACATTTCCAAGAGACAATAGCAGCAGCAGAGGCAGCCACAGCAGCAGGTAAATTTTGCCAGGAGACCCGTCTACATCTTTGAGGGTACCATACCGAAAGATGGAGCTGACCCAGCTCCCGTTGAGAAATAACAGACTGTTAAATGGGCCCCACGCAGAGACGTAAAGTGGATTTGAGCAACTAATTAGACCAGAAATTTAATTTCCCCCTTGCCTTCCCACCCACCCCCAAAGCTGAAGGAACTGACTTAAGCACATAGATCACATCTCTACTGCAGGTGATGAGGAACCTTAAAAGACAGGCCTGTAAAGTAACCCCATCAGTTTTTATTCAGGTTGAAATTACTACAGGAGGAGCCAAGGTCCAAGCTTCTAAAATATCTGTCATGGGGGGGGGAGGGGGAGTGTGCCCAAGGAGTTATAAGTCAGAACAATCTAAATACCCAGAGAGTCTGAAGTCCAATTGGGAAGTTCCATTTGGGGAAGAGTTGGGCGTCCAGGGAGCTTAAACCTGACCACAAACGTGCTCCATTCTGGACGCCACACCTCAAAAAGGATAAATGTGGAGCTGGAAAAGGTGCAGAAAGGGACAACCAGAATGATTAAGTGGCTGGTACACCTCCCTTATGAAATCAGACTCTTCAGCCTGGAAAGACAGTGTTTCAGAGGGAACCTGATTGAAGGATATAAAAACATGCATGGTGTAGAAAAGATGGATAGAGAAAATTTATTTTCTTTATCACACAACTCTAGAACTAGTGGGCATCTATGAAGCTAATGGGTAGGAGAGTCGGATCAGACAAGGGGAAGGATTTCTTCACCCAGAGGGTCATCGGTCTATGGAATTGGCTGCCAGAAGAGGTGGTGACAGCAACCAGCCCTGGGTGGCTTTAAGGAAGGATTAGACAAATTTATGGAGGACAGATGTACCAGTGGCTACTAGAATGGACGCCTAAGTTCATCCTTCAGGCTGGGGGGACAAGCAGGAGGCCTCTAAGGCCATTTGCTGGGATTCAAGACCAGAAGAAGGTTTGCCCTTGTCTCTGCTTGAGATACCCACGGGCAATTGGTGGGCTACTATGTGAGACAGGATGCTGGACTAGATGGGCTGTGACCTGATCCAGCGGAGCTCCTCTTAGGTTGTTACGAACCAGATGGGCTGTGGCCTGATCCAGCAGGGCTCCTCTTAGGTTCTTATGGACTGGATGGGCTGTGGCCTGATCCAGCAGGGCTCCTCTGAGGTTCTTATGGACTAGACGGGCTGTGGCCTGATCCAGCAGGGCTCCTCTTAGGTTCTTATGGACTGGATGGGCTGTGGCCTGATCCAGCAGGGCTCCTCTGAGGTTCTTATGGACTAGATGGGCTGTGGCCTGATCCAGCAGGGCTCCTCTTAGGTTCTTATGGACTAGATGGGCTGTGGCCTGATCCAGCAGGGCTCCTCTGAGGTTCTTATGGACTAGATGGGCTGTGGCCTGATCCAGCAGGGCTCCTCTGAGGTTCTTATGGACTAGGTGGGCTGTGGCCTGGTCCAGCAGGGCTCCTCTTAGGTTCTTATATTCTTATGTAAATCCTGTTTGGTTTGACCCACAGCATGTTGGATAAAGGATTTTGCAGTTCACCTGCGCATACCACCTGCGGAACCTTCTACAAGAAATCTAGAAAGGGGCACAACTTTGGAACAATCCCCAAAACTCCATCTAAGCAGTTAAATCTAACACCACAGGGATCTTTGGGTTCTACGGTCTGGGTATGACATCAGGCCAAACGTCTAGCTTTTCAAATATTCACTATGCACTAATGTTAGGGTAAGACAACACCTTACCTCATGCTTAGACCTGGGTCTCTGAACGCACAAACATTTTTTTTTTAAAGAGACAGGGAGGTAACATGTTAATGAAGTGAAATGATTGGAACAAAAGAGAGAGAGAGGTAGAAAACAGACGACAACTGGAGGACAGAGGAAATGCACCCACTGGTAGAGTCAAATGTTGTTTACCTTTGCCATGCAAGTAATATTCATGGTCTGGTTGGCCCCTGCATAGAAATTGATGACCTGAAAAAAGGGAAGTTGGGGGGAAAGAAAGGAATTAGTATTTTGCATTTGATTTACTTGGTTTCTTCTCATTACATTCTCATTCTATTGTGTATTGGAGAAGGGGAAGAATAGGACAGTGGCAGACAACGCAAGTGAGCACAGCCAGAAGTCCCTTCCACTGTTCAAAGCAGCTTCATGAGGTTCATGAGAGGAAGCACGCTCCTGAGAGGAAACAGGTTTGTGAGAAGGGGAAGGTTTGTGAGAGGAACAGGCTCATGAAAGGAAGCGGGTTCATGAGAGGAAACAGGTCTGTGACAGGAGGCAGACTTGTGACAGGAGGCGGGTTCATGAGAGGAAACACGTTCATGAGAAGAGGAAGGTTTGTGTGAGGAACAGGCTCATGAAAGGAGGCAGGCTTGTGAAAGGAAGCAAGATCATGAGAGGAAACAGGTTTGTGAGAGGAGACAGGTTCGTGAGAGGAAACATGTTTGTGAATTTGTGAGAGGAACAGGCTCATGAAAGGAAGCGGGTTCATGAGAGGAAACAGGTTTGTGAGCGGAGGCAGACTTGTGACAGGAGGCGGGTTCGTGAGAGGAAACACATTCATGAGAAGAGGAAGGTTTGTGAGGGGAACAGGCTCGTGAAAGAAAGAAAGCTCATGAGAGGAAACAGGTTTTTGAGAGGAGACAGGTTTGTGAGAGGAAAGAGGTTTGTGAGAAGAGAAAGGTTTGTGAGGAAGCAGGCTCATGAGAGGAGGCAGGCTCATGAAAGGAAGCGGGTTCATGAGAGGAAACAGGTTAGTAAGAAGAGGCAGGCTTGTGAAAGGAAGCGGGTTCATGAGAGGAAACATGTTTGTGAGAAGAGGCAGGATTGTGGGAAGAAACAAGTTCATGAGGGGAAACAGGTTCTTGAGAGGAAGCAGGCTCGTGAGAAGAAGCTCATGATCCTGATTTCAACAGAGGGGTGGAGGTCTGTCTGCACTTGTGTGCCACTGGAATAGGAGGAACTATTTTTTTTACTCTGGGAAACACTGAATGGATAAAGAAGGAGTCAGCAACTCAAAACTGTAATGCCAAATTGGAAGGTATTTGCTTAAGCCGTAGAGTGTTAGACTTTTCCTGGGCAATGTAGACGCACTCAGAACTTGGGGAATGGAGTCCATACTGCTCCCAGCATCTTCCCGGAGTGCTGTCATATACCCTCTGGCACCTTACCCGGTTCATTTTAACAAGGATGCATGGGCGTCCCTCCCGGTAGCCATATGTGGTATCATTGAGGCCGGAACAATCCTCCAGTATGGTACGGTTGAACTGGCATGCTCTCTTGGGGTAGTTTAGCACCCCGTTATCCGGCTGCTCATTGTAGTGTCCCGGGCGGCACAACTCGTTGGTGGCCACCTGTCTGGAATTGTTGTACGCTGCCAAACCAAGAGTAGAAAGAGATTTAGCAGAAGAACATCACCTTTGCTCACAAAAGACTCCAGGTGCAGGCTAGCAAAGGGGGCATTGGAATGGGAAGCTCTCCTGCTTCCCAAGGGGCTGGTGCTTCATGTTCAAAGTTTCACCTTCGCATCTTTACAAACTAAGGCAAGTTTGGGCCTCCCCAGCAGGGAAAGAGTGACCTTTAACCTACTTGTGAATCTGGATCAAGGAGCTGTTAAGAACATATTGTCTGCACAGGTGTAGAGTAGGTCCAGATCCAAACTGTGCTAGGGGCCGATTAGTGGTGGACCACATAAATTTGGGGTCTTTCTGCACTTAGCTGATTAGGCTGCTGTGAACTAAGGTTGGTAAACTTCTGGTAAAGGTGGAGCACGAGGAAAGCTTCCCCAAAGCCTCTATAACTGGCCAGAAGTGCGAATAGTTCTCCCATTTACCAGCCCATGCCACTGCGCCTGAAGCCGGAAGTTCCGCCTCCTCGCTGCCACGATTGGCTATTCCGTGACCCACTTAGATGCCGTTGCAGAGGGACATATTGTGGCCGGTCACATCAGCGCCCATGACTGCACATCTCTCTCGTGATTCAATGACCAGACGCCACTGCTGGGAGTCAGTTGTCTGGTCACGTCAGAGATCAGTCACGTCCACCAACGCCAATGCACCTGTGCGGACACCACCTCCCCTGCCCACTGACTACAGGGAACCAGAAGAAGACCAAATGGTTGTGCTGCTGGACACTTCAGCTAAGCCTCTGGTCAACATTGGTAAAGGTGTGGAGCACAATGAATTAAAAGGAGCTCTGCTGGATCAGGCCACACAGCCCATCTAGTCCAGCATCTTGCCTCACCCAGTGGCCCCCCAGTTGCTTCTGGGATCCCAAATGGAAGGCAAAAGCAAAACCTTCACCTGATCTCGCTTCTTGCAGATGGCCTTTAGAGCTATTCAGGCTGTCTGCTGTCTGCAGTGGGGTGACCTGTTCCATGCCACCCCCCTCCAAAGTCAGCTTTGGAGACTGCATGGGGGGGGGAGGGGGCTCCCTATGCTCTGAAGGCCAGGAAGAAATGTTGAGCTGTCCACACACCTCCACGGCCTCGTAAACTTCACCCTACTATATCAGCAGACCTCAAAAAAAAAATCTACCCGTTGACTGGGCCAGGTGCTATTTTGAGCATTCTAGTCCAGTCCTCACTCCCATCCTGTGTAGGTGGAGTGTCCTAGGAGGGGGTGGCTCCTCTCTGGTCCACTCCAAAGTGCAGACAAAAGAAGTCCAGAACTGGACCATGGGAATGTCTGAAGGGCAAAAGCTGAGCAGCCCTGATTTAAAATGACCCAGATTTTTTGGGGACCCTGAACAAAGGCAGAATAACAAACTGCCTTTCCTCTGAAGAAGAGCTTATCTTAATGAGTCTGGGGGAGGCAGCTTGAAGCTTTGGTTGATATTCTGCAAATAATCTGCTCTTGGCAGGGAGAGAAAACCTTTTTTTTTCTTTCCAGCAGTTGAAGAGAGTGAATTGACAGTCTAGATGACTGTAGAGCGTTCAATAAACAATGCTAAAGCCCCTCCAAGTCCATTAACTACATGCAGTGAGGATTCCTCACATCTGTCTAGCCGGAATCCAAAAAATGACAAGTGGCCTAAATATTTTCCTTCCTTCCTTCCTTCTCTCTAGTTCTCTAGTTCTCTTTCCTTCCTTCCTTCTCTCTAGTTCTCTCCTTCCTTCCTTCCTTCCTTCCTTCCTTCCTTCCTTCCTTCCTTCCTTCCTTCCTTCCTTCCTTCCTTCCTTCTCTCTAGTTCTCTTTCCTTCCTTCCTTCTCTCTAGTTCCTTCCTTCCTTCCTTCCTTCCTTCCTTCCTTCCTTCCTTCCTTCCTTCCTTCCTTCCTTCCTTCCTTCCTTCCCCCGACAGCTGTAGCATCTGGCACGCTTGGGTGCGTCAGCATAGAGATTCACCAAGATCTTTGGGAAGCCAAACTGTGCAGCGAATCCCTTTTTGATCTCATATGCAGCACACTGGATGAAAGAGAAAATAGTTCTGTGATTTTGACTTCAAAGAATGGGCCCCCAGCTTCCGACTCCAGGTTGGGGAGATAGGCAGGAGGCCCCTTAAAGCCGTTTGCAGGGAACTGAGAGCAGGGGGAGTTTTTGCCTTCGTCTTCTGCTTCGGATGCTCAGTAGCAATGGGTGGGTGAGGCAGGGTACTGGATTAGATGGGCTGAGGCCTGATCCAGCAGGGCCCTCTTGGGTTCTTACAGACACATCCATGGAAGACAGGTGAATCATTCGAATGGACGCCCAGGTACTGCCTCCAGTCAGGGGAGACAGGCAGGAGACCTTTCAAGGCCATTTGTGGAGAGTCAAGAGCAGGTGAAGGTTTTGCCTTTGTCTTCTGCTTGAGATACCCAGAAGCAACTGGTGGGCCATTGGGTGAGACAGATGCTGGACTAGATGGACTTTGGCCTGATCCAGCAGGGCTCCCCTTAGGTTCCTATGGACTAGAATGGGCTGTGGCCCGATCCAGCAGGGCTCCTCTTAGGTTCTTACAGACTAGATGGGCTGTGGCCTGATCCAGCAGGGCTCCCCTTAGGTTCTTATGGACTAGAATGGGCTGTGGCCCGATCCAGCAGGGCTCCTCTTAGGTTCTTATGGACTAGATGGGCTGTGGCCTGATCCAGCAGGGATCCTCTTAGGTCCTTATGGACTAGATGGGCTGTGGCCTGACCCAGCAGGGCTCCTTTTAGGTTCTTATGGACTGGATGGGCTGTGGCCTGATCCAGCAGGGCTCCTCTTAGGTTCTTATGGACTGGAAGGGCTGTGGCCTGATCCAGCAGGGCTCCTCTATGGACTAGATGGGCTGTGGCCTGGTCCAGCAGGGCTCCTCTCAGGTTCTTATGGACTGGAAGGGCTGTGGCCTGATCCAGCAGGGCTCCTCTATGGACTAGATGGGCTGTGGCCTGATCCAGCAGGGCTCCTCTATGGACTAGATGGGCTGTGGCCTGATCCAGCAGGGCTCCTTTTAGGTTCTTATGGACTAGATGGGCTGTGGTCTGATCCAGCAGGGCTCCCCTTAGGTTCTTATGGACTAGATGCGCTGTGGCCTGACCCAGCAGGGCTCCCCTTAGGTTCTTATGGACTGGATGGGCTGTGGTCTGATCCAGCAGGGCTCCTCTTAGGTTCCTATGGACTAGAATGGGCTGTGCCTGATCCTGCAGGGCTCCTTTTAGGTTCTTATGGACTAGATGGGCTGCGGCCTGACCCAGCAGGGCTCCCCTTAGGTTCTTATGGACTAGATGGGCTGCGGCCTGACCCAGCAGGGCTCCTCTGAGGTTCTTATGGACTAGATGGGCTGTGGCCTGATCCTGCAGGGCTCCTCTTAGGTTCCTATGGACTAGATGGGCTGTGGCCTGATCCGGCAGGGCTCCCCTTAGGTACTTATGGACTGGATGGACTTTGGCCTGATCCATCATGGCTCCTCTTAGGTTCTTACGGACTGGATGGGCTGCGGCCTGATCCAGCTGCCATGCAGAATTTCCCTTTCCCTTACAGAAGGCAACATCCGTGTCGCCTGCAGTTCTCAAGAGCCAGGAATCCCTTGGCAAAAACATAGAAACTTTGGTGGATTTGCTTGCTCAACTGGCAGCCCTCAAGAGGCTCTTGAAATGCCATGCCAGCCCCATGGAACACCCAGCAAGCTCCAAGTTGGGGACCCCTATAGCAGGGTGACATTTGGTTGGCTGTACTGGGAGGAGCTGGGAGGAGCTGTGCTTCTTAATGACCCAGGTTTGGTACCAAGGAACCTCAGTAGCCTCTAGGCCATAATAAAACGGAGGCAAAGAATTGGGAAAAGCAGGCTGACCTGTTCAGCCTTTTGCAAGATCTAGCTACTAAGCAGCAAAGACTTTCCTTTTTGCTCATTTCCTCGAGGGTTTCCAAAAAAGCCGGGAAGAGAGCTCGTCCCCCATCCTGCCACTTACCTTCCAAGAACTGATTTAGCATCCTCACGTAATTCTCCCACGATTCAGTGTTGGAGATATTGTAGGTGATGTCCAGGGCTTCTGTCTTGGGACGAATCATCATACCTGACGAGGGAGACAGGGGTGATTGGGAACAGAACCGGAAGCACAATGCCAGCCACGATGCAGAAGAATACCACGGCAGCTTCGTGGCTCAGACACCATTTTGCAAACCCATTTGAAGCAAAAGAAGTGTGTGAGAGTGTTCCACTTTGTCACGGTCACTTTGGAGACAAGGGAGCTGGCTCACCCTGACCTCTGCGGCCTTTTAGGAAAATAATAACACTGTATCCTGAGAGGTGCCCTGAACCCCAGGCCTTTTCGCACTACGAATGGTAGGGACGTGGAAGGATAGCCAAAAAATTCAAAATTCGATTGCATTCGTACATTTGAATTCAAACAGAATGTCTATACATCTGTTTTTTAACATTCAAATGAATTCTAATGTTTTGAATAGTCTGTGCAAATTATTCAAGCATTTGCATGTGTGCAGATAGGTATGCATTACACGGGTATCTGTACGCATCTTATTCGTAACCGTATGGATTTGTACAGATATGTACAGTACAAAAACAGGATGCATACATGATAAAACGGGATGCGTACGGGTGCATACGGACACATACAAATGTTGTCGACATTCGTATCTTCAAATGCGAATAGAATATTCGTAGGAATAGATACGAACGTATTAAAATCAAGTCAAACCTGAATACATTTGCATTTGAAAATCTGAATATTCTATTTGAATCGAATCGGAAAATTGCATTCATGCCCACACCTATTGGCCAGTAGTCGACCATTAGTGAGCCTCTGGGGAAGAGCGTCCGCGCTCAGAAAAGGCTGTTACGGCCTCCACGCGTGCCCTGCCTACCCAGAAGGTCACTAATTGTTGGTTAATCCTAAACTCACCTGCAGCAGCCATTTGCAATTGTTCTGGTGCTCCAGGGTCTTCTGAGGAGCTGGCACCTGGAACGACCATAGACGCGACTGCGCGTGCGCAGAACATCAGGGTCGCCGTGGCAATGGTGCTGACGCACACGCAGTCACGGAGAATGCTGCTGCCAAAATGGCGGCGCCCTGAAGAGGACCGGCCCCCTAATCGAATCAGGTAAGTATTCGATCATGGGTGTGGGTGGGGAGATGGCTAAAGTTGACTAAAATGTAGAATTATCTCAGGGCTGTATTTGGATTGCCACGGACAGGTGTGGCAATTCCAACATAGCCACGGGATATAAAAGGGAAATCCTGCAGTATCACTGTCCTGGGAAAAAGAACTCCCAGCTGTGACTAGCCCAAGGGCATCCAGCTGGCTTCGTGGAGGAGGAAGAAGAAGAGTTGACTTTTCTACCCTGCTTTTCACACCCATTTAAGGGGACTCAAAGCGGCTGACAAACCTTCTGTTCTTCTCTCCACAACAGACACACTGTGAGGTAGATGGATCTGCGAGAGCTCAGAAGATAGCTGTGCCTAGCCCAGGGTCACCCAGCTGGTTTTGTGGAGGAGTGTGGAATCAAACCTGGTATTCCCAGATAAGAGTCCGGCTCCTTAACCATTAGACCAAAGAGTGTAACCAAATAGCACATCCACACAGAACCACTATCTTGATTATCTTGAGACCAGCATCGGGCTTCTCACCAGGTTTATTCAGTTCCAAGTTCACCTGTTTTCACAGATAACGTTCAGGAACACTGAACATGTGCAGAATAACTCAACGCATGTTAGCCAGCTTCTGCACACCATCTAAGCAGTTTGTGGGCCTGAGCTCTGAACTCTATAACCCATGTCTGCTGGCCATGCCTTCTAGGCCCACCATTTGAGTCTGGGCACCCATGATCCTCAGCCAAAGGTGGAGGCCACAACCCATGTTCGCAGCAACTCATGGTGCTAAAAATGGACCCCTGCAGGCGCTCTGTGGGAAATTACTTAAGAAAAAACCAGAAGCCTGTTTTCAAGTTGGAGCTGAAAATAGCAGGGAAATTGCCTGCACCATCTTTTCCTGTCTAACTCTGGCTTTTTATGTGCCCAGCTACACCAAGGTTTTAATCCGCATTCAACCCAACTTCAGACGGAAAGAACACATCATTAAAGTGGCAAACGGATTTCCTTTCGCGTCATCTAACCCAGAAAATCCCCCTTTGGGTGAGATAATGCAGAAGGAAAACTGTTAGCCATTTTGTGGATGTCTTCTGCTATTCTGAAGGCGGACTGAATGTGGATTAAAACATAGGTGTGGCTGGGCCCAAAGCGGAGGGACTGTCAACAGTGGTTTCTCCATACACACATGGCAGTTTGAATGGGATGCAGTCCAGTTGTCCCCTGGGTGCAGCAGCCCAGACTGCGTCCTTGTATGGCACCCCGTACCAGCGTGGCTGCTGCTGCTCTTGGAAGAGATGCAGACACCCTGTGAGGTAGGTGCGGCTGTGAGAGCTCAGCAGAGAGCTGTGACTAGCCCAAGGTCAGCCAACTGGCTTCGTGGAGGAGGAAGAAGAGATGGCTTTTCTACCCCTCTTTTCTCACCCTTTTAAGGGGACTCAAAGCGGCTGACAAACCTTCTGTTCTTCTCCTCATGCGGTGAGGAAGGTGCAGCTGCGAGAGCTCAGCAGAGAGCTGTGACTAGCCCAAGGTCACCCAGCTAGTTTCATGGAGGAGGAGGAGGAAGAAGAGATGGCTTTTCTACCCCTCTTTTCTCACCCTTTTAAGGGGACTCAAAGCGGCTGACAAACCTTCTGTTCTTCTCCCCATGCGTCAAAGCTGCGGCTGCGAGAGCTCAGCAGAGAGCTGTGACTAGCCCAAGGTCAGCCAGCTGGTTTCGTGGAGGAGCGCCGAACCAAACCCAGCATTCCCAGATAAGAGTCCGGCTCCGTAACCACTGGAGCATGAAGCCTCACCTGGCACTGAGAGGCGGTCTTGATACTTGGGCATGAAGGGGTCCACTGTCTGCAGCATCACCCACATTGTGAGGGTGAAGAGGGCGGTGAGGAAGCCGTAGAATATTAGGTAGAAGACCAGGATCAGGGCTGTCAAATGGAAGGAGAGACACCGGTCAGGCAGGAAGTCCCTGCAACTCATAGCATGCCAGTTTCAGGCCTCCTGGCTGCCCCCCAAAAGTCCCCAGGTCCTTAAAAAAAATAACCCAATGACTTATACAGTTATATTATTAAAGTTGACCAAGTGACTGTACGTTTGCTCCGCAGTCCCGTATTCAGTCAGGATACTTCTTATTGTTGTTGGTGCGTTTTCCCCTGACAGATATTTTTCTCTAATGCCCGGCGTTGCACCCAGAGGTAGTTTTCATGGTTCAGTACAGGGCGGTTTTGTTACAATGCCCGGTAGTTCCCATCTCATCCAGGAGCAATGCCCATACTTTAGGGTACTAAGTTATCATTGGCAATTTTTTAGCGTCCTTCACTTGCCGGCCCTCCCGTGTTCTAATTGCCACCGCCACCCCCCAAATCCGGAGCTACCTGGCAGCAGCCTTGGGCAGAACGGGGGCTTTGTGCCAATTTAATTATGCGAGTAAGCGAGAGGGAAATGTGACACCCCAATGCATAGTGCCCAGGTATGCCAAGCAGGTCATCAGAAGGGCATCTCTCTTATTCCATGGTAGGGGCAATGCAGGGAAGAAGAAGAGGAGGAGGAGGAGGAGGAGGAGCTGGCTTTTCTACCCTGCTTTTCTCACCCATTTAAGGGGACTCAAAGAGGCTGACAAGCCTTCTGTTCTCCCTTAAGGGGATGCTTTCGTGCTCAGAACAGATTAAGGGCAAAAATTACAATTCATTATTTGCATTTTTCTTACTCCCTGCAAAAGAAGAAGAGTTGGCTTTTCTATCCTGCTTTTCTCACCCATTTAAGGGGACTCAAAGCAGCTGACAACAGAACACCCTTTGAAGTAGGTGGGGCTGTAAGAGTTCAGAAAGAGAGCTGTGACTAGCCCAAGTTCACCCAGCTGGTTTCATGGAGGAAGAAGAGCTGGCTTTTCTACCCCACTTTTCTCAACCATTTAAGGGGACTCAAAGCGGCTGACAAAGCTTTTTATTCTTCTCCCTACAACAGACACCCTGTGAGGTAGGTGGGGCTGTGAGAGCTCAGAAGAGAGCTGTGACTAGCCCAAGGTCACCCAGCTGGCTCCATGGAGGAGTGCTGAATCAAAGCCGGTATTCCCAGATAAGAGTCTGGCTCCTTAACCACTAGACCAAACTGGGAGAGTAACTGCAAGAGACAGAGAGATACTCCCATGTCCTGCAACCTTCTCTGACACACCATCATGCTTTCATGTTAGAGCCATGCCAGGGCAGGGGTGCTCAACTCTGGCCCTCCAGATGTTCCTGAACTACAACTCCCATCATTCTCTGCCAGTAGGAGTGATGGAAACTGTGGTCCAACAAGCACACTGGAGTGCTACACTTGCACAATCCAGTTCCAGGACACTCTGGCAAAGGGAGGCTACTGAAAACATCTGGAGACATTTTGCTAGTGCTTAGAAATCGGCAAGCCTGCAAAAGAGGACTCAGATCCACAGGCATGGGTTAAATCGGGAGCTTAATTTGAGCTGACCCTTTCCAGGGCCAAGTTGGAAAATAGCCATCACTGCTACTGTAAAGTCTGCATCACCACCAGTTTGGCACAAACCAGATGTTTTCAATGGCCCCTTGGCAGGGGTCCATGGGTGCCGCAGTCCCAAACATCTGGGCAGTCGAAGATTTGTCCCTGGGTAACAGCCCAAAAGCTCTTGCAGATCTGGAAACACGTTTGAGGCACAGAAGCATTTGGAGGTCCCAAGAAGTGACTTGGGCCCCAAATATCTAAAGGAACGCCTTCTCCCATATCGACCTGCCCGTGCCTTAAGATCTGGAGGGGAGGGTCTCCTGGGTGTCCCACCACCCTCAGCAGCAAAAGGGGTGGGCACCCAGGAGAGGGCCTTCTCAGTGATGGCCCCTAGGCTATGGAATAGGTTTCCACCCAAGGTGCCTTCACTCTATGTGCCCATCCCTGACAGACCCTGGCAATCTGTTGACTGTTAAGCCACATAGAAATTAAAAGGCTTTTCCCTCCTTCAGGATTCGTTGATCCAAACGTGATTGAGACAAATAGCAAGTCTGGGACCTGAATTGGGAGAAAATCTTGAGCCGGTTGCAAGCTGGGGGTGCCCGCTGCCATGCCCATGTGCGCACCTCCGCTAACCTCTGGCGACCAAGGAAGGGAATGATCTGCTTTTAGTTATGCTTTTAACTAGCTTTTAGTTATGCTTTTAACTGTGGCGGCCAAGGAAAGGAATGATCTTCGTGTTCGTGGAGTAGTTTGCCTGTCATCGCTGCAGTGGGCGGGACAGGTCATAATGACGTCAACCCGGCTTCCTATCAGGGCAGAGGGTGGGCGGGGAGAAAAGATGTGGGTTCACGCTGCGGCTTCCATGGGGACAGGCACGTACGAATTGAACCCGCGTTGCCCCAAACCACATGGGGACGCTTTATTGCGAGTTACAACGTGGATTTTTATGACACATGTCACAAGCCATGGCTTTAATGTGTCTAATATGTGTTTGGCTTTAATGCGTTCATTTTACCTGGGCTTTCCTGAAAATAAGACAGGCTCCTATACTGTATTTTTTTTGTTGTTGCAAAAGATGGGTTAGGGCTTATTTTCAGGGTAGAGCTTATTTTCATGGGAACAGGGTATATGCTGTAACCCACCCTGAGACCCTTGGGTATAGGAGTGGGATAAAAATGCAAATAAATAAGAATGTAAAAGAAAGGAAAAAAGAAAGAGAGAGAGAAAGAGAGAGGAGGAAGGCATGCATGCATGCATGCATGAGGTGTTTGTGCCAAGCGAAGGGAAGGAGGGATTTTCCCTATTTCCTGGCCAGTTATCTGGAACAGGCTCAGCTACCACAGGGCAAGATTTTTTTTTCACGAGGGGTAGGGGCTATGATCCCTGGTGGAAGGGATGGGTGTTACTGAAGGGACAGCCCCTCCTGTGGCCTGCCACAGTGGCCTGTGACCGCGCCAGCCCTGGAGCGTGGGCTGTGTGACATTCTGGGACCTCCTGGCATGCTCCACCGCTGTGCCCGCAGAGAGTGTCTCATGGCTGACTGAGCTGGCACAGGAGGAAAAGGGCGCTCCCGGCCTGTGCCTTCCGATGCCTCTGTGTGGCCACGTGACTCATGTGCTGTGGGAGCGTACACCTGCTGCCGCTTCCATCAGGCCACCTGATCCCAGCCTAAAGGGACCCAAAGCCACCGATGCCTGGTGCAGATGCCAAGGTGGCTTCCAGGCTTCTGGTACAGTTATTCTAGCCCTTTGTGTGCGCTTGCTATGGTCTGGTACATTATCATCCATCCATCCGCCCGCCCGCCCACCCGCCCGCCAGGGGAAGCTGTTTCCTTACTCAAAGGCCAGGGGAGACCATCATGCCAGCAAGACAAGGTGTGCTGTCTCACTGCTCCCACCTGGGGTCTTTGGAGATCCCCCCTGCCCTGGCTCCAAAGCTGGCATAAGCCTTGGAGCTGGTGCAAGGGTAGAGTCTGTCCCAATGCAGCCATTCCCATCCCATGCCAGGGGAGCCATCCATCCTAGCGGGTCCAAGGCTACTTGGTCCGGTCTACCGACTGCAACTTCAGACGGGGCCTCCGATTCACTTGCTATCTGCCTGACTTGCAAGCAGAACAGCACCGTCCTATTTCCTCTCCTTGCTGGTTTTTCTGGTTCGCCATCACCATCCCATGCAGCGAAACCCACCCACTTCTCACCTCCAGCCGCAGGAAACTGCTCCTGCCCATGGCTAGGGTCACAGAGAAGTTGTTTTGTCTTCCCAAACACAAAAGCTGCCTGCCCTCTTACTCGCAGGTGTAAATACAGAGCAAACTGCAACTAGCTGCCCCTGGGACTTCCTGGCTCCTTTTCCATCAAGGAGCATTCCTGTTGCATCCTGCCCCAAGCTCCCTCCTCCCAACAATACAAGAATAAATATACACAAACATCATGGATAAATCCTCCTTGCCCTAAAATCTCATACCCTTAGGGGTGGAAAGAAAGGGAGCCTATTCGCACTACGGCCTCTAGTGCACTATTAGTGAACCACTGGTGAAAAGCATCTGCACATGGAGTAGGCCAAGTGTGCCAGCCCTCCCCAGAAGTTCACTAATCATTGATTAAGTGTAAGAGCACTAAATCGTGTGCCACACCTTTACCAGTGTTTACCAGAACTTACTTAAGTGTCCAGGCAGTGACCATTCGCTCTTCTTCTGGTGTTCCAGGGTCGCTGAGGTGCCGCACATGTGGGCTGGCACCTTGGGCAACCATAGACGCCACTGCGCATGCGCAGAGTGTCAGTGTCATCAAGGCAACAGTGCTGACGCATGCGCAGCCACGGAGGGCGCTGCAGCCAAAATGGCAATGCCCAGAAGAGGATCAGTCACAGGTGAGTGACCAATTGCATGGAGTGTGGACGAATACAATTTTTGGGATTGGAATTGAATACCTGGAAATTTGAATTAATGTGAATCTTTAAAATTCAAGCGTATTCACATTGGATTTAAATAGATTTGAATCCGTTCATTCCAATTTTTGTTTTGAATTTGCACATATGAGCGCTGGCAACATCACACGTCCCAGTTTTGTCCTGTGCGCATCCGTACAAATGCGTACCGATGTGGGAAAGGCGCTTACGTGCAGCTGCGCATCAGGTGCGTACCCACAGACATACGGCTGTCGAATAATTTGAACAAACGGATTTCAAAATTCAAAATTTGTTCGGATGTTTGAAGTCGAATTTACAGGCATTCAATGCAAATTTGAATGTTCAGGTTCGAATGCGTTTGATCGAATTTTGAACGTTTCGAATCTATTCGTCCAAACTATTCAACTTTTGTATAACGTGAGTGCGCTGGCGAGCGCTGGGTCATTGCGCTCCTTTCCGGTCTGGTGGACAAGAAGGGGCGTGCAGAAACGCCTCTGGTCAGGGGAGCGTCAAGAGATGCTGGCCTTCAAATTGCTGCACGTTGATTATCTAGAACACCCCGAAAAGGCTCGACCCCTTAGAGTTGTTCTGCAATGTGGTATGAAGCCGGAATAGCTCTGGGATGCTGATCTCAAATAACTAAGGAGGACGTCTGCACTCCCCATACTGCGGCCTGCAAGTTGGAACCAAACTGCAGCTCCCGGTGCCAGAGGCGGAGAGGGGCATGAAGGGCAGTTGGCCACCTGCTCCTGATTTCTCTGCAGCATGGCAGAGGAGCTTAGATAGGTGCAGGAGAGAAGAACCTCCATGGCTGGTTGGCCACCCTACAAGGAGGTGGCAGGCAGGCAGGCAGGCAGCCTGGCTAGGGGTGCCCATGGGACCTCTGCATCAGGCATCCCTGGAAGGGACAGGGCTGATTCTTGCTGGGAAATGCATTTTGCTCCTTCAGCACCTAGAGGGGGAGACAGCAGGAAAAGTTTGGGAGAGGCCAGCTTGGACACCCACCATTGTTAAAGGCAGGGTGTTCCTCAAGACCATTTGCAGGGAGTACACAGAAGAAGAAGAAGAAGAAGAAGAAGAAGAAGAAGAAGAAGAATTCGCTTTTCCACCCTGCTTTTCTCACCCATTTAAGGGTACTCAAAGCAGCTGACAAACTTTCTATTCTTCTGCCCACCACAGACGCCTTTGAGGTAGGTGGGGCTGTGAGAGCTCAGAAGAGAGCTGTGGCTTGCCCAAGGTCACCCAGCTGGCTTCATGGAGGAGGAGGAGGAGGAAGAAGAGTTGGCTCTTCTACCCTGCTTTTCTCACCCTTTTAAGGGGACTCAAAGCAGCTGACAAACCTTCTGTTCTTCTTCCCACAATGGACACCCTGTGAGGTAGGTGGGGCTGTGAGAGCTCAGAAGAGAGCTGTGACTAGCCCAAGGTCACCCAGCTAGTTTCATGGAGGAGGAGGAGGAAGAAGAGTTGGCTCTTCTACCCTGCTTTTCTCAACCTTTTAAGGGGACTCAAAGCAGCTGAAAAACCTTCTGTTCTTCTCCCCATGCTGTGAGGAAGGTGCAGCTGTGAGAGCTCAACAGAGAGCTCTGACTAGCCCAAGGTCACCCAGCTGGCTTCATGGAGGAGTGCAGAATCAAACCTGGTATTCCCAGATAAGACTCCGGCTCCCTAACCACTAGATTTTGCCTTTGTCCTCTGCTTGAGAGTCTGCATGAGCAATTGCTTGGCCAATGTGTGAGACGGGATGCTGGACTCGATGTGATACGGCCTGATCCAGCAGGGCTCCTCTTAATTCATGGAGGGTAGGGGTATCAGTGGCTACTAGAATAGTTGCCCAGGTACCACCTCCAGTTTGGAGAGGCAGGCAGGATTCCTCTAAAGGCCATTTGCGAGGAAGTGGGAGCTGGAGAAGGTTTTGCCCTTGTCTCCTCCTTGGGATGCCCAGAAGCAATTAATGGGTCCATAGATGGGCTGTGGCCTGATCCATCAGGGCTCCTCTTAGGTTCTTATGTTTCTACGACTCTCGTAGTCTAAACGCTTCTGCCTTTCAGCTCTGAGACAGCAACAAACAGAAAGGATCTGACCTGCCTAAGAAACCTTGGAAGCTTTTTTGCCAAGCTCCAGTTCGCCAAAGTCCCTTGTAGAGCGCATAATAGCCTCGCCAAAGACCTTTACCAAAGACACAGGCTTTGGCCTTTGCAATGATTTTAAATTAAAAAACAAAACCCAGAAGCAAGAGCAATCCATTTACTGCATTACCTGGGGTGGTGGCAAAGTTTGTTATAAGTTGGGATACTCACGAATATTCGGAGGCGTTCAAAATTCGACCGAATTCGTCCAAATGTCGACATTTGAATTCAAATCGAATGTCCGTAAATTTGAATTTAAACATTCGAACGAATTTCCAAATCTGTTTGTTTGAATTATTTGGCCATTCACACGTGCACCGGTTCGTACACAATGCATACTTGCAGGTGGGCATCTTTACCGCATTTGTACAGATCCGTACGGGTTGCATACCGGTTGCATACGGGTTGCCTACGGGATGCCTACGGACGTGTACGGATGCATATGGGATCCGTAAAGATGCGTACGGGCACATACGAATGTTGTTGACATTCATAAGTGCAAATCTGGACCAAAAATTTGAATAAACAGATCCGAATTTAATCAAATTTTCGGATATTCAATTCAAATCGAATCGAGTCCCCAAAATTGCATGCATGCGCAGCCCTAGTTGTAAGGCAGGACTTTGCCTCCTGTGGCCCTCCTACCTGATGTGCCAGGAGTACAACTCCCAACATTCCATGCCAGCTGGAATGCTGGGAATTGTAGTTCAAGACCCTCTGGAAGTGTTGTTTATTTTATCTAAGAATTTATGTCCTGCCCTTCATCAAAAGGCCCAGGTACCCAAAGGGCCTGGGTGAAGGAGAATGTCTTAATCAGGCGCCAATACCATATTATGTAGGTGCCTGGCAAACTTCAAGAGGGAGGTTGTTTGAGAGTCTGGGGGCTACCACAGAAAAGGCCCCTTCCCTGAGATAGTACTGATGGGAGAAGGCACCTTCAGACACCCTGGATCCAAGCTTAGAACGGCCCTGTTATAAGCTGTCTGTGTGTCCAGCTTAAGAGAAATGACCAGGGGCAGCGGAGGAGGCAGTGGGCTCAGAGTTCACAAGGCCACAACTTCCCATGCACACACTTGGTGGAAAAGATACGCTAAGGCTGTGGTCACACCTAATGTTTAATCCAGCTTCAGTCCACTTCCGGAGTGGGAGAATACTCTCTTCCTTTGCGGTGTCACGCTGAGCTGCTCCTATTCCTGCAGGCCAGTGGGAGACACTTCCTGCTTTATTTCTTGGACGCCACCAAGCTGTGGACAACTTCTAGCTGACTGCATGGGCACCTCTACGCAGCTTCATTGGCAGGGATACAGAAGTGGTTTGCCATTGCCAACTTCTCGGGAGAGGTTGGGTATTGACCTAGCAACCCTCTGCTTTCCAGGCTGTTTGCTGTGCCCCAGAGCAACAGACACTTAAGGGAGACTCCAGCAACACCTCTACGCAGTTTTCTTGGCAGGGATACAGAAGTGATTTGCCATTGCCTACTTCTAGGGAAAGGTTGGGTATTGACCTAGCAACCCTCTGCTTTCCAGGTCGTTTTCTGTGCCCCAGAGCAACAGACACTTAAGGGAGACTCCAGCGACACCTCTACACAGTTTTCTTGGCAGGGATACAGAAGTGGTTTGCCATTGCTGCAGGTGAAACAGAAACTCTATGCTTTCTAAGCTGCTAGCATTACCATTGAGCTACTAAATCTCTATTGATACTTTTTTACTTGAAAATTTTAATTTTTTTTCACCACTGCTCGGGTCAAAGAGCCGGCTAGCAATCACAGGCGCTGATATTACTCAAACTATTTTCTTTTCTTAACACCACGATTTAAATCTTTATTTTCCCCAGCACTAAAGGGATCAGGTCTATTTGTGAGGTTGCAAATTTGACGCATCAGGGCCACTTTTTCTTGGCGGAAACCTGGACGTGGGTTGCATTATCAACACCTCTCCCTTGCTGCCAATAGGTATAGACTGGGATATTTTTTGATGTGTGTGTTTTTTACAGTGAAAAAACAAAGGAAGGAGAGGCTGAATTTGCATGTTTACAATCCCAAATGTAACAAGGAAATAATAACCAAAGACCCCAGGATTAAATCATTTCAGTTAAACCAGCTGAGGTTCCTTCATGGGTACATTTAGTTACCTTCTAATCAACGCCAGTAATCCTGTGCAGCCTGAGTTAATCATAATAAGATCTTTTACTAGTTAAAAGCCCCTGTAAAATGTAAGAGGAGCCTGTAAAACCTTCCAGCGAAGACTCAGTCAGAAGGCAAAGGAACTAAATGGGAACAAGATAAGGTCAGAATTAGGAGACCTTTTGGGGTCATGGTTTTGCAATCGTTGCAGACTTTGTTTATCTGCCCCTTTAATCTCCCCAGAGCTGATCTTCAGGTTTGGAGGAGCCGACAGCCGCCATCTCAGATCTGATCTGCATAACCGCACAGGATTCTTACTCAGAGTTTACACCTTTCCTACTAGGGCGTGCAAGTCCTCCCACAATGCAAGACCTTTGTGAAGACCGTGAAGTTAATTAACACCCTGGTTCTGAATACGGGTCAGCCGGCCTCTTCTCTCGCCGGGCAATTACCGCGGTCAATCATTATTGCCATTTTACAGATGGAAAAACTGAGGTCAAAAGGAAGTGACTGGTTTGAAACGTCACCTGGGAAGAATGAGGAACATTAAGTAGCCTCTCAATTGAAGCTTCACAGTCACGGTTGCAACATCCTAATTTCGTGTAGGCTGTGCAACGCACTATTCAAATAAAATCTATTTTTATCCCTGCTAAACATAACCCACATTAAAGATGTGAGGACAAAATTTGGTACAATTTTCCCAGAGTCCTCCTCACCTGGGTTGTATCACAGGCCCAGGCCAAAAGAAGAAGAAGAATTGGCTTTTCTTCCCTGCTTTTCTCACCCTTTTAAGGGTACTCAAAGTGGCTTACAAACCTTCTGTTCTTCTCCCTTAAGGGGACTCAAAGTGGCTGACAAAGCTTTCTGTTCTTCTCTGCACAACAGTTGTGAGGTAGGTGGGGCTGAGAGAGCTCAGAAGAGAGCTGTGACTAGCCCAAGGCCACCCAGCTGGCTTCATGGAGGAAGAAGAAGAGTTGGCTTTTGTACCTCACTTTGCTCACCCTTTAAAGGGGACTCAAAGTGGCTGACAAGGCTTCTGGCCTTCTCCACACAAGAGATACCCTGTGAGGTGGGTGGGGCTGTGAGAGCTCAGAAGCGAGCTGTGACTAGCCCAAGGTCACCCAGCTGGCTTCATGGAGGAGTGTGGAATCAAACCTGGTATTCCCAGATAAGAGTCCGGCTCCTATACCACTAGACCAAACTGGCTTACAAGAAGTACGTATGGGAAATATCAAAGAGTGCCATATGAGGGCAACCAGAATGCCAACAAGAGTGCCAAAGAGGGCAACCAGAATGATTAAGGGGCTGGAACAAAATCCCTTACAAAACCAGGCTGCAACGTCTAGGCCACTTCAGTCTGGAGAGACGGTGTTTAAGAGGGGACCTGATTGAAGGATATAAAATTATGCACAGTATAGAAAAGGTGGAGAGAGAAAAATTCCTTTTCTCTGTCACAGAATACTAGAACCAGGGGGCATCTATGAAGCTGATGGGCAGGAGAGTCGGATCTGACAAAGGGAACTATTTCTTCCCCCAGAGGGTCATCCGTTTATGGAATTTGCTGCCAGAAGAGGTGGTAACAGCTACCAGCCTGGATGGCTCTAAGGAAGGGTTGGACAAGTTTACAGATGACAGATGTATCAATGGCTACTGGAATGGGTGCCTAAGTCCATCTTTCAGGCTGGGGGGACAAGCAGGAGGCCTCTAAGGCCATTTGCTGGGATTCGAGAGCAGGAGAAGGTTTGCCCTTGTCTCTGCTTGAGATGCCCATGGGCAGTTAGTGGGCCACTGTGTGCGACAGGATGCTGAACTGGATAGGCAGTGGCCTGACCCAACAGGGCTCCTCTTATGTTCTTATGTGGTTTTCCAATATGTGGCAATTTAAAAACAACCCATCCATTTGTGATGCCTCTTAGCTCTCACAAACCCAGGAGGAATACAGGCCAAAATTAGAACACTGGTACCTTGAACTTTGACTCATGGGCTCTTCTGACCATTAAGATAAGAAAACCCGCTCTGGAGTCAACCCTGTGCCATTTTTCAACAGGTAAGAGAGCAAAGCGCACACCCAAAGAGTTCAAGTTAACGCCTGTACTCATCAACTAAGATACAACCCAGGTGTTCAACTGACCTGCAAGTGGGGTGATCTAGGGATAAAATTCCAGATTTTGCAGCAAATAGATTTCCCATTATCAACCCACCATCATCAATACTCAGGGCTGAGAATAGACATTACATTAAGTGCCCCATTTCAAGAGTTTGACGTTCTCTGTTTCTTTTAAGACTACAGCTCCCACAACCTTCAGCCATTTTCCATGTTGGCAGATGATCATAGGATATATAGTTTTTAAAAGGCTCTCTATACTTTTCTCTGCCCCCCCCCCCCAAACTTGGGCAAAGTAACCCACAAGCCATCCACCTGAGCAGGTCTGGGGTCTTTGAAAGCAGATGTTTAACTGAGAACAGAGGGGAACATGAATCCCATCTGCCCCTTTCTGATGGTCCCAGAAAGGCGGGCAGATCATAATGCACATGAAAGCGTGAAAAGAACAGCACACATTTAGACTACAAATTGAGGCCTCTTCTTCTTGGAGAATCCTCCATAAGAACCTCAGAGGAGCCCTGCTGGATGAGGCCACAGCCCATCCAGTCCATAAGAACCTAAAATGAGCCCTGCTGGATCAGGCCACAGCCCATCTAGTCCATAAGAACCTAAGAGGAGCCCTGCTGGATCAGGCCACAGCCCATCTAGTGCATAAGAACCTAAGAGGAGCCCTGCTGGATCAGGCCACAGCCCATCTAGTGCATAAGAACCTCAGAGGAGCCCTGCTGGATCAGGCCACAGCCCATCTAGTCCATAAGAACCTAAGGGGAGCCCTGCTGGATCAGGCCACAGCCCATCTAGTCCATAAGAACCTAAGGGGAGCCCTGCTGGATCAGGCCACAGCCCATCCAGTCCATAAGAACCTAAGATGAGCCCTGCTGGATCAGGCCACAGCCCGTCTAGTCCATAAGAACCTCAGAGGAGCCCTGCTGGATCAGGCCACAGCCCATCTAGTCCAAAAGAACCTCAGAGGAGCCCTGCTGGGTCAGGCCACAGGCCATCTAGTCCATAGGAACCTGAGAGGTCAGCTGGCTTTGTGGAGGAGTGAGGAATCCAGCCCGGTATTCCCAGATGAATCCGGCTCCCTAACCAGTAGGCCATACTTCCCACCCCCTTCCAGAAATATCCTGTTCCACCCTGACTCCCACCACCAGCGTTATGGCCCAACAAGGCCCTCCAAGGCCCTGAGCCAGCGAGTTTCCCAGGCTGCCCCACTGCTGACTCATCATCCATCCATCCATCCATCCATCCATCCATCCATCCATCCATCCATCCATCCATCCATCCATCCATCCATCCATCCATCCATCCATCCATCCATCCACACCTGTCCTCCAGTCCCTAGAGAAGAGCTTCCCTGCTTGTCTGCATTTTCCACCAGGGTCCTAGAGCCCCCCTCATTCTCTCTCTCTGCCACCTCCTTTCCTTTTGCCTCTGTGACCTGGCACCTTCAGCCCCCCAGCCCTGGAGCGGGCACTTTGGGGGCAAGAGCCCCCCAGCCTTTTCCTGCCCCTTCCCAGCCACACTCAGCAGATTTCACCAGGGCCACCAAAAAACACCTGCATCCAGACAGTAAAAGGAACAACAACCACAAAAGGTTTGTGCCAACCTTCCCCCCCCCATGGATCCACATTCCCCCCCCCCCCGCACTCCGCTGGCTGGTGCCACGGCATCCTCCAGCTGCATTAACGTGGGCCAAGTCTGCAGCAGCTCCACCACCAGCCCCCCCCCCCCGGTTAGCCCGCACACGCTCCCCCCCCCCTCTGCAGAGGCAAAGCAGAAATGAACCCCAAGCCAAGGCCAGAATGGACGCCAATAGGGAGGGAGATGCCAAGCTCCATCCGCTCTCTTCCTGCCCCCCCAAGTAGGTTTGTGCCACTGCAGTGGGGAGAGCGGGGGGGAGGGCGGCTGGTTCTGCAGCGCATAGCCTGTCAGGCTGGAAAGATCTGCCAACCTGCTCCCCCCCCCTTCAAGGCGGTGCAGAGGGAAACAAAGGCCATGTTAGGATACCCCCCACCCACCCCCAGGCAAGGAGAGCCATATCTTGCAAGCAAGGGTCTCTATCCCTTCCTGAGGGTTTTTTTTTGGGGGGGGGGGCGAGGACTGAATGAGCCTGGGCTGAGTTTTGGGTACGACCATTGGTTAGCAGAAGACTCTATGGGAAAGGCAGGGGGAAGGGGAGGTAGCTTTGATTTCTGCAAGGGGGGGGTGTGAGAGAAGATGCCCCCAAAAGGATTTGGAGGAGGAGGAGGAGGCAGCAGAAATCCTAGGAAAGGGACAGAGACCAGATTGGGTCATTGGGGGGGGAGCACGGGGGGGGGGGGATCAGCAGGCACAGACACGATTCCCCGAAGGCCAGTGGGTGGGAGGGAGGGAGGGAGGGAGGGAGGGAGGAGGGAAAGAAGGAGGGAGAGAAGGAGGGAGAGAAGGAGGGAAAGAAGGAGGGAGGGAGGAAGGAAGGAAGGAAGGAAGGAGAGGAGGGAGGGAGGGAGGGAAGGAAGGAAGGAAGGAAGGAGGGAAAGAAGGAGGGAGGGAGGGAAAGAAGGAGGGAGGGAGGGAGGAAGGAAGGAAGGAGAGGAGGGAGGGAGGGAGGGAGGGAAGGAAGGAAGGGGAGGGAAAGAAGGAGAGGAGGGAGAGAAGGAGGGAGAGGAGGGAGGGAGGGAGGGAGGAAGGAAGGGAGGAGAGGAGGGAGGGAAGGAGGGAGGGAGGGAGAGAAGGAGGGAAAGAAGGAGGAGAGGAAGGAAGGAAAGCATATTGCGGTGCAGCAGGCCTAGGGGTGAGATTTCTCCTCTGCCGCCAACGCTCCTTCATGCCCGTCTTTCTCTTCCTTGGTTCTGGACTCAGCTGGGTTTCCGGACAGGCCTCTCTCTCACCTGCGGCTCCCAGGAGGCCCCAGGTGAGACAAGGCGGCCAGGTGAGCCACTCAGCAGGGAGAGGGCCGGAATCAGGCTGGCCCAGACCTGGGAGGTCCAGAGAGACACGCGAAGGGGAAAGGCAGCCAAGGGGGCCCCTGGATGACCGGGCCCCACTGATGGCCCCACGCCTGAAAAGGGGAATCCACCCCACCCCACCCCACCCCACCGTGACACCCATCACTGCAGGTGAACGGGAGCGGAAGGTGTATCCATCAGAGCGGACCTGGGCAGACGTCCTGCGGGAGATTCGGGGGGGGGGCAGATATATTCCCGGGTGGGGGGAGCAGGAGAGAGACACACCAGCCCCGGATTTTGCCCAGGGGGGAGCACAGCGCAGGCAATGCTTGGAAAATGAGATTTTGGCACAGAAGAGAAATACGGAGCGGCCGGCAGAGCCCCTTCCCCTGGGGTCCCGGGGGGGGGGGCGTTGGGGGTTGGGAGGCGGTCTGCTGACAGGCTGGCCCAGCAGTGGGGGCGGGGGCTCCAAAGGCAACTCAGCAGAAGGAATATAATGACCTACTTTCCACTCTGCTCTGGTGACAAGTGGCACCTTTGCCTGCATCAGTCGGCTGGAAAAGGCGGGGTGGGGGGTGGGGGGACACTACTGCCCCCCCCAAAAAAGCCTCCCTCCTACCCAGCAAGCTTTACCCAATCTGAGGCACCTCCAAAATCCAGCCAGCGTGCCTGGGATCTGACCACAGGTATAACCCCCCCCCCTCTGTATTCCAAGCCTCTTCTTCTCCCAGCTCTCTCTTCACATAACCCCCCCCCAGCAGCATTTTCTCCTCTTGACATCTATCTATGCGTGTGTCGCCCCCCCTTTCCGCTCAGAGAGACCCCTGCACCCCTCCCCAGTTGGCCAAAGATGCAATCGCTTTGGCCTGGAAAACGGGAGGCGTTTCTGATCATATTCACCGTCCCGTCCCGTCCCCCCCCCCCGGGGGAAAAAAATCCTGCAAAGGTAGCAAGCCAAAAACTGCTTCACAGGATCACAGTTTTTGCACACACCATTTTTAAAGGTGGTGGAGGGGAGAGAGGTTTACTTTCATCTCCAGCACCCAGGATTTGGGGGGGGGGGGCGAGGGTAAGACAACCACCACCACCTAAAAAAAATTCTCCGGGCTGGCGAATTTCATCTTCCAAAGCCGGTCCAGGTAAGACACGAACCACAGACAGCCGAGCACTGGGTCGTTTGGATCCTTCCTCCACAGCCACCACCCCGACCCCCTCCCCGGTGTTTTTCCGTCTGGCTTCTTGGGGGGGCCACCACGAAGAGCAGCTAAGACCCCGCAGCCTGATATCTCCTACGCTGCCCGTTTCCCCCGCGTTCCTTCATTTTCGAAGCCGGTCCGTCCTCAGGACTTCAATCTCCCCCCCCCCCCCGGGCTCTTTCTCCGATTTAATTATACCCCCATAACCCCCCCCCCCCGCGGTTGCATTATACGTCTGGAACAACAACTCCGCAGTCGAACCTCCCTCCCTCGCTCGCTCAAGGTGTGCAAAGGATGGCCCGGGGAAGGGGGGGGGTCTGAAAAGAAGGCCCCCTCCCTTCTACACAGCCTCCTCCCTGTTGGCCCCGTTTTATAGCGCACCCTCGAGCCCCCGCCTTGCATCGCGCGGCCAACGGGGAACCCCCAGACCCCCTCGAGCCCCCTCTATGTCCTGCAAGCAGCCGGCGAGGACACCTGCCCCCCCCATCTCGCTCCTCGACGACCCCCCCAGACCAATTTTGGGGGAGGGAGGGGGCAAACGACTTCTTTTGTGCCCTCCCCCCGGAGAGACGCCTTCGGGCTCTGCATTGTCCCCAAAATAATCCCTCCGTCGCTGCCCTGCCCTGCCCGCCGTCCGTCCGTCCCCCCCCCGCCTGCTCCGCTAATCCCCCCCTCCGAATAATCTCCCCCCGGCGGGCGAAGTCCTTGAACTGTCTTGACGCTAAATCCTCCCGGGCGACGGGAAGGAGGCGAGCCGGGGCCGAGGCAGCCGGGGCCTTGTCGTCGTCCCGTCCCCCCCCACGACCGAGACCCCCCCCCGGGCGACTCACCCCAGCTGCTGCCGGTGCGCCCCATGAACTGATGGGTGCGGGGGTTCCAGATGAATTCCTTCCACTCCTTCACCACCTGCCCGCAGCTCTTCTTCTCCTTCTGCACGGCCATGGTCGCTTCTCTGGGGAGGGGGCGCTGGGCGGGGGCAGCAGACGCGCCGGCTGGGCAGGGGCTGCTCTGCGGTGGCCCCCGGGAAGAAGAGGGGAGAGGAAAGGAGAGAAGCGGAGGAAGGAGGCGGCGGCGGCTGGCGGCGGTGTCTCCTGCGGCGTCGGCTACCTGGGCGATGGAGCAGCAAGGCAGCCGGGCGGACGCAGAGCAGCGAAGGCGCGGCGACACCGGCACAGCAGCGGCAGCGTCCCCGAGGATGCGCGAAGGGGAAGAGAGGGACACCCGCACCGCCACTGGGCTCTTATTTATCCCTCTCGCCCCGCCCCCTCCCGGCTGGCACCGCCCTGCTCATGAATATGCAAATCCCCAAGCCTGCACCCCCCCCCCCCCGCAAGCAGTGCGCCAGGATGCTCCCAAAGATGCAGCATGTGGTCCTCCGGAGGCTGCTGTGGAACTCCAGGAGGCGGGGGCCACAGCAGAGGAGGCCCCCAAGCCCCTGTCTGGGGAAAGGGCTGCCCAAGCCCAGCTGTCCCGGGCAGAGCGCTCTGCGGAGACTTGGCATGCGGGTAACATGTAGTTCTGCCCAGAGAGCCAGAGGTTGGAGAAGCTGAAGACTGGGGTAAAGGAAAGGAAAGGCCACCACCAGGAAGGGCTCCAAAGGGGGGCTGGGCATCGGAGGGGCAGATTCCTCCAGTGGAAGTCCTGGGGGGCTACTCAGATCACAGAGGGGTCTAGAGGGGACTTGATGACCCCCTGGGTGGAGAAATACTTCCCCTTGTCTGATCCGGCTCTCCATCCCATCAGCTCCATAGGTGCCCCCTGGTTCTAGTGCTGTGGGATAGAGAAATGTTCTCCATCCACCTTTTCTACACCGCGCGTGATTTTATGCGCTTCAGCAAAAGATATCCAGAGGTATGCAATCACCACCACCATGCATGCATGCGCCGGCTCCTTTTTCAAACCCTTCACGCGCGCAGGCGCCACGTCCAAGATGGAGGCTTCCAGAGGCAGCGTTATATAGTTTATATAGTACTATTTTGGGGAAACCTGCGTTCAGAGTCAGCTCTTCCTGAAGGAGGCTGTAGTGGTTTTTCACCACAATATAGCAAGGCTGAGGTTTTCCCAGCTATGCGTGGCGACCCCAAAATAGCCAGTCCATAGTAGCGCTCTTGACAGATGTATCAAGGCATCAGTGGCTACTAGAATGGATGCCTAAGTCCATCCTTCAGGCTGGGGGGACAAGCAGGAAGCCTCTAAGGCCATTCGCTGGGATTCAAGAGCAGGAGAAGGTTTGCCCTTGTCTCTGCTTGAGATGCCCAAGGGCAGTTGGTGGGCCACTGTGTGAGACAGGATGCTGGACTAGAGGGGCTGTGGCCTGATCCAGCAGGGCTCCTCTGAGGTTCTTATGGACTGGATGGGCCATGACCTGATCCAGCAGGGCTCCTCTTAGGTTCTTATGGACTGGATGGGCCATGGCCTGATCCAGCAGGGCTCCCCTTAGGTTCTTATGGACCAAATGGGCTGTGGTCTGTTCCAGCAGGGCTCCACTTAGGTTCTTATGGACCAAATGGGCTGTGGCCTCACCCAGCATGGCTCCTCTTAGGTTCTTATGGACTGGATGGGCCATGGCCTGATCCAGCAGGGCTCCTCTTAGGTTCTTATGGACTGGATGGGCTGTGGCCTGATCCAGCAGGGCTCCTCTGAGGTTCTTATGGACTGGATGGGCCATGGCCTGATCCAGCAGGGCTCCTCTGAGGTTCTTATGGACTGGATGGGCCATGGCCTGATCCAGCAGGGCTCCTCTGAGGTTCTTATGGACTGGATGGGCCATGGCCTGATCCAGCAGGGCTCCTCTGAGGTTCTTATGGACTGGATGGGCTGTGGCCTGATCCAGCAGGGCTCCTCTGAGGTTCTTATGGACTGGATGGGCCATGGCCTGATCCAGCAGGGCTCCTCTTAGGGCGTGGCGCCATGCCTGTCTGGTCTGGTACCGAAGGCGATCATGATAAAGGCTTGATTTTTTTCCCTTTTAAACTTGGTGGTTCCTGGTGGAGCAGCGGTGTGCAAAACTGCTCAAGTGCCTAACGGCTGCTAAACCTCGTAGTGGCTTTCAGTCTTCTAAAATTATTGATCAATTTATTATTATTATTAAGATTTATTTTAACTTTTTTTCTGTGCCTCCCAGCCCAGTCCTGGCTTTCTGTGCCCTAAGGGAGTGGGGGATGTGGCATTTGCAGCTGGCGGCACAGGGGCGGGCTGCCGTCAATGCGGCTTCCAATGAAGAATGAGGGGTTGCTGAGAAGGGGGCGCTGCTCGCCCATGCCAGGGTTTGGCGTGGTTTGCATGGGGACAGCTGCATCCACGCCCAACCCGCACCCAGTCCGTGCCAAATGGTGTGCATGGGGACACGGCCTAGATTCTTAGGTTCTTATCCCCTGTCTGGATGGGACCTGAAACTGTTCACGAGAGGCACCTTGAGCTGACTTGGGGCAATTTAATCAAAGGGAGCATTCTCGTTTGCTGCCGAAAAGTGGATCTAAATTGATCGCTGTTCGGTGAACCATCCTCCGCCAGATCCGTCACGGATCGGAGGGACTCCTTCGCGTCTGCACCCGTGCGGGGAGGACGGTTTCCGGAGGACAGTTTCGAGTGGGTGCTGTGCGGACGCACCAGCACCCATTCCGATCTGTCCTCCGGCTCGAGTGCCGGCGATGCCGCCCCCAGAGCTGTGGGACTGGAGCATGGAGCTGGCCATCACTGCATGTTTCTTGTGGCGACCGGCTCACAGGGGAAGGGCTTTGGAAGCAGGCAGCCCTTCTTCCGCCCTTCCCAACATGGCGGGCAGAGGGAATCCATCCCTTCCCCTGGCTGTGCGCGGAAGCGTCCTGCTTCTGCGCACATCCAGGGGTAAGTGACGGATGTAAGACCTGATTTTTCAGGTCTTACATTTAATCCGGATTTCAGCGGCAAAACCGGTTTTAAAAACCGGTCTTGCACGCCGAAATGCGGACGCGGCTTCCGCAAAGAGTGCTAAAAGAGGACTCCAATGTGGAAGCCACTTCAGGGGGTGGTTAATCCAGTTTCCGCAGCTAGTGCGGAAACACCCAAAAAGGACCCAGATCATGTTAGGGAGAATTTTAAGTTCGTATCGGAAACAGATGCTAATGCTACCATACGCATCTCACAGTAACCAGCCACATCTGGAATTCAGTGGTTGTACATAGGCTTGCACAGCTGGTTTCTATCTTCTCTGTAGCTGTTTTTGGACTGTTGGGCCATGCTCCAGGTTTCTCCTGAGAACTTAAGCTTCGCAATATCCGAAGGGTTAGGTTCTCACAAGAAACCTGGAACCCAGATCCACAGCCCCAGAGCAGCTACACATAAGATCTGGAATTCGGTGCGCCGTCCTGGATGCCGCGCCTGGAAAGGGACAGAGGAGAAGTGGAGAAGGTTCAGAGGAAGCGACCGAGATGGTCACAGGGCTGGAGGGACTTTCCTTGGAGAAAAGGTTGCAACATCTGGGCTTCTCAGTCTGGGAGGGAGGCGACCAGGAGGAGGCAAGGTGCAAAGAGGTATGCATGGTGTGGGCACAAGAGAGAGATGGAAACCTTTCTCCTTCTCTCAGAAAGGTGGCATGAGAAATCGCCCACTGAAACTGAACCCTGGATGAATCAGAGCCTACAACACGTAGTTTAACTTTGGAACCTCCTGCCACAAGATGCGATATGGGCTGCCAGCTTGGATGGTTTCCAGAAAGCTTTGGGCCAATTCATGGAAGCCATGGAAGCTCTTAGCCCTGATGGCAGAAGGACATTGTTTGCTCCTGGGTCAGGGGCTGGGAGATCGTGAGCGGAGCGTGATGTGGGCTCGTGTCCTGCTGGTTTCCTGGTGGATCAGGTGGACCATGGAGCTGACCCAGGGGGGGGGCATTTCATATGTCCATAGGTTGCCAAAGCGGCACAGTGGTTAGAGCAGGGGAATGCTCCCAGATGTGATGGAGCCCCCACCAGAAAGAGCAGGGTCCTCACCAGAAACTGCTCCTTCTGTCCCAGAGCATTGTCTGAATTACCTACCTGTGGGGCAGGTTGAGATGCACAGTATGGCTCTGGGTGTTGAATTCACACCTCTTCCCGGTACTGGGGGGTCATCTGATGAGCCAGTTGGTCTACTGGTTAGGGAGCCAAACTCTTTATCTGGGAATACTGGGTTTGATTCTGCACTCCTCCACAAAGCCGGTTAGGAGACCTTGCGTGAGTCACAGCCCTCTTCTGAGCTCTCACAGCCCCACCTAACTTACAGGGTGTCTGTTGTGGGGGGAAGAACAGAAGGTTTGTCAGCAGCTTTGAGTCCCCTTAAGTGGGTGAGAAAACTGGGGTACAAAAAGCAACTCTTCTCCTTCTTCCTCCAGGAAGCCAGCTGGGTGGCCTTGGGCTAGTCACAGCTGTCTTCTTAGCTCTCACAGCCCCAACTGCCTCTCACAGTGTCTGTTGTGCGGGAAGAACAGAAGGTTTGTCAGAAACTTTGAGTCCCCCTAAATGGGTGAGAAAAGCAGGCACAAAAGCCAATTATTCTTCTTCCTCCACAGAGCCAGCTGAGTGGCCTTGGGCTAGTCACAGCTCTCTTTCTGAGCTCTCACAGCCCCACCTACCTCACAGGGTGTTCAGTTGTGGGGAGAAGAACAGAAGGCTTGTCAGCAGCTTTGAGTCCCCTTAAATGGGTGAGAAAAGCGGGCTAGAAGAGCCAGCTCTTCTTCTTCTTCCGATGCACTGTGCAAGTGCCCTGACACATAACATGACTGACCCCAGGGCATGAAGATGGCGGCATCCAGGAAACCGTCTGCACTTCAGGTGAGCCCCTGGACGTGTGTGGAGAGGGATCGCATGCACCCAGTCCACATGTGGGCAAGCGCACCCTTAGCTCCTTACAGACAGGAAGCAAAGTGCAAATTTCCCCCCAGGTTGCTCAACCATCGCCCCTCCAGATGCTCCTAACTATACTTCTTGCTGAGACTGGCAAGGAATGCTGGGAGTTGTAGTTCAGGGGCATCTGGAAGGTGTTCCCTCCAAGCTGCTGCCCACAGGGGATCCGTTCACCTGTTTGAGCAGGGAAGACATTTGGGGGAAAGAGTGTCCTCAATCACGGAGACACACAGAATCAGCACCCAGAATATTTTATTTGAGTCTACCAACCAGGCTGTAATATCCCCGGCAAAATAAAGCCATGAACCTGTTCACCGAGTCCCGACACACACACCTAGGAGTGGGAGGAACAGGTAACTGTGCTAGAGGTGAGACTAAACCCTGAGGAAGGCATTTGTGCCTCCAGACTTCCTTGTATCTGCCACCGACGGGTTTCATCCTCCCTTTGCGATCATTTCTGTGAGCTTCAGTCCCACAAGCGGCCTTAGAAAGAAGTCCCATGAAACTCAGCGGCCCCTGAGCGGGCATGGGTTGGATTCTGCCAAGAGACCCCTGAGCTGCTCCCAAACCTGACAGGTTTCTGTCTGCTTGCAAAAATCATCATTCCTGGTCCTCAGCTTGGCAGAGAGCTCTAGGCTGGCCTTGAAAGGTGTGGAAAAGGTGGGCAGAGAATTATTATTTTCACGATCACACAGTGGAACCAGGGGGCATCTATGAAGCTGATGGGCAGGAGAGTCGGATCAGACAAGGGGAAGGATTTCTCCACCCAGAGGGTCATCAGTCTATGGAATTGGCTGCCAGAAGGGGTGGTGACAGCAACCAGCCTAGATGGCTTGAAGGAAGGGTTAGACATATTTATGGATGACAGATGTATCAATGGCTACTAGAATGGATGCCTAAGTCCATCTTTCAGGCTTGGGGGACAAGCAGGATGCCTCTAAGGCCATTTGCTGGGATTGGAGAGCAGGAAAAGGTTTGCCCTTGTCTCTGCTTGAGATGCTCATGGGCAATTGGTGGGCCACTGTTTGAGACAGGATGTTGGACTAGATGGGCTGTGGCCTGACCCAGCAGGGCTGCTCTTGGGTTCTTCCAGACAAATACATGGATGACAGGTGAATCAATGGCTACTAGAATGGATGCCTCAGTACATCCTTCAGGCTGGGGGGACAAGCAGGAGGCCTCTAAGGCCATTTGCTGTGATTCAGGAGCAGGAGGAGGTTTGCCCTTGTCTTCTGCTTGAGATGCCCATGGGCAATTGATGGGCCACTGTGTGAGACAGGATGCTGGACTAGATGGTCTGTGGCCTTATCCAGCAGGGCTCCAGTTAAGTTCTTCTAAAGATCAAGGGACCACCTGTGGACTCACCTGGCTGCGTAATGGGTTTGCCTTTCTCTCCTGATGGACATCTAGAGTAGCCATCAATCAAGCAGAAAAGCCAGCAGCCAGGCAAGGTTCTGCTGCGCCGTTTGACTGGACTCCGGGTGTGCTGCTGAGAGTCACCAGCAATGCGCAGTTGCAACATTCCTTGGAAACTGTTTCTGTCTCGTGATCAATAAGGATCCAGCTTTGTCCAGACTGTTCCAGCTGAGGAAGAGGAAGGTCAGTCCTGCTGGAAGCACTGAGGGAGGGCGGGGTGGGGTGGGGGAGAGAAGATGTCTTGTCTAGGCGGCCTATCAATGGCTACTAGAATGGACGCCCAAGGCCATCTTGCAGGCTGTGGGGACAAGCAGGAGGCCTCTAAGGCCATTTGCTGAGATTCGAGAGCAGGAGAAGGTTTGCCTTTGTCTCTGCTTGGGATTCCCATGGGCAATTGATAGGCCACTGTGTGGGACAGGATGCTGGACTAGATGGGCTGTGGCCTGATCCAGCAGGGCTCCTCTTAGGTTCTTATGAGGTTTGCCCATGTCTCTGCTTGAGATGCCCATGGGCAATTGGTGGGACACTGTGTGCGACAGGATGCTGGACTAGATGGGCTGTGGCCTGATCCAGCAGGGCTCCTCTTTGGTCCTTATCAGTCTTTGACTTCCTAAAGCCCTTAGCCAGATGAATTTTATTATCGCTAAGTCCTACTTATTTTCTGATAGAACTAAAGTTATCGTGCCAAGAAACATAGGACTCAGAGGCATCACAACAACTCACAAGAGAAAACCAGGCATGTGCAGAGTGCCCTCTAATGTATGAGCTCATGTGCTTAGAATTCATGGAAAGGGTCCTACGCAGCCCTGAAGCTCATTAACGGGCACCCCCATTCTTGGAAACCATCACTTCTGGGATTACTCCCACACTGGCCAAATGGCTTTTCCATCTTACGTCAGAGCCACGAACTTGAATTCTATCTTGCTGCAACTTGGAAATTGTCATCCTAATCCCAGGCTGTGAGTGTGGTCATATGCCTGACTGAGATGGTGACGAACGTCCAGACACGGGCAGCCCTACAGCCAGCCATCAGCCTTGTTGAAGGGACGGCCCTCCCACCTGCGGGGCTCACCTTTAGCCTCATGACAAAGAAGCAGCAGCAGCGTTGGCTTTTCTACCCCGCTTTTCTCACCCATTTAAGGGGACTCAAAGCGGCTAACAAACCTTCTGTTCTTCTCCCCACCACTGTGAGGTAGGTGGGGCTGTGAGAGGTCAGAAGAGAGCTGTGACTAGCCCAAGGTCACCCAGCTGGCTTCATGGGGAAGGGCGGAATCGAACCCAGTGTTCCCAGATAAGAGTCCGGCTCCCTAACCACTAGACCAAACTGGCTCACAATTTAATTTTCCACTAGGGCAGGAAGGGGTTGAGGAGGGAAATGAAAGGGTCCTTGTTTAGCAAGTCCTTCAGGGCTGAATGCCCCCTGTGTGTGGCTGATAGCCAGCACCTCAAGGACAAGTCCTGCTATCAGCCCTGTATTTCTACACCTGTCCATTAAGGGATGTCTCCCCTGGGGCAGGAGGAGGGTGGGCCACGCTCGTCCCCTGTCAGGGGACAGGTCACATGGGGGCAGATGATCAGCTTCTTCGTCAGCCTGATTGGGACACCTAGGCAAACCTTTGACGGCCGCTGCCTCTCCCTGCCGTTCCCTTAGCCTCACCTTTTCTCCCATTTTGCGTAGGAACAGAAGTATCTCTTTCCCTGTTTCTTCCCCGGTCATCTCTTTCGTGCTCAGAGTAGATTAAGGGCAAAAATTACAATTCATTATTTGCATCTTTCTTATTCCCTGCAAAAGAAGAAGAAGAGCTGGCATTTCTATCCTGTTCTCTCACTCGTTTAAGCGGACTCAAAGCTGCTGACAAATCTTCTGTTCTTCTCCCCACAACAGACACCCTGTGAGGTGGGTGGGGCTGTGAGAGCTCAGAAAGAGAGCCATGACTAGCCCAAGGTCACTCAGCTGGCTTAATGGAGGAAGAAGAAGAGCTGGCTTTTCTATCCTGTTTTCTCATCCGTTTTAAGAGGACTCAAAGCTGCTGACAAATCTTCTGTTCTTCTCCCCACAGCAGGCACCCTGTGAGGTGGGTGGGGCTGTGAGCTCTCAGAAAGAGAGCTGTGACTAGCCCAAGGTCACCCGCTGGCTTTGTTTGGGAGGGCAGAATCAAACCCGGTATTCCCAGGCAAGAGTCCAGCTCCGAAACCACTACGCCTAATTGGCAAAAGGGAGATGCCATTTTTTCTGCCTGTTTTATAACAAAACTGGGGGCTTGTTTCCTCCAGGCCTCTCTGACCGGACAGCAAAATACCTTGGCTCAGTCCTGCCCACTGAATCGCCACAGGCCAAAAATGCGTCCAAACTTAATGCTCTCAGCCACAAAATGACAATTCTTTGTGGCCTGTGCCTGTTCCTCCTCGAGTTGACCCATCCCATAATTTCACACTGTCAAACAGCCCCTTTCCACCGGTACCCTTTGAAATAGGAATGCTCCAGTTCAGTCTAAGCAGAACCAATTCCCACTATGCTGTTTTCCCACCCCAGTGGTGGCAGCGCATGAGACATGGGCACGTTGATGACTTAGACTGAGCAGGAAATGCTTGAATTCCAGCCACCCAGGAAGCCACAAAGAAGGAGAGCAGAGCAATCAACCTTCTGAATTACGTAAGACTCTGCTGCACATCTGGTTAATTTAGCCTTGGGTCTGCCCTATATAGAAGCAGGAACTCCGGCCCTTTCTGTACTGGGGCTTGGGGCAGATTAATATGGCTGCGTTCACACCTGAGGTTTAATCCAGCTTCAGTTCACTTTCAGAGTGAGGGAACCCATCAGCAAAGTGTGAAGCTGGTTCCCTTTGGCATTCTCCAACTCGGAAAATTCACCTTTGGGGCAGATAATGTGGAAAAGATACGTTTTCACCAGGCACGGAAAAGTATACAACGTAGGCACCTGGCGAACCCCAAGAGGGAGGCTGTTCCAGAGTCTAGGGGCCACCACAGAAAAGGCCCTCCTGCAAGACCCTATGCCTGGTACCTCTGAAAGAGAAGGAACTCCAAGAAGGGCCTCTCCTTGAGATCTCAGTGCCCGGGCAGGTCTATATGGGAGAAGGCACTCCTTCAGACACCCAGGACCCAAGCCATTTAGGGCTTTAAATGTTAGCGTCAACACCTTTAATTGGGCTCAGTGGCAAATAGGTAACCAGTGCAGATCCTTTAAGAGCGGCATGATGTGAGTCCAGCCAGAGACTCCCGTCAGCAGCATTCTGCACCAGTTCCAACGTCCAAACCGTTTTCAAGGGTGGCCCCACATAGAGTGAATTGCAGTAGTCTAACCTGGAGTTTCCCAGAGAGTGGATCGCTGTGGCCAAGTTATCCTGATCCAGGTGAGGAATCGAACCCGGCATCCCCAGATAAGAGTCCGGCTCCCTAACCACTAGACCAAACTGGAATACCGGGCTTGGTTCTGCCTTCCTCCATGAAGCCAGCCGGGTGACCTTGGGCTAGTCACAGCTCTCTTTCTGGGCTCTCACAGCCCCACCTACCTCACAGGAGAAGAACAGAAGGTTTCGATCTCTAACCATTTGTTTATTTGTTTGTCTGTTTATGTTTTTATCGCACCCAATTCCAGGGAGGATCATGATAAAATCATTATAAAACGAATAAAATAAGTTAGCTTAAACAATAACCGCGCCTGCTGTTTCCCGACCTTTGCTAAGGGTAGCAAATTCCCTTCTCTGTAGCCCTAAAAAAAGGGAACAATTTCAGCAGGCAGGTTGGGTCTGAAACAATGGATGACACCCCCCCCCCCCCCAGGTACAGATTATCATCTCCCACACCCCCTCAGAGAGTGAAATTGCGCATGCAGCCGGCCTAAGGCTAAACTCTTTAGGGCTGGCCAGGTTACTCAATATTTCACTGGTGCCTTCAAAAAACTTTGTTATCTCCAAGCGTGGGAGGTGGAAGAAGCCCTTTCACCAAAAAGTGGGCCAGCTTCCAATAGGGCAGCCCCCCCCCCCCAATCAGTGTCTGCAAATTGCTTCTGGGCATGTCCAGTAGAAGAGAAAGGCAAAGCCTTCACCTGCCTGCCTCTTCAACCTGGAGGAATTACCTAGGCATCCATTATAGTATCCATAGATACTCCTGACCTGTATGAATTTGTCTGTAAGAACATCAGAGGAGCCCTCCTGCTGGATCAGACGACAACCCATCTGGTCCATAAGAACCTAAGAGGAGCCCGCCTGGATCAGGCCACAGCCCATCTGGTCCATAAGAACCTAAGAGGAGCCCTACTGGGTGAGGCCACAGCCCATCTAGTCCACAAGAGCCTAAGAGGAGCCCTGCTGGATCAGGCCACAGCCCATCTAGTCCATAAGAACCTAAGAGGAGCCATGCTGGGTGAGGCCACAGCCCATTTGGTCCATAAGAACCTAAGAGCAGCCCTGCTGGGTGAGGCCACAGCCCATCTGGTCCATAAGAACCTAAGGGGAGCCCTGCTGGATCAGGCCACAGCCCATCTAGTCAATAAAAACCTAAGAGGAGCCATGCTGGGTGAGGCCACAGCCCATTTGGTCCATAAGAACCTAAGAGCAGCCCTGCTGGGTGAGGCCACAGCCCATCTGGTCCATAAGAACCTAAGGGGAGCCCTGCTGGATCAGGCCACAGCCCATCTAGTCAATAAAAACCTAAGAGGAGCCATGCTGGGTGAGGCCACAGCCCATTTGGTCCATAAGAACCTAAGTGGAGCCCTGCTGGTACAGACCACAGCCCATTTGGTCCATAAGAACCTAAGGGGAGCCCTGCTGGAACAGACCACAGCCCATTTGGTCCATAAGAACCTAAGGGGAGCCCTGCTGGGTGAGGCCGCAGCCCATCTAGTCCAGCGTCCTGTCTCACACAGTGGTTCACCAATTGCTCTTGAGCATCTCAAGCAGAAGACAATGGCAAAACCTTCACCTGCTCTCAAATCTTGTCTCCCCAGCCTGGAGGATGTACCTGGGCAACCATTCTAGTGGCCAATGATGCTACTACTGGCCTCCATGAGGTTAATTAAGCCTTTCTTAAAGCTACCCAACCTAGTTGCTATCAACACCTCTGCCAGTAGTCAATTTCATAGACCGATGGCCCTCTAGGTGAAAATATAGTTCCCTTTGTGGGTCCTAAATCTCCTGCCCATAGAGTGACCCCTGCTTCTGACATGGTACAACAGGGAAAATAATTTATTTCTATCCACTGTATTCCTGCCCAAAATGTCCCGTCTCATGTACGATGGAGGAATTGCTCAATGCCAGAGGTAATGGAGTCGCTGGTGCTTCTTTCTGGTCAAAAAATTATTTAATGTTATCTTTATTTGTTCTTATTTTATCTGTACTATTTTATCCATTTTTTATGTTTCATTGATCTGAATTGTTTTTAAAGTTATTTATAATGTTTGTTCCTCTTATGGCTTATTTGGCTGAACACAATGCTTTTGACACAAAATAAACTAAGTCAGGTCTCGTCCTAAATGCTGTTTTTCAAGGCTGAAGAGGCAGCCTGATTCCATAAGGAAGGGGTTCTGGGCGCTTCATCATTTGGTTGCCCCCTTCTCCACCTTTCCCAGTTCCTGGCCTCTCTCCCAGCCCCGCCTATCTCACAGGGGGTCTGTTGTGGGGAGAAGAACAGAAGGGTCGTCAGCTGCTTTGAGTCCCAATAAGGGAGAAGAGCAGAAGGTTTGTCAGCCACTTTGAGTCCACTTAAATGGGTGAGAAAAGCAGGGTACAAAAGCCAACTCTTCCTCCTCCTTCTCCTCCTCCTCCTCCTCCTCCATGAAGCCAGCTGGGTAACCTTGGGCTAGTCACAGCTCTTCTACTGAGAAAGATGTTGAGATCTGATGTATAGTGGAAATTGCCCAGCCTGCATCCTTCTATGTCTCTGCACGTAATTCTTCTGACCAACCTTCTTCACTTGAGCCGCCCTTGCCTTGGGGTGGCTAAGAGGGCAGGAGCGTCCGTGCAGCCGTACCTGAGGGCCTCCCCCCCCCCCCGGGGCAGCCTGTCCACTTTTGCGACTGTGTCCCTCACCGGGTCCCCAAACAAAGCCGGTGGGAGGACAGGCGAATAAGGAAATATCCTTTCCCACAGCAAATAGATAGGTGTTGGGACTAGGGTTGTGCATGAATGCAGTTTTGGGGATTCAATTCGAACTGAACACCCCAAAATTTGATTTGAATTGAAAGTTTAAAGTTTGAATTTAACAAAATTCAATTTGAATTAAGCAAATCCGAATCTATTTGTTCAAATTTTTCACTCAGATTTGCACTTAGGAATGTTGACAACATTCCTAGATGCCCGTATGCACCTTCCCCGGGCCCGTAAACATCTGTACGCATCTGTACACATCCGTACGCATCCTGTATGCAACCCGTCTTCATCCCGTGTGGATCCATACAAACGCCTACGGATGCGGGAAAGGTGCGGGTCTTCAAGTACGCATCGTGTACGAACCCGCACACACACGAATGTCTGGATAATTCGGACAAATAAATCCGAAATTTGAAATTCAAATAGAATCTTTAAATTCTGATTTAAGGACATTTTATACGAATTCAAGTGTCGAAATTTGGTCGATTCAATCGGATTTCAAGTGCATTCACATATTCATGCTCATCCCTAGTTGGGATTCTCCATTTGGGAGCGACTGCAAAGCGCATGCGCACAGCGCCATTGCTACATCAACCGGATCGAACCGTACACACGGGTTCCCCCCATCACCAAGGACAAAAGTCCCCATCTGAGTCACATGCATTGTCCCTCTTGTACTTTGAGGTGAAGGTTGCCTGTCAAACCATCATCAACAGGGGACAGCATAGCAACATCTACTACATATAAGCTTCTATGACTCTTCTAGCGCCGTCGCTGAAGGACGGCAACACCAAATTGAAGCTGAATCCAGACAAGACAGAGGCGCTGTGTGCCATGGGTCCATGTAGTTGGGAGGAACCCTGTCCAAGATGGGGTTGTAATGCCAAGTTTGGGGGTGCTCTTGGACCTTAGCCAGCCCATGTTCCCCCTCAAAGATCTTTTCAGAGGCTGAACAAGCCCTAATGTCTCAGAGATGACTTGGCCACAGTTATCCATGCCCTGGAAAACTCTAGACTGGACTACTGTAATGTGCTTTACGTGGGGCTGCCCTTGAAGACAGTTCAGAAATTGCAGCTAGTGCAGAATGCAGCTGCTAGGTGGCTGACCAGGACAGCTGGCCGGATGCACATCACACGAGTCTTAAAAGAGCTGCACTGGCTGCCAATTCACCGCTGAGGTCAATTCGAGGTGTTGACTTTAACTTATAAGGCCCTAAATGACTTGGGCCCCAAATATCTGAAGGAACGCCTACTCCCACATCATGCCTTAAGATCCGGAGGGGAGGCCCTCCTGGTTGTCCCACCACCCTTAGCAGCAAAAGGGGTAGGCATCTGGAAGAGGGCCTTCTCAGTGATGGCCCCAAGGCTCTGGAATAGACTCCCCTTGTTGTGCGTCAATCACCTTCATTGTACACATTTCGGAAGGCAGTGAAGACGCATTGCTTTGCCCTGCTGTTCCATTAAATGGGGAGACACTTTCCCTTCCCACTTGCAGATGCTGTGATGTTTGATTTTAGATGTTGTTAGCCGCCCGGAGACCTTCGGGTATAGGGCGGGATAAAAATATAAATAAATAAACAAATAAAATAATTTTGGAAGCAGCCCCTCCACCCTATTTAATATTCTGGGCAAACAAATCCTGACTGCCTTGGAGCACCTTCCTTCCTTCCTTCCTTCCTTCCTTCCTTCCTTCCTTCCTTCCTTCCTTCCTTCCTTCCTTTCAAGATGCATCTGCTCAAAGCTCCATCATAAGAAAAAAGGGAAAGTGATACAGTGATACCTCGACATACAAGTGCCCTGACATACAAGTGTTTTGAGATACAAGCCGCCGAGCAAGTGATATTTTGCTTTGAGATGAGAGCAATATTTGAGATACGAGTATGTAAATACAGTACAGTACATAACAAAAACAACTGAGGTGGTGTTTTGGGAGCTGGAATGGATTAATGGGAAAATTGCTTTGAGATACGAGCGATTTGACATAAGAGCAAGGTTACGGAACAAATTAAACTCGTATGTCAAGGTACCACTGTATTTAACATTCTACTGCCTTGTTAGAGAAGTTGTGCTAAGGTGGATTCAAGTTGTGGGGGGGCAAGCAGTGAACAAAAGCTGCTGCCGAAGGACTCCATGATCTGATGCAGGGGCAGGTGGGGTTTGAACTGCCCGCCCCAATGAAGTCAGGGTATGATGGTGTCCCATTGCTGATTGCATGGGGAGGGGGCCCTGCTGAGGGGAGGAGAGAGGGGAGGGGTTCCTCCCCTGCTGGCAGTGAGTCTGAATTATAAGCTAGCAGTGGGAACCCAAAAACCTAGACCTCGCTGCTAATTTTTTTAAAAAAATGTTTAAAACAAGATTAAATTCCGAGTGGGAACCTGGCCAATGTCTATCTTATCTTTGCTATCTGGAACAAACTGTAAAATGAGGCGTGGTCCATGCAATGAATGGTCCTGGTCATGGCGCAAGAAACCTCCGTTCTGCTCACGGGAAACAGTTGCCGCTTTGCCTGGACGAACGTGTGGAAGGCAGAAAGAAGGTCAGGCTTCACCATCCTGCACCCCAACAAACAAACTGGAAGCACACAGGCGATCTCCAGACATTGCTGGAAAATCATGCTCATAAGCAATAGTCCAGAAAACCCCCCGCTCTGGAATAATCGCTTGCTGCCTAAAGAGCACAGGGTGACATTTTCTTTGCATGATATCCTGACATCCACACTGGGTGTTTTGACAATGCAAAATCCCTAGAAGCGTATGATCACCACCACTGTGCATGCCTGGATGTTTTTTGGGGGGCACCCACACATGTGGCGGCCATGTCCAAGATGGCGTCTTCCTGTCATTAGCATCTAGACAGGCCAAAATCCCACATTTCCCAAGACAGGATATTGGAGGATTTTGGTGCCAACATGTCCCTGACTGCTTGCATTCCCATTTTGCTGGAACGTTGCTAAATGCAGCAGCGAGACCTCTTTTGATCCGAATATAGACCATCTACATTTCAAGACCTTTAAACCTCAGAAACTGCAGATCATTTAAAAACGGTGATGGCCAACCTATGACACACATGTCACAGGTGACACGCCAAGGCCTTTCGGGTGACACACCTGGTCACCCAGGCACCTGGGCACGTAGCGCTTGCTTGTTCTTGAAGTGTACGAAATCCCAACTTTCAATTGAAGATTTAGCAAACAAAATTCAGCAACAAAAGTCACTAATGTAAAGAATTATTTGTTTTTGCTTTTAATAAAATACATATATCAAAAATGTAACTTTTTTCTAGAGCTACAAATATCACAAAATGATGGATATTTCTAGATGTGACACAGCATCCAAGTTAAGCTAGGTTTTATTGCGAATTTTGACACACCGAGCTCAAAAGGTTCACCATCAGTGTTTTAAAACTTTGGGAAGGGGCGTGCTCAAAGCGGTATCATACCTCTTTAAATCTTGAATGGGAACACACACCCAATAGGACTTTTTATCTCCCATCCAGATACGGCTGCATTCTCAAGCAGATGCATTTCCTCTTCTTAAGGCAGCCCAGGGGAGAGACAAACCTCTTCTACCTGGCCGGTTTGTTGTGAGAATAAAGTTGGGGGTTTGAGAATAATGCCCAGAGCTTGAAACCTTTGGAAAAAAGATGCAAAGAAATGCACCTGTGGAAAAGACAAAAGTGAGAAGCAGAATCCATACATAGCTTTCCCAGTATAGTTGACACCCAGGTTTTTCCTGGAGCGAGTCAGAAGTGGGTGAGCGATTGGTGGAGACACTTAACCTACATATTCAATCTTCCAATGCAAAAAGCCAGTTAGACCAGTCTGGAAGGATTTAACTGTGATGCAAAACACGGAAGCTCCCCCATTGGACTCTTTCCCTATCTGCAAAAGCACAAACTAGTGCAGCACTAAATGTCATCTTCTGCTACACATACACACACACACACACACACACCATCAACAGACCTCTATCTGGAGGTTGCGATAGAAAACCAAAGGAACCAAAGGGTCCAGACGTCTTTTGCAAAGCTTGGGCATCTTTAGAAGGAAGACATCAAACTCCGCGGAGCCTCAGATCCACGCCTTGTTTTTATTTTAAGAGCTTTTATCTTGCCTCTCACCAAAAGGTCCCAGGGCAAGTCACAGAAATAAACAGATAACATATATAAAGCATGCAAACATATTCAAAATATGACACTTCCTCCTTCGTTCCCGGCAGGCCAACACCCAGAGGAAGCCAAATCTCGAAGGCCTGGGTAGAAGTATCTTTCTAAGCAGGTGATAAAAAAATGTAATGGGGCCACCACAGAAAAGGCCCCTTTGTCTCGTGTGTCCCTGTCTGCTCCTTACACAAAGAGGATGGAACTCAAGAAGGGCTCTCGCTCTCTCTGACTAAGGATTATGGGAGTTTCAGTCCCAAGGGCTATTTCCAAATTCTTGATTAGGGATGTGCACAGATATTCAAAACATTTGAAATTCAATCAAATTCAGACCTTCGAAAGTTGATCGAATGTCTACACATTTGAATTTTCAAGTCTTTCAAATCATTTGTATGAATGATTTGCTTATTCTTGATTTGCTTATTTGGGCTGGAATGAGAGACTGGTCCTCTGTTCACACGGTCCTCCATCCTTCCTGCATTCTGTGGCCAAGAGACCCTCGGGTATGGGGCGGGAAATAAATAAATAAATAAATAAATAAATAAATAAATAAATAAATAAATAAATAAATCCCCCAAGTGTTGCAGTTAGAGCAGTGGTTCTCAACCTTCCTGATGCCGTGACCCTTTAATACAGCTCCTCATGTTGCGGTGACCCCCAACCTAACCCTAACCTTAACTCCCAACCATAAAATTATTTTCATTGCTACTTCATAACTGTAACTTTGCTACTGTTATGATTCGTAATGTAAATATCTGATACGCAGGATGTATTTTCATTGTTACAAATGGAACATAATTAAAGCATAGGATTCACATCAGCCACAGCTGAATATGAAAGTGTGGTTTTATCTCCAATACTGCTGCCTTCTACACAGTGGCTGCTCTCTACTGTATTTGTATGGGGTGTATGTGATGGGGTGGGCGCAATGATGTCATCATGCCAGGTACTCGTATGAGGGCGTATCTGCATGAGGGTGGAACCCGCCTGGGGACGGATAGAGCAGCGGTGTCTTGGTTCCTACGTGTTTTCCGACGGTCTTAGCCGACCCCTGTGAAAGAGTAGATCGACCCCCAAAGGGGTTGTGACCCACAGGTTGAGGACCACTGGGTTAGAGAGATGGTTTGCAGACTCCCACATGCCGATATTTTGTCAGATCCTAAAGCAAACTCTAGCCAGCCAGCCAGCTGTCCACATGTTCTTGTTCTGGCTAGAATGTGCCAGCTGGCGGAGCTGAGCATTCCTGCCCTGCCTGACATCAATTACGAGCCTCTCTTTACTCTGAGTTCCCACCAGGTTTCCATGATTACAGGTGTGAAACATGTAGGCCAGAAGTTATTTCGCCAATGAAAAGCGGAATGCAGCCGGTCTTGGGTGGGTCATGGCTGAGCTCTGGCAGCCTGCTTTCGTTAACAGGTGCTTCTTGTGACCTGGCTCTTCTGCATGCCGGTGAGTAAGTGTCCAGGTAGTGTCCGGTTCAGCCATCCCCAGCCGTGTCCCCATTCCCCGGGAGAGATATTTAGAGGCAAAACCCCAAAGCAGGTCAGGTGGCCGGGACAGGGCACCTGGAATGATAGGCCATACCTGGAGGCATTTCTCAACTCTCACACCTGTATTTAAGTCCCAGATGGGGAAAGAAAGACGCAAGGGCTGAGCTGGAAAAACAATGAGGCACAGAGAAGACAAGGAGACCCAGGAATCTCAGCAGCTCCTTCGACGTCAGAGCGGCAGGCAGGGACGTGCCCACGCTCGCCTGCAAGAAGCAGGTGAAGGACCGATGCCCGTTTACCTGCCATGCGCCCCTGTGGCTAAAGCGCATGGGAGCAAGGAGTCAGAACATTTCCAAGGTCAGAGAGTGGCAGAGCTGTATTGCTTTCTTCAAGATACAGATCTTCAACCACCGTCAGCTCAAATGTGGACGCCCAAGGAGAGCTGCCATATCTAGAGCAGGGGTGATAAAGTCCTCCGCCCGGATCCTCCTGAACTACAGTTCCCAGCATGCAACCCTCAGGAGTCAGGGGTTGGTACATTTCTCACATTCGATTTGGCACGAACTGAATGTGGGAAAATCTGGCTTCGGTTGAATCCCACCCCCACGAATATTCACGCATGAAATTCGTGCAGGTGGCCTCCTCCCTTCCTGCCTCACCTGACCTGTCCTCATCACCGGCCTCCGTCGCCACTGTCGCTTGTAATCTTCTTAGGCACTTTTGTGTCTGAATGCACAAACCCAGAAGTGACTTTTTGGGCTCCAGGGGCACCGAAATAGGCCCTTTGGTGCCACTGCAGGCCCCCAAAAGTAAGGGGACACATCAGGTGAGGCGGGAGGCTGCAGTGGGGTCCCCGGGGCATATTTCGGTGCTCTCTGGAGGCGGAAGAGCCTCTTGCGCACACTGAGCCAGACGGCCCACAAGAAAACAATGGTGGCGGCAGGTAAGTGGGGCAACAGGAGCCACACAGAGGGGCAGAAGGCCCCAGGGTGCCCGGTATCCACTGAAGCTTCAACTGAATACCGGATAATCCGATTCGTGGACGAATAGGAACCTATTCGATTCGGCCACGAATCTACGAATCTGTCCACATTCGTATGAGTTCCAGATGTCACAGATGCTCATGCACCCCCCCAAGTACAGGGGGCGGAGGGGGGGGGCGAACACTGGGAGTTGTAGTTCAGTACTTTAGCTCTGGAATTGAAATTTTTTCGCATGTAGTCAAACATCTGGGGCGACCCCCTTAAATATCTCAAGAACTTTTGATATACATTAGAGAGACAAAGGAGGGAAGATCTGCTAGGAGACCCACTGTGGTCGGTCTCCTTCTTCTTCCTCTTAACAACTGTGATCATTATCCACCTCTTTAATGTACTATTCATATGTTCCTTGGGTAGAGTGAACCAAAGGGCACACCTGTAGTCTTTGGATTCAGGTCTCCTTGAGCTTTTACATTCCTATTTTGTAGATCTGGTGTTTGAAACGTGCTTTTCTGGCACCCTCAGGCTCCAATGCCAGGAGCTCTGTGGGGCATGTCCCAGAACAGTCTATCCAATGCTGCATTCACACTTAAATTGTAATCCAGTTTCAGTCCACTTTCAGAATGAGAGAGGACCCATCAGCAAAGTGACCGGTCATTTTCTTTTTACTTTATCTGACCCAAAAGTGGAAGTAAATGTTGTTGTTGTTGTTATTTTCTGAATTAGATAATGCTGGCAGAAAACAGCTTGATACTTTGCTGATGGCTTCTCTCACTCTGAAAGTGGACTGAAACCAGATTAAAGCACAGGTGTGACAGAAGCCCAATGCGGATGCCTTTGTTTTGGGTCCAGTGGACCACTTCCCACCCTCCCACCCCCACATACAAGTGGGGAAACACCCCAAGGTCCACAAAGCTGGTCTGTGGAGGACACTCAGCTTTGAAGTTGGTGTCCCCATTTGCCAAAGTGGAAAACAAGTGATCCCTTCGGGCGATTCTTTGCCCCTGCGCAGGGTCCGTGGGGGTTGAAGGATGTTCCTCCAAGATGCAAAGATGCTGGTCCCATCCAGCAGCTCCCCATTTACGCTTCAGTCCTGAGCTTCCTTCCTCCTCGGGGAATCTGGGTCGAGGTTCAAGGGCCTGACTCACTCCTTGCCCCAGATTCCATGGAAATAGTGAGGGAGGCCTTGAGGGATGAAGGGAACTGGGAACCCAGAGTTCCTCATTCATATCCCCATGACCTCAACTCTTTGGACTGAAGGAGCAGACAAGGGCAACCAGAGCGATTAAGGGGCTGGAACCCCTCCCTCCTATCTATCTATCTATCTATCTATCTATCTATCTATCTATCTATCTATCTATCTATCTATCTATCTATCTATCTATCTATCTATCTATCCATCCATCCATCCATCCATCCATCTATCCCTCCCTCCCTCCCTCCCTCCATCCATCCATCCATCCATCCATCCATCCATCCATCCATCCATCCATCCATCCATCTCACAACAGTGTCTGCACATGGGAAGGGAAAATGCATCCCCATTTAACCGAAGGCCAGGGCAAAGCAGTGCTTCTTCACAGCCTTCCAAAATGTGTACAATGAAGGTGACTGACGCATCTCAAGGGGGAGACTATTCCATAGCCTGGGGGCCACCACTGAGAAGGCCCTCTCCCGGTTTCAGTCCACTTTCAAAGTGAGACAAGGCGTCAGCAAAGTGCCAAGCTGTTTTCTTTCAGTGTTTAACTAACTCAGAAAAATTCACCCCCGGGTTAAATAAAACGGAAAGAAAATGGCTACTCGTTTTGGCGACGTGTTCTCCGACTCTGAAACCGGACTGAGGCTGGATTAAAACAGATGTGAACTTTATTGGCCTTCTCAGCACAGGAAGTTCTGTTGGCATGTGTGTTGAATGACTGCGCGTTGATCTATAACCGCCATAAAGTATCTTAAGTACATCTATAAACACCTCGCTTGGTTAACGTCCTCTTCAAGTCTAGCGGCTTCTCCCAGGGCCCCAAGGCAAGGCAAACATGCTCAAAGCCATTGGAAGCGCAAGAAAAGAAGAAACAACACAAAATTTGGTAACTTTCCTGGAACAAAGTCTAAAGTCTCTGCTGGGAGACAGTGGGGAGCTGAGTGATGGGGAAAAGGGACCATAAAAACCGCCAGGAGCTTCGTCTATGTGCTCCAGAAAGCGCATGAGAAAAACAAAGCCATGCGCAAACTCATGCAATAGGGTGGCCACTGTCTGTGGAGACCGGAGGCTGGGCTGGATGGCCATTGCAACACCATGCTCCAATTCAGCACTTGCAGGAGGAAGTAATGCGAAGGCTGCGTCTGGGACTGTACCCAGAGAGCCCTGGGCCCTCTGGGTAAAGCGCAGACGAAAATTGCACTAAACATGCCCATCCAGAGCAGAGGAAGGTGTGGGAAGGCATTGCTCCAAGAAGCTGACATGGCGCAAGTAGGCATGGATCTAGGTCTAGAGGTTCTTGGATTTGACCCTCATGGTCTGTGCCAGCCACAGCCAAACTGGCACAGAGAGAGGAGAGTCAAGTGTAGGCTCATCTGAAGAATGGAATGGGCAGAACGTGGCTGGTGCCTGCCCATTCGGTTCTTCCAACTTGGGTTAAAATCTGGTTTATCTGAAGCAGGAAGAACCAGCATTCAAGTCAGTTTGCGGCGGCGGCTTCCCTGGGTCTGGGGCAAGCGCCGATGAAGGCAGGGAAAACCAGCCCAAACTGCTTGTGTGTGTGAGCAGAGGATGTGGAACACCAGGGCGGCAACCATGAATTATTGAGTGCTGGCCGTCTTGTGTGCCATACGGGCACAGGGATCACATCGCAGCAACACAGAGGAGAGACTAATGCATAAGGACAGAAGAAGAAGGAGAAGGAGAAAAAGGAGGAGAGTTGGGTTTCCACCCTGCTTTTCTCACCTATTTAATGGGACTCAAAGTGGCTGCCAAACCTTCAGTTCTTCTCCCCACAACAGACACCCTGTGAGGTAGGTGGGGCTGTGAGAGCTCAGAAGAGAGCTGTGACTAGCCCAAGGTCACCCAGCTGGCTTCGTGGAGGAAGGCAGAATCGAACCTGGTATTCCCAGATAAGAGTCCGGCTCCCTAACCACTAGACCAAACTGACAGAGAGGAGACACGATCATGGCCTTCAGGTCTCTGAAGGGCCGTCACAGTGCAGAGGGATCTTCCCTGTTCTCACTTGCACAAGATGGGAGGACTAGAAACAACAGGATGAAACTTCAAGGGTGTCAATGCAGATCAGATATTAGGAAAAACTCCCTGACAGTGAAGGCAATCAGTCAGTGGAACAGGTTGCCATGGGAGGTAGTGGATTCTCCTTTACTGGAGGTCTTCAAGCAGAGGCTGGACCTGTTATCTCTCTGGGATGGTTTAGGAAATCCTGCATTGAGCAGGGGTTAGACTGGATGACCTCAGAGGTCCCTTCCAACTCTATGAGTCTATGATTCTATGAAGTCTGCAAAACTCAGTAGCATGGAGGTTGTTGACAGATACTTCATTTCCCAGAATTCCCCCTTCCTCCCCCCCCCCCATCTAAAGCCATTGGGTGGGAGCCTTGCCCAGGTTTTCTGAGGCATCTCTGGATTGCTGCCAAGCGGGTTTTGGGCAGTCGCTCTGGGAAATGTACTTGATAAATGAAAGACAAGCCAGGAACAAGCAGAGCCCAGAGGAATCTCCCCATCCTTCTCCTCCTTTCTTTCTTTTTCTCCCTCCCTCCCTCCTCCTCTGCTTGCATTGGGGAATTCTGCTTGCTATAGCTGCTTTTGTTCCTGGATAGTCCCTAGCGCACGGTGGCTGGGTTTCGCCAGAGCTCAAAGTACAAGCAAGGGGAAGCCTGGTTGGCTCCTGGATGGAAGACCACCCAGTGATCTCGGCTGCACTGGAAAGAATACACCAGAAACCAGAGACAGCGGCCTATTGCTGTGGCATGTGGCCAGGAAAACCTCATAGATTTGCCCCTGCAATTTCCAGGGGTCAAGCCAGGCTGGGAGGCAGTAAAATCCACGGGGTGTATTAAGGATGGTTGTTGGTTGGCTGGCTGGCTGGGAAGGGGGAAGGAATGGGCAGAAACCCAATGGGGGACATTTCTCCCCTGCCTTTCTATTCCTCTGCCCCTCCCATGCAGCAAGTGGCATCTTTCAGGGCGCAGGGCACAGACTGGCGCTTCTGCTGGCTACGCAGGTGTTCCAAGATGGGGCCAGGTCTCCCAGGGGAAATTAAGGTTTTACTCTCTGGAGGCATCGCACAAACCATAAGGAGCCCTGGGAGCTCCTTCGGCTCCCAGGTAACCATCTGCTTCTATTAAGGATGACTGTTTGTCCCTGGAAGGAGTCCAGGCTGGGCGGAATGCCAAGGCCAGATCTGTCCCTGCGTTCAGAGGCAATTGAATGGCCGAGGCTGGATTATCTGCCATTGGAGGTACAGAGGCGCCCTCTGGTGAGAGCAGGAGGAATCGCGCCTTATAAAACCGCTGCCACAGGCTGGGAAGGGAAGCAAGAAGTATTTTTTGGTAAAAGCCACGGGGCTCAGCGTCCATCCAAACACCCCTCTTCACAGTCTGGCCTAGTGGTTAGGAGCTGGACTCTTATCTGGGAATGCTGGGTATGATTGTGCACGCCTCCAGAAAGCCAGCTGGGTGCCGTTGGGCAGGTCACAGCTCTCTTCTGAGCTCTCACAGCCCCATCTCCCTCACAGGGTGTCTGTTGTGGAGGAAGAACAGAAGGTTTGTCAGTCACTTTGAGTCCCCTTAAATGGGTGCGAAAAGCGGGATAGAAAAGCCAAGTCGTCTTCTTCCTCCTCCATGAAGCCATATGGGTGACCTTAGGCTAGTCACAGCTCTCTCCTGCACTCTCACAGCCCCAACTATCTCACACTGGGTTCAGTTGTGGGGAGAAGAACAAATGGTTTGTCAGCCACGTTGAGTCACCTTAAATGGGTGAGAAAAGCAGAGTAGAAAAGCCAATCCTTCTTCTTCTTCTGTAACTGAGTAGTATCTGAGATCAGGGGGATTTCGCACTTTCCTTCCTGTCTGCTGGACGGGAAAAGAGTGTCATCACCCTACGTTGTGAGCGCTGGTCACTTACAGCCTAAGCCTCCCGCAATCGGTCACTCATCTATGACCGATCCCAGGGAAAATGATTTGTACGAATGTCCAGAAACATTGGTATTCGTACAGATGTTAGTGAACAAAGATCATCACGTTCGATTCATCTACGAATATCCAAATTTGTATGAAGAACGAATGTTATGAATCTTCATGCACATCCTTAGTCAGGTCATCATGCAAAGGAAGGAAGGAAGGAAGGAAGGAAAGAAAGAAAGAAAAGGAGGAAGGAAAGAAAGAAAGAAAGAAAGAAAGAAAGAAAAAGAAAGAAAGAAAGAAAGAAAGAAAGAAAGAAAGAAAGAAAAGGAGGAAGGAAGGAAGGAAGGAAATTGCAATTTTTGCTAAACCCAGCTGGGAAATTGAGCTGGGAATTCCCAGTCTAGGAGCCCCCCAGCAAAGATGGTGAAGCAAGGGGAACCTCCAGGTTAGCGGTCCGCCCTGGGCTGTGGTCATGGGTGTTCCAGCACGAATGGCACCTGCCCTTTGACGCTTTGACAAAGGAGCCTGGATTTCCTTAATGATGCCTGACAGGTTGCGCCCTCTTCCCCCGCCTCTTCCCACCCCCCAGCCCAGCCCTGGGAATTAATCTCAGCCTGGGAGGACGGTCGTCCCATCCCACTAATTCCCCCCTCGCGTGTTCTGAGGATGCCACCGCCGTCCACTCCGTAACCGGCCACCTGCCCAGCAGCGAGGTGCTTGTGGTGGGGGCCGGGGGCCCCTCAAAGAGCTCCCCATCTGAGGCCACTGCTCTTTGACAGCAGGACCTGAAGAGGGTAAGTGGCAACTGGGGGGGGCTTCTAGCTGGGGAGGGGGGCTTTGGTCCATGGGGGGGGCAAACACTGAAGGATGGGGTGGGGCTGCAGGACTTGGAAGAGGACAGGCCTGGGAGGGGGGGCTAGATTTGGGGGAAAGGGGGAAGAGAAACCAGAAGGCCCCCAGGCAAGGAGGAGAGAGAGGAAAGGACAGATTTGGGGGGGGTAGCTTAGGGTGATTCTTCTGGAAATAGTGAAGTGGGGGGGAGGACAAAGTCAGGCAGGTCAATTCAGGGTGAAGTTTCCGTGTGGGTGGGAGGATGAGGAACCTCTGGGGAGGGGGCTGACGGCACTGCTGGGGGGGAGCATCAAAGTAAGAAGGGTCTGGATGGGACAGAGGTGAATACATGGGCACGCGTGTGACCACCCCCTTACAAAAAATGCCCCCCCAAGAGTGATACATCAACGACACCAACCTGTACGATTCACCTGCCCACACCTGGATCGCCTTTGCGCCCTCCACCTTTCCTGCCCACCTCTGCTGTGGCCGTTTGGCTTTTAAGGGTCTCTCCTGGATGTGGGGAAGGGGGTTGCAGTGGGATGCTGGGGCCGTAGGAGCCTCGGGGGGGGGGGGGAGGCTGGGAAGATGTAATAGACGTGATGCCAGGTGAGGAGAAGAGCCCAGGCAGGGCAGAGGAAGCGGAAGGACAGGGTCTGCTTTTTCACCTGGGTGAAACCAGCCGTTGCCTTCGGATCTGGGGTCCCCTGTTTTGAATTGTGGTTTATAATGTTAAAGCAGCAAATTTGGAGGGGGGCTGGCAGCTGAACTGGAGCCGTCCAGATGTTCTGGACTACAGCTCCCCTCGTTCCGTGCCAGGACCGTGAGGCTAGCACAGAATGCTGGCAATTGGGGTGGATGCCCCGTACAGCGGCTTCTAGTAAGTGGGCTTCTATTACATAGTAACAGAAGACCCTCTAGGGAGCATTGAAACCCACAAGGCCTTGTTGGATTAACAGGATCAGAGTGTAAAATGTTTCCAAAGGAGACTTGTGCTTTCTGTATCCATTGCACAAGCAACTTTGTCACAAGGGAGAACCTAAGAGGAGCCTGCTGGGTGAGGCCACAGCCCATCCAGCCCATAAGAACCTCAGAGGAGCCCTGCTGGATCAGGCCATAGCCCATCTAGTCCATGAGAACCTCAGAGGAACCCTGCTGGATCAGGCCCCAGCCCATCCAGTCCATAAGAACCTAAGAGGAGCCCTGCTGGATCAGGCCACAGCCCATCTAGCCCACAGGAACCTAAGAGGAGCCCTGCTGGATCAGGCCACGGCCCATCTAGCCCACAAGAACCTAAGAGGAGCCCTGCTGGATCAGGCCACGGCCCATCTAGTCCACAAGAACCTAAGAGGAGCCCTGCTGGATCAGGCCACAGCCCATCTAGCCCACAAGAGCCTAAGAGGAGCCCTGCTGGATCAGGCCATGGCCCATCTAGTCCACAAGAACCTAAGAGGAGCCCTGCTGGATCAGGCCACGGCCCATCTAGTCCACAAGAACCTAAGAGGAGCCCTGCTGGATCAGGCCACGGCCCATCTAGTCCATGAGAACCTAAGAGGAGCCCTGCTGGATCAGGCCACGGCCCATCTAGTCCACAAGAACCTAAGAGGAGCCCTGCTGGATCAGGCCACAGCCCATCTAGCCCACAAGAGCCTAAGAGGAGCCCTGCTGGATCAGGCCATGGCCCATCTAGTCCACAAGAACCTAAGAGGAGCCTTGCTGGATCAGGCCACAGCCCATCCAGTCCAGCATCCTGTCGCACACAGTGGCCCACCAAATGCTCATGGGCATCTCAAGCAGAGACAAGGGCAAACCTTCTCCTGCTCTCGAATCCCAGCAAATGGCCTCAGAGGTATCCTGCCTGTCCCCACGGCCTGAAAGATGTACTCAGGCATCCAATCTGGTACCAACTGATACCTCTGCCATCCATAAATTTGCTTTCGGGTCAAATTTCTTGCAACCTTGATTGCTTTTATGGCCCTCATGCTTCTTCTTTTCCACAAAAAACCCAAGTTAGTCCCTCTATTCCGTTTCATCTTCACAACAACCCTACGAGGTAGGCCAGGCTGCAAGGCGGCAGCTGGCTCAGGAGCCTCCCCGTGGTCACCCGGTGAGCCTTCAAGACCAAGTAGGGACTTGAAGCCGTGGATTCCTGGGTCATAACCCCTGTGTTCTAACCACTAAGCCTCCTGGGCTCCGGTATGAGGGAGAGCCTGATTCTCCCTTTCACGGGGGAAGAAAAAAGGATAGACTGTCCTTAGTGGAGCTTTTGGATGAAGGGAGGCAACAGGAAACGGCAGCTTCTGGTTTGATTCCGTACTCCTCCATGAAGCCAGATGGGTGAACTTGGGCGAGTTACAACTCTCTTCTGAGCAATCACAGCCCTACCCACCTCGCAGTGTGTCTGTGGTGGGGAGAAGAACAGAAGGTTTGTCAGACACTTTGAGTTCCCTTAAGAGAGAAGAACAGAAGGTTTCTCAGCTGCTTTGAGTCCTCCTAAGGGAGAAGAACAGAAGGTTCGTCAGCTGCTTTGAGTCCCCTTAAATGGGTGAGAAAAGCGGGGTAGAAAAGCCAACTCTTCTCCTTCTTCTGGGCTGGTGACAGCAGATGAAAAAGGCCACCTGGATGATGCTTGAGCAAGGAAGGTTTCCTGAGGATCCCATCTGGTGGTCTCTCTGTTAGCCGTCCTGTGGGACCCTTATAAGCCGTGATCAATTGCTATTCCTCCTCCCAAATCTCCATGGGTCTCCGTGGACTTGGCCAAGCTCAGCCGTGTGAGCCGACTGCTGTCTGGAGCACGCCATTGCAAGACACTGCAATTTTGCTTGACGTGCCATGGTTGCCAAGTGCCGCATGCCCTTGGCACGGTGCCATCCAGCTGTCATGCACATGGGAAGGCTCCAGGTAGCCTGATGTGCACTCAAATGCTCCACCTTTAGCCACCTGCAGGAGGCCTCCAAACATTTCCTTCGCCTGACCTTGCCCGTCACCAGGCCCCTGTTGGCAGTGCCAGTCCTCCTGGGCGGACAGAGCTGGACAAAATGCTTCCTCCAAAGCCAGCAGGGGGAAGAGGAAAGGACGACGCATCCCAGAATCCTTGCAGGGCACTTTTTTTCCTGGCTAATGGACTCCGGTTTGATCATCCTGGCCGGGGCCAGAAGACCTGCAGGAGAGCTTTGCCAGTAAGCCTTTGCCAAAGGACCTCAGCGGGCAGCCTGCCCTGCTCCTGGCTGGCCGGCCGGCCGGCCAGCACTCAGCCTGGGAAGCCTGCAGCTTCCCCCAAAGAGGGCGTGAGCCTCGCTTAGGCGCAAAAGCTGCTTAAGGCCCAGATTATCCGACAGGCCCGCTTCTGGCTGTGCCCTAATGGGATCCGACAGGCCCGCTCCTGGCACACGTGTCCCGCAAGTGGAGCACTTGGTCCTCTGCCCCTGGCACCGGTATGTGAGGATGGCACTGAGTGTGAGAGTCCACACAGCGACCCCAAAAGGACCAGCAGCCCACTAGGCCCAGAGTGCTTTTTGCACAAGACAAAGTCCCTGGGAATAGGTACCCGGCACCGGCTGGATGCAGCCACAGTCAGTGCGCAGAAAATCACACAACCGTGAACTATACAGGCCCTCGTGCGAATAGGCCTCAGATTAAACTGCCCAGTGGGAACACAGCCTTTCTGAATAAGGAACCCTTAAAGCAGAATCCACCGTTCCACCATCATTTGCTTGCCGGGCCATTTCCCCTTCCAGCGGGATCCCACAGAACCCAAAGCTGCCTTTCTGGCTAACCACCTCGGAGATCCCGTCAGGAAATGTTGCCATGATTACAATCATAAAGCACATTGATTACGTGAATTGATGCAAAGCCAACAGCCTTCGCCATTCCCTGGTTTGAATGCGCCAAAACAACGGCACTCGTACAAGAGACAAAGGGAGAAGGTGAAAGGGCTTCGTCTCTCAGAAGTGTGGCCCTTTCCGCACTGGGCCCCATTCCATCCCGGGCGCTATTCCATCTCCTAAGGGCCCTGCGGCGGGCTCCCTAGGGGTGTTTTTCCACTGGCAGTAAGTACCCATTTTAGCACCCATTAAGGACCCATTTGGCTGAGAGCCAAATGACCCCATTTCCACTACGGACCCCATTAGGGACACATCTGTTTCCACCACAGCTAGGGAAATCCGGATCATATGCGTCCTTCAGGACCTATAATCCGGATTTCGTGTAGACCCCGTTAAAGGGCTCTACAATGGGGTCTTCAGCCATAAAATCTGGATTATAGGGAGCCTGTTTCCACTGCAATTGGGCAATGGGGTCTAGAGGATGTTCGGGGGAGGGGTGCCCCAAAATCAAGACTCCGAAGCCCCTCCAAAGTCATTCCGAAGTTGCCTTTGGAGATTAGCAAAGGCTCCGAAGGGGTTTTTCTGCAGAGTCTTTGCTAATCTCCAAAGGCAACTTCAGAATGACTTCAGAATGACTTTGGGGGGACTTTGGAAGGACTTTGGAGCCTCTGCTGATCTCCGAAGGCAACTTCGGAGATTGCACCCCTTGTCCCCCAAAACACCTGGGGTGACAGGTAGACCCCTTGTGGGTAGATCTGGATTTTCCACAGCTCTGGTGTTTCCACAGCAGGGAGGCTAGCACCCATTGGTCTTGGGTGCCAGACCACCCATGGAAACACATTCCGGATTAAGGAAAGTACCCATTCCTTAGATATGGATCTTCTTAGATCCAGATTAAAGGAGCGCAGTGCAAAATCAGCCTAGTCTGGTACAGCGTGGGGCATGTGCTTCTTCAGGGACTCAGTGTGGCTTGGTTTAGGTGTCCCAAAATGGCTGCCTGCAATGGCACATGGGTAGAGACCTGCATTCCAGGAGCACCTAGACCCACCCAGGGATGTGGAAGGGTGCTCAGGTCCCTGTTCCAGTTTAGCAGGACATTAGGGCAGCGGCGCACCAAATTGGGCCACCGAAATGTGTCCCCCTAGGCCACTGAGGCCTAGAACATCAGTTCCTGGCTGTCAGAGCCCTTCTTGCGCCAGGCTCTGAGGTTTGCACAAGAGTGTGGCGGGAACAGGTCCTATGGGCAGCCATTATCCAGGACAGTGAGACCGGTCCAGCGGGGGACGATTCCTTTAGGATCCATTCCAACTGGAACATCATGCCCCCCCCCACCCTGCCCCTGGGTGGAAGCACAGAAGTGGCCTCATAGGGGTGTACACAAATGCGACTTTCGGGATTCAATTCGAATCGAATATCTGAAAATTCAATTGGATTCAAATTAAGTAAATTCAAATCTATTCGTTCAAATTTTCCGTCTGAATTTTCACGTACAAATGTCAACATCATTTTGCATGTGCCAGTACACATTTTTATGCGTCCCATGTGCATCTATACACGTCTGTATGCATCCTGTAGGTATCCCATATGCAACCCATTTTCGTCCGGTATGGATCCGTGCCAGCGTGAAGGACGTGGGAAAGATGCGTATCTGGAAGCAGACATTGTGTATGAACCCCTACATATAGGAATGTCCGGATTATTCGAATGAATAGATCCAAAATGCAAAATTCAAATAAAGTTCAAATTTATGGACATTCGATTCAAAATCTGGATGAATTGGAATGAATTTCGAATCCCTTCGAATATTCATGCGCATCCTACGGCCTTAGTCTTCTCCCTGGAAAGGCGCGAGGCCCAGTGTGGACGTTGCGTGGATGTCGTTTCTCATTTCCTCAATAGGAAGCCCCAAACCTCAACCCCCGCGCCGGTCACGTGTGGCTCGGCCCCCTAGGTTAAAGCAGGTTTCACATGAGGCGCCGGAAAAAGCTCTCGCCATGCGCCAAAGCTCATTAATACAGGATAGAGCGAAGCACGGGAGAGAGAAAGCGGGCGGCTATTATTACCCGCGTAGGTTTTCCTGTTTGAATTATTAAAGACTGTTTTTCGGGGAGGCTAATTTCGGCTTTGCAGTTGCAGGAAAGACTCGCAAGCCGGCTCGCCGCTTCAGCAAAGCGCAGAGGACTGCGCTGACTTCGCTGCCCGGCGGAAGGCGGATCCTTGCAAGGGAACACCCCAGGACGCATGCTCGCCAAAGGTGCACGAAGCCAGAGGAGAGGAGGAGCCCCTTCTCTGCTCTGCTGGGTTTCGCCAGACGGCTCTGCTTGGCATCCATTCCTATAGTGGACAAAAGCCAGGGATTAAGGTGTCTATTAAATAAATCACGGCAGCCTTCAAGGAAGTGCTTTCATTGCTGATCTCCCAAGGAACCCAATTTGGGGTTTTAAGAGTGACTTTTAGGGCCCTAAACAATTTGATCCCAAATGGCTCAGAGAAAAACCAGAAGGCTCACTAGGGGGGAGTTCCCATTACAAGCTTAAAACGGTTTCGAAACGGTTTCGATCCTCGCAGTTCCCACGTCAGGTTGGCTTAACACGCTTTCCGCATGTTAAATCCCCCCAAAGCGTTGTAAATGTTAACACTCATTTCAACAGGTCTCGCTCCGGTTCGTGCATTTGAAACGTTTTACATTTCTTACTGTGGGAACGGTACCGTTTTAGTGGGATGAGAATGCATGTTTAGGGTTTTCCTCCCCCAATAGCTTGCTTCCAAAGATAGTGTTTCACTGTAGAAATCCACCCCCTAAGCAGCCTTAACACTGTAGCAATCCACCCACTGCACACCTGATAACAATGTTGCAATTTTGCACAATTCTAAAAGTTCTGACCTTTAGAAAGGGAAAAGAAAGGAAAGCAGCTGCAGGTTCTGGGAGATGTGTGAATGTTTAAGCCTGTGGCTGTGGAGTAAGTGGATGAAGGGGGCTTGAGTTGCCGCTGCTGCTGTGTGCCCTGGGCAATGGGGAGAGGAGGGGAAAGAATCGCTGGCTGCCCGGTGCCGTTTTACATCCATCCAGGCAAGCGGCAGCCACCCAGCCACCCAGCTAGGCTCAGTGAAGGGGTCCATTATGGGTGGCGCATTCACGCCAGGAGGAAGAGGGCAAGGCAGCCCCCAAAAGCAGCTTTTAGAAAGTAGCCACCTGAGTCCCCCCCTTGAGTCACGTACGCCACGTACCATCCTCAGAATTGGGATTGAACGCGATTAAGTTGAAAGTAATGGGAACAGGCAAATTCGTGTTAGCATCTGGTTCTATTATTTCGGTTTAGGAAAACCGTTTTAAGCGTGTAATGGGAACCAGGCCTAGGATGTGAACCTTGAGCATGAGGGAATTCTCCGGACCATTTAAAACTTTTTCTGGATTCCTTATCGCCCTCTTCGTTGAGTGGCTGAGATGGAGACACAAACACACCTGAACAGCGATGGTTGCATGGTACGGAAGTCTGCAAGCAGCTGTTGGCAAGGTGACCTTAAACCGTCGATCCGTTGGTGGTAAGGTGATCCCCTTGTAGTCTTGGAGACGCCCGTCCGCCACACTTCCAAGGGTGGGAAAACCGAAGACCCAGGGTGTCTCTCCAAATCCTCAATTTAGAATGAGAAGCGGACCGATAAAACACCACAAAACCCAAGACTCAGCAGCTGCTTAACTCTCCATTCAGTGCTCGATCCGAACATATGAAGACAGTCTGACCGAATGGGAAGAGTCCCTGGAGGGCATGAAAGGGTTACTTGTAGTGAAAGAGTTGCAGCCACACCAATGGCTACATCCACTCTGTAAGCAACCAAGAACACATTTAGAGACACATACGAGACACATTTAGACTTACCTTCTGCATTGGAGGCCGGATCCGGGACTCTTCCCGGCGGCCGCTTCCGCACAAGGCCCGACTCTAAACGGGTCTTGCTCCCGAAGAATCCGATCTTCATGAAGACCTCAAAAATTGGGTCTTCAATCCGTCCCTTCGCCTTGATCCGGTCGGAAGCAGGACGCTTCCACACGTGGACAGGTGAAGAGAAGGATGCCCTTGTGGCCGCCATCTTGGGGAGGGCGGAAGCAGGCCAGTTTGCCTCCTTCCGCTGTCCCCCGCGCACAGCGTGCCACCGGAAACACGTGGTGACTGGCAGCTGCATGGTCCAGTCCTGCGGCTCTGGGGGCGGCGGCGGCAGCGCGGGAGGCCGGATGCCCTTTTGAATGGGTGCTGCGGCTTATGCGATCCGGAAGCCTGATCCGGCCTCCCCACAGTGTGTGGACACACAAGGGCCCTTCAGATCCATCCCTATTTGGGACAGATTCTCGGGAGGCGGGATCGCCAAGAAATCGCCGGCGTGATGTGCATCCGGCTAGCTGTCCCGGTCAGCACCCTGGTGGTTGCATTTTGCACCGGCTGCAACTTCCAAACTGTCTTCAAGGGAAGCCCCATGTAGAGTGAATTACAATAGTCCAACCTGGAGGTTGCCAGAGCAGGGATAACTGTGGCCAGGTAGTCTCTGTGCAAAAAAGGTTTCGGTTGACGCACCAACCGTAGTTGGGAGTAGGCACTAACGCATTTATACAAATTCGTATGAATATCGGATATGAACGCATACATATCCAATATGTATCTGATACGTATCCTGTAACATATCTGCTCTGAATGCATCAAATCTGCCCTGAATCCGCTTTGAATCCACCCCCAGCCCATGTCGAATGCACTCTGGATCCGTTGCAGATGGGACTGGCGCAGCCTCTTTCCCACCTCCCCAGGTTTATTTATTTATTTATTTATTTATTTATTTATTTATTTATTTATTTATTTATTTATTTATTTATTTACATTTCTATCCCGCCCCATACCTGAAGGTCTCTGGGCGGGTAACAACCTTGAAACAGATTAAAACAAAGTATACATTAAAAGACTTTTAAAAAGAATTCAACAAATATAAAATGATACACCATATGTTTAAAATAATCGTGTCTGTACTGGGGGGAAAGGTTCGCGAATGGTCCGAAACGTTCATACGAATACGAATGCCAATGTATGAATGTCGCAATATTCGATTCGTATACAAGTGCGTGAATTCGTGCAAATATCGGATGTGCAAGCAGGAAATGTGTGTCTGCTCCTTAATGGTGCCATGCTCCAATGCTCCCTTTGCACGGTGGTGGGCAGAGGAGGCTGAGAGGAGACCTCAGAGCAGTCTTCTGCGCTCCGCTCCAGGGTCACATGGGGACACTAGCGTGCAAACCTAAAGACTTCCGGGCTTTTCCAGGATCACGTCTTGCTTTCGTTGCCTGGGGCCACCCGTGCTGGCGTTCTCTATTACCATCAGAGGGGTGGGGAATGTTGGGAGATGTTGGAGCCAGAAAAGGAAGGGAGTTTTTAAAAATAAATCTGTGCAAAAAATACTGGAAATGGGGCAAAAGACAATGCAGACGAAACCGAGGCCTTTGAATTACCGTCTCGGTAACACAAACTGTCAGAAGTTGCCAAAAATACATCTGCAGGCTCAAATTATCACAGTTACATAACCTTTTCTTTGCCTATCAGACTCGAGAGGTCTCCAAGTCTTTTCTCGTTCTTTAAATTTAGAAAGCGAAAACGAAAGGCTTGCGACCTGAGTCGGGAGGAAACCCAGGGCCTGAAATTTACCCTTTTTAGACTACAAATTAAACCATCCCAGGAGACTTAAAAAGTGGGTTTTCTCAGGAAGCTTCTTGGGGCATTTTTTCACTTCCCATTGGCTGGACGGGAAAGGAGCGTGATTGACCAATGCTGGGAGACACGTTGACGGTCTTCAATGGGGTTTCAGTGCCCTGGAAGGGACAGGTGCGAAATCAAGGGGTACTCCTGGACTTGGCGCTGATGTTTGGATGCCGTGGCCAGGAGTGCCTATTCCCAACTACGATTGGTGCGTCAACTTAAGCCTTTTTTGGATGGAGACGACTTGGCCACAGTCACCCATGCTCTGATAACCTCTAGATTGGACTACTGCAATGCGCTCTACGTGGGGCTGCCCTTGAAGACGGTTCGGAAGCTGCAGCTAGTGCAGAATGCAGCTGCGAGTTTGCTGATTGGGACAGCTGGCCAGATGCACATCACGCCGGTCTTAAAAGAGCTGCACTGGCTGCTGATTTGCTACTGAGCCCAATTCAAGGTGTTAACTTTAACGTATAAGGCCCTAAAAGACTTGGGCCCCAAATATCTGAAGGAATACTTTCTCCCGTACCAACTTGCCCGTGCCTTAAGATCCGGAGGGGAGGCCCTCCTGGTTGTCCCAGCACCCTCAATAGTAAGACGAGTGGGCCCTCGAGAGAGGGCCTTCTCAGTGATGGCTCCCAGGCTGCGGAATAGCTTTCCCCTCGAGGTGTGTCCGGCTCCTTCACTGTATATATTCAGGAAGGGGGTAAAGACGCACCTCTTTGCTCTGGCCTTTGGCTAAATGTGGTTTAGTTTCCCCCCACAGCAGACATTATTGTTTTAGACCAGGGGTGGGCAAACTGCGGCTCGGAAGCCACATGCGGCTCTTTGGCCCCTTGAGTGTGGCTCTTCCAGCTTAGGAGTACCTTAATTAAGTTAATAACAGTGTACCTACCTATATAGTTTAAGTTTAAAAAATTTGGCTCTCAAAAGAAATTTCAGTCGTTGTATTGTTGATATTTGGCTCTTTTGACTAATGAGTTTGCCGACCACTGTTTTAGACTATTTATATACATGGTGTTATTTTAACACGTCTGTTTTTAACTGCTGTTACCCACCCTGAGACCTTAGGGTATAGGGCAGATAGAAATGCAAATATAAATAAGTACATAAAATAAATAAACACTGACTAGCGATCACACTTGGAGCGCCAATCAATTTTAGCCTTCCCCCATCCTCCCCCCCCCCCCGGCAATCAAATACTTACCTTATTTGGTCTGGGGGCCGATGCTGATGTTCTGCGCACATGCATGGCACATCAGACAACCCTGGAGCACCGGAAGAGGTGTGGATGGTCGTGCCGCTGGATGCTTGAGATAAGATTTTGGCAAACATTAGTTAAGGTGTGGAACACCATTAAAGTGTGCAGATGCTCTTTCCAGAGGTTCGCTAATTCTTCACTAGAGGCCATCGTGCAAATAGGCCCATAGAGAATTCCGGGACCCAGGCACACCACAGAACTGGTTAGTCCAATTTTAGGGCACTCAGAACTTCATTGGCTCAATCACAAACATCTAATTTAGTGCTTACCCAGTTAATCTTTCTTCGTCCACAGTTTTAACTCTTCCTGCCTCAGGTTCTTCCTACCTGAGGTGCTTCTACCTTCTCCACCCTGGGCCAATTTAATACTTCCCTTCTCGGGGACGGGAATGATGTGAGATTAACTAAACTTGACTAGCGCTTGCACTTCTGAATGACAGCCCACCCTACCTGCGAACGAACACTCACCTGTTTCCAATCGCCAGGCTGCTCCTCTTCTAGGCGCTGCCATTTGGACTGCGGTGCCCTGCGTGGCTGTGCGTGTGTCAGGGCCGTTGCCGTGACAATGCTGACACTCTGTGCATGTGCAGTCGCACCTATGGTCGTCCAAGGTGTCAGCGCGTTCTCGCAGCACCTCAGACGACCCTGGAGCACCAGAAAAGGTGTGGATGCTTGCTGCTGGATGCGCCAGGTAAGTAATTAGTAAAGGTTGTTGACATTTGTATGTGCAGATTCAAAAAGAAAATTTGAATAGATTTGAATGAGGTAAATACAAATCGAATCTTGTTAAATTTGAATTTAAAAGATTTGAATCAAATCGGATTTTCAGGTATTCAATTCGATTCAAATAGAATGTCAAAAAAACATTCATGCATATCCCTAGGGTGGGGTGGGAATGGGATAGGATAGGATAGGATAGGATAGGATAGGATAGGATAGGATAGGATAGGGAAGTTATCCATCAGGAACTGCTATGCTGGATGGTCCACCTGAGCCAGGAAAAGGCCAGGTCTGCTGGTACTCAGGGCTTTCGTACATCCAGTGTGGACTCAAGTGTTCTACCAGGGGGTGTTGTAGGCCCAGAAATGGGCCACATGGTGGAGTGTGGTGGACCATTCCACACGTAAGTACAGAAGGACCCCTTGTTGAAAGCTGCTGAAATATGAAGTAACCTACAGCCTTCTAGGTCTCAGAAATGGAAAGCAGTTCTCCATTTCAGCCTTCCTTTCAAAACACCAAATGAGGATCCACACCTTTTCCCCCAAAGTGAACCCTTTCTCCCTCTTTTTCAGGTGCCCTGAAGCCACCATGGACATCGGAGGCTTGGAGACCGTGGTGGCCAACTCAGCGTACGTCTCTGCCCGGGGCAGCGGAGATGGCGGCCCGGCTTCCACGCGGGACAAGAAGATGCGCGCCCGGCTGAAGTTGCCTCACATCACCCAGTGTGAGCACCTGAAGGACACTCTGGACTTGGACTTCAACTTCATCTGCGTGCGGCAGCCCATCGGGAAGAGGATCTTCCAGCAGTTCTTGGAAGAAACCGACGAGTTCAAGGCGGCCGGGGGACTGTGGAAGAGCATAGAGGACTACAGCACGTCGGAAGAGGCCGACAGGCCTCAGAATGCCCAGAAAACCATCAACAAACATTTCGACTCGGCCTCCAAGGAGTTCTGCTCCTTCCTGGAGGAAAAGGCCATCATGCGGGTCAAGGAGGACGCCAAACACGGACACGCGGACCTCTTCAAGGAGTCTGAGCAGCACTTACTGAAGTACCTAGAGGAGAAGACCCTCGGCAAGTACAAGGAGAGCCTATATTTCTACCGCTTCCTCCAGTTCAAGTGGTTGGAGTCCCAGAGCGTGACGGATGAGTGGTTCATGGACTTCCGGGTGCTGGGGAAAGGGGGTTTCGGGGAGGTCTGTGCCTGCCAGATGAAGGCCACCGGCAAGATGTACGCCAACAAGCGCCTCAACAAGAAGCGCCTCAAGAAGCGCAAAGGCTACGAGGTGAGAAGGCCGCCAGAGCCTCGGTCCATGCGCCCTCTCTCCTCTTGGCAGGGGTTCAGACCCGGAAGGACGGAAGGGGGCCATTTTGCCTCTGAAATGCCCTGGGAAGCAGTCTTGGTCAGTGGGAAGCGTTTGTTCTTATTCTTTGCACTCTGCAAGATTATCCTTTAACGGGAGGGAGGGAACAAATATTTTAAATAACTAAATAATAAATAAATAGGCGGCCTTCCAGACGGGGGACATAGCACCACTATGGCACTGCTGTGGTGAGATTGCCTCATGCATCTGAGGCAACATAGCCAGAGCTTTACCCCCAGCCCAGCCCACACTAAATTCTATTGCTGGTTTTCCACGTACGCTTACCTATCGGATACGTATCGGATAAATATCCAATACATACCCCCAGTTTAACGAACATGAATATTAATGTTATGAATATTTGTGCACATTCCTTAGTTGCTGCCTCATTTTTCCCACGTCCACCCTTGCTCCTATGCACCAAGAACATCCCCTGGCCTCCCGATGGTGTCCACACCCTCTGCCTGGCCATGGTGTGTGGCTTTGCTCACATCTGCTTCCGGGGAGGAAGACGCTGGAGCCATCCTGTGCCTTTGGGCATCTCAACAAGGGGCCAGACGAGGTGGAAGGCTTTGGAGAGGAAGTCACGGTGAAGCCCACAGGCACCACAACTGCTCCACAGAAGGTCCTCCAGCGACCACAATGCCTTGGGGCTGCTCACATCAAGCCCCGGAAGTGGCCCTATGAGCAAACTCTGCTTTGGGGGAAGGTGAAGACACAGTGCTGGTGAGCCCTGCTTTTCCGCAGGACCTATTTGTATCAAATAGAATCCTACAAAATTCGCAGGGATCTATTTGAACAAATACAAATTTCTTATATTCAATTCAATACCAGTCAAAAAAAGCCATTTGTGCCCATTGCTACCTTGAGCTTTTTTGTTAGATAACTGATGCCTTTGGAGGAGGCAGGGAGTCCTTCCTGAATTCTGAAATAGGGACATTCACGACGTGTTTTTTTTTTTTTGACATTCTATTCTAATCGAATTGAATACTTGAAAATTCAATCTGATTTGAATCGGTTAAATTTTAATTTAACAAGATTTGATTTGTTTTTTCCAAATTTGAATCTATTTGTTCGAATTTTTGACAACATTCGTATGTGCCCAGATGCATTTTCCCGATATCTGTACGCAGCCGCACATGTCCATATGCATCCAGTAGTTATCCCGTATTTAACTCGTTTTTGCCCCGTACGGATCCGTACAAACACGTACGGGTGCGGGAAAGATGTGGATCTTCAAGTAGGCATCGTTTACAAACCCGTACACATAAGAATATCTGGATAATTCGAATGAATAGATCCGAAATTTGAAATTCAATTTGAATGTTTGCATTCAAATTTTGGGACATTCTTTTCGAGTTTGCATGTCGAAATTCGGCACATTTGATCGAATTTTGAATGCCTCTGAATATTCCTACTCTGAAATGGATCTACAATCTTTGGCTGTTTCTACGTTCACCTTAGGCCTTCTGATGTAAGCAATCTGTCCCAAGGATAGATTGCGACTGGTCAGGAACAAGGCCGCCTGCACTGGGACGACCCGTTCTGGCCCAGAGCCTAGGGTCGCCCACAAACGGGAAATTCAAGTTCAATCCACAATCAAAACAAACGAACAAAAATTCCTCTTTTTTTGGCAAACCATTTTTTCAAACGTTCAAACATTTGTATTTGCAGGTAAACATTTTTGTGGCTTGTTTTTTTTTAATTGAAAAAGCCTATTTTCACCAGCAAAATCCTGCACAAGTGTGGAAATTCAATCAAATATTGGTATTTACAAGCTGGGAGCATTGCTCAGTTTGTTTCAATTGTCCATGCCTTCGATTTGGCACAAAGATCTGATCCAATTTTCGAATGCCAATTTGTTCATGTGCTCCGCGCCTATTTCAGAGGAGGGAAACTCCGGTCTCCTCTTAGCCATGTGTTAAGACATTTGGACACGGATTGAAGGTTACAACATTTGTATATTAACATTCGTATGAATAGTTTGGACATTGGTTAAATTGGGGATTAAGTATCAGATATGTATCGGATGTGTATCAGATACGTATGTGTTTGTATCAGATAGGTATGCATCCATATCGGATATGTATCCATTTGTATTGGGTACGTAGCCTATCAAATACATATCGGATACGTATTCAGTACATTTGTATCAAGCGGAATCCTGCCACAAAGGGAATCTTTACACATTTCCTAGCATTCAATTTGTTAGGGACCAAGGGCCAAAAAAACATCTGTGCACAAACCCAGCAGCAGCTTGGGTGGCAAAGAAGAAGCAAAGCAGGGGAGACAAGCAGGGGGCTATTTGCACTCGGCTTTTTTCTGGAGTATATCTCAGGATAGGGGTCTGTGGTCCACATGCTAATGCAGACTCTAGCAGACCTCACTTTGGGCCTGACGAAGCCTGCACTAGCATAGGGACAGAAAGTCCCTATTCCAGGATATATTCCAGAATAAAGGCAAGTGTGAATAGGCCCCTGGAGGCCTCCAAGGCCATTTGCTGGGACTGGAGAGGAGGAGGAGGTTTTCTCTAGGCTCTGCTTGAGATGCCCAAGGGCAGTTGGTGGGCCACTGTGTGGGACAGGATGCTGGACTAGATGCGCTGTGGCCTGATCCTGCAGGGCTCCTCTTAGGTTCTTATGGACTAGATGGGTTGTGGCCTGATCCAGCAGGGCTCCTCTTAGGTTCTTATGGACTAGATGGGCTGTGGCCTGATCCTGCAGGGCTCCTCTTAGGTTCTTATGGACTAGATGGGTTGTGGCCTGATCCTGCAGGGCTCCTCTTAGGTTCTCATGGACTAGATGGGCTGTAGCCTGATCCAGCAGGGCTCCTCTTAGGTTCTTATGGACTAGATGGGCTGTGGCCTGATCCTGCAGGGCTCCTCTTAGGTTCTTATGGACTAGATGCGCTGTGGCCTGATCCTGCAGGGCTCCTCTTAGGTTCTTATGGACTAGATGGGCTGTGGCCTGATCCTGCAGGGCTCCTCTTAGGTTTTCATGGACTAGATGGGCTGTGGCCTAATCCAGCAGGGCTCCTCTGAGGTTCTCATGGACTAGATGGGCTGTGGCCTGATCCTGCAGGGCTCCTCTTAGGTTCTCATGGACTAGATGGGCTGTGGCCTGATCCAGCAGGGCTCCTCTGAGGTTCTTATGGACTAGATGGGCTGTGGCCTGATCCAGCAGGGCTCCTCTGAGGTTCTTGTGGATTAGATGGGCTGTGGCCTGATCCAGCAGAGCTCCTCTTAGGTTCTTGTGGACCAGATGGGCTGTGGTCTGATCCAGCAGGGCTCCTCTTAGGTTCTTATGGACTAAATGGGCTGTGGCCTGACCCAGCAGGGCTCCTCTTAGGTTCTTATGGACTAGATGGGCTGTGGTCTGATCCAGCAGGGCTCCTCTTAGGTTCTTATGGACTGGATGGGCTGTGGCCTGACCCAGCAGGGCTCCTCTTAGGTTCTTATGGACTAGATGCGCTGTGGCCTGATCCAGCAGGGCTCCTCTTAGGTTCTTAAGGACTAGATGGGCTGTGTTCTGACCCAGCAGGGCTCCTCTTAGGTTCTTAAGGACTAGATGGGCTGTGGCTTGATCCAGCAGGGGTCCTCTGAGGTTCTTAAGGACTAGATGGGCTGTGGCCTGATCCAGCAGGGCTCCTCTTAGGTTCTTATGGACTAGATGCGCTGTGGCCTGATCCAGCAGGGCTCCTCTTAGGTTCTTAAGGACTAGATGGGCTGTGTTCTGATCCAGCAGGGCTCCTCTGAGGTTCTTATGGACTAGATGGGCTTTGGCCTGACCCAGCAGGGCTCCTCTTAGGTTCTTATGGACCAGATGGGGTGTGGCCTGATCCAGCAGGGCTCCTCTGAGGTTCTTAAGGACTAGATGGGCTGTGTTCTGACCCAGCAGGGCTCCTCTGAGGTTCTTAAGGGCTAGATGGGCTGTGTTCTGATCCAGCAGGGCTCCTCTGAGGTTCTTAAGGACTAGATGGGCTGTGTTCTGACCCAGCAGGGCTCCTCTTAGGTTCTTAAGGACTAGATGGGCTGTGTTCTGACCCAGCAGGGCTCCTCTGAGGTTCTTAGGTTCTTGTGTCTGGAGGGTGTATAATCAAGTGTGGGGAGATGCGGGCAGAACTAGCGTGTGGCAGCCCAGAGTGGGGAATGGTTAGCCATGTAGTGCCATTAGCCAACGCAGTGCAGGTTTTCTGTGCCAGCTCACATGCGGATACATGGATGGGCACGTGAGGTCGTATTCTGGCTCCCTTGCAGCCTTAGAAGTTGGCTCTGGCCGCCTTCATTGCAGCCTGGTGTGGTGTTGCGTGGTGATCCATGTGTCCATCCAGCTCTTTGCCATCCTGTCCCCAAGATCTCAGGCCAACCTTCCTCCTCCCCATCCCAGGATTATTTTCCGCCCGAGGAAATTAGCCATTCTAATCCCTCAGCCAATTATTCCCTCTAAAGGAGCTTGTGCTGGGCGAGCGGGGTGTCAAAGCAAATCAGCGCTGATGATTTCTCAGCTTGCTGAGGTGTGTGTATGTGTGTGTGTGTGAGAGAGAGAGCTACACACAACAGAAGAAGAGATAGCTTTTCTACCCCACTTTTTTGCCCATTCAAGGGGACTCAAAGCTGCTGACAAACCTTCTTCTCCCCACAATAAACACCCTGTGGGGCAGGTGGGTCTGTGAGAGCTTAGAAGAGAAGAACAGAAGGTTTGTCAGCTGCTTTGAGTCCCCTTAAATGGGTGAGAAAAGCAGGATAAAAACGCCAACTCTTCTTTTCCTCCTTCTATTCATGAGAGCAGAACCTGGATTTTGGGTTTCCAATCCCAAAGCTGGAAAATGTCCCTTTTTAAAACTACAATACTTGTGGTTCTCAGCCAGAACTGCAACATTGCTGAGCATCATGGGGGGTGTAGTTAGAAATGTCATTTCCCAAATCGTGACAAACCACAAGAGGAAGTGCGTGTCTTCTGTGGCTGGCTTCCTGTAGCCCCAAGCGAGCTGATTCTGAAAGCTCCTGACAGACACAAAAAATAAACCTGCTGGGCTGCTTTTCCCATTGGGTAGGCGGGTTGCAAGAGGCGATCCCGGGGTCTTCATGGCCTCCTGTTGTCTGGGCGCAGCTCAAAAGAAGATGGTCTGGGTTGCCCATTTAACACCCAGATTCTGCCTAGTTTGTCCCTCTAAACAGCAGAGCCAGTGCAGACTGCAGATTGGAAGGTGAAGGCAGGGGAAGCCCATCCACCTCTGTTTGTCTGTTCCAGGGTGCCATCGTGGAAAAGAGAATCCTGGCCAAAGTACACAGCCGCTTCATTGTCACCCTGGCCTATGCCTTCCAGACCAAGACGGACCTCTGCCTCGTCATGACGCTGATGAACGGCGGAGACCTCAGGTGGGAAGCGTGAATCGTGCCATTTGGCAACCACAAGCTCCGTCATTGTTGGGGAGGGCAAGGAGCCCTCCCCTCTGCCTGCCCATGAAAGGCTGCATGCGTCTCCAATGGTCCCTTGGCCCACCCACACCCTGAAAGCGTAGCCAGGTGATGGAACTGAAATGCTCACAATTCTGATCACCACACCTCCAAACAGGATATTGTGGCACTGGAAAAGGTGCAGAAAAGAGCAACCACAGTGATTAAGGGGCTGGAACAAAATCCCTTGCAAAACCAGGCTGCAACGTCTGGGCAGGGGACCGTTTAAGAGGGGACCTGATTGAAGTGTATAAAATCATGCATGGTATAGAAAAGGTGGATGGAGAAACTTTCTTTTCTCTATCCCACAATACTAGAACCAGGGGGCATCTATGAAGCTGATGGGTAGGAGAATAAGGTCTGACAAGGGGAAGTATTTCTTCACCCAGAGGGTCATTGGTCTATGGAATTGGCTGCTGGAAGAGGTGGAGGCAGCAACCAGCCTAAGGCCTAAGATGAACGGCTGTAGTGCAAGAAGGCTAGGCCATGCGGAGACGGATTCCCGATGCACACCTAGGCAGGTAAGGGACATGTGGGAATGTGTCCTTACCTGCCTAGGTGCGAATGGGAAATCCATCCCCATGTGGCCTAGCCTGAAAAGGTGGACATGTGGGCTGGAGTCCCTGCCCTCGGCTGCCACAATTGGGTCGCTATCAACCCAGGGGCAGGCAGCTAGGGACCAGGTGGCCTTTGGCCTCCAAGGGGCCTAGTCGCCTCTGCGTCCCATGGATGCCCACTGGGACCACTCCCCCACCCAGGGCCACGCACCTTCTTGGACCTGCACGTGCGAGCAACTTACCTGCTTGCCCGGGGGCATGATATGCTGATCCAGTCGGCAGTGTCCTGCGTCTGTGTGCACCATGACCTGTGATTGGTCAGCGGTGCGCACAGACGCAGGACGGCGCTGACCGGACCAACAAGCCACGCCCCAGGGCTTGCCAATCTGGACCCTGGCAGCGACCAGCTAAGTTGTGCAGACACATCCCCGGGGGGTGGTCCCAGGGGGCATCCACACAGGGCAGCCACCCCGATTGAGGCGACTGTACCACGTGGATGTCGAAGATCTGCCCCTGCGCGCTGGCAGCTGGCATGGCTTGGATCGAGCTGCACCAGCTGCCAGGGCCCCCCTGGGTGCCCACTCCTCTAGGTGCCCACTAGGTGATCCAGCAGGGTGCCTCTTATGTTCTTATGTTCACCACCACCACACATACGTGACCATTTTTCTCAGCTCCAACACATGCACAGTGGCAAAGGCCAAGATGGCTGCTCTATCCAAAAGATATGTTATAGCGCTACTTCAGGTTTCCTGAAACAGACTATAGCAGGTTTTTCCTCTGGTCTAGTGGGGCTATGATGGTGTTGCCACAGATGTACATGGCCATCCCAGAGATGATCATATTATGTATCCCCATTGTGGACAGGGGCCATTGGTAACCCAGCCAGGTAAGTGGTTTCAAGGAGAGCCTGACCATGTGCTGCGTTTCTCTTCCCTCCCAGGTATCACGTCTACAACGTTGACGAGAAGAACCCGGGCTTCTCAGAAGAAAGAGCTGTCTTCTACATAGCTCAGATCATCTGTGGGTTGGAGCATCTCCACCAAAACCGCATCATTTACCGTGACCTCAAGCCAGAGAACGTCCTCTTGGATGACGCAGGTAACAAAGTGCCACGTTGAACGAAGGTTCTGGGAAGCGATCAGCGATGAAGGGGAAATGGAACTAGCTAAGCAGATGCAAAGAAGCTTTTGGGCCAAGGTGTCAACTGAACGGATGGCCAGGGCAGTCTTTGGTTCCGGTGTCTCCATTTTCCATAGCACAGAGATGACCATTCGGTCCAGCGCTGAATGGTGAGGTTGGCCGGCAAGTGGAAACCCCCCACTCACCCATGTAAACTAAGTCATGGAAGAGAGGACTATGAATGGCTGCTAGGATGGATGCCTAGCTATATCCACCAGGTCGGAGAGACAGGCAGGGGGCCTCCTAAGGCCATCTGCTGGGATTCAAGAGCATTTCCTGCTTGAGGTGCCCAGAAGTAATGGGTGGGCCACTGTGCCAGGGACTTTCCACATTTGGGTTTATTCTGGAATACATCCCGGAATAGTAGTGCAGACAACGGCAAGCCCCAGGCAAGCCCTGCCATAGGCTGCATCAGCATGCAAACCACATATCCCTGTTCCAAGGTATATTCCAGACTATGTTCAAGCGTAGAAAGGCGCTTAGACAGGATGCTCCAAGGCTTTACAAGGTTGGGAAATTGTGACTTTCCCTGTTATCACCCATATTTTCCAGCGTGATTTTATTTGCATGCAGTCGGCAAAATGTAACCTCACTTCCCTAACGCAATCCCGGAAATTGCTAACAATGTGAGAAGCCTCTATGGTATGGCTGCAGTTGGCTCTATGGTCCTCCAAGGCCCTGGTCACACCTTTAGTTTAGGATGACTTCAGGTCTTCTTCTGGTTGGGTTACACACATTATTTTTATTCCATTCGTTTTCAAAGCCAGCCTACCCCTGTTAGACCGTTCTAACCAGAGTCAACCTTTCCAGAGGACTCAGCCCACCCTGGCATCCCAGGCCATCTTCGCTTCCTCAGTGTGAGCACGGGGGCTAAAGGAGGCTGAACAGTGCTATGGTGGGTGGGTATAGTCTTTCCTTTTGGCCAATGTCCAGGGGAGTGCGTCATGCATGGAGTTTGTGAGGGACCTCCCCTTCTCTCCTAAGTTTATGTGTATGATTCCTCTGTCTAGCATTATTATTATTATTATTATTATTATTATTATTATTATTATTATTATTATTATTATTATTATTATTATTATTATTATTATTATTATTATTATTATTATTATTATTATTATTATTAAATTAATTGAATGGAGAAGAAAAGCACATAAAAAAAGGAAGGGGGCATGGAGGCGGGGGAGCAGGCTTTAAAAAGAACCACAAACACGCACACCCCTCGCCTCCCTTGAGTTAGAAAACGGCATCCAATCAGAAAGGAGGTAGATTTGGCGCAGGAAAAGGGGTGGAGCCAAGAATTCCGTGGAAGAGGCTCAGGTCGATTGTGGAGAAAGGCGTGAGCAATGCAGCCCAGAACCAGGACGGTCTGAGGACGACCTAGAATGATCTAGGTGTGAAGAGAGCTGGTACGACCTCACCTCCAATGATGAATAGGACGCCCTGTCTCATATAGGTGTGACCAGGGCCTAAGTGCCGCATGGAACCCTAGCTGTCTTCCGCCCACGACTTTTTAAACATCCGGTCCTACCTGGCCTTCCTTGCTGTGACTGTTTTCTTTCTCTCAGGGCATGTCCGTCTTTCAGACCTGGGATTGGCGGTGGAACTTGCGGAAGGCAAAGATAAAACCAAAGGCTATGCTGGCACACCAGGTAAGCGTCCTGCAGACCACATGAGAAAGCATGAAACGGGCTCCTTGTGGAGGTTCCAGCCCTGGACCAACGCATGCTCTACCTCTATTCCACAGGGTTTATGGCTCCAGAGCTGCTGAAAGGCGAGGAATATGACTCCAGCGTGGACTACTTCACTCTGGGAGTCACCCTGTTCGAGATGATCGCTGCCAAGGGCCCCTTCCGCAGCCGTGGGGAGAAGGTGCGCTTGGGACGCCCACTCGGGACAGTCCCCTTTAGAGCGTCTGATGCGTGTGCGGTTGTGATGGGCTTCAGTTGCGCAACAGGATTTAGGAGGCAGAACAAAATTTGTAGGAGCCCTTTGTAGGAGCCTAAGGTTTTGTCTAGGGGTTAGGGAGCCGGACTCTCATCTGGGAATAGTGGGTTTGATTCCGCCCTCCTCCATGAAGCCAGCTGGGTGACCTTGGGCCAGTCACAGCTCTCTTTCTGAGCTCTCACAGTCCTACCTAACTCACAGGGTGTTCTGTTGTGGGGAGAAGAACAGAAGCTTTGTCAGCTGCTTTGAGTCCCCTTAAATGGGTGAGAAAAGTAGGGTAGAAAAGCCAACACTTCTTCTTCCTCCACAAAGCCAGCTGGGTGGCCTTGAGCTAGTCACAGCTCTCTTCTGAGCTCTCACAGCCCCACCTACCTCACAGGATGTTCTGTTGGGGAGAGAAGAACAGAAGGTTTGTCAGCCACTTTGAATCCCCTTAAATGGGTGAGAAAGCGGGCTAGAAAAGCCAACTCTTCTTTGTTTCCCCATGGCTTCTTTTTGAGGACTTATTCTGTTGTCCACACACTAGCACAATTGGGCCCTCCTTTAGAACGGCCTGTCCACCTTGGACTTTGGACCAATACACGTGTGATGGCTAGTTAATGTCTGGAATGGTTTGTTTGTCCACTCTAAGGAACACCCAGACCATTCAAAGCTTAGCCAGAGCTTGACCATGTGCCAGCTAAGTGCGAATCGCCGCCGTTGCAGCCATGATCGCTTTCCTGTTGGAAAGGGCCCACTGCGCATGCGCAGCACTGGAACAAATCTGCCCGGTGCCCCCCACCCACCTGCCACCCCTTCTTCCGCCACAGGTGGAAAACAAGGAGGTGACCCGGCGCATCTTGAACGACCCCGTGACCTACCCGGAGAAGTTCAGTTCCGAGTGCAAGGCCTGCTGCGAGGGCCTGATGGCCAAGGACCCTGCCGCCCGCCTGGGCTTCAAAAACAACGACTGCAGCGAACTGAAGAGCCAGCCGCTGTTCCAGAAGATCAACTGGGGCAGGCTGGAGGCAGGTAATACGGGGAATGCTGGGTGAGGAGGAGCATGCAGGGCCCAGGTGGGGGTGAAGGGCTGGAGTCCCTGCGTATGCCCCAGGCTAATCTCCCCTCCAGTCCTGGCCTTAGGTTTGCAGTGCCCAATTGAGCCCCTCCAGATGTTGTTGGACTACAGGTCCCAGCATTCCATGCCACCCGTGCTGGAGGTGGTATAGAAGCTGTGAGTTGTAGTCCAGGAGCATTTGGGGACATCTGATCTGAGAGTCAAATGTCCAGTGAATTCCCAAGATGGAGGTGGCTGCCAGGGGCTGTGGTCGCACCTAAGGTTTAATCTGGCTTCAGTCCACCTTCAGAGCGAGAAAACTCCTCAGCAAAGTGACCAGTCATTTTCTTTCCACATTATCTACCCCAAATTTTCTGAGCTATTTAACACTGAAAGAAAGCAGCTTGTCGCTTTGCTGATGTGTTCTCTCACTCTGAAAGTAGATTGAAACTGGATTGGACCTTGGCTGTTTCCACACCTGAGGCTTGCTCCAGCTTCAGTCCGCCTTCAGAGCTGGAGAACTCATCAGCAAAGTGACCAGTAATTTTCTTTATACATTCTCTCTCCTAAAGGAGAATTTTCTGAGTTATTTAACACTGAAAGAATACAGCTTGTCGCTTTGCTGATGTGTTCTCTCACTCTGAAAGTGGACTGAAGCTGGATTAAACCCTCAAGTGTGACCACAGCCTAGGTCTTCAAGCTTGCATTTCCTCCAAGATCCAAAGGCTGAAAACAGCCTCTACGCTGTCCTTCAGGCTCTGAGGCATCACAGTGGGAAAGGAAAGTTTCCCGTTAAACATAAAGAAGCAACTTCAGCTATCTTCAGGTTAAATGGACTCTGGGATTTAATGGACAAAGAGGTTCCTCAAGCAGTCCATTAAATGAAGGGCTGGCGGCCAGATTTCAGCCATTATCTGAAATAGGTTGAGCTGGGGCCCTGTAAAAGCCCTGGAGTGGAAATGTCCCCTGTGAGGGTGGAGGAGAAGAGCTATACAGAACCACTGATGGCCATATTTTATGGGGGGGTAAGAGCCTGTGCCCTGTTCTGGGCACCCCAATTTAAAGAAGACATTGAAAACTACAGCAAGTCCAAAGGAGGGCGACCAAGATGGTGAGTGGTCTGGAAACCAGATCCTATGAGGAAAGGTGGAAGGATCTAGGAATGTTCAGTCTACAGAAGAGGAGAGGAGAGGAGACATGATGGTGGTCTTCAAGTCTCTGAAGGGCCGTCACAGTGCAGAGGGATCGTCCCTATTCTCACTTGCACAAGATGGGAGGACTAGAAACAATGGGATGGAACTTCAAGGGAGTCAATACAGATTAGATATTGGGAAAAACTTCCTGACAGTGAGGGTGATAGGTCAGTGGAACAGGTTGCCACGGGAGGTGGTGGGTTCTCCTTCGCTGGAGGTCTTCAAGCTGAGGCTTCACCTACATCTGTCTGGGATGGTTTAGGGAATCCTGCATTGAGCAGGGGGTTGGACTGGATGACCGACTCTATGGTTCAATAAACCCCCCACTGGACATGAGGTAAATCAAGGGCTTTCTAGGGTCAACAGTGGAGAATATAGTCTTGTATTTAGGAGACGTTGGTCACTCCAAGGACACCTTGATGCAGTCTTCCCTGCAAAGATTTATGGAAGTGGATTCCCATGACCTTTGTCTGGGGAGAAGCTAAAGATCAAATCTGTGAACTTCTGCTCTCTAGGTACTGCCAGGAGAGGGTTTTCCACCACAAGGCTATGGCCACTCCAGAGTTACATTTGGTTGCATCTACATGGGCAAAGGTGAAGTCTCTTGTGGTAATATGATGGGAAGGGGAGGATCTACCCCTACCTACACCTGCATTTCTCAGTTTTATGGAACTGATTCCCAGACGAGGTGGTGAGTGACCCAGCAACCAGTCTAGTAGCTTTAAGAAAGTGTTAGACAAATTCTTGGAGGGCAGGTGGATCCATGGCTACTAGAATGGATGCATAGATATTGGGAGGCTGAATACCTCTGAAGGCCATTTAAGTGATTTGTGAACTTGTGAAAGTTTTGCCTTCGTGTTCTGCTTGAGGTGCCCAGGAGCAATTGTTGGGCCACTGTGCGAGACAGGAGGCTGGACTAGATGGGCTGAGACCCAATCCAGCAGGGCTCCTCTTAGGTTCTTATGGACTAGATGGGCTGTGGCCTCATCCAGCAGGGCCCCTCTGAGGTTCTTATGGACCAGATGGGCTGTGGCCTGATCCAGCAGGGCTCCTCTTAGGTTCTTATGGACTAGATGGGCTGTGGCCTTATCCAGCAGGACTCCTTTTAGGTTCTTATGGACCAGATGGGCTTTGGCCTGATCCAGCAGGGCTCCTCTTAGGTTCTTATGGACTAGATGGGCTGTGGCCTGATCCAACAAGGCTCCTCTTAGTTTCTTGTGGCCTGATCCAGCAGGGTTCTTATAGGGTATATGGGCTGTGGCCTGATCCACTGTGCCTCTTAGGTTCTTATGCAGAATTGATGCCTGTGTTGGAGAAACACAAAGTTTCCAAAGCAACACAATGTGCCATCTCCACTTCTGTGAGAATTCTCACTCTTATTATTTCATTTCCTTTTCAATGGGAGACCCATCCAGAATCCTTTGCAGTCTAGCTGAATACACAACAGAATTTAGCATGGCTTTTCCACGCATTTTGGGACTTTTGATTTGTGTATTTTTTATTGTGGTGGCAATTGTGGCCAAAGCTGGGGGGGGGGGGATGCAGCTGTGGAAAAGGAAGGAAGAAGGCAGAACCCTCTCATCTGAAATAAGACCAAATGTATGCACAGACAGCAAGAATAAAGACTAAACTCCATTGCCAGCCTGACCGGATGAGTCGTGCTGGCCGGCCACGTGTGAGATTACCCGGTCCTCTGTCATTTACCGGTTCCCTGGCAAAAAGCAAGTAGGTCCCTAATGGCCATGGGTCTTCAGGAAATGCATTTTCCATCTAGTGCTTCTACTGTGGACTAGCAAATTGCTGCTGCGGCAGTTCAGACTGGCAGGGAGCTGAGGTTACATCCTGTTGAATATTTCAGACGCATGACTAATAAATGATTGGAGAGCTCTAAGGAAGAGTTAGACAAACGCATGGAGGACAGGTGTGTCAATGGCTCCTAGAAGGGATCTCATCGCACACAGGCGCCCACTATTTGCTTCTGGCCATTCTTAAGCAGAAGACAAAGGTCAGACTTTCACCAGCTACCGGAATCCCAGCAAATGACCTTGAGAGGCCCCCTGCCTGCCTGTCTCCCTAAGCTGGAGAAGGTATGTGGCATCCATTCGAATAGCCGGGGACACACCTGTCCTCCATGGATTTGTCTATAGGAGGAACCCTGCTGGATCAGCCTGGAAAGATGGTGTTTAAGAGGGGACCCGATTGAAGTGTATAAAACCATGCACGGTATAGAAAAGGTGGATAGAGAAAATGTCTTTTCTCTATCACACTCTAGAACCAGGGGGCATCTATGAATCTGATGGGTAGGAGAGTCGGATCAGGCAAGGGGAAGGATTTCTTCACCCAGAGGGTCATTGGCCCAGGGAATTTGATGCTAGAAGAGGTGGTGACAGGCCACAGCCCATCCAGTCCATAGGAACCTAAGAGAAGCCCTGCTGGATCAGAACATAGCCTATCTAGTCCATAAGAACCTAAGAGGATCCCTACTGGATCAGGCCACAGCCCATCTAGTCCATAAGAACCTCAGAGGAGTCCTGCTGGATCAGGCCACAGCCCATCTAGTCCATAAGAACCTAAGAGGAGCTCTGCTGGATCAGGCCACAGCCCATCCAGTCCATAGGAACCTAAGAGAAGCCCTGCTGGATCAGAACATAGCCTATCTAGTCCATAAGAACCTAAGAGGAGCCCTGCTGGATCAGGCCACAGCCCATCTAGTCCTTAAGAACCTCAGAGGAGCCCTGCTGGATCAGGCCACAGCCCATCTAGTCCATAAGAACCTCAGAGGAGTCCTGCTGGATCAGGCCACAGCCCATCTAGTCCATAAGAACCTCAGAGGAGTCCTGCTGGATCAGGACACAGCCCATCTAGTCCATGAGAACCTATGAGGAGCCCTGCTGGATCAGGCCACAGCCCCTCTAGTCCATAAGAACCTAAGAGGAGCCCTGCTGGATCAGGCCACAGCTCATCTAGTCCATAAGAACCTAAGGGGAGCCCTGCTGGATCAGGACACAGCCCATCTAGTCCATGAGAACCTATGAGGAGCCCTGCTGGATCAGGCCACAGCCCATCTAGTCCATAAGAACCTGAGAGGAGCCCTGCTGGATCAGGCCACAGCCCCTCTAGTCCAGCATCCTGTCCCACTCAGTGGCCCACCCATTGCCCGTGGGCATCTCAAGCAGAGACCAGGGCAAACCTTCCCCTGCTCTCAATCCCCAGCAAACGGCCTTAGAGACATCCATTTAAGGGCGGCCCAGTGCAGGCGAGTGCTGAACAGCCCGTGGGTAGCCCAACTCCTGCAAGCTCTACCTTCTTTTCCTGCCCTTCCTTTCAGGCCTGGTGGAGCCGCCCTTCGTGCCCGACCCCAAGAAAGTTTACGCCAAGGACATTGGCGACGTGGGTGCCTTCTCCACTGTCAAGGGCGTGGTGCTGGATGACACGGACAAGGCGTTCTACGACGAGTTCTCCACTGGCAACATCCCGATCCCTTGGCAGGAGGAGATGATCGAGACGGGCATCTTTGGGGAGCTCAACGTCTGGGGAGCCAAAGGCTCCGTCCCACGGGACCTGGACCGCAACGCACCCCCAACCAGCGTCTCCAGCAAATCTGGGACCTGCCTCCTGCTCTGAACCAGAAGCGGCCAAGCCCACGCGGAGGCACTTGTGTCCTGCCAGCCACGGGCGGCGGCCACGTCCGTGGCACTCGTGATGAGAAGGCACCTGGGGCTGACGGTCTTGTAGCCACGAGACGCCACGGGGCCCTTCTAGACCAAGAGGCAGGAATCTTCGCCCACTTCTCTGAGCAGGACCAACCCCACTGCTGGACCCAGCACTGAGGCTCACGGGGAGCCCCTTCTCGCTCTAATCACTAGGCTCCGCTTCCCCAGAGAATCAGCGTTTCAGCACGCGGCGTCTGACCTGCGCCGCCAGCCTCCGAGAGGAGGTTCTCTAAGACTCCTAGTTTAGGGGCCAAGCCGTGAGGACTCCTCTGGTCTGTGTAGACAGGGCCTTGTCTGGGGCGGCTCCTCCTCACGTCCGTCCCGGAGAGAAGACAGTATCAAAGACATTCAAGCGCCGGACCTACTTAAGCCCGGGTGAACACGCCGGTGCCGACGGAAAAGCAAAACCTGTATCCTATGTTCTGCATTATAAATATTTTAGAGCACTTTAGTCCTTCACTAACTAGCCTTTTTCGCCTGCTCTTCTCTGGAATTAGAGGAGGAAATGGAAGGGAAGCCGGAAGGTGATGGCTGAGCAACCAGCCCTGCTGGAGGCATGAAGGACAAAGGCTCTGCGGGTCACCTGAAGCCCCCAGGTGATGCCGAAGGCGACTTGAGTCCTCTGGGGTCCCAGCTGGGAGAGCTGCAGTCACAAATGGCTGCAAAGGGAGTGATACTTCACATTCGGTCGCATGGCTGCATTTCAGGGCTGCAGTGTGCTGCATTTCGAGATTTCTTGGGTCTCCTTGCTACAACATAGGGTTAAAAAACAAACAAGCACGAACCCAGATTGGTCTAGTGGTTAGGGAACCAGGTGCTTACCTGGGAATACTGGGTTTGATTCTGCCCTCCCCCATGAAGCCAGCTGGGTGACCTTGGGCTAGTCACAGCTCTCTTCTGAGCTCTCACAGCCCCACCTACCTCACAGGGTGTCTGTTGTGGGTAGAAGAATAGAAGCTTTGTCAGCGACTTTGAGTCCCCTTAAATGGGTGAGAAAAGTGGGTTAGAAAAGCCAACTGTTCTTCCTCCATGAAGCCAGCTGGGTGGCCTTGGGCTGGTCACAGCTCTCTTCTGAGCTCTCACAGCCCCACCTACCTCACAGGGTGTCTGTTGTGGGGAGAAGAATAGAAGCTTTGTCAGTGACTTTGAGTCCCCTTAAATGGGTAAGGAAAAGTGGGTTAGAAAAGCCAACTGTTCTTCCTCCATGAAGCTAGCTGGGTGGCCTTGGGCTGGTCACAGCTCTCTTCTGAGCTCTCACAGCCCCACCTACCTCACAGGGTGTTCTGTTGTGGGGAGAAGAACAGAAGCTTTGTCAGCGGCTTTGTGTTCCCTTAAATGGGTGAGAAAAGTGGGGTAGAAAAGCCAACTCTTCTTCTTCTTCAGATTATATCTGTTTCTATTTACTGCCTTCAAATCAGTATTTTTCACCAGAAGCAAACACTTGTAGTGGATATTTGAACACTCTCTCTCTCTGAATCACACCTCATCTTCTTACTAGGGATGTACACGAATATTAATAACATGTGATATTTGCACGGATTCAGATGAATCCAGACATTCGTATACAAGTGTTACGAGATCCGTACATTGACATTTGTATTCGTACAAAGCTATGGAACATTCGTGAAATGGGGAGGCGGGAAAGCGGCTGAGCCAGTCACACCTGCAACAGATCCAGGGTGGATTCGACGTGGATTGAGAGCGGATTCAATGTGGATTCAGGGCAGACTGGACACGTTCGGAGCAGATTATGTTGAGGACACGTATCGGATACATGTGGTTTTCCGATCTTACCTTTGTACACCCCCCCAGCAAAGGATCCATTCAGAGGCCCCCCTCCCACAGGCTGGTGGGTCTAAGAGAGGCTGATGCCCAGCGACCGCTGAACGGAAGCGTGCAAACTAGAAATGTGCACCAGTGAATTCACATACAAGGATGTGCACGAATATTCATCACATTTGAAATTCATACAAATTTGGTCGAATTTCGACGTCCGAATTAGAATGGAATGTTGGTACACTGGAAGATTTACAAGTTTTCTGCATCATATAAAAAGTAGAAAACACGTGATCAAAAGTTCACACTTTGGTGGTATTTTACTGGTGAAAATAGGCTTTTTAATGGTAAAAGCTGCGGAAATGTTTGACCGTGAATGTTTGAACATTCAAATGAGTGATTCATCGAACAAAGGGATCTTTGGACGTTCGCTTCGCTTGTGAATCGAACAGGAGTTTTTTCTCCATTCACAAACCTAGTGCGAACACAGGGCACGCCTCCATGTTCTAGTTCAGCAGAGGATCCACTTTGGCAGTGCACCAAGGGTCACTTAGTACCCATTTTAGCACCCATTAAGGACCCATTTGGGTGAGAGCCGGATGACCCCATTTCCACCACGGCACCCATTAGAGACACATTTGTTTCCACCGCGCCTGGGGAAATCTGGATCATATAGGTACTTTTTGGCCTTTAATCCGGATTTTCTGTAGACCCCATTAATGGGGTCTACAATGAGGAATTCAGACAGAAAATCCGGATTAAAGAAAGCCTGTTTCCAAACTTGTGTGGCAATGGGGTCTAGAGGAGGCTAGGGGGAGGGGGCACCCATGGGGGGGGGGAGACCCAAAACCTAAGCTTCAAAGTCATTTCGAAGTCACTTAGAAGTCTGTGCAAAATAGCTCTGGAGCATCTTTGAAGTCTGTGCTGATCTTCAGAGTGAACTTCGAAGTGACTCCGAAGTGACTCCGAAGATCAGCACAGACTTCAAAGGAGCTATTTTGCACAGACTTCAAAGTGATTTCGAAATGACTTCAAAGTGACTTCAAAGTCGCTTCGGAGATTGCACCCTCTGTCCCCCCAAACACCTGGGGTGACAGACCCCTCATGGGTAGATCCTGATTTCCGCATGGGTGTTCTGGTGTTTCCACAGCAGGGAGGCTAGTACCCATTGCTATTGGGTGCTAGACCGCCCATGGAAACACAGTGGGTACTTCTCTTAATCTGGATCTACTAGATCCGGATTAAGGAATGTACCCATTCCTTAGATCCAGATCTTCTTAGATCCGGATTAAAGGAGCGCGGTGGAAAAACACCCCAAATTGCAACACCAAAATGGGTCTCCTGGGGTCTCCAAGACCAGATACTCTAGTTCCTGCCCTTTAGGAGCTTGTATGAGTTTTGGGGCCAGGCAATGGTTGCCCCAGAAGAGACATCAAATGCAGACATGTAGACGAGTTCTGGAGGTGGACTGATCCAGCTGAACCCGTCCTACTACAGTGGTACCAGAATGGCCACCTGCTCAAAAACGGCACAATCCCTGCTATAGCAAAACACATCACACTGGTAAGGATGTACAAGATTATTCGAAACATTCAAAATTCGATCAAATTCATTCAAATACAGACATTCAAATTCAAATTGAATGTCTATACATTTGTTTTTTAACATGCGAACAAATTTGAGTGTTTGAATCATTCAGACATTTGTATGTGTATGAATACTTACGCATTATGCACACATCAATACACATTTTATCCGTATCCGTAACATCTATACGGATACTTACAGGATGGAAACAGGATGCATACAGGATAGAAACGGGATGCGTATGGATCCGTATGGACAGATACGAATGCTGTTGGCATTCGTATCATCAAATATGAGTCGAATATTTGCACGAATAGATACAAATGTATTCAAATCGGTTCGAATTTTAATACATTTGTTTTTCCTCTATTCGTACGAATTCAGATATTCGAATATTCGATCCAAATCGAATCGAAAGTCAACAATGGCATTCGTGCACACCCTGACACACTGGAAGAAGTTGGGGAAGTGGAAGAGAGAGGTCAAAGGCCAAAAGACCCCTTGGCCATGAATGGACGCAGGTTTATTGGCCCAGCGCGTTCTTTAATTCTCGCCGTAGGTGTTGGCTTTGCTTCCACGCTCACCAGGGCAGCTGTGAGCCCAGATGGAGTCGCTCCTGTAGTTCACCGAGTCGAAATCCAATTTAACGCCCTGCACGCGGACTTCGCGCAGGCAGCCCCGGAAGTAGCTTCTCTCCTGCGCCGCCACAGATGGGTCTGGGCCTGCAAATCCAAGGAACCCAGTTATAATTTAGCAGCAGAGGCGTAGGAGACCCATGACGGCCGTGCAGCAGGGCGAAGAGAGGGAAGTGGACAGGTGTGTCTGTTTTATGAGCTAAGGAAGCTGAACTCCTGATACAGGAGCTGGGAAGCTGTTGCCGAGCAGGAGCAAACGCCGGAACCAGATAACAAGGTAATCTACTCTGCATCAAGATTAAATCAAAGATTAACACCTGCCTGCTAACATCCTGGTATTTTTGAACAGCCATGATGACACGAAGAGCCTGCCTGGGATTGCCTCCTGCCTTGTGGCAGACGTGGAGACAGGCAATTGAGGGATCGAAAGGGAGCCCCTGCAACTCCCCTCCCGTTGTTCGGAGGCAGCTTCTACTGCAAGGCAATCTTCCCAGCAGACCCGTAGGGGTCCCAGGGGGTCCCACTGGAGCAGTTCACTTTAGGGATGTGCACGAATATTTGAAATATTCATTATTTGGACAACTGTCCCTACATCTGTACTTTAATATTCACAGGGACCCGAGTATTTCAAGTTATTCATACGAATAATTCAGAATATAATTGGATACGTATTGAATATTCAAACAAATAGATACAAATGTATTCGTATTGCTTCAAAGGTCCGGAAATTCATTTTTCTTTATTTGTACAAATTCAGATTTCAGGATATTCAATTTGTTACAAATCAAATGTCGAAAATTTCATCCGTGCACAACCCTAGTTCACTTTTTAGCATGGAAAGTCCCAAAGCGCTGGGGATAGAAAGAAAGATCCCTGGAGGGGGAAGGACCAGGTTAACCCCGTGGCCTGCTTTAACTCAAGAGGCGCAGGGCTACCACTGAGAAGACCCCGTCCCGGGTCCCTGCAAAAAATGATTGAATCTATAATGCCTTTGTTAACCCAATCAACATCTTTAGTTCTCATGAATGTGGGGCTGCTCAGTCGCTGCCTCCAGATGTTCCTAGCGCCCAGGGCTGACGTGGAATCCTGGAAGTTGAATGCTGGGAGATATAGTTCAGGGCCACCTGGAGGACCGCACCCCTGGGATAAGGCTGGGTTCTCGTTGTGTTTGCCCACCTTGTGAGCCTGAACACCCGTTTAGTGAAAGAGAGGCTCCTCCTCCTCCAAGGCTGCCTTCACAACCAAGTTTTAATCCATTTTCGGTCTACTTTCATAGCAAGAGAACACATCAGCCAAGTGACTAGTCATTTTCTCTTCACTTTATCTAACCCAAAGTTGGACTTTCTGAGTCAGATAATGCTCAAAACAAAACGCTGCTGATATCTTGGCCTCACTCTGAAAGTGGACTGAAGCTGGATTAAAATGTAGGTGTGAACACGGCCTAAGTCATAGGTCCGCTACAATTCCTGCAAGGTAAGGGAGCTCAGCTGCACCCCTCCATCACTCTGGCTTCTCTCACTCTGGGCCAGCCCCACTTTGCACTCTTCCAGATGTTCATGTACTAGAATTCTACCCCTGTTCCCAGTGCCCATCCCCTGAACTACATCTCCCATAATTCTGAGCCAACCTCACTGCCCTCCTCCAGATGTTCCTCCAGCTGGGATTGGCTCAAAATGATGGAAGTTGTTCTACCTACAGCCCATTGTCCAGGGGCACAGGGAAAACGTTGCTTCTGGGACGACAGAGGGTGTTCCCACAGTCTTAGGCCTGGGATACCACAATAAAAGCCACAAAAACAGCCCCCTTGTGGAATTTCCCTGGTAGTCCTTGGGTTGTAGGAGAGGACAGGAGCAGAACGAGTGGATACGTACCTTGCTAAGGGGAGATTTTGGGGTGGGATATGGACCGTTACAGAAAAAGATCAGACGTACCAGGTAACCCTCCAATGCTCAGATGGCCCTTCCCCTTCAGCCAAGGATGTGTTAGGATCTCAAAATCCTTCTTTGAGAGGTCCATGGAGGCCTCCGCGTCCCCCAGGTGAAGCTTAAGGTGAGATGGTGTGACGCTGAGGTGGACATGCAAATCCCTGCAGGGCCCCACCGGTAGTGGCACCGAGAGAGCCGTCTTGTTGCCCACTTGGGCCACCAAAGCCTAACACGGAAGGGAAGAAAAGATCACAGAGGGGAGAGGACGAGTGAAATCCCCCCTTCCTTTCCCTCCTTCGGTCCATCTCCAGCGCTGACCGCTCACACACCTTTTCATTTTCGCCTGTTTTATCGGCAGACGTTCCAAACAGGCGGAAATGGAAATACGTGTGAGCAGCTGGCACCGAAGATGGACTGAAGGAGGAGGCTTAAAGCGAAGGTGTGACCATGGCCTTGGTGTCTCCTCCTGTAGGTCCAGAGGGTCCCCTCCTTGCCAGGAGGTACTGGCACGGGTCAGCAGAGTTTAATGGTCCATGAGTGGCCTCCGCACCCAGCTCAGCGCAGTGGACACCAAAGGAAGCATATGAACTGGCTGTCAGTGAAGGGAAGGGCCTCCGGGTGCGCTGACCTATGCTGGCTGCCCTCACCCAGGACTCACACCATCCCATCTGGATCCCAGCTTCCCTCTACGCCACTGGCCACATTCCTCCCCTTTTGGGGGGTTTAGGGAAGGCAGCGTCATGTGCCCTGGCAAGGTTCTCACCATCAGCTGCAAGTTCAAGCAGAGAACTGGCGCCTCCTTTGCACCAGAGATGGCCAGCAGGGTGGACGACTGCTGGGCAGCTTGGATCCACATCTCCACCGTCAGCGACCAGTTCCAGTTATTGGGGCGACTGGCGGGGAGACCTGGGGGGGGAGCCCGGGAGTCGGGGGTCACTGGAGAGGAAGGCATGCAGGGAGCAAGGCAAATTGGGAGCACAGTTTCCACTCCCAGCATCCTTAGAGGCACACAAGTGACCCCATTTTGGCATTCAGGAAAAAAGGAACTTTCAAGCATTCTGGCTTCACTGGGAACTCCAGAAGAGGAAGAGGAAGAGGAAGAAGAAGAGGAGGAAGAGGAAGAGGAAGAAGAAAAAGAAAAAGAAAAAGAAGAAAAGGAAGAAGAAGAGGAGGAAGAAGATGAAGAGGAAGAAGAAGAAGAGTTGGCTTTTGTACTCCACTTTTCTCAGCCATTTACGGGGACTCAAAGCGGCTGACAAACCTTCTGTTCTTCTCCCCACCACAGACACTCTGAGAGGAAGATGGGGCTGTGAGAGCTCAGAAGAGAGCTGTGACTAGCCCAAGGTCACCCAGCTGGCTTCATGGGGGAGGAAGGAATCGAATCCAATATGCCCAGATAAGAGTCCGGCTCCCTAACCACTAGACCAAACTGGCTCACAGACCAAACTGGGTGTGGAGAACCGGGCACAACGGCTGGCCCAGCACGGAGGCCCACAGACGCCCTGCTCCTTCCTCGCCCAGGGCCCCGAGCTCCACAGCCTCACCCGTCAGGGTGAAGGAGGCCTGTCCGTCCCCTGGAAAGAAGCTCCCGTTGCTGATGGTGTGGAAACAGGCCTTGGCGCCTTTGTCCTGGGCAGAGATGCCCTCCAGCCGCTCCGATGTCTGGTTGAGCCACTTGTAGCGCCTCATGCAGCCGTCCATGGCGGGGTTCAGCTGGCAAGAGGAGAAACGCCAGGGAGGGAGGAAGTCAGAAGTAGGGCGCGCATCAAAGCAAGCTTCGACAGCCGATTCATTACAAATATCTGAATTAGTACAAATTAGTATAAATAACTAATATTTTGACTATTCGTTCACACCCCTACTCAGGGGGGTCACCTCTTCTGCTGCCCCAAGCACTCCTGGGCCGCCACCCTGAACGGGCAGAGGTGCGGCCCCACATTCTCCACCCGCGAGGGAACCGACCACGCAGCGGTAGCAGGCGCATTCAGACTGTTGATGCCTGGCCTCGATGGAATTTTATTGCTTCTTCAGAGTTTGATTATCGTAAAATCACCACAGTATGACAGAAGTGCCTTTTCCCACCTAGATCTCCCTGGGTTTTAAAATCAGAAGGGAGGTCCTGTTCGAAGTTCCATCAGACGTATCAAGGCCTTCTTCGTGCTGGCCTCCCGCCTGGAGTGTGCTGGCTGACATCATTTTACAGCTTGCTGTGCCAGAGTGAGACACGCCTTTCATTCAGGGAAAGGGCTTTTCTATCCCATTTTTCTCACCCATTTAAGGGGCCTCAAAGTGGCTGACAAACCTTCTGTTCTCCTGCCCACACCAGACACCCTGTTTGGTGGTTGGGGCTGTGAGAGCTCAGGATAGAGCTGTGACTTGCCCAAGGCCACCTACCTGGCTTCATGGAGGAAGAAGAAGAGCTGGCGTTTCTACCCCACTTTTCTCACCCATTTAAGGGGACGCAAAGCGGCTGACAAACCTTCTGTTCTTCTCCCCACAGCAAACACCCTGTGAGCTAGGTGTGGCTGTGAGAGCTCAAAAAGAGAGCCGTGACTTGCCCAGGGTTGCCCAGCTGGCTTCATGGGGGAGGGCAGAATCAATCCCAGTGACCGCCAGAAAAGAGTCTGAGACTAACCACTTGACCAAACTGACCCGCATGCAGTGAAAGTCTGAGTGGTCTTAATTCAGGCCCTTTAGGGGTCCTCACCAGTTCTAGCAGGGGCCTGGTCAGTCACCCTTCCCCAAGCTGGATGGGCACTCATACCGGAACGAGCAGTTCCTCCACGGGGATGAGGAGGCCTCCAACGACAATGCGCATGGTGTCATGGGGTTGGTCCACAATGCTATCAGAGACGTGGCTCAGGGTCAGGTGGTCCTCTCCGTCCACCGCCAGGATCACCTGGTGACCTTGGTTCTTCACCATAATCTGAAGTGGGGAGGGAGGCATCAGAAAGAGAAAATGGGCGCATGACCCCCCACACACATGTCCCATGAAAGGAGCTGCTGGCCTTCAGATCATTGGACCAGTGATGTGATCAGAGGCTGAATTTGGCTCCTCATGCGATCGATGCGATTGTAGGGTGCTCCTGGGTGCCATAAAGATGAGCAGAACCCTGGGCGCACCAGCAGGGCCAGTGGGAGCATGAGGCCCAAAGGCAGCAGGCAGAGACGCGTGCGTGGGCTCTGTGACTGGTTCGGCTTGGAGCCACACTGGTCCAATTTGGCTGGTTCAGAGGGGAACCGAACCAGTTAGAGAGCAGCTCAGTCCAAGCGGATCTGGGCCCAGTCGGCGGAAATACGGATGCAAGGAGCTTTCCTTCCTCTGTTTCCCCACATGCCAAGAGAAGTGAGAGCCGTTAGGTCCGGCTATGAACTAGGGGTGTGCAAGAATGCAATCTTCAACATTCAATTTGTAACGAACCGAATATTCAAAAACAAACGTCAGGACATTCGAACTGATGTGAACACGTCAGTATCTTATCCCTTGGAAAGTTCAATACGTATCCAATGATACCAGTCTCGTAAACATCTGTATACATCCCGTTTTCATCCCGTTTTCATGTATCTGTACAGATGCGTACAGAACACACACAAGATACATACAGATATGTACAAGATACGTATCCATACGCATACGAAGGTCTGAATTATTTGTACGAATAACTTGAAATATTCATATTTGTACAAATACTAAGTGCAAATGTCTGGACACTCGACTGATATATGGAAGTCTGAATTCACTTGAATTTGTACAAATAATGAATATTTCAAATATTCCAATTGTGATTCAGAGCCCACGCTGCCCTATCCCAGTTCAAAGAGGCGGCGGAGCCAAGCCTGTGCACCGGAGGCCTAATTGCACGACGGCCTCTAGTGAAGAATTAGTGAACCTCTGGTGAAAAGCATCCACACACGGCACAGGCTGCTATAGCCTCCAAGCGTGCCCGCCCTGGTCAGAAGTTCACTAATTGTTGATTAGCTGGCTGACCAACCTTTACCAGAAACGTACCTCAAGCATGCAGTGGCGTGACCATCTGCACCTCTTCCGGTGCTCTGTGGTCGTCTGAAGTGCCGTGCAAGCATGCTGGCACCTCAGATGACCACAGACATGACTGCGCGTGCGCGGAACACCAGTGTCGTCATGGTTATGGCGCTGACGCGTGCGCAGTCGTGGAGGGTGCCGCACTCAAGATGGCAGTGCCCAGAGGTGGACTGGCCCAGGGATCAGTCAAAGGTAAGTGATCTATCACATGGGGGGGGGGTCAGGGTAATGGTGACTAGCACTAGCCAATGCCAGCTCATCACACCCCTTTCCCATTCACAGGACAGAAAGGGAAGGGAAATGCGAAAACGCCCCAAGACTAGGGGCATGCCCAAATGCAATTTGAATCAAAGGGTGTTTTTCCCCTGTCACTAAAAGTACCCATTAAGTACCCATTAATGGGTACGAAATGGCATTTTTGTACCCGTTAATGGGTACTTAATGGGTACTCCTAGTGACGGTGGAAAAACACCCAAATACTCAAAAAGTAAATTCGATTTGAATCTGTCAAATTCAAATTTAACCAAATTTGATTCAAATTAAGCAAATTCCAATTCTATTTTGTTTGAATTTTTCACTCAAATTTGCACTTTTGAATGTGGGCAACATTCATAGATGCCTGTACACAACTTCCCCGGGTCCGTACAGATCTGTACACATCTGTACGCATCCCGTAGTTAGCTTGTACGCAACCCGTTTTCATCCTGTGCAGATCCGTCTCGTGTATTAGCTCCCACATGTAGGAATGTCCAGATAATTTGAACGAACAGATCCGAGTTCAAAATTCGAATCAAAACTTTAAATTCAAATTTAAGGATATTCTATTCAAATTCAAATGTCAAAATTCGGTCAATTTGATTGAATTTCAAGTGCATTTGAATATTCGTGCCTTTTCCAGCCAGAGACCTGGACTCTGCTCCTCTCTCCCCTTGCCCTTTGCAGGACTGGAAAACTCGTGCCCCGTCCACTCTGGTCACTGGTCAACCTTCTAGGCTTAAGAGGGTCTTCATTAACCTCTGGTCTCTCTCTTCTGGCTCCTGGTGCCTCTCCTTTTGAGTTCCCTTGCCCTCCCTTATGGCCTATGCATAGGCTTAAGAGTACAATGTCCTTCAGTGCCCTTCAGTGCCGTTCAATTAACAGGGACGCTTTTTGGATGGAAAGAACCCCAGCCAATCCGGGCCACGCCTGGCATGTTAACAACAGCTTTGCAAAGGGTGGGTGGGGGCCTCTGTGAGTCCTTTCCAGGCCCCCCTGCACTTTCACCCTTGACCAGAAGTCTGGAGGTATCTGAGGAAGAGCAGATGCCAAGCACGGTTCTTTCTTATCGCCCGCCCTGGGCACGAGGAACACCCTGGGTAGGGCAGCGCAGGAATGCACTTTCCCACATTCAATGCATAATGAACCGAATATTTGAAAATCAAAATTCGTACGAGTAAAGAATAATGAATGTCTGAATTTTCAAACCGATACATTTTTCTATCTATTAGCACGACTATTCTATACGTATCCAAGGATACAAATGTCAAACGTTTGTGAACTCACCCATATGCATGCTGTAGGTATCCATATAGGTGCTTACAGATATGCCCAAGATGTGTATGGATATCTGCACAATAGGTACGTACCCGTACAAATATAAATGTCCAAATTATTTGTACAAACAACTCAAAATATTTGCATTTGTATGAATACTAAAGTATGAATTTCTGGACGTTCGACTAGTAAACAGATGTCTGAATTCGTATGAATAATGAATATTTCAGATATTCCTGCACACCCTGAATCCTGGGCCTTCCAGGGACAAAATGAAGGCACAGAGTCGTTCCCTTCTCCTGGGTCAGCCACACCGACCCTCATGGCCAGGCGCACCCCGGGCTTACCTTATGCCAGCGCCCATCATTGACGGGACGCCCGGACGAAATCGTGATATTGGTGATAAAGTTGTGGATGTGGATTTCGGGTTTCCCCTCGCGCAAGGCCAGGACAAACCAGTCGACGCCGGGAATGGTGTCTCCGTAGAAAATCACGCCTTCTGGGTCAAAGGTGCGGAAGTCAAAAAAGGAGGTGGCGCTGGAGAAGGGAGAACGGGCCTTGGATCCGAGCGTCTGGTAATCAGCCAGTACCCGTTCCCCCTGCAATGAGACACACATACAGGGCACCCAAGAGTCTCCTATGGCACCCGACTGGCACCTCTGTCTGCCATCACCCTAGGGAATCCAGGGCCGGGTTACCTACCTGAACAAACCTGCCCAGGTGTTGCGACCACCACCTTCAAGTACCTCAAGGTGTAGGGATATATGGCAGGGCCTTTTTTGTGGCAGCCCCCTCCCTCCAGCTGTAAATGCCCCCCCACCCCCGTATATATTTAGATAGCAGGGCTCTCTGTTCAAACTTCTCCAGTCACTGGTTCACAAGTTTAGTGAAGTACCTAAATAAGTAGGAATGTGCACAAATATTCGTAGCATTTGAAATTAGAACCTAAGAACCTAAGAGGAGCCCTGCTGGATCAGGCCACAGCCCATCTAGTCCATAACAACCTAAGAGGAGCCCGGCTGGATGAGGCCACAGCCTATCTAGTCCATAAGAGCCTAAGAGGAGCCCTGCTGGATCAGGCCACTGCACATCTAGTCTATAACAACCTAAGAGGAGCCCTGCTGGGTCAGGCCATGGCACGTCTAGTCCATAAGAACCTAAGGGGAGCCCTGCTGGATCAGGCCACTGCCCATCTAGTCCATAACAACCTAAGAGGAGCCCGGCTGGATGAGGCCACAGCCTATCTAGTCCATAAGAGCCTAAGAGGAGCCCTGCTGGATCAGGCCACTGCACATCTAGTCTATAACAACCTAAGAGGAGCCCTGCTGGGTCAGGCCAAGGCACGTCTAATCCATCTGAACCTAAGAGGAGCCCTGCTGGATCAGGCCACAGCCCATCTATTCCATAAGAACCTAAGAGGAGCCCCGCTGGATGAGGCCACAGCATATCTAGTCCATAAGCACCTTAAAGGAGCCCTGCTGAATCAGGCCACTGCCCATCTAGTTCATAACAACCTAAGAGGAGCCCTGCTGGGTCAGGCCATGGCACGTCTAGTCCATCTGAACCTAAGAGGAGCCCTGCTCGATCAGGCCACAGCCCATCTAGTTCATAAGAACCTAAGAGGAGCCCTGCTGGATCAGGCCGCAGCCCATCTAGTCCATAAGAACCTCAGAGGAGCCCTGCTGGATCAGGCCACAGCCCATCTAGTCCATAAGCACCTTAAAGGAGCTCTGCTGGATCAGGCCACTGCCCATCTAGTCTATAACAACCTAAGAGGAGCCCGGCTGGATGAGGCCACAGCCTATCTAGTCCATAAGCACCTTTAAGGAGCCCTGCTGGATCAGGCCACAGCCCATCTAGTCCATAAGAACCTAAGAGGAGCCCTGCTGGATCAGGCCACAGCCCATCTAGTCCATAACAACCTAAGAGGAGCCCTGCTGGATCAGGCCACAGCCCATCTAGTCCATAAGAACCTAAAAGGAGCCCTGCTGGATCAGGCCACAGCCCATCTAGTCCATAAGAACCTCAGAGGAGCCCTGCTGGATCAGGCCACAGCCCATCTAGTCCATAAGAACCTCAGAGGAGCCCTGCTGGATCAGGCCACAGCCCATCTAGTCCATAAGCACCTTAAAGGAGCTCTGCTGGATCAGGCCACTGCCCATCTAGTCTATAACAACCTAAGAGGAGCCTGGCTGGATGAGGCCACAGCCTATCTAGTCCATAAGCACCTTTAAGGAGCCCTGCTGGATCAGGCCACAGCCCATCTAGTCCATAAGAACCTAAGAGGAGCCCTGCTGGATCAGGCCACAGCCCATCTAGTCCATAACAACCTAAGAGGAGCCCTGCTGGATCAGGCCACAGCCCATCTAGTCCATAAGAACCTAAGAGGAGCCCTGCTGGATCAGGCCACAGCCCATCTAGTCCATAAGAACCTCAGAGGAGCCCTGCTGGATCAGGCCACAGCCCATCTAGTCCATAGGAACCTCAGAGGAGCCCTGCTGGGTCAGGCCACAGCCCATCTAGTCCATAAGAACCTCAGAGGAGCCCTGCTGGATCAGGCCACAGCCCATCTAGTCCATAAGAACCTCAGAGGAGCCCTGCTGGATCAGGCCGCAGCCCATCTAGTCCATAAGAACCTCAGAGGAGCCCTGCTGGGTCAGGCCACAGCCCATCTAGTCCATAAGAACCTCAGAGGAGCCCTGCTGGATCAGGCCACAGCCCATCCAGTCCATAAGAACCTCAGAGGAGCCCTGCTGGATCAGGCCACAGCCCATCTAGTCCATAGGAACCTAAGAGGAGCCCAGCTGGATCAGGCCAAAGCCCATCTAGTCCATAAGAACCTCAGAGGAGCCCTGCTGGATCAGGCCACAGCCCATCTAGTCCATAAGAACCTCAGAGGAGCCCTGCTGGATCAGGCCGCAGCCCATCTAGTCCATAAGAACCTCAGAGGAGCCCTGCTGGATCAGGCCACAGCCCATCTAGTCCGTCTTTGCACATAGACTGTGATTCTCCAATGTCACAAGAAAAAGTCTCCAGGTTGGGGATATGCATGAATATTTGTAACATTCCTAATTTGTACAAATTTGGACATTTGAATTCAAATCAAATATTTCAATACATTCGTATGAAGCTTCGTATGGGGTTTTGTATGGGATTGAACATTTGTATCGAATGCAAATCCCACCACATTAGAAGGGGATCTATTCAAACAAATAGGAATTTTCTTGCATTCAATACGAATACAAAAAATAAAAAGGTCTGTGCACGCCCCTGCTCCTGGGTCTCCAGGGGGCACCAAAGGGGCCCTGGAAGGGCATCCAAACAGGCCCATCTCCAAAGTATCCTCCACCGAAGCCCTTGAGTCTATCTGCAGTCCTTCAAGAAGCAGGACCCCATTCTAGATTCCCTAGGGCAGCCCTATAGTGGGGTGCCCCCACCTCGTTACTCTCCCCCCTTACCCAGGTGGGCTCCCCATCCTTAATACTCCCCCCTCGTTTACCTCGTCACAGTATTCATGTCAAGGAAAAATGTGGTTGCTGGGGAGGATTCCCCCCATCTTTGTCCAAGGTTCAAAGCACCGGCTTCTGCAGAGAGAGACTGGAAGCACTGGTCATACTGGGAAAGAAAGAAGGGTCATTAGCACAGAGGGACGTAGATCACAGAGCTTGTCAGTAGATGGCGCTGTAGGGTGGCGGCTACGGGAATCTCCGCAATGTTTAATTTCGCCCACTCACCACACGCTGGCGCTGTTGCTCTGCGAATGGAACCGAAAATAGTAACCAAAACCTCCTATTTAGAAAAATCCATCTATTAATTAATGCCGGATCCGGGTCTCATTTTGATGCAGCAGCTCCGAGTGATTGTGAAGTTAGTGTTTCCTCCGTCTCCTAGTAGCTGCTCTGGACTCATAACACTGCTGAAGGTTTTGCTAGAAAATAGCTCATAGACTAGGCACTGTCTGAGTTGTGTGCGTCTTTTATTACTATTACTATTACTATTACTATTACTATTACTATTACTATTACTATTACTATTACTATTACTATTACTATTACTATTACTATTACTATTACTATTACTATTACCAACACCACCCAGGATTTCAAATTCAAGGGCAAGCCAAGTAGCAGCGTGAAAGCCCCTTCCGTGGAAAGAACCCAAATCTAAGCAGAGTGAGCTCGTTTCTACGCTGTGTCCACACCTAAGATTTAATCCACATTCAGAGCGAGATGAGATATCAGCAAAGCAACTAGACACTTTCTTTCCACTTTATCTCACCCAAAGGTGGATTTTCTGAGTCAGATCACGCTGAAGGAAAACGGCTTGATACTTTGCCGATGGGCTCTCTCTCATTACGAAAGCGGACCGAAGCCAGATTAAAACTTAGGTGTGACCACAGCCCTGGGGATGCATAAAAACGCACCACTGATGCTGCGCACTTCATTCGGCCCTGGAGCAGAGGTTTTTGCAGGAAATTAAGAGCAAACATCTTGCACAGGCCTTGGGGGGGGGGGCAGAGGAGCGTTTCCTCTTGAAGGATCTAGCTTGGCTCTCGCTTAGGTTTATGACGACAAAGGATCGCCGCATATGTGAAGGTCGAAATGGATCACTTCCGAACTTTGGCCTGGAGGGGTTGCTGGCCGATGTCCTTATTTTTCCAGCCCCCTGCTGGGATTTCAACAACTCTGCATGAGTGCAAGAAGGGGGGGGGATTGCAGCCAGGAAATACCAGCCTCGATGTGGTTGGGGTTAGCTTTACCTGTTGAATTTCCGCTTTGCTGCAGAGATCCTCCAGGCTACTCGGATGCACAGAGCAGGTGGTGAACCCAGGCTGGGTTGTTCTTAGTGCGCCATTAGCCACAAGATGGGCAGCAATCCAACCGGGGAGGCTTCCCCTCATCCACACCGGGGGCGGGGGGGGGGGAAGGGTGTCTTTTTCTTCTTTTTTTCTGACTCAGTGCTGCTCCAGAGAGAACTATGCGCCTTTGCGCAGGAAATCATACACTGGTTAAGTATCCAGACCTCAAGGAGGCTGAAACAAAGATCCCCAGCTGCCTTTCTGCACCTGGTGAACCACAGGCGCCAATGCCCACTGACACCCAAGGGGAAACTTCACCTGTTGAAGCCCTGCCTGAAACACTCCTCTTAAAATCTTTAGAAAATCAAGGGCAGAATAGCTAAAGCATTTATCTTGGTTCCTCCTCCCCCCCCCAAAAAATACCCAGGAACAGAGGGGGGCAGGATGTGTTCTGCTTTGCTTAACAGGCTCAGGCCTTCCCCCAATAGGACCCCTCACCCTAATATTTCTTTCCCTGTCCCCCCCAGTGACTGAGGAAAACACTCTGGACGCGCTCAGAGATCTTGTGCTTCAGTGCTGGAAGACCTTTGCCAACCCAAACAGCCGCGGCTTCCTGCGTCGGTGCCCGGAGACCCCCATCCGTCCTTCGCGGTCCTCTTCTCCATTCAGACTCACCTCAGTGCCGGATCTCCCTTTGATTTCTCGGGCTGCCACCGGCGTGGCTGCGGCCGCGGCCACCAGGAAGAGGAGCAGCGCCACTGTGGTGCAGAGCATGGTGTGGTGTCGTGAACCCCTGTTGGCTCCACCGGGAAATGGAGCAGGAGCCAGAGCGGACTGTGGCCAAAGAGCAGCTATTCTGCGCTGTCAGCCATGGTTGTTGACATAAACTCTCTGGGGTCAAGGCCCGGTCTGGGGTCCAAAAGTCTCCACCAGGCCACCAGGACTCCCAGGCCGGACGCATCGCCGGCCATCCTCAACAGCTGTGCGAAACCGATTGTGCCAGGATCCTGGCCGGAGGAGCAGCTGGGAACACTTTTGGCATCTCCTCTTGCTCTGTTTGAACAGGGCTTGGAAGATACAAATGGTCACTTCGAAGTGAGGAACGTCCAGCCTCTTCCAGCCCCATCCAACGCCCTTGAGCAAGAGGCACAAGGGAGCCATCTCTGCAGGACCTAAACAGTGGTGGCCCGGTGGCCCTACCGGCGTTTGGTGCCAACTGGAAAGCGAGCGTAAGAGCGGCTTTGCTCGGCCGCATTTGGCGAGAATAGGGCTGGGCGCGAATATTCAACACACAGATTGGGAGCGGATTCAAAGTGGATTCGGAGCAGATACGTTACGGGATACATACGGGCTACGTATGCGTTTGTACTGGATATTCATACAAATTTGTACGAATACATTCATATCAAATAGAATCGGGATCTATTCAAACAAATACGAATTTTCTTACAAATTGAATGTCAAAACCCCCCAAAAAGCTTTAGGGTAGAACCCAGGAGCACAGCAGACCCCTCACCCCCCCCCCCACGTTCCTACGCAGCCCCTCCCAGAGATGGCAGAGGGTCTTGTCTTCCGCCTGTCAGAGCTCGGGGGCCACAAATCCGGTAGGGGCTGCAGGGCTCCAGGGAGCCCCCCTTGGGGAAAGCTGGCCAGTGAGGATTCGAGGGTGGAGTTTGCAGAGGTGAACACACAGGGAGAGAAGCGTTGTGTGTGTGGATTTCCGAAAAGGCTGTGTGGATCTGGGATCGGAGTACAGCTCCGCCCGCCTGCCTGCCACCTTGTCGGAGTCCCAAAGCTATTCCTGTTGAATCAACTGCTGGCAAGTGGGTCATTGTGTGTGGCAACCAAGAACCGAGGGATAAAAAGTGCCCAGAATTGTGCCCGGGGCCAGTCCACAGCAGTGGCTCCGGGCCTGTTTGCGGCTGCTGACTGTCACTGCGCCTCCCACCTCCGGGGCACCTTGGATGGTCCCAGTGGTGGCTGAGACGCCCTTAGCCGAAAGGATTCTGCCTACCATCTTCAAAGGGCACAGGAGCCCAGGGTGGGCTTTGGGTCAGGCCCACCGTTTAGTTCGATTAAGCACCACATCTGGTGGCCTTCCTTGCAGAAAAGCCTGGGATTCGTTGGGGAGGGGGGAACACCGCAACTCCGACAGAGCAATGGCCAAAGACGGCTCCTTTTGGGTGGGAGTCACAGGCCAGGAAAGGAGGAATTCTTGCTCACCTCTGACCACACCCTTCATTAGCCCAGCTGGCCTGTCAGGCTCCTGGGAGGGCCAGGGCATCGTGAACCAGTTTGGTCTAGTGGTTGGGAGCCGGATGCTTACCAGGGAATACCGGGGTTGATTCTCCATGAAGCCAGCTGGGTGACCTTGGGCAAGTCACAGCCCTCTTTTGGAGTTCTCACAGTCCCACCCACCTCACAGGGTGTTCTGTTGTGGGGAGAAGAACAGAAGGTTCGTCGGCCGCTTTGAGTCCCCTTAAATGGGTGAGAAAAGCAGGGTAGAAAAGCCAGGTCTTCTTCTTCCTCCATGAAGCCAGGTGGGTGGCCCTGGGCTAATCGCAGCTCTATCCTGAGCTATCATAGTCACACCCACCAAACAGGGTGTCTGTTGTGGGCAGAAGAACAGAAGATTTGTCAGCTGCTTTGAGTCCCCTTAAATGGGTGAGAAAAGTGGGGTAGAAAAGCCAACTCTTCTTCTTCTTTGCATCTTTATCCCACCCTGTAGGCAAAGGATCTCTGGGCAGGTTACAACATTCAAAGCCAGATCTAAAACGAATTGAACAAACAAACAAAAACCACAACAGTGCCTGAAAGGGGGGTGGAAAAGCGGTTCCCTTGTTGAGCCAAAGGCCGCAGACAAGGGGCAGCTGAAGTGAACTGCAGGCCGCCCTTTGGGACCTGGGGGGAAACTCCCAGCCTGCAGTCCCCACCCCCACCCACCCCCGGCCCGCCTGTAAGTTCCTAGCAGGTGAAATGGCAATGCGCCGCGAGAGGAGCAAAAGGCCTTGTTTGCACAGGGTTGTTGCAAAAGCAGCACCCAGGGATTGGAGTGGATACCCAGGCCTGGCCCATGCAGCTGGCCGGAGGGGAGGAAGGAGCCAGGCCCCAGGCATAAAGCCCCAGGCAGGAGGAACTCCAAAGCCTCCAACAACAGGGACTTTGAGGGACACTGAGTCAGCCGTCCACCCATCCTGAGCCCAGTGGAATCTATGGGCAGCCACTTCGGTCTAGTGGTTAGGGGGCCAGACCCTGATCTGAGAATACAGGGTTTGATTCCGCACTCTCCACGAAGCCAGCTGGGTGGCCTTGGATGAGTCACAGCTCTCTTCTCAACTCTCACAGTCGTCGTCCCCCCCACCCCACTAACTCACAGGGTTTCTGTTGTGGGGAGAAGAACAGAAGGCTTGTCAGCCACACTGAGTGAGAAAAGCAGGGTACAAAAGCCAACTCTTCTCCTCCTTCCTCCATGAACTGGAAAAGCGCAACCAGAATGATTAAGGGGCTGGAACAAAATCCCTTACAAAACCAGACTACAATGTCTAGACCTCTTTGGCCTTTAAGAGAGGATCTGATTGAAAGAAATATATAAAATCATGCCTGGTATAGAAAAGGTGGATAGAGAAACTTTCTTTTCTTCATCACACAACACTAGAACCAGGGGGCATCTTTGAAGCTGATGGGTAGGAGAGTCGGATCAGACAAGGGGAAGGATTTCTTCACCCAGAGGGTCATCGGTCTAGGGAATCTGATGCCAGAAGAGGTGGTAACAGCAACCAGCCTGGATGGCTTTAAGGAAGGGTTGGACAAATCCATGGATGACAGACGTATCAATGGCTACTAGAATGGATGCCTAAGTACATCTTCCAGGCTGGGGGGACGAGCAGGAGGCCCCTAAGGCCATTTACTGGGATTCGAGAGCAGGAGGTTTGCCATGTCTCTGCTGGAGATGCCCATGGACAATTGGTGGGCCACTGTGTGCAACAGGATGCTGGACTAGATCCAGCAGGGTTCCCCTTAGGTTATCATATTCTTGGAAGTCAGGGCTACCAATGGCTATTAGCCTGGGGCAACGTGGCTGCCTCTGGTCCTCGGAGGCCATGGTCCACCTCTGAAGAGCAGCTGTTGGGACAGCGTGAGCAGAGAAAGCCATGCGCTCAGGTTCTGCTAGTGGGCTTCTTCTTGGTGCAGCTCAAGGGGCGTGGTGAAGACAAGCTGCTGGACTAGATGGGCCACGAATTGGATCCAGCAAGGCCTGCCTTATATTCCATTTACCTATTCACCCTGTCCTTTGGCTGAGGCAACATCTTCCCCTCCTCTTTCAGGCACTATTATTGCTTTTCAGTGTTCGTTTTAATGTTTTAACTGATGCAGCCCACCAGGATCAGGATAAAAGCACACGCAAGCAAACCAACCAAGCAACACCAAGGCTACTGATGGCTACTCCCTCTGGTCAATGGAGGACGGGCCATGGGTCAGATTCAGGGGGGCACTTCTGAAGTTCCTATTGTCCTGATGCTCCAACCCCCCCCCCAAAGCTTCATCCTGAGATGCCCATCAGTGGCCACGGTCCCCAGTACCTCCCAAATCCTGCGCAACCTTTGAGCTAGCCCGACCCTCGCATGGGCCCACGGCTGAAGCAGCGATCAAGGCAGAATGAATGCACCTGCTGGCAAGGAGAAAAGACTTTGGACCAGTGACTCGCAGGTGCCCAAGAAGTAAGGATGGGGGATTTGATTTGTAATGAATTGAATGTAAGAATTCGATTTGATACGAATGTTATTTGTGTGAATTTGTACAAATATCCGATACAAACAATATGTATCTGCTATGTATCCCATAATATATCCGCTCTGAAAGAGTCAAATCTGACCTGAATACACTTTGAATGCGCTCTCGATCCATGTCGAATGCACTGTGGGTCAGTTGCAGATGTGACTGGTGTAGTTGTTTTACCACCTCCCCAGTTTAACAAATTTCTGAACTATTTATACAAATGTCTGGAAACATTTGCATGAATGCTACTATATGACACCTACCAAGGTGTTCTCTGACCTCTTACCCTGGTGGGCCCTTTGCATGTCCTTGTGGCAGGAGTCTTGGGAAGGAAAACTTGGTTTTTCTACCCCACTTTTCTCACCCACTAAGGGGACTCAAAGCAGCTGACAAACCTGCTGTTCGGCCCACAACAGACACCCTGTGAGGCAGGAGGGGCTGTGAGAGCTCAGAAGAGAGCTGTGACTAGCCCAATGTCACCCAGCTGGCTTCATGGGGGAAGCAGAAGAGTTGGCTTTTCTACCTTTCTTTTCTCACCCATTCAAGGGGACAAAAAGCAGCTGACAAACCTTCTGTTCTTCTCCACAGAACCAAACAGATTGTTTTATACAGTCTTGATATGTGTGTGTTTTAAATGTTGTGAGCCGCCCAGAGACCATTGGGTATGGGGCAGGATATAAATATAAATATAAATAAATAAAATAAATAAACACCCTGTGAATAGGTGGGTGTGTGAGAGTTCAGACGAGAGCTGTGACTAGCCCAATGTCACCCAGCTGGCTTTGTGGATGAGGAATCAAACCTGGTATTACCAGATAAGCGACTGGCTCCCTAACCACTAGGCCAAACTTTTCTTGGAAGCCAAAGCAAACCGAGTCTGCAGAATAAGAGAATTCAAGACCAGGAGGTTTTGTGCTGGGTTGTGTGTGTGTGTGAATGTTGTGTTAGAACTCCCCTCCTCCTCCTCCCTCTCCCCCCCCCCCACCCCAGAATTGCAACCCACTGGGTCCTCCACCGGTTCCGAACTGAAGCATATAACTGTCTTTTTATTCTGAAGAAGTTATTGAGTTACACACAAGAGATGCAGAAAGATAAATACGGAATTTTGTCTAACGGACTCTTCACACTGTCACACTTGAAACAGAGACAGGATAAAGCGGCAAAAAAATATTGTTCATCCTTGTCGTTATTATTAACATTTTCGAAGGTTGTTCCCCCCCCCTTCCTCTATTTTTTTCTTTTAAACTCTCGGTACTGTTTTCCTTTTTTTGTTTCGAGTTTTGTGTTTTTGTTTTCCTTAAACCGTTTCAGTAAATCTCTAAAGTGCCATAAAACTACCTAGAAGTGCTTCTAGAAAATAAAAGTAAGACAAAGTTACATTCAGTAGCAAACAGTCAACAATCACCGGGGCCCCCCAGTGACAAAAGTGCAAAAGATCGGAGAGACAGACAGCTATGTACAGGTCAGTGACCGCCCTTCTGCCCCCCCCACGCCCCCCTCCCCTCCCCAGTGACCCGGACCACCCCGTCTTCTGGAGGGTGGTGGGCACAGTCCCAAATTAACTTTGGTGCGCTCGCTGTTCCTCTCCTCTGTCACCCATCCTGTTCCCTTTGGCTGCCACACACAGGACCCTCTTTATTTGGGGGGGGGGGCGGGGTTTAACTGGGGTGCAGCTGAGGTCCCTGCCAGCAATGCCCCGGGCGCCAGGCTGAAGAAGGAATTATGGGAAGGGGCTTGCGGAAACCGCCCAGGCTGCGGGCGTCTGGGGTCCCTCTGCCTGCGGCCGGGCGACTTCAGCCTGAGACCGACTTGTGAAGGGGGGCGGACGCCTTGGCACACCCAGGCGGTGGCATCTCTGCCGTGCCACCCCAAACCCACTGAACGTCCAAGGGCACTGCCGCCCGCCATAAATGCTACAACTGCCGGAGGCGTGGCGCGCCTCCCAACCCCGGACCCCCAGACTTTCTTCCTGCCCCAAACCAGAGGAGGGCAGGATGAGAAGGGGCCTGCCCTTTGCCCCCTAAGGCCAGCAGGGAAAAGGAGCGGGGAGGATTCAGGGAACCCCTCTGCTTCCCCCCCCCCCCCACGGCAGTGCCTTCTTGCTGGTGGAGCAGCAAAAATGAGGGGGTAAGGAATGTGTATCTGCCACACCGCCCACGGACACCACCCCAAGTGCCAAAGCTGCACGGGGGCCACCATGTGGAATGCCTTGAATGCCACAGTGTGAGGGACTGGGGGAGGGGGGCAGGGAAGGCGCCCCCCCCCCAGTAAGAAGCCACTGCCACAGAAGCAGGAAGAGGAAACTGCCGGGGAATCAAAGTGCATGTGCCAGGGCCCGACTCTGTGGCAGCGGGACAGGGAGGCGCCCAGGAAGCCACAGAGAGGCATCATCCGCTCGCTGCAACGTGGGGCTGGGGGGACTGGGAAGAGGGAGGTTGCCAGGCGTGAGGTTGCCAGGCGTGGGGCCGCCAGGGGGCGGGAGACAGGAAGGAAGAAGAGCGCGCAACAGCGCCACTTCCGGCATGCATGAAGCCGACCGGCACGCGCACTGCTGCCTATTTGGAACTAGGTTCAAAGGGTGTCGAGGGCCTTTCTCCAAGAGGTTCATGGGACCCTCTCGGGAGGCAGAACTAACCCGGGCCACCTGCAGCCTCCAGGGGTCCCGGAACCACAGCCCCCCCCCCTCCTGTGCGGGCGACAGCGAGGGTCTCCAAACTGTGCCCCTCCCTGTGTTCCCGGACTACAGTCCCCAGCACTGCAGTGCTAGCCAGACTTGCATGGAATGCTGGGAGATGTCATTCAGGCCCATGCCAAGAGCTACAGCCAAGGACACCAGGGCCTGAGTCCTGCTTACAGTCACCTCCTTTCCCAGAGGCTCAGGGCAGTAGATGGGGGTGCAGAACACACTCTTGGTCTAGCGGGAGACAAGGCCTGCCCTGCACACACTAGACCAAGCTGCTTCCTCCTGGGGCCACCACGGATCTCTTCACATCACAACGGGCCATGGCAGCCCCAGTCCCAATGTGGGAGGGGCACAAGGCCGTCCTGGCCACAGGGCAGCAAAACGAGCTAGGACAGGGTGCTGAACAGTGCCCCCCACCGAGCTGGGACCAGCCCAGGCACCTCCTGAGGGCCACAGCCAAACAGGCCCAGGTTCTGGAGAGGGAGCACAGCAGAACATTTGGCGCCTCCCAGACAAGACGGGCGGTTCAGAGATCCTTACGCTTAAAGCTGAGAAGTAAGGCAGAGGGGAGTTCCCAGAAGTGGGGGTCCTATGCCCCAATGTCAGCAGGTCCCCAGAGGCAAAATGGGGGCACAGAGAGAAGGACATGAAGTGGAGCCTCTCCTTCGTCGCCTTGGGGCTGCGAGGGGCCGCATCTTGATTCCAAGCAGAGAGCAAGTGTGCCACTCACTGGGAAGGGAGTGCAACGTGCTGCTGAACCAAACTCCCAGCATTCCAATGCCAGCCCCACTAGGGCTGGCAAGGAATGTTGTAAGCTGCAGCTCGGAAACATCTGCCCAGCTGAAAGTTGGCATGGGGACTATTTTGAGCACAGATGGCAGAAACTAAAACCTGTTTTGTTCCAGGTGATTCCAAGTCCTTCTGGGACAGTGCTGCGAGGCCCTGGCCTACAAGGTAACCCGCCCCCCAGGACCCCAGCGTGGGATCCACGGGCCCCAGAGCAGGAGAGGGGCTCCGTGACCTTTCAGAAGAATTCTGCGCGTGGGGCTGCACTGCCCTCCTCATAACCCTTGGCTGGCCAGAGCTCACGGCAGCTGCGGGTCTAAAGCATCCAGAAGGCTTCAGGTTTGAGGTATGTTCAAGCTGCTTGCCTTTCTGATGCTTCTGACCCACCGCTGCTATAAGCTCTGGCCAGCCAAGAGGCTGTTTTCCAAAACCCTCCTCTATGCTCCCAAAGTTCATGCTGACACACAGGGCCCAGAAAGTGCCCACCTAGCTAAAGTCCCCCTCCTCTGCTTTCTTTCTTTTTTTTTTTTACCACCCAGTGCTTTGGTCCTTTTTCGTCTTATCCCACCACCCACCCACCACCCTCCCCAATAAAGTGAAGATATCTGGACCTCAGTATTTAAAACAACAACAACAGACCACTATTTCTAAGCTTTGGTGCTGAATGGAGCGACTGCCATCTCTCCTTCCCCCATGGTTGAAACCAAAACATGTGCAGAATCTCCGTTTTGAATGCTACACTGGGGCTCAGTTTCCCCACTTGAAAAGACTTAATGCACATTATTTTGGGAGGAGAGAGCTCTTGCAACAGAAAGGGGGGAGGGATGTAGAAGGTTTGGATCCCTAAACTGGGTATTTCACCGAGGGGAATTAACTAGGGATGTGCATGAATATTTGAAATACTGTATTTTCTGGTGTATAAGACTACTTTTTAACCCAGGGAAATCTTCTCAAAAGTCAGGGGTTGTCTTATACGCCGGGTGTTGTCTTCTTATATGGCAAGTATAGCCCAAACTCTATATTTTAACTGGAAAGTTGGGGGTCGTCTTATACACAGGAAAATACGGTACTTGTTTTTTGTATACAAATCGGATTTCTGAATTAGAACAAATATCTCAAGTTATTCATAGAAATAATTTGGACATTCATATCTGTATGGGTACCTATGCAGCCGTAAGGGGTAAAAATGGGATGCATATCCACCCGTACAAAGACATACTAATGTATTCGTATTGAATAAAATGTCTGGGCATTTGTCTTTTCATTATTTGGATAAATTCAAATTTTCAAATATTCGATTCATTACAAATCAAACTCGAAAACTGCATTCATGCACACCTCTAGGACTGATGCATCTATCTCTTAAAAAAAAAAAGGAATGAATTGCAATCAATAGACCACGGAAGGGCAGCGGCGGCGGTGGTGGCGGCGCATGCGCGCTGTGGGTCTCACACGTTCATGCGAGCCTGAGATGGCTTCATAATGCATATATAAAAACCTACGCGGCGAGGATTTCCAGCCACATCAAAAAATGCCTCTAAATGCTTTTTCAACCTCGCGTTAAGCAGAATGGTTCGTTTTTTCTTCTAAAGAGGCAAGCTGAAAAGAGTGAGTTCTTGGAAAAACAACGGACCACACAGGAGTTTTGAGTGCTAAACATAATGAAAAACTACCCTATTGCTTATCAGAGGTTATGTGCGTTGGGGTGGGGAGGGGGCCTCCGGGGAGGGGGCTGGAGAGGGGCAGAATGTGCGCTGCTGGGGCCCACAGATCTTAACTAGTCCTGTGCGCAATTTTGCAAAAGTTGTGTTTCCCCCCCCCCTTCAAAGATGGGACGAATTTTGTGAAAATTAAGATCAGAGTACACAGTGGAATCCGGTCTGCTAAATCCCGCCCCCCCCCCTTTCCTGATCCTTCCTGGGGATACACCAAGTGTCCCACAGCAGGGCGGGATCTGGTAAGTAGGACGACTTTCGCCTCTGCCCTCCGCTCCCCTCCATGCGCGGTTATACACACAACCTTGCAAGGGGGGCTTTTGCTAGGGAAGTTCCCGGGTGACCCCAGGGCCACGGGAACCCCCCTCCCTGCCCCCCCCACACTCTGGTTCAGCAGAAGGCCTTTTCATGAAACATCTCCCTGCCGTTCGGCCTGGTCTTCCTCCAGCCGAAGGGAAAATGTGATTCATCCCATTCAAACTGCAAAACAAAACCAAGAAGGAGGGAGGGCGCAGGAGGGGGGGGAAAGGCTTCTCCGGCTCCTGAAGCAGATGCTAAGTGCATGCAGCAAACAGGGAGGCCTGGAGGGAGGCCAAGAGCCCTGACTGGGGTGGGGGAGGAGGAGGGAGGGGCTGAAAGCCAACAAAACAGGAAGTGGGTGACAGCAAGGGTGATGCTTCTAGGGTCTGAGACTCCGTTTCGGCGGCGGCGCCAAATGAAAGAGCAGAGACCAAAGCCCTTCCTCTGCGCCTGGCTGGTTTGCCAGCTCCTCTGAGCCGTCCACTGCCTCTTTTGGGGGTTTTTTTTGTACCACCAAGTTGTGTCCGACTCCTGGTTGACTGCACGGCACCGCCGTCGGCGCTGCTCTGCAGTTTTCTTGGCAGGGGTACAGATGTGGTTTGCTATTGCCTGCTTCCGGTGAAGGCTGGGGACCGAACTAGCAAAAGCCTCAGCTTTCCGGGCAGTCGCTCTACCACTGAGCTACGACCACTCCATGAGCACTTCTGCAGTTTTCTTGGCAAAGGTACAGAAGTGGTTTGCCATTTCCTACTTCTGGCGAAAGCTGGGGATCAATTCAGTGACGCCCTGCTTTCCAAGGCAGTCTGCCCTACCGCTGAGCTACTACCACTCCACGGTCACCTCTGTGCAGCTTTCTTGGCAGAGATGTAGAAGTGGTTTGCCATTCCCTACTTCCCGGGAGAGGCTGGGGATCGAACCGGCGACCCACTGCTTTCAAGGCAGGCTGCTCGACCTGGGGGCTGCAGAAACACAGCTTCATGGGCAAGTGGAAAAGCGAGGGGAGGGCAGAGGAGACCCCAGATGGGCAAAGCAAGATGAAATACGGGAGTGCTGCCCAGTGGGAAGATCCACAGGAGGAAGTGTGAAGCCTCCCAACGGAAGACGCTTCCTTTTCATCCTACATAATGAAATCTACTCTGAGTCAGGCAAACTGGCTGACAGCAGAATCCCACCGCGGGCACCGTGAGGCCTCATGTCGGGCAGCGTGTTACGGACAGGGCAGCTGCGTGGAGAGGAGCGTGGCTGTGCAAATTCGCTCTTAACAGCATCTACAGAGTGAGAGGAGAGTCCTATGGAATTTGGGAGTTTAGGCTGGGAGGGAAAAGGATTACCCTGTACCTACGTTTGCTACTTTCAAAATCTCGCTACGGTGTGCTCCGCACTTGGTACGCTCAAGCAGCGGCGGTGCGGCGGGAGGGACGTTGGAGGTCAGGCGGCTAACATCCCGCTACCCTCTGGACCACAAACCCTCTGTCTGCACAACTCAGGCCCTTCCCTTTGACACTTTCCTCAAACGCCCCGTCGGAAACGGAAGAGGGGCCATTCCGCCCCACCGCCACCCCCGGTATTCCCAGCGCTTTCCCCGCATCAGCCGCCCTCACAGCAAGGTCCCTTTCTTCAGCAGCTCCGGTGCAGCCGGCTCCCCTCTGCTGCTCTCGCGGGCTCCACTCCCCGCCACGGCCACACCCCCGTGGGGTCCGGCGGTGCCCCCGTCGTGTGCTTCGCTCCGGCACGGGTTCATCGAGTAGCTGAAGACGCTGGGCAGGAAGGGGAGCGGCTGGCCCTTGTCATCGGGGACGACCATATTCAGCGCCACTGGGAGAGTGAAATTGTAGGGGTAGGCGGCCAAGAGCTGGGGGCCGTACATGAGTGGATACGGGTCAGGGTAGAAGCTCACCTTACCATCTCCATCGCCAGTGCCCACTTTACCCATTGTGTTGAACTGGATGGCACTGGGGTAAGCGAGGAATGAGGTCTTCTCCTCCATGTCCTTCCTGGTCCGACAGCTACCAGGCACCAGCAAGGGCAAAGGGTACTCCTGGACTGGGTACCGCTCCTCTTCGATCAGCTGGGCAGCCATAACCTCCTTCTGAACCAGGCCAGTATGAGAGATGACAGGGTCCTGGAGAGTGTGGGGCAAGCTAGGCGGCATGTTGGCGAGGCTGGTGCCAGCCTCCAGCAGTGGTGGATGAATAGGCAACTCCTCCGAGAAGGAGGACCTGCTTCCTCCCAGCGGAGGTGGGACTTCCTCTTCCGGCATCGGTGTGAAATGGTGGCTGTCGTAGGGCTGCATTTCCACGGTCTCGGGGGCGTGGTCTGCGGCTTCCGGTTGGCCCACAGGGGCCTCGCCACTGGAGGACGACACCTGCATCTCCTGGGTGGTTTCCTCCTTGACCACAGGCGAGGGCGCCGTCGGAGGAGCGTCGGCGCTCTTCTTAGAGTAGGCGATCACAGTCGTGACGGCGGGCAGGGGGGCTTGGTCCGGCCGCTCACCCTCGTGGCGTTTCATGTGGCGGCTTAGGGCTGCCGCGGTCTTGCACACCTTTGCGCAGTGGGCACAGGTGAACTTGACCAAAGGCTTGCGGCCAACGCGGTGAGCTGTGACTTGCAAGTGGTCCGGCGGCTGGTCGTCCTTGCTCAGCCGCGCATGCACTCTCTCGTGCTTCCTCAGCTTCTTGAGGGCAGAGAAGAGCTTGCCACAGATGCCGCATTCATGCTTCCACTCTGTGTTGCGCCCGCCCCCTCCTTTCATGGGCTGGTCCACGCCCTCGCCTTTAGCGGCGGCACCAGACGCCTCCACCAGCAGCGACGGCGATTCACTGGTCCCTAGGCTGCCATCCTCTCTGCCCTCCTTGGCTTTCTCTGTCCGCTTCATCCAGCGAAGCGAGCGCAGTTTGCGACGCCACCGAGACTTCTTCACCTTGGGGATGCCGCTGCCACTGCTGCCTCCGCCACCCGCCCCACAGGCCTTTCTTTTGGGCTTGTAGCTGTAGTACGGCCTCCAGAGCTGGTCCTCCGTGTCGCCGCGGTCACTCTCCTCCTCCCCGCTCTCGTTGGGGTACACCCTGCTGCTGTGCTTGCCGTGGGGCGCGGGCGTTCCCGGCGGCTGCTTCTCTCTGTTCTGGTCCCTGCCCAGATCAAAGCACTTGCTGCCCACGCGGCTGCCTTTGTCCAGCATCAGGTCAGTTTCAGAGATGCGCCGCTTGACGATGGCTTCTTCACCAATGCGCACCGTGATCTGGCAGAGTGGCGCGGTGCGGCTTTCGGAGGCGGCGCCCACATATGCGGGTTTCGCCATGTATGTCATGGTGCGCCCGGACCGCGTCCCCCTCCCCCGGTGCCCGTGTTCAACACCGCTGTCCTCCAGAGCCTGCTCAGCCGCTTTCTGCGACTGAATATACTCCTTCAATACCTGCTTTTTGATGGGCTTCACCACCACTGTGGAAGGGGTCGCCTGGGACAGGGGGGGCGGGGAAGGGGACCTTGTATCCAAGGGCACCTCCGAAGACTTGCTTTTGTACGTTATCACCGAGGAGGCCTGGGGCATCACAGAAGTGCTGTGGACGATCACAGAGGAAGCCGGGTGCCCGTAGGCAATGACGCTGGCAGCCTCCGAGGAGTTTGACGGCCCCAGCCGCTGGTCCCGCTGGGCACTGTCGCTAGCAACCGGGAGCACGGGCATCTCCTGGCCAGGTGCAGATTCGTGTGGCTGGAAGCACTCTGCCTCCGGAGGCTCCAGGGAACTGGCGCTGGTGGTGAACACGGAAGGGACGTCAGCAGCTCCCAGCGAAGAGACCAGGTTTCCCTCCAAAGAGTCCCCCTCTCCTAACGCCATGGGGACGGGCTGAGCCGGGAGCAGGAGGTTATCCGGAACCAACCCCTGGCTGTAGGTCTTATAGGGCCGTTTCTGGGAGCGCATGGGTAGGAGCCGATAGAGTTTCAGCGCGTTGAGTTTAGGTTTGTAGCCTCCATTAGGAGTCTTCTCCGAAGAGATCAGTCCAGGGTTGATCCCATGGAAGGCCTTTTGGTGCGTCTTGAGGTTGTAGTAGGTGACAAACGTCTCCCAGCAAAAGATGCATTGGTAACGCCTCTCCCCAGTGTGCCAGACCTCGTGTTTGGTGCGGTACTCCGCCAAAGCAAAGACCTTGTCACAGTAACGGCAAGGGTACTTCCGCCGCCACGAGTGGACATTGGAGTGGCGCTTGAGGCTCGAAAGCGTCATGTAGGACCGCTCACAGACTGTGCAGAAGTAGATGATGTGGCCGTCCACCACCTTGACAAAGTGGTCTTGGTCAGAGATGTAGTCCATGCGCGACAGGCCCCGATGGCGGAACATCACGCCCTTTTTGGAAGATGCTGTGGCTGCCGCCGGTGGCGCCGGCTTGGAAGGCAGCACCGCGCTCTGCAGCGTCTCGCTCCCAGACGCGGCCTCCTCGGGCTTTTCCGTGTCCTTGCACAGGACTTCGTGCGTCTGCAGCCGCTTGATGTGGATGAAGCTCTTCCCGCAGTGCCGGCAAGATAGAGAGCGGCGTGTCCGGTGGAGTTTCATGTGGAGACTGAGCGCAGAGGAGGTGGTGAAGGACCGGCCACACGTCCCACAGCAGAAGGAGCTACTGGGTGGGTAGGAAGATCTCGAGGGCGAGGAGCAAGAGGACGCCGACCTCTGGGCCGCTTCCGCATTGGTGGAGGCAACAGAGGGATTCCCGGAAGGATTGTCATTGTCCCAGCTGACACCACCGTTGAGCATGTAAGCCAGGTCAGGCGGGGTGGCGGCCCTGTAGCAACCGAGCTGAGGTTGTAGAGGATTTTGGCCGTCTCCGTTTCAGTGTCAGGGTGAGGTTCACTTCCTGGACTGGAGACTTTGGCCAAATCTTGGAAGCAGAGGGGGCTGGAAGGCTCAGTCGAGCGGGAAGAGCAGGTGAGGTCAATTGGTGACCCACAGGGCCTGGGGGAGATAATGTTGGAGGCGGCCATCTTAGTATCCGCCGAGCAATCATCCAGATTCTCCAAACGGGAGATGCCCAGGCGCCGTCCAACCGCTCCAATTTCCTTGGCAGCCGCCGGGCTGGGCACTGAGAGGCGAGAGTTGTAGATGAAATTGAGGACGTCAGAGAAGACCTCGGCCTGGATGTCAGGAAGCTCCAGGATCTGCGGGGGCTGTTGGCAAACCGATTCCTCCGAGAGCACCTCCTTAAAGTACGGGCTGGAAGCGGCAAGGACGTTCTTATGGGCCTTGAACTTCGTGTCTTCAGCAATGATGGTGATGTCACAGAACTGGCCGCGCAGGCGCTGCTCGTTCAGCTGGACCAGGAGGGAGCTGGAGTGGCTGACGTCCGAGACCTCCACAACTGGAGCCATCGTGTTGCCTCAGACCTGCAGGAGGAGAAACAGAGAGAGGGGGCTGATGGCACCTGAGTTACCTGACGTAGGAAGGGGGTCCATGAGGGAAGGTCACACGGCAGGAACCCCCCAGGCCTTGCTGAGCCCCAAGGCTGCCTCATGAGGAAACACTGCATGTCCTAGTAACACAGAGATGTTGGGGGAGGGGGGAAGGAGATGGTTGGGCACCAAAAGGAAACATCTGAGGAAGGGGCCACGTGGTCCAATAGACTGACCTCATCCTGAGGGTGATAGGCTGTCTATACAATGAAATGAACAATGAAAACCAGGAATTCAGGGCCAAGGTATTAGAGAATGTGATTCCCTCAGAGAAAGGCCTGGAAAATCCAGGTAGTTTAGCTAATGGCTAAGAACTGCCACACTTAGGAAAAGGCGGCACCCATAATCTGAGAGCTGGGGAGAAAGAAGCATGAACAGCCAGGGCCTGTGCTCTGTGAAAAGGCCCTGGAGCCGCCATGGCTTGCATGGGGGCTGAAGCCGGCATGGATGTTTCAAGGCCCAGAATCATGAAGGGGCACCTCTGAGGCTCCCCTCACAGAGTGTGCAACAAGAAGGGGTCCCCACTGCTCCCCTCAAGAGAAAGGCCGGGCTTCCCCCAGAGGTCCCCCAGCACCCTTCCCCCCTTCCCTTCCCCCCCTCCTTCAGGAACCATTTTGCTCCCGGAGTTCCCTCAGCTGGCAGCTTAAAATGGCTGAAGGAAACAAACTCCGGTGCCAGCTCAGATTAGCAGCTGATGCTCTGGCCCAGCCCACTTTTGACTCCGGGCAGGCCGGTGCTAAGGGGCTCGCCTGTTACCCTGGGCCTTTGGGCCGGCTCCTCGGCCTGGCCCGGCCACATGTCAAAAGCTGGCGCACTGCCTGGCCCAAACCGTTCAGGGAGCCAGCGGCAGGCCTGAGCTTGAAGCAGAGGAGGGAATGGAGGGCCACAAGCGGCTGTCCACCCTGCCTCCCTGGCGCCGGCCACAGGCCCCGTCCTCCCGCCATCTTGGTCACCATCCAAGGCCCAGGCGGCACTGCCCACCGCTTGTGGCCAACGTAAGGGCACCCACAGGGCCCGGGGGAAAGAGGGACGGACTGGCACGCAGGGCGAAGGGTGTTTCGTGCAATGGCAGCAAGTCCTTGAGGGGATCTCTCTCTCTCTCTCTCTCTCTCTCTCTCTCTCGCACATGCACCAGCACACTCTTTGCTCGCTTCCTGGCTGTGACGGGAGTATCCAAACGGAAAGCGGGTTTCTATGGAAACAGGCCTGGATGACGGAGAAAAAAGTGATGGGGAGGAGGCAGCAACGCAGCGGCGGCAGCGGGGAGCAGAAATGCGAGGCGAAGGAGCTGGCCGACAAAAGTCTATGGGAACGTGCAGCGAGGTTGGGGGAGGCGAGGAGGGGCGGCCAGGGGGGACCCCAAAGCGGTTAGGCGGCTGGGATCGTTGCTGAGTCCAGCTGCCACGTTCTTGGTACAGATGCCACCTGGGTCAAGAGGGGGGCTGAAAAGACCTCCGTTTCCTGGAGGGCCTCGGGGAGTTCTGAGCCCTACACCTCTTGGGTCCAATCTGGGAGGGAGGGAAGGAAGGAAGGAAGGAAGGGAGGGAGGGAGGGGAGGAAAGAGGGAGGGGGAGGAAGGAAGGAGGGAAGGAAGGGGAGGGAGGGAAGGAGGGAAGGAGGGAAGGAGGGAGGGGAGGAAAGAGGGAGGGAGGGGGGAGGGAAGGAAGGGAGGGAGGGAAGGGAAGGGAGGGGAGGAAGGAGGGAGGGGAGGGAGGGAGGGGAGGAAGGAAGGAAGGAGGGAGGGAAGGAAGGAAGGAAGGGGAGGGAGGGAAGAGGGACGGAGGGAGGGAAGGAGGGAAGGAGGGAGGGGAGGAAGGAGGGAGGGGAGGGAGGGAGGGGAGGAAGGAAGGAGGGAGGGAGGGGAGGAAGGAAGGAAGGGGAGGGAGGGAAGAGGGACGGAGGGAGGGAAGGAGGGAAGGAGGGAGGGGAGGAAAGAGGGAGGGAGGGGGGAGGGAAGGAAGGGAGGGAAGGGAAGGGAGGGGAGGAAGGAGGGAGGGGAGGAAGGAGGGAGGGGAGGGAGGGAGGGGAGGAAGGAAGGAAGGAGGGAGGGAAGGAAGGAAGGGGAGGGAGGGAAGAGGGACGGAGGGAGGGAAGGAGGGAAGGAGGAAGGGGGGGAAAGAGGGAGGGGGAGAAAGGAAGGAGGGAAGGAAGGGGAGGGAGGGAGGGAAGGAGGGAGGGGAGGAAAGAGGGAGGGAGGGAGGGAGGGGGGAGGGAAGGAAGGAAGGGAGGGAAGGGAAGGGAGGGAAGGAGGGAGGGGAGGAAGGAAGGAAGGAGGGAGGGAAGGAAGGAAGGGGAGGGAGGGAAGAGGGACGGAGGGAGGGAAGGAGGGAAGGAGGGAGGGGAGGAAGGAGGGAGGGGAGGGAGGGAGGGGAGGAAGGAAGGAGGGAGGGAGGGGAGGAAGGAAGGAAGGGGAGGGAGGGAAGAGGGACGGAGGGAGGGAAGGAGGGAGGGGAGGGAAGAGGGAGGGAGGGGAGGAAAGAGGGAGGGGGGAGGAAAGAGGGAGGGAAGGGAGGGAAGGAAGGGGAGGAAGGAAGGAAGGAGGGAGGGAAGGGAGGGAGGGAGGGGAGGAAAGAGGGAGGGGGGAGGAAGGAAGGAAGGAAGGAAGGAAGGGGAGGGAGGGAGGGAGGGAAGGAGGGAGGGGAGGAAAGAGGGAGGGAGGGAGGGGGGAGGGAAGGAATGGAGGGAGGGAAGGAAGGGGGGGAGGGAGGGAGGGGGAGGGAGGGAAGAGGGACGGAGGGAGGGAGGAAAGAGGGAGGGGACGAAAGAGGGAGGGGGGAGGAAAGAGGGAGGGGGGAGGAAAGAGGGAGGGAAGGGAGGGAAGGAAGGGGAGGAAGGAAGGAGGGAGGGAGGGAGGGAAGGGAGGAAGGAGGGAGGGGAGGAAGGGAGGGAGGGAGGGGAGGAAGGAGGGAAGCAAGCAAGCTCACTTCAGTTGCCCCTACAGATTTCTCCCACACCAGACCCCAAAGTGAGCTAGGCTTGCTCAAGTGGCACCCATGTTCCAAAGTGGCATCTCACAGGGGAGGCTGATGTTTGGAGGAGAAACCTGAGGGTTATGATGCACCAAGATCCACTTCTTTTCTCGGTCACCCAGCCCTAGAACCAGGGGGCATCTATGAAGCTGATGGGCAGGAGAGTTTGGACCAACAAGGGGAAGAATTATTTCGCCCAGAGGGTCACTGGCCTGTGCAATGTATCCCCAGAAGAAGCAGTGACTGCAGCCAGCCTGGATGGCCTTAAGAGAGCACCAGACAAACCCATGCAGGACAGGTGTACTAATAGCTACTCGAATGGATTGCCCAGGTACGGGCTCCAGGCTGAAGAGATAGGCAGGAGGCCTCTGAAGGCCATTTACAGGGGCCTGAGAGCAGGTGAAGGTTTTGCCGTCATCTTCTGCCTGAGATGCCCAGAGTCATAGAATCATGGAGTTGGAAGGGACCTCCAGGGGTCATCCAGCCCAACTCCCTGCCCAATGCAGGATTTCCTAAACCATCCCAGGCAGATGTAGGTCCAGCCTCTGCTTGAAGACCTCCAGTGAAGGAGAACCCACTACCTCCCGTGGCAACCTATTCCACTGACTGATCGCCCTCACTGTCAGGAAGGTTTTCCTCGTATCTAATCTCTACTGACTCCCTTGAAGTTTCATCCCGTTGTTTCTAGTCCTCCCATCTTGTGAAAGTGAGAATAGGGACGATCCCTCTGCACTGTGACGGCCCTTCAGAGACTTGAAGACCACAATCATGTCTCCTCTCAGTCTGAACATTCCTAGAACCTTCAGCCTTTCCTCACAGGACATGGTTTTCAAGCCACTGACCATTTTGGTCGCCCTCCTTTGGACTTGCTCTAGTTTGTCAATGTCTTTTTTGAACTGGGGTGCCCTGAACTGGACACAAAACTCTACATGAGGTATTACCAAGGCAGAGGAAAGAAGAATAATTACTTCTTGTGATCTAGCCTCTATACTCCTCTTGATGCATCCTACGATGGTGTTGGCCTTTTTTGCAGCTGCATCACACTGTTGACTCAGTTTGGTCTAGTGGTCTGGGAGCCTAACTCTTATCTGGGAATACCGGGTTTCATTCCACCCTTCTCCACAAAGCCAGCTGGGTGCCCTTGGGTGAATCACAGCTCTCCTCTGAGCTCTCACAGCCCCATCTACCTCACAGGGTGTACGTTTGTGGGAAGAAGAATAGAAGGCTTTGTCAGCCGCTTTAAGTCCCGTTAAATAAATGAGAACAAAGCTTGTCAGCCACTTTGAGTCCCCTTAAATGGGTGAGAAAAGCGGGGTAGAAAAGCCTGGGTACCACTTCCAGACTGAAGAGACAGGCATGATGCCTCTAAAAGCCATTTATAGGGACTTTTGCCCTCTGCTTCTTCTTGAGATGACCAGAAGCAATTGGTGGGCTACTGAGTGAGACAGGACGCAGGACTACATGGGTTCCAGCAGGGTTCCTCTTATGTTCTCATGTTCCAAAATGCTTTGATAATGCAAAAAACTTTGCCCATGGTCAGAGGAATAGTGTACGATACTTTAAAGCTGAGCCCAGCTCAAGCTCCACCATCATCATCATCATACTAAACCTCAGAGCATGAAGGCTACGTATCCGATGTTCAGCGTAGTATTCAGGGCTTGATTAGGGTCTGGGGGCCCAAAGTCCAAATCCCACCCCCCATCACAGAATCTCCCATTTGGTCTAGTGGTTAGGGAGCTGGACTTTTATGTGGGAATACCAGGTTTGATTCCACACTCCTCCACAAAGCAAGCTGGGTGACCTTGGGCTAGTCACAGCTCTCTTTCTGAGCTCTCACAGCCCCACTGACCTCACAGGGTGTCTGTGGTGGGGAGAAGAACAGAAGGCTTGTCAACTGCTTTGAGTCCCCTTAAGGGAGAAGAACAGAAGGTTTGTCAGCCACTTTGACTCCCCTTATGGAAGAAGAACAGAAGGCTTGTCAACCGCTTTGAGTCCCCTTAAGGGAGAAGAACAGAAGGTTTGTCAGCCACTTTGACTCCCCTTATGGAAGAAGAACAGAAGGCTTGTCAACCGCTTTGTGTCCCCTTAAGGGAGAAGAACAGAAGGTTTGTCAGCCACTTTTCAGTCACTGCCTCCTAGGCTAACCATAACCTCACGGGGTTTTGTCTTCATAGGGACAAAATGGAGCAGCAACCGGTTTACCGCTTTGCACTTGTTGAAAGAACGGATGCGCATAAGTACAAGAATCAGCCATGAAAACACCCTGAGGAGAAAGCAACAGGCCCCTAAATCTCCTAGAATGAGGCAGAATTTCTGGCTTGCTTCCTCCATTTGCCTCTTGACTGGTGCCCAGTGCGTTTCTCCAGCAGCAGCGCGCTCTCGCCCTCTCCCCACCCACTTCAAGAGCGTGCAGAAATTTTACACACCGAGGGTGAAGGTGAACGTGCGCGCCCTCCTCGAAAGGGGACAATGGCAGGAAGGGAGCGCAGGGGCAGGATCCGATCCTGGGCGGCCGCCCGGGGTGCCCGGCAGGAGCGCCATGGAGACGGTGGAGTGTGGCCGCTCTGCTCTTCCTCCGCCTGCTCCTGCGTTCCGGGACGTCGGGCTAGGGCCAGGGCCGGAGTTTTGGGACAGCAGGGAGAGAGAGCGACAGGGAGCAGCCCTCGGCTCCCCGTGAGTCACGGGGACTGAGGTCAGCGGATTGCAGGGAGGAGCGTTAGAAGAGGAGGGGACGCAGGAAGCCTGGATGCGGGCGCCGAAGGGAAGCAGGCGGAAGGCCAGGATGGAGGGGGCGGAGGAAGGGGGGAATCACCCTCACCGGTGCCTAAGCCGCCATCTAGGGACCCTACGGGACCATGCTGGTCTTGCCACAGCCAGCCGAGCCCGTCTTATTCCCCGACGGGCCGTTAGGAAGGCTCAGTGCTCAGAAGGCAGCGCCTGAAACTCTGGACCCTGAGGGACCCTGGTTCAAATCCCCGCTTGGCTCCAAGGCTCCAAACCGGGAACCAACGCTCACATTCTCACAGGGAAGGAGTCCCATGGAGTTCATGCGAAAATGCCCCTCATGCCATGTACCCTGGGGGAGGGGGAGAAGAAGAAGAGTTGGCTTTCCTACCCTGCTTTCCTCACCCATTTAAGGGGACTCAAAGTGGCTGACAAACCTTCTGTTCTTCTCCCCACAACAGAACACCCTGTGAGGCGGGTGGGGCTGTGAGGGCTCAGAAGAGAACTGTGACTAGGCCAAGGTCACCCAGCTGGTTTCATGGAGGAAGAAAAAGAATTGGCTTTTCTACCCTGCTTTCCTCACCCATTTAAGGGGACTCAAAGTGGCTGACAAACCTTCGGTTCTTCTCCCCACAACAGACACCCTGTGAGGTAGGTGGGAGCTCAGAAGAGTGCTGTGACTAGCCCAAGGTCACCCAGCTGGCTTCATGGAGGAGGGCAGAATCAAACCCAATAGTCCCAGATAAGAGATCCGGCTCCTTAACCACTAAACCAAACTGGGAAAAGAACACTGGGCCCTTAAAGCCAACGCTGTCTCCCAAGTGGGTTACTCCCAAGTCGAAGAGAATGCAATTTCTGCCTTTATTTCATCCATTTAAAGTATTTCTAGCATGGCTTTTCATTAAATACACGTCCAAGCAGTGTGCCAAAACAAGGATAAAAGCCCTTAAAATGGGGCCAGAAAATAAAACAGAAATTAAGCTTGGATAAAGAAAAACAAGCCCACGCAAGAAATGTCTAGGTGAAGAGAAATGTCTTCAATCAACCCCTGAACGCGGTTAACTATGAGCGCCTCATGAATGTCAGAGGGGAGGGGCACTGCACAGCTCTGGTGCCACTACAGAGAAGGCCCTACCGTCTGGGCTGCCATGAAAAGACATGCTGTATTCCCTGGAACCCACAGCAGGTCTTCGCCAGATGATCCCAGACCCCAAAGGACAACTCGGGAGTCTTCCTGGGCCAATGGTTCTTGACACCCTGCAAGCAACGATAACAGTAACTTTTCTGCCATAGAGGCTGAGCAGGGTGGAAGAGCCAGCCTGAAACCTCTGAAATTATTAACAGTGCTGGCAAAATGGCCCCATCTCCATGCTGGCAAATTTGCTTATGGAATAGACCTGCCTTCCTTGCTTAATTTGCTTAGATATCACCCGTCTCCGGTGCACTGGACAACCAGGACCCAGGTCTCCGGGCGGGTAACGACATCTAAAATTAAACATCATTAAAACAATAACAGTATGTATTAAAACAGCAGCAGCTGCAAATGGGAAGGGAAAAGTGTCTCCCCATTTAACCAAAGGCCAGGGCAAAGAGGTTTGTCTTCAGTGCCTACCTAAATTACAGTGAAGGAGCCTGGCGCACCTCAAGGGGGAGACTGCTCCATAGTCTGGGGGCCATCACCCAGAAGGCCCTCTCGCAGGTGCCCACCCCTTTTGCTACTGAAGGTGTTGGGACAACCAGGAGGGCCTCCCCTCCAGATCTCAAGGCATGGCCAGGTCGAGATGGAAGGTGTTCCTTTAGATATTTGGGACCCCAAAGTTGTTCAGGAACTAGGAGGAAATGCAGGATTTAAGTTTTAGAACAGAGGAAGAATGGGCCTTGAAGTCACCAGAATCTGACCAATCTATTAGGTTACTCCTCGTACTGGGGGTGTCCTGGCAGTAAAAAGGCAACCATTAGTCACACTGGGCTAAGAGACCCAGGAATAAAAGTTTCCTTTTTGAACTCTAGTTCCTATTACTCTTAGCCAGAGTAGCATAGGATCACGGGAGTTATAGTCCAAAACAGAATCTCCCCCCTCCCCAAAAAAGACGCTGGCAGGCTGATTGGAGCTGGACATCCAGCCACATCTGATCCTTGTTCTGTCCCAGGCAAAACTGTTGAGAAGCCTGGGGTTTTTAAGCATTTTTTTTCCTGCTTTCTTGGTAGCTAAAACTATTACGAAACATCTCTGGAGCCAGGGCAGGATTAAAATGGGTCCCAGATAAAAGTGAGTAATGCAGAAAGTTCTAGAAGGCAGCCATCAGCCCGGGCCAGCTCAGAGATGTGCAGAGACAGACACTGCCAAACCCAACAGCATTTCCCACAGGAATCTGGGTAATATAAGAACATAAGGGAACCCAAGAGGAACGACGGCCCATCTAGTCCAGCATCCTGTCTCACAGAGAGGCCACTAACGGCTTCTGGGCATCTCAAGCAGAAGACGAGGGCAAAACCTTCACCTGGTCTTGAATCTCTGCAGACGCCCCTGAGAGGCATCCTGCCTGCCTCTCCAACTCAAGGGTCGGTACCCAGGCGTCTACCTCTGCTCCCTGAATTTCTTTAAATCCATGAGGATAGCCCTGCTGGATCAGGCCACAGCCCATCTAATCCAGCATCCTGTCTCACACAGTGGTCCACCAATTGCCTACGGGCATCTCAAGCAGAAGACAAAGGCAAACCCTCACCTACTCCTGACTCATTGCAAATGGCCTATAGAGGCACCTTGGGCACCCATTCTAGCAGCCATTAGCACACCTGTCCTTCAGGATTTTGCCTAACCTTTCCTTAAAGATGTCCAGGCTGGTTGCTGCCACCACCTCTTCTGGTCATCAGTTCCCGCTGGGTAAAGAAATGCTTCACCTTATCAGTCCAAACTGTCCTGCCCATCATGCATAACAGTATGGATGTCCTGGATCCAGACCCTTACACCTTTCCAATCCAAACCAGGGGGCAGTGACGGGCCTACGCACAGCCACTCCTGCTATGGTGACCTCAAAGAGGAAACCTGGTAGAGAGGCCAGACTTCCAAAAGGTCCACCGAACCTGAAGAGGGGCAAGGAAGTAAGTCGTAGCCGCCGGAATTCGCCGGGATTCGTCGGGCTTCTTTAAAGTCTGAACTGGGATTTACCACACAATTTGGGGCTTAAAAGGAGCCCAAGAAATCTCTGCACGGCTCTTGTGATCACAAGCAACTGGAGGTAAAAACCATGGCCCTTTCTGCGCCGGCCCTTATTCTGGATTGTATTCTGGAATAGGGGCCTGCCAGCTGCCTGTCAGTGCAGGCTACAGCAGGCAGAATACGGCCCAGTGCAGAAAGGGCTCACAACAGAAGCCGGTGAGCAAAACTGGGATACTGGGATCATGTGAGTGGCAGAGACAGGATGGAACAGGTAAAAGGACCAGTCTTACCTGGACGAGTTGGCCACATCTACTGGGTGTTTGTGCTGCTGCTCCTCACAATGCCGTCTCCCAACTCTCCTGAGCAGAACCCTCTAAAGGGTGGAAGGAGAGAGGAAAGGAGTTATGGCACTCTAAAGGATCCGTTTCTGTGCTCCTATGACCACCCACCCACCCTCCCTCCCTCCATCTGGTTGCTAGGAAATTGTTGTTCAGGGCAAATTAAAATGTGGGCAGTTTTATTCCATGCAACTCTCCTTCAGGTCTGGGATTTTACAAAAAGAGGCAGGTAGTTAAGTGGGAGGCTAAGCTGGTCGCCCTGTTACACTGAGTGAATAGGTCAGGATATAACCCCAGGCTTTGAGAAAGGGCAGCTTGTTAGGTTTTCCAGACGGCACCTTTCCCTCCCCCCAGTAGGTGGCAGGCATGGGCTCAAGCTTCCTACTGTTTCCATGAGAGCTAGAAACTTGATTTAGAATAAACAGTAATAACTACGATTCTCAAAAATTCAAATTGCATGGCTATCCAGTGAAGGATGACAACCCTTATGACTACCAGGGGTGTGGAAAATTGGGAGCCCCCATTTCTTTTCTAAGAAGTGCAACAGATAAAAGAAACGTTCCAGACATGACTATTATGTATATTTCCTGTACATCAAATTTTAAAAGATCTTAGTTTTGATTAGGGATGTGCACAAATATTCAAAATAATTTTGACATTCCTACGCGTACGGATCCGAATGCATCTGTACGGATACATACAGGATGAAAACAGGATGCATATAGATACGTAGGAGATACATATATACTGGTAGAGATATGAACGTCCATATTATTCATATGAATACATATGAATGCATACGGATTGAATCAAATGCCCAGACATTCATTTTTTCGTTATCCGGATGCATTTGAATTTTCAAATATTCAATCTGTTACGAACCAAAATTCAAAAGCTGCATTTGTGCATATCCTTAGTCTTCATGTTGGACTGAAAACAATTCTGGCTGCATTACTAAATAAACACCAATATAATTGCCTAATATCACTCAAAAGGGTTTTTTGTTTTTGCTTTCATTTTTAAAAGCTTGCTTGTTATCTCTCACAGGACTGAGAATATGCGGATAAAAAGCTGCATCTATTTCTTCTTCGCTGTCTACCTAATCCTTTCTCCTTTCTTTTACTCTTTCAGTATCTCACAATAATAATAATAAAAAAAAAACACCCAAAACAAACGGCAGGGTTTGCACCATAAAAATTAATTTGCAATTTCCCCCATTTGTCCAGACAACCCACACTGGAAACTTCCCCGTTTCAAGGCATCCACAATCTTCAATGACAAATTGCTGGCGTGAATGGCGCAAGATAGGTCAAGCCCTCTTATCTGCTTCTATACGCAGCTGATTATGCGCAGGGAAAGAGATCCAAAGAAGCCTTTCCATTTTTTCTTCTTAAGGAGTGGGGTCACCCAGACTGCAAAGTTGCTATTTTTATGGATTTTTATGGAGATTTTCTTTCCTCCTTGGAGGCAGCTAGACAGTCACATACGCAAACGAGAGAGAGGGAGGAAGGAAGGAAGGAAGGAAGGAAGGAAGGAAGGAAGGAAGGAAGGAAGGAAAGCAGGCACCCAGATACAGAGGCACGCAAAAGCTGAAGACCACCCCTTCTGCTCCCCCCAAAAGAACACCTCTCTTCCATATTTCCACAGGGGTTCAAGGCATTACTGGTTTTCAGTCGCAGGACCTTGTTCTTGCCTAAGAGACACTGCAAAAAGGAAACATCAGAAGGAACAACCGGGGTGTTCAGAGCCCAGAATTCTGTCTCCAGCTTAGCAGGCAAAAGCACCAGAGAAAACCTACCAATGGTTTTGTTCCTGCTCCACCTCTGACCACTAGACCCCACTCCCTTTCCCAGCAAGCGCCAACTGTGATGTGCCAACCAGCCAGCCAGCCTCCTCCCTCTCCCCTTTCACTGAACCAAGAACTTCAGATGCACCCTACGTGAAGCTGCCACCCTCTTCTGCACCCGCCCCACCCCACCGCCCCGGTCACATCACCCAAAGCGGGCCAGCAAGAGCCCTGCGCCTCTGATCTTACACCGCACGGGGAACCCGATCCCCCTCCATTTCCGGAGAGCCTGTGATCTCAGCGGCACCACCGACTGCGTGACATCGCCTTCCCAAGCTTAGCACTGGAAGAATGCAGCAAGGAAGGCGGCCGGAGGCGTGCGAGGAGAGGGGAAGGAGGGGGAGCTTTCCTAGCTGCCAACGGCGAAGCAGGCCGCAGCCTCTGGAAGTCCCGGCTTGCTATATTCAAGCTGCGTAGCCCTCCCCGCGTGACGGATCAGGGCGCAAGTAGGATCCCTCCGGCATGCGCGCCTCCTGTGGCTGGCAGAAAGGGGACCCGTCATCGTCGTTGTCATTGTCATCTCCGGCTGTGCGCGACGCGTTTCCATACTGCAGCTGGGCGTAACGCTGACAAGAGCCAGGCGGGCATTCGGGCACGATCTAACCGGAATAGGATTCGAGCAGTGCCCAGAGGACAGGCCAGCCGGGGAAGAGAAAAACAAAACTAAAACGGCGGCGGCGGTGGCGGCGCATGATTCTTCCGTGTGGCCAGAGAAGTGGCATTTGCAGCCTCTGAGCATGTGCTCGTTTGCTATGTGGGTCAAACAGACGGCGCAGCGGAGGGGGTGTCACTCGAGAGCATTTCGGCCCGCACAGGCCTCTCCGCGCACGGCGGGGGAAAGCGGCAGCGCTTGGGCCCATGTGTTGTTTCGTGTCCCCCCACAGAGAGCGCATGCATGACGTCATTCCAGAACGCACACACAATGAGGTCAGAAGGCACAGCGGCGCAGCCCCGCCACGCACAGATAAGCTGTGGTCTCAGGGAGAGGAAAGCAAACGGGGGGGGGGGGAGAACCACAGGGAAACGTCAATCACGAGGCGATGAAACTGGCTGGTTTGCATTCCGCCAGGAACCCGAAAGGCCACCGGTGTGCCGCGGGCATGGAGGGAGCAGGGACGAGACTGGCATCCCAGGCCCAGGCGGGCACTAGGCGGCCTTCCTGGGCACAGCTGGAAGTTAAGAAGCTCTACATCTATCACGGCATTGCTGCCCTGTGGTCAAAGGTCCAAAGCAAAGTGCTCAAAAGGTCTCCTCCAGAAATATGCATATTTTTCTACCCCACCCTGTACCTGACGGTCTCAGGCCGCCGCATTAGAATAAAATCAGCCAAGACAACGGCTTCCTGGATGACCGCTGGCATCATTCTGTGCCAACTCCAGAGCTGCCACATGGGATGCGGGGTGTTGAAGTTCAGAACCACCTGAGCCCACCACCACCGCCGGTCAAAGTTGTGCCAAGCGGGGTGGGCAGGCCGAACCCTAAGCGCATTGAGTTGGGGCACTGACGATTGGAGCCAAGAGAGCGGATCAGCTCAACCGCAAGCAACACCCGACGGGGCTGGGGGTTCATCTCCCCCCCCCCCGCCTGGGCCAGCCAGGCGTCACCCCAAGTGTGAGCATCACAGAGTCCAGCTGCTGTCCTTATGGTAGTAATAAATAACCCCAATGAATTATTTTTCCCTTTCAAGCAAAGGGAGGTGAAAAGAAAAAGCCAAACGCTTCACAAATCATTAACAGAAAAACAACACCAGGTGTCACCATAGAAACCACCAAAAAAACTTTGCTCGCCCCACCCACGCCCACCCCAGGAGGTGGAAGGCCAGGGAAGCCAACCCTGAGGCTGGGACCACCAGCCACCGTGCCCGGGGGGGGGGGGGGTGTCTCCCCAGGCCCCTTGGACACAAGCTTGGGCCTTGGGAAGGGCCAAAAGGGCTTCACTCCGCTATCCCGGGGGCGAAAGTGATGTTTCCACATGGGTCGCTTTAAAAATAGCGTCGCCTGCAAAATGCCCCTGCTGAAATCCAAAGCAAACCGGGATCCTAGCGTGCAAATGCTCAGACAATTATTGGCTAAACTGCTTATGATATCACAGGCTTCCTTCCTTCCTTCCTTCCCCCCCTTTGCCATCTCCTGCTTTTATAGGAACTATAAAAAAATGGCTGAAGAGGCAAACTCCATCCCAGCGTCCCCGGAATATCAACCTGCAGCCCTCCAGATGTTCCTGAACTACATGTCCCAGCATTCCCACCCCTGCCAAGCTAAACAGGGGCAGAAACATGCAGACACAGCAACGGGTCTTTCTGCGCATTTGCGCCAGCGTCCTGCCTGCGAAACCTCCAGACAGTACAAAGGAAGCGACTCTCGAGTTGCTGTGCTGGTATACAGTTCAGTGGCAGTACAAGCCAGAGAAAGCAGAGCCTTTGCTAAGCCTCTCCCCGGAAGTAGGTAATGGCAAACCGCTTCTGTACAGCTGCCAAGAAAACTGCATAAAAGAGCCCATGGAATCTGGGAGTGGCTGGAGCGCAGTGGTAAAGCGAGCGGTCCAGAGAGCAGAGGGTTACCGGTTCAAACCCCAGCCTCTCCCCAGAAGCAGGCAATAGCAATCACCACTACTTCCCTATCAAGAAAGACTGCCCAGAAGAGCCCATGGAAGCCCCTATCCAGAGAAATCCCGATTGGGAGAAGTTCCCTTTTGGGGTCACAACTCCCATGACCCTTAGCTGTCTTCACGGAAGATGCAGTCTACAAAAAGGGACCTTTTCTGTACCGTTCTAGAAGCACAATCTGGAAAACAGCTGGAAAACACTGAGACTTCAAGGTAAAAGCTGTCCCCAGGATCATTTGCGAAAGCAATGGCTTCTCAGGCTTCTATGTGATGAACACATAAGCATCAGCCATTTTGGCTTGACAACGATCGGGGAGATTTGGGGAGGAAGAAGGAAACAGGTAGAAAGCCTTACTTAGGGGTTTGATCCACAGCTTGTTCTAGCGGTTAGGGAGCCAGACTATTATCTGGGAATACCGGGTTTGATTCCGCTCTCCTCCATGAGACCAGCTGGGTGACCTTGGGCTAGTCACAGCTCCCTTCTGAGCTCACAGTCCCACCTACCTCACAAGGTGTTTGTTGTGGGAAGAAGAACAGAAGGTTCGTCAGCCGCACTGACGAGCTGCCATAGCCTTAAGGATCAGAAAACAGTGCGAGCAGCAGATACAGCCTTGATCACAAAAATGGACACCAAGTCCCTTGAACCCGAATGCAAACAGCCCTTTAACGCCTGCACCCGGCAATCCGCCCTCCCAGCAGGAAAACCCAACTACGCCCTCCCAGATGTTCCTAAACTACAACTCCCAGGATTCAACTCTTGGCATTCCCTGCATGGCACAGGGATGCCGTAGTCTAGGACCCCAACCTAAACACAATCTAAAACGGACTGAGATCTTTGCCTGCCCTCCTGTTTCGGCGGCGAGCCTAAAAGCAACCGTTTTAATCCCTTTCTTGCCCACTGACGGAGTGTTTAATCTAGCCAGGACAACCGCCAACCGCCCAGTTTCATATTTGCTCACGCAGGCTCGCTTATGACAATTCTGACCTTTAGGCAAGGCTGCCTTTTCAAGCAAAGCTCCCGTCTCGCTTACGGAGAAACCGAGGGTGATGAGCAATCCTGTATATTTTTTTAACCCACTTTCAGCCGTTTTGGAGGGCAGCGGCAAGCCGCGAGGAGGGCCACCAGCCGCAGCAAGCAGAAGGGCCTGAAAAGAAGTTTTAACTGTGCTAAGGTCGGGCCTTGTCGGCATGCGCTGCGCATCAGGGCCGCCTGCCCGGGCCGCGGAGGCAGGAAATCTTGAGCGGCTCGTTTGGCGTTCGTCTGGGACGCCTTCCATGGAAGAATGACCTTTTCCGTGAGCGAGCGAGCGAGCGAGATCTCATTCCTCTTAGCGGCACGGAGAGGCCTGCTCAGATCGCAGCGGCAAAAGCGAGGGAGCTCTGAAGCGAACAGAGAAAACAAGAGACGGCGGGGCCACAATGGAGATGAAGCCCTCCGCTGGAAGCCCTCCAGGGAAAACACAACCCGCGCCGTGCCGTCCCCTGGAAAACGCTCGGAGCCAGGCCTGGCATCGGAACAAGATGGCTGCCGGCCTCCTACCAGAGCTACGTCAAGGGACTTCTGGGGGTCCCGTGCGCTTCAGCCGCACCACCCCAAACGGGAAGAACCTATCGATCTCTATCTATATATACACGTACACACATGTATAACTAACAAAGATTTAAAAAGGGGGGGAATGTTCTCTTCACCCTCATACCTATTCTCCTCATCCTACGTATCAGTTAAGAATAAGGTACCACTAGCGCCGAATCTTTTGGATATCTGGCCAAAAGGAGGCCAGAAAGTCTCCAAACGGTGGTTCCGGCGTGAGCTAAATTGCCATAAAACACCAATTATTAAAATGGAGAGTTTTCTATGTGGTCTTAAGAGAACAAACAAGGCGGAACTGTGTTCTGGGTGCCTCTTCTTCAGATCTGACTCCAGTCAAGAATTCAGGAGCTTCGTCCTGTCAAAAACACTGGGGCCTGTTGAGGCTTTACTCTCTTTGCAGGCCTTTTGCAAGACCAGGCAGAGAACAAAGCCATCCGAACGCTTAAAATGCTACGCCACAGAGAAACATTTATCACAAGCATTTATGTCGATTTATTTGAATGCGTTACTCTGGAATTGGTAACGAAAAGCAAGATACAGCATAAACGATTTCGGAGAATGAATACTTCTAAATGTTGCACTTGCTAATTTTAACTCCTACAGAAGGCTTACAAATTTAAAACTGCATTTTTTTCCTGCTACTGCTGCTGCTAACAGTGTGGGTTTTTTTCATAATGGTGAAAACAGCTTCTTTCTGAAAATCCTGGGGTGCCATTTTGAAGGGATTTTTTTTTTTAAGTTAGCATTTCCAAAAGTTCCTGGATAGGAGAGAAAGGTACACCTGATTGAAGTATATAAAATTATGCACGGTATAGAAAAAGTGGATAGAGAAAATTTCTTTTTTCTATCGCACAACACTAGAACCAGGGGGCATCTATGAAGCTGATGGGTAGGAGAGTCAGATCTGACAAGGGGAAAGATTTCTTCACCCAGAGGGTCATCGGTCTATGGAATTGGCTCCCGGAAGAGGTGGTGACAGCTACCAGTCTGGATGGCTTTAAGGTAGGGTTAGACAAATTTATGGACGACAGATGTATCAATGGCTACTAGAAAGAATGCCTAGATGCATCTTTCAGGCTGGGGGGGGGAGGAACCGGGGCGCTTCTAAGGCCATCTGCTGGGACTCGAGAGCAGGAGAAGGTTTGTCCATGTCTCTGGGCCACTGTGTGGGACAGGATGCTGGACAAGAAGGGCTGTGGCCTGATCCAGCAGGGCTCCTCTGAGGTTCTTATGTATATACACATATACTGTAGCACAAACCTGAAATTCTAGATATCGTTGCCTGAAATATAACTCCCTTTTGCATGGATTTTGCACATCTTTCTCACATGTTTACTGCCTTACTCATGCGAGGTATGCAAGAGGATCTGGGATGGGTGGCAGAGGCTGTTAAAACACAACCTCAGCAAAGTCAATAGGGAAAATAAAATTTGTTGTGCGTCCCGATAAGATGTGGGGGTGTGGGTGAGAGAAAGGGGCTGCTTCCTATATCATGAAACCTTGGGGGGGGGGGCAGTTGGGTGTGCGCACATGAATCTTCCCACACTAGAATTGCAGATAGGATAGAGCCCCACAAAGTAACACCTGAAAGAGGCATGCGGCAGCGCACCTTTCCCAACATCTTTGCTGGTGCGTCACAGCATCAGGGAGTGATGCCATTTTGCTTATTAGCCAGGCCCTGTTACGCATTCATCTCTGTTTCCACACCTCCGTCAACACGACGCCGCGGAGCCCATGGACTCTCTCAACTATGCAGCCCCGCTGCTTAATGCATAAACACCTGACATCAAAAACGCCCCTCGACGTTCCTGAACCGCGCGGAGGCCACCTGAGGCCACACACAAAGCGCCCGTGCGGCACGGTCACCAACGTGCCTCCTCGTGGCATTTCCTGAATGCCGCATCTGCTTGCGCGGTTCGCAGGCAGGGTGTCCGGCAATTCAGAAATCTCAGCATCAGGAAGCCGGGCCATAATTAGAACATGGAGGCCAATTTAGCTCCAGTTAGGTCGGTCGGGGGAGAAGCTTCTCTCCCCATCTTCCCCCTGCAAAAGAAGCGCGGACCAGCGAGGCTGTTTCCCACAACACCCTTCCGTAGCTGCTCTAAATAGCATCTGCTAAATAGCATCTCCTTACTGGGAAACTGCTGTCACTAGAACCAGAGGGCACCTCTGATACGTGCAGATGGGGCAGCTTCCCGCTGGAGGGTCGAGGCAGGTACAAGGACAAGGTGGATGGCGGTACAATGAGGTTCCTGGTCACCTGCCGGACGTGAAGGGCACAGGATGCAAGACAGCAGGGGAGACCAGTTGAAGAGAGACACGGCGGGGCCTTGTGAAGAAGAAACGGCTTTGGGGACCGTCAGGGCAGTGCAGACGGTGTGAACAGGAGGGAAACGCAGGCGAGGAAAGAGCCAAATTGGGGGCTTGTTTACAACAGAGCCAGAGGTGTGGCTACAGGGGGGGGGTGTTCTGTATGTAGGGGAGGGAAGGGAATACTGAGGGGGGGAGACTGTAGCTGTAAGGAGATCAGGATCATGCCAAAACCTTCCCTTGAAAGGGAGGAACTCTGTCGCTGGAAGAGAGCATGGGATCGCGGCGGTGAGCCGCGCTGAGAGATCTTCCCAGAGATGCAGGCATCAACACTTTTAGCAACCGGCTGGAAAAACGCAGCTGGCTGCAATGGGGAAATGTCTTCCGAGAATCTGGACAGCGTTTATGCCTCGCGTAGCTGCGGCCACGCACGCTTGGGACGGGCCACCAAAAATTTAAACCGTTTCCCCAAACCTTACAAGGCGAGGCATATATACATCATGCCTGCAGTGGAGCCCGTGCGCTTTGCCGAGGAGGAAGGAAGGAAGGAAGGAAGGAGCACCATGAAGCCACCCATCCACAAAGATGGGAGGAAGGAGCAACTCTTTGCCACGGCTCGTGGATGTCCCAGGAGGTCTCTCTGCAGGGAAACCTCCCGCACCAAAGAGATCCAGGTGCATGTTCAACTGGATCTGGAGTTTCTGCCTGGGCACCAAAATAGAGCCCAACAGAGACTGTGGTGGAAAGCATCCAAGAGCGCACGCTCAGATAGATTCGTATATCTTTAGGAAACGTAGGTGCTAGGTGTCAGGAGACCCAGAAGGCATTGCTGGGGAGATTCCCCCAATGGCGCTGCCACCCCAGAGTTCTTGGTCTATGCAAAGAGCAGGAGTGGCGTGCCAAAGGGATATTTCTGTGCCTGGTTGTGTGCGCATGGATCTTTGCAGTGGCAGCTAGCAAAGAGGTCCAAGGATGGAAGCCCACCCACCCACTCACCCACCCACCCACCCCAGGGTGGCTGCTGTGGAACGCCAAGGGAAAAGGGACCCCACCTGTGACCTACCATTGCCCAAGTGCGCATGGGATAGGGACATGGGAGGTTGCCCCCAGAACAACATGGAGGATGCAGCAGACGCAAAGGGCATGTCGGGGGAAGGAAAGGTGCGCGCTCTGGTCGTTGTGCCGCCTGCCCTGCTATGGCCTGGACTTGGCTTTGGGGTCCAGATTTTGGGCCACAACTGCGCAGGGAGACCCACCTTGAGCGGCCTTTGCCAAGCTCCAGCCAGCAGCCACGGCAGGTCAGCCCAGGCGTCCCTGGCCAAGACAGCTCCAATCCCCACGCAAGTACAAGCTTTGGAGGAAGAAGGAAGACGCTCCATGCCAGGCTGGCGCTATTTCTCCGCAGCTTTGGAGGAATGGGATGTGGACAGGCGAGGCGGCCATCGAGCACGTGAAGGTGGACAGGAACAGGGAGGAAGGCACCGTGAGAGAGATTTAGCAGGACGGGATCCCTAGGCAATCTGTGCCCCAAGGGAAACTTCTGAGATGCCCGAGGGGTCGGTCTGCCACAGCTTTACTCCCCTCCCTCCCTCCCACCCACCCAATCTGTCATGGGTGGCCAAAGAGGAAGGGCATCATCCAGGGGGAAGCCAGAGCAGAAGGCGAACGCCCTCCTACGTACGGAGTCCTGACTCTTCCCTGTAAGGCCACCCTGGCGCAGACAGGTCCAGCCTGCCCATGCCATGCCTACCCCCTGCCCCAAGCCTGATCTTCTCCCAGTCCCGGAGTTGGCTCCGCCCGTTCACACGCACATGGGCTCCCTAAGAGCAGGGGGAGAGGGGGGGAGGGGGAGGGGCCTTCCTCCTCCTCCTCCCCCCCCCCTCGCCTGCCTGGTTCGAGAGCGCCCTCGCCCATGCCCTCCCCAGGGAAGCTCAGGCAGCCCGATCCCCACTCTCCCCGACGATGCCCGCCCAAGGATCCTTGCCCCCCCGACACACACACTGACCCTTGTGGGGGGCGTCGCAGCTCCCCCCATAACAAGGTCCCGGCGGGCTGCTGGGCACCGGACGATGACGGGACCCGGGGGGGGGGCCGGGTCAAGGTCTCCTCGGCATCGGATCGGCGGCGCCATCCTGCGCCCAAGGAGCCCGGCGGCGGCGGAGGCGCCAGCCAGCCAGGACGCGCCTCCCCCGACGCCCGGCCAGCAGCCAGCGCAGCGCAGCGCAGCGCAGCCCGCCCTGGCCCCACGGGGAAGAAGCGACCCCCTGGCCCGGGGGAGGGGGGGGCTCACGCCTGGCCACCCTTCCCAGGACGGAGGGGCGCCCGCGGCGATCGAAGGGGCCCCGCCCAAGACGGGGCGTCCAGCAGCCTTGGCACCGTGGTGCCCTCCGATGCCCTGCCCAATGCCTGCCTGCCTGCCTGCCTACCTACCTACCTGCGCGGCTGCGGGGGCGGCATAGCGAGCGTCCGGGGGGGGCAGCCCAAGATGGAGGCTTCTCGCCCCGCCATTCATGCTCGCAGCGGCTGCGCTTGGCACGGCACGGCACGGCACGGCCCCTCGCCCGCTCCGGCTGCGGCGCCGGTGCTGCTGCTGCTGCCGCTGCCCCGAACGAGCGACGAAGAGGGAGAGAGGCGAGCTCGCTCCTCCCGCTGCCGCCGCCGCCGCCCCCTCTGACATCACCGTCACCATCGCCGCCGCCGCGCCTCGGAGTTACCCCGGATTAGCCTCTGCGGAATCATGCGCGGCAGCGCCGCCGCCACGCGCGCGCGGCACGGAGCCGCCTCCAACCGAGCCCGGACTCCAGAGTCACTCCGGAGGAAGCGGCACGCTGCGCGAGGGCTGCTCGAGGCCCCGTCGCTCTGCTGCCCTTAATCCGGATTAGCGCCGCACAGAAGCATTCCAAGGCCGCCCAGCCGGAGCCAGGACGGAAGAAGAAGAGTTGCCTTTTCTACCCCGCTTCTCGCACTCTCTAAAGGGGACTCAAGGCGCCTGACAAACCACCTGTTCTTCCCCCCACAACAGACACCCTGTGAAGTGGGTGGGGCTATGAGAGCTCAGAAGAGAGCTGTGACTAGCCCAGGGTCACCCAGCTGGCTTCATGGAAGCAAGAGCTGGCCTTTCTGCCCTGCTGTTCTCACCCATTTAAGGGGACTCAAAGTGGCTGACAAACCTTCTGTTCTTCTCCCCTCAACAGACACCCTATTAGGTGGATGGGGCTGTGGGAGCTCAGAAAGAGAGCTGTGACTGGCCCAAGGCCACCCAGTTGGCTTCGTGGAAGAAGAAGAGCTGGCTCTTCTGCCCTGCTTTTCTTGGCCATTTAAGGGGGACTCAAAGCGGCTGACAAACCTTCTGTTCTTCTCCCCACAACAGAACACCCTGTGAGGTAGATGGGGCTGTGATTGCTCAGAAGAGAGCTGTGACTAGCCCAAGGCCACCCAGCTGCCTTCGTGGGGGGTGGGGGGTGGAATCAAACCCGGTATTCCCAGATAAGAGTCTGGCTCCCTAACCACTAGGCCAAACTGACAGAAGGGGCCCTCTTCTGGAATGGCTGTTCAGATATTTCCGGGAGTTCTATTCTACTTCACCTTTCATGTTTCAGGGCCCTCGGGTGCTCTCTGCAACCTATTTGCTATCCGCTGCTCGCTGCACCCAGACATTTGGTGGTAAACAGGCAATTCCAAAGATGCCGCCCATTACCACGATCGCCACCCGCCGTTTTATTTCTTAAGGAGCTGGCATGAAGTGGGTTCGATAGTGGGAACCATGTCACTTGGATCCTCTCCCTCCGCCTAAAAAGAAAAAAGTGCCAAAGCATTCACCAGCCTCGGGATGCCCAGATATTGTGCATGCCTCCGGCTCCTAGGAGCTTCTCATCAGGACAGCTACGGATGATAGGCACTGTAGTCTTGGGAGCAGACCTTCCAACACGATGCCAATCCCTTTGCAAGAGTTAAAGCAGGCTGTCATACTCCAGAGAATGAGGCTGAGAGGTCCCGGAAACGTGATGTCACAGAGATGCAGGCATATAGAATGACATCACAATTTCTCTCAGGCCAGAGAGAGAGAGAGAGACACTAGAGTGGACGATCTAGGAAGAGTTGTGTTCTTTTGGGGGTGAAACTGGGGAGGTAAGTCTCGCCAGGTGGTCACGGCGCCACCTGCCTCTTCCGTCTTTAGCTTCCTCTTCTCCACTCCTCCAGGCTGGGGAGGGAATACTTAGGAAGCTCTGCCTCTCTGTCCTATTACGGCCACCCACAAGAGGTACGTAATCCGGGGTTCCTCCAGGAGGCATCTTTGACCAAGAAGGTCAAGGAGTGCCCAGCAGTGCCTGGCACCAGCTTTGGCAGGTATGCCAGCCACACCCTTACCTGGACAGGAACAGCCTGCCTATTACTCCCCAGGCTATGGGAACTTCATGTTTACACTACTGGAACATGCTCTCCGTGGGGCCACCTTTGCATCTGCTCTAGCTGCTGAGTGGGCTGCCAGCCTGGGCACACATCACACCTGTGCTGAACCAATTGCACTGGCTGCCAATTAGCTCCTGAGCCAAGCGCAGGGTCGCTTGGTATAGGAACCCTGAGCAACTTAGGACCGTGGTTCTTTGAGAATGCCTCCCTTGTCGTAACCCTGGAGAAGCCCTGAGATCATCTGAAAAGGCCTCACTGAAGGCTTCCCATAATGCAGAATGCCACTTCGTCCCCACTCACGGTCAGGCCTGCTCGGTAGTGGCACCTTCCCTTTGGAATGCCTTCCCCTCTGCTGCTCACGAGGTGCCTATGCTTAAATCTTTAGTTGGCGTCTAGAAGTTGTAGCCTTCAACTCAGACATTCCCCGTGTGAAATTTTGCTTGGCACTCGTGTTGCATCCTTCCTCAGAGCCTTCTAAGGTAGTGGAATTCTAACAACAGCCCTGCAAGGTAGGCCAGCAGGAGTGTCTAATCCAGCCCCACCTATGGACTTTTCAAGGCGGAGTAACATGTTGGATTCTGGTCTCCCCAAAACTCCAGTCCAGTCCTACGGCACTCTGGGTCCAGAGTCTAAAGATGTTTGGGGTTGGGTTGGGTTGGGTTTGGGATCGAACTGACCAGACCCTGAGCCATTGGCGAAGAGAGCTGCAGGCCAAAAGGCAAGGAACTGCACCAGGCGCCAAATGCGCAGCACTGAATGGACCTAATGGCGTGCCTCAACTTCCTCCCCGTAGGAGGGGAATATTACTTCTGACTCCAAAGCATGGTTAAGTGGCCATCAGAGCAAAATCCGCCGTTTACAGTGCCCCACAAAATCTAATGGAGGAAACAAGATGATCCGGATTTAAGGAATGGATGCTTCCCTTAATCAGGATCTAGTAGATCCGGATTAAGGAAAGTACCCAATGCATTTCCCACGGGTGGGCTAGCACCCAATACCAACGGGTGCTAGCTTGCTCGCAACGGAAACGGCGGAGGACCCATGTGGCAAATCCAGATCTACCCACATGGAGCCCACCTGTCACCCTAGGTGTTTTGGGGGTCAGGGGGTGCAATCTCTGTAGACGTCCCAGAGAATCTCCGAAGATCCTCCGGAGAATCTCCGGAGTGATCTGCTGCAAACTTTGACAAAGGCATCGCTCTCACATGGGGTCCACTTCGGAGCCTGTGCTATTCTTTGAAGGCAACTGAGCCACCCATAGACCCCATTGCCCAATAGTGGTGGAAACAGGCTCTGTATAATCTGGATTTGATGCCTGAAGACCCCATTGTAGACCCCTTCAATGGGGTCTACAGGGAATCTGGATTATAGGTCCTGAAGGACCACATATGATCTGGATTTCTCTAGAACAGGTGGAAACAAATGGGGTCCGTAGTGGAAATGGGGCCTTCCTGCTCTGAGCCACATGGGTCCTTAATGGGTCCTTAGTGCTAGTGGAAAAAACACCCTTGAGGTTCATGGCATGAAGGAAGAAAAGGAGAACTAGATGTTTTTGAACTTCAGTACCCATAAGGCACAGGCAGTATGGCCAACGGGAGGTCTAGTGAAGGGCAGGTGAAAGCTTTGCCTTTGATCTTCTCCTTGAGATGCCCAGAAGCAACTGGTGAGATGGGTTGCTGGACTAGATGGGCTGTGGCCTAATCCAGCAGGGTTCCTCTTCATTTATGGACAGGTGTACCAACCGCTACTAGAATGGATGGCTAGGTATGTCCCCCAGGTCGGGGAGATGGGCAGGATGCCTCTAAAGGCCATTTGCAGGGCGTCAAGATTTTGCCCTTGTCTTCTGCTGGAGATGCCCAGAAGCAACTGGCGAGCCACTGGGCGAGGCAGTATAACTGGACTGGATGGGCCGCGGCCTGATCCAGCAGAGCTCCTCCAATGTTCTTACATTGTTTGGCTCCTGTTCAGGTGGATCAGTCCAAACATACACCCTTGACCAAACCACTAGAATTATCCAATTCCCCTCCGAAAAACCTCAATGGCTTTAAACAGGGGTGCCCCGGCACACTCTTTCATGTGCTCCTGAATTCCATTAGCAGGGTGTAATTGAGCATATTTGGCCTGAACTATAAAAAGAGAGGAATGTCTTTGTAGGACATTGTGACATTTATCCTGGTACAATAGCGCACCAAGCCACTTTACCCAGCAGTCCAGCCTGACACTTTTAAGTTTAACTCTCTCCCAGGGGAGAATATTTTTTCCACAGCAGCCACTGGGGGTGAAAGGCAACAGAACACGACGGACCAAACTCAGCCGTCCGGATGCCACTGAACTGCATCTCCCATAATCCCCTCCCTCTGCTCGGGCTGGCTGGAGCTCAAGGTGTGGTGGTTCACTCTCACCTGAGGGGCAGGGTTCGGCCAGCCCGGCAAGGGGTCCGCTGTCCTTTTGGGGGGATCCCTCCAAAGGCCATTCAGCAGGGAGTGGAGACCAGGTGAAGGTTTTATCTTCTGCCCAGAGGCAACTGGTGGGCTACTCTGGGAGACAAGATGATAGGACCATATGGGCTGCGGCCAGATCCAGCAGGGCTTCTCTTAGGTCCTTATGGGTGCAGCCTCTGTGCCATTAGAGCTGGGTGACCTTGGGCAAATCACAGCTCTCTTCTGAGCTCTCACAGCCCCACCTGCCTCACAGGGTGGCAGAAGGTTTGTCAGCCGCTTTGAGTCCCCATAAATGGGTTATAAAAGTGAGGCAGAAAAGCCAACTCTTCTTCTTCCTCCAAGAAGCTGGCTGGGTGACCTTGGGCTAGTGGCAGCTCTCTTCTGAGTTCTCACAGCCCCACCCACCTCACAGAGTGTCTGTGGTGGGGAGAAGAACAGAAGTTTTGTCAGCCGCTTTGAGTCCCCTTAAATGGGTGAGAAAAGTGGTGTAGAAGAGCCAACTCTTCTTCTTTTTCTTCTCTTTGCTCCTTTCCTCCAGGGCATGGTGTCATTCTGCTGGGTACCAGTGATCCTTTTCTGAGTCAGACCAACGTCCACACCTGGAAAGCCGCCCGATGGCGTCTGACCCGAGGCCTCCTGGCAAAGCAGCATGGACCGTGGCAGACCTGTTACGCTTTTCACCGCCCTGCTCTCCGCCGCCACCTCCCCGCCGGCCAGCCTGGACTCGGTACCGCCTGTCCGAGAGCATGAAGGGGCTCTTAGTTGCTCTCCTGGGGGGAGGCGTGCCAGCCGGCTTCGTGGCCCCTTTCACCCGGATGGCCAATGAGGCCTCGGGGATCCCCTCCCTAGAGATCCTGCTGTTCCGCTGCATCCTGCATTTGCTCTTTGCCTGTTACCTCCGCTGCCAGAAGGCGCCCTGCTTCGGGCCCCCGGAGGCCCGCCAGCGAACCCTGCTCCACGCCGCCATCAACGTCATCTCCATCGGCTGCGCCTACAGCTCCTTCATGGTGGTGCCCAGCGGAAACGCCGCCACCGTCCGCAAGGGCTCTTCCACCATCTGCTCCGTCTTCCTGGCCCTCTGCCTGGAAAACGGCCGCCTGACGGGCTACGACTGGTTTGGACTGGTGGGCAGCACCCTCGGCCTGATCATCATGGTGGTCCCAGACGTGCTGAACCTCGACAAGAGCACCCAGCTCTACGACACCTTTGGCTACGTCTTGGCTTGCCTGGGAGGGATGGCGCTGGCGTTGGGCCTGGTCATCTTCAGGGCGCTCGATTTCCCCGCCAAACTAATGACGGTGGCCTTCATGTTTGGGGTGGTCGGAAGCCTGGTGTGCTCTCCTGCCATGTTCGTCCTGCAGGACCCGGTGATGCCCCTGGATCCGTTGACCTGGACTTGCGTGGTGGCCATCAGCTCCCTGGCCTTGGTCTCGTTCTTGTGCGCCAGCTACGCCGTGACGAAAGCGCACCCGGCGCTGGTGTGCGCTGTGCTGCACTCAGAAGTGGTGGTGACCTTAGCTATTCAGTACTACGTCCTGCGGGAAGCCGTCACGCCCTTTGACATCATGGGGGCCGGGGTGATCCTAGGAAGCATCGCCATAATCACGGCCCAGAACATCAGCTGCGATGCTACTGAGGATGATGACCTAGGTGTGTTACAGTTGAAAGGGAGCAAGTAGCCGAAGGGGAACCGATGAAGTGGCCAACTTGAGAAGATAAACCCAGGAGGAAAGATCGAGAAGCAGAAGGTGTCAATTACCACCAGCAGAAGCTGTGGTAACTCGCCGATTGCACCCTGCAGGCACGTTTCAGGGGACGGAGGAGAAGATAAAGGAGCACAGCTCTGGGGAAGCTGGAATGTATCCTTCTGGGTACAAAACCTTAAGGTGTTCCAACCACTTGTCCCGTTGAGAAATGGAAGTGGTCCGTAGGCCTAAAAATGCCCTTGACCAGGACTCCCACCCGCATGGTCTTAAGTCAGAACGGATTAGGAAAGGGTCAAGTTCTAGATGCCCCATTGCAGAAGACATGGCACGCCCCTACCTGCCTCAGGGAGTGCCTGTACTGTCAAGGTAAAGAAAAATATCTGTCCTCCTGAACCAGCTGCAAAGGAAAAGTCCCTCCAGAGACCGAGCGCCGTCGGGCCGAGTCCCTTGGAATGCACTCCACAGACCAGAGGATGTCCTTCCTCCTCCTACTGTGCGGCAAAACCCAGGCAGGAAGTTGGATATCTATGTTGCATGTTAATTTGACACCAAGCAGCTTTCTCGCGGTGGAAGATAACAGCAACAGAACTGCTGATGGAGCCATTTTCGACAAAGGCTCTACTACTGCGTGGATGGAAAGCAAGAGGTGTTGATCGCCCCGCTTTGCTGGGGCACTGGGGTGCGTGGAAAAGACATTGCAAGGAAGGCGGAAACCAAACAGAGTCAAGGCAGCTCCGATGAGGAAAGGACAGGACCCAAAACTGGGCCAGCTCCTTTGACGTTTATGCTCATTCCTCCAAACGCACGGGTAGGGGGCGATGGCCTAGGTCTGTGGCCACTTGCGCCAAGAAACTGGGATCCTGCGCATAATGCTTTCGAAATAACAAAGAAACAGAGATACAGTTTCTATCCATAAAGCGTTCTAAAATCTCAAGAAGATTTTCACATACATAATTTTTACCATGTTGTGTTTTCTTTCCTCCCCCTTACGACTGGCTAAGTTTATTTTTGTTTTCTAGTTTTTGCTTTTCTTCAGTTCGAAAAGACAGGACACTCCTGGTTTTAGAAAAGATGGAATTATACGGTGATCGCCATATTTTGCTGCGATGGATAATTCTTTTGTCAAGGTACCGCCTTCACAGGGCACAAGACAAGCCAACGAGTGAGCAACTTAACACCCCGTCTGATAGCACCAAGGAAAGAAGGCTGGAGGAAATATTAAACCTTTTGAGCAGGAGAGAATAGAGGCCTAAATATCTGTTTCTGCAAGCACTGGGGAGGTGGGTGGAAAGGGGCTTAGAAGCAAGTGAATCAGGTTCCACGCTCAAGATGTCAAACTGGTACATAATTTACCCTGCAGAGAAGCATTTACCAAATCATTGCAAGAAACCCTGAGCTAACACAAATAGGATTGGGGTAAACAGACGTAGCACAGGTACATGTGTCATCCGAATGGCTCAGGGAAAGGCTAAGAGCTCATCTAAGGTAGAGGGATGTTCTGAAATTATGTGAGAAATAGGAGGCTAAGTTGCATTTTCTGTTTATATCCTGCTTTTCTTCCTACAGGCAGCAAAAACTGTTCTCTGTTTTAATCCTTACAACAACCCTGTGAGGTACATCAGGGTGAGGTGCAGGCTAAAGTCTTCTAAGGGTTGACGGGACTTGAACCCTGGACTCCCTAGTTCTAATCCAGGAGTTCATTTTCTACTCACACAAGTGGATACAAGCCAAGGGTACTCGACACACAGCCCTTTGTTGTGGGTGGGGGAGTTTGCACAGAACACTGGGAGTATAGGGCCTGTCTGCACTTTCCCCAGCAGAATGGTATAATAATTCCTTTCCACTGAGCTTAAGATCAGGCAGAGAGGGAGGCGTCCACACTTCAAGTGCTGCTGCACTTCCCAAACGGACCACCAGCGTTTGAAGTGTGGATGGTCTGGCGTCGGCAGCAGCTGTGCCATGCCACCAAGCTGCAGTGTCATGCTTGGAAGAGGATGCCAATGCTGCTGAACAGAAGCCCACTTGTCCCACAGCGACTGAAGACAAGGGAATGGGGAGGGAATTCCCCAAGGCTCCAGGACAGCAGCGGCACAGCATGCAGACGGATCTCCCCCATCTGCAGGCGCTCAGGAAAGGTAAGTGCAAACAGGCCATCACAGTTAGGAAGGCTCAGAAGGTGGCTGCAAGTTGAGCAGCCCTGGTCTAAACTAACTGGAAGGAATACTTGCTCTAATACGGCCTTTGGGGAAGGGCAGGCATGATGCGCCCTTTATAATGTCTCCATCTTCAGACTTCAGATCATGCACCCACTTAGCACTCCAGCAGGGACCAGTTGTTTCCACCCACCCTGGGAACATACAAGACTTCCTATTGCACAAAACCACAGCCCCGGCGCAACATCTGAATGGAACGAAGACAAAAGGACAGCCGGCGCAGAGCATGGAAACATGCGCAGGATTGGGAAGCCCCCAAAAAGGAACATTGCCTGAAGCTCTGCTGGAAAGGTGAGTTGTGACAATCGGAGCACAGTGAGGTCATGGTCCCAAAGGAGCCCAATACAGTACCCAGAGTTCACCAGCAAGGGGTCCTCACTTCCCTAGGGCAGCCGGCTGGTAAGGTGGGGACCCTGGAACGATTCTCAAACACCCAGGTAGGACTGGGAGGCCAACACCAGGGCTTCGCAGGCTCCAGACACCTGCTGCACAGAAGCAAAGCCAGCCCAGAGTGCCATTCTCCTTAGAAGGGCCAATCTACCTACGCCCCTCCTGTGGATTATGGCCGCAAAGGGGGAAGACATATCTACAGTTGCTGGAAGGTTGCGGCACATCAAGGCCCAGCTTTGCGCAGCCGCTTAAGGACTCAGGAGCAGTTTTGCTGGCTCAGGCCCAGTTCCGGCCGGCCAACATACCTTGCTTGGGCCTTGGCCCTTGAGCGCACACCCAGCTGCCCTCCAAACACCATTGCCTTTAAGGCTGCAGCCTGTTTTACCTTCCTTCCGACAAGGGCTGGGAACACACCCACCCACCCACGCCAACCCACCGGCATGTTTCAACCTCGCCAGCCACTATAACCTTCAAGCCACAGCCCTGTCTAATTGGAAACACCACAAACCGTATCTGCGAGGCGCATTCAGCAACGTCTCCTCTCCGGCCAGGCGGGCTCCCTGCTGTCGCTCAGAGCGGCCATTCGGTGCCATCACGCCGGGTTCAGCTCCTGGTCAACGGGCAGACTAATGCTCCCCACGTCAGAAGCTCACGGTTTACAAGGATGCGGAGGCAAACAGCTGTATTAATGGCCACGGCCGGCCAGCATTAAGGACAAAGCCGGGGATCTCTTTTCACACCCTGCCTTCGGCCTCCCCCGCCACCGCTGATTATGTTCGATTAAGCTAAGAGCTGAACTGGCAAGCTGCCCACCTCCCACCTCCGCCACCCCCCCCCTTTCACAAGGGATCCATTGTATGTCACAGGTAGGGGATTAAAAAAAAAAACGCACACAAAACCACAGCTGGGTGTACTTTTCTTGGGTAGCTGAACGAACAGTGGAAGCAGACGCAAACAGCCAGCCCTCTGCCAACATGGTTGGCAAAACTGAATACAGAGAATCCGAATGCCTCCAGCCTGGCTGAAGGGACTGACCCCCGCAGGGCTCCCCCAAAAGCATCCTCGAGAAGGCAAAGTGTCACCTGTGTGCCACGCTGCAGGATCCCAGCAGGATCCCCCCTGGGCAATTCGAGCCTCGCTTTCGCCCTGCTTGAAGCCTGACTTCCAAAGTGTCTCTGCTTGCGCACGGCGGAAGCTCCATGCAGGAGAGAGGAGGGCGGGTGGGCGGGCGGGCCTGTGCCAGCGCTCTGCCCTCTGGCGGCTGGCTGGCTGGCTGGCTGCGAAAGCAGAACCTATCAGGCGAGGTCTGCTCCTGGCTTGCGTGCAAAGCCAAGACCAGGGGTCCTGAAGTTCAGTGGGCGCACACCCACGCTGCTGGGCACCCTGGCACGCTGTGCTGTCCTGCAACAGGTCCTGCCTGGTCTTAAGCGGAAGGAAGGGGGATGTCCAAGATCCCCCTTTCAGGCCTGCAGCTGCTGCTTCGGACATCCTGGCTAGATGTCAAGGTCCTCGCCTGGTGAGAAACTAGGGCCTGCTCCTCCTCATCTTTGCTGAGCTTCATTGTGCTGCAACTCCAGCCTCCTCCTCCTCCTCCTCCTCCTCCTCCTCCTCCTCCTCCAGCCTTGCATTCTCCTCTCTCTGGTTTCTGCCATGTCGCTTGCCAAACTGGAATTGCCTCGTCTTCCTCCTGCCGCTTTACTCTCCCCAGCCTGAGACTTTCTCAGCCCAATCTTGCAGCTTCTTTCCCAGTCCCTTCTCTTTCGGCTTGGATAATCTGGCCAGGAACGTAAGGAAGTAGTATAAGCGATCGCCGTCAGGTTTTGCTGGCCTGGCTCAGGAGCAAGAAGGCACTGAAGGCTGCTTGAGATGGTAGCAGGGCCTCCAGGTACACCTGGACTACAGCCCCCATCATTCCATCCAGCATGGCACCATCCTAGAAGGATCACACTTCAGCTGGGGTCACCTGTGTCCTTCAGCCATTATCTTAGGTGCCCCAAATGCTTCCCACTAGTTGAGAAGGCCCAACGGTAGTATCCCTCGTAAACTAAGACCCTGTTTGGATTTCTGAAAGCCCATTTGATGTTTGTTGAGAAGCTTCCGTTCAGACCCCAACTCAGGTGCGATCCTGTAGCTGGCCTTAACAGCACCACAATCACTGGCAGTCTCTGAAGCCCTCAGCAACTAATATTGTAGGTGCCAAGTAGCACAGGACAATGTCTGGAGCTGGGGCACGGGAACTGTGGAACATTTCCACAGTTCTGACATGGTCTCTCGAGGTTCAGATGCCCATCAGGAGACAAAGTTTGAGTGTTCCGCTCAAGAAAGAAAGGTGAGATTCAAGGGCCGGCTACAGATTATTTCTTTCTGGTGTTGCTCTGCAGGTGTCGGGTTTGGAGAGGCCCAAGTCTGTACGGATCCCACCTGGAGAACTTCCTAGGCTCAGACTAGTCTGGTAGCTTCTCTCAAGATAAGCTGGCATCCCAGAACTGCCCCTTTTCTAGACTGTGTTGCTTTGGCATCAGGCTTCAAGTTTGCGTAACAGAGGCTGTTTTATAAATTATTTAATTAATTAATTAATATTGCACCCTTCGACAGATGGTCCCAGAGCAGGTCAAGATAATATAAAAGAATATACAAAGCATTCTTCAGAGGTATTTAAAATAGGATTCTCCCTCCTTTCTAGGGCAACACCCTTTTCCTTTTACTACTTTGGGGTGACCATTTCCCATTTGCACAGCAGAAAATGACACCCAAGAAAGCGGGGAAGTGAAAACAGTTAAGATCCTAGCAGCTTGCATTCCCCAGTGGGCCAGTTTGGTCTAGTGGTTAAGGAGGTGGACTCTTATCTGGGAATACAGGGTTTGATTCCGCCCCCACTAAGAAGCCAGTGGGTGACCTTGGGCTAGTGTCAGCTCTCTTCTGAGCTCTCACAGCCTCACCTGCCTCACAGGGTGTCTGTGGCGGGGTGAAGAACAGATTTGTCAGCCACTTTGCGTCCCCTCAGGTGAGAAAAGTGGGGTAGAAAAGCCAACTCTTCAAGTGTTGCCATGCCAGGCTACGGCTGCTCTAACCTGTCCCACCAGAAGCACAGCACTACGGCCTGAGGAAGCCCACGAAGGGCTCCTTTCTATCTCTGGTTGCTTAGGAGCTGAGACACCAGTCTCCACAGGTCTTAACAACAGAACACGCCACAAATCTCAGGCCGTTTTTCCAGTTTTAAGAGACAATTCCTGGCAGGTTGTACTCCGCAGGCAGCCTCACTTTTACCAGCTGAGCTGACCACAAGTGCTGATATTTCTAAATTCCAAAGTTGTGACTCAGCAGCTCAGATCTGAAAAACAACCAAACAGAATCTGAAGCTTTCTGCTGGCTTTCCCTCTTCTCAAGTCCCTTTGGAGCGGCACAGGGGTGTCTCCCCAGGTTCTTCTGCTCTGAGGACGAGAAGCACCCAAAACCTTTTAAAAAGAGCTGCCTTGGGAGCCACAGGAGGAAAAGGCAGCCAGCCAGCGAGCACCCCTTGAGCCAAACGGGGTAGAGACCCAAGTCGACCTCGAAAGAAGCACCATTTATGTGTCATTTTTAGAAAATAAGCCCATGGCCCGAGCCTGTCGTGCACAGGAACGGGCCCGCACGCAAACCCACTGCAGAGCCCCAGAAAAAGGCTCTTTCGCTCCGCTCGCCTCATTAAAATGCAAATGTAATCAGAGGCACTTTAAGGCATCAGGCAACGGTGACAACCAGATGGCATTTGTATTTATGAGCCCAAATCAGACGAGCTCCCCGGGAGAACAGGAGACATCACATGAAAACGCTTGTCCCTGGGGAAAAGAGGGGCGAATGCAGTATTCACTCTTGTGGAACCACCCTGGGTAAACCTCTGGTACCATATGGCAGGACCTGGGGCACACTTCCCCGCACTTTGTCCAGCCACAACGCCGCCAATGACTGGGCTCCTGGCATCAGGTCTCTTGGTAAATTATCCAAATGATTCTAGACAAAACACTTGTTCTCTCCCTCAAGTCCCCGCCCAACCAAAGGGCCCCCCTGTTCCCCACCCAGCTACAACCTGGACAACCTGCTTGTGCTCAGTTTTCTTCCCCTGGGCTCAGAACTTGACAGTCCAACCTGGAGGCCAAACCTCAGGCAGGGCGAAGCTGCTGGCATCCCCTTGGAGGAGGAAAGGATGCCTGCAAACCTTGGGGCTGAGCGAGGGGGAAACGCCTTCATCCTTTGACGGGACGCTTCCAAGGCCATTTGCGGGGATTCGAGAGCAGGAGAAGGTTTGCCCTCGTCACTGCTTGAGATGGGCAATTAATGGGCCACTGTGTGCAACAGGATGCTGAGCTAGAGGGGCTGTGGCCTGATCCAGCAGGGCTCCTCTTAGGTTCTTGCACTCAGGCAGGCGCAAGGCCGCGCAGCCATTTCCAGAACCAGCTTCGCTGGCTCTGCTCCCAGCTGGGATGGGATGGCTGAAAGCAAAGGAAGAGAAGTAGAGCCGCTGTGCCACCTAGCGGACAACGGGAAGGATGCCCTCACAGCAGCAAGACTGCAGGCAGTCACGTCTCCACACCACTTAGTCACGGATGTTCGTACCTCCCCCTCTTCTGGGCTTTCATCTCCTCTGGAATCATATTCATTTCTCCAAATACAATCTTCCTGCTCTTATGACCCCAGGAGTTCCATACTGGTTTCCGGTTGTCTCTCTTACAATTCGAGAGTATGTTCTAATACCCCAACATCCCCTTTCTACCATCTCAGAGGCCAAGTCCCAACTAGAATGAGGGCCTTTTCAGTGGCTGCCCCTAACCTTTGGAACTTCCTCCCCACAAGGAGGCCAGGATGGCCCCATCTCCTCCTGCCCTCCTTAAGCAGCTGAAAATATTTCTATTCTGGAAGGCCTTTTTAACCTAATAGTTGGTTCTTAGTTGTTTCATTTTATTTATAGATAGATAGATAGATATATTGTTTTAACATTTTTAAAGTCTGATATTATTTTACTTGTATATATGATGTATGGGTATTTAAATTTTGTGTACCATTGTATTGTTGTCTAATCTTGTATGCCACCTTGGGAAAAAGGCAGGATATAAATTAAATAAACAAACAAACAAACACTTCTACCTCACTGTGCATTACCCAGGAGAGAAAAAAGCATTTGAAGAGTTCCTTTAGCAGTGATGGTCATCTGGACTACAGTTCCCACAATCCCTAGTCACCTGGGCCTGATGGAAATATGAGTTTCTGAACATTTAGAGGGCAATACACTGTGACTATCCCTGCTTAAGTAAAAATGCATCTAGAGTAAATAAATTTGACCACATTGTGGAGCAATTTGAAATTATACCATAGCAGAAGAATACGTAATCACTCAGTAGCATAAATTCATGATTCAAGGAGGACTTTATTCCATGCTGGAGTTAACAAGTGTGGAATTCAGGAAGGACATTTATTAAGCCCAAATTATATGCAAAGACTTACAAGATGATAGCAATTACCTGTTCACCCCACAGCAAAAGAATTCAAGCAAATTTGCTTGGTGCCACTATGGTCCCTTGGAACTCAATTACCCAAGATTCTGTCTGTTCCTGTTCTAGCCAAGCATTTAACCACATTACCACCATTATCACAAAACTTTCACTCCTTTAATTTACACAAAAGACCAATCTTCACACTCACAATGTTCTGGTTTTCAGCTGTCTCTCTTACAATTCGAGAGTATGTTCTAATACCCCAACATCCCCTTTCTGATGGCAGTCCTAGATGTTTAAGGTTTTTTCTGGTCTAGTATGCAGACACTTTAAGGAATGACCACTCTTAAGCAAAGTGAGGCCAGGATAGAAGGGTCTCCTTAGTGGTGCTTCCACTCAAAGCCACCCATAAGAACTATTTATTTATTTATTTATATTTATATCCCGCCCCATACCCTTCCAGATAATTTTTTTATGCTGGGCGCACCTCTACAGAGACATGAGGTTCAAAATAATATAAAAGCACCACCTGCACAATGCCTCTCCACCAAGCTGCTGCCACTGGGGAAAATCTTTCATTTTCATGACTTTTGCAAGTAAAGCTTGTTTTTACCTATCTATTAAACTATATCTATGACCTCTGGTGAGCCAGTGTGGTCTAGTAGTTACAGAGCCTCTTATCTGGGAATACCAGGTTTGATTCCGCACTCCTTCATGAAGCCAACTAGGTGACTTTGGACTAGTCACAGCTCTCTTCTGAGCCCTCAGAGCCCCACCTACCTCACAGGGTGTTCCGTTGTGGGGAGAAGAACAGAAGGTTTGCCAGCAGCTTTGAGTCCCCTTAAATGGGTGAGAAAAGCGGGCTAGAAAAGCCAACCCTTCTCCTCCCTCCATGAAGCCAGCTGGGCAGCCTTGGGCTAGTCACAGCTCTCTTCTGAGCTCTCACAGTCCCACCTACCTCACAGGCTGTTCTCTGTGGAGAGAACAGGCTTGTCAGCTGCTTTCAGTCCCCTTACAACGGGCAAGAAAAGCGGGGTAGAAAAACCAACCCTCCTCGTCCTCCTCCTTCTTTTGCTTGTAGTACACAGCTGTGTTTCTGCATTTTCAAAGGGCTTTCCGTGGCCAGAAAGTCCCACAGAAGAACGGGGAAGAAATCTATTTTAACTAACCGATTTTCACAGGACGTGTTGAAGCCCTATGAGTTTTTAGCTCCCCTCAAGATCGCCAACACAGGTACTTTTTTGGCTAAGCAGGAAGACGCTTTTCCAGTCCAGTCCAATCCAGACACCCACCCACCCGTGACCTATTTTAGCTCCCTGCACCCACAAAACACACACAGGGTGAAGACGATGTTTAAATTAGGCGAGCTATCTATCCAACAACTGTCTTTCCCCCAAAATCGAGACCCGCCTACTTCCACCACCCCCACAGGTCTCTTCCCAAGTTACCCCCCCCTGTCTGAAGACCCCCCACTCAGGCACCTGCCCCTTCGTTACACCTCTCAAGAACCCCCATACACCCCCCCAAATTCTCGCCCAATTTCCACTTCGCCCTGCTCCCCCCCCCCATCTTCCTCTGGGCCTCCCGCATCTCCTCAACGGCTCTCTTCCTCTCACACACACCCGAATTCCCACCCAGGCTTCAAAAGATGCCCCAAACAGCCCCCTCGGACCCCACGAAAGGACTCACCGAAGCCCCCTTGCACTCGCCAAGAGCCCCCCGGCTCAGTATCGCCCTGCCACGCTCCCCCTTGCCGCGAAAGCCCCCTGCCGCCATCCTTCTTGCCCCCCCCTAAAGAACGAGCTTTCCTCCGCCCCTTGGTGCCCTTGCCGTTAACAAACATGGCCCCCTCCTCCAAAATTCCTTTAAATGCCCGCGGCTTTCCCACCCTCACGACCAGGCTCGATCCCGGAGACAAGGCCCGAAGCCGCGGGCTTTCCTAGCAGGGCGGCCGGGCCGCGCGCGCCGCCGGCCGGCCCAGCGGAGAACGCGAGGCGCAGGCTTCGCAGGCCGCAGCCCGGAGCTTTTCCACCCGCCTCGTCTTCGCTGACAAAAGCTGTGCCGAGAGAAAAGGAGCCCTACCGCCGCCCTCAGTCTCGGGCGGCTTCGGGCATTTCCGTCACGCTCCGGAAAACCTAGCCCCGCCCCCCTCTCTCGGAGGCGGCGGCTGCGTTCCCCTCCCTCCTTCCCCGTCTTATGAATAGTCAATGAGGCGCCTCGACTTCTCCGCAAAACCAGCCCGGGCCGTACCATTAGCGGGGAAAGGCGGGGGAGGACAGGAAAGTGTGGCCCTGCTGCGGTTTGGCGGCCCAGCATCTTCACGTATTGAGAATAGATGCACAGAATCGAAGTTGCAAAAAAACCTTTCCATCTCCAGGAGGCTTAAATTGCCCCGGCTTAAGAATTACTATTTATTTGAAAGTTGGGATCTGACGCACTGGTATTTATTCTTGCATGTGGATGCAAGAAAAACAGCTGCTTTCCATTAAGTTCTTCCCAGGAACAAAACTAAAACGAGAAGATCCCTTCTTGGAACAATTCAGGGAATCCCAGATCGATCAAGTAGCTGCTTGCAGTCCTAGAATTCGTCACTGGTTAGGAAATCGCTTTGAATTTGCACCTGCATCTGCTGGAAGGAACACCGGATTGTGAGCCAGCGGTTAGAAAACCAGACTCTTATCTGGGAATACCAGGTTTGATGCCGCACTCCCCCACAATGCCAGCTGGGAGACCTTGGGCTAGTCACAGCTCTCTTCAGAGCACTCACAGCCCCACCTACCTCACAGGGTGTCTGTTGTGGGGAGAAGAACAGAAGGTTTGTCAGCCACTTTGAGTCCCCTTAAATGGGTGAGAAAAGCGGGGTAGGAAAGCCAACTATTCTCCTTCTCCTGCCTTCCAAAACAAGCAACTGTAAAAGATGCCATTTCTGGCCTGAAATTGTGTTGACTACAAGAGAACTAGACAGGCCCCAGGCCAAGCTTTGCACAATGCCTGGTATGGTAGAAGTGAACCTCAGAACCTAAGAGAAGCCCTGCTGGATCAGGCCACAGCCCATCTAGTCCATACGAACCTAAGGGGAGGCCTGCTGGATCAGGCCACAGCCCATCTAGTCCACCATCCCATCGCACACAGTGGCTCACCAACGGACCTCAGGAACCTCAATCAGAGACAAGGGCAACCCTTCTCCTGCTCTTGAATCCCAGCCAGTGACCTTAGAAATATCCTGCTTGTCCCCCCAGCCTGAAAGATGTACTTAGGCATCCATTCTAGTAGCCATTGATACATATGTAGTTCATAAATTTGTCCAACCCTTCCTTAAAGCCATCCAGGCTGGTAGCTGTCATCGCCTCTTCTGAAAGCAAATTCCACAGACGGATGATGCTCTGGGTGAAGAAATCCTTCCCCTTGTCTGATCTGACTCTCCTGCCCATCAGCTTCATAGTGTTGTGTGACAGATGTGCTGCATGCCCTTTGCACAAACCTTACCAATATGATGCATTATGCTATGTGTGCTTTGCTCAAACCTTTGCCAACCAAGGACCTACCGGTATGGGTCCTTCCTGAAGAAGAAGAAGAATAGTGGCTGACAAATCTTTTGTTCTTCTCCCCACGACAGACACCCTGTGAGGTAGGTGGAGTTGTGAGAGCTCAGAAGAGAGCTGTGACCAGCCCAGGGTCACCCAGCAGGCTTCATGGAGGAGTGCAGAATCAAACCCAGTATTCCCAGATAAGAGTCGGGCTCCTTAACCACTAGACCAAACTGGTTCACTAACACCCATGGTGGTTACAAGGAAGGAAGTCGAAGGACCAGGGTACGCAGGGGTGATGAACCCAAATTCAGAGTGCTGCTCACAGCAACTTCTTTGATCCAGCAGCTGCCAATCAAAGACCCCCGGCAGCCCACAGGGAACACTTGCCTGTCCTTAACCTCTTTCCCATGCCACCTGCCCTGTGGGACGGCCTGTACAGAGGAGGCTCCTTCAGGGAGTCTTCAAGCATCCGGTATGCAAAGGATAAAACACAGCTAAAATCGTAACAGTTATATACAAATATAATTAAAGTCAAACATTCACTCTGGAAAGCCCTGGCTACAGAGAAAGGTTTCCAAGGGGCACCTAAAGACCTGGGCTGAATTTGCACTTAGGCCTCCAGTATGCAACTAGGACAACTCTGGCACAGCCTATGAATATCAAAGGGTGGGTGCCACCACTGGGAAGGCCCCAACTGTGGCTAGCTGCTAGGTGACATCTGGCAGTCTGTGGTCTCTGTAGCATGAAGCTCTTAAGGATCTCGCAGGCTCCCAGCCCTCGAAGTCTGGATGGCTGTTGCCGTGCCTCAACTATATCGGCCTAGTATGGTATCGTTATGTCCTACTAGGCTGGTTAAGTGCAAAAAGGTCCAAAAGCTCCGAGATGGAAAAGACTTGGCTTTATTCTGGACTGTTTCTAAATGCGTCCCAACGGCCTGTGCAGAAACACCCTGTAACTTCTGAACTACAGCCCCCAGCATCGCCCCAGTACTGGAGGTGTTCTAAGGACGAGTTGGGGTCCCATCCATCCAGAAAGCAAACAATCCATCAGAGCTTCAAGGCTTCTTTCCCAATCAGTCAGCTCAGATGATGCGCCGTCAAGCACACACCGCGCACTGGCTTTTTGGCTGCTATGGGCGTCTCTCCCTCCGCCTTCATCACCTTGGGCTGCTTCTGCTGCGTTGACGCCCAGGACCTATTCTGGTTTGGAAACACCGCCTTCTCGGACCAGCTAACACGTCTAAGGTCTATGTGGGGTGAGGTCCTTTGGGGGTCTCTGCAGAGTCCCCCCAAATCTGACCAGCGCCTAGATATATCTCTATCCTGCCCTGCACCTGAAGGACTCAGCGGGGTTCTCCAATACGTTCAGAATAAGAGCAGACCAAATAAGTAGGGCAGAGGACTCCAGCTGTGGCCCTCCAGCTGTTACTAGACTACAACTCCCATCATCCCATGCGGACAGCAGTTGCGGAAAATGCAACATCTGCAAGGCCTCCGTCAAGCGCCGCTTCTCCGATCCTTTTATGAATCCGTTTTAAAATAATATTTCGCCTCTACTCGCTGCTTTGCGCCTACACCCTTGGCCGGCCTTCCTGTCGCCCCCCCTTCTCCAGAGTCTTGGAACTTACCTTCACCACCGCCACCCCCGTCGTGCAATTGGTACGCTCCTCTCGGTCTGGCTTTAACACCGCCCCTTTTTCCTCCCCCCAGGGCTAACCCCGCCCCCTCCCACCTCTCCCGTCATTGGCGACGAAGCGGCGCTCGCCCCGCCCTCCCCTGCGACGTCGCCCTTGCCGTTCTGCCTCTGTAGCCCCGTGGAGGGGGGGCGAGTCTATATAAGGCGGCGCCGAACGCGCCCTGGCTGAGTCGCGCTGAGGGGCGCGAAGGGACAGGATCGGAGGGAGGGAGGAGGCGGCCGGACGTGGTCGCGAGGGCGGCGGAGGCGGCAGCGGAGGCGGAGGCAGCGGCGGCAGCGGCGGCAGGCGAGCCCCATCGCTCACCGTTGACGTCCTCCGTTCCGTGGTCGCGGGAGGCGAGCGCGGCGGCCTCGGCGGGGACCGGCGGAGGAGCGCGGCGCCGCGAGCGGTGGGGGAGGGGCGGCGCCGCCGCCGCTGTTGCTGCTTCCTGGCTGGTGGTGACTGACTGACTGACTGACTGAGGGAGGGAGGCGAACCGAGGAGGAGCCTGGGCCGCGTCGGAGCCACGTGACCCCGGGAGGCGGGGCGCGAGCGAGCAGCCCGGACGGGAGCAGCGAGCAGAGCGAGGCGGGATCGAAAAAGCAAGAGGGGCCCAAGATGCACGGGGGAGCGCCTTCCGGGGACAGCGCCTGCCCGCTGCGCACCATCAAGCGCGTGCAGTTCGGCATCCTCAGCCCGGACGAGATGGTGGGTGCTGGTGCTGCCCCTGCCCCCTTTCCTTCCCGACCCCCTGCACTGGATCTGTGGGTGTGCACTGCCCGGCACTAGTGCTGAGGAAGGGGGCTTCCGTCTCTTCGTCTTCCTCCTCCTCCTTAGGCACGTGGGTCGTCAGGGGGCGCCTCTTGCAGAAAGAAGGAATGGGTGGCGGTTGCGACGGGTGAGAGCCAGAGTGGGGAGCGTGCGCCGCGGGGATCGGAGCAAGGAGCCAACTCCTTGGCCACGTGAAAACCATGGAGGGTCCTGGCACGGCTCTCACCTTGCATCTGCCCCGGGAAGGCTGCGCTGCTTCTGTGGGGAGCTCAGAGGGGGCAGGCAGGGTTTCCAAACACCTACATGCTGTACTGCATCTACACGGATGGTCCCGGGAATGTGGCTCTCCAGGTATGACCCTGAACCACAGCTCCCAGCGTCCCACTGGGCCTGGGTGCAAGGGATGCTGGGAGCTGTGGTTCATGAACAGCTGGAGGGCCACTGCCGAACTTGGGAAGCTTTTGTTTGTGAGTCAATTCTTCTTCCTCCATGAAACCAGCTGACCAGCCTTGGATTAGTCACAGCTCTCTCTTCTGAGCTCTCACAGCCCCAACCACCTCACCGGGTGTCTGTTGTGGGGAGAAGAACAGAAGGCTTGTCAGCTGCTCTGAGTTCCCTTAAATGGGTGAGAAAAGCGGGATAGAAAAGCCAACTCTTCTTCCTATGCTGTGTGCTCTTAACCTTTCTATACTCAGGGAGTGAGACAATGAGAGGCAGATCTTCACTTATGTAGGGTTTTGCTGGCTCGTCCTTGTAAACTAATTCTAGGCACAATAACTTTGGAAGTAGCCAGAGAGTTTATTTGTCTTCATTTTTGTTTGTCGTTATCCACTCAAGTGTTCACATCTTGCCCTTCACCTGAAAGCCCTGGGGTCAGGTGACAGTACACTTTTAAAAGCAGCCCAACAGATGCTGTTTCAGCTCCTATCTATGATCTAAATTTTTAACTAGCTAGAATGGGAACCTCTATTTAAAAAAAAAATCTAATATTTCAAAGCATGTAACTTTCTGAGCAGCAGTTGTTGGGTGCAGATATTCCTTTCCAAACAGTGTCTGTCATTTGGCTGGCAGCCCTTGACGTGGGTGCGGCCATGTTTGCCAAGTGGCTTCTGTGCACCCTAATTCCCCCCCCCCCATTCTCTTCCTTAGAAACGGATGTCGGTGACTGAAGGGGGTATCAAATACCCTGAGACTACAGAAGGGGGCCGCCCAAAGCTCGGGGGCTTGATGGACCCCCGGCAAGGCGTCATTGAAAGGACTGGACGGTGTCAGACCTGCGCTGGTGAGTTCATTGGTCGTGATCTTGTCGGCGAGATCCTCAGGGGAGGAAGCAACGGGAGGACGTTGGTACGGAAGCAGGACTACTCCACGCCTTTTGTTTCTCTCTTAACAGGTAACATGACGGAGTGTCCTGGCCATTTTGGGCACATCGAACTCGCCAAGCCCGTCTTCCACGTCGGGTTCTTGGGCAAGACGATGAAGGTTCTCCGCTGCGTCTGCTTCTTCTGCTCCAAGCTGTTGGTTGACTCTGTGAGTAACCCTGGGCCCAGTTTGCAGCTTTGGGGTCTGTTAAGCCTCCCGGCTGGCTGGCTGGCTGGCTTGTTTATCAAGAGCTGAAATGGCTCTCCTGGACTCAGCCGTGGGATCCTTGCTTCGTTGCTTATAGTTACTCTCCAAAGAGGATTGAAGGCTTGTTGACAGACCTGCGGCAGGCTCTTGGGGTTGTGCAAGCCTGTTTTTAAAGAACTTCACGCCGTGTTAGCGTTGCAGGGCTGAGAATATTTCTGCGCCTTGCCTCAGTCATCTCTCTTTCGGCCTGTGTTGCCATTTCGATCCCTTGCGTGGATTTCTTTGTGACACTGTGATCTGTTGCGTTTGAGCTTGTTTCAACTTTCGCTTATATTGCTTGAGATTCATTGTTGCACCAGGTTTTGTTTTAAAAAAAGTCACTTTGTAAGCAGCTTTGCTGTCCTTAGTTCAAAAAAAGCAGCACAGAAAGGTTTTAGACAAAATAATAATTATTATTTGCCTTCCTGTCCTGGCCGATACCCGAAGGTCTGTGGGTGGTTAACAACCTTTAAGACAACAGATTAAAAACAAAATATACACTAAAAATACCTTAAAAGCTCAACAAATCTAAAGCACACTCTGTGCTTAAAATGATAGTACCTTTTAATAAGATTATTAAAAAACAGTTGCAAAAAGACATCACGTACAAGTGTCCAAAGGCCAAAATAGTTTAGGCCCAGGTTATCTGAAGGATTGCTTTCTCCCTTATAGACCTGTCTTGGTCCTGAGATCTCTGGGAGGGGTTTTTCTTGTAATTCTTGGTCCCAGAGGTGGAAGGGGCAGGGACACAAAGAGGACCCATCGATGCTCACCCGCCCCCCCAATATGGCTCTTATCCATGCTCTGGGAATCCCCAGATTAGACCACTGCAATGTATTCTACATGGGGCTATCCTTGAAAGCAGTTCCAAAGCTGGAATTGGTGCAGAATGCAGCAGCTCAACTGCTGACGGGAGTCTGGCTGGCCTCACATCACACCAGTCTTAAAGAATCTGCATTGATTAGCTATTCACTACTGAGCCCAGTTCAAGGTGTTGACACTAACATATAGAGCCCTAAACGGCTCGGGTCCTGGGTAACTGAAGAGCTCCTTCTCACATATATACCTGCCTGTGCACTGAAATCTCAGGGAGAGGACCTCCTTATAGTTCCTTCCCTTGCAGAGGTATGAGGCACAGGGACATACCTGTGGTGGCCCCTAGACTTTGGAACAGCCTCCCTTTGGAGGGTCACCAGGAGCCTACATTATATGGTTTCCTGTGCTTGATGGAAACATACCTATTCGCCTGGGCCTTTGATGTTTAACTTCTTCTGGGTCTTGTTGTGTCAGGGAGGTTTATATTTTAAACGTGTTTTGAGTCAGTCTGTACTTTACCTTTTTATTATTATGACCGGGCTTGGGGCCTCTTGGTGAAGGGTGGAATATAAATTCTTCCACAAGCTAAGCTATTCAGTGTCCGGGGGTGGGGGAACTGGTTGTGGTGGATTTTGGATGGTGGGTATATCTAAGAAAGCTCCGTCAGTGCTAAATGCCCTTCTAGCCTCCTTGGATTCCAGAGGGTCAGCTGCATTTCGTCTGTCTTCAGGCACCCTCTTCCCAAAATGTAAGATCAGAGTATGTCCTGTTGTTAGAGATTCGCACTTTTATCATTTATTACTAGGGTTGTGCACAAATGGGTCTCTTGGCATTTGATTTGTGACGAATTGAACGTTAGAAACTTCGTATTTCTTTGAATAGATCCCCTTCGAATGCGGTAGGATTCTATTTGATACAAACATACCCGACAAGTATCCAATAGGACATGAATGCATATGTATCCAGTATGTATCTGACCTTAGCGCATATGTATCCGACACGAACTCATAAGCATCAGGGGCTTCTCAGTGATGGCCCCCAGGCTATGGCATAGTCTTCCCCTTGAGGTGCATCCATCACCTTCACTGTACACGTTTAGGGAGGCAGTGAAGACACACTTCTATGCCCTTTAGTTAAACAGGGATACACTTTTCTCTTCCCACTGGCAGATGCTGTTATTATTTTAAATGGTGCTTGATTTTAGATGTTACTTGCCTGGGGACCTCCGGGTATAGGATGTGATATAGATGTAAATAAATAAATAGCCAATACATGTCCAATAAGTATCCCCGATTTAATAAACGCCTGAACTGTTTGTATGAATGATCCGAAACATTCTTATTTGTATGAATGTTAATATACAAATGCCACAACGTTCAATTTGTGTACAAATGTCCACAAATAACAAATGTTATGAATATTTGCGCACATTTTTATTTACTTATTTATATTTATATCCCGCCCCGTACCCAAGGGTCTCTGGGCGGCTCACAACATTAAAACACACACATATCAAAATGCATAAAACAATGCTAAAACCAGTACAAGAGTTAAAAATCCAAAATATAATAATAATGCACAAAAAAGAGAGAGAAAGAAAAAGATACAAGAACAGTTTAAAAAATAGTATTGTGTGCACGTATCCTGTTGCGCCATTGGTTCCCTCGCGCTGTGATCTGTTCCTGTTTGAGAGCGAGAGTTGTGAAGGATTCTGGGAGATTTTCTCGTTGTTTTGTCCAGGAGGACAAAAAGTAAGCATATCTTGCGAGTCAGGTAGTTTATCAGTGTCGTCAGGGCTGTGAAACCGAGACGGGAAACTATAAAAGGATGCGCATGTGTGTTTGAGGCAAACGCAGGTGCGAAGCTGGGATGGGAGCTGAGCAGGCAGCAAAGGGAAGGACAAATGCTGAGTCTCTTTGCGTCCCTTAGGCGAACTTAATATTTTGCAGATTTAATTGACAGTAAGAGATAGTACGGTTCATTTGTGTCCTTTATATCCAATTGGTTAATTATATATGAATATGTGCACCTAAGCTGTGTACATCTTCACTCCTTCTACTGTAGCATATTTTAAAAATCACAAGGTGCAGCTCCGATTCTTCTTTTGGGGAGTCCTAGTGCAGTAGAATAACAAAACTGCAGTATTGCCTTGGTTTTCTTTTTTGGACCAGCTGCTGTTTCCCTCTCTCAGGAGCCCTGTATGTAAAATTGGTGTGGCAAAAACATTCAGGGGAAGGATTTCAACTTACAGGAAGAAGAACTGATACAGATTAGCAGCGCATCCCCAGCGTCCACCTGAAAGCTGTATGCTCTAAGGGAGGCAGTTCTAATGCGTGCCAAAGGACACTTTTTCCTCCTTAACTTCTTAAGGCATCCAGTGCAATCATCACAAGTTTTCTTGCAGGAATACCAAGGAATGTATAAAAAAGAGGCAAACTTATCTATCTGTTTATTTAAAAAACGCATATCCCACCCTTCACCAAATGGTCCCAGGGTGGGTTACAATGAGATTAAAACATTTGTTTGTTTGTTTATTATTTGTATTTCTATCCCACCCTATACCTAAATGTCTCGGGGCGGGTAACAACATTTAAAATCAACAGATTAAAACAGTAATAGTATATATTAAAACAACAATGTCTGCAGGTGGGAAGGGAAAGTGTATTCCTGTTTAACTGAAGGCCAGGGCAAAGAGGTGCGTCTTCACTGCCTTCCTAAACCTGTACAGTGAAGGTGACTGATGCACCTCAAGGGGGAGACCATTCCACAGCCTAGGGGCTATCACTGAGAAGGCCCTCTCCGCGGTGCCCACCCGCTTTGCTACTGAGGGTAGCGGTAAAACCAGGGGGGGCTCCCCTCCAGGTCTTAAGGCATATCAAATGGTTAAAATATAATTAAAAATATAAACCCCTCCTTCTCTAACACAGCAGCACCTTGAGTGTTTAAACAGTAAAAGCCTGGGTAAAAAGATATGTTTTCACCAGGTGCTGAAAACTATACAATGTAAGCGCCTGGCAAATCCCCAGAATCCAGGGGCTACCACAGAAAAGGCCCTCTTGCATGTCGCTGTGCCTCATACCTCTGCAAGAGAATGAACTACAAGAAGGCCCTCTCCCTCAGATCTCAGTGCACGGGCAGGTCTATATGGGAGAAGGCGCTCCTTCACATACTGGGCTATATTTCTTCTCTTGTTGACGAGAAAGTATTTCCTTGATGGTACTTTAGAGGTTAGGCGCTGAAAATCAAGACTCTAGAATTAATATCTTAGAACAGCCTTATAAGCAGCTCACGATCATTAATTCTGAGCCAGAAGATTTTTTGTTTTGTTTTAGTTGGCTGTCATTTTACAAATGTTTCTGTAAAAATGCATCCATTAGCAGACACTGTGAGGTTTGCTAGCGATTGCATGGGACGTTGACGTTGTAGAGGCTGACAGGTTTATACTCACTGGCTTAAGTCAGAGTGTTGTTACGTTTATCTCAACATTGTCTACAAAGATTGGAGATGGCTTCAGGAGGTTATTTTTATAGGCCTGCCTTCGTCCACACAATATTTGAGTATTTGTTCTGTCTGTGCAGTGTTAAAGGTCCACGTGGTGAGGCTCAGAGAACCCAAACCACCAGCAATCACTCCTTTTGCGTGATGAGGTATGTGTGTTTCTTTCTGCAGAACAATCCGAAGATCAAAGACATCCTGGCAAAATCCAAAGGACAGCCGAAGAAGCGCTTGACCCACGTGTATGACCTTTGCAAAGGAAAGAACATTTGTGAAGGCGGCGAAGAGATGGATAACAAGTTTGGCGTGGAGCAGGCAGAAGGGGACGAAGATCTCACCAAGGAGAAGGTCAGACTCCGCCGGACGGCAAGGAGGCGCAGCGGTCCTGGCTTTTCTGCTCTGGCCTTCCGGCCAGCCCTCTACAGCTCCTAGTCCATCGGTTCTCTTAGGAAAATATATCCCGCTACTTTTGGATCGGCTTGTCCCGGGGCTTTGAATTTTGCTTAGATCGTTGTGCTTCAGGTTTATAGTTTTTATTTGATGGGGTCTAATAAAATAAACAAAATTGAACAGTCTATAAACCTGCAACACAACGATCTAAGCCAGCAGTTCTCAACCTTCCTAATGCCGCGACCCCTTAATGGAGTTCCTCAAGTTGTGGGGACCCCCAACCATGGGGGTGGAGCAGCTGGGAGGGGGGAGGGAAGGGCGGCGGGAGGCTCGTCGCGACCCCTCTGAAAGGGTAATTCGACCCCCAAAGGGGTCCCGACCCCCAGGTTGAGAACCACTGCTCTAAGCCAAATTCAAAAGCCCCAGGACAGTTGGACCTAAAAGTAGCGGGACGTATTATAAAATTTGGCTACTAAACGATATAGCACTGTTGAACTGCACTGATAAGCAATAACACGAGATGACGTTAAAGAAGAGCAATTTTAAAAGTCGGTTCAAAGATGAGGTTCCTTATATCGCTGGAAGGAGTGCAGCCCTGTAGCTCAGAGTTTTGCTGACAGAATAAGCCCCAACGCTCGAAAATCAGTTCAACAACTAGGATAAAGTTGTGGGAATAAACATATTCACAGTTTTGGAGATAATATTCTCCCCCGAATGTAGCGACATCTGCTAGAATCCTTTAATGTCTGCTTATCCATTGTGTCCAGGAACATCTGGTTCCGCTTATAAGATTTTAATACAATAGGGAAATTAAACATTGAAATTGTACTTGTTACACGTAATGGATGGAGAGACCGGCCTTCTGGGATTGACACTGTCCATCTGCGCTGTATTTTATACTTTTGGTTTGAAAAAAGAAACCTCACTTGAAAATGCTGAGAGTTACAAACGGGCAGAGTTTAGCCACAGCATTTCCATTGTTAATATTCTAAAGATGCTGCAGGCTCCCCGCGGTTGTCCTTGGAATTAAGATGTATGTTGCAGCTCCGTTTGAAAAAGTTCCTTTTTGTGGCTGTAATACCCACAAAACAGCTTCTCTGGCTAAGGATCATGGGAAGTGCAAACCAGGAAGGGAACCAACTTGTGTTGAATTGGCTCCTCTCGTTCTTGACAGGTTGACCAACAAGGAAGATGCTTACTAATTGCATTCAGCTTCTTGTGAACTTTCCTAGTTAGTTACAGTGGGTTTTTTTTCACCAACGTATTGCAGAAATGCACAAATTAGCAAGGAATGTCACTTTAAATTGCCCCAAAATAGCAGTGGGATTGTCTGCCACACTCATTACATCCGCAGCTGGATTTCTGTTTTCAGCCAACACTTTTATGACCTTGTATAAATCTAATGTTTTGTCTGGCATTTTGTCCTTCTAAAAGCCCAGGACACCACTTAAAACAATGCCTTGATTTCAATTCCTGGCCTTGCTAGCACAGCAGCCCACACGAATGACGGCCTGGTTCTTTCCTTTCTCTCCCTCAAGGGCCACGGAGGCTGCGGGCGCTACCAGCCGCGCATCCGGCGCTCGGGCCTGGAGTTGTACGCAGAGTGGAAGCACGTTAACGAAGACTCCCAAGAGAAGAAGATTTTGCTGAGCCCAGAGCGGGTGCATGAGATCTTCAAGCGGATCTCTGACGAGGAATGCTTCATTCTGGGCATGGACCCCAAATACGCCAGACCCGAGTGGATGATATGTACCGTCCTTCCGGTCCCGCCGCTTTCTGTCCGGCCAGCTGTTGTCATGCAAGGCTCTGCCAGGAATCAGGTGGGAGGCAGGCTGCAGTCGATTTGGGGAAGGGGCAAAGCAAACCTGAGATTTATATTTATGTAATGAACATCACACATAGCTGATGGACCTTCAGGGACAGCTGGTGTTGAAGGAAAGGCTAATTTTCATGCCTATAGTGCATCCCTTGCTATAGGGCCTCTGGGTGGTGCTCTTCCAGATGTTCCTGAACTAAAGTTCCCAGCATTCTAGCAAGCGTTGGTACAGAATGCCAGGAGTGGAATGCTGGGTGCTATAGTTCAGGAACTTCTAGTGGGCCACATTTCTGCGTTCCTCCCTCCCAAGATGCTTTGAGCTCAACTTGATGGTCTTCTTTGCATAAGCTAGGCTAGGGTGGGGCTCATCCTGGTGGATTCTTGGCTCTTTGTGTCCTTGTGTCATGGTGGAACATGATTTCTTCTCGCTCGCTCTCCAGGATGACTTGACCCACAAACTGGCAGATATTGTGAAAATCAATAACCAGCTGCGGAGGAATGAGCAGAACGGAGCAGCTGCCCATGTTATCGCTGAAGACGTCAAGCTACTCCAGTTCCACGTGGCCACCATGGTGGACAATGAGCTCCCCGGCCTGCCCCGGGTAGGTGGGCTCAGAGCTCCCAGCAGGAGAAGCGGGGGGCTGCTTTGAGGGGCTATGAAGCTCTTGTCCCACCTTGACACGCTGGGCAGAGCAGGTTCGCCCCAAGTGAGGCTGGACAGTTCTTAAGGGCACGAGTATTGCATCTCCTTAACATGTGGCTACTCAGTAGCGCACGCGGGTTTGGTTATGCGTGGTCAGGTCATTTCAGGCCCTCTCTTTAGCGCCTCTGCTCGTCTTCCCTGCCTCCAGGCCATGCAAAAATCCGGACGGCCTCTGAAGTCCCTGAAGCAGAGGTTAAAGGGGAAAGAAGGCCGCGTGCGAGGAAACCTGATGGGGAAGCGAGTGGACTTCTCCGCCCGGACAGTCATCACCCCGGATCCTAACCTCTCCATCGACCAGGTGGGCGTGCCACGCTCCATTGCGGCCAACATGACATTTGCGGAGATTGTGACGCCCTTCAACATAGACAGGTGAGGCACTCCCTTTGCGCCGTGGCTGGCGGGTGGGACAGGGCCATTGCCATCTGCGGACCTGCTAATGCCCCCCCCCCCCAATTCAGGCTGCAGGAGCTGGTGCGCAGGGGCAACAGCCAGTACCCCGGAGCCAAGTATATCATCCGGGACAACGGGGACAGGATTGACCTCCGCTTCCACCCGAAGCCCAGCGACCTCCACTTGCAGACAGGGTACAAGGTCAGCAGCACTTGAGGACCGAAGGTGGGCGGGTGGGCAGGCAGGGGCAGGATCTCTTCCAGGTGGATCCAGCTTGGTGTCAGAAGGAAAGGGGAAACTGGGGACCAATGTTGCCTTCCCTGGTAAAGCACCAACAGAGTGGCAAATTGTAGTGTCTCCGTTTCATGGGGCTCAAAAGAGGAATGTGGCATGTAGGTTTTGTGATGGGTTGACCGAACAGAAATTCACAAAGACTCGTTGGTGAAGATTTGGGGCTGTGTTGGACTTTCCTAATAAGAGCCGACGATGACCTGGTGTGGAATTTTCCAAGTACTTTATAGATAAGGGGAAACAGCATTTTAAAAAATGTTAATTAAGTACCCCTTTCCTGTCATTGCTTGGTTTGTAAGTTGCTTGGGGCAGGGACCTGCCAGAGTTTATGTTTGACATTTGAGCCCAAAGTGAGTACCAAACTACGTTTTCAGGGGCTCCTTTGTAGAGCTGCAGACAGGGACCCTTATTTGGTTCCTTGTCCAGCTGGGCCTTCCTGCCCACCTTCCACCATGCCTGACTCTGGCGTTGTTTTTGTTTCCCTTCCAGGTAGAACGACACATGTGTGATGGCGATATTGTCATCTTCAACCGTCAGCCGACATTGCACAAAATGTCCATGATGGGGCACAGGGTCCGCATCTTGCCCTGGTCTACTTTTCGTCTCAATCTCAGGTGAGCCAGAAGGTGGATTCCTGGCTCACCTTTTGGCCTTGCTGCCTCTCTCTGTGTGTGTGGAAGTAAGCAAAGTGGTTGAATAAGGTTTGGGAACAGGTAGGGGAAAATAACATGAGAATATTCGAAGCAGCTATGACCCAGTTGAGCTGGTGTTTTTCAGCTTTGGCGGCGCTGAATGAAGACATTTATTGCCCAGTCTGAAAAAGAACCGGTGCTTATCTCCATGTTTTTTGGATCTTGGGAATTAGTTGCTTTCTTTAAAAAAATCAGTACAAAACAAGGGCCGTTTCTATATCCAGAACCATGAGATACTTGACGGCCTAAGCACCCCAGATGTTTTCTCTGCCCGTAGGAGTTTCTGTGCTTGTCACTTCAGCATCTAACCTTGTGCCCAAGTAGGAGTCAGTCATTAGAGGCCTCTTTGCTTGCTTCATTGATTCCTATCTGGGGTACCAGGGAGGTGGGTGGAGATGGTCTTGCCTTTGCAGATGCTTCATCTCTGGGTCTTCCTGTACAGACAGGAAGAGCCTGGGAATGCTGGGAGCTGTAGTCTTGCAATGTCTACAGAGCTGCAGGTTTTTCCTCCCTGTTTCAAGGGGCTTGTGGTGCGCAGGCCTAGAAGTCTCACCTCACGTGCTCCTTTCCGCCGCAGTGTGACGACCCCTTACAATGCCGATTTTGATGGCGACGAGATGAATCTGCACCTTCCCCAGTCCCTGGAGACGCGAGCGGAGATTCAGGAACTGGCCATGGTGCCCCGTATGATTGTGACGCCCCAGTCCAACCGGCCCGTCATGGGCATCGTGCAAGATACCCTGACAGCCGTGCGCAAGTTCACCAAGAGAGACGTCTTCTTGGAAAGGGTGAGCGAGGGGCGCTGAAAAGTCTGGGAATCGCGGGTGTTAGGAACTGAGGTCCCCGTTCTTACCTGACCCAACATTCCCAACTCTTGTGCTCACCTGTAGGGCGAGGTGATGAACCTCCTGATGTTCCTCTCCACCTGGGACGGCAAAGTACCTCAGCCGGCCATCCTCAAGCCCCGCCCGCTGTGGACGGGCAAGCAGATCTTCTCCCTGATCATCCCAGGCCACATCAACTGTATCCGGACCCACAGCACCCACCCGGATGATGAGGACAGCGGACCTTACAAGCATATCTCTCCCGGAGACACCAAGGTACTGCTGTGGGGCCGGAGCCAGGCGGAGGGGGCACACCTTTAATGCTGCTGACAGCTACAGGCCTCTGCAGTTGTGGGTCCAGGTGTTGTGGCTGTGAGAACTTTTAGCTGATGGGCATCTCTGGACATAGATCGGTCACAGCGACCCACACCCCTTCACTCTTGGGCTAGGGGTTTTCAGAGGAACAGTGGATTATTTGAATTCATGCCTAATAGCCGTCCCCATGCAGTGTTTGCTGTAATACTTTCCGGGACTTGTTATTTACTTTCTATTTGCTTATTTATTTACATTTTTATCCTGCCTTATACCCAGAGGTCTCCGGGAAGGTAACAAGATTTAAAATCAAACATTACCAAAACAATAACAGTGCATATTAAAACAACAGCATCTGCAGGTGGGAAGGGAAAGTGTATCCCCATTTAACCAAAGGCCAGGGCAAACCAGTGCGTCTTCACTGCCTTCTGAAATGTGTACAATGAAGGTGACTGGTGCACCTCAAGGGGGAGGCTATTCCATAGCCTAGGGGCCATCACTGAGAAGGCCCTCCCCTGGGTGCCCACCCCTTTTGCCGCTGATGGTGGAGGGCCTCCCCTCCAGATCTTGAGGCACAGGCAGGTCCACATGGGAGAAGGCGTTCCTTTAGATACTTTAGATATTTATTAGTACCTGGATGGCCCCCAAGGGAGCTTTGAAGGGGACTGTGTTCTCTCAGGACTTGTGGCCTTGACCATACCCCAGAAGAACTGGCCTTCCATGGAGTTGGAGGCTAGGTAGAAGAAGTTGGCTTCTTCCCCACTTAGTTCAGGAAACATGATGCAAAGGTGAGCAAATCCTGGATTTTTGTCATTGGTAACCACAATAGGAAATGGAGGTACGTGATGGAGGGACAGATGTTCCGTTGCCTTCTGCCTCATCCATGTGCTGCGCATGGTTGGTCCCTGGAGAACAGAGCTTTTTTTTTTTATGGCTGTTGAGTTTCTCATGCTTCACCGGCAGGTCATTGTGGAGAACGGGGAGCTGATCATGGGCATCCTGTGCAAGAAGTCCTTGGGCACCTCAGCCGGTTCCCTAGTTCACATCTCCTACCTGGAGATGGGTCACGACGTCACCCGCCTCTTCTACAGCAACATCCAGACTGTCATCAACAACTGGCTGCTGATTGAAGGTGAGCCCCAGCCAGATGTGGCCGCCTGCTCTCCTGGTTTCCTCCAAAAAAGCAGCCCTTCTGGGGCCAGAGAAGGAGGCATGTGTTTGCCAGAAACATACATGGAGAATGGGGCGTCACTGCAAGGCTGGCGATGTGTCCATGTACCAGGGTGCCTCACGGGTGTCTTGGCAAAGACCATGGCTCGCGTATGGCTGACAGTCCGCCTCAGATTGGCAGTAGTGAAGAGGGGTTGGAGGCAGTGCAGGAACACAGGTGGAAGACCCTCCCCCTGCTGAAAGCTATTGGCTTCAAAGGAAGCTCACAGACTGGGAGATCCACATTTCAGGCTTTGCTCCCCATCGGCAGAGACCTCTGTACACCCCTCTACCACTCTTGGTGAGCCAAGATCTCGTGAAAGGCTCGCATTGTAGGAGGAGGCCTGGGTGTCCACACCGCCCAGCGCTCACATGAACCGCTCTCACTTCCGCAGGTCATACCATCGGTATTGGAGACTCCATTGCTGACGCCAAGACCTACCAGGACATTCAGAACACGATCAAGAAAGCCAAGCAGGATGTGATAGAGGTATTGGCCTAGGGAGGACTGGGGTGGGAGCTGGAACTGATCCCCGGGGCGATTTAAGAGTCACCAGAACTCAGGAGGGGGGAATAGGGGTGTTGGGGTAGAGGGTTGTGGGGTCCGTGGCTTAAATTTTTAGCAACCTAGTAGCATTAAAAGTGAAAAACGCCTGGGGAATTTTGCCGGAATCCTCATGGTTATGAGGGCAGTTGGAGAAAACCCAGGCCCAAATAAGTCAAACTGCGATGGAGTTTGGCCCGATACTGGGGGTCACCTGTTAGCTTTCTTCCCCCTTTCCAGGTAATTGAGAAAGCCCATAACAATGAGCTGGAGCCCACTCCGGGCAACACACTTCGGCAGACCTTTGAGAACCAGGTCAACAGGATCTTGAACGACGCTCGAGACAAGACAGGCTCATCTGCCCAGAAGTCTCTCTCTGAGTACAACAACTTCAAGTCTATGGTGGTGTCAGGCGCCAAAGGCTCCAAGATCAACATTTCTCAGGTGGGCCCCTAGCAGCCCCGACCTGCCTTCTCGCTCTGTTGCGTGTCAGCCCAGTGGTGACAGCCTTGTCCCCTCCTCCGTGCCACAGGTCATCGCTGTGGTGGGCCAGCAGAACGTGGAAGGGAAGCGCATCCCCTTTGGCTTCAAGCACCGGACATTGCCTCACTTCATCAAGGACGACTATGGGCCGGAGAGCAGAGGCTTTGTGGAGAACTCCTACCTGGCTGGCCTCACGCCAACCGAGTTCTTTTTCCACGCCATGGGAGGCAGAGAAGGGTTGATTGATACTGCTGTCAAAACAGCTGAAACTGGTGAGTTGGGGGTAACAAAACTAGGTGGCAGGGGGTGAGGTTGCCCAAAAAATGTATTTCACATCCTGCTTCTGAATGTTCCCGAGCAACACCTCCCAGCATGCTTTGCTGCCAGTATGCTGGTAGGAGAAAACTGGTAGTTGTTGATCAGGAACGTCTGGAGGGCCGCAGTTTGAGAACCTCTGAGGTAAACTGTCTTCACAAATAGCAAAAAAGTGCCTCAGAAGCACCTCTGAGGCAGTAACATGTGTGGCCATTGTGTTTCAGTCCATTCTTTAATCTCTGCTGTCCCTGTTGTTGAAGTCTTCTGTTCCTTTCCAGTCCTGTTTTCCTCATGTATCGTAGATAGGCCTGAGGAGAAGGCCTGGTCTAAGGTTCCATACTGTCAGCCACTCTTGAGAGTCTAAGCCTCAGGGCAACGTGTAGCTCAACCCACTGTGTTTTTAATCTGCTTTTCATTGGCGACTTCTGCGTGTGTGGAATTTCCTTTGTTTTTAATCTTTCCTGCCAACTGCTTCAGGATTCTTTACTCAGAAGCCGTATACAAATGTTTTAAATAAATAAATAGCCTAGAGTGTTCAAGGGGGGAGGAGGGGCAGAGTGGTATGGGAGCGATCCCACCTGCAGCCGCTTTAAACCGCCTCAGCGGGGCCTTGTGTGACAAAGTCAGTCCGGCCTTGGGATATTGTGGGGGTTATAATTCCCCTCGTAATTAGGGATGTGGCCAATAAAGATCGCGGGTCCCCGTCAGACTCGGCTCCATAGGCTTAAGAGCTAAGCAGAACAGCCGGCCAAGGGTCTCCGCCGTCCTGTTTTTCAGGCTACATCCAGCGTCGGCTGATCAAGTCTATGGAGTCGGTGATGGTCAAATATGACGCCACGGTGCGAAACTCCATCAACCAAGTGGTGCAGCTGCGCTATGGCGAGGATGGGCTGGCCGGAGAGAGCGTGGAGTTCCAGAACCTGGCCACACTCAAGCCTTCCAACAAGGCCTTTGAGAAAAAGTGAGTTAGCCCCGTCTGGTCAGAATTCTCTGGGTTTTCTGCTTGTCGCTTCCTTGTGGGACTTGTAAGGCCTCACGCCTGTAAGTTGTCAAGCGACGGGGAACGTGTGTTCAGGTGTTGGCTTAAGGATTGATTTAGAGGTGAAAAACTCGGAGTCCCTTTGAAGAGATTCCTGCTTCCCTTCAGTGGCTCAAAAGATAGCAAACTGGTTTGTTCCCTTAATGAACATCTCCCCTTCTCCAGTGGGCTGTGCTAGCTGAGGTTAGTGTGCGTTGGAGGCCATTACAGTCTGGTTGGACCCAAGTTAGGCCTCGTTCACTTAGTTGCTGCTTCCCAGAGTATCCCAAATTCTTCTCAGTTGTGGTGGGTTGGTGAGGAGAGAAAAGCATGCTGGGTAATGTCTCGGGTGATCCCATCGCTTGACACCAACAGATGGCACCAATTTTACAAAGTATAAAAGCCCTTGGCGCCAATTTGGCCTCAGTTCCTCTGTCGCTTCCGTCCCTAAAGGTGCTGCTTCTCTCTGAGTTTCCCTCAGGAACTGAACTTTGCTCATTCCATGCTACCACAGAGGAATGCTGGGAGTTGTAGTTCAGGAACATTAAAGACTGGGGTAGAGTGTTCACCTAGGGCAGTGGTCGGCAAACTCATTAGTGAAAAGAGCCAAATATCAACAGTTCAGTGATTGAAATTTCTTTTGAGAGCCAAATTTTTAAAACTTAAGCTATATGAGTAGGTACACTGTTATTAACTTAATTAGGGTACTCCTAACTGGAAGAGCCACAATCAAGGGGCCAAAGAGCCGCATGTGGCTCTCGAGCCATGGTTTGCCTACCCCTGACCTAGGGCCTTGGAGCACGGAGTTTAAATTCTCCTTTGGCAGAAGAAACTCCCCAGGTGACTTTAGGCTACACTCTCTGCCTTTCAGCCTAACTTCTCACACGGGGCTAATGAGGGAAATAAAAGGAAAGAGGAAAATTAGGCATGCCACCTTCTGTGGTCTGTGAAAATGGTGGGATAGGCATGCCAGAGGCAAATAAAAATAGATACCTGCCCTTGCCTAGTATTGGGAAAGGGGCTCCAGTGGCCTGGAATGGATGGGTGTCCAAAGTGTGGCCAATGGAATCCATCCGGAATGTTCCTCTCCTGTTTGTCTCCAGGTTCAAGTTTGACTACACCAACGAGCGGGCCCTCCGGCGCACCCTGCAGGAAGAGATGGTGAAGGACATCTTGAGCAACGCCCACATCCAGAATGAGCTGGAGAGGGAGTTTGAGAAGATGAAAGAGGACCGAGAGGTTCTGCGGGTCATCTTCCCCACGGGGGACAGCAAGGTGGGGATCGCCGTCTTCCCCATTCCTCCCCCCTTGGGCTCTGGCACACAGACAGCCGAGCGTCGTACTAGTGGGCTGGGAAGGAGGAGGGATCTTCCGGGCCTTGTCCTGGACAAGAAGAGTTGCTGGCCTTGAAGCTCCTGACATATGCGACAGGAAGAAGGGGTTATTGGACAAATTGCTTCCCCTCAGGCCCGACGGAGGGCTGCCTTCCTAGGAAGGCAAAGGCACAGCCCACCTCATGCGCTACCTGTCTGCCTCTTCCACCACAAAGTGTGATGCAGAGTTCACTGCAGATACATTAAGATTGTGTTGGGGAGCAAAGCTCTCTAACCTTTGGCCTCACAGTAGGAGTGCCTTCCCTCCCTCCCTCCTTTCCTCCCTCCCTCCTTTCTTCCTTCCTTCCTTCCTTCCCATGTGCATCATGTAGCTGTGTACATGGCTCAGAAGCACATGAGAATTGCCTGGTTTCCCTCCGCCTTGGCCTAGCATGTAAGAATGGAAAGCTAAAGGAACTGAGGCTAATCCCGGGGGAGGCAGAAGGACTTTGCTCAGGGCCCCACGGAGCTATTGCCAGGCCCTGAGACTCACTGCACCTTTACCCTGCCTACTAACCTTTCTCCCCGCGCAGGTGGTTCTTCCCTGCAACCTGCTGCGCATGATCTGGAACGCTCAGAAAATTTTCCACATCAACACACGCTTGCCGTCCGACTTGCATCCTATCAAGGTGGTGGAGGGTGAGTTAAGAAAATGGCTGCGGCTGCGTGCCTGGAAGGAGGAAGCTTGGGAAATCACACCCTGTTTCTTGTTCCATTTCCTGGGTTGTTGGATTTTTGAAGCTTTGCTCCTTTGAAGGCGGGTGGGCAGGAGAGAGAAGGTATTAAAATTTGGCTCGAGATGAGAGGGGGGCGTATAATCTTCCAAGAAACTGGTCCGCTCTCCCGAGAAGCTGTTTTATGTAACTTTTCTTGCCACCGGACAGGCGTCAAGGAGCTAAGCAAGAAACTGGTGATTGTGAATGGGGACGACCCACTAAGCAGGCAGGCCCAGGAGAACGCCACGCTGCTCTTCAACATCCATCTACGCTCCACGCTCTGCAGCCGGCGGATGATCGAGGAGTTCCGCCTGAGCGGAGAGGCCTTTGACTGGCTGCTGGGGGAGATAGAGTCCAAATTCAACCAAGCCATTGTGAGTGTTCAAGAGCTTCACTCTGCCCACAAAGGCTTTCTGGGGCCACGTGAACGGCTGTCTGTCCTTTTTACCCAGGACTTTCCGGAGCAAACCTTTGTTGGCTTGCTTATTTGTTTGCCCTTCCCTTTATTAATTATTTATTTACATTTGTATCCCACCCTATACCCGGAGGTCTCCGGGTGGGTAACAACATTTAAAATCAAGCATTATTAAAACAATAACAGTATCTGTTAAAATAATAGCATCTGCAAGTGGGAAGAGCAAAGTGTAATTGAATTTAGTTTATTATTAATAATTAGGCAAATGACTATTATAAAAGCTTACAAAACAGTAAAAAGGTATATACGAGCACAATAATAAAAATGCTACTTTTAAACAACCTGTGAATCTAGAGACTATCATAGGGTGTTTTTCCACTGTCACTAAAAGTACTCATTAAGTACCCATTAATGGGTACGAAATGGCATTTTTGTACCCATTAATGGGTACTTAATGGGTACTTCTAGTGACAGTGGAAAAACACCCATATTTTCGCTGTTCCATCACATTTATTTATTTACTTATTTACTCATTTGCTTACTAATACTTACATTTTTACCCCACTCCTACACCTAAGGGTCTCAGGGCTGGTTACAACATATAACGAACACATTAATACCAGGACAATATTCAGCATATTAATAGTGAAAGAAAAAGCAACTAGGTGATATTATACTATGAAGATTTTGAAGAAAGAAGTCATTGTCGCCAAGGCAATGGATCAAGCTTCCGAATGATTTCTGTTGGCTTTGGGAACTGCAGTCAGAAGAATTAGTTCAGCTTAGCCCAGAGGCAGCAAACACCTGGTTCAGCCAAGTTTGGAGGAGGGAATCAATAGGATTGTACAGCAGGAGGTGTATTACACACCAGCCCCCCTGGATTGGCAGTATTTGTGGCTAACCTCAGTCCTGAAAAAGTGAAAAGGGACAAGAGAAGGAGCTAGATTTGATGAAAAACTGTATTAAAAAAACTTTTTATTATTTAACATTTGTTACAATAGTAGTTAAATGTACTAACAGCCTTAATAACCAATAATAATAATAATAACCAAATGCCCATACACCCATGACTAACTGTGTCTATATATACCAGGTTTATCTCACTAAATATCCTAGCTCCAATCAAGAAAACAAAGACAATAACTTGATTTTTATAAAGCTGAGAAAATTTGAGGGAATAGGACAGAAAGAGGGATTATCTTATGCTTTTATTATAATGAAAAGGAACCATTTCTCCATAAAACGTGCTTTTTGCTCTGACGCCTGCATTTTGTACTGTTGGGCGGTTAGAGAGAGCTGGATTTGACCAACTCGACATCATGGTGAAACTGGGTCAATACCAGAATATTTCTGTATCTGTGAGTCGTACACTTAGGAAGATACTACATATTTTCTGCTGGAATGTTCTCTCTATGTAGACTTCTTCAGAGATCACTATATAACCCCTCTTCTTGCGAAGTGTCAGTGGCTAAACAACAAAGACACACTGGCTTTAAGAGGCCCACTAATATTAATATTCATGTTTGCATTTTTATTATTGTGCTCTTATATACCTTGTTGTTTCATAAGCTTTTGTTCTACGATTGTGTGACTAATCACTAATAGTAAACTCAACTAAAATCTTTCAGAACTGTTATGATCTTAGTGGTTTTTATCCTTTGTACATGGCTTTGATTATATTTTGATGAGAAGTGGTACATAAATATTTTACATAAAGGAAAATGAAAGAGTGAAGGTGACTAGGGAAACCTGGAGAGGAGAGGCCCAGGTGAAACTACGCTCATACGAGGTTGAGGAAAGCAAGAGAATGGCCAGAAAATAGGTCGAGGGATCTGTGGCGATGAGTCAATGTAGGGTCCTTGTGAAAGCCGTGAGGGCTTACCAAAGCCAGGTCAGAACGATCAGCATTTGCTGACATTTGAGGGTGCCAGGAAAGAAACAGCATTACTGTAAACCTTTGACTGTGTCTCAATTGAATCAGACAAATGGCACATTGGGATTTATGCAGATTAGCTTGTTCTGACAAAACTGTAGCTCGGATTTAACTACAGTTTAATATTCAAGCACCAGAGGAAATTCCCCCTTCCTCCCACCTTGTTTTACTCCCTGTTCCTTGCAAGGGGAGTAAATCTAGGTGGGAAGAAGGGAATTCAGATCTGAGGTTTACTGCCGCAGGGCTAAATCAGTTTATCCTGATACCTCCCAAGGATCTGTGGCAGGATGACGCCTGACCAGCCACGGTTTTCTCCTTCCTTTTCCAATCCTCCCACAGGCGCATCCTGGCGAGATGGTAGGCGCGCTGGCTGCCCAGTCCCTGGGTGAGCCTGCCACTCAGATGACCCTGAACACCTTTCACTACGCCGGTGTCTCGGCTAAAAATGTGACCCTGGGTGTCCCTCGGCTCAAGGAACTGATCAACATCTCCAAGAAGCCCAAGACACCCTCACTGACCGTCTTCCTGCTGGGACAATCGGCCCGGGATGCGGAGAGGGCCAAGGTAAGCACCAAGGGGGAGAACGGAGGGCAGGCGTTGATCTGTTCATTGATTTGGGGGATGGTTATGCTCTTCTTCACTCTAGTCTCAGGCCAGAATACAGATTAAAACCATCAAAAACAAGCCAAAGCAAAAAACAAATGAAAACCCTCCATAGGTGACTAGAAGAACTTCTCCAGCAGTTTCTTAAAGAACGAGATGAAGAGGGGCATTTTCAGCAGGTGTCCCAAAGAAGACTAGGCACTAGGTGGCGCAAGCTCACTTGGCACGCTGTTCCATAAAAGAGGGGCCACTGCAGAGAGTGCCCTGGTTGCTCACCAGGGTTCCATGAAATCCCTCAAGTGATGGCATTGCCAGGAGGGGCTTCCCTGGAGGTCTTAACAAACAGGCAGGTGTGTGCGCAAGAAGAAATTGGACCAGAACAGAACCTGCATGAGAACACGGCTGTTGGGCCCCATTCCAGCTTGGCTTCCTCAATCTTCCAGCCGTGCCCTGAGAGGTTTTCCATTCGCCCCCGGGCTGCTTTGTGGGGCAACAGACAGCTCTTTGAAGCCTTCTGTTTAGGACCATCACTGGGGCAGAAAGGTGCATGTGCATTTTTCATGAGATGGTTCCGTTACCAAGGCTGCCGAAGGATGGATTTGGAAGAAGAAAGCAGTAGTTATCGTAACCGACTTTATGGAGGAAGGGGAGGGACAGTCCATAATTAGGGGGGGGGAGGCTGTGGCCCATGAGCACCCTGCTTCACCCTCTCCCCCCTCTGTGGTCTTTGCAGGACATTCTCTGCCGCCTGGAACACACCACTCTCCGGAAGGTGACAGCCAACACGGCCATTTATTACGATCCCAACCCCCAGAACACGGTGGTGGCCGAGGACCAGGAGTGGGTCAACGTCTACTACGAGATGCCCGACTTCGACGTGACCCGCATCTCCCCCTGGCTGCTACGGGTGGAGCTGGACCGCAAGCACATGACGGACCGCAAGCTGACCATGGAACAGATCGCCGAGAAGATCAATGCGGGTAAGGGGAAAGTGGCACCGCAGGTGGAAGCGGGGGGGGGGAGGGGGCGCCCTCTGCCGCCTCTCGGTCAGAAGGTGAGAGGTGCTTGTGTTCTTTTGCAGGCTTCGGGGACGACCTGAACTGCATCTTCAATGACGACAACGCCGAGAAGCTGGTGCTGCGCATCCGGATCATGAACAGTGACGAGAACAAGATGCAAGAGGTGGGAGGGGGTGTCCGGGGCTGCGTGGAGTCAGGAAAGGCAGCCGGGAGGTGCAGGATTGGGTCCCACTGGCGTCTGGCAGAAAGGAAGAGTCTGCATGGTATAAGTGCATAGGCGTAATTAACTCCATGGCAGCAACCCACAGATATGACCTCTTCTGTGGGGCAAGTGGGAGGGAGGAGGGGAATAGTTAGAACCTAAGAACCTAAGGAGAGCACTGCTGGATTAGGCCACTGCCTATCTAGTCCACAAGAACCTCAGAGGAGCCCTGCTGGATCAGGCCAAAAACCATCTAATCCATAAGAACCTCAGGAGCCCTGCTGGATCAGACCACAGCCTATCTAGTCCAGCATCCTGTCCCCCACAGTCGCCCTCCAATTGCCCACACGCATCTCAGGCAGAGGCAAGGGCAAACCTCCTGCCCTCGAATCCCAGCAAATGGCCTTAGAAATACCCTGCTTGTCCCCCCAGCCTGAAACATGTAAGGCATCCATTCTAGTAGCCATTGATACATCTGTCGTCCATAAACTAGTCTAAACCTTCCTTACAGCCGTGTAGGCTGGTAGCTGTCACCACTTCTTCTGGCAGCCAATTCCGTAGACTGAAGACCCTCCAGGTGGAGAGATCCTTCTCCCCTTGTCTTATCTGACTCTCCTGCCCATCAGCTTCATAGATGCCCCCTGGTTCTAGTGTTGTGTGATATAGAAGAGAAATTTCCTCTATCCACCTTTTCTATACCCTGCATGATTTTATAGACATCAATTAGGTCCCCTCTTAAAATGTTCTCTTTCCAGGCTGAAGAGGCCTAGGCGTTCATAGGCCAGCTGTGCAGCAGTATCTCATGCAACGCTGAGTGTGTGTCAGCTCTAGTAGGCCATACAGCCAGTCAGTATAGGGGCTTATCTCCATCTGGAAGCATATCCAGCTAGCCTGCCCCCATAGCATTATTTCGGTTTGGTTTGAGGGCAGACATTGCCTGGGCTGATTGCTTTGGGGGGTGGGGGGGTCTGGGTCTGATTCTGCTGTTGCGGAGCAGAAATGTGCTGGATGGAGAAAGGGGTCTGACGCCTCCTGCCTGCTCCTTCTGCCGCTTAGGAGGAAGAGGTGGTGGACAAGATGGACGACGACGTTTTCCTGCGCTGTATCGAGTCCAATATGCTCACAGACATGACTCTCCAGGGTATTGAGCAGATAAGCAAGGTAGGGGTCCTGGGGAGCCCTTTGGGGCTTCTCTGTCCTCCCTCTCCCCCCCCCCCCCGAGCCTCCCCTCACCCTGCTTTCTCCACCTCCCTTTGCTTGTAGGTATACATGCATCTGCCCCAGACGGACAACAAGAAGAAGATCATCATCACTGAGGACGGGGAGTTCAAGGCCCTGCAGGAATGGATCCTGGAGACGGACGGCGTGAGCCTGATGCGCGTGCTGAGCGAGAAGGACGTGGACCCTGTGCGCACCACCTCCAACGACATTGTGGAGATCTTCACCGTGAGTTATCTCCAGAGCGGCCAAGGTCACCTGCTGGCAAGCAGCGTGATTTGGGGGGAAGGGCTAGCGCTGGAGCAGAGGGGCCAAAAACGGAAGCAGGCGGGCCTCGTTTCGAGTGGTGATGGCCTCACCCAGTCCCTGGTTTCCTCTCTGGCAGGTGTTGGGCATTGAGGCGGTGAGGAAAGCCCTGGAGAGGGAGCTGTACCATGTCATTTCCTTTGATGGGTCCTACGTCAACTACCGCCACCTGGCCCTGCTCTGCGACACCATGACGTGCCGCGGGCATCTGATGGCCATCACTCGGCACGGCGTCAACCGCCAGGACACGGGGCCCCTCATGAAGTGCTCCTTTGAAGAAACGGTGAGTTGAGCGGGGCCCAGGGGGAACCTGGGTCCCCTGGCGTGGACGGGGAGCGTCCCAGTGGACGCTGAGTCGGTCCTGCTCTCTGCTGCCCCCTGCAGGTTGATGTCCTGATGGAGGCCGCCGCTCACGGTGAAAGTGACCCCATGAAGGGAGTGTCGGAAAACATCATGTTGGGCCAGCTTGCCCCTGCAGGGACTGGTTGCTTTGACCTGCTTTTGGATGCCGAGAAGTGCAAATACGGCATGGAGATCCCTACCAACATCCCTGGGTTGGGCATGGGTGGACGTAAGTACTCGCACCCTTGCTTTCCTCCTTAAACCGGAAGTCCACGTGTCAGCGTGGCCTCTTTCTTTCTGTCACTTCGCTTCTTTGAAGCCGGTTTTCTGTCTTGCAGCTACCGGCATGTTCTTTGGCTCAGCTCCGAGCCCCATGGGAGGAATGTCTCCTGCCATGACCCCGTGGAACCAAGGGGCCACCCCAGCTTACGGAGCCTGGTCCCCAAGTGTTGGTAAGTGTGAGGGAAGCGCCAAGGACTTCTGGTTGAGAAACAGCCCCGCTGGATTTATTTGCCGCAACTTTAAACTCGGGGTGTGTTTAAGCTCGTTCAGCAGAAATCCTTTTCGATGAACCTTGAGGCCCTGATGCCTGGATTTTTCATTTGAGAATCCCGTTTTTCCATGGTCACCCAGGCTAGGATGTGGCCTAAGTGTGACCTCAGTTGTAAGCAGTAGTCGCAGCTTGAAATTTGCAGAGAACATCACATGTAAATGGGCTGTTCAGGTCTGACCAACGGTAGAAATTGTCCCTATTCTCTTGTGCAAGTGAGAAGAGGGACGATCCCTCTGCACTGTGACGGCCCTTCAGAGACTTGAAGACCCCAATCATGTCTCCTCTCAGTCTTCTCTTCTGCAGGCTGAACATTCCTAGATCCTTCAACCTTTCCGCGTAGGACATGGTTCCAGATCACTCACCATTTTGGTCGCCCTCCTTTGGACTTGCTCTAGTTTGTCAATGTCCTTTTTGAATCAGGATGCCCAGAACTGGACACAGGACTCTAGATGAGGCCTGGGCAAGAGTAGATTAAAGAGGAATAATTACTTCTTGGGATCTAGACTCAGTACTGGTAGGATGCACCACCCTGCGTTGCCCATCCTGCTCCTTCCATTGTCATAGTCTGGGCTAGCTGCAGCCCAAAGTGTAGGGCCCTGCTGGAAGGTACCTTTCCTTCTTACAAGATCTGTTCTGCTCTCCTTTCCTTGGCCATACAGGAAGTGGAATGACGCCAGGGGCAGCTGGCTTTTCGCCCAGTGCAGCCTCCGATGCCAGCGGTTTCAGTCCTGGGTATTCTCCGGCCTGGTCACCCACCCGGGGCTCACCTGGATCACCAGGACCTTCCAGCCTATATATCCCATCCCCAGGTAAGCTAACAGGAAGTTTGCTGATGCTTTCATGCCCCAGCATGGAAATGGATTGTTCACGGCTCCTCATTTTCTTCCCCTCTAGGTGGAGCAATGTCTCCTAGCTATTCTCCAACCTCTCCTGCCTACGAGCCGCGCTCCCCTGGAGGGTACACACCACAAAGCCCAAGCTACAGCCCCACTTCACCTTCGTACAGCCCAACATCTCCTTCGTACTCCCCTACCAGTCCAAATTACAGCCCAACCAGCCCAAGCTACAGCCCAACATCCCCTAGCTATTCTCCAACCAGCCCCAGCTACAGTCCAACGTCACCCAGTTACAGTCCCACCAGCCCCAGCTACAGCCCGACGTCACCCAGTTATTCCCCAACCAGCCCCAGCTACAGCCCAACGTCACCCAGTTACTCCCCAACCAGCCCCAGCTATAGTCCGACGTCGCCCAGCTACAGTCCCACAAGCCCCAGCTACAGCCCGACGTCACCCAGTTACAGTCCCACAAGTCCAAGCTACAGCCCAACATCACCAAGCTACAGCCCCACAAGCCCAAGCTACAGCCCTACCAGCCCCAATTACAGCCCGACATCTCCAAACTATACTCCCACCTCACCCAGCTACAGCCCGACTTCTCCCAGCTACAGCCCGACGTCGCCTAACTATACCCCAACATCTCCAAACTACAGCCCGACCTCTCCCAGCTATTCTCCCACCAGCCCCTCCTACAGCCCCACTTCCCCCAGCTATTCTCCCTCCAGCCCTCGCTATACTCCGCAGTCGCCCACGTACACCCCATCTTCGCCTAGCTACAGCCCCAGCTCTCCCAGTTACAGTCCAACCAGCCCCAAGTATACGCCAACAAGTCCATCCTACAGCCCCAGCTCCCCAGAGTACACCCCGACGTCGCCCAAGTACAGCCCGACCAGCCCGAAGTACAGCCCGACGTCGCCCAAGTACAGCCCGACGTCGCCTACGTACAGCCCCACCACCCCCAAGTACAGCCCCACCAGCCCCACCTACTCCCCAACCTCCCCCGTCTACACGCCAACCTCGCCCAAGTACAGCCCTACAAGCCCCACCTATTCCCCAACCTCGCCCAAGTACAGCCCGACCTCTCCCACCTATTCGCCGACCTCTCCAAAAGGCTCGACGTATTCCCCGACCTCTCCGGGCTACAGCCCCACCTCGCCGACCTACAGCCTCACTAGCCCCGCAATCAGTCCGGACGACAGCGACGAAGACAACTGAGAGCGAGGCCATGCGCCTGTTCTCCAGGAGGGCAGTCGGCCTGTGATCTCCCAGTGACACGCTTCTTTCTCTGACGAAGATGGTTCAGCCCTTTCGGGGAATCTCAGAAATCTCCCGTTTCCTATCTTGGCGGGGAATCCGAAGATCGTTTGGAAATGCGCGGGGGCGTAAGGGGACCCCCGTGGCGCCGGTTGTCCCCTCTCCCGGGGAGGGTTTTGATCTCTGCTGTTTTTTGTCTTTTTTATCTTTAAAACTTTGTAAATAATCCGATAGCGTACCTAGTCACTTGGCACGCCTGACCCCTGTGGGACAATCGCGGCCGCGCTGTAGTCCGGGCAGGACTTGGAGCCTCCGCCCCAGCGCGACGGGGGAGCCGCACTTCTGATTTCTCGTAGCCGCGTTAGGGGGAGGACCCCTGAAGCATTGATTCCTTCAGCCCGCCCCCGCCCCCGCCCCGTGCCGGTTTTCAGCTTCAAGCCTAGAGTTGGGAATTACTTGATGTTGAAAGCGAGAGAGTTTCTTGACTTAGATCCATTACGTGTTGCTTTTTTCGTCTTTCGTTGAGTTTGCAATTTCAGTCTCAAGAGAAAACTGTTTTTAACTCCTAGACTGACTTGTCAGATGGCTGCTCTGCTTCCCTCCTCCCTTCCTTCCCCCCCACCCCCACCCCCCAAAAAAAGCATGTTTGAAGTTCAGGGCCTTTCTCTGGCGCTATTCCGGCCTCCCTGCCTCGGTTCTCCCGGTCCTGGTGAAACGGACCCACGAAGGCTTCCGAAGACTGTTGCACAGCACACCTTGCCAGCAGAGCAAGCCAGAACAATTACAGTGTCATTTTGTTAGGTGTTTGGAATTCTTGCTTTGCTCAGAACTGTAACTTTCTGGGGGAAAAAAATAATAAAAGAATTTTTACTAACTCTGGGCTTTGTGACATGAATTGCAGGATTAGAAAATTGTGCGCTGCGGGGATGGCCGTCTCGTGGTAGCACAGGCTGAACCAGTGTGGTCTAGTGGTTAGGGAGCCAGACTCCCACCAGCTCCTGGGAATACCGGGTTTGATTCCACACTCCTCCACAAAGTCAGCTGGGTGACCTTGGGCGAGTCACAGCTCTATTCTGAGCTGTTAGAGCCCCGCCTACATCACAGGGTGTCCATTGTGGGGAAAAGAACGGAAGGTTTGTCAGCTGCTTTGAATCCCCTTAAATGGGTGAGAAAAGCAGGGTACAAAAGCCAACTCTTCTTCCTGTGAAGAAATGGCTGCATCCTGGAAACCGAAGGGGATCCCAGGTGTTCCAGACCGGGGGGGGGGGGCTTTCCTCTGAATTTGGACAAAATCCTGTCCTCACATCCGCCAGAAGGTACAATTGCTTGGGCCCTAACACTTAAACTTGGTGGGGAGAGGTGTCCCTGGTACTTCCCCACCTGGGCTAACGGGCTTAAAATTTGTATTTTTATCCCATCCTATACTTTTAAGGTCCCAAGATGTGTTTTTAACTACAGTAACCCATTAGAAACCCTGCCCCCCCGAAAACAAGAATAGTGCCTGAAATCGGGGAGGGGAAGCGGTTTCCTCAGCCAAAGTCTAGGGTGAAAAGGGGCACCTTTACCAGTCCTCTAAAGGTATTTAAAGAAGGTATCTGGTGTGGCTGAGGGGGGAGACAGTTCCAAGTCTAGGGGCTACCACCGACAAGGCCCTATTCCGAGTACCCACCCCTTAACCGAAGGTGGCGGTACAAGCAGGAGGGCTTCATTTGCAGATCTTGTCATAGGCAGGTCAGTGTGTGGGGAGGCGTTACTTTAGACATTAGGGACCCAAATCTTCTAATGCGCCGACATTTGGTTCAAATTGGAATGTCCGAATCTGTACGAATATCGCATGTGGTGAATATTCGTGGGCACCCTTACTTGTAGGGTAAGGTCAAGGCCTTGAATTGGGTTCAATAGCACATTGGCAGCTGGTGCAGCTGTTTCTAGAGACCAGTTTGGATGGGCATTTCTCACTCCCTGCAGTCAAAGCACTAAAAACACTGAGGTTTGGGGGTCAGTTCCAGGTTCAAAAGAAAAAAATATTCCAGGTAGGCTTCTAAGACAGACCATCAGGGGGTGCCAGGAAGAGCCTGGAGCAGGAGACAGTTTTGCTCTTTGTCTTCTGCTTGAGAGGGATGCCCATGGGCACTTGGGGCATTCTGTGAGGCAGGATGCTGGACTGGACGGGTTGTGGCCTGATCCAGCAGGTCTCCTCTTAGGTTCCTATGGACTAGATGGGCTGTGGCCTGATCCAGCAGGTCTCCTCTTAGGTTCCTATGGACTAGATGGGCTGTGGCCTGATCCAGCAGGGCTCCTCTTAGGTTCCTATGGACTAGATGGGCTGAGGCCTGATCCAGCAGTGCTCCTCTGAGGTTCTTATGGACCGGATGGGCTGTGGCCTGATCCAGGAGGGCTCCTCTGAGGTTCTTATGGACTAGATGGGCTGTGGCCTGATCCAGCAGGGCTCCTCTTAGATTCTTATTGACTGGGTGAGCTGTGGCCTGACCCTGCAGGGCTTCTCTTACGTTCCTATGGACCTGATCCAGCAGGGCCCATCTTAGGTTCTTATGGATGGGCTGTGGCCTGATCCTGCATACAAAACACAACAGTTAACTACATGAACTTCTGGTTTTATCTGGTTTGGATGTTTTTTCCCTTCACTGAAAGGTGTTTGCCAGGCATGTTCCCCAACAGACCCAGCGGTCCAATTAACCTCTGGAGCGTGGAGGAACAAATTAATGCAGCAATAAAGATTTCACATCCATTGAACTAGGAGGTGAATCAATAGAGAAGTGTACATTAGGTATTTGGAATGGACTCATTAAGCAAAAGACGCGGGCAAGCTTAAGTGCCCGTGAAAGACTCATAATTGGCACAACGAAGAGCGGAAGCCCCAAGCCAGAAACGGGCGGGAGGCGAGGTTTAGAGCTGGCCTCGGCTGAGATGCTGACTGAGCCTATTCCAGTGCGGCCCCTTTGTCCCCGCCGGTCCCTCTTGTTTCTCAGATCATCTTGGGACTGGCGGAAGCCACGGTCACTGGCTTGTGACCGGATCGAAACTAGAAGTGGCAAAGAGGATGCGGAGCTTTCTGCGCGGCCATCCCTCTTCCGAATAAGGGGAAGCAGAAGAGACGGGCGCCTGAGCGTGGGCAGACTCAACACTTTTAACATGGGGAAGGATTTACTAAGCATGCCCGGGGGAGGCGAAATACAGCTCGTCTCGTCTCCCACCCTCCTCCTCCTCCTCCTCCTCAAACCATGTTCTTGAAGTTCCACGAAACAAGGACCTCTTGGTGTTGGCCCCACGCACAATCGTATGACTGCTCAGAACACCGTTGCTCACAGTATATTAGGAAGGCCACAGTTGAGCAGACCTGAGCTGGAGGATGTGGAGAAACTGCCGCCTGAAATGTGCCCTCTAGTTCTGGGACAAAGTTGACTTCTGCTTTACTGAAATTAGGGGCTCTCATTCTCTCCCGCGACGTAAGAACCTAAGAGGAGCCCTGCTAGGTCGGCCCACAGCCCACGTAGACCAGCATCCCATCTCACACAGTGGCCACCAACTGCTTCTGGGCATCTCAAGCAGAAGCTGGTGGCAAAGCCATTGTCCTTTAGAGGTATCCTCCCTGACTCTCCAAGCTGGATGAAGGATTGAGGCATCAGTTCTAGCATCCATTTGAAACGCCTGTCTTCATGAATTTGTAAGATTATAAAAGGAGCCCTGCTGGATCAGGCCACAGCCCATCCAGTCCATAAGAACCTCAGAGGAGCCCTGCTGGATCAGGCCACAGCCCATCCAGTCCATAAGAACCTCAGAGAAGCCCTGCTGGATCAGGCCACAGCCCATCTAGTCCATAAGAACCTCAGAGGACCCCTGCTGGATCAGGCACAGCCCATCTGGTCCATAAGAATGTAAGGGTCCTCCTGACTTGGGCCACAGCCCACCTAGTCCAGCATCCCATCTCACATAGTAGCCACCAATTACTTCTGGGCACCTCAAGCAGAAGGCAAAAGGGCCTTGAGAGGTCTGCAGCCTGGAGGTGGCTCCTACGCCGCCATTCTAGTAGCCATTGATGTGCCCGTTGCCCAGCTCCTTCAGCTATCGTCTCTGGTATGCAAGTTTAGATTGTATGTTCCTTGGGGCCAGCTTTCTTCCTTCCGCTCCATCATTCATCATGCCCAGAGTGCTATTTGGGGCTCTTAGATTGGAGAGGGGTGGAGTTTGCTTTTGCTTTGGACTGAAATTCTGTACAGGTGAAATAAAGCTTCTCATGATCTGAGATGGATACAGTCTTACTTCTCCCGGACGGAGGAGATATAGCACAATTATGTCTGCACATTCCTGTGGCAACCTTCCCGTGGCCCTGTTACATGTTTTTGAAATTCCACTTTCACCTACAGTGGGAAAACCCAACTCTGATGGTGGGTTTTCCCAAAACAGGGTGACAGCTTACCTCCAGGACGGAGTCCCCATCCTATCTGTAGCCGCCATGCATGTGGAAAAGACAGCTGTGCACATCTTCATTGGCAATGGTGGGCCACTGCGCATTGCCCCCTGTCAAAGTACCTGGGTGCGCACTTCACCACATTCCATGAAGACAGCGCCACTGTCTGTCCAGCCAAAGAGTAATGATTCCGCTTTCCTCTGGCTTACCTCTCATGAGCATTTGGGTATCATCTGAGGCGCATTTCCTCGTGATAGGAAACTGCTGCCCTTTGCAGCAAAAGCTGGGATGCCGCCACATGGGAGGGAGGGTGGGGTGATTTTCCGAAAGAAAAACAAAGAGGTCGTTCCTGCGTTGGCCGGGAATCGAACCCGGGTCAACTGCTTGGAAGGCAGCTATGCTCACCACTATACCACCAACGCTGTGTGGGAAAGAATGCGCCCGGGAGCATGGATTGTAGAACTCTTTGTGCACTTTGCAAGCGTAAAGTCTGGGAAGAGGCAGCAGCAGGGAGGGACCCGAGTTCCCGACCCGCCTCCTTGGGAAGGAATGCCAGTTCAGCAAAATCCTCGCAGCCACAGCCGGGAAAAGCATCTGCTGGCAGCGGTGGGATTCGAACCCACGTCCCCGGAGAGACTGGAGCCTAAATCCAGCGCCTTAGACCGCTCGGCCATGCTACCTTGGACGGGGGCATGGGAAGCGGAGAGTTTCCAGAAATTAAAAATAAATCTTGCGCACTGGCGGCGCTGCCCTCTGCTGGGACCCCCAAACCTCCCTGGGGGGCCCAGGGTGGGGGGGACTCGTTGGCCCCAAAGCTGAACAATTGCAAGAAGCCTTTTTCCCTGCATACAATATCCGGAATTCAGGGGCTTCCTAAAGCTCCCTGCTGGCAGGTAGCAACGGGGAGGAAACTGGCCTTGCAAAAGCAAAAACAAAATACAACCAGCGAGGAAATTGGCAAGAGGAGCCACTGGGAGGAAAAACAAGCACCAGAGGGCTGGCGTTGCAACCGGCCCAGACTCCGCCTGGCCCCGTGGTCCGATTCCCAGCCAGAAAAGCAGGGACGAAGCCGAGGCTGCTGTCTCCTTGGGGCCTTGTTTCTGCGTTCCCCCACCACCACCCCTTTCCCTTAAATTTATTTATTTATTTACATTTCTATCCCACCCCGTATCCGGAGGTCTCTGGGCGGGTAGCAACAGATTAAAAATAAGATACACGTTAGAAACACATTTAAAACAGTACACTGCATATTGCATCAATTGTGACTGTAACTGGGGGTGGGGTGGGGGGAGAATATCACCGCCTCATCCAAAGGCCAGGGCAAAGAGCTGTGTCTTTACTGCCTCCCTAAATATATATAAGGAAGGGGCATGATGCACCTCGAGGCGGAGGCTACTCCGTAGTCTGGGGGCCATCACCGAAAAGGCTCTCTCCCGGGTGCCCACCTGCTTCAGTACTGAAGGTGGTGGGACAACCAGGAGGGCCTCACCACTCGATCTTAAGGCACGGGCAGGTCGATATGGGCGAAGGCGTTCCTTTAGATATTTGGGGCCCAAGTCATTTAGGGCCTTATAAGTCAGAGTCAACACCTTGAATTGGGCCTGGTAGTGAATTGGCAGCCAGTGCAATTCTTTTAAAACCAGCGTGATATGTGTCCGGCTAGATGTTCCGGTCAGCACTCTGGCGGCTGCATTTTGCACTAGCTGCAACTTCCGAACTGTCTTCAAGGGCAGCCCCATGTAGAGTGCATTGCAGTAGTCCAATCTAGAGGCAACCAGAGCATGGATAACTGTGGTCAAGTCATCTTTATCCAGAAGAGGCTTCAGTTGGCAGACTAGCCGTAGTTGGGAGTAGGCACTCCTGGCCACGGCCTCCACCTGAGCTTCAAGTGTTAGTGCAGAGCCCAGGAGTACCCCTAAATTTCGCACCTGTCCCTTCCCGGATATTGCAACCCCGTCAAGGACAGGGTATCTCCCAACAACCCGGACCCGAGACCCTGTGACACACAGCACCTCTGTCTTGTCTGGATTCAGCTTCAATTTATTGGCCCCCATCCAGCCCATTGCTGCCTCCAGACACCGGTCAAGCACTTGGACCGACTTCAAATGCAAAGAGAAGGCCTTCGAATAGACCCGAGGGATAACTTGACCCTCTAAGGCTGTGTTCACACTTAAGTGTTAATCCAGCTTCAGTCCACTTTCAGAGCAAGGGAACACATCAGCAAAGGGAACCTTCGTTTCCTTTCCACATTATCTAACCCAAAGGTAGATTTTCTGAGTTGGATAATGCTGAAAGGAAACAGTTTGACACTTTGCTGCTGGGTGCTCCCACTCTCAAAGTGGACTGAAGCTGCATTAAAATTTAGGTGTGGATGCAGCCTAACTTTCCGCTTGAGGGCGGGAGAAAGTGGCGCAACAATTCGGAGGGGATTAATCGCTTCCGCGTGTTATAAGAAGAAGAGTTGGCTTTTCTACCCTGCTTTTCTCACCCATTTAAGGGGACTCAAAGCAGCTGACAAAGCTTCTATTCTTCTCCCCACAACAGAACACCCTGTGAGGTGGGTGGGCCTGTGAGAGCTCAGAGGAGAGCTGTGACTAGCCCAAGGTCACCCAGCTGGCTTCGTGGGGGAGGGCAGAATCGAACCCGGTATTCCCAGATAAGAGTTCGGCTCCCAACACAAACAAAAACATGGATTTAGGATTTGTTTGTTTGTTGTTTTTCCCGTGTGAGGCTGGAAATGCTCTTTGCAGCTTTCCCCCTGCACAAACCTTTGAAGACTGCGCAAAAGAAAGCGAGGGCCCGTATCCAGCTCGGGTTCAACGCCCCTGCGCCGCACGCGATCCTGATCCGGATTCCGGGCAGCGTGGAAGTGGGGGCTTTCAGCTGGCCGAGATCTGGTAAGCCAGGGGACCCTGCCTTCCCGGTCGTAATCCGCCACTGGGGCTGCTGGATGGATTCTATAGAGCCAGCAAGGAGGTCTTGGGGGCTGGGGCGGGGGGGTCCTATGGGCACGACATGATGGGGCGTGTAGTTCGGGAGGGCCCCCCCGCCCCCGGGAGGTGTGCCACTGTTGCGTTGCCGCCCTCTCGCTCGCCTGTTGGGCTCTGTGCCCGCAACATGCCTCCGCGCGCCCCAGCCTGCCGGGGGAGAGGGGGCGGGCGGGCGGGCGGGCGGGCGACTTGCTGCTCCGGTGGGCGGAGCGGGTAGAGTGCGCCCGGAGGTGGAGGCTCCTCGCCCGCCCGCTCTGCCTGCCGCCGGGCGGCGATCTCCACGCCCCGCGGCTCCGGCGGGCGGGGGCTTCCAGTTCCTGTCCCGTCCCGTCCGTCCAGCGTCCTCCGCCCGTCCCCGCCTTGTCTGGGTCTGGCCGGCGGCCGAGCACGGCCTCCCCTCGGCGGCCTCGCTGGCTGGCTGCTGCCTCCGCCCCTCCGCCGCCCGCTGGCTGCTCCGCCGGCCCGGGCTGCCGCTGCCTCCCCGGCTCGCCCCTGCGCCGCCGCCGCCGCCGCCCTCCGGGCCGCCCGATCGCGGAGCGCGCAGCATGCGGAGGCGCCGCCGGGCCCGGGAGCCGCCTGCGCGGCTGGTGCTGCTGGCGCTGGCGCTGGCCTCGGGATCGGCGCTGCTGCTCGCCTCGCTGAGCCTGCTGCTCGCCGCCTGGCCGCGATCCAGCGCCCGGAACGACGACGCGCAGCGCCAGGACGCCGCCGCCGCCGCCGCCGCGCTACCGCCGCAGGTAAGGAGCCGGAGCCAAGGGAGCCGGGCCCCTTTCAGGATCGCGCGCAGCACACCCGACTCCCCGGCCGGGCCACCTGCTCACGTCCCGGGCGCGCGGCGTCAGGTGCATGGCGATCACGGGGCCCCGATCCTGTCCCCTGCGCTGCGCCTCGTCCTGGTTCCGACCCCCAGCTGCCCGGGCGCACAGAGGAGGAGGAGGGCAGCGGGATGTAGAGGCCCGAAGGATTTGTGTCCCCCGCGCCTGCTGGCTTGCCCGGGCTGTGCGCGCGCGCGTGGGGGTCCCTGGAGAGGCATGCGCCCCCTGGCATTGGGGTGAAGGGCATTGGATGGGCGCGAACGTGAGAGTCGGGCGCAGGCGGCCGGGCCGGTGGAAGCCTCGTGCTGGTCCACAACCAATGGTGGGCGCCGGGTTGGGGAAGGCTGGCGTGGGATCTCTAGCTTCCCCATAGACTGGCCATGGCTGCCCGCTGGTAGGGAGGCAGGGTGGCCCTGCAGCCCCCCGGGGCGACCGCAGTCAGTGGGACGTGGCAGAGGCTCCACCAACCCCGTGCAGTGCCCGGGGCTGTGGGAAGGAGCCGGTAGTCATTATGGTCCCGGGAGTGGGCAGCGCATTTCCTCCGAGCGCTTTAAATAGTTCCACACGGGCCCGCGTCCTGCACCTTTTGCGACCGCAGCCGGCAGGCGGGAATTCAGCAGGTTCGTCCCTGCGGGCGGCGTTGGCGGCGGCAGAGGATGTGGGGCCTCAGCCTGTCAGCTTTGCGCCCCAGGGCATGGAGGAGGGGGTGGACTGTGCCCTTTCTTCCTCCTGACGGCAGAGCAGGGATGAGCTGCAACAACCCCCCCCGCACCCCTCCCCCCCCACCCCACCCCATCCCAATGCAAAAGCTTCCAGCAACAGATCTGGCTGCTTCTGCTGTTGGCCAGGGGTCAAGGGTCAAGGGTCAGGCTGCAGAGATGCTTCTAGGGCTGACCACCTCACAGGTTGAGTGGTTGGGGGCCTGCAGGGAGGACAGAGGGACAGACCTCCACACCCCGCCCGATCCCTTTTCCAGGTGTGGGGGCTACAGATGGAGAGGTGTTGGGGCTGGGCTGTGGCCACCCAAGCGAGCTGGACATTGGCGCGCAATTTGAACACACGTCCGGCCCAGGAGGGATCCTCTCCAGACTCCGGAGGACGGTTGCATGGTGTTGCTCCAGCCGATGTGCCCGTCTCCCTGGGCTGCCAGCTGTGCACGCCTTCTTCCCACCCGGGCCCACTCCCTGGACCCACCCACCCATGCCCTTTGGCGGCTGGAGCCCGGCCACTCTGGCTGCTTTGCTGTGGCAACCGGCCCAGCCGATCCCTCAGCAATCAAAACAAGCTTCCCGCTGAGTATTTACAGCTGTTCCATGTGAATGAGACCCTACGGACTCCGGGCCAGGTTGGAGGGGGGGGGGCGTGAACCCGAAACCGGGCTCCTTCCAACCCCACCCCCAGAACTCCCGGCAACGTCCGGCCACAGAGCCAGAGCATCCAACGCCATGCCGGGAAGCCAAAGACTGGGGGAGGCGAGAGAGAGGGTCTCAGAGCATGTGCAAAGAATCTTTGCTTTACACAGCCGTTATGGGACCCCATCTGACCCCCTGGCCTGTCTCCACTCAAAGCCTGCAGCGTCAAGCTGGTTTGAGACCCACGGTGTTGCATTGAGATCCTATTACCTTTGGGGAGCTGGAGGAAGAAGAGTTGGCTTTTCTACCCCCCTTTTCTCACCCTTTTAAGGGGACTCAAAGCAGCTGACAAAACGTCTGTTCTTCTCCCCACCACGGACACCCTGTGGGGTAGGTGGAGCTGTGAGAGCTCAGAAGAGAGCTGTGACTAGCCCAAGGTCACCCAGCTGGCTTCGTGGAGGAGGGCAGCCTCAAACCCGGTATTCATAGATACGAGTCTGGCTCCCTAACCACTAGGCCAAACTGGTGTTTAACAAGCCAAAGAGAACTCCAAACGTGTTTTCCCACAAAATGTTTATCACGGAATCATAGAATATAGAACGTGGGGGGGGGGGCCAGAGGTCATCCAAACCAGCCCTTCTTCCATGTAGGAATCCAGGGGTGCTGCAGCAGAGTGTCCTGAAACTCCAGGGCCTGGCATGGAATGATGGGACTTGTAGTCCAGGGATATTATTTACATAATACTTGGTTAGAAACAAGGACTGCTCCAGCCTTCCCCTTCCCCCTTACATCCCGCTAGGTCCTGTGGAATGGCTCGGTGTGATGATCTCGTGGAGCACTCTGTACATGCTTAGGGACAACATAGCTTTGAAAAACCCTCCAGCCGCAGCGATTGGGGGGGGTTGCTTTCTTCTCTTTCCATAGGAAATACTTCAGGGCTGAACACCCCCCCCCCCCTTGTAGATTCCAGCCCGGCCTGGTTCATCACCGCCCAGCCCTTGCCTTTCCCATAGGAGTAGAGCAGAGTGCTATCCAGTTTGGTCTTGTGGTTAGGGAGCCGGACTCTTATCGGGGAATGCCAGGTTTGATTCAGCCCTCCTCCATGAAGCCAGATGGGTGACCTTGGGCTAGTCACAGCTCTCTTCTGACCTCTCGCAGCCTCACCTACCTCAGAGCGTGTCTGTTGGGGGGAGAAGAACAGAAGGTTTTTCAGCCGCTTTGAGTCCCTTTAAGGGAGAAGAACAGAAGGTTTGTCAGCCAGTTTGAATCTCTTTAAGGGAGAAGAACAGAAGGTTTGTCAGCCGGTTTGAGTCCCTTCAAGGGAGAAGAATAGAAAGTTTGTCAGCCGCTTTGAGTCCCTTTAAGGGAGAAGAACAGAGGGTTTGTCAGCCGCTTTGACTCTCTTTAAGGGAGAAGAACAGAAGGTTTGTCAGCCGCTTTGAGTCTCTTCAAGGGAGAAGCACAGGAGGTTTGTCAGCTGCTTTGAGTCCCCTTCAATGGGTGAGAAAAGCATGGTAGAAGAGCCAACTTTTCTTCTTCTCCTCCTACTTCTCCTGTTTCAGCCCAGAGCGTCCCGCTTGGATTCTGCCAGACCGATTCCGGCCTCCCAGGCCCTTGGAGGGTTCTGACCCTTGCAGAAGACGAGGCTAACAGAACGGAAGGGGCTGCTGAGTCCCATTTGCCTTTTGACCAGTGGGGGCCCTCCCTGCTCGCTCGCTCGCTCTCATCCTCCCAGCCTGGCCCTTGGGGTTTCCGCGCCCGTGGCGTTGGGTGGCTCTTGATTCCGGGCTCCTTGACTCAGTTCCAAGAGGCGGCGCAGCGTCCAGGAGGGCGACGCGCCACGCTTTGGTTTTGACGCTGTCACGGAGGCGCAATTCTTGGAAGGAGCGAGGCCCCTACGGGGAAGCCTGGGCTTGGTCTCCGTCAGATGGCCGATCTTCTGAGACCTGAGCAGAGCGCATGAAATCACGCGTGGCTGCAGGAAAGGTGGAGGGGGAAGAACTCTGTCCTCCAGCACTCGGTGTCAGAACCAGAAGTGGGACGAGGGGAAGAATCTTTGTAACCTGGGAAGTCATCAGGACCATTAGAGGTGGAAACTGCACCTGGGCTGAAGGGCTTTAAGACTCTTTCATGGACACAGGTCCATCAATGACTGCTGGAATGGAAGCCCAGGTACCACTTCCAGGTTGGAGAGGCAGGCAGGTGGCCTCTAAAGACCCATTTCAGGAGGTCAAGAGCAGCTTTGCCTTTGTCTCCTGCTTGAGATGCCCAAAGGCCTCCTCTGACTTTCTTACAGATAAATTCAAAGAGGACAGGTGCACCACTGGGGACTACAATAGGTGCCCAGGTAGTGCCTCCAGGACAGAAAGGCTGGCAGGAGGCCTCCCTAGGCCATTTGAAGGACCAGGTGAAGGTTCTGCCTTTGTCTTCTGCTTGAGATGCCCAGAAGGAATTGGTGGGCCGTGGTGTGAGACAGGATGCTGGACTAGGTGGGCTGTGGCCTGTTCCAGCAGGGCTCCCCTTAGGTTCTTATGGACTAGATGAGCTGTGGCCTGATCCAGCAGGGCTTCCCTTAGGTTCTTATGGACTGGATGGGCTGTCGCCTGATCCAGCAGGGCTCTTCTTAGGTTCTTATGGACTAGATGGGCTGTGGCCTGATCCAGCAGGGCTCCTCTGAGGTTCTCATGGACTAGATGGGCTATGGCCTGATCCAGCAGGGCTCCTCTTAGGTTCTTATGGACTAGACGGGTTGTGGCCAGATCCAGCAGGGCTCCTCTTAGGTTCTTATGGACTGGATGGGCTGTGGCCTGATCCAGCAGGGCTCCTCTTAGCTTCTTATGGACTAGATGGGCTGTGGCCTGATCCAGCAGGGTTCCTCTTAGGTTCTTATGGACTAGGTGGGCAGCGGCCTAATCCAGCAGGGCTCCCCTTAGGTTCTTATGGATTAGATGGTCCGTGGCCCGATCCAGCAGGGCTCCTCTTAGGTTCTCATGGACTAGATGGGCTGTGGCCTGATCCAGCAGGGCTCCCCTTAGGTTCTTATGGACTAGATGGGCTGTGGCCTGATCCAGCAGGGCTCCTCTGAGGTTCTCATGGACTAGATGGGCTATGGCCTGATCCAGCAGGGCTCCTCTTAGGTTCTTATGGACTAGACGGGTTGTGGCCAGATCCAGCAGGGCTCCTCTTAGGTTCTTATGGATTGGATGGGCTGTGGCCTGATCCAGCAGGGCTCCTCTTAGCTTCTTATGGACTAGATGGGCTGTGGCCTGATCCAGCAGGGTTCCTCTTAGGTTCTTATGGACTAGGTAGGCAGCGGCCTAATCCAGCAGGGCTCCCCTTAGGTTCTTATGGATTAGATGGTCCGTGGCCCGATCCAGCAGGGCTCCTCTTAGGTTCTCATGGACTAGATGGGCTGTGGCCTGATCCAGCAGGGCTCCTCTGAGGTTCTCATGGACTAGATGGGCTATGGCCTGATTCAGCAGGGCTCCTCTTAGGTTCTTATGGACTAGATGGGCTGTGGTCTCATTCAGTAGGGCTCCTTTTGTGTTATGTTCTTACTAGGGTGGCTGAACAGCTCCTTGTCTTTCTTTAACCCTCAGGAGCTTCTGCCAGAGGATGACACAGAGGGCCTGGATCCGGTATGTAAGTCTCCCATGTGGCAGCAATTCAGGTTTTGATGCTGCTGTTCTTCTGCCTTTCCTTGTCGTGTGAAGGGGAGCTGTGGTGTGCGGAACATACTTCCCCACAGCAGACATTGCACTGCAGAGCAGGATATCCAAGACTGGCCCTCCAGATACAGGATTTCACCTCTCGTCATCCTTAGCTAGCATGGTTAATGGGTGAGGATGGTGGGAGCTGTAGTCCGTGCTTATAGGGCCTTCCTTCCTGATAGGTTTGTTTATTCCATTGATCTACCTTTCCCCGAGGTTCTGGATGCAGGTGCAGACGTTGCCCTCCCTCCACCCTTACAACAACCTTGTAAGGTAGGTTTCTCTCAGGACTCAGAGTTCAGAGGATTTCAAGAGTTGTCTCCCACTTCACTCTAACCTAGTGGCCATCAACCTGGGCCCTACTAGAGGTTCCTCAACAACTCCTGCACCAAGGGTCAGGCCTGGCGTCAAGGTCATGCTGGGAGAGAAGGTCTGGGAGATGTTTTTGAGGAGTCTCTGGAGGAGCATAGTTCAGGAACTGCCGAGCTAGCCCAAATTGGCCCGGGTCCCGACCACTAGGCTTTGGCATCATTTTCAAGGCCAAGAACTTGGCCAGATCCATTCAAGGTCTATCCCGGGTTGACTCTGGCCACAAGTAGACTGTGAATGGGTGTCTGATCCCATCTGTGGAAGGAAGGAAGATGTGCCAGGAATGTCCTTCAGTGTGGGAGACGTGACGACCTCCATGTTGGTTGGAGCTTGGGAATGCTGGCCTGTTACGAGGTAGAACCACGTGCAAGGTCCTGCCATTTTTATCAGCGGGGTTAGTCTTCTGAATTTCCCCCTAACAATGCCTGTGTGCGGACAGTGTGTAGGCGGGTTTGACAGATGTTTGAGATGAGATAAGGAACTGGTCGAGGACAATGAGGAAGGGAAATCCAGGGGCCGGGAGGAGGATGGGACACTTGGACCCACCTCAGGACCACCCCTGAAGATTCTCATGATCTTGCAGTCGAGTTTGAGAGAGGCCGGCTGCTAAGTTCAGGACTGGGACTGGTGCTTTTTAATTTATAAGAACCTCCGAGGAGCCCTACTGGATCAGACCAGAGCCCATCTGGTCCATAAGAACCTACCAGGAGCCCTGCTGGGTCAGGCCACAGCCCATCTAGTCCATAAGAGCCTAAGAGGAGCCCTGCCGGATCAGGCCACAGCCCATCTGGTCCATAAGAACCTCAGAGGAGCCCTGCTGGATCAGGCCACAACCCATCTGGTCCATAAGAACCTAAGAGGAGCCCTGCTGGGTCAGGCCACAGCCCATCCAGTCCATAAGAACCTCAGAGGAGCCCTGTTGGATCAGGCCACAACCCATCTGGTCCATAAGAACCTACGAGGAGCCCTGCTGGGTCAGGCCACAGCCCATACAGTCCATAAGAACCTCAGAGGAGCCCTGCTGGATCAGGCCACAACCCATCTGGTCCATAAGAACCTAAGAGGAGCCCTGCTGGGTCAGGCCACAGCCCATCTAGTCCATAAGAACCTAAGAGGAACCCTGCTGGATCAGCCCACAGCCCATCTAGTCCAGCATCCCGTCTCACACAGTGGCCCACCAGTTGCCCATGGGCCTCTGAAGCAGAGACAAGAGGAAACCTTCTCCTGCTCTCCAATCCCAGCAAATGGCCTTAGAGGCCTCCTGCTTGTCGCCCCAGCCTGGAAGATGTCCTTAGGCATCCATTCTAGTAGCCCTTTTAGTACCCTCCATGCACTTTGCCATGAAAATTTTGTGAAGGAGTCCATAGTGGTCCCCAGGAGCTGAGGCTGACCTGAGAGCGGCCATTTCCTCAATCTTGTCCCCTCCTACCCATATTTCCTAGGTCTATAACTTGTGTTTGCTTTTGGAGAATGGCCCCACCTGGGTCCATTCCATACTCTTCTCAGCAGGAGGAGAAGTACGACCAATTCCACAGCCATGTGTGGATTTGGCTCCCCAGATGTTTGTCCCGCCCTCTGTTTCTCCTCACCATCATGGGGGAAGTTCTCACAACTGCAGACAGTCTATGGCTTTCAGCCAAAGGCTCAGGTTGAGAGGGGCAGCCAGGATCCCAACGCATGCCCAGGGTAGGAGGAAGCCAACGGAGCATGGGGCACATGAACATGGAACCCGAAAACCTGTGGGAGAAGCATCCATCTGGCCTTTTAAAAGAGCATCTAGCGAACATGGACTGTGGAACACTTGGAGCTCTCCTTGGTCCTGCAGGGAAAAGAGAAGAGATAAGTTCCTAGAGACACTGCGAAGGAGGCCTCCTAGCTCCCTGAATCTGGAAAAGTCCTATTTTTGGTGGCGGTGGTGGTGGTTTGTGTGTGTTCTGTTCCCATGATCAAACGCCGACTTTCAGCTGGAGTTTCTGAGTGTGAGCAGTTCAAAAATGCTCAGCCTGTCCCAACAGCGACAGGAAAATGCGTGGTTCTGTATAGGTACCTCAATCCCCACTTGCACCCCTGCCGGAGAGCAGGGTAAAATTGCAGGGCAAGCCCATGGCCTTACCTTGCGTGGCCCTTACCCCCACAAGAGCTTGGCGGACGCTTTTGGGTATTTTGGTGGCCCCGCTTTAGGCCATGTTTTGCTCCTGCGCATGCACGGTGGCGCTTTTCCTTCTGTGTATTTTGGTGGCCCCGCTTTAGGCCATGTTTTGCTCTAGCACATGCACAGTGGCCATTTTCCTCAGCGTGGATCCTGGAAGTGAGCGTCCAAACAAGGTAAGTTATGTAGCTATATTTGGGGAAACCTGGGTTGGGAGTTGATTTTCCTGGAGCGGTGCTATGTCAGGATTTCACCCTTTATATCCCTGGCCTATGCTAGGATTGCCACAGGTACATGTGGCAATCCCAGTATAGACCTGGGATAAATCCCAGGTTTTAGACCCTGTCTGGACATGGCCTTAGACTTAACCAACTGCACAGGGCAGGTGCAGAGAGAAAACATTTTGGGAGAACAGCATACGCCCCTGTTCATGGGGGAAACTGAGGCGGGGGGGGGGATTATGAATGCTATGTAGTTCAGTCTCAGGTGGAAACTGAAGCGCCTTGTTCCATTGATCCTGTAGGTGGCGCTGTCGGCTGGCTGGAACACCCAAGGCAGGTTCCTGCACCCTTTTGCCCAGGAGGGCTTGCTCCGGCAGCGGAGGCATGGTGAGTTCTGGGCTGCAGGGAGGGAGGAGGATGGGGAAGGGAAAGGGAAAGGGGAGCATAGAAACCCGGGAGGCTAACAAACAGGCTGTGCTTGCCCAATTTGCTGGTCTCACGGGCACCGAGTACCTCTCGTGTGCTCAGCCGGGGCGGGCATGGAGGCTGGGGGCTGTAGGTTGGGACCCTCTTTGGCAGGAGAGGGTGAGGATGGACAGCAGGTACAGAAAATGTCCTGAAGACATAGTTAAAAAAGGGAAAAAAAGTTTGTTTCCTGCATTGGTTTTGGCCCTAAATTCATCAGCCTTTGACAGCCTGGGTTCTTTCTCAGCTGTAGCACAGAATGCTGGTTTACCAAGTGTGAGCCTCTAAATGTTCCTGGGTAATAATTCCAGGAACGTAGGGCCACAGTTTTGGGCCCCATTGGATCAGAACTCGCAACAGCCCCAGCGATGGGCCAGGTTCCCACTAGGCAATTTAATTAGGTTTTAAATCAGTTATTTTTAAATCAGCAGTGAGGTTTGGGTTTTTGCGTTCCCACTGCTAGCTTATAATGCGGACTCACTCTCCATTCTTCAGTGCCTGGCAGGGGAGGAACCCCCTCCCCTCTCTCCTCCCCTCAGCAATTGGACACCGTCATACCTGACTTCATCGGGCTGGAGAATGCAAATCCCACCCTCTATATATACTTCCTCCCAGAGATCATGGAGTCCTTTGGCAGCAGCTTTTGTTCACCACTTACCTCCCCAACCGTAGCACAGCTTCTTTCCCATGTTAACAAGGCAGTAGAAAATTAAAGATCGCTTCCCCTTCTTATAGTGGTGTTTTGCATGAGATCAATAGATCAGAGCAGCGCGAAATGGCAGGGGTGAGGCAAAAGGGGGAGCAGGCAGGCTTTTACACAAGAGCCAGCATCTTTCCGTTTTTCACGGTGGCTGATCTCTTTGTAAAATCAGACACTTCAATCCCCGATACGTCGTTACATCTCGCCCCGATACATGTATCCAATACTTATCCCCAGTTTAACAAATGTACGAACTATCGTACAAATGTTCCGAAACATTTCTATTTGTATGACTGTTAAATGTACAAATGTCGTAACATTCAATTTGTGTATGAATGTCACAAATATTGGTGCACATCTCTAGGGGCCATCCCTGAGAAGGCCCTTCCCTGGGTGCCTACCCCTTTTGCTGCTGAGGGTGGTGGAAAAACCCTCCAGATCTTATGGCACGGGCAGGTCAACCCGGTGCAATGCCTAAATCAAAGCGAATGCAAAATTCAATAAAAGCAGCACTGAAAAAAATCAGTCCGGTTTCGGCAGTAACACCTGATACCGTCTTCATGCCCTCCAGAACTGGACAGCCAGTAGAATTCTTTGTAGGCCAGAATTCTGCTCCTGGAGTCATGTTCATCTATCGAGGTCCTTCTCTCTCCTTTTTAACAGCCTCCAAAGGAAAGCGGTCTCGGCGGCCCAGTCCTGTGTCTGCTGCTCACTACGAAGGTGAGAGAGAAAGCAGGAGTTCTGCCTGGCCCACTCCAGGTCTCTTCCCTCCCCTGCTTTGCTCTCTGTCGAAGGGAGAATGGAGCTCTTCCATCTGGGCCCTTAACCTGCAAGGCACCCCTTGCTTCCCCCGGCTGTACCCCCTTCTCCCCAAACCCCGTTCTGTGACCTTGACAGGTCTGGCTTCCCAAGTAAGTCCTATTTTCTTTTTAAAATCTATTCCAGTGCAAACCACGGAAGGACGATCTGGGATCCAGGCAGGTAACCGTTTCTGGGTGGGGTTTTTGTTAAGGTGGGGAGGGTGGGTCAGAGGGAAGCCAGCAGCATGGCTGGGGTGCGATCGGGGAGGGGTTACTGCCGGGCACTCAGACCTTTCTCCCCCCTTGCACCCGCTGTAGATGCCAATGGGACCATCCGTGGATGGGCAGAAGCCAAACTCAACACTACAAGCCCCCTTCGCTATGACAGCAGCCGGGGGGAGTTCACAGTGGTCAAGAGGGGGCTCTATTATTTGTACTGCCAGGTGAGAGGGGGGCATCAAGGGGATAGGGAGGTGGGGAGGGCGTTTCTGGGTCTCAGGGAAGGACCTGGAAATTTGCAAAGGATCCTGGGAATTAGGGGAGAGCAGTGAGCTCTTTTGCAAAATGTTGCCCTCCCTGATGGGCCATCTCATGTCCCTGAAGAAGGGAGGCTTTGATCCAGTTTGGTCTAGTGGTTTAGGAGCCGGACTCTTATCTGGGAATGCTGGGTTTGATTCTGCCCTCCCCCACGAAGCCAGCTGGGTGACCTTGGGCTAGTCACAGCTCTGTTTCTGAGCTCTCACAGCCCCACCTACCTCACAGGGGGTTCTTTTGTGGGGTGAAGAACAGAAGGTTTGTCAGCTGCTTTGAGTCCCCTTAAATGGGTGCGAAAAGCGGGTAGAAAAGCCAGCTCTTCTTCTTAATGGGGTTTCTTCACCTTGGATGGGACAGGTGCATAATTTCTTGGACTAGGGGTATGCACAAATGCAATTTTCAGGATTCGATTCGATTCATATTGAATATCTGAAAATTCGATCAGAATCTTTAAAATTCGAATTCACACAAATTCTATTTGAATTAAGCAAATTTGAGTCTGTTCGTTCAAATTTTTTGTTTGAGTTTGCACTCACGAATGTCAACAACATTCATATGCATCGTTGTGCATCTCGTACACATCTGTACACATCTGTAGTTATGCCGTATGCAGCCCGTTTTTATCCTGTCCGGATCCATACAAATGTGTTCTGATGTGGGAAAGATGCATATCTGGAACTACACATCATTTACGAACCGGTACATATATGAATGTCCGAATAATTTGATCAAATAGATTCAAAATTTGAAATTCGCTCGGATGTTTAAATTTGAATTTATGGACATTCTATTCGAATTCAAATGTCAAAATCCGGACAAATTGGATCGAATTTCGAATGCCTGTGAATATTCGTGCGTCCCTAATCCCGACCCTTGAAGCTCTGGTGGAGGCCATGGCTCAAAGTGCCTACTTTAGCTCCTACTGTAGCTCCGTCTGTTTCAACAACTATGGCTCCTTCTGGACAGAGTTGATTTGGTCACGCTCTGGATTAGACTGTTGTAATGCGCTCTACATGGGGCTGCTGCTGAAGATGGTTCAGAAGCTGCAGCTGGTGCAGAATGCAGTTGCTAGACTACTGACCAGAGGCCTATTCCCACTTGGCGCGGTAGTCAGTGAGTAGTGAATGTCTGGCGAAGAGCGTACACACGGTGACTGTGCTGCTACAGCCTCTAAACTTGCCCACCCTCCCGAGAACCTCACTAATTGTTGATTAGGTGTGGAGGGCAATTTCATGCTCCACACCTTTACTAACATTTACCTGAAGTGTCCAGCAGCACGACCATTCGCTCTGCATCTGGTTCGCTGAGTTTGGTGGCCGTGGAACGCGGCGTCTGCACGGGCGTGGTGGCGTTGCCAGTGCTGATCGATCACTCACCCAGGTCCGGGAGTGGCGATCAATTGTAGGATCGCTAGAGGGGCATTCGATCACGGGTTAGCCTGTGATCGAACACGCCCCTCCCGCCATGGTGTCTGAGTAGCCAGTCGCGGCAGCGAGGAGTTAGAACGTCCAGCTCCAGACACATTGGCGTAGGCTCGTAAACGGGAGGACCATTTGCATTTCAGGCCGGTAATGGTTGCTTTGGGGAAGCTTTCCTACGGACAAATGCAAATGGCCCACCTGTACCTGAAGTTTACCGGCCTTAGTTCACGGCAGCCTAATCACCTAAGTGCAGAAAGACAGCTGGCTGGACGGACATCATGCCAGTCTTAAAGAGCTGCCCTTTATGACTGGCATGATGTCCGTCCGGCCAGCTGTCTTTCCTACCACCTGGGTTTTCCTACCAAACTCTATTCAAGGTGTTAACTTTAACCTATAAGGCCCTAAATGGCTCAGGCCCAAGGGAAAGCTTTCCAAAAGTGGCCCACTAGGCACCTCACATTCCATGCCCAGCTCCATGCCAATGAGCCGTGTGGCGGTTGGATGCCGAGATGACTCACAAAATTCCCTTTCTGGCTTCAAATAAAACGAGCCAGAGAGAAATAAGGGGCATTTGGTTTATTAAAAAATATTTTTTTAAAAAAAAAGGCAAATGACCCACGACATAAAACAGCGAAAGAATAAAACCTGGAAAGAAGGACCATGTTTTAAGGTTTGCAGATGAGGCCTCTCTAGACCATGTCCATGCGTGCAATTAGGACAGATGGCCTGTGGGTGACTTATGGGCGTTGGCTGGCATTGCAGGATGGGTCATTGGCAAGAAGGATGCTGGTTGAGCTCAGTAAGGCTGGGGGTCTTGAAAGCTTTCCAGCTGTGTGTGCTGACTCCGGCCGTGTTACCCCTAGGTCCACTTCAATGAAGGGAAGACGGTCTACATGAAGTTGGACGTGATGCTGGACAGTGAACTGGCCTTGCGCTGCTTGGAGCAGTTTCCCCCCACCAGCTCTGGCCCCCAGGACCCCGAACTGAGAGTGTGCCAAGTTTCTGGCCTGGTTCTCCTCAGACCTGAAGAGTCCATCCGGCTCCGGACCATCCCCAGAGTCCGGCTCAAGGCTGACCGCTACCTCACTTACTTTGGTCTCTTCCAAGTTCACTGAGAGCGTGGCCGGCAAGAGGAATGGTGCGCCTGGATTCTTGGGCAGATGGGCCAGGTGCGGGCAAAGGAAGCTACCGTGGGCTTCTGTCTTCAGCACTGGATTCTGCCTCCGGGGGCACCGGGTCGGATCGGTGCCCGGTTTTGTTCCTTCGCTGATCAGCAGTGCTCTGTTTCCTGCTTTTGCCCTGGTCGCCACCGCCTGGACCATTTTCACATTAGCACAAGCAGGGTGGAGGAGAGGGAAAGGAAGCCATAGCCTCTCCCGGGTCCTCAATCCAGATTTCAGTCTTACTGTGAGCAGCTATAAACCAAAGAAGAGAACAGGAACCGAGCAGGGTTGCCCTCCAACGTGTGGACATTACACGTGGTCACTGTATTTCCTCCCTGAGGCTATATATTGTTTCTAATGCTGCTACGCTTCTGCCTCTCTAGGCCCTAGGCCGCCTTGGAAAACTCTGCTCACCGTTTCTACGTTAAGCTCACCATTTCTATGGTTTTTTAAATTTCATTTAAGGGAGACTGCTGGGCTCTTCAGAGGCCTTGGGTCAGCCTGGTGGAACTAGAGGACCTTGGAGGACGCAACCACCAGAATTATGCACACGCTGTGGCAATTTAGAGGCACAGTTAGGGTAACAGCCAGCAGGGGGCGGCAAAACGCAAAGGAACAGGAGGATATCCTGTCTGCTCCAGGCCGCTAAGGGCCAATGGGACGTGAGAGCTCTTCCCATTGGCTGATGTGGAGCGCGAAGCCAAAAGAATTCCCAAGGAACCATCGCGCTTCAGGGAAGCTCCGGTTTGGAGATTTCTTTGAAATCCGGTAACCACGGAAGAGGAACTCGGATAGGGTGGGACTTGATACCTCTTGCAGCTGAAGATGAAGTGGAGATAACGTTCTGCTGTTGTTATAATTGTTAATACTTTATGCAAGGAGGGTGGGGGAATTAAACAAAGACCTTTTAATAACAGGAGAAAAAATATCTCGCCCAAACTGATTCCTGCACATTTCTTTCGTTCCTAATGGCACAGCAGGTGTGGATAGTGAGCAACCGGCAAGTAGACTAGGGTACCCTCCAGACGGTGCCAGGGACATCTCCCATGTTGACCTGCCCGTGCCTTAAGATCTGGAGGGTTGTCCCACCACCCTCTGCAGCAAAAGGGGTAGGCACCCGGGGAAGGGCCTTCTCAGTAGTGGCCCCTAGGCAATGGAATATTCTCCCCCTGGAGGCGCATCTGTCTCCTTCACTGTACACATTTAGGCAGGCAGTGAAGATGAGTCTCTTTGCCCTGGCGTTCGATTAAATGGGGATACTCTTTCCCTTCCCCACTTGCAGATGCTGTTGTTTTAATATGTACTGTTACGGTTTCCATTCAAGATTTAAAGAGCTTTGAATTCGCTTCCAGAGCGGAGCGTTCCCAAAGGTTCAGAGGAATCCACAGTTTCTGAGGATCAAAGGACCTAGAGTGGATTATCTACAGTATTCGAATAAAAAGTCTCGCCACAGGGTTTCTGCATGATAAGCTACCAGTAGGATCCTGAAAAAACAGAGCTGATCAAAAAACCCTGGATTAAAACCGGTACAAATTGTGTAGTGGGAACCTGCCCTTATCATTTTAATAATGCTTGATTTTAAATGTTGTTACCCGCCTGGAGACCTCTGGGTACAGGGCAGGATAAAAATGCAAATAAGTAAATAATAAATAGGAGGCATTAACGCACATTTTAATTGACAAGCGCATCCAGGTATTTGGGTTGCCAGAATTCTCAGGTGTGCTTGTCACCTTTGTGTGCATGGGTGCTTCTTTCGGCAATCACGGCACCTCCATCTAGAAGGTAAATAAAGGTGCTATTGCTGGAAAGCCCATGTCCAACACTGGATCTTCTAGCAACAGTTTGTAGCGTGTTTGAGGGCCGGCAAAGGGTGTTTTTCCACTGTCACTAGAAGTACCCATTAAGTACCCATTAATGGGTACAAAAATGCCATTATGTATCCATTAATGGGTACTTAATGGGTACTTTTAGTGACAGTGGAAAAACACCCAAAGTGTTTGTACGGTGATGTCTCAGACATGTGGTGCCATTCCACCATAGTGATGCAATAATGGTTCCCTGTGTCTGGATGAGGCCGAAATCTGTGGCGATATTTGAGCATGTTTTCCAACTTCTTCAGACCCATGAATTTTTGTGCATCTGAATTCCAGCCGAATTGAACGTCAAAGCATTCAGTTTTGACTCGGAGGCTTAAAATCCGAAGGCAACAAAAACCGATTCGAATCTGATACACTCCAAATCTGTTTGTTTGAACGTTAGATACAAATCTGAAGATACGAGTGTCGACAACATTCGTATGTGCTGTACGTACCTGTACGCATTTCGTATGCATCCCGTTTTATCCCGTACGCATTAGGGGTGTGAGCGAATGTATTTTTGGCGTTCGAATTTAATATTTGAAACTTCGATTAGAATGTTAAAAAATCTGGATTACTCAGATCCACAAATCCACAAATCTGATCCGTATTCGAAAATAGAAAGGTCAACAATATTTGTATCCGTTTTACAAACCTGCGCGCATCCTGTTTTATTCCATATGCATCCTGTATGCGTCCTGTTTTCATCCCATATTATGAGAGCAAATATGCATAATTTTCGCACATATTCAAATGCGATAGACATGGATCTATACATTCTAATCATTCAAACAAATATCAGTATCGGATTTTCAGAAATTTGAAAATGCTTAGAATATTTGCGCAGATCCCTACGCATGAGGAACAAGAAATACTATTTTTAATCAATGTTTCTCCCTCTCTTTCTTTCTTGGACTTCCTCTATTTCCAGTCCATCCAGGGCTGCTTTTGTTCCGCCAGTAACTGCTCTGACTTCCCCAAGACTTGAAAAACAGAAGGAGGAAAAGCCTTGAAGTTTGCACACTGTGTCTGAGGTCCATCCCCGGCACCCTTTCGCCCCACTCCAGGACCCTAAGTATCTGGAGAACATCAAAGGAATAGAGGGGCCCCTGGAGCCCATCTTTGTAGCCAATTTGTGCTATCTAATTTGGGACCAAGTTACCAGGTGCAACGGTCTGTGGATGGAACTGCTCCAAGACTGCTGTCCACCCGGTGGCTGGGCCCCTCCTTCCCCCTTAGGGTAGGTAACATGGGCCCGATCCCTGATGTCCAATGTCTCCCTGGGCCTACCTTGGTCCTACTGCTTTTGGGCCACCTTGCTCGCTTCCTCACCCGCTACCCCAGTGAATACCAGGTATCCCTGAAATTTTGGAGACCCCGAAGGATCCATGGGGGGGGGGGGGTATTGGCAAAAAAAAATTGAATAAATAAAATAAATAAGGAAGACTCTCAAAAGTCTAAACACTGGAGGTCAAACTCCTCTAGAGCCTCCGTTTCCTGGAAAAAGCAGGTGTAGAATTACAGCCCTGCAGCAGAAATTCCAGGTTCTGCAAGGTTTCTCTCTTGGGGGGGGGGATTCCCAGTGGGCAGGGCAAAGGTGCACATTGGTGCCTCTCCAGGGGTACCTGTATTCAAACTCCCATTATCCTGATTCTAGACCAGCTGGCTCTGGTGTGGAATGCTGGGAGCTGTCATTCAAGAAGATCTTGGGGCGTCAGCCGAGTGAGTCCACACACCCACGCCACGAGGTGTGAGGGTCCAAAGATCCCTGGGGGCCGGGGGGACGCAAAACACCTGAGAGCCAAGCAGGGGTGAAATTGTTGCCACTGTGGTTCAAAGGCTGTGCTTCTGTGCTTCTTAAAGGCTCTACAGAAGAGGAAGCACCGATATCAGGGCTGCCTGCCTGAGCAGCTAGCTACACCTGTTGAACTGCTTTTGTGCAGTTATCAGGTGAGCCCTAATGGGGGATTCCCCGCCTCTTTCCAACCAGGAAACGGCAGGATAAATATCAGGAAGGCTAAAGCTCAAAATGAATTGAGGATTGTAAGGGAGGCCAAAAGCAATAAAAAATAGGGTTTGGGGGGGTTTGTCAGGAGTGGAAGAAAAGTCAAAGAACCTACAGGACATTTAAGGGATGAAAATGGCAACCTGGTCAAAAGTGACATAGGAGTTCAGAAGTCCTGCCCTCTCGATTTTGAATCTCTTTTCTCTCAGAAAGGAAATGAAAAACTAGCTGGCCTTCATTGTGCTGTGGAAGGAATAAGAGACAAAGAAAAGGTGAGGGAACACTTGGCTAACATAAACGAATTCAAGTTTCCAGGCCCAGGTGAATTATATTCTCGGGTACTGAAGGAATTAGCATATATAATTGCTGAACCGCTCTTCATGATCTTTGAAAATTCCCGGAGAACAGGGAATGTTCCAGAAGATTGGAGAAGGGCAAATATTGGGAAGAAAGTCGACCCAGCAAACTGCAGGCCTGTGAGCCTGACCTCAATACCAGGCGAGATCTTTGAACCAATGATTAAACGTGTGTAAGTACTTAGATGGGAATGCAATAATTAACCAGAGCCAACATGAATTTTTAATGAACAGGTCATGCCAGACTAATCTAATATTCTTTTATGGCAAAATCACTAGATGGGTTGATCAGGGAAATGCTGTAGACATAGTGTATCTTGACTTCAGCAAAGCATTTAAGAAAGTGTCTCATGATACTTATTGAAAAATTGATCAAATATGGGATCAACAGGACAACTGTTAGGTAGCTTAGTGATCACACTCAAAGAGTGGTAATAGATGGCTTCACATCCAGTTGGAGGGATGTTTCATGTGGAGTGCCACAGGGGTCTGTCCTGCGCCCAGTACTAGTCAACATTTTTATAAATGATCTGGATGAGGAAGTCAAAGGGATGCTGATCAGATGTGCAGATGGCACAAAGCTAGGAGGAGTTGCTAACACTAGGGAGGAGAAGGATTCAAAGAGATCTAGATAAGCTTGAACAGGGGGCTGAAACTAACAGGATGATATTTAATAGGGACAAATGCAAAGTCCTACATCTTGGTAAGAAAAATGAAAAGTGGGAGAAATCTGGCTGAGTAGTAGCAAAAGTGAAAAGGATCTGGGAGCACTGGTTGATCACAGGATGTTATGCAGCTGCATAAAAGGCAAACACCATCCTAGGATGCATTGAGTATTGAGTCTAGATCACAAGAAGTAATTATTCCTCTTGACTCTACCTTGGTCAGACCTCATCTAGGTCCTTTGTCCAGTTCTGGGCACCTTGATTCAAAGAAGACATTGACAAACTAGAACAAGTCCAAAGGAGGGCGACCAAATGGTTAGAGGTCCGGAAACCATGTCCTAGGAGGAACAGTTGAAGGATCTAGGAATGTTCAGCCTGCAGAAGAGAAGACTGAGAGGAGACATGATGGTGGTCTTCAAGTCTCTGATGGGACATCACAGTGCAGAGGGATCGTCCCTATTCTCACTTGCCAAGATGGAAGGACTGGAAACAATGGGATGAAACTTCAAGGGAGTCAATGCAGATTAGATATTAGGGGAAACTTCCTGACAGTGAGGGTGATCAGTCAGTGGAATCGGTTGCCATGGGAGGTAGTGGGTTCTCCTTCACTGGAGGTCTTCAAGGAGAGGCTGGACCAACATCTGTCTGGGATGGTTTAGGAAATCCTGCATTGAGCAGGGGCTGGACTGGATGACCCTGGAGGTCCCTTCCAACTCTGATTCTATAAGAGAAGTTCTCTCCACCAGCCTGGTATTTCCTGTGCCACTCAACTTCTCTGCCCTTTGCTTGGCAGGGCTGCTGATTGCTAATGGTCCAGTCTTTCTGATTTCCCTGGGCGGTGGGCAGGGTGTGTGCGTGCGTGCCCACACAAGTATCCTCTCCCTCTCCTCTCCCTGGGGTGGCCCACTTGGTTTGCGGCCAAGCCCCCCCCCCTTGCAACTCCCTTGCAGGGACCACTTTGCTTGTGAGAAGCAGAGAAGGGACTCTGCACCTTTCCCTTCTGGAAAATCCTGACAGCCTTCCATGATGAAACTGACCAGCCAATTCGTGCCCTTGTCTGCCTGGGGCTTGGACTACAGTTCCCATGATGCTTAGCCAAAGGGGCCCCGCTGGCACACCCCTGAAACTCCATCTACTGGAGCATATGCAGCTGGCCACTCCGTCCTTTGCAGAGTTATTCTCTCTTTCAAGCCACTCCATGCCTTTCCTTTCAAACCCAGCAACTGGCACCAGGTCAGGCAGTTGCCTGCTGCTCTAACCACTCTACGCACTGCCTCTTATTACCCTAGAGTTGGCTTTTATACCCAGCTTTTCTCACTCTTAAGGGGACTCAAAGCGGCTGACAAACCTTCTGTTCTTCTCCCCACAACAGACACCCTGTGAGGCGGGTAGGGCTGTGAGAGCTCAGAGGAGAGCTGTGACCAGCTCAAGGTCACCCAGCTGGCTTTGTGGAGGAGTGCAGAATCAAGCCCAGTATTCCCAGATAAGAGTCCGGCTCCCTGACCGCTAGACCAAACTGTCTCCCTGAGAAACGTCTGCTCCGCTGACCTTCCTGCTGGGAAGCAGCCAAGCCTGAAAGCTGCCAGCACTGTCAGCCCAGCCCAGCCTGAGACGGTGCCATGTGGTCTCGGGAGAGGTGCCCATGGGAGGCCTCCACCCGCCCTTCGGATCTAGGTAGCCACGGGCTTGAGTTCTGCTGCCACTTGGCAGTGCTCCATGGTGGGCGTGTCGCTCTCGCTGGCCGTGGTGGTGGCCCATGAGCGGCTTCCTCAATACCTCTTGCACAATCGTCTCCCTGCCTTGGCACCGGCTCATATCCTGCCAAGCAGACAAAAGGCAGCTCAGATGCCCACTGGCGCTGCCCCGGCTGGAAGGGAGATAGAGGAACCTGCTGCGTTGGTTCAGGCAAGGCGGAAGCCGGAGGGAGTGTCACCCCCTTTCCTTCAGTGCCTGACCCTGCTCGGCTCCAAGAGTGCTCTTGACGGCCGGGGGCCGGGGAAGCCAGAAGCAAAGGGCCCTGGCCGGACGGGCAGGAGGCTCAAAGGCGAAGCGTTGGGCAGGGAGCTGGTCTGGGGGAGTCCAGAGGGAGCCATGGCCTGGGCTGGAAGGCAGGCCGAGGAGGTGTTTCCCAGACTGGACAATTCCAGCCAAAAGAGGCTCTTCAGGAAAAGGTTGCAGTGAAGAGCAGAACCTCTGAGTCTCCTGGAGAACCCAGTGGATGGAGAACGGGTCTTTCCGTTTCCTTGGTCCTTCTTTTGGAAGGTAACTTAGGATTCTGGGAGAAGAGAGAAGCCCATATCGGGGAGCAATTGGGCATCCAAGGAAGAAGAAGAAGAAGAAGAAGAGTTGGCTTTTCTACCCTGCTTGTCTCAACCACTTAAGGGGACTCGAAGCTGCTGACAAACCTTCTGTTCTTCTCCCCTCCACAGACACCCTGTGAGGTTGGTGGGGCTTGTGAGAGCTGTGACTAGCCCGAGCTCACTCAGCTGGCTTCGCGGAGGAGGGTGGAATCAAACCCCGTGTTCCCAGATCAAAGTCCAGCTCCCTGACCACCAGACCAAACTGGCTCCCTGATCTTGGGTGTTATGTTGCGCCCCGCTGACCGACCGCCAGGCCTCCCTATGGCTCCTTGTCCCTGTCTGAGGCAGGAGGCCTGCTTGCACCCCTCCCTCCTCGCCACTCTCGTCCTGGGGGGCAGCGTCCTGCTGGTTGGCATCCTGGCCTGCCTCTTTGCCCTGATCCAGGTCCAGTGCCACGTGCAGGTGTTGCAAGCAGAGCTTTCCCAGCTCCAAGGAAAACTGGTGTCCAACTCGCACGGCCCGGGAGACCACTGGGATGCTTCCAACCTGCACCAGGTAAGGGCGGGTCCCGGCTGTGAGGGATACGGGGGGGGGGGGGGAGTCGCCCGCCAGGTGCAATGAATTCTACTCTTCCCCTTTTAGATCCTGGGCCCTTTTGCTTAGAGAAGTTTAAACAGCAGTGGGAGTCACCAGGTTTTTATTTCTGATCCTTGTCCTAGAGTTTTTAAAGAAGACAGGGGTGTTCCTGAGGGCGTGCAGAGTGAGCTAGTTTGATCTAGTGGTTGAGGAGCTGGACTCTTATCTGGGAATACCGGGTTCGATTCTGCCTTCCTCCACGAAGCCAGCTGGGTGGCCTTGGGCTGGTCACAGCTCTCTCCTGAGCTCTCACAGCCCCACCCACCTCACAGGGTGCCTGTTGTGGGGAGAAGAACAGAAGGTTTGTCAGCCACTTTGAGTCCCCTTAAAGGGTTAGAAAAGCAGGGTAGAAACGCCAGCTTTTCTTCTTCTTCTTCTTCTTCTTCTTCTTCTTCTTCTTCTTCTTCTTCTTCTTCTAGGGCAGTTTGGTCTAGTAGTTAAGGAGCCAGACTCTTATCTGGGAATACCGGTTTTGATTCCAGCCTCCCCCACGAAGCCAGCTGGGTGACCTTGGGCTAGTCACAACCCTCTTCTGAGCTCTCGCAGCCCCACCCACCTCACCTTCTGTTGTGGGGAGAAAAATAGAAACTATGTCAGCCACTTTGAGTCCCTTTAAGGGAGAAGAACGGAAAGTTTGTCAGCGGTTTTGCGTCCCCTTAAATGGGGGAGAAAAGCGGGGTAGAAAAGCCAACTCCTCCTCCTCCTCTTGCTTTTCCTGCCTAATGAAAACGAACCAAATTTCCTCTTACAGGTCTTGAGATCCTGTGCAAAGGGTTTTTGGTTGCTTCTTTGCCGAATTGCTTGCTAGCTTTCCACCACCGCCCAACAGCCACAGGTTCTCTCTGGCCTGCAGGGCTTATAAAATGCGCAAGCCTTTAAAAATGTCTGCCTCGGCCTTTCGACTTGGCAGCGTGGTGGAGCCCTTGGCTGCCCAGGGATGGGCACAGCATCTGTCCTGCAGGGTGCATTAGGAAACAGGCAGGCAGGATACTTTCTAGCAGGCAAAGCTCCATCTCAAAGGGAGGCTGAAACCGGCAGCCTTGCCTTTCCTGAGCATGGGAAACAAGGAAACGGCGAGGTTCTGTTTTAAGTGTTGCAAAATAGTGGCTTTGGGAGGACGGGAGCGATAAATGGGCCTTTGTGTGACGACTTCTGCAATTTTGCCAGCTTTTTGGACTCCGCATGCTAGGCTTGCAATTTTTGTCCAGCCATCACGGCCGCCTTCGCCTCTGACAATGGGATCTTTAACTCCCCTGACCTACAAATCATCGCAGCAAAATTCCTCCTCCTTGTGTTTTCCCAGATGTTGGCTTTGTTTCTTTTTCTCCTAGCAAAAGCTGGGAGTCCTGCTGCCTCGCCGGGCTGAGCAAATCTAACTGGGCAGCTATCCAGCCGCCCTGCCTGGCTGGACGGGAAAGGAAGTGTGTTTCCAGGAACCGGCCCATTTGGAGAGGCTGGTGAAAGACAGCAGAAAGGAGGAAGGGATGCTGTCTCTCTTCTCCCACCACCCTTGGGACGCAGCTCAGCTCCCACGATCCCTGCTAGCCAAAACGGCAAAAATGAACCCCTCCCTGGTCTAGTGGTTAAGGATCTGGGAATACCAGGTTCGATTCCAGCCTCCCCCACGGAGCCAGCTGGGTGACCTTGGGCTAGTCACAGCTCTCTTCTGAGCTCTCACAGCCACACCTACCTCACAGGATGTTCTCTTGTGGGGAGAAGAACGGGAGGTTTGTCCGCCGCTTTGAGTCCCCTTAAGGGAGAAGACCAGAAGGTTTGTCAGCCGCTTTGAGTCCCCTTAAGGGAGAAGACCAGAAGGTTTGTCAGCCACTTTGACTCCCCTTAGATGGGTAAGAAACATGGGGTAGGAAAGCCAACTCTTCTTCTCCTCCTCCTCCCTCCCCACAAGCAAGGCTGGCCTGTGTATCCAGGTATGTGGAAAACACAACTGCCCTTGAGCATGTACAGAGGGCTTCCTTCCAAGACCGTTTGCACTTCAGGGGCTTCCAAGCCTGGGGCCTGTTCTTGCCTTCTCCAGTGTTCACGTGCACAAGACATTCTGCACATTCCCAAAGGCACCACTGCTTTGTCACACAGCTTTTGGCATGGCTATGGTGTTCTATAGAGAAACAGGCCATGGTTCAAACTTGGAGAGAAAGCACCAAGAGTTCTATCTTCCAGCCCTCTCTAAGTACCCCTTCTAAGTACCCCCCCAATCTGCTTTCCTGTCCCCCCCTCCCCTTATCTCCAAAGCCCCTTCCCTTTTGAACTTCCTTCTCATTTAGAGTTCCCTGGAACATTAAACCACAGATATCATAATACCAGCCTGCCAGGAGGAAGCAGATCTCTGATAACCTGAAGGCAGCAAGGGGTGGAGAGGCTCTGGCTACCAGACAGACGTGCCATCTGGGGTGGGGTTGCCAACTGTTCTCCGCTGCTTCTGTAGCTGTGCTTGCAATGTGGTACTGGTGTGCAGAAGGTTATATTTGGCTCTGCAGGAAGACGACAAAGTCACAAAAGCCTGATTGTGCCTTGCTTTGTTTGGAGCACTGCAAACCTTTCTCCTTTTCTTGTTGGCAGGGAAAACAAGGGTGGGTGGGTGGGTGGGTGGGGGGAAATCTGGACACAGACATACACCCTGTGTGCCCAGCGCCCTGGCACAGGTGCTGCTAACATGAGTAGCTCTGTCACTGGTATGTGGGTTGTGTGGACTGGGGGAAGCGATGGGGTTAACTGGGAGAGCAAAAAATCCTTTTCTAGGCCAACACTCCAAGGGAATTAATTGCCCCCCCCCCCGGTTTTGTTTCAGAGGGCCGGCCGCTTTCCCACAGGGCACCTCGCGCAGATGGCAAGGAGGAAAAGGGACGTGGCAAAGCCCACGTGTGGGCTGCCACGCCAGTGCCGTGAGTACCAGCCTCTCAAAAGTGCCGAGTAACCAGGGAAAGGGTGAGAGAAGGGACCATGAACCACAGCGTTGGAAACTGAGCCAAAAGGATCATTTGGACCCATAGTTGCTTTCATTTAGGCTGTGTTCACACTTAAGGTTGAATCCAGCTTCAGTCCACATTCAGCGTGAGGGAACACATCAGCAAAGTGACCAGGAATTTTCTCTCCACATTATCTATCCCAAAGGTGAATTTTCTGAATTATTTAACACTGAAAGAAAACAGCTGGTCACTTCGCTGATGTGTTCTCTCCCTCCCTCTGAAAGCGGACCGAAGACGGATTAAACCTTAAGTGTGACCATATCTAAACCGATGAGGATTTTCTGAATTATATAATCTTGAAAGAAAACATCTTGTCACTTCTCCTGATGTGTCCTCTCACTCTGAAAGCGGCGTGAAGCTGGATTAAACCTTAGTCCTGTTTCCTGCTGCTGCTTCACCTGCCTGGTGCCTTCTCTGTAGCACGTGGGCAGAAATGCAACAGGTGTAGCAATGCAAATTTCCACCCAGCACCCACTGAGTTGCTTGCTGTGGCCCCTATGGCTGAAATCCCAGGCATAAGGGTAGTAATAGGTTGCAACCAAAATCCAAAGTATTACATCAAGCTTAATGAGAAGTTTTAAAAATTACTATAAGAATGCATGCACAATTGCCTGATTACGTAAGAAACAAAGGGCCTTTATGACCGCCTGTAGTCTGCCCTCCCGTGTGGGCTGCAGGACCCCATTCCGGAATATAATCTGGACAACCTCAAGTTGAGCGGGCCTGGTGTAAATGCTGAGTCAGCTATGGGCTACATATGTGCTGACTCAGCATTTACACCAGGCTCACTCAACTTGAGGTTGCCCAGATGTTCCTAAACTACGACTCCCAGCATTCTACAGTCAGCATCGTGTCCCACATATTTTTTTGCCAGGCCGGCAGGGCTAGTGCAGGATTCTGGGAGTCGTAGTGTCGGGAATAGGGGTGCACATGAATGCAGTTTTTTTGACATTTTTCGTAAAAAATTGAATATTCGAAAATCTGAATTCGTACGAATAAAGAAAAACAAATGTCTCGACATTCGATCTGATATGAATATATTTGTATCTATTTCTACATTTATTCGGTACGAATCCAATGATATGAATCTTGTACACATCTCGTTTCCATCCTGTTTTCATCCCGTACGCATCCCGCTTTTATCCCATACGCATCCCGCTTTTATCCTGTATGCATCCTGTTTTTATCCCGTACATATCTGTACAGATGTGTGCAGATCCAAATGCATACGAATGTCCGAATTATTTATACGAATACTAAAGTACAAATGTCTGGACATTAAATTCGTAAACAAATGTCCAAATTCAAACGAATAACAAATATTTCGAATATTCGTCCATATCCCTAGTCAGGAACATCTGGAGGGGCTACAAGCTGAGCAGCCCTGGTTTAAAGTTTCCTTGCCAATCTCCGAAGGAAAGCGGCCTCCTGATTAGTATTTGGAAGGGAGGCCACCAAGAGATTCCAGGTTTGCAAGGAAACCTGGGGATTAAGGAATGTCCCAGAAGATGGCAGTGGCTGACTCCTTTTGTCTTGTTGCCTAGGAAACTGTGTGCATTTCTCCACACAGTCACAACAAGTCAAGTCTGAAGCATTTAAATTTTACAGCACAGGCAGTCTGGTATTGTTGTGAAGGGGGGGGGAACCAGGTGCTGTGCTGGGTCCACGCTGTATCTGCCCATGATCTTTCTCTTCTTTCCCCCAAGTACCATTGCTTGCAGACCTCCATATTTCTCAGTTTATGTATTTGCATTTTTATCCTGCCCTGTATTTGAAAGTCTCAGGTTGGATTAGAGCAATAAAAGGAAAATATGATGGTTTCCTCAGCCAAAGGCCAAGATAAATAGGCATGTCTTCACTAATCTCCTGAATATATCATTTGTTTGCTTGTTTGTCTCTTTCTTTCTTCCTTCCTTCCTTTCTTTGTATTTCTATCCCACCCTATACCCGAAGGTCTCAAGCAGATAACAACACTTAAAATCAGACATATATTAAAACAACAGTATATATTAAAATAGCAAGAGTGTCTGTGAAGTGGGAAGAGATAGTATATTCCCATTTAACCAAAGGCCAGGGCAAAGAGGTGCGCCTTCACTGCCTTCCTAAATGCGTACCGTGAAGGAGACAGACACACCTCAAGGTGGAGACTGTTCCATAGCCTGGGGGCCACCACTGGGAAGGCCCTCTCCCGGGTGCCTACCCCTTTTGCTGCTGAGGGTGGTGGGACAACCAGGAGGGCCTCCCCTCCAGATCTTAAGGCGCAGGCAGGTTGATATGGAAGAGAAAGTGCCTGGTATACCTCAGGTGTGAGACTAATCCACAGCCTGGGAGCCACCACCAAGAAGACTCTGTCTTGGGTTCCAACCACCTCAACTACTGGCAGTGATGATATATCGGTCCCTTTCTATCCCCCAAGATCCAGAACCCACAAGCTTCCATTTCATCCCCCCTCCCCCTGCAGAGTTGTCTCAGGGCTCCGACACTTAACGAAGGCTCCAGGTGGATCACAGCAGGAGTGGTGGTCATACAAGGTGATCGGGTCCTTTGTTGCTGTCTTGGAGTGGGGGGAGGAATAAAGATCAACAGGCAAAGGAAGGAAGGAAGATTTGGTACATCTGAAGGGGAAGAGAAAGGGGAAATGAAAGTGACATGGAAACCACTGGACTGTGCAAAATGTTCTAGGGTTTGATTGCCCACCAGGCAGAAACCATCCCATAATAGCTGCAAAGCAACCGGGGGTGGGAGCGTCGCTTGACTCAGAATTGCACAGAAGCACCCCAAGTTGCATACCCAAGCCAGAGACCCCCGCCCCCGCCATGTATACTAAACTCTGTGGTGTCAACCTTGTCCTGGTCCCATCAAGCCCCCAGACATCCAAAAATGACCATCAAAGAGCAGTCCAGCAGGGTAGTGAGTAGCACTTGGAGACTAACAGGAGAAGGGTTGGTGGCATGAGCGTTCTTCAGATGCTAGGGGGCCATCCTAGCATCTGAAGAAGTAGACGTGTGTACGAAAGCTCTTGCCACCAACCCTTCTCCTGTTAATCTCCTAGCATCTGAAGTATCCATCCATCCATCCATCCATCCATCCATCCATCCATCCATCCATCCATCCATCATCCATCTATCTATCTATCTATCTATCTATCTATCTATCTATCTATCTATCTATCTATCTATCTATCTATCTATCTATCTATCTATCTATCCATCGATCCATCGATCCATCCATCTATCCATCTATCCATCCATCCATCCATCCATCCATCCATCCATCCATCCATCCACCTGGAGGAGGCCATGGCAAAGGCTCCAATCTCACCCTTGTAACCTGGCACCCAATTGTCTCTCCTCTTAGCCCAGCCAGAAGTAACTACAGTTCTTATGTCCAACCTGGGGGAGGGCGTGGCTAAGGCTGCAGTCTTACAGGTGCAGCACAAGACCCAGTTGTTTCTCCAGGCATGAAAACTTTCCCTCTGCTGTCATATCTACAGGTATAGGGCAGGATAGAAATATAAATAAATAAACCATATCTGATTGGCAGCCAGTGCAGCTGCTGAGCATGGGGGGCTTTGTGTGCCCAGGCTGGTGCCCCCCTGAGCCACCTGGCTGATGCATGTTGCACCAGCTGCATCTTTCCACTTGTGGGTGGCGGAGCAGGAAAGACTTCTTTGGAACAACCTGGCATCATTGGCACAGGGCACAGCAGCTGTGGAAGAGGCAGCAGGTACATCCTGGAAAAGCTGGGCATGGAATAAAAAGCAAACCTCATGGGGGTGGGGGGCGTAGTGCCATTACAGCACCACTGGGGGGGGGTCTCACGTATTTAAATCCCAGCGCCCCCCCCCCCCAAAAAGTGCTATAAACTATTGCTGGTGAACCTAATAAGTGAATCAAGTGGGCAAAGTACACAAGGCCCCAGAGTTGCCAGGGTGCCTGGGGAAGTGGAAGGGGCAAACCCGTTTGGCTCCATGTGTTTCAACCCATCCCTCTTCTCTGCCAGGAAAGTTGTCCGTGCTGCATCTGGTCCCTGGTCATCACTCCAGCAGCGGTGAGTGAGTGCACCTTTCTCTCCAGCAGAGCAGAATTATGGTTTGGCCTTCCAGGGTATTTTTCCTATTCTCTGCACCAGGTTGAGGGAGGGAGGAAGGAAGCAAGGAAGGAAAGGAGGGAGGAAGAAGGAGAGGGAGAGAAGGAAGAAGGAAAGGAGGGGAGGGAGGGAGGGAGGGAGGAAGGAAGGAAAGGAAAGGAAAGGAAAGGAAAGGAGGAAGGAAGGAAGGGAGAAGGAGAGGGAGAGAAGGAAGGGAGGAAAGGAGGGGAGGGGAGGGGAGGGAAGAAGGGAGGGAGGAAGGGAAGGAAAGGAGGAAGGAAGAAGGAGAGGGAGAGGGAGAGAAGGAAGGAAGGAAGGAAGGAAAGGAGGGGAGGGAGGGGAGGAAAGGAGGAAGGAAGAAGGAGAGGGAGAGGGAGAGAAGGAAGGAAAGGAGGAAGGAGGAAGAAAAGGAGGGGAGGGAGGGAGGGATTCTGGTCTCACATCTCCCTATATATAGAACCATGGGCCGCATCCAGACATCCCTTACTTATTCTGCTATGTTAGGATATTCCAGAATCTCCAAATATGGCACAACAAGTCAGTGGCACCCGACTGCGGCCATGCTCACTGACTTATTTGTTTTCCACATGGCTTCTGCAGACATTAGCATCTTTCAGCCTTTAAATTTTGGCAGAATGAGTCTTTCACCTGTGCCCTCCCTTTCAGTCAGCAGTAAGTGCTGCTAAACACAGCAGGGTTTATTTCGGCCAAAAGGCACAGGACTGCTCTCCGGCAGCTCCTGACTTTGCTCAAAGGGTCCAGTTCTAGAATGTGAGACGAAGGTTGACGAACAGGCCTGCCTAAGCTAGATTCTCTTTTGGGGGCAGTTGCTGTGGGATTATGGACATTTCATAACGGCTGAGCATCTTGACATGGAAGCGTCAACAACACCTTGAATTGGGCTCGGTGGCGAATAGGCAACCAGTGCAGATCCTTGAAGAACCGTGTGATATGAGTTCTGCACCAGTTCCAGCTTCCGAACCGTTTTCAAGGGTAGCCCCACGTAGAGCACATTGCAGTAGTCTGATCCGGAGGTTACCAGATCATGGGTCACACTGTGGCCAAGTTATCGCGATCCGGGTAAGGCTTCGACCAGTGGACCAGATGGGGGAAATGTCCGGCACTTCCAGCAGTCACTGCCACTTGGGACTCAAATGACAGCGATGAATCGGGGAGCACTCCCAGGTCAGTAAGAAAATCCAGCCCCAAGAGCTCCAATAGTGCAGCGAGGCGGCCCTGGGCACCATCTTCTGTGCCACCTGGAAAAGGACAGTGCTGCAGGCCTTGAGGGAGGGATGGGGAAACGCTGCTGCGTCTGAATTTCTGCCGGAAGTATTAAAACGATCCAGGAAATGTGTATCAAAACGGAAGAAAGGAAAACCAGAGATGGATAGATTCCAGGCAGCCAAGGGATGGCTTTTGTGCGGGATTGTAACCTGTGTTTCCTGTCCCCTTTAGAGGAGAATTATACCACAGAGATCTGGTGGGAAGCCTTCCTGCAGCAAGGGCGGGCCCTCGAGGTGAACGGCCGAGATGTTGTGGTGAAGCACACAGGATTCTACTACGTTTACAGTCAGGTGAGAGGCTATCCCGTCCGTATGGAACCTGCTCTGGACCAAAGAATGCCCAGGTTGGAAGCATCTTTATGGCTGCACTCCCATTTAAGATTTAAAGAACTTTGAAATCATTTGGACAGCTCACCGTTCCCAACGTTTCAAAAGAATCCACAGTTTCTGCAGATTAAAGGTTCAGAATTGTGGATCGTATATATTCAGATCAAAAGAGCTCTCCCTGCTGGATTTAGAAATAATCCTCACTATTTAGCAATGGGAACGTGAGTGGGTTTTATGTGGGAGGGAACCATGCTTTAGGGGCGTTCTCCTCAGTTTCCTAATTCAATGATAAGCTGTGAATTCCTGCGCCTTAGTTCCCTCCCTTCTCCACTCTCTGCCACTAGGTGCGAAGGATATCAGGCTTGGCTGAAAGACAAGAGTGAGCAAAGACTGCAGTAGCTTACAATCTAATGAGAGATCAGGCCATTACAATGTAATGAGAGATCAGACTATTGCAATGTAACGAGAGATCAGACTATTGCAATGTAACAAGAGATCAGACCATTACAATGTAACAAGAGATCAGACTATTGCAATGTAACAAGAGATCAGACCATTGCAATGTAACAAGAGATCAGACTATTGCAATGTAACAAAAGATCAGACCATTACAATGTAACAAGAGATCAGACTATTGCAATGTAACAAGAGATCAGGCCATTACAATGTAATGAGAGATCAGACCATTGCAATGTAATGAGAGATTATTGCAATGTAACAAGAGATCAGACCATTACAATGTAATGAGAGATTAGACCATAGTGGGGAGTGAATCAAAAGTGTCTGATTTAACTTAAAAAGGCAGTGATTGGAAAGATTTTGGCCTCAATGCCTGCCATTTCGTGCTGTGTCCATCCAGCCCAAAGAAAAGCCTGCCTACATTGTCCCTCCTCCCTTCCCCCTTCCCCATCATGATTTTGATGTCCTACTGCCTTAGTTAACAGGAGAAAGAAGTTGTGCTATGGTGGATACAAGAGAGAAGGGAACAAGCAGTGAACAAAAGCTGAGACCTCTTTTGATCCATGATCTGATCCGGGGAAGGTTTATATAGAGGGTGGGGTTTGAATTCCCCGCCCCAATGAAGTCAGGGTATGGCGATGGCCAATTGCTGACTGCATGTAGAGGGGGTTCTGCTGGGGGGGGGAGAGGGGAGGGGTTTTCTTCCCTGCGAATCCACATTCTAAGCTAACAGTGGGAACGCTGCAGATTTTAAAAAGCCCTGCTTTAAAACCAGATTAAATTGCCCAGTGGGAAACTTTCCTAAATCTTTAGATCTTCCATAGGTTGCTTGCCCTTCTAACTGGACCGACTCCTGAATAGGGTGGGAGGAGGTCTCTTCAGGTAGCTGTTCTAGAGGCAACTTTGGCCATAGGTCTCAAACTGTGGCCCTCTAGAGGTTCCAGAGGCATTTCCGCACTGCAACGCGTTCCAAACGGAACGCGTTCAGGCGGAAAGCTTAAGACAGCTCCGGGCGCTTTCCCCGTTCACACACAGACGCGCCAGAACGCGTGTAAACGCGTTCCGGAGCGTCTGTGTGCGAATGCTCAAAGCGCCGGGAGCTGTCTTAGCCGGCAAATGCCGGCCAGGGGCGCGGAGACAGCCGCGGAGGCAGATTGACAATCAGCTGATTGTCAAACAGCTGATTGTCGAAGCCGCGCCGGCGTCGGAGGCGAGCCCGCAGCTGTTCGGGAGACAGAAGCAGGCGCGAATGCTTCTCCTCCCGAACGCCTGCGGGCGGCTCGTCCGCGTTGGAACGCATGTAGAGCACTTTAAAGTGCTCTACATTTCGAACGCGGAAAAGACAGCTGCGGACACGTCGGAGCGCAAGCCGCGCTCGGGCAATGCGGATGACGTGTCCACAGCTGTCTTTTCCGCGTTCCGTTCAGCCCCGTGCGAAAACGTCTCGGGTCTTCAATTCCCACCATTCTTTGGCCCCAGATTTATTCTCTAGTGGAAGTTCAGAATGATGCCCGTCTGAAATTCTGGCCAAGTGCTGCTGCTCTGTGGAAGCAACTCTAAGATGGACCGGCATCCAAATTTAGTATAATGTACCTTCCCAGGTACCATTTTAGGAGAGAAAAGGCCTGTGGCTTTCCCTTCAGCTAGGCGCCACCTGAGGTCAGAAGAACCTGCTCATGCAGTCTCTCTCCCACTCAGGTGCTGTTCCATGACACAACCTTTACTATGGGGCAGATGCTGTTGCACTCGACGGCAGGAAGGCCAGGCCAGATCTTATTCCGCTGCGTCCAGAGTATGCCCCAGAAGCCGGAGACTGCATACAACAGCTGCTACAGTGGAGGTAAGAGGTGGACACCTGTCTGGGGCAGGAGGAGGAAATCTTAGCTCCCTTGGGCGTCAAAAGGGAGCCTGAAAGAGGTCTTTTTTCCTGTCGTAACCTCTGGCGATGCCTGGGAGGAGGGGCATTACAAAGAAGAGGCCCATGGAGGCCTATCCAGGTTTGCAAATAGTCAAAACCAGCACAAAATCCGAAAAGGTTGCAGAATCAATCTTGTCTGGGCCCAGGAGCCAGGCTGAAGCGCCTTTCGTGTGGTCCTGATAACGAGGGCAGTGATAAGAACCTAAGAGGAGCCCTGCTGGATCAGGCCACAGCCCGTCTGGTCCATAAGAACCTGAGGAGCCCAGCTGGATCAGGCCACAGCCCATCTGGTCCATAAAAACCTGAGGAGCCCAGCTGGATCAGGCCACAGCCCATCTGGTCCATAAAAACCTGAGGAGCCCAGCTGGATCAGGCCACAGCCCATCTAGTCCATAAGAACCTAAGAGGAGCCCTGCTGGATCAGGCCACTGCCCATCCAGTCCATAAGAACCTAAGGGGAGCCCTGCTGGATGAGGCCATAGAACGGTGATGGCCAACCTATGACACGCGTGTCACAGGTGACATGCCAAGCCCTTTTCGGTGACACACATGGCCGCCCTGGCACCTGGGCGTGTAGTGCTTACTTCCATTTCCATTTTTATTTACATACCACCTTTCCAAAAATAAATTTCTGCCCAAGGTGGTTTGTTCTTGAAGTGTACGAAATACCAACTTTCAACTGTAGATTCAGCAACAAAAGTCACTAATGTAAAGAATTATTTGTTTTTGCTTTTAATAAAATACATATATCAAAAATATAACTTTTTTACTAGAGCTACAAATATCACAAAATTATGGATATTTGTAGAAGTGACACAGCACCCGAATTAAGCTAGGTTTTCTTGCAAGTTTTGACACACCGAGGTCAAAAGGTTCGCCATCACTGCCATAGAACATCTAATCTGTAAGGACCTCAGAGGAGCCCTGCTGGATGAGGCCACAGCCCACCTAGTCCAGCATCCTTCCTCACCCAGTGGCCCACCAATTGCCCATGGGCATCTCAAGTGGAGACAAGGGCAACCTTCTCCTGTTCTCGAATCCCAGCAAATGGTCTTAGAGTTCTCCTGCTCTTCCCCCCAGCCGGAAAGATGGACTTAGAGTGTGTCCAGACTTGGGAATACTGTGCATTCCGATGCACAGTCAGGGCACGGGCATCACACCTAATGCCCAATCCTTCGTAATGGCAGCACATTATGCCACTGCTGCTTCAGATTTAGTATCAGCCAAATTTGAAGTTTTCCGCCAGTCCAGACAGGGCAGCAAGAACAGCGAACGAGAGCTGATCCTACAGCTCAGCTCCCGTTGGCTGCCCCATCCCACGTGACACGCGCCTCTCCATGCGCGCCAAGGAAGTCTCACAGCTGCGTTTCAGGTGGAGACAAGGTGTCCTCTCTTTGCAGCCGAGTAAGCCGCGATTTTTCTACTAACTGCAGATTTCTCCCGCTAGTCAGGAAGGGACCTATCCATTCTAGTAGCCACTGATACATTACTATCCCTGAAATTGTCTAGCCCTTCCTTAAAGCCATCCAGGCTGGTTGCTGTCACCACCTCTTCCGGCAGTCAATTCCATAGACCGATGACCGATAGAAAGTACAGGAGGCAGTTTCGGTTTGCAGGCAATTTTGAGAAGGATTTGCTGACCCCTTTCTCCATGGCTCTAGGAATATTCCACCTACGGCACGGCGATCGCCTGACCCTGCAAATTCCACGCTTCAACGCTTCCTTTGATGCCAGTGCTCACGGCACGTTCCTGGGACTGCTGCGCCTATAACAGCCAAAGTAATGCCACTGCTCACAGCACATTCCTGGGCCTGCTGTGTCCATGACAGCCAAAGTGCCCTTGCCCCACTGAGAAAAACATTGGGGCAAAAGAATCCAAAACAAACCAGGAGCTTGGACTGGGAGATCTGGAATGCTGACACAGGACGACGGTGGTGTATGGGATTTCTTGGCAGTGACAGGAATGGAGACTCCTGGATATTTCTAGTTTCAGGAGAAATATGACCGCTGCTTCCCCCTGTATTTGCAGCAGAAAACAATGTAAAGAAACTGACATTTTACAGGCAGGAGTGTGCATTATCCTACAACATGCTTTCAGCCAAGTAGCAAGTAGGAGTGTTAAATATTTAACCCTTGTAATATAATACAGTAGGGTTCCATTTACTGTTCCAGCAAAGAGAAGAGTGAGCAGACTGCAGTAGCTTACAATGTAACGAGAGATCAGACCGTTGCAATGTAACGAGAGATCAGACCATTACAATGTAATGAGAGATCAGACCATTACAATGTAACGAGAGATCAGACCATTACAATGTAACGAGAGATCAGACCATTATAATGTAATAAGAGATCAGACCATTGCAATGTAACGAGAGATCAGACCATTACAATGTAATGAGAGATCAGACCATTACAATGTAACGAGAGATCAGACCATTGCAATGTAATGAGAGATCAGACCATAATGTTAGGGAAATCATGTCCATGTGGAAAAGAGGAACACTTCATATCAAAGCCAAAGTCTCAGCAAATAATTATACTGAAAGTGCACACTTTGAAATAACCTAAAACGGGGATTTTATTCTGTACTGGGATTTACTTTTTATCACTTTAAGTCAAACTTCCTGAACTCTGAACAGGCTAAAAGGCCTGAAGGGCAGAATTTCTTCAAGCAGAGATAAAGAACAACATAGTAATTGGATTATTTCTGTCTCACACTTCATTTAAGGCTCCTGATTCTCCTCCAGGAGAAGACATGACATTTCTGCATTACCTCTAGAAGACATACAGCTAGGGGTGTGCACAAATGCAATTTTTGACATTCAATTTGTAACAAATCAAATATTTGAAAATCCAGATTTGTACAAATAAGGAAAAACAAGCGTCTGGACATTAAAATCTATATGAATACATTTGCATGTATTTGTTTGAATATTGCAAACATTCATATCTCTATGGGTCCATACACATCTGGTTTTCATCTCGTACGGATGCGTATGAGATGCCTACAGGTACGTACGAGATGCATATGTACCTGTACAGATAGGAATGTCCAGATTATTCCTACAAATAATTCAAACCATTCATATTGGTTCAAATTTGGAAATTTGTACGAATTTGTACGAATACTGAATATTTCGAATATTCATGCGCATCCCTAGATACAGCTTCCCACAGTTTTGAGGCATTTTTCAGTACATAACATCAGTCTTGGAAGAACTGAAACTATGTAATGTTGTGCCCAGCGTTGTAAGCATCTAAATGTGTTGTGAATGGTTTCTGGTTTATTTAAATTATTTTAATAATGTTGTTGTATGTTTTATTTTAGACTGAAGCAAAGGTTGGTGAGAAAGAAGGGTACATTTTAAAATAAAAGTAATGGCCACCTCCCATACTGATCTGGGAACAGAGCACACATAACACATGGTCAAAAGCTATTTATGCTCTCCTCTTCAAATCTTCTCCCTGTCTCTCTCCATTTTCACTAGATTCTGGTTCTCATCTTTCCTACCAGAACTGCTAACTGGCAGATGAGTGAATCCAGTCCAAACCTAAGGTTGAAGACCTAAGGTCAACCTGGGGGGGGGGGAACCCTCAAGGACAAACAAAAGAGATATTCAGGCGCTGCAAGACCTAATCAACATGTTTAGCTCATTGAGGGGAAAAATGCAATTAAGCCTATTTGGTCTAGTGGTTAAGGAGCCAGACTCTTATCTGGAAATACTGGGTTTGATTCTACATCCCTCCATGAAGCCAGCTGGGTGACCTTGGGCTAGTCACAGCTTTCTTCTGAGCTCTCACAGCCCCACCCACCTCACAGCGTGTTCTCTTGTGGGGAGAGGAACAGATGGTTTGTCAGCTGCTTTGAATCCCCTTAAATGGGTGAGAAAAGGAGAATATAAAAGCCAACTCTTCCTCCTCCACGAAGCCAGCTGGGTGACCTTGGGCTAGCCAGAGCTCTCTTCTGAGCTCTCACAACCCCACCCACCTCACAGGGTGTTCTGTTGTGGGGAGAAGAACAGATGGTTAGTCAGCCGCTTTGAGTCCCTTAAATGGGTGAGAAAAGCAGGGTAGAAAAGCCAACTCTTCTTCTTTTTCTTAACGGAGCTAGCACTCAGGCAAGCTTCAATTTCATCTTGCAGGTTATTCACCATGACAGTTCGGGCCGGAGAGATTGCAAAACCCAGAAAGCCTCCGGTCCAAAATAATCAGGTTTTGATCTGTCAAAGAGGAACACTGTTTTTCTACAGAGACCACAGGCCTTGCTGTCTGCATCAAATGCTGCTTGTGGGTAGTTTGAGCCTTGGTAGGACACGGAACTATTTGGATTGGGTGTCAGCCAAGCTTTAAAGCAAAAACCCATAAACACAGAAAATGAAATTATTATAATCCCTTTAAAACCTTTTAGCAAGGCAGGGTCAGCTTGGAGAAAACGCTTTTGTCTGAAAAATTCTTTTTTGAATAGCTTTCGAATGGGAGACGGGCAGATTAGGAACCGTGTAACCACTTTGGAAAGGCTCTCTGGAGGGGTCATTGCAACACGAACCATGTAACAAAACCCCTTTTCCAGGCCAACGAGGGAGGAGACGTGTTTTTTTTCTACCAGAAACAAACAAACAAAAATAAGCCACACAGATAATAATTGCCACTTCTTGGCCCTGGTGGGAGAGGAACAGAATTTCCTATTTGCGCATGTGCGCCTTTCAAGGGAGCCTGGAATCCAGATCTCGCAAGAAGTGACGCTGTCTCCAAGATCGCGCCGTTTGAAGCCGGAGTTGGGGAACCAGCCAGCTGGCCAGCGGACAGGCGACCTTTCTGCGTGACTTGCAGAAGCCGTGTCGCGAGATTCCAGGGAAAGAAACAGAGATTGGAAAAGTGTAGAGAGATGAGTGGTTCTCTTGACATGCCCGGTGGCTGCCTTGTGACTCCATTAACTTTGTCTTCCTCGTTTGCAGAAAACTCATATAGTCTGTGTGCGTTCACACTTAGGTTTTAATCCAGTCTCAGTCTGGTTTCAGAGTTAGAGAACACATCAGCAAAATGACTAGCCATTTTCTTTCCATTTTATTTAACCCAAGGGTGAGTTTTTCCAAGCTAGATAATGCTGAAAAAAAACAGCAATGATGCTTTGCTGATGCATTCTCTCACTTTGAAGGTGGACAAGGCTGCACCCCCATTCAAGAAAAAATTCTGGTTTTAAATCTAGATTGATTTAGTCAGCATCGAACTACATTTTTTCCTATTCCCATTTATACCTGTTTATGCAGATTTACAGTGGGGGCAGCAACCCCTCTCCCCTCTCTTTTGCATGATACCCTGACTTTAGGGGACTGAGATCCAAACTCTGCAAGCCTGCCCATGATTAACAGCCATAGCCAGGGGGAAGGGCGCAAATGGAGACCGCCGTCTATGCATCCTTCCAGCGAGGCAGCTCCTCCAAGGGGACAATGTTACCGGGAAGGCAGCAGCTTTGCACAGAATCAGCTGAGCAAAAGAACAGACATCCAGGGCAAACCGATCAAATCAGACGCTCCCTGCATTCGCTAAAGGGAGGAAAAGGGAGGATCGTGGTTCCTGAACAGTTTCAAAGAGAGAAGAGGGGATTCTCCCTTCCTTCTTCTTTGCTTTGAATGAGCTGCTCAGGACCGGATGGGGCTAAAAAGAAGGTTCCCTCTGATTGTCAGATTCTGCCTGCTGTTACAGTGTAATGTATCTCTCGTAATCACAGTGGCATTCACAAAAGGGGAAATCTAGGTTCAAAGGTCCAACACTGTTTTTGAAGAAGCCTGGTTCTTTGCTGGGGACCCCAGGACACAAAGGCTGCATTCACACTTAAGTTTTAATCCAGTTTTAGTCCACTTTCAGAGTGAGAGAACACATCAGCAGATGAGGCATTTTCTTTCCACTTTATATAGCCCAAATGTGGATTTCTGAGTTAGATAACACCGGGGAAAAAAAAAATCCTAACACTCTCCTGTTGAGTTCTCTCACTCTGAAGGTGGATTAAAACTTAGGTGTGAACACAGCCAAAGTGTTGTCTCCAACTGGGTTCATTTGCCCAATTAAACACACAGAGGTGGAGATTAAAAGAATCCTTTTATTTTTTGTGCAAGGAAAGGTCACGCAGCATCAACACATCAGTTTACAATTGGGCAGTTCCAATCATGCCAGGCTTACAGCAACACCCCAAAGCGTAGCGCTTATATGTGAACATCCCATAATAAGCATTGGTCACTCCATCATTGTGACAACTTGCCTGTGTTAATGAAACTCTAAACACAGACCTGCTCCTGAATCCGTTGATCCGATAGACACAGATCCATTAATCCGCAGTCGACCGGATCAGCTTCCCCCACCGGTGCCATTGTGCCCTCTACAACAGCCTCCCCAGGAATATATTGTGGGAAATCTCACACAATTTCCCAGGGAATCATGGGAAGTCTCACACAATTTCCCAGGGAATCATGGGAAGTCTCACACAATTTCCCAGGGAATCATGGGAAGTCTCACACAATTTCCTTGTGAATCCTGGAAATCTTACACAATTTATCTGGGAATCATGGGAAATTCACACAGTTTCCCTGGGAATCATGGGAAGTCTCAGTCTGGAGAGACGGTGTTTAAGAGGGGACCTGGTTGAAGTATATAAAATTACGCATGGTACAGAAAAGGTGGATAGAGAACATTTCTTTTCTCCATCACACAATACTAGAACCAGGGGGCATCTGTGAAGCTGATGGGTAGGAGAGTCGGATCCGACAAGGGGAAGGATTTCTTCACCCAGAGGGTCATCGGTCCATGGAATTGGCTGCCAGAAGAGGTGGTGGCAGCTACCAGCCTAGATGGCTTTAAGGAAGGGATGGACAAATTTATGGATGACAGGTGTATCAATGCTACTATAATGGATGCCTAGGTACATCTTTCAGGCTGGGGGGACAAGCAGACACCTCTAAGGCCATTTGCTGGGATTCTGGAGCAGGAATAGGTTTGTCCTTGTCTTTACCTGAGATGCCCATGAGCATTTGGTGGGCCACTGTGTGCGACAGGATGCTGGACTAGATGGGCTGTGGCCTGATCCAGCAGGGCTTCTCTTATGTTCTCTTATGTAGAGGTTGGCTATAATGTCAGACCATAATACCCATGGTGTTACCTATCCTCTGTGCAGCACTATGGGAATTGTAGTCTAAACCCAACAGGAGGAGGAGGAGGATGAATATTGGGATTCCCAGGTGGCCCTGAGCAAGGAGCCTTCCCACCGCATCATGGCTTCCACTTCCTTGCTCTCTCTGCCACCTTCCAAAGATGGTCTCCCTCAAGGTGCCATAGATGCCAGTGGCCGTCGAAAGTGCTATTCGCAGCTCCTAGCTTGGTGAAGAAATCCATAGCAGGCTGATTCCATCCGGCTGAGATGAATCTGAAGGTGTTGCAGCCTTTCTCCTCCACCATCTAGTGGGAGAGACCAGAGCCATCATCTTTGGTGGGGGGCTAGTGGTGAATGGGGAGGGGCAAAAAACGAAAACCCAGGGAGCAGTGGTCAAGCCATTCCACAACATGGCCGCCTCCCCGCCTCACCTTTACCGCTTTGTTTAGCAGGCTTGTGCCAATGCCTCTTCCTGTTTGGGAAAACAAAGAAAAAGCAGGGATTGAATACCTTTACTTCCCTAGGTAGTGACTTAATCAGGGCTGCTGGCTCCAAGCGGTCTTTGTCTGTGGTCAGCTATGAATAGGTTGCCCACAGTGATGGAAACCTCCAGTTGTGAGACAGTTTGGCCTAGTGGTTAGGGAGCCGGACTCTTATCTGGGAATACCGGGTTTGATTCCGCCCTCCCCTACAAAGCCAGCTGGGCTGCCTTGAGCTAGTCACAGCTCTTTTCTGAGCTTGCACAGCCCCACCTACCTCACAGGGTGTCTGTTGCAGGGAGAAGAACAGAAGGTTTGTCAGCTGCTTTGAGTCCCCTTAAATGGGTGAGAAAAGCGGGATAGGAAAGCCAACCCTTCTACATCATCAAGCTGAACAGACTGAAAGGAAACCTTCCAAACCAAGGCTTGTCCTCCATCCTTGAGGGCATCTTCCATGAGCCATGGCCATCATGCACAAGACATGCATGGTTCAGGAGTGAAGTCGCTCCCTCCATTTTCATTGGAGTTAGTAACCACGGGCGATTTCCCACTTCCCTTCCCATCCGCTGGTTGGGAATGGAGCACAATTAACCAACGTTGACTTACGTTCTCACTTGGAGCGCTAGTCAACTTTGGCTGTTCCCTCCGCCCTGTGATCGAATACTTACCTGATTTGATTGTGGGGCTGGTCCTCCTCTGGGCACCGCCATTTTGGCTGTGGCGACGTCTGTGACCACACGGGCCTCAGCACCGTCGCCATGATGATGCTGACGTTCTTTGCATGCGCAGTTGCATCTATGGTTGTCTGGAGCACCAGAAGAGGTGTGGACTGTTGCACCACTGGACGCTTTCCTGGTAAATGTTGGTTAAGTTGTGGATCGTGGTTTTGTGATCTACACCTAAGCAACAATCAGTGAACGTCTGGTGAGGCAGGGCATGTTTGGAGGCTGTAACAGCCTCTTCCACATGGGGATGCTCTACACCAGAAGTTCACTAATTCTTCATTAGAGGTTGTAGTGCGAATAGAAGAAGAAAAAGAAGAAGAGTTGGCTTTTCTACCCCACTTTTCTCACCTTTAAGGGGACTCAAAGCAGCTGAGAAACCTGTTCTTCTCCCCACCCTTGAAGTAGGTGGGCCTGTGAGAGGTCAGAAGAGAGCTGTGACTAACCCAAGGTCATCCAGCTGGCTTTGTGGAGGAGAGCGGAATAGGCCTCTTCATGCAACCCCACCCACCCACTTTCCATGCTGCTCCTGGTAAGCACGTTGACGGCTTTTTAACAGTTCACAGCTAGATCACTCTAGCGGAGCTGGACTCAACTTCTGGTGAGTTGTCTTGGCTCTCATCCCCAGTGTGGACAGAGCAATCCAGGGAGCGGCCTAAATCCATCACATATGTGCGAACAGGAGCTAAGCTTGTGTGAACCAGCTTACGGCAGGGGGAGGAGCTTCTGTTTTCCCTCACTGGTGCTGCCCACCTCTGAAAACATCCATGTCATTGTCCTGGTGGGAAAACATGTGTGGTAAAAGCTGGCCTTTGTCACCTTCTAGAATATTCTGGCTCACAGCCTCATAATTTCCTAGGGGTTTCCCATGAGATGCCCACCAGGTCTGACCCCTGCTCGGTGTTTCTGAGAGCAATTCAAGTACCTCTGAATTCCGGCATGACATAGAGGTCTTCACCAAACAGAACTGGCCCACTCCATGTGCAGTAGGTCACATAATGGAAGTGGTACCCAACGATTTTGTGACCTACAAGGGAACCAAGGAGATTCAATCAGATTTCAGTTGGGAAGAGGAAAAACACAGTGCAGACAGGTCTTCCAAGCCTAAACTTTTACCCTGGGGAAAGGAAAATTGGAAGCGTCTATTTTCCAACAGTGGAACCAGGAAAAGTACATGGAATGCCAAGATGTGAAGAAACTTGAGGGGAGATGGAAAACAAAACATAATAGAATGAATGTACTTTGTAGTAACCACTAGGCAGCACAGCCTTCCTTCCCTGGCTTCCCCTTTCAGCCCTTTATTTATAGGTCATTTCGCTGGTTCTAATAAGCCTCAGGATAAAATGCTAGGTATTTCCCATTCCCATAGACTTACATTGCACGCTGGGTGCTGTCCAAGGTACTTTCCTCTTTCTCACTGTGTGCTGCGTCCTGCCGTTGGCATAATGGCGTTCCTCAGCCACGTGGAGTAAAAAAGAACAGCTGTCCTTCTCTTCTGGCTGAGGATTTTTCCCGCGACTGGCCAGACTGATGTGCCTGACCCCAGCCTTCCTCCAATTACCTCCAGATGTTGCCTTGATGTCATTTCCTCCATGCCCCTTTTTGGCTGTATTTAAACCCCTGGCAAGCTTAAACATTCTCTTGATTTCCTGCCTCCAGCCTCTTCATTTCCACCCATTTTCTAGTCTAATCGGGTCAGCCATAAACTCATGGCTGATCTCCGGCATTGTGCCAGCGAAGCCTGGGTAAACCTATTGTTACAAAGCCAGTGTTAACAGCTGATTTCCAGCTGGCCTTTGTCCAACAGAAGCGCAACAGCAAACAGCCTTTCCCCAGCTGCCAAGGCTATTTCCCTGAGCCAAGTCTTATTGGGTCACATAATGACAGAACTTAAAATAAAATTTATTAATAAACGGTATAGAACACCCAGCCCATTAGCCTATGTTGTTGTTGTTGTTGTTAAAGTTTATTTATCAAGCACTATAGATGTACATAGCGCTGTATAAGCTACAAAAATTTAAAAGAAAACAGAACAAAGAATACAAATAAGCAAAGTTAAGATTACTGAAACAACAAAGTAAAAATTATACGTAATATCACAAGCGATAAAAGGAATTTTAAATACAGTGGCCGAAGGCCATAGAAAATAAGAAAGCTTTTAATTGGAATTTAAAAGCTTGAACCAAATTTCAGTTCAGAATGCTTGGAAAATGGTACCAGTAGAGGAACCTACATGCATTTATGGTGGGATTGTAAAAGAGTGCAAAAATATTGGAGAAAATTGGGAAGGAGATAAATAAAATACTGGATACAATAATTATTTGAACAGAAGAAATATGTTTGCTGTATAAATCTGACCAATAGATTCAAAAAGAGAACCACTACATCATACATCAGCTATTAATGGCAGCAAAGGCAGTTATTATAAAGAATTGGAAAAACCCCAAGAAAAGAAAATTAAATGCTTTTTGATTTCCTAAGGGAAAGGCGATTAAGATAGATGGGGCACTAAACCACAATTTCGGCAACAACCACTTGGAGGAAAGTATTGCTCTCTTTAAGCAGAAAGGTGGGGGACCCAGTGGTTCAAGGAATGATAAAAGAAATCTCCAATATGGGATTTTAGAATAGCATTCCAGCTGGGGTGGGAAGAGGGAAGGAAGGAAGGAAGGAAGAAGACAAATGTAAAAGAAGTATAATGTGCTAATAGAGCTAATGTAAATTTGAGATATTTGTATACTATTTGAAATTATAAATAAATAAATAAAAAATTTCCCTGGCTTAACTCTCATTTTGAAATAAGCATTTGGCCTTAAATAAAACTCCACAACATGATTTAAAATTACCCAGTGAATGATCAGACGTGTTCAACAGCATTCTTCAACTTTACCTTTTACTTTTTTCTGTCTGATTGGTGGTTCGAAACTATAAAACGCTTCGGGCAAAACAGTCCAGCATTTCTTAACGTCAAAACAAGCAAAAAATTAAAATAGCCTGTGCTTGCTTGTCTTTGTTGTGATGATGATTAAACTACAGAGATGTCTTTCACTCATTAGATGAGGAAGCCCAGGGTTTATCTCCCAAGAAATGAAAGAAGGAAACAGGACAGAAGATACTATGGGCTGAACATATGATGCCCTGGTTTCTGGGCAGCTGGTGTCCTACTGAAACCTGGACACCATCAGTGTTTTCACACTACCCTTCCAGTTCGATGGATGGAAAAGGAGCGTGAAGACCAAACACTGACTAACACATTTGAGCACTAGTCAACTTTACCAGCTCCTCCCCCCCAGGATCAGATACTCACCTTATTTGATCCTGGGGCCCGGTCGTCCTCCGGGCACCGCCATTTTGGCAGCGGCACCTCCATGGCTGTATGTGTGTCATCGCCATTGCCTTGCCAACACGGACGCTCTGCGCGCACGCAGTTGCATCTACGGTCGTCCACCTCAAACAGCCCCGGAGTGCCGGCAAGAGGTTGCACCACTGGACGCTTCAGGTAAGGGTTAGGTAAACGCCCGTAAAGGTGTGGAGCACAATTTCACGCTCCACACCCAATCAATGATTAGTGCACTTCTGGGGAGGGAGGGCAGGCTTGAAGGGTGCCACAGCCTCCTCCGTGTGTGTGTGTATGCTCTTCCCCAAGGGTGTTCTAATTATGCACTAGAGGCCGTAGTGTGAAAAGGCCTCATCTCCTACATTATACAGCTTCACAAAGAGCCACCAGGGCCATGATCACACCTTGCTGAAACAGTCCTACCAGTTAAGAACTGAACTGAAGCCATCCTAATCCTGTTCATACCCAGTTCCTGATGATCAGTTCTCAGATAGTCCCCAGCTTGGGTTGCTAGGCTCACTCCTTTTATGTTATCTCCCTGAGTCTCCTTTCCACAACTCTGTAGTTCTCCACCCCTGTTGATTACGTCAACCCCTGTATTCTGTTGGATAAAGTTCTGTCAACAGAGCAACAGGGTGTGTTTGGAGTTGTGTAATGCTGAGGGCAAACTCAGGGTACTGTTGGGGTGAGGGACTGTGTCCCAAAACAGATGTAGCCAAGGTATATCCCAGCCAGCCAGCCAGCCAGCAGGTACCTCCCACTATACAGCCTTTCTGGTAAAAAAAAGGAGAGGCTGTAAGCTGCCATCTTTCCTGAAGCTGCTGGAAAACATTCACTTCTCAGCCCCTTTCACTGCAATGAAACCTTGTTTCCCTTGCAGGTTGCTGGAGGAAAATGGAAGCTACGTTGTCTTTGGAACTGTATCGTTTCTACTCATGCTTCATACCTTCCCTCTCCCGCCCTACCCCCAACAGTGCTTTTCTGGCCATTCATTTTTAAATCCCTCCCTATTTTCCGCAAAACCGCAAGAGAATAATTAAAGAAATATGATCTATTGCTTTATCACTCTAGGGCAGTGATGGTGAACCTTTTGAGCTTGGTGTGTCAAAATTTGCAAGAGAACCTAGCTTAACTCAGGTGCTGTGTCACATCTTGAAATATCCATAATTTTGTGATATTTGTACCTCTAGTAAAAAAAAGTTATATTTTTGATATACTTATTTTATTAAAAGCAAAAACAAATAATTCTTTGTTTATTTTGTACACTTCAAGAACAAGCAAGCACTACATGGCCAGGTACCAGGGTGACCATGTGTGCCACCCAAAAGGGCTTGGCGTGTCACCTGTGACACATGTGTCATAGGTTGGCCATCACTGCTCTAGGGCAAAATAGATTTATATTTTTAAAAAGTGATGGACAGAGTTCACAAGCTTACAACTGGAACAAAGGGGAATTGGGGGGGGGCAGGATGGGAGAGGGAACCATCCCGGGAATGGTGACAGGCAAAGTACAAACTGTTCGGCGAGCAAAGGAGAAACTACCCCTGTGGTCACAGCTTTCTGCCAAGCCTTGCCTCCCCCACAAATATGAACCTTCTGGTGCAAAGGGATGCAACAAAGAGGGAGGTGTGCAGAAAAACTGGGCAGGAGGGGAAGGCTGGTTCCACTCACCCCAGTGCGGTTCAGCCCCCTCTAGCCTCGTTCCCTGGTCACACAGGACAAGCAAAAACGGACTGCCCCCTAAGATGGATTGAGACCAGTGTGAAAGCAGACTCCGGAGAAGCCAGCTCGAGGAAGCAGAGCTCACCCCCGAGACGATCCTGTGGGGGGAAAATGTGAGCCATGGGAAAAGAAGACGTCCCGAAGACGTCCTGGACTATGGGTGTGATCACGACCACCAGCTCACGGGGCAGCTGCTCCTCCTCTTTTGCTGATCAAAGCGCAGTGTGAAGCCACCGTGAACTAGGCCGCGCCGTTCCCCAAATCCAAACATTTAGCGCTTCCATCTCAACCTCACCTTCTTTGCTCTTCTGTTCTGCAGGCACCTCTGCCACCAGGAACCCAAAGGTCGCATCGTTACCAGAGCCATCCTTCTGGAAAACTGCAAAAAAATTCAGAATTAAAGGGCAGGAGACAAAAGTTTATTCAACCTTTTGAGTCCTCACTAGTTTAGGCTGCACGATCCTGAGCATGAGTCCTTTCAGGAAGCAAATATGGCCATGATGTGCATCTGCCCTTTCAGTCCAACCAGCCCAGAATCCTTTGCAAGGACCCCCGGCATAGTACGTGACTGTTAGTCCACAAGTAAATAGCCAGTGGTCCCTGAGAAGACAATGGCTCCTCACTACCTTAAAGAGACAGAAGGCCTGTTTGTACTTACTTTCTAGTGAGCTCCAGGGTATTTTCACACTTCCCTTCCTGTCCGCTGGATGACCAAACGTTACTTGGCGCCTGCACGTGACAGACTAAGGCCCACACGACCGGTCATTCACCTGCGACCTATCCTTGGCCAGTCCTCTTCTGTGTGCCGCCATTTTGCTTGCAGTGCCTTCCGTGACTGTGCATGCGTCTCTGCCGTTGAATGGTTATTTGAGGTACCAGCGCATGCGCGGCACCTCAGACGACCCCAGAGCACCGGAAGAGGTGACTGGACATGCCAGGTAAGCTTTCCAAATGTTGGTAAAGGTGGGGAGCATAATTTCATGCTCCACACCTAATAAACAGTTAGGGAACTTCTGGGCAGGCAGGGGGCACTTGGAGGCTGTAGCAGCCTACTCGAGGTAGAGATGCCCTTACCCAGAAGTTTCCTAATCATGCACAGAGGCCCAGCTGCACCAGGGAGTTGCAACAATTCACTGGAAGCTACCAAAGGCTTTTCTGCAGCCACTGAGTGGCGGACTGCTAGGCAACACAGAAGCTGTGTCCACATCCCGATCACCATGGCAACATCCGAGTGTGACCTAGGTGTTGCCTTGGGGATTGACATGACAGTCCGCCCTGCCCTGCCCTAGTCATTTGGACTTTAAGTGCTGCTGGCCCATTATGGGACTATTTCACTGGGTCTTTACCAGTCCAGTAAGGTATTGTTATACTGTAGTAGGCTGGTAATTATGGACAGGCCCACAAGAAGAAGAGTTGGCTTTTCTACCCCACTTTTCTCACCCACTTAAGGGGACTCGAAGCAGCTGACAAACCTTCTGTTCTTCTCCCCTCAACAGATACCCTGTGAGGTAGGTTGGACTGCGAGAGATCAGAAAGAGAGCTGTGACTAGCTGAAGGCCACCCAGCTGGCTTCGTGGAGGAGTGTGGAATCAAAGCCAGTATTCCCAGATAAGAGTCCAAACTGGCTCACAAGAAATAGGACTTCTATTTATCTCCAGCTAAAGTTACCAGCCTAGATGGCTTTAAGGAAGGGTTGGACAAATTGACGGAGGACAGATGTATCAGTGGCTACTAGAATGGACGCCTAAGGGCATCTTTCAGGCTGTGGGGACAGGCAGGATATTTCTAAGGCCATTTGCTGGGATTGGAGAGCAGGAGAAGGTTTGCCCTCGTCTCTGGCTTGAGATGCCCATGGGCAACTGGTGGGCCACTGTGTGAGATGGGATGCTGGACTAGATGTGCTGTGGCCTGATCCAGCAGGGCTCCTCTTAGGTTCCTATGGACTAAATGGGCTGTGGCCTGATCCAGCAGGGCCTCTCTTAGGTTCTTCCATGATGACAAGAAGAAATTCAACCAGTGAGGCTATTTCCTACAGACCTCTAACTTCCAGGTTAACCTTCACTTGCTGGCCTAGCCACCATCCCAAGGGACTCAAAGACCCCAGAGAAACTATTTTATCCCGAGGGGCAAGAGCAGGGTGCCAGTCCAGTACATTTGGCTTTTACCACCTGTCCTCTGAGGTGAAATGAAAGGCAGGATATCTGGATTACTCAACACCATGACATGCCTTACCTTCTGGGGTGGTCTTCACCTTATCCAAAGCTTTATGAAAGGCAGCTGCTTCCTGAAAGAGATGAAATGGCTGTTATGTCTATATGGCCACTCCAAAATCTTGGGTGAGGAGATCCTATGATCTTCTGATCTGAGGTAAAGACCTCACAATTAAGATTTCTCTTCATCAAGTTAAGAGAGGTAAAACTTTCAAAGTAGCCAACCCTAAAGGAAGAAGCACAACTAGAATGTGGATGGAAGCAGTAGTTGTAAATAATAATAATAATAATAAAGTTTGATTCTGCCCTCCTCCACGAACCCAGCTGGGTGGCCTTGGGCTAGTCACAGTTCTCTCCCTGAGCTCTCACAGCCCCACCTAACTCACAGGGTGTTCTACTGTGGGGAGAAGAACAGAAGGTTTGTCAGCTGCTTTGAGTCCCCTGAAATGGGTGGGAAAAAGTGGGGTCAAAAAGCCAACCCTTCTCCCCACAACAGACAGCCTGTGAGGGAGGTGGGCTCTGAAGAGAGCTGTGACTAGCCCAAGGTCAGCCGGCTGGCTTCGTGGAGGAGTGTGGAATCAGACCCAAAGCAATGTTTAAATGATCCCGTAAGATGTGCTAATCTTATCAAAATGTGGCTGCAACCCAAATGTCTCACCCGGATAAGTTGCATTATATCCTTCAGGTCCTTTGGACTCCAGAGCCGGATTAAGTAAGCCATGGCTCCACTCTGCTTTCCTGACCCGACTCTGAGGCCCTCAGGGAAGATTTTCTCTTTATCTCCCCTCCTTAGTTGCATAAAGGGGTGGTCAGCTGTCCTGCCAGGGTTGCCTCAGGGACCTGCAGGAGGGGAATGATTGGCAAACACAGGGCCCCCACACCACCGCTTCGCCCTTTGGCACATTTTGCCAGGAAGCCTAATGGGGGGCAAAGGTAGCTGCCCACAGCCCAGCTCAGCCAACCTTGGGGTCTTCACAGATGAAATTCTCAGCCTGGACTCTGGCCTCACCAAGAATGTTCCCGCTGGCCTGCTTGCTGCCCCAGGGCGGGTGGAGGAAGACGAACGACCAAGACAGCCAGGGCCATCCCTCCCCCCTGGTTACTGGCGGTCAGCAGATTTATTTGGGAAAGATGACTTTTTGAAAACAGTCCATGGACCTTTCAACAGATAATTGCTAGTGAACATTAACTTGGCCTGCCTTTCCTTTGCCTCCACCAGCCCCATCTGGGCCCTGAAATGGTCCTGTCCCCAGGTTTACGGGTGAATGGGTAGGCAACTCTGGCTACCACTTAGGGCACAGATCCACAAGATGCCCTTGAGATGCATTTAAGCAATTAGTGTTCCACTGTGTGGGACACTAGATGGGCTGTGGCCTGATCCAGCAGCGCTCCGGTTAGGTTCTTATGGACCAGATGGGCTGTGGTCTGATCCAGCAGGGCTCCCCTTAGGTTGTTATGAACCAGATGGGCTGTGACCTGATCCAGCAGGGCTCCTCTTAGGTTCTTGTGGACTAGATGGGCTGTGGCCTGATCCAGCAGGGCTCCTCTTAGGTTCTTATGGACTAGATGGGCTGTGGTCTGATCCAGCAGGGCTCCCCTTAAGTTCTTATGGAATAGATGGGCTGTGGCCTGATCCAGCAGGGCTCCTCTTAGGTTCTTATGGACTAGAAGGGCTGTGGCCTGATCCAGCAGGGCTCCTCTTATGTTCTTATGGACTAGATGGGCTGTGGCCTGATCCAGCAGGGCTCCTCTTACGTTCTTATGGACTAGATGGGCTGTGACCTGATCCAGCAGAGCTCCTCTTACGTTCTTATGGACTAGATGGGCTTGGCCTGATCCAGCAGGGCTCCCCTTAGGTTCTTACAGAATAGATGGGCTGTGGCCTGATCCAGCAGGGCTCCTCTTACGTTCTTATGGACTAGATGGGCTGTGACCTGATCCAGGAGGGCTCCTCTTAGGTTGTTACCAACTAGATGGGCTGTAGCCTGATCCAGCAGAGCTCCTCTTAGGTTGTTACGAACTAGATGGGCTGTGGACTGATCCAGCAGAGCTCCTCTTAGGTTCTTATGGACTAGATGGGCTGTGGCCTGATCCAGCAGAGCTCCTCTTAGGTTCTTGTGGACTAGATGGGCTGTGGCCTGATCCAGCAGGGCTCCTCTTAGGTTCTTATGGACTAGATGGGCTGTGGCCTGATCCAGCAGGGCTCCTCTTAGGTTCTTATGGACTAGATGGCTGTGGCCTGATCCAGCAGGGCTCCTCTGAGGTTCTTATGGACTAGATGGGCTGTGCCCTGATCCAGCAGGGCTCCTCTGAGGTTCTTAAGGACTAGATGGGCTGTGGCCTGATCCAGCAGAGCTCCTCTTAGGTTCTTGTGGACTAGATGGGCTGTGGCCTGATCCAGCAGGGCTCTCCTTAGGTTCTTATGGACTAGATGGGCTGTGGCCTGATCCAGCAGGGCTCCTCTTAGGTTCTTATGGACTAGATGGGCTGTGGCCTGATCCAGCAGAGCTCCTCTTAGGTTGTTACGAACTAGATGGGCTGTGGCCTGATCCAGCAGAGCTCCTCTTAGGTTCTTATGGACTAGATGGGCTGTGGCCTGATCCATCAGAGCTCCTCTTAGGTTCTTGTGGACTAGATGGGCTGTGGCCTGATCCAGCAGGGCTCCTCTTAGGTTCTTGTGCACTAGATGGGCTGTGACCTGAAACAGCAGGGCTCCTCTTACGTTCTTATGGACTAGATGGGCTGTGGTCTGATCCAGCAGGGCTCCCCTTAAGTTCTTATGGAATAGATGGGCTGTGGCCTGATCCAGCAGGGCTCCTCTTAGGTTCTTATGGACTAGATGGGCTGTGGCCTGATCCAGCAGGGCTCCTCTTATGTTCTTATGGACTAGATGGGCTGTGGCCTGATCCAGCAGGGCTCCTCTTACGTTCTTATGGACTAGATGGGCTGTGACCTGATCCAGCAGAGCTCCTCTTACGTTCTTATGGACTAGATGGGCTGTGACCTGATCCAGGAGGGCTCCTCTTAGGTTCTTGTGCACTAGATGGGCTGTGACCTGAAACAGCAGGGCTCCTCTTACGTTCTTATGGACTAGATGGGCTTGGCCTGATCCAGCAGGGCTCCCCTTAGGTTCTTACAGAATAGATGGGCTGTGGCCTGATCCAGCAGGGCTCCTCTTACGTTCTTATGGACTAGATGGGCTGTGACCTGATCCAGCAGAGCTCCTCTTAGGTTCTTATGGACTAGATGGGCTGTGGCCTGATCCAGCAGGGCTCCTCTGAGGTTCTTAAGGACTAGATGGGCTGTGGCCTGATCCATCAGAGCTCCTCTTAGGTTCTTGTGGACTAGATGGGCTGTGGCCTGATCCAGCAGGGCTCCTCTTAGGTTCTTATGGACTAGATGGGCTGTGGCCTGATCCAGCAGAGCTCCTCTTAGGTTGTTACGAACTAGATGGGCTGTGGCCTGATCCAGCAGAGCTCCTCTTAGGTTCTTATGGACTAGATGGGCTGTGGCCTGATCCATCAGAGCTCCTCTTAGGTTCTTGTGGACTAGATGGGCTGTGGCCTGATCCAGCAGGGCTCCTCTCAGGTTCTTATGGACTAGATGGGCTGTGGCCTCATCCAGCAGGGCTCCTCTTAGGTTCTTATGGACTAGATGGGCTGTGGCCTGATCCAGCAGGGCTCCTCTTAGGTTCTTATGGACTAGATGGGCTGTGGCCTCATCCAGCAGAGCTCCTCTTAGGTTGTTACGAACTAGATGGGCTGTGGCCTGATCCAGCAGAGCTCCTCTTAGGTTCTTGTGGACTAGATGGGCTGTGGCCTGATCCATCAGAGCTCCTCTTAGGTTCTTACAGAATAGATGGGCTGTGGCCTGATCCAGCAGGGCTCCTCTTAGGTTCTTACGAACTAGATGGGCTGTGGACTGATCCAGCAGAGCTCCTCTTAGGTTCTTATGGACTAGATGGGCTGTGGCCTGATCCAGCAGAGCTCCTCTTAGGTTCTTGTGGACTAGATGGGCTGTGGCCTGATCCAGCAGGGCTCCTCTTAGGTTCTTATGGACTAGATGGGCTGTGGCCTGATCCAGCAGGGCTCCTCTTAGGTTCTTATGGACTAGATGGCTGTGGCCTGATCCAGCAGGGCTCCTCTGAGGTTCTTATGGACTAGATGGGCTGTGCCCTGATCCAGCAGGGCTCCTCTGAGGTTCTTAAGGACTAGATGGGCTGTGGCCTGATCCAGCAGAGCTCCTCTTAGGTTCTTGTGGACTAGATGGGCTGTGGCCTGATCCAGCAGGGCTCTCCTTAGGTTCTTATGGACTAGATGGGCTGTGGCCTGATCCAGCAGGGCTCCTCTTAGGTTCTTATGGACTAGATGGGCTGTGGCCTGATCCAGCAGAGCTCCTCTTAGGTTGTTACGAACTAGATGGGCTGTGGCCTGATCCAGCAGAGCTCCTCTTAGGTTCTTATGGACTAGATGGGCTGTGGCCTCATCCAGCAGGGCTCCTCTCAGGTTCTTATGGACTAGATGGGCTGTGGCCTCATCCAGCAGGGCTCCTCTTAGGTTCTTGTGCACTAGATGGGCTGTGACCTGAAACAGCAGGGCTCCTCTTACGTTCTTATGGACTAGATGGGCTGTGGTCTGATCCAGCAGGGCTCCCCTTAAGTTCTTATGGAATAGATGGGCTGTGGCCTGATCCAGCAGGGCTCCTCTTAGGTTCTTATGGACTAGATGGGCTGTGGCCTGATCCAGCAGGGCTCCTCTTATGTTCTTATGGACTAGATGGGCTGTGGCCTGATCCAGCAGGGCTCCTCTTACGTTCTTATGGACTAGATGGGCTGTGACCTGATCCAGCAGAGCTCCTCTTACGTTCTTATGGACTAGATGGGCTGTGACCTGATCCAGGAGGGCTCCTCTTAGGTTCTTGTGCACTAGATGGGCTGTGACCTGAAACAGCAGGGCTCCTCTTACGTTCTTATGGACTAGATGGGCTTGGCCTGATCCAGCAGGGCTCCCCTTAGGTTCTTACAGAATAGATGGGCTGTGGCCTGATCCAGCAGGGCTCCTCTTACGTTCTTATGGACTAGATGGGCTGTGACCTGATCCAGCAGAGCTCCTCTTAGGTTCTTATGGACTAGATGGGCTGTGGCCTGATCCAGCAGGGCTCCTCTGAGGTTCTTAAGGACTAGATGGGCTGTGGCCTGATCCATCAGAGCTCCTCTTAGGTTCTTGTGGACTAGATGGGCTGTGGCCTGATCCAGCAGGGCTCCTCTTAGGTTCTTATGGACTAGATGGGCTGTGGCCTGATCCAGCAGAGCTCCTCTTAGGTTGTTACGAACTAGATGGGCTGTGGCCTGATCCAGCAGAGCTCCTCTTAGGTTCTTATGGACTAGATGGGCTGTGGCCTGATCCATCAGAGCTCCTCTTAGGTTCTTGTGGACTAGATGGGCTGTGGCCTGATCCAGCAGGGCTCCTCTCAGGTTCTTATGGACTAGATGGGCTGTGGCCTCATCCAGCAGGGCTCCTCTTAGGTTCTTATGGACTAGATGGGCTGTGGCCTGATCCAGCAGGGCTCCTCTTAGGTTCTTATGGACTAGATGGGCTGTGGCCTCATCCAGCAGAGCTCCTCTTAGGTTGTTACGAACTAGATGGGCTGTGGCCTGATCCAGCAGAGCTCCTCTTAGGTTCTTGTGGACTAGATGGGCTGTGGCCTGATCCATCAGAGCTCCTCTTAGGTTCTTGTGGACTAGATGGGCTGTGGCCTGATCCAGCAGGGCTCCTCTTAGGTTCTTATGGACTAGATGGGCTGTGGCCTGATCCAGCAGGGCTCCTCTTAGGTTCTTATGGACTAGATGGGCTGTGGCCTGATCCAGCAGGGCTCCTCTTAGGTTCTTGTGGACTGGATGGGCTGTGGCCTCATCCAGCAGGGCTCCTCTTAGGTTCTTGTGGACTAGATGGGCTGTGGCCTGACCCAGCAGGGCTCCTCTTAGGTTCTTATGGACTGGAGGGGCTGTGACCTGATCCAGCAGGGCTCCTCTTAGGTTCTTATGGACTAGATGGGCTGTGGCCTGATCCAGCAGGGCTCCTCTGAGGTTCTTATGGACTAGATGGCTGTGGCCTGATCCAGCAGGGCTCCTCTGAGGTTCTTATGGACTAGATGGGCTGTGCCCTGATCCAGCAGGGCTCCTCTGAGGTTCTTAAGGACTAGATGGGCTGTGGCCTGATCCAGCAGAGCTCCTCTTAGGTTCTTGTGGACTAGATGGGCTGTGGCCTGATCCAGCAGGGCTCTCCTTAGGTTCTTATGGACTAGATGGGCTGTGGCCTGATCCAGCAGGGCTCCTCTTAGGTTCTTATGGACTAGATGGGCTGTGGCCTGATCCAGCAGAGCTCCTCTTAGGTTGTTACGAACTAGATGGGCTGTGGCCTGATCCATCAGAGCTCCTCTTAGGTTCTTATGGACTAGATGGGCTGTGGCCTGATCCATCAGAGCTCCTCTTAGGTTCTTGTGGACTAGATGGGCTGTGGCCTGATCCAGCAGGGCTCCTCTCAGGTTCTTATGGACTAGATGGGCTGTGGCCTCATCCAGCAGGGCTCCTCTTAGGTTCTTGTGCACTAGATGGGCTGTGACCTGAAACAGCAGGGCTCCTCTTACGTTCTTATGGACTAGATGGGCTGTGGTCTGATCCAGCAGGGCTCCCCTTAAGTTCTTATGGAATAGATGGGCTGTGGCCTGATCCAGCAGGGCTCCTCTTAGGTTCTTATGGACTAGATGGGCTGTGGCCTGATCCAGCAGGGCTCCTCTTATGTTCTTATGGACTAGATGGGCTGTGGCCTGATCCAGCAGGGCTCCTCTTACGTTCTTATGGACTAGATGGGCTGTGACCTGATCCAGCAGAGCTCCTCTTACGTTCTTATGGACTAGATGGGCTGTGACCTGATCCAGGAGGGCTCCTCTTAGGTTCTTGTGCACTAGATGGGCTGTGACCTGAAACAGCAGGGCTCCTCTTACGTTCTTATGGACTAGATGGGCTTGGCCTGATCCAGCAGGGCTCCCCTTAGGTTCTTACAGAATAGATGGGCTGTGGCCTGATCCAGCAGGGCTCCTCTTACGTTCTTATGGACTAGATGGGCTGTGACCTGATCCAGCAGAGCTCCTCTTAGGTTCTTATGGACTAGATGGGCTGTGGCCTGATCCAGCAGGGCTCCTCTGAGGTTCTTAAGGACTAGATGGGCTGTGGCCTGATCCATCAGAGCTCCTCTTAGGTTCTTGTGGACTAGATGGGCTGTGGCCTGATCCAGCAGGGCTCCTCTTAGGTTCTTATGGACTAGATGGGCTGTGGCCTGATCCAGCAGAGCTCCTCTTAGGTTGTTACGAACTAGATGGGCTGTGGCCTGATCCAGCAGAGCTCCTCTTAGGTTCTTATGGACTAGATGGGCTGTGGCCTGATCCATCAGAGCTCCTCTTAGGTTCTTGTGGACTAGATGGGCTGTGGCCTGATCCAGCAGGGCTCCTCTCAGGTTCTTATGGACTAGATGGGCTGTGGCCTCATCCAGCAGGGCTCCTCTTAGGTTCTTATGGACTAGATGGGCTGTGGCCTGATCCAGCAGGGCTCCTCTTAGGTTCTTATGGACTAGATGGGCTGTGGCCTCATCCAGCAGAGCTCCTCTTAGGTTGTTACGAACTAGATGGGCTGTGGCCTGATCCAGCAGAGCTCCTCTTAGGTTCTTGTGGACTAGATGGGCTGTGGCCTGATCCATCAGAGCTCCTCTTAGGTTCTTGTGGACTAGATGGGCTGTGGCCTGATCCAGCAGGGCTCCTCTTAGGTTCTTATGGACTAGATGGGCTGTGGCCTGATCCAGCAGGGCTCCTCTTAGGTTCTTATGGACTAGATGGGCTGTGGCCTGATCCAGCAGGGCTCCTCTTAGGTTCTTGTGGACTGGATGGGCTGTGGCCTCATCCAGCAGGGCTTCTCTTAGGTTCTTGTGGACTAGATGGGCTGTGGCCTGACCCAGCAGGGCTCCTCTTAGGTTCTTATGGACTGGAGGGGCTGTGACCTGATCCAGCAGGGCTCCTCTTAGGTTCTTATGGACTGGATGGGCTGTGGCCTGATCCAGCTGGGCTCCTCTTAGGTTCTTGTGGACTAGATGGGCTGTGGCCTGATCCAGCAGGGCTCCTCTTAGGTTCTTATGGACTACATGGGCTGTGGCCTGATCCTGCAGGGCTCTGAGGTTCATATGGACTAGATGAGCTGTGGACCAGGTTTTGCATATGGACCAGGTCACCCAGCTGGCTTCGTGGAGGAAGCGGAATCAAACCTGGTATTCCCAGATAAGAGTCTGGCTTCTCTACCCAGTGGACCAAACTGTGGGGAAAGAAACCCAATTCCAAACGTTTTAGCAAAATCCTTTTGCAGCCCTTACTCCACCCAAGATTTCATCCAGGCTCCGATTCCTCCCTCCATATTTTAACAGTACAGGAGCGACTTGAAAGTGCCCTCTCAGACACTCGTGGGGACCCCTTCTCAATTTTTCCTATCTCTATGGGTATAGCCTGGGGGAGTTTCGCGAGAGTTGCGGTGGTGGCGTCTTCCTTTCGCGCCGGCATCAGGCAGCTGCGTCGCGCTACAGAAACGTAAAAAGGGGGCGTGGCCACGGGGTGTCATGGCCGCCCCCAGTGAGCGCCCATGAGTTTTCGGTGGGCAGAGCGTGCAAGGCGGGCTGTTGCCGCGCCCGGCCTGGGGAAGGTCAGTGGGGCTCCCCGGGGGCGCTTCTCGGGCCCGCTCCCGCCCCTCGACTCGTGGCTCGCTCGCCTTCGGCTGCTTTGCCTCCCTGTGCTCTTGCTGCGCTGCCCAAGGGCGGAAAAGAGGTCCCTGCCCCGAGGAGCTTGCAGTCTGCAAAGCCCACTGCAGGGGCAGGAGGAGGGAGAGCAGGAAGGGGGCGGAGGCGGGGAAGAGGGAAGCCTTTGTGGGCATGGCTCCCCACGGAGTAGGGTTTGGGGTAGGCTGTAGCCGTGGATCTATTGCATAGAATATTCAGGGGTAGTTTGCAGAAGGTTTTGGACAGCTGATAATATTTGTGGGCTGGGTTTGGGGCTTCTAGGGGCATTAAAAAGCCACAAACAAATAGTTTGCCCAAAACTGTAGGCATTTGATGATATTAAAAAAGTTGTATAGGATATTTAGGAATAGTTTGCCCAAGATTGTATGCATTTGATGATATTTGTGGACTGGGTTATGGGTTTATTGGGACGTTCGTTTTTGCTTTAAAAAGCCTCAAAAGAATTGCCTTATTTTTTAAAAAATTGCATAGAATATTTAGGGGTAGGTTGCAGAAGATTTTGAATATGTGATAATATTTGTGGACTGGGTTATGGGTTTATAGGGGCATTCATGTTTGCTAAAAAAAAGCCTCAAAAGAATTGCCTTATTAAAACAAATTAAGAACCTAAGAGGACCCCTGCTGGATCAGTCCACAGCCTATCCAGTCCAACATCCTGTCCCACTCAGTGGCCCACCAACTGCCCATGGGCCTCTCAAGCAGAGACAAGGACAAACCTTCTCCTGCTCTCGAATCCCAGCAAACGGCCTTAGAAATGTCCTGCTTGACCCCCCAGCCTGAAAGATGTACTTAGGCATCACAGCCTCCGTAGCTGTCTATGGAGTCCATCATAGGCTTCGTAGTTGCAGCTTAAGCAGCTACAAAGCCATGCCTCCCCTCCGCTCCCTGCCCTCTGTCAGCAGGCATCCACTGTGAGTGATGGTGGTACTGGCCGATTGCGCCGTGCCACTGGTGGCCCTTCCAGCTGTGGCAAAACGGAGCATTGCAATGGGTGTTATGGCGTCCACACGGTACCCTGTTTAGCACCCATTGCAGTCGGGTGCTGGAGGGCTTGTGCAGATGCATGGGGTCCTTCCTAAGATCCAGATCTTTGAGGGCTGGATTCCAGGGAAGACCCCATCTCAAAAACCAGGATCTTTGACGGAGTGAGGCTTCTGGAGTAGCCTAAATGGCAAAGCCGTAACGTTAAGTAGGATTGCAGGGCTATGCTTGGGGCTTGTTCTGTTTGGTTGTTTATTTATTTATTTTTCCCTTGTGCTAAAGTCTTGCTCCTCCTTGGCTCTCCTGTTCCTATGCTGAAATGAATGAAAAACCTGCTGCCGTCCCCATTCAAGCCACGTCTGGAGGTCTGGATGGAACCAGGACGAAATCTCACACGAACCTTCTCCTAGGAGCATCCCTTCACAGCTGGGTTTTGGGAGACCTTCTGAGAAGCAGATAATGGAGGATGCGCCATCCACAGATGGTCCAGGTGGAGCAGAGCCGGAACAGCCAGCCAGTGATCGGGAAGCAGGAAATGTTGCCGGTCCTGAAGTCAACCCATCAAGATGGAATGGAAAAGGGGAAAAGGACGAGCCGGCAGATGGTGCCCCAGTCTCTGGGCCGGAAGCCCTGGAAGAAGAACGCATGTTGGGTGATGTGGTGCCACACGTTGGTGAAGAAATGGAGGAAGGGAAGCAAGAGGAAGGAGGCACGTCCACAGAGGGCGGCGAGTATTTGTGAGTACCCTGGTAGCTGAACCGCCAGCTCAGCCTGTCCAGGGCAGCAGGGGGTCTTTGGGAGCAAGGATTGCAGAGGTGCCAGTGGGCTGGAGGACTGGAGACAGACATTAGCCCTGCTGAGTGGGGAACAGAGATGGGCACAAATATTTGTATTATTGGTTGTTCAGACGTTTACGAATCAGAAGACCAGACATTTGTTTTTTAGTATTTGAACGAATACGAATATTTTGAGTTATCTGTATGAATAATTTGGACATTTGTACGTGTACAGATATGTACACATCACATATGAATATATGCGGATGGAGACATGTGTGGGATGAAAACGCATGGGATGTGTACAGGATACAAATGGGATGCATATGGGATTGGTATCATTGGATATGCATTGAATATTTGAATAGATACAAATGTCTTCGTATCTGAATGTCCAGTGACAGTCCTGGCCGTTCAGGTGGACATTTCTGATGTTCTGCCCTCCTTTCCTTCTAGCTTTCCAGCCTATGACTTCATGCAGTGCCCAAAGCTTCTGACGGGCTCTTGGGATGAGTTCAGCCACGTAGCCGAGAACTACCTGAAGGGCTGCAAATGGTACGTGAATGGGACGTGAATGGGAAGTCTTCTTTTGGTTTTTGTCGGCTGGCCTAGTGCGTGCTCGCGTCCCCATTGCGCTGTAGCTTGCTGAATGCTGGAGGCGCAGCTCCGAGACCTGTTTGTGAGAGCAGAACCTGAGCAGGTGGTTTCTGGGAGCCAGAAAGGGACGGTGATGCAATGTGATTGGAGTGGAGTGGAGGGGCCTTGCAGCCAACTTGCCCACCTGTTTCAGGTGTTTCTGTGCTCAATGTCTTCCCAGTCTCTGGTGGGACGCAGGATGTGCCCTTTGCGGTGGGGGAGGTCTTGCAGGGGGAATAAGGGGAATGGAGCAGGGGAGCTGATAACGGGGTAGGAGGAGAAAGCCCTGATATGGAGGGCAGGTCTGGGAGACGTCATGGCCCAAATAAAGGTAAATAATAATATGAAGTGTTGGCTGTTCTACTCCACTTTTCTCACCCATTCAAGGGGACTCAAAGTGGTTGACAAAACTTCTGTTCTTCTCCCCACAACAGACACCCGGTGAGGTAGGTGGGGCTGTGAGAACTCAGAAAGAGAGCTGTGACTCGCCCATGGTCACTCAGCTGGCTTGATGGAGGAGAGGGGAATCGAATCTGGTCTTCCCGGATAAGAGTCTGGCTCCCTAACCACTAGACCAAACTGGCTCACTTTAGTGCTGCTCTCACAAATAAGGAGAGCATCAGTCCGCACGTGAAGCAAAAGAGGTTGTCCGTGGCTGAATGTGGTAGCGGATGCCACATTCTGGCTGCAGCCTTGCTCAGTACATGGAATATACTAACTCTGTCCCCTGTCTTTGCCTAAGAGCAGATCTTACAGATAAAATCAAGATAACAAGGACCATTATGCCATTTCTTTAAGTGGGAAAAATTCTAATTTGTCCTAAGTTCACTCCAAGTTTACCCAGATATCACCATGTACCACCCTGAAACTACACGAAGGATGGTATAGAAACTCAATCAATAAATCAGAGGCCTAAAACCATAAGGAAAAGGTTATATAATATGATAAGAGAAAACAAATAACAATTAATAGTATTATACCTATCGTATATAGAAACTATAGAAATGTAAATCTCTCCATGAGATTTGTGTCCTGCCTTAGAAAGATTTGTGGGTCTTGAGCAGATGTTATTTGGTTAGAGGTGGGGTTTTTTTTCAGTTTGATGAATGTTTCTTATTTAATGCATTTATCCATACCTATTTTAACTGATTTTGATATTTCCAAGACAAATGAAAAATCCAAAATGCCATTTTTTATTTTTTAAAAAAGCTAAATTTAAAAATTCAGTAAAGATGAAAGATCTAACCTCCTAGAGCAGTGATGGTGAACCTTTTGAACTCGGTGTGTCAAAATTCGCAAGAAAACCTAGCTTAACTCAGGTGCTGTGTCACTTCTAGAAATATCCATAATTTTGTGAATTTTGTAGCTCTAGTAATATTTTATTAAAAGCAAAAACAAATAATTTTTTACATTAGTGACTTTTGTTGATGAATTTCGTTTGCTAATATTCAATTGAAAGTTGGTATTTTGTACACTTCAAGAACAAGCAGGCACTACACGCCCAGGTGCCAGGGTGACCAGGTGTGTCACCCAAAAGGGCTTTTTGTGTCACCTGTGACACGCGTGTCATAGGTTGACCATCACCGTCCTAGAGGCTGGGACTGGAAGCTTTTTCCATTTCGCTATTCAAATAAGTTTTCATTTGCAGCATTATATATTGTCTGTAATCCAGGAAAAGCGGGAAAGGGGAACCCTTTTTCTGATTTGTGGTCCTTCTAATGGAAAAAAATTGGTTTCTGTAATGAACTGAGTATGGGTACACATGAATGCATTTTTGACATTTGGTTCTTAACAAATTGGATGTTTGAAAATCCATGTTTTTATGAATAGATCACATCTGAATGTGGTAAAATTCTATTCGATGCGGATCTATTTGTACGTATCCAATACATATTGAATACAAACAAATATGTATCTGATACGAATGAACACAGTACTTATCTGTAACACATCTGCGCTCTGAAAACGTCAAATCCGACCTGAATCCACTTTTAATCCACTGTCGATGCATGTCGAATGCAATTTGGATCCATTGCAGATGCGACTGGCACTCCATTTTTCCACACCCCCAATCTAACAAATGTCTGAACTATTTGTACAATTGTCCAGAAACATTTGCATTCATTCGAATGTTAGTATATGAGTATTATAACATTTGATCGTTTATGAATGTCTGAATTTGTATGAATAACGAGTGTTAAGAATATTAGCGCACATCCCTAGAAATAAGGCAATTATGGCCGCAGACCTGGCAAGTGAAAATCTGGATAGTGTGAATTTGGTCAGTGGGGGATCAGTGCACATCAGCTCACGTGGATAGTGCGTTGCCATTTGTAGTGACAGCCACGTTTTCTACAGCAAGTATCTCTTTTCAGGGCTCCTGATGGGACGTGTTTGCTCACTAACAGTGCAGACAACACCTTGAGGATTTACAACCTGCCTGCAGAACTCTATGCAGAGGAATGGGGAACTGTTGCCCAGATGGTATGTGATGGGGGGAGCAGAGCAGAAGCCTGCAGGGAGGGACAAGGGGACCCATTCATCCATCTGTGCTGATGCTTGAAGCTCAGGTGGAGGCCATAGCCAAGAGTGCCTGTTCCCCACTACGGCTCGTGTGCCAGTTGAAACCTTTTCTGGACTGAGATGACTTGGCCGCAGTTATCCATGCTCTGGTAACCTCCAGACTAGACTGTTGTATTGCGCTCCACATGGGGCTGCCCTTGAAGACAGTTCGGAAGCTGCAGCTGGTGCAGAATGCAGTTGCCGGATTGCTGGCCAGACGCACATCACACTGGTCTTAAAAGAGTTGCACTGGCTTCCAATGCGCTTCCGAGCCCAATTCAAGGTGTTCACTTTGTCTCATAAGCCCCTAAACGACGAAGTATCTAAAGGAACATCTACTCCTGTATCAACCTGCCCGTGCCTTAAGATCTGGAGGGGAGGCCCTCCTGGTTGTCCCACCACCTTCAGCAGCAAAACAGGTGGGCACCAGGAATAAGACCTTTTCAGTGATGGCCCCTTGAGGTGCACCAGTCACCTTCATTGTACACCTTTCAGAAGGCGTTGAAGACGCACCTCTTTGCCCTGGCCTCTGGCTAAATGGGGATACATTTTCTCTTCCCACTTGCAGATGCTATTATTTTAATAATGTTTGATTTTAAGTGTTGTTACCTGCCCAGAGACCCCCAGGTATAGGGTGGGATGGATAGGTAGGTAGGTAGGTAGGTAGGTAGGTAGGTAGGTAGGTAGGTAGGTAGGTAGGTAGGTAGGTAGGGTGACTGACTGACTGATTAATTGATTTCCTGTGGGTTTCAGATCTCAGATCCATGGGTATAGACGATGGAAACTCCAGATCTAGAAGACACAGCTTTCTTTCCATCTCTGCTTTAAATTGTGTTTGCAAGGTGCATTTAGCTACAACCTTCCAAACATTTCTAAAATCTTTTACCCATAATTCCACACTGGGTAAAGTGGCACAGAGTGATGGGAGTTGTAGTCCTTGAGTATCTAGAACCCTTGTCTCCTCTGATTTTGGCTTGCCGCTGGCTTCAGTCTCAGCCAAAGTGATGTTTTGGATCATGGACGGTACAGTCCAGAAAAGGAAATTCTGGAGCTCTGGGTTCCAGTGGGTAACAGGAGAAATATAGATTACCTTACCCCATCTCATTAAGTTTGAATATTTAACCATTTTGCAGTTTTGTAGGACGTAATGATAGAAAAGTTTTAAATAGTGAAGAAACACACTCACAGATACTCTTCCGTCTTTTTAGCCTGCGTGGCTGTAATTAATGGGAATTAGGAATAAATCACAAATTTATGGCATAAAATCAGCAGCGAATAGGCAGCAACCTGCTCTTGCCTGTGCCAGCTTCCAACCCGTTGGGCCTTATTATTTTTTTGCATTTTTATTCTGCCCTGTACCCAAAGGCCTCAGAGAGGATTACAGCATTAAAAACTAAATATAAAATGAACCTACTAAAACCACCACGTTGCCTGAAAGTGGGAAGGAAAAGCTGTTTCCTTATCTAGCCACGTGTCAGGGCAAAGACGTGGCCTTCACTGCTCTTCTGAACGTGTAAAGTGGAGTTACTTTGCACACCTCAGCGGGGGAGGGGAGACTATTCCATAATCTGGGGGCCATCACAGAGAAGGCCATGTCCCTGCTAGATGAAAACCTCTGGAAACCTGCTCCAAAACTGAAGGGAAAGCTTTCTTCTTTATGTAGAGGATGAAAAAGGTTGTTCTTCAAAGCCGCTAGTTGCAAGAGAACCATTGTTTGATGTAGTAGATAAAGAATATGGGCTGAAAAGCGTCAGGTGAGCCAGTTTGGTCTAGTGGTTAGCGAGCCGGACTCTTGCCTGGAAATACCGGGTGTGATTCCACCCTCCTCCATGAAGCCAGCTTGGTGACCTTGGGTTAGTCACAGCTCTCTTCTGAGCTCTCACAGCCCCACCCACCTCACAGGGTGTTCTGTTGTGGGGAGAAGAACAGAAGGTTTGTCAGCAGCTTTGAGTCCCCTTAAATGGGTGAGACAGGGGTAGAAAAGCCAAGTCTTCTTCTTCTTCATTCTTCCCCTGTATTCCTGTCCCACGTCAGTGTTTCTTTTTCTCTTTCGCAGAGCCCCGTCCTCCGCATGGCGGAAGGAGATACCGTCTATGACTATTGCTGGTTCCCGCTGATGAATTCCTCCGACCCACAGACTTGTTTGTAAATCCCTCTGCCCCCCCCCACGCCCCCTGCCCCACTCTTTTGCCCCCTCCCCTCCCCACTGCACAGAATATTGAGGAGGAAGGAGAAATTGCGCGGCGCAGGCATGGAGGAGCGGTGGGAGAAGGCCAGGAAAGTTGTTGGCTTGAGATGAGGGGTCTCCTTTCATCTCAGAGTGGCACCAAGAGGCCTTGGGTGCCCTGGCTTAGCCACATGCTCCAGGAGTCAAAACGGCCTGCAGAGCAAGTAGGAATCAGCAACAGGAATAGGGTTGGCCTTCTGTGTGTCTTGGAGGCGTAACTCCTCTAAAACCTCTTGAAACGACAGTTGAGGAAGGTTTATCCCGTCGCGCTGCATCTGCCTGATAGTTGTGGAAAGATGCCAGGGCTTTCTTGGAGGGCTGCTGCCTAGGCTGCTGGAGAGGTTGGCAAAGGTTTGCCCTCCAGGCTGGTCCCTCAGCCTTCAGGACTTAGAGGTTTTCAGCTTCCTGGATTCTGTCCCTGGCAGTGGCTGAGCATTTCCACAGCTACCAGCCTGGATGGCTTTAAGGAAGGGTTGGACAAGTTGATGGAGGACAGATGTATCAGTGGCTACTAGAATGGACGCCTAAGGGCATCTTTCAGGCTGTGGGGATATTTCTAAGGCCATTTGCTGGGATCGGAGAGGAGGAGAAGGTTTGCCCTCGTCTCTGGCTTGAGATGCCCATGGGCAACTGGTGGGCCACTGTGTGAGATGGGATGCTGGACTAGATGGGCTGTGGCCTGATCCAGCAGGGCTCCTCTTAGGTTCTTATGGACCAGATGGGCTGCGGCCTGATCCAACAGGGCTCCTCTTAGGTTCTCGTGGACTAGACAGGCTGTGGCCTGATCCAGCAGGGCTTGGATGCTTTGCTTTGGATCCTAGCCTCAGACTCAGTTAAAGTTTGAAGATAGGAGGGAATCCAGAAAGCTGAAATTCTCAGCTCTGCCCTAAACCTTAAAAAGCACCCCCCCTTTGTCCACCCCACCCCCCCACACACACCTGCTCCTCACTGCCGTTCCTGCTGCTTTTCTTCCCCCTACAGTGTTGCCAGTAGCAGCCGTGACAACCCCATCCACATCTGGGACGCTTTCTACGGGACCCTGCGGGCCACCTTTCGGCCTTACAACCACCTGGTGAGTCCACGCGCCCCTTCACCCAGGGGGCAGCTGGAGGGATGGCCAGTGGGCAGCTCCGGTCTCACCCCCCGCTCTGTGCTTCCCCCCAGGACGAGCTGACGGCCGCCCATTCCCTCTCCTTCACCCCCGACGGCTCCCAGCTCTTCTGCGGCTTTGACAAGATCGTCCGGGTATTCGACACCTCGCGGCCTGGGCGCACCTGCGAGAACAGGCCCACCTTTGGTGAGGGGGGGGCAGCTGGGGGGGGCAGAGCTGAGCAGGCACCTGACACCTTTGCCTCTGCCAGGTCTCTGTTTATGGGTCAAGGCAGCTCGGGAGTAGAATTTTTTAAAAAATGCAGGGAAGATTACAAATTAGAAGATCCTAACTGAAAAGGTTAGTCACTGCCTGGAAAGCAAAGGGTTAAGTGGGTGGGGATTTGAACCCAGGTTTTGCTTGGCCTTATCCTCTCTTCCCCTCTGCTGCACAATATATTTACTCCGGGAAGGTCAGATACCTGGTGGTAGCGGGAGGTGGAGGGTCACCACTTCAATCCCAGCCTTCCCCAGAAATAGGCAGTGGCAAACCACTCCTGTATCTCTGCCAATAAAACTGCGCAGAGGCGCCTATAGAGCCTGGGAGTGGCTTGTAGCTTAGTAGGAGAGCAAACTGCTTGGTTACCAGTTCTATCCCCAGCCTCTCCCCAGAAGTAGGTAATGGCAAACCACTTCTGTATCTCTGCCAATAAAACTGCGCAGAGGCGCCTATAGAGCCTGGGAGTGGCTTGTAACTCAGTAGCAGAGCAAACTGCTTGGTTACCAGTTCTATCCCCAGCTTCTCCCCAGAAGTAGGTAATGGCAAACCACTTCTGTATCTCTGGCCAAGAAAACTGCGCAGAGGTGCCCATGGAGTCTGGGAGCGGCTGTATTATAACACAGCATTGCATCTGCATAGTGTTAGCAGTAGCCAGGTCACAGCATTGTGCAAGGAGCCTTCTGCAAAGCCCTGAGCAACACAAATGGTGCTGTAGAAGTCTACAGTGCCAAGAACACACGTTGGAATAGAGGCTTCTATGTGAGAACATTGAGGAAGCCGAAAAGTGAAGGTTTTAATTATTTATCCATTAGGCCCGTGGGTAACAACACCAAAAATCAAACGTAATTAAAACCACAGTTTAATCCATTTATCCAAGGGCCAGGGCAAAGAGCTGCTGCTTCACCGCCTTCCTAAACATACACAGTAAAGGAGCCTGACGCACCTCAAGGGGGAGACTATTCCACAGCCTGGGGGCCATCACTGGGAAGGCCCTCTCTGGGTACCCAAAGCAGCTTTGGGTAGCCAGTGGTGTAATTTTGGAGCAGCTGCCAGAGAAGATATTTGCAGCCCCTGGGGGGCAGCTGTGTGTCCTAACCATCTCCTCCTCCTTCCCTCCCCAGTGAAGAAGCAGGGCCAGAGTGGCATCATCTCCTGCATTGCCTTCAGCCCCACCCAGCCCCTCTACGCCTGCACCTCCTACTCCAAGACAGTGGGGCTCTACTCCCGTGCGGAGGGTGACCCCCTGGCCCTGCTGTGTGGGCACCAGGGGGGCATCACCCATGCGCTCTTCTCCCCAGACGGCTTCCGCCTCTTCACCGGTGGACGCAAGGTAGGGCCCTCCACAGTGGGGTGGGGGTGGGGGTGGAGCTTGCAAGTGGGAGGGGGAGAGGAGGGGGCTCTGGCTGGCGGGCCAAGGAGATGGGGTTCAGCTGATGAGTCAAACATGGGGTTGCTAACACTAGGAAGGGGAGGGAGCTTGAACAGTGGGCTGAAACTAACAGGGTGGTATTTAATAGGGACGAGTGCAAAGTCCTGCATCTGGGTAAGAAAAATGATAAAAATGAATACAGAATGGGAGGAATCTGGCTGAGTAGTAGCACAAGTGAAAAGGATCTGGCTTGATCACAGGATGGACGTGAGTCAGCAATGTGATGCAGCTGCAAAAAGGTCAAACACCATCCTAGGATGCATCAAGAGGAGTATTGAGTCTAGATCACAAGAAGTAATTCTTCTTCTTGACTCTGCCTTGGTCAGACCTCATCCAGAGTCCTGTGTCCAGTTCTGGGAACCCCAATTCAAAAAAGAGATTGACCAACCAGAGCAAGTCCAAAGGAGGGCGACCAAAAGGGTGACTGGTCTGGAAAACATGTCCTATGAAGAAAGGCTGAAGGATCTAGGAATGTTTAGCCTGCAGAAGACTGAGAGGAGACATGATTGGGGTCTTCAAGTCTCTGAAGGGCCGTCACAGTGCAAAGGGATCGTCCCTATTCTCACTTGCACAAGATGGGAGGACTAGAAACAACGGGATGAAACTTCAAGGGAGTCAATACAGATTAGATATTAGGGGAAACTTCCTGACAGTGAGGGCGACCAGTCAGTGGAATAGGTTGCCATGGGAGGTGGTGGGTTCTCCTTGGCTGGAGGTCTCCAAGCAGAGGCTGGACCTACATCTGCCTGAGAAGTTTTAGGAAATCCTGCATTGAGCAGGGGGTTGGAATGGATGACTCTAGAGGTCCCTTCCAACTCCGTGATTCTGTGGTTCCTGTGGGTTAGATCAGGGCTACCAGGCCTGAGATTGTTCTGGGTCATATGGGCTGCATGCCCAGGAAGATCTGAACGGAGGGCTCAGCCTGGGTGTTTTTTATTTGCATTCAACAGTTCTTCCAAAAATGCCAGAGCAGCACCACACACTGGGTCAGTAGACCAGCCCAGCAGAAACCCTATGGGCCCCGTGAACCCTTCCGCCAAGCGGCCATGCCTCCCGCTGGAATGCGGCGTCCGCATTGGTTGAGCCCTCGGAGCGGGCGATCCTGCAAACGTGGTGCCCTGGCCCGCTCCAACCACGGACCGCTTACAAGTGGTCCACGCAGCATTCTCCCTGGAATACCGGACCAGCCACTAATGTGCGGATGGCATATTGAGCGGGTGGCTTAAAGTACTGCAGCTGAGAGCCTGGCATCATTTCCCTGGTTCTGGGCGTGTGCCGTGTGCGGTTGCATGAGCTGAACTGGGTCAGTGTGGTGCAGGATCAGCCGCTCCTTCAGAAGGTCCCTCAGCATCTTCCTCTGAGACCAGGACCTGCAGGCCTGGGACCACCAGGCTCTGATAGAGTGTACAGATGTCCCTTCTCCTCACAGGATGCTGAGATCCTATGCTGGGACCTTCGACAGCCAGGCGAGGTGCTGTTCTCCATGTGCCGGACAGTTGCCACCAATCAGAGGCTCTACTTTGACCTGGACCCGTGAGTGTCTGCCCGGATCCTTGCACTCTCCTCTGAGCTCTTCTCTTTATTAACTATAAGGAGGGTTTTTGGGGTGTCATCAAGTTGCATCTTCAGGGTTTCTTGGCTCTGGAATGCCAAGGTGGTATGGTGGGTGGGAGGGAGGGAGGGAAGGAAGGAAGGAAGGAAGGAGTCGAAACTGAAGGTGTGGCTGGGAAGAGAGGCCTCTTGGCTCCGTTTAAATGTAAAACAATCACAAATGGATATTTCTAAAGATGTTCTAATCCTGGACCCTAGAAGAAGAGTTGGCTTTTCTACCCCGCTTTTCTCACCCATTTAAGGGGACTCAAAGCAGCTGACAGACCTTCTGTTCTCCTCCCCACAACAGACACCCTGTGAGGTAGGTGGGGCTGTGAGAGCTCAGAAGAGCGCTGTCAGTAGCCCAAGGTCACCCAGCTGGCTTCGTGGAGGAGTGCGGAATCAAACCCGGTATTCCCAGATAAAACTCTGGCTCCTTAACCACTAGACCGAACTGGCTCACTCAGCCTCGCCTTGAGGATCCGCCATTTGAAGGGTTGCCGTGGCGTGACCTGGGATGGCCAAAAGCAGGGAAGGGGCTGGATGGGGTGTAGGTAGAAACACCCTTGGGGAACCTCAGCTGCCTACACTGCTCAGTGGCCCTCCCAGAGCCTCCTGTCTAGAAGACCCTTTAAGGATTTGTCTGGAACGAGCTGGGAGCCCTGCTGGATCAGGCCACAACCCATCTGGTCTGCCATCTTGTCTCACGCAGCACGGGACGCTTCCTGCTGAGCGGCAACACAGAGGGACTCATCACCGTCTGGGACACCAGCCGGCCTCCGAGCGGCGATCCACGGCCCCTGCTGCTGCCCACCTTGCAGTTCCAGGCCCTGAGAGACTGTATCAACGGGATCAGGTACGTGCCTCCAGGGAGACGGATTCCGGCTTGGACAGCGGGCCCCAGGAGCTCTGAGGTTCATAGTAAGTCATTGGAGGGGGGAAACACGTGCCCTCCCCTTCACAGGGAGCCATGGATTTCGCGCAGCACCCTCCGTTCTCTGTGTTTCCTGCCTGTTCTTCAGTCGTGGGTTGTCGGTTCAGCAAGGAAGACACTGAGGCTTAGTGGGCCGCCTGTGGAATGTTTATGAAGATTCCCATCCCTTCTTTTTTATTATTATTATTATTACTATTACTATTACAAACATTGTCATTGAAATACAAAGTTTCAACAAACTGATTAACACACCAAGAAAACAAAAAAAGGTACAACTTATTAACAACGCTGTTGAGAACAACACATAGAATTTCGCACCAATCTTATAAAATTTGAACAAGCATATACAGTCTAGGTTATGTTAAGGAAGTTGGCCAAATGTGGGAAAGATACAGTAGGTCTATTGTTGAGGAAGATTAACGTAAAAGGAGAAAGGTGATGCAGGTGTGTGTTTATTCTGGTCAATTCCAAGAACGTAGACCATTTGTCCAGGAACCAAGACTGTTCTGAATACTCCATCATGTTCCCATGTGTGGTGATGAGATCATTGAGGATGTTTGTCCGAATCCTTTGGAACCATAGCTCTACTGAGAGCAGATGTTGTGTCTCAAGCCGGCAGCATTCAGTAAGCGAACACATGCGCACGCCGGGCAAACGGCAGCAAGCAGCTGGATCAGGTTTAGGAGTCCTTGGAGGAGAAAGCATTAATGCATGGTCAGGAATGCCGAGGTCAGAGTTTCCAGAGGGTCTTCACTGTCATAAATCAGTTAGAGGTTCAGGAACACAGAGAGTAGAGGAGCCGAGGTTGCAAGAAAAGATCCATTGTCTGCAATGGCTTTTGCTGGGTTTGGGCGTTCTTTAGTAGGGCTGGGCAAGTTTCACCTTCTCTAACGCAGCTGTTTGGCATGCAGATGTGCTGAACGTCTCAGGTGGCCTTGTTGTTGCCTGAGAGCACTCTGGAAGGGCGTTGGCCAGCGTCTGAACTGTCCCCATCTTGGGACGCAGGATTATTGTTCATGTTTGAGCCTTCCTCACTTTGGCTGCCCTGGCCGACAACCTCCTCATCCTCAGAAGCGCTGATGGCATGAGGCATGACGGCGGAAGAGACTCCTTCCAGTACTGTGCAATAATTATCTTAGCATTGGTTAATAAAGCTTTTCTTGGATGTTCTGTTGAACCAAAATTCTGCTACTATTGGGCATTCCCACCACATATGTTTATAGGGACCAGTTTGAATCTCCAGCATAGAGGAGATGAGAGGTTTTTGAAATTTGGTGTAGTCTGGGTGGAGTGAGATACCACCTGTATATTCATTCCTTCTTTTTTTGTCTCTTTTCCTGTGCTGTCCTTCAGCCTTCACCCCAGCCTGCCCTTGCTGGCCAGTGCCTCCGGTCAACGCAAGTTTCCTGACTTGTGGGACAGCGGCGAGGAGGAGGAAAAAGAGGAAGGTCGCGGCCTGAGTCAGCGCCATCAGGCCCATGCCGACAACTCTCTCCAGCTGTGGTGGTGCGCCCCGGATGGTGAAGCAGAACTGCCCGAAACTGTGTCGTGACTTGCCGTCTCCAGTGGGGGAGCCGTGGATACTTTTACCTGGCCTTCCTCCTGGGGCTTTGAAGCCAAAAGGTTCCTCATGGGAGCCTCTGCTTATACTGCCATGATTTGTGAGGGTCCCGTACATGTGCCCAGCCTGAATGTGTGGCAAACACAGCCGGGCACGGCGGGTGCCAGTCTGTTTGGTTCGTTCAAAGCTTGTACCAAAGAGCCGCACGGTGGCACGCCGGGGTGTGTGCAAGTGCTAGTGCTAGCGCGGTTCATAAAATTGTTTGGAGGTGCCACCCCTGAAGCACAAGAGGCTTCCTGCTATGTGCCTGCTTGCCACTGGGAAGGGGAGAGAAAAGGGTTCACTGCCATTTGCAACGAGCTGCGCCTGTATGGATTGGGGGAACATGTGGTGCCGGGAGTGGAGAAGCCATTTGATGGGGAAGCCGATTTAGGCTCTGGCTGACCAGCAGTCTCTGCTTCTTTTGTTTCTCATTCTGCTGCCTCTGCTGCTACTGCTCCTTCTATTACTGCTTCTACTGCTACTGCTTCTACTGCTACTGCTCCTTTTATTACTGCTTCTACTTCTACTGCTTCTATTACTGCTTCTACTTCTGCTGCTACTGCTTCTACTTCTGCTGCTACTGCTTCTACTTCTGCTGCTACTGCTTCTGCTTCTACTGCTCCTTTTATTACTGCTTCTGCTTCTACTGCTCCTTTTATTACTGCTTCTACTGCTACTGCTCCTTTTATTACTGCTTCTACTGCTACTGCTTCTACTGCTACTGCTCCTTTTATTACTGCTTCTACTTCTACTGCTTCTATTACTGCTTCTACTTCTGCTGCTACTGCTTCTGCTTCTACTGCTCCTTTTATTACTGCTTCTACTTCTACTGCTCCTTCTATTACTGCTTCTACTTCTACTGCTTCTTCTATTACTGCTTCTACTTCTGCTGCTACTGCTTCTGCTCCTTTTATTACTGCTTCTACTGCTACTGCTTCTATTACTGCTTCTACTTCTACTGCTTCTATTACTGTTTCTACTGCTCCTTCTATTACTACTTCTACTTCTGCTGCTACTGCTTCTGCTTCTGCTCCTAATATTACTGCTTCTACTTCTACTGCTCCTTCTATTACTGCTTCTACTTCTGCTGCTACTGCTTCTGCTCCTTTTATTACTGCTTCTACTGCTACTGCTTCTATTACTGCTTCTACTTCTACTGCTTCTATTACTGTTTCTACTGCTCCTTCTATTACTACTTCTACTTCTGCTGCTACTGCTTCTACTTCTACTGCTTCTATTACTGCTTCTACTTCTACTGCTTCTATTACTGCTTCTACTGCTCCTTCTATTACTACTTCTACTTCTGCTGCTACTGCTTCTGCTTCTGCTCCTTCTATTACTGCTTCTACTTCTACTGCTCCTTCTATTACTGCTTCTACTTCTGCTGCTACTGCTTCTGCTCCTTTTATTACTGCTTCTACTTTTACTGCTTCTATTACTGCTTCTACTTCTGCTTCTACTTCTGCTTCTACTGCTCCTTCTATTACTACTTCTACTTCTGCTGCTACTGCTTCTGCTTCTGCTCCTTCTATTACTGCTTCTACTTCTACTGCTCCCTTCTATTACTGCTTCTACTTCTGCTACTGCTGCTTCTGCTTCTATTTCTCCTTCTCCTTCTTCCTTGGCCGCTGCATCCTCTTTTGAAAGAGAGGCAACCTGGGTGCTTCTCAATGCCTTTTCCAGCCAGAGCAAAAGTGCCTGGCTGTGGGCCGAATCTCTTGGCAACTTCACCCTGTTTGGCCTTGCTCTTACGGACAGCGGCTCAGGCAGGCGGGGGGTCGACTGGCAAATCGTCTTTGGGAAAAAGCTTCAGCTCGGGCCTCCCTTTGGATTTTGCCCCAGGAAACCCTAAAGGCTCTTCCTGGTTTTTTAAATATAGTTTCTACTCCTGCTGTCCTGTTGAGAAGGTGGTTGGGTTGGTGCCGCCTTGGAGCCAGAGAGGAACATTCCTTCGTAGACATTTCCGCACTCGGAAAAGGACATTTTCTCAGCCACCTCCCCCCTCAGTGTTGTTGGTCTTTATTAAAAGTTTACATGTTGTATTGGTGTGTTGCTTTTTTTTTTTCATGGCCCCTCCTGCTTCTTTTTATTTATTTTATTTATTTATATTTACACTTATATGCCGCCCCATACCCAAGGGTCTCTGGGCGGCTCACAGCATTTAAGAACAGATGTATAAAAACAATATCAAGTTTAAAAATGCAATTTTCCCAGAGAAAGGGTCAGGGTAAACTGCAACCTGCCATTAGCAACTAAACAAAATGCATCGATCGGTACTGAGCGTGCGGAACAGAATGGTCTTCAACAGGAGGATGAGGTTTGATTTGCTGGCTTCATTTCTACTGGACAGGAGAGCTTCTAACAAAGCATGCACCACAAACTTGACTTTTTATCCGCGGGGCCACAGGAGTTGCGATGCAGACGTTGGCTGTTGGATTTAGAAGATCTGGATCTTTGAGATGTGGTCCTCATTGAAGCTGGTCCTTGAAGTTCTGGATCGAGGTGAGGGCCTCGTGTGTCTGCATGGGCCATCTAGCACCCAATAGCGATGGGCGCTAAACAGTGCCGCCATGCGGCAACCAAGCAGCCACCATAATACCCATCCTGAGACTCCGATTAGGCCCAAGCAGGAAGGTCCACCAGTGGCGCATCATTGGCCGGCATAGCTGTTACTTAGGGGTCACTTCCTGTTTCCGTGGGCATGGCAGAGAGAAATGGCTTTGTAGCTGCCTATGTAGTTGTGAGTGGTGGGACAGAGCCAGGGCTGCCCCTCTGCAAATGGCGGCCTCTAAGCCTGCCCCTGGACCCCATTTGCCTTGGTAGACATGTGGACGCCCTGCCTCTGACCTGGTCTTTATGGTGGAAGACTGGATTGAGGACACCTTTAAAGTTGGCTACTGTTAATTCAGATTTAAGGGCCCAAAGACTCCATTAAATCCAAACGATATATAACAAATCTGTACCAATTGTGTACCTATTGGGTTCCTAATGGGGTCATTGCTAGTGCAAAACAGCCTTTGTGGCCTTCTAGGTTGGGGGCTGATAGACAGTGGCCCTGTGTCTCTCTGAACCTGGTTCTGCAAAGGATTATGGGAGGCCCTGGGGAGGTCTAGATGGTCTCACATACTGAGCCCAGTTTAGGCCAAGAGACTGCTAGGCGTGTTCCACCTGGGCCCCTCAAGAGGTGGTGAACCTCAATACCCAGCATGTCCAGCAGTTCGTGGGGCCAACATGGCATGCTGGGAGTGGAATGTAGCTGGAAATATCTGGAGGCCTAGAAGTTGAGCAGCCGTGACCCAGAGCTTTGGATCTGAAACGGGTTCCTGTCTGCCAGGCAGGAAAGGTGTGTGAATGCGATGAACTAACGTTGACGGGCGCTGGCACTTGGGAGAGCTAGTCAACATCAGGCTCCCCCCTCCCCTCGTGATTGAATAATTACCTTCATTTGATCACCGGGCCAGTCCTCATCAGGGCACCACCGTCTTGATGCCACTGCCCGTGTATCAGCGCCATGGCCATGATGACGCTGATGATCTGCACAGTTGCAGCCGCGTCGGGTGGTCAGCAGAGCTGCCAGCACGCTTGAGTGGCAGCTCCAGTGACCTCCCCAACCAGCAGAGGTTCAAAGGTCCCCAAGCTGGATGCTTCAGGTACGTGATTGGGGGAGGTTAGACAGCTTATGGAGCACAAGTTTGTGCTCCACAGCTAGCTGATAATTAGGGAACTTCTGGGCAGGCAGAAGGCGTTTCTAGCATGTACACACCTCCTGCAAGTGCAGATGCATTTGCCCAGATGTTGCTTAATCAGCCATGGGCCAACGTGCAAACTGGCCCCAGGTTTTGAGTTCCTGCCTGTGGAAATGAAATTTGCTCTTCAGTTTTCGCATCTTCCATGCTGGGGATGTTGGCTTTCCTGCTTTATGAACAACACTAGAACCAAGGGGCACTCTGTGAATCAGATGGGCAGGAGTATTTTTTCACCCAGAGGGTCATCAGTCTCTGGAATTACTTGCCCAGGTGTTGGAATTTGTACCTATTAGTTCACATCCCTACAAAGACTCTTGAAAAAAGAGGTTTAGAATTCTGTGCCAACCCTCAGATTTCTAAATCTGCCACCTGACTTCGCCAAACATTCCTTGGAAAATGTTGTTCTATGCCAGGGGTGTTCCAGATGTTCCTGAACCACAACTCCCAGCATCCCGTTCCCCAAGCAGGCTGGAAGAGAATACTGGGAATGGAATGTTAGGAGTGGGTTCTCGGAGACATCTGGACCGCTGCATGGCGAGCAGCCCTGATCCACACTGCCGCAAGCTACTCGAAAGAATTTTCTGAAAAATTGGCAGAACTTTAAAAAGGAACAGCAAACAGAGAAACTTGGGCTTGCTTTCGAATATGAACTTGGGATGTCTCAGAACTGCATCCTTGTCACCTGAAAGCACCCGGAGCATATCCAAATGGATTAATATTGCATTTTTGGCAGAAGTATCCCAGTGAAGAGCCCCTGGGCATGCTTTGATTGGCAGGGAAAGAGAGAAAATGTAAACAAAGGAGGCTTACAATCCCTTGCCAAACCAGGTATCGTCAGCTGTGTTTGGAAAAGGGACCTTTCCAGGCAAATTCACTGTCGCGCGTTGCCTTGCCATAGAAGTGATGGTGAACCTTTTGCACACAGTGTGTCAAAATTTGCAAAAAAAAAAAAAAACCCACCAAAAACAAAAACAATCCCCCCCCCTGAACTCAGGTACCGTGTCATGTCGAGAAATATCCATAATTTTGTGATATTTGTAGCTCTAGTAAAAAAAAAAAGTTATATTTTTGATCTATGTATTTATTGAAAGCAAAAACAAATAATTCTTTACGTTAGTGACTTTTTTGTTGCTGAATTTCATTTGCTAAAATGTCAATTGAAGGTTGGTATTTCGTACACTTCAAGCCCAAGCAAGCGCTACTAACTCCATCTTGTCGGTCGGTTCCTTTTATTGGTTTTAATATTGTTTAAGGCTGTGAATAAGGTCTCACAAAAGTACATAGAGGGAAAAATTGTGAGTAAAGCCATTGCTGCCACACACAGGTCTTCTGTCCTCTAGCTGTCCGGAGCACAGATGGATTGCGTGACCCAGCGATGCAATGACCTGACTCCATCGCGCCTCCTATGTCGGACACAGAAAGCGCCTCTGTGCTCCTGGTATCTTGTAGGCCGCGAGCCAGAAGTGGCCTGTGGACTGCAAGGTACCAAATGGCAACAACATGCCCAGGCGCCAAAAGGGTTTGGAGTGTCACCTGTGACACACGTGTCCATGGTTCGCCATCCCTGCCATGGAACATAAGGAGAGCCCTGCTGGATCAGGCCACAGCCTATCCAGACCAGCTTTCCATCTCACACAGGGACCCACCAACCACTTCTGGGCATCTCAAGCAGAAGACGAAGGCAAAACCCAAAGCTGCCCTCAGCTCCCTGCAAGTGTCCTTCAGAGGCATCCTGCCAGCCTCTCCCACCTGGCATCCATTCTGGTAGCCATTGATACACCCGTCCTGCTCGAATTTGCCTCCTTCGTAAAGCCACGCCGGCTGGTTCCTGCCCTATAAGGCCAGTCTGATACGCATCGGTCCGTTGGGTCTGCGTTCCGCCCTGGTTGCAGCTCCTGAACCGTTTCCCAAGGAGCGCTTTGCCGTAGCGCGGTCTGGAAAGTGGGCAGAAGATGGACCACTCTGGCCAAGGTGCCCCTGGCCCAAAAGGGTGGTCGCTGGTGAACCAGCCGGAGGTGGAAGAAGGCCTATTGATTTCAAGTGAACCCTCGCAAAAGGCAGCAACGCTGTGTTAACTTGGAGCTTTAACTCCATCTCACAGGCGTCACCAGCCTGGTTGAGGAGAGGAACATGGGAGCGACGTCCGGACGTGGCTTCCTCCCCTCTCTCCTGCCAGCCTTTTTGGTATAAATAGCCTCTCTGCTAATGGGCCCAAAGTGGATTCTTGCACGGAGCGCCTGTTGCCTGGCAACCGTGTAAACCGAACTGGCCCTGGTGAGCAAGTACGTGGCCTGCCTGCACAGAGGCCTATTTCCTCACGGGCATCCAGAGCGGGTGAGGGAGATGCCCCCTTCCTGCTCCCCCAGGGCTGAGACAGGCTCATCACCAAAGGCGCAAGCAGAGGTTCTACGTTGGCACCTGCTGCCCAGGCTGATGGACACCCACCGCCTCCTTGGGGAAAGAGTTCCCAGTTTGGGAATTACCAGATGAGAGACCGGCTCCCTATCCTAAGCTCACGGCTGCTGCGCAGTGTTCCTTCACCTGGCCTTCAGCACCTTGGCTTCCACTTGGGGCAATGCTCAAAGTTTCCAGTGTTCAAAGTTTCCGGCACTCTTTTGCTTGGAAATGTTATGGTTTGCTTTGTATGTGTTTACCTGTATGTTGCCAAAAGTTAAACAAAAAAAACGAATATCAACCAAACAGAAACAGAAAGGGAAAGGGATTCCATGGGATGGAGCCAGGACATTCACCAGGTGCAGGGATGGATGCCGGGCAGCAACCAGGCCAGGAGGAAGACGAGCAACTTTACCCGCAAACTGATTTTGAACGCCACTGTCTCCAGGGCTGAGGCCTAGTTGCACTACGGCCTCTAGTGAAGAATTAGTGAACTTCTGGTGAAGAGCATCTGTTACAGCCTCCAAGTGTGCCCTGCCCTGCCTCACCAGAAGTTCACTAATTGTTGATTAGGTGTGGAGCATGAAATCGTGCTCCATACCTTAGCCAGCGTTTACCAGACACTTACCTGGAGCTACCGGCACCAGGACCATCCGCATCTCTTCCAGTGCTCCAGGGTTGTCTGAGGTGCCCCCGGACAGCCATGGACGGGACTGCAGGTGCACAGAGCATCAGTGTTGTCAAGGCTATGGCGCTGACGCACACGCAGTTGTGAAGGGCGCCGCAGGCAAAATGGTGGTGCCCAGAGGAGGACCAGCCCCGCAATTGTAGCAGGTAAGTATTTGATCATGGGGGCAGGGAACAGCCAAAGTTGACTAGGGCTCCAGGTATGACCACTAGTCAATGCTGGTTAATTGTGCTCCTTTCCTGTCCAGTGGATGGGAAGGGAAGTGCGGAAACACCCCAGGCCTTTGGTGTCAGATGAAAACAGCCCCCTTACCACTCTGGAAAGATCTCCTGGGTGGTGACCTCCCACCAGGCCCTTGGGGGGAGGAGGGGATTTAGAAATGGACAAAGCAAATTCAGTTCAGCCCCCCCAAAAACTCGAGTGAAAATACAGAAGAAGAAGAGTTGGCTTTTCTACCCTGCTTCTCTCACCCATTTAAGGGGACTCAAAGCAGCTGACAAACCTTCTGTTCTTCTCCCCTCAACAGACACCCTCTTAGGTGGGTGGGGCTGTGAGAGCTCAGAAAGAGAGCTGTGATTGGCCCAAGGCCAACCAGTTGGCTTCATGGAGAAAGAAGAGTTGGCTTTTCTACTCCACTTTTCTCACCCATTTAAGGAGACTCAAAGTGGCTGACAAAGTTTCTGCTCTTCTCCCCACCACAGACACCCTGTGAGGTGGGTGGGACTTTGGGTGCTTTTCCACTGTCACTAAAAGTACCCATTAAGTACCCATTAATGGGTACGTAATGGCATTTTGTACCCCTTAATGGGTACTTCTAGTGACAGTGGAAAAACACCCTTTGAGAGCTGTGACCAGCCCAAGGCCGCCCAGCTGGCTCCATGGAGGAGAACGGAATCAAGCCCGGTATTCCCAGATAAGAGTCCGGTTCCCTAACCACTAGACCAAGCTGGGCCACCCTTTGGTTTTGCCCATTTCGTGGGGGCCCTGCTGATGTGTGGTGTGTCACCAAAGGGCAGCAGCCATGTATGCGCCAGGAAGACCAGCGGGTATGCTTCTATCAAGAACAATGCCCCGTGTCTGCTGAGCATTAGCAAACATGTTAATATGCGGCGTTATTCTCACCACTGATTAGAATTCCACTAAAGATAAATTTAACTTCTCCCCTTGCGGAACTGCATGTTCCATAAAGGTGCACTAGATGGAACCAGAGAAATATGGGTTTTGGTTTTTTTAATTAGCCGGAGTCTGGAAATGTTCTTTTCTTTATTTTTATTTTTTTTAATGGGAGTTGCCATCAAAAAAAGAAAAGGAAAAACATTTCCAAATTCTAAGTTTAGGGCACCTAGGATAAATGCTTCCTTGCTTTTTAAAAAAATATGATGTTTAAAAAAAACCCACCTCTCCGTTTGGAATTTGTATTTCTGTGCTGGTTTCATGGGGATGTTTAGTGGGTTCAAAGAGGTCCTTTCGAAACTTATTTATTTATTTATGTTCTAAAGCAGAACACATCAATACAGTTCCAGTCCTGCAAAGACGGTAAATATAATTACTGGATGATTTTAGGTTGCAGATATGCACATATGCAAATACAGACACCCATAGGCACTTACCAGAAAGGCTGACAACGCCTCCTCAGACGGAGGGAGATAATTTCCCATGCATTCACAACAAAGGGAGGATGATTTAAAACATCTATTTTTATCAGGTAAAACATTACGCGTCCAATTTTATTTTTATTCCTTAAGATAATCAGGGGAAAAGGAAAGCCTGCTCTTGAATGCCAGGAGAAAAGAAGGGGGAAGTAATGGAGGGGAAAGGTGGATCCAAAGGGTCAGGAAAGGGATTCTTTCGGCACTGGGATCTATTCTGGATTAGATCCCAGTATAGAGACCTGTCATTCCCATGACAAGTCTCACCTATGGCCTGCTGTAGTCTGTGCTAGCATGCAGACAGTCATGCCCTTATTCTGAAATATAATCCAGAATAAGTCCCAATGCGGAAAGGGCCCAGGGTGTACTTTGGTACCTAGGAAATGGGCATAAGTGTAGGAGGCAGGGATGGATGCCTAGACATAGCAATGATCTGCAACAGAGGCAGCCCTGCCTTAAGCAGCTAAAAGGGTGGGTACTTGGAATGAAAGAAGAAGAAGAAGAGTTGGCTTTTCTACTCCACTTTTCTCACCCATTTAAGGGGGCCCATAGTGACTGACAAACCTTCTATTCTTCTCCCCACCACAGACACCATGTGAGGTAGGCGGGGCTCAGAAAGAGAGCTAGGACTAGCCCAAGGCCACCAAGCTCGCTTCATGGAGGAAGAAGAGTTGGCTTTCCTCCCCTGCTTTATTCACCCATTTAAGGGGACTCAAAGCAGCTGACAAACCTTCTGTTCTCCTCCCCACAACAGACATCCTGTGAGGTAGGTGGGGCTGTGAGAGCTCAGAAAGAGAGCTGTGACTAGCCCAAGGTCACCCAGGTGGCTTCATGGAGGAGTGTGGGATCAAGCCCGGTATTCCCAGATAAGGGTCAGGCTCCCTGACCACTAGACCAGCCTGCCTCCCCTTCCCACATCCAGACACCCTTCCTGTTTTGAGTGGGTCCATTTCACATTTCATTTGTATGGATGGAACCTGCCCTGAGACCTTTGGGTGAAATAAAAATGCAATTAAATAAACTCTCCTTCACAGCCCCTTTTGTCTTCCCTGTCTGCAAGAAGAACAGCTCCTGCCCCTCCAGCCGTCTCCCCTGCCGCTGCCTGGCCTTGCCAGGGCTTGTCCGTCCGGCCTTCCTTCCACGCTGCTCAATATCACACCTTTGTGCTGTCCAGCAGGGTTCTCTCGCTGCTCGGGGGCGTGAATCTCCATGCGGGGAGTGGGGTGGCTGTGATGGACTAGATGAGGTGGGGTGTGCCAGGCTCTGGAGCAGACATGTGCTTTAGCTGTGTGACCATTGCTGCACTGTGCGCATTCTGGGATGCCGGATGGAGAGTAGGCTGGGGCAGTGGTCGGCAAACTCATTAGTCAAGAGAGCCAAATATCAACAGTACAATGATTGAAATTTCTTTTGAGAGCCAAAATTTAAAAACTTAAAACTATATGGGTAAGTACATTGTTATTAACTTAATTAGGGTGCTCCTAAGCTGGAAGAGACACACTCAAGGAGCCAAAGAGCCACATGTGGCTCCCAAGCCGTGGTTTGCCTACCCCTGGGCTGGGGGACAAGCAGGAGGCCTCTACGGCCATTTGCTGGGATTTGAGAGCAGGAGAAGGTTTGCCCTTGTCTCTGCTGGAGATGCCCATGGGCCACTGGTGGGCAACTGTGTGAGTCAGGATGCTGTGGCCTGATCCAGCAAGGCTCCTCTTATGTTCTTATGGACTAGATGGGCTGTGGCCTGATCCATCAGGGCTCCTCTAAGGTTCTTAGGGACCGGATGGGCTGTGGCCTGATCCTGCAGGGCTCCTCTGAGGTTCTTATGGACTGGATGGGCTGTGGCCTGATCCAGCAGGGCTCCTCTGAGGTTCTTATGGACTGGATGGGCCGTGGCCTGATCCAGCAGGGCTCCTCTGAGGTTCTTATGGACTAGGTGGTCTCTCTTTCAGTGGTAAATAACTCAGAAGATTCACCTTTGGGATAGATAATGTGGAAAGAAAACTGCTGGGCGCTTTGCTGATGGGCTCTCTCACTCTGAAGGTGGACTGAAGCTGGATTAAACCTCAGGTGTGACCACAGCCTGTGTGTAGACTCGCTGGTCATCTTGCAAAGCCCCTCCGCACTTTTGTTGCTTCGCAGGAGAGGAGGCCGTGATCATCACAGTGATTCTGGCGCTCAGCAGCCACTGATCTGTCCTTTTGATTGTTTCTTGTATACCCCAGCAGGGATTCCCTTTCCTTCCAGCGGGGGAGAAGAGCCATGCTGCTGGGGGCTGCAAGGGGGCCTTTTGCCAGCCTTTACGACCTGGGTGGCACCATAAGATGCCCAAAGGCTCCTGGAAAGGGGCAGGAACCTGGTGACCTGGAGGACTGCTGCCCTTGCCTTGGAAAGGGGCTGGGCTGAGGATTATCGCTATCCATCCATCCATCCACCCACCCACCCACCCACCTGTCTGTCCGTCCATCCATCCATCTATCCCGCCGTATACCCAAAGGTCTCAGGGCAGGTTTACACCATATAAAATGAACACATTAAAACTAATAACATTCTAAGACCACAGCAGTGTCGGGATGCGGGGAGGAAAAGGCTGTTCCTTGCCTTAGCCAAAGGCCAGGGCAAAGAGGTGCGTCATCTTCACAGCTTATCTAAACACATCGAGTGAAGGTGCCTGACGCAGCTCAAGAGGGAGGCTGTTCCACATTCTGGGAGCCACCACTGAAAAGGCCCTATTCTGTGAGGTGCAGTACAACCAGGAGGGCCTCCCCTCCAGGTCAGTATGGAAGAAGGTGTTCCTTAAGATATTTGGAGCCCAATTCATTTAGGGCCTTATAAGGGCCTTATGTTCTTATGGACCAGATGGGCTGTGGCCTGATCCAGCACTGCTCCTCTCAGGTTCTTATGGCCTACATGGGCTGTGGCCTGATCCAGCAGGGCTCCTCTGAGGTTCTTATGGACTAGATGAGCTGTGGCCTGATCCAGCAGGGCTCCTCTGAGGTTCTTATGGACTAGATGGGCTGTGGCCTGATCCAGCAGGGCACCTCTAAGGTTCTTATGGACTAGATGAGCTGTGGCCTGATCCAGCAGGGCTCCTCTTAGGTTCTTATGGACTAGGTGAGCTGTGGCCTGATCCAGCAGGGCTCCTCTGAGGTTCTTATGGACTAGATGGGCTGTGGCCTGATCCAGCAGGGCTCCTCTGAGGTTCTTATGGACTAGATGGGCTGTGGTCCAATCCAGCAGGGCTCCTCTGAGGTTCTTATGGACTAGATGGGCTGTGGTCTGATCCAGCAGGGCTCCTCTTAGGTTCTTATGGACTAGATGGGCTGTGGCCTGATCCAGCAGGGCTCCTCCTAGGTTCTTACGGAATAGATGGGCTGTGGCCTGATCCAGCAGGGCACCTCTAAGGTTCTTATGGACTAGATGAGCTGTGGCCTGATCCAGCAGGGCTCCTATTAGGTTCTTATGGACCAGATGGTCTGTGGCCTGATCCAGCAGGGCTCCTCTGAGGTTCTTATGGACTAGATGAGCTGTGGCCTGATCCAGCAGGGCTCCTCTGAGGTTCTTATGGACTGGATGGGCTGTGGCCTGATCCAGCAGGGCTCCCCTTAGGTTCTTATGGACTGGATGGTCTGTGGCCTGATCCAGCAGGGCTCCTCTGAGGTTCCTATGGACCGGATGGGCTGTGGCCTGATCCAGCAGGGCTCCTCTGAGGTTCTTATGGACCGGATGGGCTGTGGCGTGATCCAGCAGGGCGCCTCTAAGGTTCTTTTATGGACTGGATGGGCTGTGGCCTGATCCAGCAGGGCTCCTCTGAGGTTCTTATGGACTAGATGAGCTGTGGCCTGATCCAGCAGGGCTCCCCTTAGGTTCTTACGGAATAGATGGGCTGTGGCCTGTTCCAGCAGGGTCCTCTTAGGTTCTTATGGACCAAATGGGCTGTGGCCTCATCCAGCAGGGCTCCACCAGGGTCCTTGTGTTCTGGTGGTGAGATTTATGGCCACCATCCAGAAGCAGCTTCAGACATCTATGACTGAATTATCCAAAGTCCAAATATCCGGGGGGGGGGGGCACTGTGAGTGGGCGCAAATGGACATTACCCCCCCAACACACAAACCGGTTTGAGCGCTTTGAAGAAGCCCAGCGCAGTGAACGAAGCCTGCGAACCGGCCTGTGGGAGACAGAAGCGATTCCGCCTACCGCTGTTCCAGACGTTTGTTGCTGCGGAATCTGAATGACAATACGGATCCACCAAAGTGGCACTAATCCTGAGAGATGCAAATATGGAGGAAGCCAGGAAGGATTGTTTTTCCCACTCAGTTGGGGGGTGGGGGTGGAACCTGCCTGCAAAGACATGTTTGGGGCCATTTTGTCTTGTTACGCGGAACTCGACAGCGCTTAAAGCTGACAATGAGAAGGATTTCGGCGACCTCCAGACAGCAACCAGAAAACCCACCAGGAAGCGAAAATTCAGGGTACTGATTGCCCGCCATGATCGCTTCCTAGTCCAACGCTGTTTTCGCATGTTTTTGTGACGCGCACATCCGGAGGCCAATTTGCACTTAGGCCTCCGGTGAGCAATTAGTGGAGCTCTCGTGAAGAGCATATGCGCGCCCGCTGGCCTGCTACAGCCTAGAAGTGTCCCCACACTCACCAGAGCTGCCTGAATTGCGGACGAGGTGTGGTCCATTAAATCGTGTGGTGCACCAAACTTACCGCAAGGGTCTGGTGGCGCGACCCTTCGCTCTTCATCCAGCTCGCTGCGTGCGGCGGGCGAGGAATGTGTCATCTATGCACATGGGGCTGTGTGGCCGGTCGGGACCAGTTCCCGGCAACTTGTGCGCGCATGGGCGTGTTGTCAGTGCCGACTGGTTGCTGCCGTCTTGCTCAGGTGCAATGTGGCCGCAATTGGGCAGCTCCACGCAGGCCAGCGCCACAGCAGCAGCAGCAGGCTGGCTGGGGACCAATCCACGGGCTCGGTGGGGCACGTGCCCCCAAACATCTCCAGGATTGGTCCTGCCCCTCTGCATCAGCCTGCCGGCGCATCACAGGCTGTGTGATGCGGCTGGTGGCGGCCGATAGTAGCAGGGAGGAAGTGGGACCTTGGCTTTCGCAGCAGCGGCGTGGCCCAGTCCATGGAGGACCAATTGCACTTCTGGCTGGTGGAAACGTCCCTCACTGGCCAGAAATGCGAGTGGTCCTCCCGTACCTGGCATGTACCAGGCCTAGCGCATGGCAGCCTATGAAGATAAGTGTAGAAAGGCCTCAGGGAGTTGGCCAGTTTCCTGCAGGCAGAGCGCTCAGGGAGTTTTATTTTGAGGCGTACGGGAGGCAGAGATCAAAAGGCGCTCCATGTCTTGAGGTGTCAGCCGGCCTGTGTTGCTTTGCAGGAATAATTCAGGGCTTATTTGCTCAGGCTGTTTGGGCAATGAAAGCCGAAAAGGGCTGCCAGTAGGATGAGTCACCTGGGAGAATCTGACTGAGTGTCGGGGAAAGAGCTAGGTGGGTTTCTTTGCCTGTCTTTGTTCCGCAGGAGGGGCCGAAGGCCCACCGATTTGACTCTCACTTTACATCCTCTGTTCCCAGCATCTGTCTTAGCCAGGAGCGATGGAGACCACAGGGGAGGTGGCTCGTTTCTCTCAGCAGGGACTGCAGGCCTGGCGCCTGATCGGATCGGCAGGGTGCCACCTTCTGCATTGTGATTCGCATCCAAATGGCTTCGCTTTCTAGGGTGAGCCCAGGTAAACACAGGTCTTTCGCCAGAGAAATGCAGGGCACCGGTGGGGGGTATTTACCTGTTCTAATATCTGTTTGCACACTTCAGGGTAGCTCATGGGAGCCGTAGTAATTATAAATTAAAGAGGCAGGCTGGTCTAGTGGTTAGGGAGCCAGATTCTTATCTGGGAATACTGGGTTTGATTCTGCCCTCCCCCCTGAAGCCAGCTGGGCGACCTTGGGCTAGTCCCAGCTGTCTTCTGAGCTCTCACAGCCCCACCTACCTCACAGGGTGTTCTGTTGTGGGGAGAAGAACAAAAGCTTTGTCAGCCACTTTGAGTCCCCTTAAATGGGTGAGAAAAGCAGGGTAGAAAAGCCAACTTTTCTTCTTCTTATAGAATCCTAGAGTTGGAAGGGACCTCCAGGGTCATCCAGTCCAACCCCCTGCTCTGCGTAGGATTTCCTAAGCCATCCCAGACAGATGCAGATCCATCCTGACTCCCTTGAAGTTTCACCCCATTGTTTCTAGTCCTCCCATCTTGTGCAAGTGAGAATAGGGACAATCCCTCTGCACTGTGACGGCCCTTCAGAGACTTGGAGATCATGTCTCCTCTCAGCCTTCTCTTCTGCAGGCTAAATGTTCCTAGATCCTTCAACCTTTCCTTGTAGGACATGGTTTCCAGTCCACTCACCATTTTGGTAGCCCTCGTTTGGACTTGCTCTAGTTTATCAATTTTTTAAAAAAATTGGGGTGCCTGGAACTGGACACAGGACTCTAGATGAGGTCTGACCAAGGAAGAGTAAAGTGGAATAATTACCTTCTGTTCTTCTCCCTTAAGGGGACTCAAAGCGGCTGACAAAGCTTTCTGTTCTTCTCCCAAAGCAGCTGACAAAGCTTCTGTTCTTCTCCCCACAACAGGCACCCTGTGAGGTGGGTGGGGCTGTGAGAGCTCAGAAGAGAGCTGTGACTAGCCCAAGGTCACCCAGCTGGTTTTGTGGAGGATTGTGAAATCAAACCTGGTATTCCCGGATAAGAATCCAGCTCCCTAACCACTAGACGAAACTGGCTTAATAATTAAGAAAAAAACTTTTCAAAAAAAGACTTATTATTTCTCCTATTAGTAGCCTTAGGAGAATTTTCTGTCTCTTAAGGCCACAAATGCATGGGGGCAGCCCAGGACATTCTGCTCTTATGCAGACACGCAAGGCCTGTCTGCGTCTTACCCGCTGGAATGCATGGCCCAGGATTTCTGGGGCAGCACCCAACAAGGGTGGATTTTACAAAGAGACACTTTAATTGAGCTCTCTGTGTGGTTGAAGCTCAACTCTCCAAAGTACTTTTGTCAGGCGATATTAGTAGAAAGCTGCAGACAGATTGCTATTTGTAGCGGTCGAAAAAGACAGCTATCCTTGCAATGTTAAGTACCCAGCATTCTTGGATTAACAGTGCCAGGGGACCGTGCCAGGGACCATGGCGTCTCCAGAAGATCGTCTACTCCTCGGGCCATTTCGAGGGACAAGGGGAAATACCCCCAGCCTATGATGGTACACGTGAGATATGGTCCCCAAATTTTATAAATCTGGACATGTGCCTCCTTGTGATGGTAAGGAAGGGCCTCGTGTCATCTCTTGATGGCCTGAAACTGGGCCTTCTTTGTGGTGGCATCAATGACAATCAGTTTGAAGCCTTTGCAGGAAGTGGAGGCAGAAGTCACATATATTCCATAGGTCTTCTGGGAGGACTTGTAGAAGAGGAGTGCCGGCCAACACAGAACTGGAAAAGTTGGAGGAAAGAGCAACCAGAATGATTAGGGGGCTGGAACAAAATTCCTTATGAAACCAGCCTGCAACATCTAGACCTTTTCAGCCTGAAAAGGTGGTGGTTAAGAGGGGACCTGATTGGGGGATATAAAATCACGCATGGTATAGAAAAGGTGGATAGAGAAAATTTCTTTTCTCTGTCACACAACACTAGAACCAGGGGGCATCTAGGAAGCTGATGGGCAGGAGAGTCGGAGCAGGCAAGGGGAAGCATTTCTTCACCCAGAGAGTCATCAGTCTATGGAATTGGCTACCAGAAGAGGTGGTGACCAGAAGAGGACAGCAACCAGCTTAGATGGCTTTAAGGGTTGGACAAGTTTATGGATGACAGATGTATCAATGGCTACTAGAATGAATGCCTAAATACATCTTTCAGGCAGGGACAAGCAGAATGCTTCTAAGGCTGGGATTCGAGAGCAGGAGAAGGTTTGCCCTTGTCTCTGCCGGAGATGCCCATGGGCAATTGGTGGGTCACTGTGTGAGGCAGGATACTTGACTAGATGGGCTGTGGCCTGATCCAGCAAGGCTCCTCTTAGGTTCTTAGGGACTAGATGGGCTGTGGCCTGATCCAGCAGGGCTCCTCTTATGTTATTGTGTTCTCTCTAGACTGCACTGCTGGTGAGAGTTGACCAGTGCAGAAAGATGAAGGAGTTGACTTTTCTGCCCCGCTTTTCTCACCCATTTAAGGGGACTCAAAGCAGCTGAGAAACCTTCTCTTCTTCTCCTCACAACAGATACCTGTGAGGTATGTGGGGCTGTGAGAGGTCAGAAGAGAGCTGTGACTAGTCGAAGGACACCCAGCTGGCTTCATGGGGCAGGGCAGAATCAAACCAGGTATTTCCAGATAAGAATATGGCTCCCTAACCACTAGACCAGGAGATCCAGGTACATATCCCATGAACCCAATGCAGCAGTTGGCAAGGTGCAGCCTGCCTGGAAAAGTGGGAAGGAGGGAGGGGCACACAGTTTGGGGGACAGCCAGGGAGTGAATGGTCTGTGTATGTTTCCCAGTGCCAATTCAGGCTTGTTACAAACTGACCGGGAAGAATATTTGCTTTTCTGCAAGTATGTATCTACTACTTTGTGACTTCTGTTGTCGTTCCCTTCTGCACCCCTAGGTGGCGCTCTTTGGCTTTTTGAACCTGACGATTCACCTGGATTTCTCACTCTGCGTGTTTTGGAAAGAGAAAGAAGTTTCCAAAATCATCACACTGAACGATTTACCTTCCCGAAGAGCCGGGAATGAGTGAGCACTTTAAACGGCCTCAGCCCACTCCTGCCCCTGTGTGTCATCACATCGCCTGAAAGCAAGCCTGAAAGCTATGAGCTGATAGATGCAGAAGGGCTGGCTTTTCTACCCTGCTTTTCTCACCCATTTAAGGGGACTCAAAGTGGCTGACAAACCTTCTGTTCTTCTCCCCACAACAGGCACCCAGTAAGGTAGGTAGAGCTGCAAGAGCTCAGAGCTGTGACTAGCCCAAGGTCACCCAGCTGGCTTCGTGGAGAAAGAAGAAAAGTTGGCTTTTCTGTCCACCCATTTAAGGGGACTCAAAGTGGCTGACAAACCTTCTGTTCTTCTCCCCACAACAGGCACCCAGTAAGGTAGGTAGAGCTGCAAGAGCTCAGAGCTGTGACTAGCCCAAGGTCACCCAGCTGGCTTCATGGGGGAGTGTGGAATCAAACCCAGTATTCCCAGATAAGAGTCTGGATCCCTAACCACTAGACCAGACTGTCTCACTGTGAATCCAGAGTCCTGTCTTCAGGGCAAGGATGACTTTTTGTTTACTTGCACCCTGTTTATCTTCCCCTTTATCTAAATTGCTCTGTGCAAGTACTGACAAGGCTCGGATCCGGCAGCTTTGGCACTCCATAAAAGGCAACGCAAAAGAAGAAAAGGAGAACGTTTTCCTGCGGGGGCTGTGTGAGTAAAACACCCTGGGCTGGGCTTGCGCTCTTGGAGAGACATTTGTGGAATCAGCAGAGGAATTTCCAGTGGCAGGGAGTTCCCAAGGCCAAGACCTTGCCAAGGGGAATGCGGGTCCTTTCCACAAAGCATTGCTCCTGAGTCAGGCTAGCCCCCCTGTACCCTCCAGAAACGCTGCCTGGGTCTGAAGGGGGGCCTAGACTGGAGACCTATTTGCACTACAGCCTCCAGGCGCCCCCTGCCTGCCTGCCCAGAAGTTCCCTAATCATGCGCTAGGTGTGGAACACCAAATCCTGCTCCACACCTTTACTAACCTTACCCAATCGCTCACCTTGAGCGTCCAGGCAAAAGACATTCACAGCCCTTCTGGTGCTCATGGGTCGTCTGAGGTGCCGTCCAAATGCACTGGTGTCTTGGATAACCATAGCTGCAACTGCGCATGCGCAGAGCGTCAAGTGTTGTCATGGTGACGGTGCTAATGTATGAACAGGGCGTCGCAGTAAAAATGGCTGAAGAGGACCGGCCCCGCAATCGAATCAAGGTAAGCATTAGATCCAAGTATTGGTTCATCGCGCTGGAAGTGTGAAATCGACCTGGATTAGGGAAAGCGCATTTATTATGCCTTCTGCACTGAGCCCTATTCCGGATTATATCCCAGGGACCTGCCATCCACATGCTGGTGTAGATTAAAGCAAGTCTTTATTCCTGGGCCCATTTTGCATTTGGAATCACAGAGCTGGAAGGGACCTCTGAGGACATCCAGTCCATCCCCTGCCCAATGCAGGATTCCCTAAACCATCCCAGAGAGATGCAGGTCCAGCCTCTGCTTGAAGACCTCCAGCCAAGGAGAAGCCACCACCTCCCGTGGCAACTTGTCTTTATTCTAGCATATATCCCGGAATAGGGGCCTGCTGTGCAAATGCTAGCGCAGGCTACAATAGACCCCACGTGAGGCCTGTTAGCGTCTGCATTAGCATGCGGACAACAGACCCCTACCCTGAAATATATTCCAGAATATGGCCAAGTGCAAACATGGAATAAGATGCAATCAGGAATAAGGAATAAGGCCCCGGAGAGAAAGGGCCGGAGACTTTTCAAGCCTTATGCAACATCTGCCCACCCTCAAAGGCTGCCCAGGGAACCCCGCGCGGTCGCTCCAGTCTCCCTCGGTCGTCGCCCCGGCCTCGAATTCTTCCCATGCTAATTGCTCCGCCACTTATCCTCCTGGGTGTTTCAGGCCTTTTGGGCACCTTTCAGAGCACCCTTGTCAGGCTGGGGAAGCTGGCCTCTTGACTGAACTCTCTCTTGCAGCTGTTCCTTGTGGGAAAAAGCCTGAAGTTGCAGATCCAGGCTGTTTTGTTTTTGTTTTGTTTTTAGGGGGAGGGAGGAAGGGAGGGATTCATCAACAACACTTGGTCCCCTGAGAAACTATTGATAAGGGTCTGAGAAAGTCCTGCCTTTCTGAAGGCATCTGGGTCTTTTGCAATGCACCCTGGGTCCTGGAATACCAGGAGGCTGAGGTGAGTGCATCACATCAACCTTTTGTAGATAGGCAGCTAGGCCTCCTGGCTGGAAAAGTCCATGAGGACATGCATGGTTTTGGCCTCACAGGCCATAGCAAGGAGAACCAGGATGGTGGGAGAAGGAGGAGGAGGAGGAGGAGGAGAGCTTTCCTAGCTGCCTGCCCTCCACTTATCTTCGCTGCCCACTGACCAGCACAAAACTAAAAGGATTCTGGAAATTTTCTGATGGTTGCAACATTTGGCCAGAGAAGGTTTGTTATCTATTAGTCAGAAACAAAGCTGGTTTCTAAGAGACCCTTAATAATCTGCAAACAGTCTGTATCTGAGGTGGAGAGTTGGCTGGGGTGAGCGGGTTAAATACTATTGATTGATTGATTTAAAGTATTGATAAGTTGTTTCCCATTGAAAGTGTAATCTGAAAGCAATTCAAAATAAAAGCAGCAATGCCCATCCTTTTTTAGGAAAATGTTATTGAAATTAAGGCTGCAGAAAGCCCCCAGATCCGCAAGAAGTGATATAAAGTATAAATTGGCGAAGGGGTGACTTGAACTTGTACTGGCCCTTCCTTCCTTCCTTCCTTCCTTCCTTCCTTCCTTCCTTCCTTCCTTCCTTCCTTCCTTCCTTCCTTCCTTCCTTCCTTCCTTCCTTCCTTCCTTCCATGGTCTAAACATGTCTTAAATGAAGCCAGAAAATCTGAGATACATTGATGTTTCATAAGGATGGCTTGAATACCTTCCCTACGGGATAAGAGCAAGTGAAAGAAATCTTCTCCAGGATTATGGCAAAATATTTAAATCTCAGTTAACTCCTCCAAAACATTAAGTATCAGAAAAAGGCAATTGGGAGCAGGAGGGTTTCTTTGCCTATGCACAGGGCTGGAGCAGGTACTCAGGTAACCTTCCTGTATCTGTGGAGGCTCTTGGGGGGGGGGCGGGGCAGGGAGAGACTGTTCCACAATCTGGGAGCAACCACGGAAAAGGCCCTGTCCCAGATACCCACCCCTTTTGCTATTGAGGCTGGTGATACAACCAAGAGGACCTCCCCTCCAGATCTTAGGGTAAGGGCAGGTCTGTATGGAAGAAGGTGTCTCTTTAGATATTTGGGGCCCAAGCCATTTAGGGCCCTGTAGGTTAAAGTTCAGGACTGACGCAGCCCCCAAGTTCAGGAAGAGTCGGGCAAGCAGCCCTCTGCCCTGCTTTCACCTCCTCCTGAGCCAAATTTCACGAAGGAGGGGCAGTGTTCCCACCCCTCTGAGCTGGCAGAGTGTCTACACGGTCCAAGCCCCTGTCCGGACAGGGAAAACGTAGCGCCATCACGGCTGCACAAAGGTATTTTAAATCCCCACTCAGCCGTGGAAGCTAAGTGGGTGACCCTGGGCCCTAAGCTCCCTCACAGGGTTGTTGTGGAGGGTAAAACGAAGGGCAGGAGAACGGCTGGTGTGCACTGCCGCGGGCTCTTTGGAGAAAAAGCAGGATATAAATGTCATTAAATAAATAGATTAAAATTGAGCGTGAAGACGGCCAAATTCTTACAGGCCTTTTGCTTGTTTCCCTGTGGATGTTCAGCCGGTTTCTTGTTTGGTCCAGCGCCACATCGGTTCAGCCCCTGGTTTGCCCCATGGCTGAAAGGCCCCCGGAATCTGTCCTGCAGGTGAGGGAAGAGAGAAGATCTGATCCTTTACGCTGGCAAAATGACTGACCAGGTGAGCAGAATCCCCCGTAAAACGTCGCAGGAAAGAGCTGCTGGGAGGGGCTCATTGTGACCCCTTAAAGCTTTCAGAATCCAATTTCTGACATTCAATTGATCATGGATCAAATATTCAAAAATCCTGATTTGTATGAATAAGGAAAAACGAACGCCGGGACATTTGAACCAACACAAACAGATTCATACCTATTCATATGGATACGGACACAAATGTCTGAATTATTCGTACAGATAACTCAAAATATTCACATCAGCACGAATTTCTGGACATTCAGTTCGGATACAAATATCCAAATTTGTCCAAATAATGAATATTTGGAATATTCATGCCCATCCCTGCTTTCTCCTTCTTACCAATGGTTTGCACAGGCCGCCTGTGGTTTTTCAATAAAGAAGGAAAGTCCGGAGGAAGGTGCTTTTGGGATCAGCAACACAGAGCCCAAAGGCGAAACAGCAATACTGAGGATTTCTGAGCTCTAGAAACAGTCTTGTGAGCAAGAAGGGGGTTTGGGGACCCACCATGCCCAATTTAACGTTCTTGGGCTTATAAAACTTCAAGCAACTTGAGCCCCAAATAGTGGAAGGGGCGCCTTCTCCCATACACGGCTGCTGCAGGGCCACCCCTCAGAAGTAAAGCGGCAGGGCCTTCTTCGTGGCAGCCCCACGGCTGTAATGGGTTCCATTTTAAGCACCAGCCTTCCTTAAGCCCGGGCCATTAACTGCTGAAGACACACCCCTTCATCCTGAACCTGTCCCCTGTTTTTATATACACTTTGGGGCTGCAGGATGGGGTAGAGACGTCATTTAAAAATAAACACATAGGGTGCAGCTCAGGCAGGCCCTTAGCGTGCCAAGTGTGCCCACAGGCCCAGAAAGACTGGCAACGTCGTGAGACCTCTGGGCCTTTGGAATGGTTGCTTGGCATGACCTTGTGTGATCAGCGCGCTGGAAATCAGAGAGGGAAGAGGGGCTTGTTCTGAGGTTTGTTTTATAGACTATTTTGGAACTTTCTGTGCCTGCCAGAGAAGGGAGTGGCTCTTCGGGCATCTTTGACCCAGACAAGATGAGCATTTAGGTTAAATTAACCACTTTATCTTCCTGGCAAGGGGGTCTTTGACACTCAGAACTCAGCAGAAAACGATGCTCCATTTATCAGGCCAAATTTGGTGTGGAACTGTATCAGCTTCTGGCTGGCTCAGAGCCCTACGTCTAGCGGAGACCTCCATGCCTCTCAAGCGCCCGTGTCGGCCTCTGCCCTCCTGGAGGTGCCTCCCAGTCCCAGTGTCCGGATGCCAGGCGTTGGAGCTGGAGCTAGAGCCGGCCGGCATGTGGGCATCCAACAGCAACCCTTCCAGGGGATGGATGGCAACCTGCTAAATCCATCCTGCCTTTCGTACACCTCCAGCGCCCACGGGGGGGGGGGGGGAGTGGTCTTCCAGCTTCCTTCCTGGACTCCTGTGATAGTGATTGACAGGCAGGCAGGCAGACACTCAACAGGTGTGGCTTTTTTCCTGGCAGCAAACTTGCAGCGCTAGGGAAAGGTGTCCTGGAAAGTTTGCAGTCTTGGGAAGTTTGCCGGCTGGAGTGGGGAGGAAATGAAGTGCTCCAGCGCCTCCCTCCCCTCCCAAAATGTCACGATCACACTTCATTTTGGGGGGGAGTCTTTTGGGGACGGCGAACTTGGGTTCGGGGGCTGGAAAGGGAAGGGGGAGCTCCAGGCCACCTTCTCCAAGGCTCCCCCCGCCCTCTCCAGCCCCCGAACCCAAGTTCGCCGCCCCCCCGCCCTCCCAAGCCCCCCTCCCTGCCCTCCTTCTGCTGACGGCTCCCAAAAAGCGCCCTTCCATTAATCCACCTCTCCCTCCGATCCACCTGGGCAAGGCAGAAGGAGACCCAAAACGCGGCGCAACCATTCCGCCGGGAAACAGGAGCAGTAGCAATCGTCGTCCTTCCAACCGTGCTCGATCCGCCTTCGGATCTGCCCCCCCCCGCCCCCCGCCCCCCCCCCCCAATTACAAAGCCTCCATCCGCCCCGAAGTCCCAGCTCCAGCGCTGCTACAACGTTACTCGCGGGTTGCTTTTTGCCCCGGCGACCCAGCCTGGAGTGTCTGCGCGCGGCCAATTCGCTCTTGGCGCGGGGCTCCTTTCCTCCTCTTTCAATCCCCTTTCATTGGTTTTTTTCTTCCCCCCCTCCCCCTCCCTTTTCCTTCCCCTCTTCCCCTTCGTTTCCCCCGCCGCGTCGGTCCAGAGTCCGTATCTTCTTTCATCTCGGTGACTCCGGCTCCCTGAATGCGTTTCGCGTGTCTCTTCATTCCAGTATTTCACATTCACCAATTCTTTTCTCCTCCCTTTCTCTCTCTCTCTCCCTCTCTCTCTTTCTCTGTGTGTCTCTCTAAAAGCAGAGGGGGGGGCAAGAGAGAAAGCGCCCCTCCCTCCCTCCCTCTCTTTCCCTCTCGATCGCTCCTTATTCCCATTATTTCGCCTTCGTCGCTGGAGTTCTTCATTGCTCAGCTCTTTGGAGCGGGGAGGAGAATCGGAGCGCAAAAATCGGAGCGAGAGAGGAGTGCGGAGCGATCGGAAAGAGGAGGAGACGGGGGAGAGCGAGAGCGAGAGGAGGGGGCTCGGCGGCGGTTGCAAAGACGCCCCCCCCTCTTCCCCTCCTTCCCTCCTTCCGTCTGTCTTCTTGGCCATCGCAGCGCGCAAGGGCTCCCCGGCGGCGGCGGCGGCGGCGGCGCCCATCTCGGCCGGCGGCGGCCCCCGGAGACGGATCGTGCTAAAGCGGAGAGCTGCCCGGTCCGGGGGGCAAAGTGGAGGGCATTTCTCCCCGGAGGGAGCGCGCCTTCTCTTTCCTCCTCCTCCTCCTCCTCCTCTTCCTCCTCCCCTCTTCCCTTTCTTCCTTCCCAGCGAAACCGACGAGGAAGATGCGGTTCGCTCCCCCGGATTTCTCTCCATCTTCTTCTCCGGCGCTTTTGAGAGGCAGCAGACGGCCGAAACTTTGCGGGTCGCCCGCGGGGAAGCCTGGGCAGAGCCGAAGACTGATCAAACTTTACTGACCCACGGCATCGGACCGGCGGGGACGGGCGGACGGACGGGCGGACGCAGCCAGGCAGGCGGGCAGGCGGGCAGCGGCGGCAGCCCTCTTCGCTTCCTTCGTTCGGGGAGGAGGCGCCCACCGCTAGGTCGGGAGGGGGTTTAGGACGGGGCCCCCCCTTTCCCTCCCCTGATCCCGGAGGAGTGGAGTGGAAATTCCTCCCTTCTGGAATGTTGTGGGTCTGACTGTCAAAGGAGGAAAACAAAGAGCGAAAGAAGAAGGAGAAGGAGGAAGAGGAGGAGGCGAGTGGGGGGGCGGCGAAAGGGGGGGAGATCGGAAGAAGAGGATCGGGTACCCCCCCCTTTGGAAAGAAGCAGCCTCGCCCGCCTCGCCTGCAGTTATGGCCCTTGGGGTCGCCTGGGCTGGATTTTATACGGGTTTGCTCTTCTCGCTACTGGAACTCTGGTTTATAGAAGGTTTGAGCCTGGAGCCCATCTACTGGAACACCTCCAACAAAAAGTAAGTCTTTGGGCCGGGCGGGGGGACCCTCTGCCTTGCAGGCGCCTCCGGGTGCGGCGTGTCCTGGGGGCTGCTTCTCTTCGGGGGTGGGGGGGGTGGGCTGCGATGGTTCTGGTGGCGAAATCCCCACTTGGATTCTGTCTGGAGTTGGAGACTTTGGAAAACCATCGGAGGCCCAGGAGAGAGACGGGAATGTGACTCCTTTGAAACGGCAACTTCTTTTTTTGGGGGGGGGAGAGACAGGGAATTGTGGTCACTTTCGGGAGAAGCAGCCGTGGAAGGAGGGAGCCTCGATTCCCCCCCCCCTCCCCAGCCAGAGCTCGATGCTGCGTCGCCCATTTCCCCTTCTGCAAACTTTTCCAAGGCTCGACGTTGCCCTCGCTGCTGGGAGTCGCAGTTTGGGTGCCGAGGGGAGGGGAGGGGAGAGGGGGAGAAGGGGGTTCAGGAAAAGGAGGGACCCTCCGCTCTGCACCCAGGACCTCCCCCCCACAGGGGTGGGGAGGGAGGGAAGGGAAAGTTATCCGACCGAACTAGTTTGGATCTTGGTTAAACGCGGGCGCAAAGAACTCCGGCGCCTTGCGTTGCCCTCGGAGAAAGGGCGCAGGGTTGAAGGGCGCTGCTGGGCTGTGGGGTTGGGCCAGGTTCTGCCTCTGGCTTGCGGGTGGGGGGGGGGGGGAGAGAAAGAGACGAAAAGGCGACGCGACGATCACGGGTGTTGCTCCCCACCTAGTCTCCCTTTCCCTTAAAGTTAGTTTGGGTGCGCGCGCGCGCCTCTGCTGTGCCTGTGGGTCTGACACCCTGATGAGAACCACAGTGGCTCGCGAGGTGAAGTCGGCGCGACTCCCAGTTCAATGCGGAATGCGAGCGAAGCGATCCCGGGCTGGGTGGCTGGGTGGCTGGGAGTTTGGTTTGCATTCTCCGTGCGTGCGCGCGCGGGTGGGGTGGGGTGGGGTGGGGGGCTTCGGAGGCCGCCTTTCAAAGCGCGCGGCCGGGAGAAGCGGAGTGGGATTCGGTGTCCGTGGGGCTCCCCGGCTCCCCCGTGGCCTTCGCCCCCCTTTCGCCTCCGGCGGCCAGACGAGACTCGCAGTTCTTGGCTCCAAAGGCAGCGCGGAGGGCTTGCGCGCTTCCGATCCCCCCCGGGGAATTGCGGGGTGGGCGAGGGGGTGGGTGGGTGCGTCCGCGTGGATCGCTTTGGCGCCCACGCACCTCTGCCGCCTTTGTGCCTTTCCCCACGGGGCCCCTGCCCCTCCCTTTCCCCACGGGGCCCCTGCCCCTCCCTTTCCCCACGGGGCCCCTGCCCTCGCCCTTTCCAGCGCCCTGGCCAGCTCGCCCCATTGCGCGGCCACTGCGAGCCACCGCTGCCGAAGGGGGAGGCATTTTGGCCTCGGCGTGGCGTGGTCCTTCCCACCCCCAGCCGAGCCGAGACCTTCGGCCCCACCTGCGCCTTCTTCGGGCCCACCTGCTCTGCCCTTACGAGGCTCTCTTTTGGGGTCAGGCTGGATGACCTCCAGGAGCCGCGAGCGCCGCGCGCAATTTCTTTCTGGTCTTTTTGCGCGCTAAGCACGCCCACGCCCACGCGCGCGCCGGGGCACCCCCGCCCGTGGCCCGCCCCGAGAGTTCGGAAGGGACTCCCATCTGTTAGCAATTGCGGTAAGGACCCCCCCCCCCCCCGCCCCGATCTCGGTCTCCATAACTTCTGAAACCCGAGTCTTCTTTGGGCATTTTTTCCAAGAAATCGGGGAAGCCAAATCGAGGCGGTGTGGACAGGGGCTGGGGTTTATCGGGATGACATCAGTTTTTTTTTAAAAAAAGAAAACAACAGCACTGGGGAGGGGGGATGCGAGCAGGTTGTTTGTCAGAACATTTCTCGCGTGCATTAGAACACGCGCGCGCGCACACACCCTCTCCATCCTGTGATTCGTAAGTGTTACAATTTATGCTCCGTCGCCATGCGAGGTACCGCTTCCTAGCAACAGAAATATATATTAGAGCTTAATAGGCCTATTTTGCCTAAATCATGGTGTGAGAGGGAAGGCGTGTGTGTGTGTGTGTGGACGTGCGCGTCTTTTTACCTGCCTTCTTTCCCTCACCGTTCTCGGCACAAAGGAAGGCGCAGGAGATGTCGCGAACCTGATCTTTGCAACGCTTCTCCTTCGACCCGTTGGGACCCGTCAGTTTGGTCTAGTGATTAGGGAGCTGGACTCTTCTCTGGGAATACCAGGTTTGATTCCACCCTCCTCCACGAAGCCAGATGGGTGACCTTGGGCTAGTCACAGCTCTCTGCTGAGCTCTCACAGCCCCACCCACCTCACAGGGTGGCTGTTGTGGGGAGAAGAACGGAAGGTTTGTCAGCCGCCTTGTGTCCCCTTAAATAGGTGGGAAAAGTGGAGTAGAAAAGCCAACTCTTCTTCTTCCTCCATGAAGGCAGCTGGGCGACCTTGGGCTAGTCACAGCTCTCTGCTGAGCTCTCACAGCCCCACCCACCTCACAGGGTATCTGTTGTGGGGAGAAGAATGGAAGGTCTGTCAGCCACCTTGAGTCCCCTTAAATAGGTGGGGAAAGTGGAATAGAAAAGCCAACTCTTCTTCTTCCTCCATGAAGGCAGCTGGGCGACCTTGGGCTAGTCACAGCTCTCTGCTGAGCTCTCACAGCCCCACCCACCTCACAGGGTATCTGTTGTGGGGAGAAGAATGGAAGGTCTGTCAGCCGCCTTGAGTCCCCTTAAATAGGTGGGGAAAGTGGAATAGAAAAGCCAACTCTTCTTCTTCCTCCATGAAGGCAGCTGGGCGACCTTGGGCTAGTCACAGCTCTCTGCTGAGCTCTCACAGCCCCACCCACCTCACAGGGTATCTGTTGTGGGGAGAAGAATGGAAGGTCTGTCAGCCGCCTTGAGTCCCCTTAAATAGGTGGGGAAAGTGGAATAGAAAAGCCAACTCTTCTTCTTCCTCCATGAAGCCAGCTGGGCGAACTTGGACTAGTCACAGCTCTCACAACCCCACCCACCTCACTGGGTGTTTGTTGCAGGGAGAGAAACAGAAGGTCTGTTGGCCACTTTGAGTCCCCTTAAATGGGTGAGAAAAGCGGGCTAGAAAAGCCAACTCTTCTTTTGACCGCAAATGTTCTTGTATCCAGTCCTAAGTGGACTGGTTTGATCGCTGAGTGCCTTTCCTGTCCGTTTTGAGGAGGGGTGTGTGTGTGTGCCACAATCTGATGGAGAAATTCCCCCTGGCCCTTGTGTACTTTAGACCCCAAGGGTGGAGACAGGAGACCCCTCCCACCTATTCACACACCCCCATCCCCAATAATCCAGAGGATCGGTTGCTTACATTTTTGTCTGGTTGGATTCCAACAGAGGTCCATTGCTGGTGGCAACATTTTGGAGGGTAAGAGGGGCCTGAGTCAGGGGGGATGGGTACCCCCTCCCCCCCCCCAAGCAATGCTGGCAGAAGAATCCTCAGCTTTTCCAACTTGTGTAGCATTTGGGGGAGCAGAACCCCTGCCACAGGGACCCAGAGGGAGACTTCTTCTTTTCGGCTCCTGAATTGCTCTGCCCAGTTCCAGCAGAGATGAGAGGGTGGGGCTGGGAAGAACATCCTGCTCCCCCCCCCAAACTCTTCTCAGACCAGCATCCTCAGTGGGGTTGGTCTGGAGAGCTTGACACCAGTTCCTCTTGCCTTTGGGTGGCGTTTGGATCGCCGGATTCCAGCCGCTACGCTACTCCGGGTGTGTAAAAAGTTTGCTAGGATCTGTGGTGCATTGTCCCTTTCCTCCGTCCCCACCCCTACACTGATGGGGCCGTAATAGCGGAGATAATCATGGTGATGGGGATCATAATGATGGATCTCAACCCTTGTGAGCATCTTTGGAAGGCACCGTGTTTGTTCCGCAGTCCAGCTCTTTTCAAGCAAACTACTGTATAAAAGATTGTGAAACTGTTGAAAACCACCTTCCTCGCCCACAGTGGCTCCTAGACATGTAGCCATGGGTCCCCCCCACAGTTTCTTTGATGCCTCAGTGATGGAGGTACCATGGCATGCAAATGTATTTAAATGCAACAGATTAATTAATCGGTTAATTGGCTCACGGCCCCTTCAAGGAAAGGAGAAGCATCTTTTCAGAAGTGAAGGGTTGGGTGTCCTTTCTTCTGGAGTCAAACACGCTCTAAAGACGGTTTGGTCTAATGGTTAGGGAGCCGGACTCTTACCTGGGAATACCGGGTTTTATTCCATGCTCTCCATGAAGCCAGCTGGGTGGCCTTGGGTTAGGAACAGCCCTCTTTCTACCTCACAGGGTGTTCTTTATGGGGAGAAGAACAGAAGGTTTGTCAGCCGCTTTGAGTCCCCTTAAATGGGTGAAGAATGTGGGGTAGAAAAACCAACTCTTCTTCTTCCTCCATGAAGCCAGCTGGGTGACCTTGGGCTAGTCACAGCTCTCTCTGTGAGCTCTCACAGCCCCACCTACATCACAGGATGTTCTGTTGTGGGGAGAAGAACAGAAGGTTTGTCAGCCGCCTTGTGTCCCCTTAAATGGGTGAAGAAAGTGGGGTAGAAAAGCCAACTCTTCTTCTTCTTCTTCTAAAGGGAGAAAGGGGGGTTGGGGTAGAAATCCAGCACAGTGGTGATACAGCAGAAGAGTGCAAAAGGATGCCTGAGCTTGGTGCGATATCGTTGCCAAATAAGTGCCTAGGGTCTAGTTTCGCTCCTTTGGCTTTTTAGTTTTTTTTTAAAAAGGTGCTTTGTGTTTTTGGCTTGTCAGTCAGGGAGCCGACAGCTCAGCCAGGCACGTCAAGAGATGATATTCCGTGGATTTTCCTCTTTTCTCCTCTGCCTGCCACACCCTGATCTGATCTGATTCAGATGGCTTGTAATGCTGGAACTTGCCTCAGATGAGAGGGCTCTTCCAGAACTGTGAAACCTGTTTAGATGCTGGATCCACATGACTTTGGCCTAGGCCTAGATTCTCTGGAGGGCTGTGGCTATTCTACCTGGTGCCAACCCATACCAACAGCAATGTTTACCTTTCCCCCGTGGCCCCCAGCGCTCCCAGTATAGGATAGACATTTTCCTTCATCAGGAAAAGGATTCCTATGGTTCAAAGGACACTAAATGATGCCATGTACCAACCCCGGCCATTGGCCATACTGGCTGAGGCTCATGGGAACGCCTCAGCCATTCTCCATACTGGCCTGACTCCCAGAATGCAACAGGGGCTCCCATTCCTTCATCAGAGGCCTCACCATTCAGTTCTAGATTCATTCTTTTCCGTGCCATTTCCTTCACTCTGCCGCTAATGTGGACCAAAACACCCCTCTTCCCCACAAAAGCACAAACTGGATGAGCATGAAACGTAAACCAAACTGCTGAATATTCAAACCTGGCCGAAGGACGCAAATAGGTCGCCCTGGCTGTGTTTTCTCGCTGTCCTGTGTAGGAATCCTGTCATTGTTTTAATCTATTGCTTTGTTTTTTGGCTGATCCGTCAGTGCCGCGGACAAAATCACACCCCCATATATGGGGGGGGAGGCAGATAGTGTTGTGTTTAAATGTATTGCCTTGTACCGGCTTGGCCCTTGTGTGGAAAATGCCCAGGTAACCACAGCTAAGGTAGAATAAAAGGAGGGGACCTTTGTAAATGGCGGCAGCAGCTTCCCTTATGTTGGATCGGGGCCATTTGCTCCGGCGTCTGAACAAGGCCTCATATCTCAGCGCCAGCGGCTGTTTGGTTTGTCGGTCATTGGAGATCCAGTTTGCTCCTAGACTGAAGCCAAATTCTAGCCCTTCTATTATCCAAATTCGGGGTCCTTAGATGATCCGGCAAAGAATTTCCCTTTTTGGCTTTCACTAGTTTCACTTTCCCCTCAGTCTTTCAACTTCCACAAGCTTTGCGCTTCTTTTCCTATTTTTGCCCTACTGCCCCTCATGGGGGTTTGTTTACGGAGCCGTCCATTCTGTTTATAAAGGTTGTGATTTATTTGTGCCGTCGGTCAGTTGACTGGCAATTATTTCATCTGTGGCAAAAGCTTTCGGGTGAATTTTGTGTGTTCAAACGGACTGTAGGCTTTTCCCCTCAGAGCGTCACACACAGCCCGGAGGGCTTGCCTTTCTCTCACACACGGCAGTTTTCAAGCCCCTGAGGAAAACAGTTCTGAGGGTGTAAACCTGCCTCTCGCTTCTCTGACTGAGAAAGGAAAAGAAGTGCTTGGTTCCTTCTGCACCGGGCCTTATTCTGGATTCTATCCCAGAATAGGAGACGGCAGGCAATCCGGAATAGGGCCAGCGCAGAAAAGGCCTTTGTCGCTGAAACCAAGGCCCAGCAGAGATGGAGTCTGAGCACCGCCGCTCTACCACAGCTACGGCCTTAGAGGCGGATAAGTCTGCGATCGGAAAGCAAATAATCGGACCTGACAGAAAATGTTATCTGTATTAAAAGGGCACACTGGTTTTCGCACACGAGAGCCTTGAAAACTGCCAAATATGGGCTGAGTTGGGGGTTTCATGTTTGCCGGAGCAGCCAGTACCGCCGTGGTCCTCCTGGACAGCCGAGAAGAATTGCTGCCATCCCTGGCAGGATTCCTAACTTGATATCTTGCGGATGTGCAAGCTGTACAGCTGGGTTGAAGCCGTGGAGAACCAAGTTTTCCTGGGAAGATGGCAATGTTTTCCATTCTTGTTCCTGTGGGATTGTACCAGGGCACGCACCTTTCTGCTACTTTTCAGAACCACTGTGGTGGCCACCCATGGAGAAGCCTTGTTCAGACGGCCTGTCCGATTTCAGGACTGAATCTTATCTTTCCTGCCTTTTCAAACAGGGTGGTGGAGTTTCCCTCCCCTTTTTGCTTCATAAGTGAACCAAGACTAGGGGTATGCACGAATGCATTTTTATACATTCAATTCGTAACGAATCGAATATTCAAAAATCTGAATTTGTACGAATAAAGAAAAACAAATTGTGTGGGCATTCGAACCGATATGAATCCCCTCATATCTGTTCATAAAAATATTCGATATGTATCCAATGATACGAATCTCGTACACAATCTGTACACATATGATTGTCTGAATTATTCGTACAAATAATGCAAAATACTCGCCCAAATGTCTGGATATTCGATTCGTATACAGATGTCCGAATTCGCCTGAATAACAAATATTTTGAATATTCATGGATCGATTTGGAAGACATTGTGTTTTATTACTAGTTAATCCACTGTGGTGCCCCCCTCCGCCCTCAAAAAGCCAAGAATCTGTGGAAACTATAGTTTGGTGAAGGTGCTGGAAGATCCCAAAGCCCCTGTCATGATTTGAAGAGAAGGCAGATTACGAAACCAGGTTTAAATTCTATTCCATGCCACTAAATGCGATCTTGAGCCCTGCTGGCAGGCTATTTTTGCCTTTCGTACATGTTTCTGGGAATTGGATGGAGAGACTTTGAGCCTCTATTATGGAGAACTTTCTAAGCAACTTGACATGTCGCTTAATGGAGAATTAGGCCTCGCTGGTGGTCCTGCTGACATTTGTGTTTAAGCCTGATGCACACAGGTTGCCACTTTAGGCCGCAGCTGAAAGAGGCCCATTCGTGGGGCACAAAAACAAAAAACACGTTCTTCTATGCCAGTGTTGCCTTGGGGATGGATGCCAGGGGCACCACCCTCTGCGGTCCACTTTCCGTAGGTGGCCTGAGTAATGGAATCCTGTTTGGTCTTGTGGTTAATGTGCCGGACTCATACCTCGTAGTCCCCAGTTCAGTTCCGCACTCCTCCGTGAAGCCAATGGGGTGACTTTGGGCCAGTCACGGCTCTCTTTCTGAGCTCTCACAGGGCGTCTGTGGTGAGGAGAACAGGAGGGCCAATTCCGCAAGGGCTTCGTAGACCCCATTAAGCACCCGACAGGTGCTCATTTGGTACGGATTCACCACATACCTTCCGCACTGAGGGACCCATGAAGACCCCTTTGGGACTGCATCATCTACACGAGCGTTGCAGAGTTCTGGGTTCAGTGGGGTCTTCAGGCCCTTTCATCCAGGCCGCCATTTGCAGTAGGGTGGCTCCGGTTCCACCCCCCTCCACACACCCTACGTAGGCCGCATGTCCTGTGTAGCAGTCAACAAAGCTGCCCACAACCTACACAGCGTCTACGAAGGCAGCTGCGCGGTCGTGTCTCTGTATATAGAAGTGACTCTTGATTGACAGTTTCACAGGCCAATTGCGCTGCGCTTTCCAGCTCGGGCGTAATTGGGACCTCAGGATGTGTGCTATGGCACCCGCACAACAGCCCTGTCATTGTACATATCCAAAACTTGACGGACCAGATTGAGTGAGGGCCAGATCTCCATATTCTGGATTAACCGCTTTAAGTGCGGAAACGGCCAAGGCTGGTCAGACACTTTGAGCCCCTTGAGGGTGACGAAAGCAAGATATAAAACCCAGCTATTTTTCTTTTTCTCTTCTTTCATTTGGCTGAGGTGGCAAAAAAGTACCTCAGAAAGTACCTCAGAAAAGCGCGTGGCCTGGTGTTCTCATCCCATCACTAACCCACCTTTCCTAGCTGAGGATGTTCGAGGGAGGGTCAGGCTGGCTCGTGTGAGCCATCCCGATAGCGATCCGCCTCTGTTTCCCTGACTAGGCCCAAGTGTGGCCTTCATCACAGAGACAACGGGCACCATCAGTCCACCCGTCCCCGTAAAGGCCGTGGAATACTTCTGAGATCATGGTTGTAGCTGCTGTCCATTTCTCGGCTGCTCTCCTGAACGTAGAAAGAAGCCAGGCTTTAATGCCACAAAGAGCTCTCCTGGCGTCGCGGCCTTTAATCTAGCCGAGAGACGAAGAATTTGGGAGAAGGAACGAGCCCCCTTTGTGCGCTCCTGCAGAAATGGATTGCGTAGAAGTTACCCCCTTAACCTGTCCTCGGTTCCTGCCGGGCAAAGCGCCAAACCGGCAGTCAGGAAGGCCGTAACAACCGTTTGGCTCCTCGTGGCGTTTTCTTCCTCTTGACCCGAACCGCCTTGCCCGTGATTGCTCGGCAAACCAATGTCAAATTCTTTCATGTGTTTGTCTTATCTCGACCAGACGATCCTTGCAGGAAGAGATACCTTTTGCTTTACCACCTCCTTCCGAAACATGCTGCTTCGGAGAGGTGTGAGCCCCGCACCTTGAGCATTTCCGTGCTCCTGGTGGAAGCGACGCGCCACCCAGCCTGACTGGCGTGGCGACATCTTTTCTTCTTCTTCTTCAGGCGAAAACCAACACGCCCGAAGTCAGCTGCGACTCCTTTTTAGTATAATTTTTAAGGGCTCGGCGCGAACCTCTGCGTACCAAACCAAAGTCCTAACATACCAGATCTAGAGTTACAAGGTAAAAGCAGCTGCCACAGGAATCTGGTTAGAGAGACAATAAACATTTTAATTCATTATGGCGCTCCAAAGGTGTGTATCAAAGTAAAAAGCGCTTCATAAAAAATAATATAGTCTTAGAACATGCCCTTAATGGTCGAAGAACAAAAGTCTTTAAGTTCAAGACTGAGAGGCTTGTCCTTGTGGTGGATTCCGCTCATGTGTACCGTCTCTTCGACAAATTGAAGTTTGGTGTAGCGCAGTGGTGTCGAACCTATGACACGTGTGTCACAGGTGAGACGCTATGTTCTGGCGCCTTGCCATGTTGTCGCTATTTGGTATCTTGTAGGCCACAGGCCCCTTCTGGCTCGCGGCCTACAGGATACCGGGAGCACCGTCTGTGTCCAGCATAGGAGGCATGATGGAGTCATGTCATTGCGTCACTGGGTCACGCACAGTGCGCCTGTGCCCCCGACAGCGAGAGGACTGAAGACCTCACAGTTTTTCTCTCTACATACTTTTGTGAGACCTTATTCACAGCCTTAAACAATATTAAAACCGATAAAAGGAACCGACCGACAAGATGGAGTTAGTAGCGCTTGCTTGGGCTTGAAGTGTACGAAACACCAACCTTCAATTGACGATTTAGCAAATGAAATTCAGCAAGAAAAAAGTCGTGAACGTAAAGAATTATACCAAAAATACAGTGTTTTGTGTGTTTTTTACAAGGGCTACAAATATCACAAAATTATGGGCATTTCTAGATGTGACACAGCACCCAAGTTAAGCTAGATTTTTTCTGCGAATTTTGTCGCGCCGAGCTATAAAGGTTCACCATCACTGAATGAATGGTGTAGCTGGTAGTAGTTTTTGTTGAACTTGGTTCCTAGATGGGACAATCTTGTACTCAGATCTTGGAATGTATATATTCTATCTAGATAGTTATATCCCAGCCCCATGCCTTTCGGCACAGAGGATGTATAACCAAATGCTGTGTTCGGGTCTTTCTCAATTTCAAGGGAAACTTTGGCAGTGACAATCTTTTCTTTCCTTCTTTTCGGATGAATGAATGAACTTTATTGGTTGGTCATTGGACCATTTCAAGTTTACAAAAGATAAAATCATACGAAAGATACAAGGATAAAATTAAGAAACAATATAAAAAACCCGTCATTATCTGTCGCCATCACCCCATTCAGCTCAATGAATGATTTCCTAAGTGAGGCAGCCTTAAAAGAAAATAAAGTTACCCTATATGTCACCTGGACATCTACCTGCAGGAGGGAAGTCAACTTATGTTCTGCTTTGCAGTGGGACACATTTTGTAAAAACGACCCAGACAAGTTGTTCTTATTGAGAAGAAGAAGAGTTGGCTTTTCTACCCCGCTTTTCTCACCCATTTAAAGGGGACTCAAGGCGGCTGACAAACCTTCTCTTCTTCGCCCCACAACGGACACCCTGTGAAGTAGGCGGGGCTGTGAGAGCTCAGAAAAACTGTGACCAGCCCAAGGTCACCCAGCTGGCTTCATGGAGGAGTGCGGAATCAAACCCAGTATTCCCAGATAAGTCTAACATAGTAAGAAATGAAATAAGTAAAACATTAAAACATATTTACAATATACAACCCTCCCTCCCTCCGTGTCAGGACGGCACCTGGAAGGAGCTAAACTTCTAACCCAGCATTAGCCTGGCATCGAAAACTACATAATGTAGCCACCAAGCAAACCTCCAGGGGGAGACTGTTGTTCTAGAGTCTGGGGGCCACCCCAGACAAGGCCCTGCCACCTCCTCCCGCACTTCTGAGCGAGAAGGAACTACAAGAAGGCCCCCTCTTAGATCTCAATATTCGGGCCTCAGTGCTGAATTCACTTCACCCATTAAAAAAAAAAAAGTATAAAAGCAGCATAAATGTGACATGAGAATTAGACACAAAAATGGGGCTGGCAGAGGATGATGGGATTTGTAGTTCAGGTGCATGCCTGAATTATGGCCACCACTTGCCTCTTGGAACAAAATGCTGAGGCTTGTGCATTTCAGCGGCACATCTTTCCCCATGTGCGGCGCATACAATGGGCTTCCAAGGAACAGGACAAGCGCAAATATTTTATTTTTTATGGACTTGGCATTTCTGCTCCCCACCTAATAAACCATCACATTTTACCCCTCAGCCCAATGGAATAAATGAGATATTTTAAAATTAAAAACTGGTGTGTTTCCTTTCTGTTTTCTGCAGCCCTTGGATGAAACTGTTTGTTTATTTATTTATATCTGCCTCCTGGCTTTAATAAATAAATAAAAACTCCAAACTTTGACAATAGTGTTCTCAGATGCCTCTTCTGCGTGAAGCACACCTGTTTATGCAGGAAAATAAAATAAAATATTTTTTTAATGGGCCTTAAGAGTACCTTTCGGAAGGTTGCCTGCTTTGTGGGCGTCAGGAAATGTCTTTTTTAAACATTCATATTTCCACATTGCTTATTACTCTTGCGACATTTAGAGGCAGCTCCTGGAGTTTGTATATCATTGCAAAATGCAACGAGGAATTTAGTCCATTGCAATGCTGCAAAACTTAAACATTTACACATTTAGGCAGAGGTTTTCTCTGCTCTGGCGGCCCGGATTTTTGGGTGTTCTAAGGGGCCCTCCCTGTTCGCTACGGTAATTAATTGACTAACATATTAATCACAAGTAAAATATGCCACTCCTTAGTCTATTAACTAATCAATTAAAAGCTAGAAAATTGATTTTTATTTTTTTAAAAACCACCTTGAATTTGCCAAGAGCCAGATTTTCAGCACAGGCCTTGCGTGTTTAAGATGGGAGTTACCAAGGTTGCAAAAAGAAAAATGAAAGAAGATGGTTTAGACTCATTAGGTTGCTGTCTCTGTGGATTTCGTTGGTTAAGAAATATTCAAAGAAAAGACCAAGTAATAACAAAACATGCATTTCAATTGGAAGTTCTCCTGCAGAAACCTTACTGAAAAGATAAACAGCAGGTATCTGTATATGGTGGTTGTACGTGAATGAAAAGGCATGCAGGGCTCCTGTGTCTTTAGCAGTTGCATGGGAGACAAAACCGCGGGGCTCCTGTGTCTTTAATTGTTGCACAGGAGACAGAACCACGGGGCTCCTGTGTCTTTAATTGTTGCACGGAAGACAGAACCGTGGGGCTCTTGTATCTTTAACAGTTGCACGGAAGACAGAACCGCGGGGCTCCTGTGTCTTTAATAGTTGCATGGAAGACAGAACCACGGGGATCCTGTGTTTTTAATTGTTGCATGGGAGACAGAACCGCGGGGCTCTTGTGTCTTTAATAGTTGCACGGAAGACAGAACCGCGGGGCTCTTGTGTCTTTGACAGTTGCACGGCAGACAGAACCGCGGGGCTCTTGTGTCTTTAACAGTTGCACGGAAGACAGAACCGCGGGGCTCTTGTGTCTTTAAGAGTTGCACGGAAGACAGAACCATGGGGCTCTTGTGTCTTTAACAGTTGCACGGAAGACAGAACTACGGGGATCCTGTGTTTTTAATTGTTCCATGGGAGACCGAACCGCGGGGCTTTTGTGCCTTTAATAGTTGTACGGGAGACAGAACCGTGGGGCTCTTGTGCCTCTAATAGTTGTGCGGGAGACAGAACCACGGGGCTCTTGTGCCTTTAATAGTTGCATGGAAGACAGAACCACGGGGATCCTGTGTTTTTAATTGTTGCATGGGAGACAGAACCGCGGGGCTCCTGTGTCCTTAATAGTTGCATGGGAGACAGAACCGTGGGGCTCTTGTGTCTTTAATAGTTGCATGGGAGACAGAACCGTGGGGGGTCTTGTGTCTTTAATAGTTGCAGGGGAGACAGAACCGCGGGGCTCTTGTGTCTTTAATAGTTGCATGGAAGACAGAACCACGGGGATCCTGTGTTTTTAATTGTTGTACGGGAGACAGAACCGCGGGGCTCTTGTGCCTTTAATAGTTGCATGGGAGACAGAACCGCGGGGCTCTTGTGCCTTTAATAGTTGCATGGGAGACAGAACCGCGGGGCTCCTGTGCCTTTAATAGTTGTACTGGAGACGGAACCGTGGGGCTCCTGTGCCTTTAATAGTTGTACGGGAGACAGAACCGCGGGGCTCTTGTGTCTTTAATAGTTGTATGGGAGACAGAACCATGGGGATCCTGTGTTTTTAATAGTTGCATGGGAGACAGAACTGTGGGGCTCCTGTGCCTTTAACAGTTGTACGGGAGACGGAACCGTGGGGCTCTTGTGCCTTTAATAGTTGCATGGGAGACAGAACCGTGGGGGGTCTTGTGTCTTTAATAGTTGCAGGGGAGACAGAACCGCGGGGCTCCTGTATCTTTAATAGTTGCATTAGAGGGGGAATGTCAGCAGGTGTTGGTCTGGAATTCCTGCCCCTTGGAAAGAGGCCCTCCTTTCCACCTGGCTACTCCGTGCACAAGCAAACTGTGTTTGCTTCCCTCTGGATTCCACTGTCACCTTCCCAAAGGCTGACGTTTGGGTTCCATTGCAGCTTTGTCCCCGGCAATCTCCCTCCATCGGTCTTGCATTTTTCTTTCAGTTATGGACCCGAAACTTAGGCGGAGGATTGTGCGTATGCAAGACAGAGTGCACACAACACTTTGCTCCTGTTTTTCATCCAGACCGTGGTGGGCACAGAAGGGAGCGATTTCCCGGTCCCCTTGAGCCAGCCTTTCCTTGGCACGGAGTCTGTGACCATGACCACCACCTAGCCAAATCCACCCAGCCCAGCTTCTTTCTCTTCCTTGCCAGGCCTCGACGCCCCTCTTTGTTTACTCGTCTTCTTGGTTCGTCTTTCCCGTTGTTTCCCGTGAGGCTTCCAGAGCGGGCATCTTATCTCGGGAGCTGGCAGGCCGAGCCCGGCTTTCCGCAGGTGTTTTCCGCAGGGCTCGAAACCTTCCCGAGTCCTCTGGCGTCCGTAGAAGGAGCCGCGCGCTCCGTGGGCCTGCCAGGAAGCCGCGCGTGCCACTCAGGTGGGCGTCCTCGCGGGGCGCCTGCTAGCTTTCCCTGTCACCTGTGGAGTCCTGACGCCATTATCCGCACATTAATTCCTTTCACAAATGCATCTTCCCCTGCTGTAAAACATTGTCCAGCCTCGTCTCCGCTTACTTGGAAGGGGGCCGCTCCTTTCCTGCTCATCGGCTTACAGACATCATGGCGCATGCCGAAAGGAGAGGATGGCCAGATCAGGGGAAGAGAGGAACCGAGCATCGTGTAGCTCCGAAGAATAAGCCTTTCTGTCGGGGGCGGGGGGGGGAGAAGGGTGTCCTCTTCCTTCCCCAACTGAGCTTCTCCCGAAAAAAGAGCTTTTAAAAGCTTGCAACGCAGGGAGAGTTATGGTGGTAATGTGGGTTGTGGGATTATAATGGGCTTCAGGTGGAGTACATCTGTTCACAGGTGTCACAGAGCAGCATGAAGGCTCACCATGTGGCTATAAATCCGCCTTCCTGTTCAGTCCTCAATTGCTTTTAAAAACTGGTTTCCTGCCCATTTGAAAACCACATTACGTTAATTCTCCCGCCCCTGCCACCCCCCAAACACAAATTGGGGGAGGGGGTCTGCTTTTTTAAGATCTCTTGTATAAATCTCTTTAGATGGCGCATTGTCCTCCACCAGGCCACACGCTTGTCTGTGGGGCCGACGGGTTGGTTTCTGGAGGGTCTTTTCGCCTCATGGAACTGGCAGTGGCTGAGTGCCATGGGGTTCTCCAAGGGTCTTGTGGGATGCAGCCCCCTTTCTCTTCTGCTTATATGCCCTTTCTAGCAGCGGACGTCACAGAATGGCATCCTCCCATGGGCTCCCTCGTTGTCCACACGGCCATGTTCATTCTCAGTGTTTGTGGACAGGCCAGGTCAGTCCAAGCTTTCTCCCTGTATTCCAGCAGAACGATTCCCCAGCCTGGAGCAAATCAAAGGTTCATTACCTCCATTATCGTCCAGGGAATTATTTCTAAGTGTCGCGGCGATTCCCGGCAAAATTCGGGTGGCCACTAATTCAGGGTGGCCTGATCAAACCCTGCAAAGATGACGCTCTGTGGATGCCTTCAAACCACTTGCAGATCAGTCTGAACGGCCTTTGGAGAAGATGACCGGCCTCTTCCTGTGCGTACCTGGTCCCATGGAAGGAAGGAACAACCGTCCACGTGGGGGGAGAGGTGCGTGGCTCAGTTCCTGTCCTGTCCCTTCCTTATCCTGGTATGCAACCAGTGTAGCACCTGACTTCAACATCCAGGCCTCCCAGGGGTGAGAGGGGAAGGCCAGAATGAGGAGGCCGCCATGGCGGACCCCGTTCCATGAGGCCTGCCTTCCCCTCAACATGTCTAGTTGTTCCTCCTTTTTGTTTGGGACATGGGACGCCAGATGGAGAAGAAGGTCAACATTCAAGAGGCCAGGATCTCCATGGGGCTTCAAGTTGCAGGACATGAAACCCCAGGAAGACCCACCTGAGCTGAGGTGCCCAAAGTGTAGGCCAAGGGCCTCACACAGCCCTCATGTCTCATCTGCAGCCCATGATGAGTCAGTTGGTTCCTGTCCATTCTACGTACGTTGGAAAAGAACCAATACTGAATTTTTGTGGAACTAGGGCCTGGACCAACCAAGCGTGACAACCAACATATTTTCCCCACTCCTTTGCAGTGTGACTTAGTACTTCTGGCCCACAGCAGTAATGCTTCTTCGTCAACCTGAGGAGGAGTGCAAGCCTTCCATCATCAGGGTGGGGGTTGCCTAGATGGTCCTTCAATGGTGAGGAATGCACACAAGATGGAACGGCATCTTGGTCTAGTAGTTAGGGAGTCAGACTCTTATCTGCGAATACCGGGTTTGGTTCCACTCACCCGCATGAAAGCCAGCTGGGTGACCTTCGGCTAGTCACAGCTCTCTTCTGAGCTCTTACAGCCCCACCTACCTCATAGGCTGCTTGTGGTGGGGAGAAGAACAGAATGTTTGTCGGCCTCTTTGAGTCCCCATAAATGGGTGAGAAAAGCAGGGTAGAAAAGCCAACTCTTCTTCCTTTTCGTAGTTAATAATAGAATTTCTGTCTTGTCAGTGTTTTCCTGGTTTCCACATATTGTGGGGAAATTGATGGCCTATCTCCACCTATCTATGAATTTCGACAGGCTTCCATCTTGCCACTCTGTGAGGCCAATAGATCAGACTCTATGGTTCTTTTGTCTTATTCTCCTATAGAGAAAACGCCTTGGGTGTACGTAAGGGTTCTGTTCAGGGAAAGCCTACCATACTATGGGTTGGTACAAATTGGAATTAAGAAAATACAGCACAGGTGTGTAAGGTACATCTCCTAGCCTTGGTAGCCGCATCAGCATGACTCTAGAGCTGTACCTACTTTATTACGTCCCTTGGGGACACAGGTGGTCTACGTCCCACTGGGACGTCTCCTGTCCTCTCGTTTCTGGAAAGCAGTTGGGGATGCTGCCCAGCTGCTAGGCTTAAATCCTCACCATCACAGTTTTCATTTTCTCCACCAGATTTTACTTGTCTGTGGAGGGGACAACCAAGGACAGCTTTCTGTGTCTTCATGGTGGCAACTGTGTGGTTGTCCCACTCAGGTTGGTCAAGGCAGGGCCTGGGATCTGGCAGGTGGGCAGAGGTCAGTGCAGGGAAAGAACATTGTCCCTCATGCTTTCTCCACACCCCAAGAGCCTAGATGGTCCTTTTAACCCACTTCCGTCCACCTTCTTGGAGAACTGACCCATTAGCCAAATTAACTGTATATGACCTAACCTGAAAGTGAATTTTTCTGAATTAGATAATGCCAAAAGAAAACAGTTTGTGCCTTTCTTGAAGTGTTTACTCATTCTGAAGGTGGACTGAAGCTGGATTAAATCTTAGACGGGCCCCACGGTTAGTAGCATATCATAACCAACCCTCACAGGTTAACTCAGACGTTGTACTAGGTTTTGCTACTACTAATGACCTACCCTGAGAACTTTTGGAATGGAATGGAATGAGCCAGTTTGGTCTAGTGTTTAGGGAGCTGGACTCATGTCTGGGAATACTAGGTTTGATTCTGCACTCCTCCATGAAGCCAGATGGGTGGCCTTGGGCTAGTGACAGCTCTCTTCTGAGCTCTCACAGTCCCACCTACCTATCACATGGTGTCTGTGGTGGGGAGAAGAACAGAAGATTTGTCAGCTGCTTTGAGTCCCCTTAAATCGGTGAGAAAATCAGGGTAGAAAAAGCCAACCCTTCTCCTTCTTCCTCCATGAAGCCAGCTCGGCAGCCTTGGGCTAGCCACAGCTCTCTTCTGAGCTCCCGCAGCCCCACCTACCTCACAGGGTGTTCTGTTGTGGGAAGAAGAACAGAAGCTTCGTCAGCCGCTTTGAGTGCCCTTAAATGGGTGAGAAAGGCGGGCTTGAAAAGCCAACTCTTCTTCTTCATTGGATATAGGGCAGAATAAAAATACAAGTAAATAAATAAAAAGTCTGAGCTTACATAACTTGTCAGTTATATCACGTGGGGAACCTCCTTATATCTCAACCTATTTAACTTAGGATTTATTTATTTATTTACCTGATACAGGCCTGCCTCACCCTAAGTATTATTAATATTCATACCACTTTAGTCGCAAACAAAATATTCTAAAAATACATATGGTGCCAAAAAAAAAAAAAAGATGGGTGCAAATTTATCTAAAATTATTTTTAAAATGGCGTGACCTGCTCTTGCCATTTCAAACCAGCCGCCCGAGTCCTGCTTAAAAGCTACGGTGTAGTTTACGTAAAATACATAAGTTCCCAAAGGGACCTTGGAGCTCTTCCTCCTCCGCCGCTCCGGGGAGAGGGAAATCCAGCTGGGTTCAGCTCTGCCTGCCTCCTCCATGAGCATGGCTTCTCCTTCTCCCCTTCTTCCAGGGCCTCTCCTTGAATTAAATCTTCGAAAGGGGTTTCAATGGCCCGCGCTAATGGGTCTTTGCTGAACAGACTGCATTAGCATCCTTTCCCCTTTCTGGTCTCCGGGGTTTTTTTTTTTTTGGGGGGGGGACAAATCATTTCAGCATTGTGTCCAATTGGTCAATCATCACCTATTGTGTAGGGAGAATGCGCCCCCGGAGGACCCTCATTTGTACTTTAGAATTTTTGCTCCGGCTTGCTCTCTACTCTTGTTTTGTCTCCTTGCCTCCCTTCTCGCAACCTTTGTGTGATTCAAGAGCCTGTTGGAAACCAGAGGAAGGAAAGTGGGGGTTGAAGTGCCATCTTGTCACCTGGGCGGCAGTCTTCTTACCCCTCCCCCCCAAAAAAACCCACACAACAACCCAAAAAACCCAACACCGTGAAGACCCGAGCGGCAATTGATGCTCCAAAGGTACTTCAAAATCAGTCGCCTCTTGTTAAATCAACAGGCGAACTCGTGCAGGCGGCGAGCAATTTGATACACAAATCGGTGGCGCGCAGGTTTCCAGCGGCACAGCTGGAGAGAAAGGCCTGCGGAATCGGGTCGCTGCCAGGGCCACATCACCGAGGGGCGCATGGAAGCAAGCAACCGGGGAGGGGGAGACGGGACACGGGTGGTGGACAGGACGCCCACAATGCATCGCTTCTGGTGGTTCTCGGTCAGGTCAACCAGGAGCAGGAAGGAAAAGATGGTGACTTTCCGATCCGAGGCATCGTCGTTGTCCCCGGTGTCGGGGTTTCCGTTGGAAATACGGACGGGTTGCAAAATGCAAATGGTGTGTTCGCTTTCAGCGCGCTGGTGTCGGCTAGAGGGGTCCGCGGAGCTACTAAGCCGCCATCCTGGTTCAGGGGGGACCGTTCAGCCATGGCGCGTGGAGTCTAGGAAACATTTTCACTCTGCGCTGATCTTGAGTGATAGGAATTCAGATCTCTGCTGAGTGCCGCCTTTGCACCTTTAATGCAGAAGCAAGTTCCTACAGGATGGGGAGACCTGATTTCCAGAACTCGCCTCCCACGGTTTTACGGATTGTTACAGGGCAAAAAGAGAAAGGAAGAAAGGAAGAACGAAAAATTTAAAAATGGCCGAGCGTGTGTGGTTGTTTTTACAGCTGGGGATGCTATTTAGGCTTTCTGCTGGGGGAAAGGCACCGATACACTTTGTGCCGTTTCGGCCGGCGTGAAAGAAAAGAAAGGAAAGTGTAGCATCGCTTGGTGAGGTCAAAGAGACCCGCCGTGTTTAGGAGGTAGGCTGGAAAATTTAAGTAAAGCTCCTCCCTGAGCGAATTTTGCTGACGAGCAGACTGGGATCACGGGTGCTGCCAATTAGGTAACAAAAATTTGGAATAGTTTCATATTCCAAAATCTTACGTAAAGGGCCATCCAGGTAGGCATTTGAACAGTAGGCCAGGGGTAAGTTGCAGGGAGAAAAGAAACAGTTGAGGGGTGGTCAGTGGGCAATTGAATGCCCTGGGCCTCGTGTTCCACGTTTGCCCAAAATGCCATGAAAGACTCTTCAAAGATGGTGTTGTTGGGGGTGGCCATTTTGGGTTGTGGCCACACATCTGCCAGGTTACCACTGGGCAATTTAATCCAGATTTAAACAAGGTTCTGTTTTTTTTGCGTTTCCACTGTTAGCTTATAATGGAGACTTTCAGGGAAGAACCCTCCTCCCTTCCCCTCAGCAGAACTCCCTCCCCATGCAGTCAGCAACTGGGCACCATCATACCCTCACTTCATTGGGGTGGGCAACTCAAACTCCACCCCCAATATAAGCCTGTTCCCAATTCAGATCATGGAGCGGCGGTTCTTCTTCAGCGCTTCTGCCCCCATGGTAGCACAACGTCTCATGTTAACAAGGCAGTAGAAGATTAAAGATCACTTTCCCTTCCAATGTTTTGTGCTAGATTGGTGGATCAGAGCAGTACAAAATGGCAGGGAGAACGGAAGGAGGGAGGGAGGAAAGAGGAGACACAGGATGGAAGCTTCCAAATCCTCAATGGCCACCCCTCTTTGTAAAATCAGACACTTTCGCCTTATCTCTTTGTTACATTGTGTTCTGATCTCTTGTTACATGTGTTCTGATTTCTTTTTTAGTTACATTGTGGTCTGATCTCTCTCATTCTTCCCCTCCAGCCCCCTTCAGCCAAGCCCAATCCCCTTAGCACGTGATGGTGAGAGCCTGGGGAAAAGGGGATGAAATCATGGCTTATCATTGGATCAGGGGAAACACCCCTAAAGCATGGTTTCCTCCCCCCAAAAAAACACGTGTGTTCCCATTGCTAAATAGTGACGATTATTTCTAAATCTAGCAACAAGACCTCTTTTGATTCAAATATAGATCATCCGTGTTTCGTGATCTTTAATCCTCAGAAACTGTGGATTCTTCTAAAATTTCGGGAACGGTGAGCGCTCAAAACGATTTCAAAGCTCCTTAAATCTTGAATGGGAACACACCCCTTCACTTTCAACCTTCTCCAGTCCATCTTCAGGTCTGACTGCTCACACACCTTTTCATTTCTGTCAGTTCTATTTGTGGACTTTCCATCCAGGGAAGTCCAAATGGAAGGTATAAAATGGATAGAAATGAAACGACATATTTAGGTATGACCGCAGCCTAAGGCAGAGAGGAATGAAAAGGTGGGGGTAGTCAGGCCTGAAGGAGGTTTAAAATGAAGGTGAGGCTACAGCCTTGGTTTATCACGCGTTTGCAGGAAAGTGTGTTTTCCATTGGTGTCTTTGCATCCATAAGAACATAAGAACATAAGAGAGGCCCTGCTGGATCAGGCCACAGCCCATCTAGTCCAGCATCCTATTGCACACAGTGGCCCACCGAATGCCACTGGTGGGACTGGTTGCACTGGTGGGACTGGTTGCACTGGTGGGTTGCACTGGTGCACTGGTTGGGGCTGGGCCCAGGAAGTAGGATTTTGGGGAGGGAAGGGCCGCCTCTCTTTGGTGTCAGTGGCCTGACATGCTTAGGAACCAAGAGATAAACTCCTCAGTGCCATTTCTGTGGCTGGAGTCTGGGCACCATGTACAGATCCCCTAAATAGGATGGATGGTGAGACCAGCGTGGCCCTGGAGGGGAAAGCGTTCCAAAAATCACTGCCATGGTAGCTGTACCCCAAGAAGAAAGTCTATACAAAGCAATCCTGTGCAGGATATGAGGGCCTATACAGGATTGGTGTCAGACTTTTTTGAAATAACAGATACAGTCCTTCAGTGGAGAAGTGCTCTCAATATTAGGGTATTTTGGCATTCAATCTGCATCACATTGAATATAAGAGAATTCGTATTCAGACAGATCCCCTTCGAATGTGGTAGGACTCTATTCCCAGCTCCCTGGTTCACGAATGCTCTGAAGCATCAGTGCCAATATGAATGTCAATGCACAAATGTCGTAACATTCGATTTCTATGTGAATGTCTGAATTTGTACAAATTTGTACAAAAATCAAATATGATGAATATCTGTGCACATCCCTACTCAGTACTGATCTATAGGGTCCCTTTAACTTATGAACTCTAACTTCCTGTTTTGACTTCCTATGTTATTTGCTGTCATTCCATGTGTTGCTATCATGTGCTGTCAGGTTAAGCCTTTCCTGGATAGAGATGACCTGGCCACAGTGATCCATGCTCTGGTCGCCTCTAGATTGGACTACTGCAATGCACTCTACATGGGGCTGCCCTTGAAGACGGTCCGGAAGTTGCAGCTAGTGCAAAACGCAGCCGCCAGAGTGCTGACCGGAACATCTATCCAGAGGCACATCACACCGGTTTTAAAAGAATTGCACTGGCTGCCAGTTCACTACCAGGCCCAATTCAAGGTGTTGACTCTGACTTATAAGGCCCTAAATGACTTGGGCCCCAAATATCTAAAGGAACGCCTTCGCCCATATCGACCTGCCCGTGCCTTAAGATCAAGTGGTGAGGCCCTCCTGGTTGTTCCACCACCTTTGGTAGTGAGGTTGGTGGGCACCTGGGAGAGAGCCTTTTCGGTGGTGGCCCCTAGACTGTGGAATGGTCTCCCTTCCGGGGTGCGCCATGCCCCTTCCTTGTTACCATTTACGAAGGCTGTAAACGCCTATCTTTTTGCCTTAGCCTTTGGCCAAGGTGGATTCATTCTCCCCTCAGTTACAGTTACACTATTGAGTGCATGGCTTAAATCAGAGCTTTTAACTATGTACCTTGGTTTAATTTGTATCTTGTTTTTAATATGTTGTTTGATCCGTTGTCACCTGCCCAAAGACCTGTGGGTATTGGCCGGAATAGAAATGGAAATAAATAATAAATAAATGTGATAACTAACTAACATGAGCACTCAAAGGGACATGTTTCTCATTCCCAAGCATGATTCTCATTATTTCCTTCTTGCTTCTCAGTACGATAGTCCTGTCTCCTTCCAGACCTCAGACCAATACAGCACTAGGAAGCTTTGATCTGGGTTCTTGCGCACATGACCACCTTCACGCATGCGCACTTGGCAGTTTCAGCCTCCGTGCCTGTGTGCTGGATGGTGCACCAGTTGCTGAAACTGGAAAGCCCGCAGCCAGTGATGGGTGTTCCAGCAACAGTTCAGAGCGCTTGTTAGTGGTGAGAAAGAAGAGCTATGGAGGGGTTGCCCACGAAACATGATGGGACCCCCCCCCCCCCCGTAACAGTACCATAAGGGTGCTGTTTTCATCCTGTCTGAAGGCACCCTGGACTAAAACAGTGACACTCGGTATCCAGATGTTCTTTTATTCTTAAATTGTCTGCCCTGCTTTTCTTCCGTAAGGGAATACTCGTGAGTTAGCAGTACAGAAATAGATGTGTGTGCACATGAACGCATGCACAAGGCCACCCACAGAGCGGATGCTCAACTTTTTGGCCACTTTGAATGCTGCTAGCTCTCTCTCTCACTCTCTCTCAGTTTGGTCTAGTGGTGAGGGAGCCGGATTCTTATCTGGGAATACCAGGTTTGATTCCGCACTTCTCCATGAAGCCAGCTGGGTGACCTTGGGCTAATCACAGCTCTCTTCCTGAGCAATCACAGCCCCACCTACCTCACAGGGTGTCTTTTGTGGGGAGAAGAACAGAAGGTTTGTCAGCCTCCTTGAGTCCCCTTCAGTGGGTGAGAAAAGTGGGGTAGCAAAGCCAACTCTTCTTCTTCCTCCATGAAGCCAGCTGGGTGATCTTGGGCTGGTCACAACTCTCTTTCTGAGCTCTCACAGCCCCACCTACCTCACAGGGTCTCTGTTGCGGAGAGAAGAACAGAAGGTTTGCCAGCCGCTTTGAGTCCCCTTAAATGGGTGAGAAAAGCCAGGTAGAAAAGCCAACTCTTCTTCTTCCTCTCTGTCACACACAAACGAGACTAGCTATCAGAACAGACTGCAGCCATCCATGAACTGGCCTGTAGTTGTTGGTTTTATCAGTCCTTGAGTCCGGTGGCCTTCAAAGGCCTCTCCAAACAGTGGCCTCTTTGGGATGGCCCCCCATGTCATCTTTTTGTCCTGCGTCCATCCGCCGCGCTTCAGCTAGCATGGAATCTGGGGCAGCTCGCCTAATGCCCAGAAGAGTGGGGAAGGGGCCGGGGAAGGGGGCATTTGTCTGATCTGGGGCCCGGTCCTCCTCTGGGGACCGCCATTTTGGCTGCGGTGCCTTTGCCTTGATGATGCTGATCCTCTGCACACGCTCAGACTCAGTGGCGTCTATGGTCGGTCTAGGTGCCAGTGCACTTTTGCGGCAGCATAAGAGTGAATGCTCCTGCCCTGGACACTTGGGATAAGTGATTAGCTAACACCGGTTAACGTGTGGAGCACGATTCCATGCTCCACGGCTAATCAACGATTAGTGAGCTTCTGGGGCGGGCGGCCACGCTTGGAGGCCGTAATGCCCGACTCTTCATGCATATACTTTTCACCAGAGGTTCACTAATCATGCACTAGAGGCCATAGTGCGAATTCGCCTCAGGCCTGTTAGCTCGGGGTATCCCATGAGCCCCTGGCCCTTTTTGCACTTGACCTTATTCTGCATTATATCCTGAAATGGCCACCTGGCATCTGAATACTGGTGCAGAATTGGGGTGCAATGAGGGTAGTATGGGAGAGAACTAAACAATTTGGGGTTTGGGGGGGAGGGGGCTCAGCACCCCATCAGATAACACATGACTCGGAGGACTCCTAGATTGTGGTCACACCTAAGGGTTAATCCAGCTTCAGTCCACTTTCAGAGTGACAGTGGTCAGACCTAGGGCCTATTCGCACTTGGCTTTTTTATGAAACATCCTGGAATAGGAGCCGGCTGTCCACATGCTAGTGCAGGGTATAACAGGCCCCAAGTGAGGCCTGCCAGGGTCTGCATTAGCCTGCACACCACAGACCCCTACCCTGAGATATACTCCAGGAAAAGCCCAAGTGTGAACAGGCCCCTGATGTCTAATCCAGCTTCAGCCCACTTTCAGGTCACCTCAGCAAAGTGACCAGTAATTTGCTTTCCACATTATCTATCGGAAAGGTGAATGTTCTGAGGTATTTAATACTGAAAGAAAACAGCTTCTCACTTTGCTGATGTGCCCTGAAAGTGGACTGAAGCTGGATTAAACCTTACATGTGACCGCAGCCCAAATGTGCTGGGTTTTTGGGGGGGCAGGAGCCCTCGGGTGGTAGAATCCTAAAAGCAAACAAGTGAGAAAGCGCCCTGCCAGAACCCAAACTCCCTGCCCCCAGATAATTGGTTTGCATTTAACGGCGGCGGGAAGGTAGCCGGGTCGGGAAGCCAGGTGGAATTCATCTGCCAGCTTTCTTAAACGGAGCCCCGAATTCGGATTACAGATTTGAAACGGTCCATTTACTTCCGCTCTCAAATGCATCGGTCCCCCTCCTATCTTAAACGGTCAGACAGCCGCCAATAATTTTCCAGGCGAATCGATACGGATCTCTGTGCTCCGGTACTTCAAATGGCAGCCCATTTCAGTAAGTGTGTTTGCAGATGGGATGCGGTCGGGGGAAGGAAAATTACCTTTCCGAGGATGCAAAAAGGGGGGAGTGGAACATTTATGGACGGGCTGGTGCCAGACTTTTGCCAGCCCTCCGCCCTGGAATTTGGCAGCATTTGAATAGTTTGGGAAATCTTGGAACAAAGAGGTAAGGCTGCGCTTGAGAAACGCCGAGGAGAGATGGGCTCCTCTTTTCGTCTTCCCACGTCCATCCATGTGCCCAAGAATCCCAGCAATTAAAAACTCAGTACAGCAATCTAGAAGATTGCCAAACAAACAAACAAACAAACAAGCAAGCTAGGAAGGCAGTTTTGAAACAGAGTAAGAAAAATGCCAGCTATAAATTAAGTCAACAGGTAGCAGCGCATTTAAACTTTGCAGACTTTCTTGCCAGCGCATGAGAAAAGCAAGCTGTGCGCAAGCTGAGCATATAGGCCCCACCAAAAAACCCTGAGGCCTTTTCGCACTTCGGCCTCTAGTGAACCATTAGTGAACTTCTGGTGAAGAGCATCTGCACGTCGAGGAGGCTGTTGTAGCCCCCAAGCGTGCCCTGCCTCCCCAGAAGTGCACTGATTCTTGCACTGTCGGCACAAATGTGTATTTTTGCACCTGCCAAGATTCCTGGAGTAGCAAGATGGGCAGAAAGGGGATAGAGGCAAGGGGAAATTATATCTCGTGGCATCAATTATGCTTCCTCATTTGGTGTCCATCTCAGTTTGGTCTAGTGGTTAGGGAGCTGCACTCTTATCTAGGAATACCTGGTTTGACTGTACCCTCCTCCATGAAGCCAGCTGGGTGGCCTTGGGCTAGCCACAGCTCTCTTCTGAGCCCTCACAGCCCCACCTACTTGACAGGGTGTCTGTGGTGGGGAGAAGAATAGAAGGCTTGTCAGCCGCTTTGAGTCCCCTTAAATGGGTGAGAAAAGCAGGGTAGAAAAGCCAACTCTTCTTCCAGGCGTGCCCACCTTCACCAGAAGTTCACTAATTGTTGATTAGGTGTGGAGCACGAAATAGCGCTGCACACGTTAACCAGCGTTTACGAAAACCGTACCTTAAGCGGATGGGCAGTCACCATTCACTCTTCTTCTGGCGCCCTGCGGCTGTCTGAGGTGCCGCGCAAGCACGCTGGAGCCTCGGACAACCATAAATGTGACTGCACTTGCACAAAAACTCTGTGTTGTCAAGTGGATGGCGCTGACGCACACGCAGTCGCGGAGGGCGCCGCATCCAAAATGGCGGTGCCCAGAAGAGGGCCGGCCCTGGGTTCGGTCACAGGTGAGTGGGTCATTGAGCTCCTTTCCTTTCAGCCCTTTGCGCTTTGCACTTTTTAGGGGTTCAGCTGAAATTTTGTCAAAGGTCTTTTCTCTCCAGGCTGCCCTACAGCATCCCTCCAGGTATGATTGGACTACGCCTCCCAACATTCAGTGCCTGCTGGGGTTGACCCTGGCGTGGAATTATGGGCGTTTGGGCTTAGCAACATCTGGAGGGCTGCTGCAGCCCCCTGCCCGGTCTAGCTGCTGATCTGGAAAGTGCAAATCCGCCTCTTAGCCACGTTGCCTTTGAGGCCAAGCAAAACAGCTTCCTTGTCTTTCTTCCGGCCTCCCGCTAGTCGCGGTGCATTCCTCAAAGTGTTAGCATCACATCTAGGCCCCAGATGGGCTTGTGGCTGCGGAGAACAGGCCTGCCCACCTTCCCGGCCCCCACAGTGCCTCCTCCAAGGGCACGGCCTGCGGCGTCATCACGTCACCTGCCGAAGGGCTCGGAGCTACGCAGGAAGCGAGCGCGCGCGGGGTCGGTCTCCGGGAACTGTGTTGAGTGGAAGGCAACCACCAAAGACGAACCGGAGACCCTTTGTTTTCACAAATATTTTCCCTAAATTATCTCTGCACCAATCTCCCTCTGCTGCTGCTGCTGCGGCTGCGGCTGCCTCATCTGGACTCTCTCCTACATGCAGGCTGCTTCCGTTTCTTCCTCGGGGGCCCCCGGACGGCAACCCTCCTGTCCTGTGCAGTCTAATTGGCAGCACAAAAGATATCTTGGGGCCTGCTGGCTTAATTGGCTTGGAGGAGCGGAGGTTGCAGCCATCCAGATGTTCTTAAACGAAAACTCTTCCCTCTCTGCTAGGGGTGTGCACAAATACTCGAAACATTCCTTATCCAGGTGAATTCTGACAAATTCGAACGCCAGATAGGCGTTTTTTAGTATTTGCACGAGTACGAATATTTCAAGTTATTTGGATGAATAATCTGGACATTTGTATGTGTATGGATACGTACGCATTGCATCTGGAGCCATAGGCATTGCACCTGTATCTGTACGCATTGCACCTGTGTCCGTACGCATCCCTATGGATACATACGGGATAAAAATGGGATGCATATGAGATTCGTGTCATTGGATATGTATTTAATATTTGTACGAATAGATATGAATGTATTCATATCATTTCAATTGTCCAGACATTAGTTTTTCTTTGTTCATGCGTCTTTGGATATTCAGATTTTTTTTTTAATCGAATCGAATGTCAAAAAATTGCCTTCGTTCCCACCCCTACTCTCTGCCCATCAGCTATGGCTGCAGGCTATCATAGGCCTTTTCACCCTCATCTGATTAGGCTGCCATGAACCACGGCCGGTAAACTTCAGGTAAAGGTGGACCACCATTCGTATTTGCCGGGAGGAAGCTTCCTCAAAGCATCCGTTACAGGCCAGAAATGCAAATGGTCCTCCTGTTTACCAGTCCATACCTCCAAAGCCGGAAGTTCCACCTCCTTGCTGCTGTGATTGGCCGCTCGGACGCCATTGCGAGAGAGGCGTGATCGATGGCTCACCCATGCTGTGATTAAATGCCCCCTCTCATGATTCTATGATCGATCGCCACTCCCGGGGATCGGAGATCCAATCACGGCATGGGTGAGCCATCGATCACGGCCGCCGCCACTGCACCTGTGTGGACGCCGCGTTCCCTGCCTGCCGTACAACCCCCCAGAGAGTAAATAAAGTATCCAGTGAACTTATCCAGGGAGGCTATTCCACACTCAGGGGGACAGCACTGAGAAGGCCCTTTCCCTATTTTAGTTAGTGGGATTTGTTCAGAGCAAGATTTCTGGACAGGATTTCCAGATGTGGGTAAGGATATTTAAGAGGAGGCAAAATGTTTTAACTCAGTGATCAAACAGATGCCCGAAAGGCAGAGCACCACAGCTTAGGTACTGAACTTAGAGATTTAACTGTCCATGCCTTAAGATCTGGAGGGGAGGCCCTCCTGGTTGTTTCCCCACCTTCAGTAGTAAAAGGGGTGGGCACCTGGGAGAGGGCCTTCTCAGTGGTGGCCTCCTAGGCTATGGAATAATTCATAGGGTGGGATAGAAATGCAGATAATCAATCAATCAGTCCCTTGCATCTCCCCAGTAGAAGCTATGAGAAATCACTTTTCTACCTTTGCCAGGAAAACAACATGGAGGTCTCCGGGCAGTCAGACATAACTTGTTTTTGAGGACAATTGAAGCTTTCTTTCTTTTCTGGTCCCTTGGAGTGTGATCATGCAGGGTTCATTTTGGGTACCCATTTGCAAAGAATCGCTCCTTCTGTAAGTGCATTTTAAAAAATTACATTAGACTTAGTGACTAAAAAGCACTCTGTGCCATTGCGCTCTTCACCTATTTCTTCCATAATTGCCACTGACTGAATGCTACTGGCTAGGGATTCCCTGCCTTTGCTGGCCAACAGGAACAGCTGTTTCCAGGCTGTTCCTGGAAGGGAGCTTGCCCCAAGCAGAGAGTCACCCTGAGAGTTATCATTTCCCATCTGCAGAAGGGGTGGATAATCAGAAGCTTGGAGATGTGATAAGTGGCATTTTTAAATTTTGTTTCTCTCCCTTGAGTCTCAGATTTGCCCCAAGCAGCGAGTCACCCTGAGAGTTATCATTTCCCATCTGCAGAAGGGATGAATAATCAGAAGCTTGGAGTTGAGATAAGTGGTACTTTAAAAAAAAATTCTTTCCCTTGAGTCTCAGATTTGCCCTGGGGCACTTGTAAACACATATTTGAACACACTCTTGGTTGGAGCTGATTAGGGCTTTAATGATGAAGGCCACCTCTTTGAATTGGGCCTGGGAACAGACTGGGACCCAGTGCTGCAGACAAAACCCTGGCTTGATATGATTGAAATGTTTGGATGCAAATGCTAAGCATTTGCCCCTTGTTCCAAGCAGAGGCATTTTCCAGGATCATCAGCCAAACTGGATACATGCCATGAACTTGGATGCCTATGCTGAGTGTCTAGAGACAGTGCCTAGAAGAAGACTGGGACCTGATCATTTAGGGTGCGGGGTGCTAGGATAGTGTGCCCAGAAGGCAACCAGGACTAGGAAAGTGCACAAATATTTCGAATGCATTTGAAATTTGACCGACTCGGCCAAATTTTGACATTCAAATTGAATGTCCTTAAATGCAATTCAAATTTCAAATTTCGGATCTATTCATTAGAATTATTTGGACGTTCCTATGTGTACAGGTTCGTACACAATGCGTACTTGAAGGTCTGCATCTTTCCCGCATCCGTACGCATGGGTACAGATCAGTACGGGGTGAAAATGGGATGCATACAGGATAACTATGGGATGTATATGGATTTGTAAGGACCTGAGGAAGATGCGTACAGGCATCTATGAATGTTGTCAACATTCGTAAGTGCAAATTCGAATAAAAAATTAGAACAAACAGATGTGAATTTGCTTAATTCAAATCAAATTTGGTTAAATTCAAACTGTAAACATTTGAATCGAATCGAATTTTGGGATATTCATGCATAACCCTAATCAGCACCACGAGAAGCTGCCATCTGCCACTGAAAGAAGACATCTCTCATTCCCAACTCAGACCCCTAATTTATTTATTTGCATGTTTATCCAACCCTATACTCGAAGGTCTCAGGTTGGGTGACAACAATAAAAACAAAATATAAAATTAACACATTAAAAGCAATAACTATGCTTCACTATGGGGAGAGAAAGCTGATTAGGATACGAGAGTGCATTTTCCTGGATCTCCTGAACATAAAAAGTGAAGGCACCCCTGGTGCATCGCAGTCTGGGAGTCACCACTGAGAAGGCCTCATCCCAAGTTCCCATCCCCTCAACTATTGAAGGGGGTAGAGCAACCAGGTGTGCTTCCCCTGCAGGTCATATGAGAGAACGTTTTTTTTTTAGATATTTGGGACCCAAGCCATTTGGGACCTTTTAGGGTAGGATTGACGCCTTGAATTGGGTTTGGTAGCCAACTGGCAGCCATTGGAGCTCTTTTAAGACCAGTATAATGTCCATCCATCTGTCCATCCTGAATTGCTACCTTCCGTAGCAGCTTCAGCTTCTGAACCATCTTCAAGGGCAGCCCCACATACAAGACATGGCAGTAACCCAGCCTGGAAAGTTGCCGGAGCAAGGATTACTGTGGCCAGGTAATCCCTCTCCAAAAACGGTTGTAGCTGGAGAATCAGCCGTAGCGTGAAGTAACGAGAGAGCCACAGGAATAAAGGGATATCTGTATATTTCACCTGGCTTTAACGCAAGCTGGCCTCAAGCCAGCGCGGTGTACATAATGCGCGCCAGCAATGGCCTTCATCCCATGCCAAGGGGCCATTTGACTCATTTATTTTTTATCAAGCTTGATTCTATAGGTTTCAAAGAATATTCCCAGCGAGTTGCATATTTAGCCCCTGGAAGGTAACGGCGGAAGAAAAGCAATTGCCCCGGCTGCTGCTCTAGCAAGGGGTGCATTTTGCTTTCCAGCCCTGCCTGGAGCGCCTCGCCTCGGCATGTGCCATCCACGCTCAAGGGGGCACCAGGGCATTCACCAGAATTAGAAGACAAGCCCAGGGCTCTTCTCTACCTGTGTCTTCTTTACCTTAAATCACAGCATCTTGCTGAGTGGCTCCTACGGTCTTCCACCTCGCTTTTTCAGATGCTGTGAATCCTTTTCGTGTTCCGCATGCATGCACAGATGAGGGTGTCCCAGGGAAGGGAGTCTGAAATGCATATGTGGTCCCTCACTTTCTTAGAGCTTCTCTTGTATTTATTTATTTATAATTTCAAATAGTATACAGATATCTTACGTATTATACTTCTTTTACGTCTTGTGCATAAAATGAAGGGGAGATATAGGAGGACCATATGCATTTCTGGTCAGGAGGGGCGTTCCTCAGTGGCCAGAAACGCAAATGGTCCTCCGTGGACCGGGCCACATTGCCACCAGGAAAGCCGGGGTCTCGCCACCTTGCTGGACCGGCCCACCACTGCCAGCTGTGTCACTGGTTTGTGCTGGCAAGCCAATCCGGAGGGGCGGTGGTGATGTGGAAGAGGAAAGCCCCAGCCAGCCTGTTGCTTTGGCACCGGCGTGTGGAGACCTGCCCGATGGCAGCCATCTTGCGCCTGCACCAGCAGCCAATCAGCGTGGGTAATGCCACTGAGTGGGCACAGAATGGCAGGAATTGATCCCGGCTGGCAACATGGCCGCGCATGCGCTGATGACACACTCCCCGCGCACTGCGGGTGAAAGAGTGAACGGTCATGCCACCAGACGCTCCAGGTAAGTCTGGGGTAAAGGTTGGGGCTGTGGAACATGATTTTGTGCTCCGCACCTAATCAGTAATCGTATAGCTCTGGTGAGGGCAGCTGTAGCAGCCTAGTGGGCGTGCGAATGCGCTTCACCAGAGCTGTACTAATTACTCACTAGAAGCTGTAGTGGGAACTGGTCTTATTTCCCAACAATGGAATCAGGAAAGAGATGTGGAACGCCGAGAAGTGATGTATTGAGGGGATATGGAAAACGAAACGTAATAGAATGAAAGGACTTAAAATAAAATGTATTAATAAATGGTATGGAACACCTAGCCCTTGAGCCTATATGATACCAAATTTCAGTTCCAGAATGCTGGGAAAACGGTATCACTAGAGGAACCTACATGCATTTATGGTGGGATTGTAGAAGAGTGCAAAAATATTGGAGAAAAACTGAGAAGGAAATCAATAAAGTACTAGATACAATAATTATTTGGAGAAAAGAAATATGTTTACTGTATAAATCTGACCAACAGATTAAAAAAGAGAACCACTATATATTATACATCAGCTATTAATGGCAGCAAAGGCAGTTACTGTAAAGAACTGGGAAACCCCCAAGGAAAGAAAATTAAAGAAAAGGTGCAATTATATAGCAGAAGAAACGCTTTTTTGATTTCCTAAGGGAAAGGCGATTAAGATGTATGGGGCACCAAACCACTGTTATCGGCAACAACCACTTGGAGGAAAGTATTGATCTATTTAAGCAGATAGGTGGGGGACCCAGTGGTTCAAGGAACGATAAAAGAAATCTCCAGTATGGAAACAAGTGGGATTTGGAATGGCATCTGGACTGGGGTGGGAAGAGGGAGGGAGGGAGGGAGGGAAAAGCACTGTGCTGGGGACACAGTCTTTCTGCTCTACATCTCCATGTGCTCCCCTTGAAATGGGAGGCGCTTGGCTCCTCTGTGGCAGGAGATTTCTCGAGGGGGAATATGCGCCTATTTGGGTTTTCATCAAGGGAGAGGAAGGGAGGCATGGGGGCGGCCGGCCTGGCTGTCGTGACGCCCTCCTGGTCACGTTGAAGGCCTTGGTGGGGGTGCATGGGTCTTGATGAGTCCAGCTAACGTGGGGCTGGCATGGAATTATGGGAGTGGTGGTTCAGGGGTATCAGGAGGGATGCGGCTGAGCAGCCCGATGTAAGGCCATGTGCTCCTTCCGGGTTTCCTTCCCCCAAGCCCCAGTGCGCGTCATGTGCTCTTCGCCCCACGTTCCGGCAAATGGCGTGTGTGCGGCCATCGCGGCGGCCCGGCCCCAAGACTCTTGTCCCAAGGCTGCTTCCAGGGCCACCGTGTGCCCTAGCTGCGCCCTCTTTTCACACTGCTAAGCTGGCGATGGGAGGAAGGCGGTGGCACAGTTTGTGCGCCTCCATCCCCGCGGGGGAATGGAGGTGGTGCGCCTGGCCGGGCCCCCGGGCGACAACATCAGGAAGTCTGACCACTCTTCACACCTGGGATAGGGCAAGGAGAAGCAGCAGCAGGCAGGTTGGCAGGACAAGGGGAGGCCTGCCTGGATGTTCCACCACCCTTGGCAGCAATAGGGGTGGGCACCCGGGAGAGGGCCTTCTCAGTGATGGCCCCCAGGCTATGGAATAGACTCCCCCTTGAGGTGTGTCAATCACCTTCACTGTACGCATCTCAGAAGGCAGTGAAGACTCACTTCTGTGCCCTGGCCTTTGGTGAATTAGGGATACACTTTCCCTTCCCACTTGCAGATGCTGTTGTTTTAATACCTACTGTTATTGTTTTAATAATGTTTGATTTTAAATGTTACCCACCTGGAAACTTTTGGGTGTAGGGCAGGATAAAAATGTAAACAAGCAAGCAAGCAAGCAAACAAACAAACGTTGAGCATAGAGGAACACCTTCTCCCATACTGACCTGCCCATGCCTTGAGATCCAAAGAAGAGGCCCTCCTGGTTGTCCCACCACCTTTGGTAGTGAGGCTGGTGGGCACCCGGGAAAGAGCATTTTCAGTGGTGGCCCCCAGACCGTGGAATGGTCTCCCCCTCGAGGTGCGCCGTGCCCCTTCCTTGTTAAAATTTAGAAAGGCTGGAAAGACATACCTTTTTGTCTTGGCCTTTGGCTAAGGTGATGGAGTCTCCCCTCAGTTATAGTTATGATTAATAACCTATTGAGTGCACGGCTTTTATCAGAGCTTTTAACTACGTACCTTGTTTTAATTTGTATCGTGTTTTTTAATATGTTTTAATCTGTATTTTGTTTTTTAATATGTTTTTAATATGTTGTCTGATCCGTTGTTCGGCTATGGGGAGGGATAGAAATGGAAATAAATAATAAATAAATAAATAAATAAATAATAGAGTCAAGAGCACAGGAAGGAATTATTCCTCTTGATTCTACCTTGGTCAGACCTCATCTAAAGTCCTGTGTCCAGTTCTGGGCACCCCAGTTCAAATAAAGACATTGACAGACCAGAGCAAGTCCAAAGGAGGGCGACCAAAATGGTGAATGGTCTGGAAAGCATGTCCTACAGGGAACAGTTGAAGGATCAAGGAATGTTCAGCCTGCAGAAGACTGAGAGGAGACATGATGGTGGTCTTCAGGTCTCTGAAGGGCTGTCATGGTGCAGAGGGATCGTCTCTATTCTCATTTGCACAGGGTGGGAGGATTAGAAGCAATGGGATGAAATTTCAATAGAGATATTAGGAAAAACCTCCTGATGGGGAGGGTGATCAGTTAGTGGAACCGGTTGCCAAGGGAGGTGGTGGGTTCTCCTTCATTGGAGGTCTTCAAGCAGAGGCTGGACCTCCATCTGTCTGGGATGGCTAAGGAAATACTGTGCTGAGCAGGGGGTTGGACTAGATGACCCTGGAGGCCCCAATTCTATGAAACCACGTTTGGGTTTGGAGAGGTAGTGTTGGTCAAGGCTCCGCAGCGGCGCCTCCAAGGGCTGTGACCTTCCCCATCTCTGGTCTTTTCGACATCTGTCGTCGATTGTGTCAGACCACGGGAGCGGCGATTCCGACGCGTCTCTGCTTTTCTGCAATCCTTCACCCGCTGCAAGCCTTTGACAAAGGTGAAGCAACGTGGGCCAAAGAGTTTGCACTTCCAAAAGGGAAGAAATAAATAAAACCCGCCCAGGAACCTCCCTCCCATCCCTTCACATCAGTGTGAAAAGAATGTGTGCAGAGATGCATCCAGAGACCGAAAGGCTTCGACGCCGGGGCGAAGATGGGAGAAGGGAAAATATTTGTACGGATTCCGAGGAATTCTGCTTTCGGCTGGGTGGTCCCGGGGCTGTTTGCCTTGGGAAGCAGAAGGGGGCCTGGGCGTTTTGAAAAGCAGCCGCTGTGCTGGGTGTCTGTGCACGTCTGGAGGGGAGCTGTAAAGGGAGCAGGACAGGACCGGATCGGTGTTTTTGGGGACGCGTTGCATCACGGCACATGTGCGGCAGGCAGGCCCAAGCCCATCGGGTGCCTTTCCCATCTTGATTGCTCCGCAGAATAAGGAAATGTGGAGGAGAAGGGTTGGGAGGCCGCCAGGGTGGAGGTCGGAGGCGTGTTTGGGCAAGGAAAATCCTAGGGATTTCGCACAGGTGTGAACATGCGTGAGGGCATGGAGGAGAGCAAGAGGAGAGCAGCAGCAAGATGTTTCGGGGCTGCAAAGGTTGGAAGGGGAGCCCCCAAGCCCCACTTTTAGACTCCGGGATACGGAAGGGGGTAAAAGGGGGGTAAGGACTTTATTGGTTGACTGCCAAAGCAATGCAGTTTTTGAGGTGGTGGGGGCATTATCGCCGCCACCACCACCACCTCCTGAGTTCCTTTCTTTGGACTGCGGTTGGTTCTTACGGATCGTGGAAGTGAGCCAGTTGGGTCTAGTGGTCAGGGAGCAGGACTCTTGTCTGAGAGTACCGGGTTTGATTCTGCACTCCTCCACAAAGCCAGGTGGGTGACTTTGGGCTAGTCACAGCTCTCTTCTGAGCTCTCACAGCCCCACCTACCTCACAGGGTGTTCTGTTGTGGGGAGAACAGAAGGTTTGTTAGCTGCTTTGAGTCCCCTTAAGGGAGAAGAACAGAAGGTTTGTCAGTTGCTTTGAGTCCCCTTAAATGGGTGAGAAAAGCAGGGTAGAAAGGCCAACTCTTTTTCTTCTGCTCCAAAAGGGGGACTTGTCCAAACTCTGGAGTGCTCTCCAGATGTTCCTGAACTACAGCTCCCATCTTCCTGTGCAATCCCAGGTGGGCATTGGAAGCATTTGGGGGGGGGGCACGGATGCCCAAGTTACACCCCCGAGTAACTCCAGAGTAACCTCTGCTTTGCTCAAGAGGAGGGGGGTCTCCAGAAAGGGTAGAGATACCTATTGAAATACGTCTGAGAACGCTTACCAATTTCTGTACCATAAATGGAGGACCAAGTCTGCCATTTGAATCAGCTGTCCAGGTGTTTTGAAACTACACTTCCCAGCATTCTGTTCCTGGCGTGCCATGCTGGCTGGAATGCTGGGACATGTAGTCCCGGAGCACCTAGAGGGCCCCAGTTTGAGACCCAGCTGCATATGTGGGTCATATATCTTCCAGCTCTGTAGATTCCTCTGCGGAACATCTGTCCTGCCTTTCCTCCTTACAGCGGCTGCATGGAGGAGGCTAGGTTAAATCTGAACGTATAAATATTCAATTTGAATTCGAATATCCGGGCAGACCGATTTAAGGCTGTCCAACCCCTGGGTCTCCTTCACCATAATCCCAGCGTGCATCATGCGCTCTTTGCCCCACGTTCCTGCAAGCAGCTTGGGCCCAAGGGCCTCTTCTTGCGCCACGGCTGCTTCCAGGGCCGCCTTGTGCCCCATTTCACACTGCCAAGCCGGCCACCGGGTGGGAAGGCGGCCACACAGCATGCCAGCGTCCCTACCTGCAGTGGGACGGAGGCCGCAGTGCGCCTGGCCACCCGGGCCCCAGGGGCGGCATCGATGGGACGGGAGGCATCACTGCTCTCCGCACCCTGAGTTAGGGGGGCAAGGAAAGGCAGCAGGCAGGACAGGGAGGATGGAGAGAGAAGGGTGAAAGATATAGAGGGGAAAGGAGGTTATAATGGTGGCAGTCAAAGGCGGCAGGCTGCAACGATTCCCTTGAAATTTTGGGTTCTCTCCTCTAACAATGAGAACTGCAAATGCTTCTTGCTTTGTCCCAACAAGGGGGCAAAAAAGGGGGAGTTTTTGTTGCCCCCTCCCCTCTCCCCCTCCCCTCTCCTTCCCCAAGCAGACATTCCCCCTCCCCCTCCTCCCCCCCCCCAGCAGGAAAGCCAGGCTACTGACCCCAGTCCTCCCCCTCCCCTGTTAATTATTGCCAGAAGATGCAAACCTCCCCAAGACCCAAAGTCAGTGGCTCGGAAAAACTTAAAAGCGGCAGAGAAAAACTCCAGCTCAGAGGACCCAGGAGGCCTGGAAAAGTGCACAGAAACCTCTCCATGCCCTGATTTCCAAGCACTTAGGCCTCCGCCCCCCCCGCCCCCCCCCCCCAGAGGTGGCTGCAGTTCGGCCTCTGGCAAGGCAATAGCCACAGCCGCCCGCCTTTGAAAGGGGTGTCAAACCAGCGGGATCCATTTTGATTTCCTTCTTGATTATGTTTTGGAAAAGAAGAAGACTTGGCTTTTCTACCCCACGTTTCTCACCCATTTAAGGGGACTCAAAGCGGCTGACAAACCTTCTAGCCCAAGTCCACCCAGCTGGCTTCATGGAGGAGGAGGAAGAAGAGTTTACTTTTCTACTCCAATTTCTCACCCTTTTAAGGAGGACTCAGAGCGGCTGACAGACCTTCTGTTCTTTTCCCCAACACAGACACTCTGTGAGAGCTCAGCAGAGAGCTGTGACTAGCCCAGAGTCACCTAGCTCGCTTCATGGAGGAGTGTGGAATCAAACCCAGTATTTCCAGATAAGAGTCTGGCTCCTTAACCACTAGACCTAACTGACTCACAAACTGTAAGGGCCTTGCGTCTTTGCTCTCAAATTAATAGCTAGTCCTGAAGCAGGAAAGCGTGAATGTGCCTCTGGGCAGGTGCAGAGCGCCATTGCTTCACTGTGGCCATCCATGCGCTTCTCACCTCCCCCTCCTCCAGCCCCCCACCTGCCCCCCCACCCCCAGCTCCAGCCCCTGGTGCCCTCTGCGTTTCTGCTCTCACAAGGCCGCTCTGTGTGCCGTGGCGGTGCCCCCTCTTTCCCACTTGTGGCAAAGTAGGGGGGGGAGTTAATTATTTCATTAGGAGGAGGGTGCTGTGGTCTGCCCCCCACCCCCATGGGGGCTGATAGGAATCAGAAAGCAGCAGCCGTGTCTCACTCCACCGGCTTGGACGGGCACCCAGGGCATGCCAAGGGGTCACCCGCCCGGCCTGGGGAGCTTTAATATTTAACCAGAAGATGGCAGATTAGATTCCCGCTTGGCTAAGGACAGAAGGGGGCATCGAGGGGCCGTGGGAGGAGGCCCTGGACGAAGACAGAGGAGCTGGGGTATGTGTGTGTGTGGGGGGGGTAAGCCCTGTGTCCAGGGTTCCTCCTGGCCTCTTGAGGATATTTGGGGGGTGGGTATATGGGGACCCTGCCTTGGAGGGGGGGCAACTTGGGGGTGCCCTTTGGAGCCAGAAATCCTGTCTTGGAGAGGGGGGAGTCCATGTGTTTGCGGGCCAAGAGGGGCTGGATGCCAGGACGCCTGGGTTCCCTGCCAGGGGTGGGGGGTCCCTGCTTTCTCCTTCCCTCCCTCTTTTTCCATTTGCTCGTTAGCTCCTTTCCTGAACTGTCACTTTCTATTGCGTCTCTCCTCTTCCCCCTCCCCAAATCCAGCTGAGCCCCTGACCCCGTTACAGGAGGAGGGAATGTGAGGGGGGGGGAGGAGGAGGGGAAAGGGGGGGGGACAGCAGAAATAGGGGGAGGAGAGGATGCAACAAGTCCTTCTGCACAAAGCCGCTCCCATTTGTCTTAGGGCTTGGGGGGTGTTTCGGAGGGGGGGTACTGAAGGCTTTCCGGCATCTCCCCCCCCCCCAATCTGGGACTTGACAGAGGTGGCAGCATCTGGTCTGGAAAGGCTGTGCCCCCTCCCTCCCCTTGCCTGGAGAGCGTGCCCATCCCTTTCCCGCGCTCTCCATTCAGCCTAGGCCCTCCATCACCAGTTGGCGTGTGTCGCCATGGCAACCCTAGGCATTCTGCCCTTCCTGCCAGAGATGCTCCTGGATTTGGCTGGGGAGGGGGCCAGGGGGGTGTGGCACGGAAGAGTGGGCGCGGGCGGTGGTCGTTGGGGGGGCGCACGTGGGGCCCGTTTGTGTCCGAGGCAGGGTGGCCCCCCTGGCCTGCGGTGGGGGGGGGAGCGGAGCGGGGCCTAGCATGTTTGGAGTTGGGGGTGTTTGTGGGTGGGGGTCCCTCCTGGGTCTTCTGAGGGAGAAAGTGAGGGGGCTCCCCTGCCACCGCCACCACCCAGATGTTCCCGAATAAGATAAATAAAATACTCCAACTCCCATCGTTCCATGCCAGCTGAACAATGGAACGCTGGGAGCTGTAGTGCGGAAACGACTGGAGGGGTGCAGTGGAGCACCCCAGCGTGGAACATCTGCTTTGCGCATGTGCGCGCACACACACACACACACAGATACACACTCAAGGCCCTGGTTTTGGTCCCAGGCGGGTTCCCAGGAGAAGGCGGTGGCGGCCAACGGCGTCGGTCTCTTTGCCGAGGAAACAGCCTTGGCCTGGCTGTCCGGACGCCAGGCGTCCAGTGTGGCCCAGTGGCGCTTAAGTGGAACCACGGCCGCAGCGTGGTCAGGACTCCCGAGGTGCCTCCACTGGGCCGAGCAGGGAACCTTGGAAGTGGAAAAGCGGATTTTCTTCTTTTAAAACAAGGCTCTTTTGAAGCAGAAAATGTTCAGAGACAGCCTGACCCACTTTCCCCCCCAACCCGGCCTGATGGGGTGTTTGGAAAGCGTGGGTGTGTTGTGTTATCGCGTGTCACGGCCGCTCGGCGCCCAGCGCTGAGCACCCCTGGCTCCCATGCCTCGCCGTGGCTTTCGCTCCTCTCTCTCGCTGGCCCTGTGACTGCGAGCGGATAACTCACTTGAGGGTAGGGGTGTACATGAATGCAATTTCGGGGGCTCGATTCGAGTCGAATACCCAAAAGTTCAATTTGATTTGAATGTTTAAAGTTCGAATTTAACCAAATTTGATTCGACTTAACGCAAATTCGAATCTAACCATTAGGATTTTTAAATCCGAATTTGCACTTAACGAATGTCCGCATCTTCCCAGGGTCCGGACACATCCGTATCCATCCTGCCATTATCCTGTATGCAACCCGTTTTCATCCTGTACAGATCTGTACAAATGAGTACCAAGGTGGGAAAGATGCATATCTTCAAGCATGCGTCAGGTACGAACCTGTACAGGTACGAATATCCAAATAATTCGAATGACTAGATCTGAAATTTGAACCAAATCTTTAAATCCGAATATAACGACGTTTGATTCGAATTTGGATGTCAAAATTTGGTTGATTCAGTCGACTTTCAGCTGCACTGGAATGTTCGTGCACATCCCTACCTGAGCGGCAGGTATGATTCCGGAGGGGTTCAGGTAGGGGTCTCTGGGTGATTCCACGCTGGCTGGTGTTCCAGACCAGTGAGTATTCTAGGAGGATCCCTTCCACACACTGATGTGGTTTGAAGGGGACTGCGCCTGGGGAGGGGGGACACCACCATGTGAAAAAGAGGTACCTCGGGCGCTTGCTTGTCCAGAATTGCCCTTTGTCCCCTGAGCATGCTTGGAATTGCACCCAGGGCCGCAAGCTGCTGCGCTGTGCAGACAAGGTGCGGCGAGAGGGGGTTGGCTGCTGAGATGTCAGGATGGCTTTATCAGCTGTTCAGGGCCTTTGCCTTCCCTCCCTGCCGTCTGAAGACACGGTGGAGCCATGCGCTTTGAGGACAGGCTGGGTCAAAGGTCTCCTTTTTCGCAGGCTGATTTGGGGAAGGGCGAAGGGGAGAATTTGCCCTTAAGTTCTTGGAGGCCGGGGGAGATGTGTCGCATGTCGGAGCCTTGCTTGTTTGGTCCAGTGGTTAGGGAGCCCGACTCTTATCTGGGAGTACGGGGTTCGATTCTCCCTCTTCCATGACGCCAGTTGGGTGGCCTTGGGCTAGTCACAGCTCTCTCCTGAGCTCTCACAGCCCCACCGACCTCACAGGGTGTCTGTTGTGGGGAGAAGAACAGGAGGTTTGTCAGCCGCTTTGAGTCCAAAGCCGGAAGTTCCACCTCCTCTTTGCTGCCATTGGCTGCTTGGCTGCCATTGCGAGAGGGGCATGTTCGAGCACAGGCTAACCCGTGATCGAATGCCCCTCTTGCAATGCTACGATCGATCGCCACTCCCAGGGATTGGAGGTCAATCACGGCATGGGTGAGCGATCGAATATGGCCGCCACGGCACCTGCGTGGACGCTGTGCTCCCTGCCCACCAAATGCAGGGAACCGGACGCAGAGTGAATGGTCGCGCCACTGGACGCTTCTGGCAAGCTTTTGGTGAATGTTGGTTAAGGTGTGGAGCATGAAATTGTCTTCCACACCTAGTCACCCATTAGTGAACTTCTGGTGAGGGCAGGCACGCTTGGAGGCAGTAACAGCCTACTCCACGTGTGGATACTTTTCACCAGAACTTCACTAATTGTTGACTACCAGCCTAAGTGTGAATAGGCCTCTGTTCTTATCTTCATACATTTCCCCAAGACTTTCTGGAAAGCAAAATAGATAGCCTTGATTGAAAGGGCTTGTTCTTTCCTCTTTAATATACTTTACATTTTTATTATGTAACTTGCTTCCGGATCTCGGAATACTGGGTTTGATTCCGCACTCCTCCATGAAGCCAGTTGGGTGACCTTGGGCTAGTCACAGCTCTCTTCTGAGCTCTCACAGCCCCACCTCACGGATTTGTAACGAATCGAATATTTGGAAATCCAAATTCATACGAATATGGAAAAATGAATGTCTGGATATTCAATTCAGTACAGATGTGTTCGTTCAAATTCAGAAATCCAAACATCTGGACATTAGGTTCGTATATGAATGTCTGAATTTGGGCAAATAACAAATATTTCAAATATTCATGCACATCCCTGCTTTCTTTGTTTAGGGGATTGTGTTTCCCAAGATGCTTTGAGACTCTGGCCAGGCTGAAGAAGAAGAAGAAGAAGAGGAATTGGCTTTTCTATCTCACTATTCTCACCCATTTAAGGGGACTCAAAGTGGCCCCCTACCCTCCTGATTTAGATAGGATCCCCTGTGCACAAAACCCTGCGTGGCAGGCTCTGCTTTGCTTCTCTTGCTCAGTATTTAGGCCAGAGGTGTGTGGATAACGGGATTGCCTGGGAGCTGTTAGGTCCGGTTTGCTTGGGAACGCGGCTCAAAGCCCCCGCAGGAATTCCTCTCGGCTAGGCGGGCCCCTATCTGCAGGGCAGGCCGCCTGGGAACCTCAGCCACGGGCTCCTTAAAAGGAAGAGGGCAGCGAATGTAGTGGGGCTGTGTGGCGATAACTCTGCGTGTGTGATCCAGCACCTCTGGCATCGAAGAGCTGCGTCGCTGGGCCCCAGATTCCACAACCGGCCGCGATGCCTCTGGAGCGACGGTGCATGAATGTTTCACAGGGGGGGAAATTTTGTTTGCTCCAGCAGCTTAGGTGGCGTTTTACCTGCCCCAAATCATCTCTCCGCACGGATGTTCCAATGCGCTCCTACCGCCTCCTCCTGTAGAGCCTCAACCCCCCCTTGTGAATTCAGCGGACCCACAAACCCCATGTTCTTCTCTACCCCGCTTGACCCCTGTAAGGCCCCAACCTTATCCTTTCTTCTCCAGGGCTATTATCACATCTGGCAGCTGATCTGTGCCTGGGGACCGGGGACAGGCAGCTTTGGGGTCAGATGTCAACAGGTTTGAATACGGGGCTGGAATTCTTTGTCGGCTCTCTGGTGGCAGCCCGCGCATGGAAGGGCATGCGCCAGGCTCTCCGGGTATGGGGGACCAGCGGTCTGAGAGCCTGCTGAGTTTGTTAGGAGAGTAGCAGGGAGATGGGAAGATGAAATGAAAGACAGATGTGAAGATCTGCAAGAGGAAAAGACACCCAGCCTACATAAATACACGGGGGCTCCAGTTCTGCAGGGATGTTTGTGGTGTGTGCGTGTTTTTCCTGTTGTTTGATTGAACTTTAATCAAACTTCTAATAGGATTTTTACCATTTCTCTTTCGTCTGAATAATGTGTTAACCACCTCCAAATGTCAGGGCATTTCCGAGGGTTGCCACCCAACTGAAGGAACCGTAATTGTACGAGTTTTTGTGGCTAATCAATTGATTAAATTTGCATAATTTGCATAGGGGCATAAACAGGCGCTCGGGAGATATTTTCCAGGTTATTACACGTTCCCGTTGCAGCGTTCTCTCCAGCGCGAGGAGAAATGGCGCCCGTCTGTGCGTGTGGCATCGTTTCTAAGATGGCACTTGATGCTGCGTGCAGCTTTCCTCTGTCGGCGGCCGGTTTATGGGTTTAGCTCCCGGTTCCCCCTGGGTTTTAGGGGAGGTGTTGCAAAGGGTGGGGCAGAGATAAGGAGACAGTTGATAAGCGGTGGTGCAATTGTTGCAGAGTGACAAAACAAAAACATCCCGGAGGTGAGGGTGTACAGTTCTGAGATTTGTTGGCAAACTGGTTCCATTCCCTTCGCCACCTTCAGCCTTCGCTGGTGACGACTCGCAGTTCCATTTTCAGGCCTACGACGCCTTTGCATTTTGTTTGCCTTCAATTTTGAACTTACCCAAAGACAAAATAAGGCCAATTTTTTTTTCCATTGGAAAAAACCTTTTCAATGGCAAAGACACAGCCTGTGGCGGCAGAAACATGCAAGAGGGCCTTTTCTGTGGTGGCCCCTAGACCAGTGATGGTGAACCTTTTGAGATCGGTGTGTCAAAATTCGCAAGAAAACGTAGCTTAACTCGGGTGCTGTGTCACATCTAGAAATATTCATAATTTTGTGATATTTGTAGCTCTAGTAAAAAAGTTATATTTTTGATATATGTATTTTATTAAAAGCAAAAACAAACAATTCTTTACATTTGCTAAATTTCAATTGAAAGTTGGTATTTTGTACATTTCAAGAACAAGCAAGCACTACATGCCCAGGTGCCAGGGTGACCAGGTGTGTCACCCAAAAGGGCTTGGCGTGTCACCTGTGACACGCGTGTCATAGGTTGGCCATCACCGCCCTAGACTATGGAACAGCATTCCTCTTCAGGTTCACCAGGCACCTACGCTGTATAGTTTTTTGTGCCTGGTGAAAACATGTCTTTTCACCCAGGATTTTGCCATTTAAATAGCTTCCTCAGGGTGCTGTCCTGTTAGGGAAGAAGAAGAAGAAGACGAAGAAGAGTTGGCTTTTCTAGCCCTCTTTTCTCACCCATTTAAGGGGACTCAAAGCGGCTGACAAACCTTCTGTTCTTCTCCCCACAACAGACACCCTGTGAGGTTGGTGGGGCTGTGAGAGGTCAGAAGAGGGCTGTGACTAGCCCAAGGTCACCCAGCTGGCTTCATTGGGGAGGGTGGAATTGAACCCAGTATCCCCAGATAAGAGTCCAGCTCCCTAACCACTAGGCCAAACTGGCTCACAAGGGAGGGAGGGGGTGGGAAGGAGGTAGGTAAGTAAGTAGGTAGGGGATTATATTTTTAAATTATGTTTTAATAATTGATATGTTTTATTCTTATGGTGAAAGGCAGGATATACATTTCTTAAATAAATAAATAAATAAATAAGGATAGTGAGAACAGGAAGAGAAAATAAGTCAGCAAGTATCATTCTGCCTCTTTATAAATCTGCAATAAGGCTACATTTGGGATATTGTGTACAATTCTGGTCACCACACCCCGGGAAGGATATTGTGGAAGTGAAAAAGCTGCAAAAAAGGGCAGCCAGAATTATCGAGGGGCTGGAACACCCGCTGTACGAAATCAGACTGCAACGTCTAGGCCTCTTCAGCCTTGAAAGACGATGTTTAAGAGGTGACTTGGTTGAAGTGTATAAAAATCATGCACAGTGTGGAAAAGGTGGATAAAGAGCCATTCTTTTCTGTGTTGCACAGCCCTAGAAGCAGGGGGAACTCTATGAGGCTGATGGTCAGAAGACTTAGGGGAAGCAAAGGGAAGTATGTTTTTTTTACCCAAAGGGTCATCGGTCTATGGAGTTCACTTCCACAAATGGTGGAAATAGCAACCAACCTGGATAGCTTTCAGGAAGGATTAGATAAATTCATGGAGGACAGGTGTATCAATGGCTAGTCGAATGGATGCCTGGGTACATCCTCCAGGTAGGAGAGACAGGTAGGAGGCCTGAGATACCTGGAAGTACTCAGAGGGCCATAATGTGAGACTAGATGGGTGGCCCAGGTACCTGAAGTGAGATCCTGCAAAGTACAGGTGGCCAGTCATATTCTCCCAATGGAGGGCGAGAACATCTTGAAGGCTGAGAGCATCTTCAAGGGTTGCCCCTTATAGAATGTGCTACAGTAGTCAGTCTGAGGGCAGGTTCCCACTGGGCATTGTAATCCAGATTTAAACCAGGGTTGTTTTTTTAAATCAACAGAGAGGTCTGGTTTTTTACATTCCCACTTTTAGTTTATAATCCAGACTCACTGGGGAGAACCCCACTCCTCTCCCTCCTCCCCTCAACAGAACCCCCTCCTCATGCAGTTGGCAACTGGGCACCCTGACTTCATCGGGGCAGGCAATTCAAACCCCACCCCCTATATAAGCCTGTTCCCGATTCAGTTCACGGAGCAGCAGTTTTGGTTCACTGCTTCTTCCCACCATGGTAGCACAGCTTCTCATATTAACAAAGCAGGAGAAGATTAACTATCACTTTCCCTTCTAGTAGCTTGTGCTTGATCGGTGGATAAGAGCTGCACAAAATGGCAGGGAGGAAGGAGGGAGGAAGGAGGCTTTTACACAAGAGCCGACACAAGACGGAAGCCTCCAAAGTCACGATTGCCACCCCTCTTTGTAAAATCAGACACTTTTTTCTGATTTCTTTGTTACATTGTGTTCTGATCTCTTGTTACATGTGGTCTGATATCTCTCATTCTTCACCTCTCCACCCCCACCCCCTTTGGAGCCAAGCCCCATCCCCTTAGCATGTGATGGCAAGAGCCTGGGGAAAAGGGAACACAATCACAGCTTATCATTGGATCAGGGGAAACTGAGGAGAACACCCCTAAAGCATGTTTCCCTCCCCCAAACAAACTTGCGTTCCCATTGCTAAATAGTGAGGATTATTTCTAAATCCAGCAGCGAGTCCTCTTTTGATTCTAATATAGGTAATCCACGTTAGGGGACCTTTAATCCTCTGAAAGTGCGGATTCTTTTAAAACTTTGGGAATGCTGAGCGCTCAGAAAGATTTCAAACCCTGAGAGGCTACCAAATCAACACTGACTGGCCAGGTGCCCCGAGCCTAGGATGTATGCCCGCCAATGAAGCAGTTTGAGGAGCCCATCGTATCTCGTTGCCTTTAAGGCCACCTGGGGCTCAGGTGAATAGGATGTGGCTGGAAGTCCCCAGAGGGTTGGCAGCTCTAGTGTTGTATTTATTTCCCGGTTGTTCTCTTGCAGGTTCCAGAACGAGGAGGGCTACATTCTGTACCCGCAGATCGGCGACCGCTTGGACCTCATCTGCCCGCGTTCGGTGCCTCTGGGCCCGTTCTCCACGGAAGACTATGAATACTACAAGTTGTACCTTGTCCAGACGGAACAGGCCGAGCGATGCGAAATCTTGCGTACCCCAAACCTCCTGCTGACCTGCGACCGGCCAGAGCACGACATGCGTTTCACAATCAAGTTCCAGGAGTACAGCCCCAACCTCTGGGGCCACGAGTTCAAGACCAACCAGGATTATTACATCATCAGTAAGCGCCTTTCCTTCCTCAAAGCAGAAGCTGCCGGTGTTCAAAGTGCCCTCTGGCAGGGGGTTGTGGCGAGGGTGGGTGGCCTGGCTTGACGAGAGCTTGAGGAATTCTTTCCTGGGGATGATAAGGATTTGTAGTCGGAAAAAAGGGCGCTTTTCCTCTGGTGCTTTTGCGTATTTTCGGTGGTGATTCATTGCGCGGAACCACCAAAGTGGCAGGTGGAGGGAAAGTCCTTGGCTGGAGTCCTATGACCCTTCTGTGCCCATGTTTGATCTGTAATAGGAGCTCCCCTGGTCAGCTTTTGGGCCTCGTCGGTCCACACGCTGTGCTCCACACAGTAATGCCATGCTCCACCTGCCAAGGTCAGAGCACGATCCAGATCAAGGGGGCTTTGATCTAGGTCACAGGTAGACCTCTTTAAACAGGGCTACCAGCAACCCAGTGGGCTCTGCATAGGGGCGTTTTTGCACTTCCCATCCGCTGGATGGGAAAGGAGAGCAATTGACCAACGTTGACCAGTGCTTGCACTTGGAGCGCTGGTCAACTTTAGCCGTCCCCCCACCCCGCACATGATCAAACACCTGATTCGATTGTGGGGCCGGTCCTCCTCAGGGCACCGGCTTCTTAGCTGTGGCTTTCTCCGCAACTACGTGCGTGTGCCGTTGCCATGACAGTGCTGACGCTCTGCACACGCGCGGTCACGTCTGTGATCATCCGAGGTGCCAGCATGCTTGCGCGGCACCTGAGATGACCCAGGAGTGTTGGAAGAGGTGTGAATGGTCGCAGCCGGGATGCTCCAGGTAAGCTTAGGGTTAAGGTGGGTTAAGGTGTGGAGCTGCACACCTGATCAACAGTTAGTCATCTTCTGGGAAGGCATGGCTCACCTGGAGGCTGTAACAGCCTCTTCCAAGGGCAGATGTTCTTCCCCAGAGGTTCACCAACTGTTGACTACCAGCCAAAGTGTGAATAGGACTCTGGTCCTGAAGAAGGAAGCATGCAGAAGGCTCTCACCTCCGGGTTTGATACGATTGGGGGATTCATTTTGGCTGAGCCCCGGGTTTGGCTGCTGACATGGGTCCCACCAGTGTCCCTTAGGCTAGGAAGGTTCCAGGGACCGGCTTTGAAGTTCATGGGAACTTTGGGGATTGGACAGGGTGGACAGTGCTGTTCCAGACCACGCCTTTCTGTGGTCCAAAAAGCACAACCCAGCAGTCCTGGAACGCAGAAGCATGCCATCTGCAAACCTCTAACGGCTCAGAAGAAGGCCCTTGGTCCTGTTGATTAAACGGGTCTACAACAAATTTGGATTGGGGCCTCTTTAATCCAGATCTGGCTCCATCCAGTGCAGACGGAGCCAGACCAACGGAGCCGGCCTCCTTGGATCCACATTACCGTGCGGATCAGGAGGCCACTTAAGAGGCTCCTTAATCCGGATCACCAGTTGGCGCAGCAAGGAATGGGTCATTCAGATCTAGAATAAAAAAAGGGGGTTTTCCAGCTCGTTGGCTTTTCTTGACGTTTCACCTGCAGGTTCTTTCGGAGGGGGAGGCGTTCGCTTTTGATTTTATGAGTGGTTTGCGTTCTTAAAATTTCACCATAATTGCTCTCTTGAGCACAATTTAGTTGGAAGGTGGAATACAAATTTTAACAAGCAAACGTTTGAGCAAATGGGCACCTTTACATGGGAGGTGGAACACCGTCAGGAATCCCACGCAGGGGTGATTTACTGGTTACCAACGGGGCTTTGAATGGTTCTCAGAAGTCAGTAGCTGCTCTCATGTATGAGGCCCATTTCAAGAACTTTGTTTAATTCATAAAGGTATAATGAAAAACCTAGGAGCAGAATATTAGAATATTAGACCAAATATTAGAATACCTTGACCAAATTTGAGAAAAAACTGTTCAGTTTGTCCTTAGTCACGGAGAATCTGTTCTGCCAAAAGCCGTGTGAATTAGGGGGCGTGCATGGATGCAATTTTGGGGGTTCGGTTCGAATCAAATACCGAAAAATTCAGTTTGATTTGAATCTTTAACATTCGAATTTAAGCAAATTCGGTTCGAATTAAGCAAAATTGAATTTATTCGTTCAAACTTTCAATTTGAATCTGCACTTACGGATTGCCGACAACGTTCGTATGTACCTGTATGCATCGTTAGGCATCTATACGCGTCCATACACATCTGTACGCATCCCGTAGCTATCCCGTACGCAACCCGTTTTTGTCCCATGTAGATCCATACAAATGTACGCATCGGGTACGAACCTGTATACCTGCAAATGTCTGGATAATTCAAATGAATAGATCCAAATTTCAAAATTCACTTGAGTCTTTAAATTCGAATTTATGGAGATTTGATTTGGACTCACATGTCAAATTTCGGCAGATTCAATCTAATTTTCGAATACCTTTGAATATTCGTGGACACTCCTAATGTGAATACAGACACTTTGCAGACATCTAGAGACCCAGATCTGGTTATTTTTTTCAATCCTCTATGCTGGAAGGAAAACAGAAAATGACCACCCTGGGTGCAGACCAGAAAATATAGAGGGCATAATACAGTAGCAAATTGATATATCCATAATATAAAAAGATTGCCCACTTTGAAATACTTCTAGAAAACAATTCCACTTCATTCGTTTTTGGGAGGTCTTGAATGATAGTGCTGGGTGTGCATCCAAGGCTGATTTATTCCAGAGGTGAGGGAGGAGCCACCACAGAGAAGGCCCTTTCGTGAATGCCTGCTTGCAGTGAAGATGCCAGCTTGGCATAGAACTTTTCTATAAACCTGCAGTGTTCTGAATCCTGACAGATCAAGGGAGAAGGAGGCACCCCTAGATTCGGAAGAGTTTCTTCCTTAATTCTTTGGCTAAAGTTCATAGGAACTGTGCCCCCAAAACTGAACTTTCCTAAATTGTTCAGGCTGATCGTTTAGGACCCAAGGGATTAAGACGGCACCTGGTTGGAATTGTTTCAGAATTTGCCCCTAAGTGGCCTGTACAGTTTGTAACCTGTAACCCAATTTCTCCAGCTGTGGATCCCTTGTGGGCTACATCCAAACAGCATGGTTGGAATAACCCCTCTGTCACCCCGGGGTGATCTGTATGGGGTGGGCAAATGGGAGGCCCCCAGCCGTGACCGTTCCTGCCCACGGATCTGGGGAAGGGACACTGGAAGCCTCCTTGAGCCGGTGTCTGGTGGGCAAGACCGTCCTGATCGTGCCTTGGAAGAGGAGCGTTTCGCCAGTCCTCCTCTGAGGCTGTGGCAGCTACGGAAGGAAACCCAGACAAAAGGGGGGGGTCACAACAAAGAGCCTAGATGGCCTTAAGGAAGGGTTAGATGAATTCATGGATGACAGATGTATCAATGGCTACTAGAATGGATGCCTAAGTACATCTTCCAGGCTGGGGGGACAAGCAGGAGGCCCTGAGAGCAGGAGAAGGTTTGCCCTTGTCTCTGCTTGAGATGCCCATGGGCAGTTGGTGGGCCACTGTGTGAGACAGGATGCTGGACTAGAGGGGCTGTGGCCTGATCCAGCAGGGCTCCTCTTAGGTTCTTATGGACTAGATGGGCTGTGGCCTGATCCAGCAGGGCTCCTCTCAGGTTCTTATGGACTGGATGGGCTGTGGCCTGATCCAGCAGGGCTCCTCTCAGGTTCTTATGGACTAGATGGGCTGTGGCCTGATCCAGCAGGGCTCCTCTTAGGTTCTTATGGACTAGATGGGCTGTGGCCTGATCCAGCAGGGCTCCTCTTAGGTTCTTATGGACTAGATGGGCTGTGGCCTGATCCAGCAGGGCTCCTCTTAGGTTCTTATGGATTGGATGGGCTGTGGCCTGATCCAGCAGGGCTCCTCTTAGGTTCTTATGGGCTAGATGGGCTGTGGCCTGATCCAGCAGGGCTCCTCTTAGGTTCTTATGGACTAGATGGGCTGTGGCCTGATCCAGCAGGACTCCTCTGAGGTTCCTATGGACTAGACGGGCTGTGGCCTGATCCAGCAGGGCTCCTCTTAGGTTCTTATGGACTAGATGGGCTGTGGCCTGATCCAGCAGGACTCCTCTTAGGTTCTTATGGACTAGATGGGCTGTGGCCTGATCCAGCAGGGCTCCTCTTAGGTTCTTATGGATTGGATGGGCTGTGGCCTGATCCAGCAGGGCTCCTCTTAGGTTCTTATGGGCTAGATGGGCTGTGGCCTGATCCAGCAGGGCTCCTCTTAGGTTCTTATGGACTAGATGGGCTGTGGCCTGATCCAGCAGGACTCCTCTGAGGTTCCTATGGACTAGACGGGCTGTGGCCTGATCCAGCAGGGCTCCTCTTAGGTTCTTATGGACTAGATGGGCTGTGGCCTGATCCAGCAGGACTCCTCTGAGGTTCCTATGGACTAGACGGGCTGTGGCCTGATCCAGCAGGGCTCCTCTTAGGTTCTTATGGGCTAGATGGGCTGTGGCCTGATCCAGCAGGGCTCCTCTTAGGTTCTTATGGGCTAGATGGGCTGTGGCCTGATCCAGCAGGGCTCCTCTTAGGTTCTTATGGACTAGATGGGCTGTGGCCTGATCCAGCAGGACTCCTCTCAGGTTCCTATGGACTAGACGGGCTGTGGCCTGATCCAGCAGGGCTCCTCTTAGGTTCTTATGGGCTAGATGGGCTGTGGCCTGACCCAGCAGGGCTCCTCTTAGGTTCTTATGGGCTAGATGGGCTGTGGCCTGATCCAGCAGGGCTCCTCTTAGGTTCTTATGGACTAGATGGGCTGTGGCCTGATCCAGCAGGGCTCCTCTTAGGTTCTTATGGGCTAGATGGGCTGTGGCCTGATCCAGCAGGACTCCTCTGAGGTTCCTATGGACTAGACGGGCTGTGGCCTGATCCAGCAGGGCTCCTCTTAGGTTCTTATGGGCTAGATGGGCTGTGGCCTGATCCAGCAGGGCTCCTCTGAGGTTTTTCTCTAAAAGGGCCTCTTTTTAAAAAAGCAGAAGCCACCAATGCTAATAGGGAGCAGCCTGCCATTTGACACCTGCATAGGATCAGAAAGGGATTTTCTGCAAAGGAGCCCAACTAAACTTTGTGTGGTGCTTTCGGCTATTCCTGGGTGGCCCTGGAGGTGCCCACCACTACTCTTGTGCTGGTGTCCTCATGTTGCCTTCAAAGGTAACCTCAGCCACAGTTTGGTCTTGTGGTTAGAGTGCTGGACTCATATCTCACAGTCACGGGGTTTCATTCCCAACTCCTCCATGAAGCCAGCTAGGTGACCCTGGGCTAGTCACAGCTCTCATCTGAGCTCTCACAGTCTCACCTATCTGTGGTGGGGAGGAGAACAGAAGTTTTGTCAGCCGCTTTGCAGCCCCTGAAGGGTGGAAAAAGTGGGGTATAAAAGCCTCCTCCGCCTCCATGAAGCCAGCTGGCTGACCTTGGGCTAGTCACAGCTCACTTCTGAGCTCACAGCCCTACCTGCCTCACAGGGTGTCTGTTGTGGGGAGAAGAACAGAAGGTTTGTCAGCCACTTTGAGTCCCCTTAAAAGGATGAGAAGAGCAGGGTATAAAAGCCAACTCTTCTTCTTCCACATGCCCTAAGCAGCGGGTACAACGGAGCGATGGTCTAAGGAGCATATAAGGCCTCCACAGCATTTGCCCACCTTCCAAATTTCCTTGTGGCATGAAGAGCCCAAAGGCTTCTGCAGCGACTCTGTGCTAATCAGATCCATTTCCACCCAAAACAGCTCCTACCTGCCCGTGGGTAATCCGTCTCCTTTCCATGATGCTTCCAGCTGTTCTTGAACGTGATATAATATTGTCGGTGCTCACGGCAGAAGGGGGGCATGTCTCTGACCCAAAGGGCTTACAGTTAAAACCGAAAACCGAAATTCACGAGCGCGCGAGGCAGTTGAAGAGAAGGAAAAGAGGAGATGCCTGATGCTCTCTGATCTAGCGGCGCACCAAGCCAGGGAAAGGTGTGATCTATTCCTTCCTTCTGCCAAGGCACTTGGTGCCAGGCTCAGTGCTTCAAGTAGTTTGGAGCCTGCTGAACAGCCAAGCTGGGCTCAGAGAGGCTTAGCATGCCCAGGAGTGCATCGCGGTAAGCGCTCCGAGTGCTCCCTGGCTTGGCACATAGCTGAACCGAAACAAATTTGCTTGGAGTCGAACCAGCCCAGCCCACGTGCCTCAGCAGCAAACTTTACGGAAGGGAGATCCAAACAAAGCCGGGAAGAGCGTGTGAGGAGGGGGGCAGATGGGGTGGGGGTGGAAAAGCCCTGTGCAATTTTTTTGAAGCTGCCATTGGCCTTGGTGCAGGGCCGCCACCACCAGTGGGCATGATGGGGCATTCTTGGCATAGACCAGGCGGTTGGTGGAGGAGGAGATCAGAGGCATTTCCGCACTGAATCGCGTTCGAAACGGAACGCGTTCAGGCGGAAAGCTTAAGCCAGCTTCGGGCGCTTTCCCCGTTCACACACAGACGCGCCAGAACGCGTGTAAACGCGTTCCGGAGCGTCTGGGTGCGAATGCTCAAAGCGCCCGAAGCTGGCTTAGCCGGCAAACGCCGGCAAGGGGCGCGATGACAGCCGCGGAGGCAGATCGACAATCAGCTGTTTGACAAACAGCTGATTGTCAAAGCCGCGCGGCGTCGGAGGCGCGCCGGCAGCCGTTCGGGAGACAGAAGAAGCGCGAACGCTTCTTCTCCCGAACGGCTGCGGGCGGCTCGTCCGCGTTGGAACGCGTGTAGAGCACTTCGAAGTGCTCTACATTTCGAACGCGGAAAAGACAGCTGCGGACACGTCGGAACGCAAGCCGCGCGCGGCCAATGCGGATGACGTGTCCTCAGCTGTCTTTTCCGCGTTCCGTTCAGCCCCGTGCGAAAACGTCTCTGGACCAACAAGGGCCCCCAGACGTGCCATTCAAAGCAGCCATTTTGAAAACAGTCGTAACAGACTTCAGGCCTCCATTTAAACAGTCCCTTGAGGTGGGATTAGGGCTCATGCTGATGGGTAGGAGAGTCAGATCAGACAAGGGGAATAATTTCTTCACCCAGAGGGTCATCGGTCTATGGAACTGGCTGCCAGAAGAGGTGGTGACAGCAACCAGCCTAGATGGCTTTAAGGAAGGATTAGACAAAATTCATGGAGGACAGATGTATCAGTGGCTACTAGAATGGATGCCTAAGTACATCTTTCAGGCTGGGGGCACAAGCAGGAGGCCCCTAAGGCCATTTGCTGGGATTTGAGAGCAGAAGAAGGTTTGCCCTTGTCTCTACTTGAGGTGCCCATGGGCCACTGTTTGAGGCAGGATGCTGGACCAGGAGGGCTGTGGCCTGATCCAGCAGGGCTCCTCTTAGGTCCGTATGTTGTATGTTCTTATGGACAGAGTAACGTTATGGCCTTCTCCAGAATTAACCAACAAGGAACCTAAGAGGAGCCCCACTGGATCAGGCCAGAACCCATCTGGTCCAGCATCCTATCTCACACAACGGCACACCAAGTGCTCCTGAGCATCTCGGTCAAAAGATGAAGGCAAAACCTTCACCTGCTCTCAGTTCCCTGCCATCATCAGCCTGGAGGATGTACCTTGGCATCTATTCTAGTAGCCATTGACACACCTGTCCTCCATGGATTTTTATCTACCTGTTTCTTAAAGCCATCCAGGCTGGTTGCTGTCACCACCTATTCTGCTAGTAAATTCCTCAGACTGATGTGCATGAATATTCGTAGGCGTTCGAAATCCGATCGAGCCGAATTTCGACATTCAAACGCGAATAGAATGTCCCAAAATTGGAACGTATACATTCGAATCAAATTTCAAACTTCGGATCTATTCGCTCAAATTATCTGTACAGTCTTATATGTACGGGTTCGTACACGATGTGTACTTGAAGATCCACATCTTTCCTCCATTTGTATGGTTCCATATGGGACGAAAACGGGTTGAATACGGGATAACAACGGGATGCATACAGACACGTACATACGGACGTGGGGAAGATGCGTACGTGCACATTATGACTGTCAAATGAAAAATTCGAACAAATGGATTCGAATTTTGTAAAGACAAATAGAATCTTGTTAGATTCGAATTTAAAAGATTTGAATTGAATAGGATTTGGGAGGCATTTGACTCAAATAGAATGTCAAAAAAACATTCATGCAAGCCATGCTCCCTTGTTAGAGAAATATTTCTCCTTTATTGGTCCTAACTCTCCTATCAGCCTCATGTTCTGTGACAGAGGAACTAATTTTCCTCTATCCACCTTTTCCACACCCGGCCTGATTTTCCCTTCTTCAATCAGGTCCCTCTTAAACACTTCCTTTCAAGGCAGAAGACGCTCTTCATTATTTCAGGAGGGTGTGAAGACCAAGCAGTTCCGCTGGGGATCGGGTGATGACGGGAGATCCAAGATCCTGCAAAAACGCTTGGGGACCACCATTTTGTCCTCTAGAAATAGTTTTTGAAACATTTTCCATGGAAAGTTCCTTCCATGTGAAGGGCTTCCAGAGGCTGGAGCCAGGTCCCTTTTTTCCTTTCCCCATCCCAAAAAATCCAGAAAGGTTCAAAATGAATAAATTAAGCCCATCCGGAGGATGGGAGTCCCACATTTTAATGGAGGGAGAAGTTAATTCTCTCATGTACTGAGTCCCTTTGAGGCTCCAGAATGCCGGCTGGCAAATGGCCTCCATTTTTAGATGTGGGTCAAGGTAGAGGCTCAGGGTTGAGTCCCGTGACCCCGTCCGGCCATCTCGTCTCCCCTTCTTCCTCCCCACCCTATAGCATCTCTGCCGGATCAGCCCCAGTTGCCTGGCGGGGCCCTTCCGTCATAGCCATGGCAAACCAGCAAAACTGTGTGAGCCTGAGATTTTGCTGTGCCACCGTAGCCACACTGTGGTAAACAGCCAACCCACACTCCTACCCCCTATCACTCAGCCCCTTCCCATTTGTATGGGGGTGGTCAGCCAAGAGTGCCCCCCCCCGCCCTGTCCCAGGGTCACTGTTCCTGCTGGGACGCACTTGGCTTGGGGGAAATCACACAAGATCTTCCTTCCATCTTGGGCCCATGCGCGCCCTCCATGCTCGTGGGATGAGACGTTAAGTCAGCAGCCTGGGTCCTGATTTATGGGACGCTAATGGCCGCAGAGGATTCTGGGAAGCCGGTTCCTGATCGCTGCTCCTTCTCCCGCACACAATCTGTCTTATTCTTCCTTTCTTCCTTTCTTCGCTCTTCAGTTCTCTCCGCTTTGTAGCCTGGTATATGCCCCTGGGCAAGGAGACATTCTTGAAAGGAAACCTCTCATTGCCTGACCTGCATGCCCCCTCCCAACTGCGGCGTCTTCGGCAGGGCAGGCGGGGGGAATCTGGAAGCCTTAACTTCTCTGCCTCCCCCCCCCCAACCCACACCCTCTCCTTCCTGTTCAAGGTCACCGCTACACCCACTGGGCAACACAGCCGCCCATTCCCAGATTCGGTGCTCCCTCCTCAAACCAGCTGATGGAAGCAACCCCTTAAGGAACATCAGGATGGACGTGGTGGTTTTTCGGTGGTGGCAAGACGTCGGCGCTGACCCAGTTTCCCCCCCCCCCCTTTCCCTTCAAATGATTTTATGCCCAGCCAAGCATGAGGCGAGAGCGTGAGACAGCTGAAGGCAGAGGAAGGGGAGGCTGGCTGGCTGGCTGGCTGGCTGGCGTAGCCGGCTGGCTGGCTGGCTGGGGGTGGGTGGGTGATGTGTTGGTGCCATCTAGGACAGGAAGTGATGGAACAGGAAGTGACAAGTTACTGCTGCGCACAACCGCTTCTCCCCAAAACGGCCTGCATCTCGGTGCATCGGGCCCCTTGTTCGCCTGCCGGAAATGGCGGCACGGCCATACTCCTTCTTCATTCAAGGGAAGGTGGGCTGGGAGTGCCGCCAGCACGGGTGCGCGTGGATGTTCGTTATTCATACGAATTTGCACAAATTCAGACGTTCGTAAACGAACCCAACGTCCGGACATTTGTTCATTAACGTTAGTACGAATGCAAATGCTTCGGACAATCGAATGAATAGTCCGGACGTTCGTTCAGCGGCACGGATATGTACGCATCAGGTGCGTATCTGTACATACCCCGTATCCATCTGTACGTATCCATCTGGGGTCTGTGTGGATGCATTTCATCAGATACGCATCTGTAGGTATCGAATATTCGAACGAATATGTACAGATACATTCGTATGAAATCAGAACTGTGGATTCATATGGCTATGAATGTTCAAACGTTCAACGTGTTACGAATTGGATGCTGAAAATCATATTGGTGTACATCCCTAGCTGCCAGGCTGAGGGGAGAGATCCTCTGGGCATGTGCAAAGCTCGGCCCTCTGGTATTCTTCTGCCAGAGGTCACCTCCGGCCTAAAGAGCCTTGCGCCACTCTCCCCTTGGTGCCCGGCAGATCCTCCAGCCCGGCGTCACCCACCGCTAGCAGAATGTGTGTCCCGCTGCTTGCGCAGGGATGTCAACCGCGCATGGCTACGGGGACTGCAGGCCGGTGGCAATCCCTGCAGGCCTTTTCTCCGAGAGGCTGTGTGTGTGTTGAAGGACGGAACGCCAGCAATTATAGGAGGCACTTAAATTAGCAGCGCCCACTGGGCTGGCTGCTGCCCTGCACAGAGCAGCATTTTTCTGAGCAGGAGGTTGGCATTGCTTGCTCATCCTTAGGGTGGGGTGGGGGCATTGGGGGGGGGCTCTCTCTTGCCTCTCTGGAGTCGCCTGTCTGTGCGGCCTCTTTAAGGGTGGCCCCCCACCAGCCAGGCATGTTCTTTGTGAGGGCTCAGCCAAGCGCATTTAAACCGAACCGACGGGCCCGGCTTCCCAGCGCCGCCCCCCCCCCCCCCCAGGCAGCTGCCAGTGAGGGAGCCCTACCCGCCCTGCATGGATGCGGCTCCTCCGTTTCCAACTCTTAGGCCCAGTTTCTTTGGCCAACCAAGCCGGAGTGAAGGCCTTGGGGCACCTATTGCTGTGTCTCCATGCCACGTAGCATCGTCTTCGGTGAAAATGAGATAGAAAAACGCCTCCCCCCCCCACCTGCCTGCCCTCTTGCCTTCGCCCAAAGGGAGCAGGGGGTCTTCCTTGAAACTGTGGGCAAAGTCCGCTCTCTCTGAGCATGTGGGAATGTCTCAAGGCTAGGAGGAACAGACGTGCGCAAAATGATTCCAAGGCCAGCCTTTTTCGCAACCCATCCTGGAAAAAGGTGTGAGGAAAGGTGGGTGAAGGGAGTCTCTTGGGCTCTGGCCACACCAAAGGTTTAATCCAGCTTCGGTCCACCTTCAGAGCGTGAGAACGCGTCCGCAGAGTGACCAGTAATTATCTTTCCACATTCTCTCTCTCCCAAAGGTGAATTTTCTGAGTTATTTAACACGGAAAGAAAACAGCTTGTCACTTTGCGGATGTGTCCTCTCGCTCTGAAAGTGGACTGAAGCCGGATTAAACCATAGCCTTAGGGCGTGTCCCCATGCACATTTGGTCTGGTATGGAAAGTGGGCTCAGCAAGGGGCGTGACCATGCGTTTTGGATTTGGTCCGGTTTCTGCGGACCAAATCCCCCCAAACTGTGCCAGACCAGGACCAAATTTGGTACCCTTAAAAACAAGTCTGAGCATGGCTTGGGGTCCCAGCACGCATTGGTTACCGAGCTGAGACTGCGCATGGAGATGATTGTCGGCTTTTTTGGGAGGAGACTGGCACTCACGTCATTGGGAGGGCGGGTGTGCTTGCAGTTTCTGCCCTGTGCATTGCAGATCTCAGCAGCTGAGATCAACGATCGCCAAGGCAGGCAGGATAATGGCTTGATTTTTGTTCCAATTCCAAAATTTTTCAACCCCCGTTTCCCGATCAGCGAGGCGATCATAATAAATGGCTTGATTTTCTCCCTTTTAAACTTTGCGGACGGGCGTTCTCGCGGTTCCCGGTGGAGCGGAGGTGCGCAAAACTGTTCACGCTGCTAAACCTCGTAGTGGCTTTTGGTCTTTTAAAATTAGGAGATGCCCGCCCAAGAAATATTTTCTGCCCTGATTTGTGCTTTTGGCCCTGATTTTGGAAAGAGTCTGGGATCTGCCCAGCATTGAGGCATCCTCTAAGACCATTTGCTGGGATTTGAGAGCAGGAGAAGGTTTGCCCTTATCTCTGCTTGAGATGCCCATGGGCAATTGGTGGCCACTGTGTGAGACGGGATGCTGGACTGTAGCGTTAGTGAGAGATAGCGGTAAGGATAGGAGACAAGAGCAGGGCTCCTCTTGTATTCTTGGGTTCTTATGTTCCTTTGAATGCCTACTTGAAGGAGAAGTCCTATGTGAGCCTGTAGCAGGAGAGTCAGCCAACATCTGCATGTTGGATGACAATTGTGCCAGATGTGGGCTAGGCAACACAGCAGAGGCATGGCCTCCCATGGCATACGGTGGCTACGCAGCCCCTGTGTCTGTTTCTACTCCCAGGTACAGAATTTCTGTCCCGTTGCACTCTAGAAGAAGAAGAGTTGGCTTTACTACCCCACTTTTCCTACCCGTTTAAGGGACTCAAAGCGGCTGACAAGCCTTCTGTTCTTCTCCCCACAACAGAACACCCTGTGAGGTAGGTCAGGCTGTGAGAGCTCAGAAGAGAGCTGTGACTCACCCAGCTGGCTTCATGCAGGAGTGAAGAATCAAACCCGGTATTCCCAGATAAGAGTCCAGCTCCCTAACCGCTAGGCCAAACTGTCTGGGTCCCTGTTCTTGCGTCATGAAATGCCCGAGGTCGGGGAACTTTTGTTTCTCGTCTGTGATGCTAGGCCTGGCCCTTGAGAATTCTCCACGGCATGTGCCCAAGGGGTACAGGTAGAATTTGCCCGAATGCCCTGTAAGACAACTCAGAACTGTTGTCCCATCAGCCTACTTCTGCCTTTTGCTTTGCACCAAGTGCTGAGGATGGAGAGGCAGAAGAGGGGAGGGGGGCTTCTCCTCCTTTCAGGCACAGTTGTGTCTAATTGTGCCTTCACTCAATTTGGCACATGGCATCTATTTTTGGCCGCGGCTGCCATCCAACCTGGGCTGGGCAGGCTGATGGGACCTATTCTTCCAGAGAGCTAGAGGGTATCACCTTGAGCATAGGTTGGTCTAAAGGGCTGCAGGGTTTCCTCTTGGTTCTGTGAAACTCACGTCTCTGGACCACCCATATGGATGAGGCTTGCGGTCGCGGGGTCTTCTAGATGATTCTCGACTAAAGCTCCGATCATTCTGTGCTAGCGCTCCAGAATGGATGCCCAGGTACCACTTCTTGCTTGGAGAGAAAGCCAGGAGGCCTCCCAAGACCATTGGCAGGGAGCTGAGAGCAGGTGAAGGTTTTGCCTTTGTCTTCTGCTGGAGATGCCCAGAAGCACTTGGTGGGCTGTGACTTGATCCAGCAGGGCTCCTTTTGTAATCTTTTGGCAAATTCATGGGACAGGGGCATCAATGGCTGCTAGAACTGATGGCTCAATACTTTATCCAGCTTGGACAGAGACAGGGAGCATGGCTCTAAAGGCCATTGGCAAGGAGTGAGGAGCAGGGGAAGGTTTGCCTTCTGCTTGACATGCCCAGAAGCAGTTGGTGGCTACTGTGTGAGATGTGATGCTGGACTAGGTGGGCTGTGGCCCAAGCCAGGAGGACTCTTACATTCTTATGGACCAGATCAGCTGTGGCCTGACCCAGCAGGGCTCCTCCTAGGTTCTTATGGACTGGATGGGCTGTGGCCTGATACAACAGGGTTGCTCTTAGGTTCTTATGGACTAGATGGGCTGTGGCCTGATCCAGCAGGGTTGCTCTTAGGTTCTTATGGACTAGATGGGCTGTGACCTCATCCAGCAGGGCTCCTCTTAGGTCCTTATGGACTAGATGGGCTGTGGCCTGATCCAGCAGGGTTGCTCTTAGGTTCTTATGGACTGGATGGGCTGTGGCCTGGTCCAGCAGGGCTCCTCTTAGCTTCTTATGGACTAGATGGGCTGTGGTCTGATCCAGCAGGGCTCCTCTTAGCTTCTTATGGACTAGATAGGCTGTGATCAGAACCAGCAGGGCTCCCCTTAGGTTCTTATGGACTAGATGGGCTGTGGCCTGATCCAGGAGGGCTCCTCTTAGGTTCTTATGGACTAGATGGGCTGTGGTCAGAACCAGCAGGGCTCCCCTTAGGTTCTTATGGACTAGATGGGCTGTGGTCAGAACCAGCAGGGCTCCCCTTAGGTTCTTATGGACTAGATGGGCTGTGGCCTGATCCAGCAGGGTTGCTCTTAGGTTCTTATGGACTGGATGGGCTGTGGCCTGGTCCAGCAGGGCTCCTCTTAGCTTCTTATGGACTAGATGGGCTGTGGTCGGATCCAGCAGGGCTCCTCTTAGCTTCTTATGGACTAGATAGGCTGTGATCAGAACCAGCAGGGCTCCCCTTAGGTTCTTATGGACTAGATGGGCTGTGGCCTGATCCAGGAGGGCTCCTCTTAGGTTCTTATGGACTAGATGGGCTGTGGCCTGATCCAGGAGGGCTCCTCTTAGGTTCTTTTGGACTAGATGGGCTGTGGTCAGAACCAGCAGGGCTCCCCTTAGGTTCTTATGGACTAGATGGGCTGTGGCCTGATCCAGCAGGGCTCCTCTTAGCTTCTTATGGACTAGATGGGCTGTGGTCGGATCCATCGGGGCTCCTCTGAGGTTCTTATATTCGCAGGGTGCCTCCGAAGGCCCTTTGCAGGGATTAGACATCAGGTGGAGGTTCTGCCTTTGTCTTCTGCTTAAGATGCTCAGAAGCAATTGGTGGGCCACTCTGTGAGACAGGATGGTGGACTAGGAGGCCTGTGGCCTGGTCCAACAGGGCTCCTCTGATGTTTTTATGAATGATGGGAGTTGTAGTTCAGGGGCAGGAGGGCAGCGTCCCTGCCCTATAAAGGCATGATCTAATGTGGGAATAACCCAAGAAGTTTGTTTCTAAGCTGTGTGCTGCTGGAACAGTCCCGGCTGGTCCTAATGTCCTCATTTGGCAGCAAATAGTTTGTGACGGGGATGGGTTTTCAAATTTGCTCAGCGGTGTTTTGCTGATTTCTATCCTATTTCGCTGAGGCTCACGGCCCCCGTTCAAGGTGACTTACAGATATAAGCACCGCGACGACAAAGGAAACAAAGGAACCGAGGAACAAGAGACAAGGGCGAGCGGGACAGAAAGAGGGTTGTGTTAATCTGCCGCTGGACAGATCTGGGTCGTCGTTTGGAGGCGGCTGTGTAAGGTCCCCGTGCGGACACCGGTTCTGGCTTTATTCTGGAGCTGTAGTTTTGGGCAGGCTTCCTTGCTCTCTGGCACCCGATTCCGTCCCTTGATGGGGGGCCACCCCTGGGCAGGTCCCGGAAGGGAGCTTTGGCTCAGGGGTTTTTGGGGCGTTGGTCGAGGACGCCCACCCGAACACCTGGGTCCTTTCTGCCGATCCCTTTGCGAAGTTGTGCCCAAAGCCAGGTGTGTTAAAAACCCTGGCTCATCTCCGCAGTGTCTGCCTTATTAAGAGATCATGAGGCGAACTTTGTCTGTGCAAACATTAAATGTCTTGTTTAAATATTAAGTGACCCTGCAGTACGGTTTGCGGCTGTCGGGTGGGTCTGAGAGCGTGGGGGGGGGGGACTTCAGGGTGGGTGGGCACCTCCGTTCCTCAGCAGGAGTCAGTCTCAAGCCTTGTTGGGGCACCTTTGCCTACTTTCCCCCACCCAGGGCCTAATCCCACAATCCTCTTAATACCATGCCCGCATTTGCCCATCTGGAGTGATTAAGGGAATTTAAACCGGTCCTTCGCGTCTGGAGATCTGCCCTTATCTTCCACACACCCTGCCCTGAAGGAGGGGAACACAGGAGCCCCCCTGTTGTCTCTCCCACCCCTGCGCTCCCCAAAGATACTCCAAAATCTGCCCCATGGTTTATTTTTACTTGTTCGAAGTTCAGCTTTCTGCCACCCAGCTGTGTATTCCTCAAGGCGGTGCCTGCTGTTAAGATGAAGTGAAGAGCGTCAGGATCCGGTTCCAAGGTCATGGCTGGTAAAACAGTGGACAGAAACTGACCATCAATAAAATAGCCATATTTTCAGAATGTAAAACTTCTGGGAGATATTGAGAAGGGGACAATATTATTCATTTTATTTTTTATTCTTTTTAAATCCCTCCTTTCACCAGAAAGTCCCAGAGCAGGTCACAATAATAAAGAATAAAATATAGAATATAGAAGAAATTCTTAAAGCATATTTAAAATGTAACTCACCTTCCCTCCTTGGCAAAACAGCACTCAGAGGAAGCTAAATATCAGCAGACTCCATGGGGGAGATATGTTTTAAGCAGGCACTGGAAAATATATAACGTAGGTGGTTGGCCAACCTCCAAGGGGAGTCTGCTCCATAGTCTGGGGCCACCACAGACAAGGCCCTTTTGCATGTCCCTGCCTCCTTGGACTTCTGAGAGAGGAGGAACTACAACATAGCCATCTCTTTGGCCACGTCTCCATGCAAGCTGTTTGGCGCCGAATGGGCTCACATTGGGCCGGTTGTGGGACCGAGATTGAATCTTGGCTGTCCCCATGCCATTCCAGGTAATGCAGGCTGGGGGTGGATTCAGCCATCCCCATGCAAACCGTGCTTGCCTGGAGAAGGGAGTAGAACCAAGCTTGGGACTGTCCCCATGTGCAGGCTAGGCTCGGACCAAATCGCCCAAACCATGCCCAGACTATTTTTCCAAATTTGATCCTGGTTTGGGCGATTTGGTTTGAGAAAATCGGCCCAAATAAAAAGTGCATGGGGACAGCCCCTCCAGAACCCGACTTCGAATCGGAACCAAACGTGCATGGGGACGCATCCTTTGTGATCTTAAGCCATGGGCAGATCTATAAGGGGGAAGGCACACCTTCAGATAAGCAGGACCCTTTCTGCACTGGGTCATAATCCAGGTTATATCCTGGAGTAGGGACCTGCAATCCATGTGCTAGTACAGACTGTGGCATATGCTGACCTGGAGGCTGCTGTAGTCTGCAGCAGAATGAAGCTGGCACGTCTCTGTTCTGGAATATAATCCAGAAGAAGGGCCAGTGCAGAAAGGGCCCAGATCTTAGATGCTAGGAGACAGGCAGTCAGATTCCCCAGTCTGGTTTAAGATTATAAATGCCTCTGTACAGTCTCCAAAAGCCGACCCCAGTATAGTCTGCTGCAGTAGCCTGGCCTAAGCTAATTAACTCTCTCTCTCTCTTTCCCTGCTTTCTTCCTTTCGCAGCAACTTCAGACGGCACCAAGGAAGGCCTTGAGAACATGAAAGGGGGCGCCTGCCTTTCCAAGGGCATGAAAGTCGTCTTGAAAGTTGGCCAGAGTAAGTCACCAGGGCGGGGGAGCAGGGGAAGGCAAGGCCCAGAATGGACCCTGCCCTGAGACCTTCGAGGGTCGGGCAGGATGAAAATACGGAGGTGTGTGCAAGGAAGTAACCAAAACATGGCACTCCAGGGTGACCTCATCTCTTTGGGCCAAGAACTGGATGTGTCAGGGGTGGACAGTTAGGGTGTTTTTCCACTGTCACTAGAAGTACCCATTAAGTACCCATTAAGAGTAATGGAAAAACACCCTTGGTCTGAGGGTACATGGAAGGAGACCTGGGGTCTGCAGCCCATGAGCAGAGGATTCTGGGAGCCAAACCATCCTGGGACCAGAGTGGTGTGGATGAGGGTGAGGAGTGCTGCCTGAGGAGCTTCTCACATCTTCTTGGAGAAAAGAAAATGGCCTTGTGGCCTCGCGCTGTTTGGTCACCACTGCCGCTGCAGTCAGGAGCCATGAAAGATTTGGGAACTACTGACCGAATCTGCAGAATGTGTGACTCATATGAACTAATGGTTGTCCTGGCAGCCATCAAGGTAGTTTGCAGGCAGAAGCCCTTTTCCTGCCCAGCTCTGGTTCACAGGCTTTGTTGATGCTTTGGAAGCCAGGATGTTGGCATACACATTTATAAATGCCTCTCCTTTACTTGTCATAAGAACCTAAGAGGAGTCCTGCTGGATCAGGCCACAACCCATCTAGTCCATAAGAACCTAAGAGGAGCCCTGCTGGATCAGGCCACAGCCCATCCAGTCCATAAGAACCTAAGAGGAGCCCTGCCGGATCAGGCCACAGCCCATCCAGTCCATAAGAACCTAAAGAGCCCCGCTGGATCAGGCCACAGCCCATTTAGTCCATAAGAACCTCAGAGGAGTCTTGCTGGATCAGGCCACAGCCCATCTAGTCCATAAGAACCTAAGAGGAGCCCGGCTGGATCAGGCCACAGCCCATCTAGTCCATAAGAACCTCAGAGGAGCCCCGCTGGATCAGGCCACAGCCTATTTAGTCTGTAAGAACCTCAGAGGAGTCTTGCTGGATCAGGCCACAGCCCATCTAGTCCATAAGAACCTAAGAGGAGCCCTGCCGGATCAGGCCACAGCCCATCCAGTCCATAAGAACCTAAAGAGCCCCGCTGGATCAGGCCACAGCCTATTTAGTCTGTAAGAACCTCAGAGGAGTCTTGCTGGATCAGGCCACAGCCCATTTAGTCCATAAGAACCTCAGAGGAGTCTTGCTGGATCAGGCCACAGCCCATCTAGTCCATAAGAACCTAAGAGGAGCCCGGCTGGATCAGGCCACAGCCCATCTAGTCCATAAGAACCTCAGAGGAGCCCCGCTGGATCAGGCCACAGCCTATTTAGTCTGTAAGAACCTCAGAGGAGTCTTGCTGGATCAGGCCACAGCCCATCTAGTCCATAAGAACCTAAGAGGAGCCCGGCTGGATCAGGCCACAGCCCATCCAGTCCATAAGAACCTAAGAGGAGCCCTGCCGGATCAGGCCACAGCCCATCCAGTCGATAAGAACCTAAAGAGCCCTGCTGGATCAGGCCACAGCCCATTTAGTCCATAAGAACCTCAGAGGAGTCTTGCTGGATCAGGCCACAGCCCATCTAGTCCATAAGAACCTCAGAGGAGCCCGGCTGGATCAGGCCACAGCCCATCTAGTCCATAAGAACCTCAGAGGAGCCCCGCTGGATCAGGCCACAGCCTATTTAGTCCGTAAGAACCTCAGAGGAGTCTTGCTGGATCAGGCCACAGCCCATCTAGTCCATAAGAACCTGAGAGGAGCCATGCTGGATCAGGCCACAGGCCATCCAGTCCATAAGAACCTAAGAGGAGCCCTGCTGGATCAGGCCACAGGCCATCCAGTCCATAAGAACCTAAGAGGAGCCCTGCTGGATCAGGCCACAGCCCATCTAGTCCATAAGAACCTGAGAGGAGCCCTGCTGGATCAGGCCACAGCCCATCTAGTCCATAAGAACCTCAGAGGGGCCTTGCTGGATCAGGCCACAGCCCATTTAGTCCATAAGAACCTCAGAGGAGCCCTGCTGGATCAGGCCACAGCCCATCTGTCCCCCTCTCCTCCTCCTGCCCACCCATCTCCTCCCTGCTGGGCCCCCTTGCCCACCACTCTTTCTCTGCCCTTGACCCCCAGATTCCAGCACAGGGTCCAAATCCCAGAAGCCTGTACCAGACATGCCTGCTGAGAAGGAGCGAGGGACGCCGGGGGCTGCTGAGCGCAACAAGGAGGTCAACCCAGGTAGGCCCCTTCCTCAAATGCCCCCCTGGCTTCCCCAGCAGTCGTCAGGGCTTTCTCCTGTACCCGCCAGGGCTTGGAGACGTCCTCCCTCTTTTCCTCCAGCGTAGCCAGATGTCTTGTAGAAGGCCTTGGGCGAGAGTTTGAAAATTTTCCTCTTTTCTCTTCTGGACTCTGAGCGCCTGTGCTCCTTCTCTTCTTATTTCCTTTCTTATTTCCCAGAACTCCGGATTCTCCAAGCCTCTTGCAGGGGCCGTCCCCTTGGCGTCTCTGCACTTGCCTCTCTAGCGCGTCATGCGCTAAGGCCGGTACACTCCGGGTACAGGAGGACCACACACATTTATGGCTGGGAGGGATGCTCCTCACAGGCCAGAAATGCGAATGGTCCTCCATGGACCGGGCTGCACTCGCTAGATTGGCCACCACCGGCTGTGTCGCTCAGTTTGTGTTGCGCCGGCAGGCCAATGCAGAGGGGCGGGACCCGATCCCGGTGATATTTGGGGGCGTGTGCCCCACCGTCCCCTGTGGATCGGTCCCCGGCCAGCCTGTCGCTGCGGCTCTGGCATGCTGGGACCTGCTCGATGGCGGCTGTGTTGGGCCTGCGCACGAAGCCGGCAGCTAATCAATGCCAGCAATGCCGCCGTGCGCGTGCAGGATGCCGGGAATCGATCCCAGGTGGTCACGTGTGAGCAGACAATGTGCTCCCTGCCCTCCCTGGACAAAGAGCGAATGGTCGCGCCGCCAGACGCTCCAGGTAAGCCTGTGGTAAACGCTGGTGCTCCACATCTAATCAGAAATTAGTGCAGCTCTAGTGATGGCAGGCACACTTCGAGTGGGCGTGCAAATGCTTTTAACCAGAGCTGTACTAATTATTGACTAGAGGCCTAAGTGTGAAGCGGCCTCCTATCCTACCAAGGCTTCCTTTGCCCATGGGACTTTGAGGAAGACCTGCTCCGTTCTTCAGACCCTGGGCTCTTCCTGTGCAGCAAAGTGTACTGAGACCCGTGAACGGGCGGGTGCTGAGCCCTGACTGCGGAACGGAGAGGAGAGGAGCACTGTCGTTAAGGGGCCTGGCTCCCAGAATTCCCTGCTCAAGACCCTGGACCCCCCACCCCTTCCTCTAGGAAGTCAGCCATGGGCGTAGCTACCATTGGGCGAGGCTGGCTTTGTGCCAGGGCCCAAGGAACCAAAGGGCCCCCCTCAAGCACTACGGGCAGCCAACTGGCCCAAACGAGCCCAGATTAGCCAGTTTCTGGGGTGTGTTTATTTGTGCACTCTGGGCATGGCTTGGTCCCAGTCTGCATCGTACACGCACCCACTTCATTGGCCTTCCTTTTCTCAGGGCCCCTTCCACCATAGCTATTTCCCTACAGGTTACAATCCCCACATCTGTCATCCCTCCCCGTCCTCCCTCCCCCCCTCCTGGTGATGGCTTTGGCCATCCCATTTGCAAGGCAAGCCAACCGGAGCACTCTGTCATCTGTTCTTCCTCTCCTAACCTACTTTTCCTCCAGCGTAGCCAGATGTCTTGCCTCCCTGCCTTTCGCCCATTCAGTTCTTATCCGGAGTCAGAATAGTTAGGGATGGCTAGCCGAGGCAGTGGATGCAGTGGGGCCAATGGGCAGCTGCAAGGGAGCTCTCTTTCTGGCCTTCTCTCTCCCTCTCTCTCCCTTTCCTTTCTGCACCCCTGTTCCTGACAGATTGGCAGCTCTAGGTGGGGCCGGTGACGCGCTTTGGGGGCCTAGGTCTTGCCGAGAATTTTCTTCCCTTCCGTGGCAGAGACGAAACCGGGAGCTGAGAAACTGGGGGCCCGGGGTTGAGGTTTATTGGTAGTGATGGTTGAAATGAAGCCTGCCCAAATGGGCCAGGGGAGGTGTTGGGCATGCAATTAGCTCCATTAACCAAAGTCGACAGACGGTAACAAGCCCCCTTGTCTCTCACCGAGCGGGGGCCGCTTTCCTTCTTGTGGGTGTGCGCAACCGGCAACAGGTCTGCGCTTATTTGCATTCTCTGTATGCAAGTCAGAAGAAGAAGTCACATTCGGCAGCTGAGGAGCCGCGTGGGAGCCCGGTGGCACAATGCGATTGATGCGCCACTTAGCCTGCGCCTCCATTATGCGGCCAGGGCATCTTGGATGGGACCCTAAGGTAGGGAGGCTCCATGGCTGTCCCTCCCAAGCGCCTTCCGTTCGGGCCACGAGCAGAGATGCTGGGGTGACCCTTCAGGTCCCTTCCGGTGCCCTTGCGGCTCCTCACCTGAATGAAGCAACCCATGGCGACAGAGAGCTGCTGCACATGTGCACAGCGGCTAGAATATGCGCTCCCCTGGCAGCAGGAGAGCCAGGAAGCTGCTTTGCCGGGAGGCAAGGGGGCCACCGTGCTGGAGACTACGTATGGGCACGAATATTCAAACATATTCGAAATTCGATCAAATTCGTCCAGATTTCAACATCCGAATTCGATTCGAACGTCCATAAATTTGGATTAAAACATTTGAACGAATTTTGAATTATCTATTCGTTCGAATTATCCAGACATTCATATGTGTACGCGATGAGTACTTGCAGATCCGCACCTTCCCCGCTTCCGTGTGCATTTATACGGTCCATGTGGGATGAAAACGGGTTGCATACGGGATAGCTATGGGATGCATCCAGATGGGTATGGGATGTGCAGTGATGCATACGGCCACATGCAAATGTTGTCGGCATTCCTAAGTGCAAATTCGAATCAAAAATTCAAACGAATAGATTCGAATTTGCTTAATTCGGATAGAATGTGGCTAAATTCGAATGTTAAAGATTCAAATTGAATTTTTGGATATTCGATTTTGAGTCAGATCCCAGAAATTGCATTCGTGAATTTCCTGTTAAAGCCGAACAGCTCCAAGGACGCCTGTAGGTTTCCAAGGCAACAGAGGATGCTTTGCCGGCCGCGTCTGCTTGATTTACACCAACAAGGGTTATGGGCCCAAGTACGCTTCCGCTGCGCACACCCCTAGTGGAGACACCTGCCCCAGGTGTCTGCCTCAGTTTCCCTGCAGCGATGCCCTTCACACTTGCATCTTTCAAGCAAACTCCTACAGGCCAATCTTTTGGATGTTCCGATCCTGAAACCAAAAACACAGCTCCTTGCTCTCTTCACCCCTTGATTTGCTTCAATGTGTGTCTGACCCAGGACCTAGGTCCTCACGGCACCAGATCCCCACAACCTCAGGCCTTTTCGCACTACAGTATCTAGTGCATAATTAGTGCAACCCTAGGGAAGAGCATACGTGCAAGGAGTAGGCTTTTACAGCCCCCATCCGTGCCCGCCCATCCCAGAAGTGCGCTAATCGTTGATTAGGTGTGGAGCATGAAATCGTGCTCCACACCTTAACCAATGTTACCTAATTACTTACCTGAAGTGTCCAGCGGTGTGACTGTTCACTCCTGCCGGTGCTCTGCAGTTGTTTGAGGTGCAATGCAAGTACGCTGGCACCTCAGAGAGCCATAGACACGACTGCGCATGCACATAGTGTCAGCGGCATCAAGGCAATGGCGCTGATGCACGCGCAGTCGTGGAGGTGCCGCCGCCAAAATGGCGGTGCCCAAAGGAGGACTAGACCCCACGATTGAATAAGGTGAGTATCCGATCCCCGGGGGAGGGAGCAGGTAAAGTTGATTAGCACTCAAGTGCGAATGCTAGTCAACATTGGGCCATCGCAATGGATGGGAAGGGTAGTTCAAAAACGCCTCTGGACAGTCAAAACACACCTGACTCCTTCCTGACAACAGGAAGGGGTCAGCCCAGAAGGATCACAGAGGCCAGTGGGCAGCCTGCCCTTTCCCCAGAGCTGCGTCTTTGGCACCAAAATGGTTGGCACAGAATTTGGTCAGTGTAGCCACGCTCAGCGTTTTCACTCAGAACCCCTTTGAGCCTACCTATAAATTGTGGCCTCCTCACCTCCGGGAAATCTTTCACGTCTTCTTAGACCACGACTGCTCCACCTGGCAACCCTCCAGATCTCCCTGAACTACCGCTCCCAGCATTCTGTGCCACCCACCACTGCCCCTTGAACAGTAATGGGATGCTGGGAGCTGTAGTTCAGGAACACCTGGGGGAGCTGAAGCTGAGCACTTTGGCTTAGGATTAGAAGAGGCTTCAGAGTAGATATCTCTCTGACACGGGGGTTTCCAGGAGAAGCAGCCCTGCTGGCTGAGGGAAATTGCAGACTAAAACATCTGAAGGGCAGCGGGGTTGGTGAAGTCCACCTTAGGAGCAGGCCTTTCCATTTTGTTCCATTCTTATGGTCAGTCTCTCACTTATATTCCGGGCACAGGAGATGGAGATGATTGTTTGCCTCAGAAGAGGCTTGAGGGCCCAGGACCGTCCCCTGACTCTTTTTCTTTTCCCCTCCCGACACTATAGGACCTCCGAGTGGGAACACCACAGGGAAGGTTGGGGGAGAGAACGGCCCCCTTCCCCAGTCCAACGTGCCCATAGTCGCCGGGGCTGCCGGGGGAGCCGCCTTCGTCCTGCTGGTGGCGGCCGCCGTGACAGGGACCCTGTGTTACCGCCGCCGCCGGGCCAAGCACAGCGAGTCCCACCACCCGCCTTTGTCGCTCAGCACCCTGACCAGCCCCAAGCGGGGTGGCGGGGGCGGGGGCGGGGGCAACAACAACGGCTCCGAGCCCAGCGACATCATCATCCCCCTCAGGACTTCAGACAGCGCCTTTTGCCCTCACTACGAGAAGGTGAGCGGGGACTACGGACACCCCGTCTACATCGTCCAGGAGATGCCCCCGCAGAGCCCCGCCAACATCTACTACAAGGTATGAGGGAAGCCGCCAAGCTCCCTCCGGCAGCAGCCTTTGCGGCGGGGCGGGGAAGGAAGGGAGAACTCGCTCGGCGCGGGTGGGCTGGAGGGGGCACCCGCCGCCCACCCCACCCCGGAAGCCCTGCAAGATGGCGTCAGTGCCGCCACCCTTCAGCAAGAAGCGAAGGGTGGCTGGAACTTGGACTCACTCCTGCCGATTCAGGAGGCCAAAGCGCGCTCCCCTCACAGTGGCCTTTTCCCCTCTCTGCGGATTCTGGCCTGGCACGGATTTGGGGGTGGGGAGAGATGTGACCCCCTTCCTGTCCGGCTGAGGGACAAAACTCTTCCTTCTCACCCAGAGCTCCCTGCTACAGAACACTCTGAGGTTGCCTTTGCTTCACCGATTGCAGAATTCAGCGATCCCGGGGTTGAGACGCACCCCGCCTTCTGTGTCTGACTCTTGTAATGGGAGGGTTTTGGGGGGGGGCACGCTGCAGAATCACCTTTCAGAGGACGCTCCTGCCCACCCATCACAGGTCAAGAGATGCGGCCGGCTGCCCAGGCCCCCAAGGTTTCTTCTTTACACATTTCACATTTTGTTTTCTTGTATTTTTCTCCCTTTGAGTCACATACAGCACAGCCGGGGTCCACGCTGCTGTGGTTAGAGGTTGTGGTTCCTTTAAAAAATTGTGGGTATTAGTATTTTGTGGTCCGTTAAAACAAAACCCTGAGGCTTTCAGGGGTCCGATTGACTGGTCTTGCAGCCTAAAAGGCAAATGGAAAAGGGAAAGAGAACCAAAAGCCAGCCCACCCTTTATAAAGGTCTTTCTCCGTGGCCAAGCGTCCTTCGAAGCTGACATTTCAGATGATGAATTTTGGAAAAATCTTGAAAGTTTTGCACAATTCCTCGTGTTCTGCCAAGGTCACATCTGGCTCTGGGACATGCCTTCCTTCCCGGGCGCCGGGCGGCTTCTTCAACCACTGCAAGGACAGGCCCTCTTTGCACATCTCCCAGCCGGCTCCTGTCCGCACCACCCTGCAAGATCCCTCGTGTCCATTCCGGGTTCCGGTGGAGAAGGAGCGGAGAAAGCCCAGCCCAGCTCCTACCTGCAGCCCCCAGCGGGAGAAGCACACGGAGAGAAAGTGTCGCCTCTGCTCCCTTCGCCCCATGGGGGCATGTCTGTTCCCTCCTTTGCCTTTAAGACCGTTCCGTCCAACCCTTCTGCACACGAGGGTTGGTCTGGAGAACCTCAACGGAGGTCACTTCTCTGCCGCCGCCGCGTCTCCGATGGAAGAGACTCTTAGCAGCAGCAGCAGCAGCAGAATCCACAGACTGGACCCCATGGATGGGAGCGGCCTGGCGGTTTATTTACCCGGGTGGCCATTTTGGGTAGCCTTTTGTTGTTTAGTTGTTTAGAAGGACCTTGAGAAAGCCCAAATGGCCGCCCAGGGCCCATCAGACCAACGCTGAGAAGATCAGGGCAGCTTCTCCGAGCCGAGGGTTTCCTTGCCCCATTTTGGGGAGAAGATTGCGACTGATTATCCTCCCCCCCCCCAACCCCAGTGGCCTCGTTTGGGGGTCTTAAGGAGCCGGTTTATTGTGTGTGACATTTAGTGGAACTCCAAATGAAGCGGGACTTTGTGTGTTAATTTGGAAAATGTGGTTGGGTTTTCTTGTTTTTGGCAGGAAAACGAAACAGGGGGGAATTGTGGTCTTTTTCAGCTTTAAAAGAATTTTGGGGGGATTTTTTTGTTTTTGTTTTTTTAAAAATCTGAGAGTTTCTTAGCTTTGTTGGTGGAATTTTACTGTTGGACAATGTTGATTATAGACGTTCCTGTGCAACTGGTTTGGACTCTCTTTTCCTTGCTTTCCAGACTCTTTATACTAAGAAAAAGCAAAGCTTGGCCTCTCTCCGCACCTGTAGGGACTCCATCCAAGGGGGTGGCGTGGTGGGTTCGAAGGGTGCGGGGACAGCCGTCGCCTCCACACCTTGTTGCAACATTGGTATGATAGCGGTATGGCAGCATTTGGGCAGCTTTGCGTCCGGGCACAGCCCTGGCACAAAAGGCTGTTCTGATGCTGCAGTGTCAGAGTCACAGATGGGTCCTGGTCAAGTGAACCAGGGTCTCCCGAAGCAGAAGGGCGGAACCCAGCCTTTCGTGACCCACGGCTTCTGTCCTGGTGGTCAGAGTGGCCACGGCTGCTAAAAACGGAAGGCGGTGGGCAGTCGGCCCTCTGCTAGCCTTTCGTCTGGAGGCAGGCTTGGTTTCTTGCAAGGTGGGAGAAAGGACTTTGCAGCTCACAGCATCCGGTGGGTGGCAGATGGGACCCCTCCGCTGCCCTGCGTTCACTCAGTGGCAGTTTTGAGCCCCTCACCCGAGCGTTCCTCCCCCATGGGAGCTTTAAAGAAGCCAGTGAGCCGGCGTGGCGCGAGGGGGCGGCTTTTGCCGCCTCCCTTGCTGGTCAGCGCGCATGGGCACAGAGGCTGAAGTGGGATATAGAGCCCAAGACCCCGCAGCGGAGCAAGTAGACCCCATCCAGAGCAGATTTGGGGAGCATAAATTCTGCAGAACAAAGCCTCCATGGTCAAAGCTTCCATGGTTAGCAGCAGCTTCCTCCCTGGCTCTCCTGCTGACTCAAAGTCAGCTCAGCCTAAAGGGAAGCCGGCAGTCCCCCAAGGGGCAGGGAAGTTCACAGCGCCCACTTCGCTGAATTGCTTCCTCCTCCTCCTCTGTGCCCCCCCAGCAGGGTCTGCCTGACCTTGCATGAGCGCACACACACACACACACACAACTTCTCCCTTCTCCTGCAGTTGGCTCAGCAATCCTCCCTTCCTTGGTGATGAATTTTGACAGCGTGCAGCTCTGCACCCCCCCAGGGCTGTGCCTGTCCCATGTACCAAAGATCTAATTGAGGCGTCCCCCCCCCCTCCACCCACCAAGAAGTAAACAGCGCTGAGAGGGAGGCGAGGAGGCCGCGCTTCGATGCGGGCACAAGGAATTGCCACGCAAGCATCTGCCTGTGTGCCACAGTCCATTCTCCCGACACTCAACTTGGCTTAGATCACGGCCGGCAGGCGTGTCCCGCACCAGTGACAGGTCCTCCCCCGCCCTTTCTCTCCCCCCCCCCCGATGGAGCCTCCACCCCTCCCTCTCCCTGCTCACGCCCAGCCTCTGCGGCGCTCTGGGCCTGTCTCCTGCCATAGCCCTGATACCTTGTCACCGTGCTCAGAGATGGGAAGGACTCAGGAGGTTATTTTGGGCAGTGGAAGCCAGGGGAGGGGAGGGGAAGGGAAGGGAAGAGAGTGAGAGCCAGGGTTCGCCCCAGATGCAAACGGGGAGCAGGACAGGGCGCTTTTCTTGTCTGGCGGGAGCCAATTCCCATCTGCCAACATGTCCTGGCAAATTACGGAAGCCGCGAAGCAATTCCAAGTGTCTCCTGGTTAACGTGTTTGGAAGAAGACGGCTGTGTGGGCGTTTGGGTGGGGGACCCGGTCGCCTGGCACGGCGTGTGTGGTGGGCATGTGTGGAGGGGGGGGATGCTACGGACACCGCCCCATGCCAGGCCCGGGTCAGCCAGTTGGTTCTAAACAAGAGGCCTCGAAACGCTCAAACCCACAAACGGATCCTTCTCCGGCACCCGCCACATCTAAATAACCTGACAGTGTTCCAGGGCCTGTCTGGGCTTGGCTTGGCTTTTTACTGGCTTGCTTGTCTTGACGGATGAAGCTTTGCGCGATCCGCACCTGACGTTGGCACCGTCCGTCACGCACCGTCTCCCCACCGCTTGCCCCCCCCCACGCAAAGGAAGATCCTGTTCAGTGGGGCAACCTTGGCGCAACCAAGAGAGGAGGTGCCACGACAGAGCAGGCCAGACTTAGCCCCACCACGCAGAGGGCAGAGCTTGGCATCTCTGGGCCCGGTTGCACTTCGCCACACCTCGGGGATTGGACGCTGCGTTGGCGTCGGTGCGAAACGTCACTTCCGGACGGTCAACTGGGCTGCCGGACCCGGCATTGGAAAGGGAAGGTGGGAGAAAGCAGACCTGCCTGCCCCTTCCCCGCAGGAGTCGGCCGGCCCCAGATACGGAGAAGGCGCGGCGGGGACCGGCGCCCATTAGCTCAGGCGGTTTAGCCGCTTGGCTGGGAGCCAGGGGTCAGCTGGGGTCACTCCCCAATTAGGTCACATTTTCTCCTCCTGTCTCCACGCTTGGAACAAGCCGCTGCTAATGAGCCAACGTTTGGGGTTCCCGTCCTTCTTGGCGGTGGGATCTCCCGGGCCAGAGCAGGGGGGGCCCCGAGGGGCTGCCTTGCCGGCGGCTGGGGTGGGCACTGCTGCCTAATTGGGGAGGGGGAGACGAGGTCCCTGGTTCCTCTCCTCGGCTTCCTCCCTCTTCGTTTACCTTGCTGGGGCCCAGAATGAGTGGAGAATGATTTACTCGCGGCAAAGGGAATTCATCAAAGGGGCCCTTCTCAGGCGGGACCGCCTGGGCTTTGCACAGGCAGCGGCCTTTAGAGGAGGCAGGCAGGCGGGCGGGCGGGCAAAATGGCGGCAGGGGCTGCTCTTGCCACAGAGTTACCCGGGCACCCCGAGTGAGGTTGCGCCAGGCAGGGAGAAGCCTCCCGAGGCAAGGTGGACACTAGGGTTCCCGAGGGGCAGGCTGGGCTGGGCTGGGCTGGGCTGGGCTGGCCGGGGTGGTGGGGGTAGAAGGAAGTCAAGGGTCAGCTCGTCCAACCCTTTGCAATGGTCCAGAGAGCAAAGCATTGTAGAGAAGGGGCTGCCCAGCCGCCATCGCCACCTCTTCCTCCCTTTCCTCCTCATGTTCTTTTCTTCCTCCTGCTCTTCCTCTTCCTCTTCTTCACCCTTCACCTCTTCCTCCTCCTCCTCCTCTTCTTGACCCATTGCTTCTCTTTTAAAGACTTAAGGCAATGCCTAGTGCTCTTGACCTCTGTGGCTTAGGCCAGGAATTAGCCCTGTGGAATGTTAGGGGACCAGCAGTGCCTTGAGCATATTGACACCCCCCCAAAAAAACACCCAACCACCCAACCACCCCACACAGTGCATTTCAAAATGAGCCAGAGAACTTGGTTTCTGTGCTCTGGTCCATTCTGCAGCCCTAAGGACCTGTACCGTGGTCAATCTTTGTGGCCCTTGCCACGCAGCCACACTTTACGGGTTCTTGCAGACACGGGCAACATTTCTGGCACAGGAGGGTCCCCATTCCAGCCCACCCCTCCCTGCCAGGTATCCATGCACAATCTATGGGTGAGAACTGGCTTTGACTTTGGCTTGGCCAGGCCTGCACTTCTACCCCATTTAAGGGTGCTCAAAGCGGCTAACAAGCCTTCTGTTCTTCTCCTTTAAGGGGGACTCGAAGCGGCTGACAAACCTCCTATTCTTCTCTCCGCAACAGACACCCTGTGTGGTAGGAGGGGCTGTGGGAGCACAGAAGAGAGCTGTGACTAGCCCAAGGTCATTCAGCTGACTTCATGGAGGAGAGCAGAATCAAACCAGATAAGAGTCCGCCTCCCTAACCACTAGACCAAACTGCCTTAAAGCCTTGGAGGTTTAAACTTCTGAATGATCTGGCAGAAAAGAGAAAGGATGAAGAGCAGCGACAGGCATGGGAAAATGGCAACAGAGCTACCTGCTTGTGACTCTGCAGGCTGGGCATCAACCTGCCTCTCTGCCTGCCTCTCCCTCCCTGAACTCTAGCAGTGGGCATGGAAAACAACAGGCAAGAAGCAGGAGGTTGGAGATCTCCATAACTCCCTTGCAGTGCTGGAGGCGGAATGGCAGCCATCTCCCGTCCCACAAGCCCCAACCATCATGGGGCAGAGTGGGAATGGGATCCATCTTGCTGGCCCCACTTGAATCTGGGGTGAAGACAAGGGGGACAGCAGGATCCCTGGGTCTTTTGAGGAGGCCACAATGCATTACCCAAAGGGCCTTCAGATGCAGCCTCCAGAGGTCCCTGAGCCAGAACTCCCAGCATCCCATGGGAGAGACGTTTGCCTCAGCATGCGCAACAGGAGCATGGGTCTGCTATGAATTGTGGGTACTTTCTAGGATTCCCTTGGTGTCCGGAGAGGTTATAGGTCACAGTGCCCGCTTCAGTCTTGGCCGCGGCCACGTGCCGCTGCCTTGGCGTGGGCGGCAGCTTTGTCTGCCCTTTGCCCTTTACAAGGCGCGGCACGCGTTGGGGCAATCCGGCGGACATGAGTCCCGGGCCGGCCTTGTCACTCAACTCCCACGCAGGCCCTGTGGGGTTAAGAGCAGACAGCGGCCTTTGCTCCAGCCGTTGATGGGCGCGAACATCCACCCGCAAGCGCCACCCGGTTTTCTGCCCTCTGGGTTGGAGGCACAATCGACCCAACCCTCGCTTCGTGCCAAGTTCCAGTGGATCAAGAGAACGTTTATCTCTATCTCATGGCCGCCATTGTGGGACCGCCATTTTGAAACAGGCTGCACCAGCCGCAACCACGGGGCTAAACGTGCATCTAGCCAGGGGACTTGTGGAGGTCCATGGGGGGGAAGCAGGTGCCACCAACGGGTCTCTCAACTCAGGGACAGGGGCTGCCTTTGTCTAGACCCCAGAGGAGCAAATTAAACTGGATGTCAAGAGTCCCAGTTGGCATCTTTTCCCATTTCCTTATGTTTCCCTCTTGGCCCATCTTTCTTTTCCTGACTTCCTCTTCCTCTTTCTCTCTCTCTGGTCTCTCCCTCCACCATTTTCTCCTCATTTGCAGACCAGGCTCTGTATGGTTGTCCAATTTTTTTTTTGCTTGGGGCAAATCAGGGCTGGTCAACTGGGCCCTCCAGATCCTCCTGAATCCCAACTTCTGCCATTCTGTGCCATCCTGAAGGATGGGCAAGGTTGGCAAGGAATCATGGAAGGTATGGGCCAGTTGAGTAACCCTGATGAAAAGTATTTATCTACTGCCTTTCCAGGATGGATGGATGGATGGATGGATGGATGGATGGATGGAAGGAAGGAAGGAAGGAAGGAAGGAAGGAAGGAAGGAAGGAAGGAAGGAAGGAAGGAAGGAAGGAAGGAAGGAAGGAAGGAAGGATGGATGGATGGATGGATGGATGGATGGATGGATGGATGGATGGATGGATGGATGGATAAGAACATAATAACATAAGAGAAGCCCTGCTGGATCAGGCCACAGCCCATCTAGTCCAGCATCCTGTCGCACACAGTGGCCCACCAAATGCTCACGGGCATCTCAAGCAGAGACAAGGACAAACCTTCTCCTGCTCTCGAGTCCCAGCAGATGGCCTTAGAAGCGCCCCAGTTCCTCCCCCCCCCCTCAGCCTGAAGGATGGATGGGTGGGTGGGTGGGTGGGTGGAAGTGATAGATAGATATAGAGATGGGTGGGTATAGATAGAGATGGATGGATGGATATGTTATAGATATAAATATGGATAGAGGGAGGGAGGGAGGGAGGGAACCATGCCAGTCTTCTCCTATGGGTTTCAGAGAACTGATCCCAGCAGAGTGCCCGTCCCAAAAGAGACCTAGTCCACTGCCAAGGCCACATTTCCCTCTTGCTGGCAGGTGCCTGGTTGTGTTTCAAGGCAGCCTCCCCTCCCTCACATTGGTCAGCAGCCATATGGCCTTGTGGCAAAGCTCACCCAAGTTGCTCCCTTGCTCAGAAGCAATGGGTATGCAGTCTGGAACCTTTGTCCCTGGACAGCGCACACAGCCCTGGCTACCAGTAGCCACAGGTGGCCCATTTTCCCACCATGCACCTCTCTGAAAGTCATCTGAGGTGGTGGTGGTGGGAAGAAGATTGCTCTGCCTCCAGCCGGCCGTCCAGGGAGCTGGGCTGAGGACTGTTTTTTCCCTGCCTGTAGGAGCACGTGGGATTGGATGTGGCCCCTGCCCGTTTCCTCCGAACCGTCCATCTTGGAGGCATCTCTCTCGTGCCAGGAAGGCAGAAAGTTTGTAAAGAGCTGAGGGCGGTGTGGCCTGTCCACCAACCTCTGACTGGGGAAGCCTGGGTCTCGCTTCCATGGAGCTGTCCCTACCGACCCCCCCCCTTCCCTGCCTGTCTCCCATCTCTCCCCAGTCCTGTCCACCTCCCCTTGACAGGCCGGGGGGCGGTGGGGGGGGGGCTCCTGATGGACGGATGGACGGACAGCCCCTCTCGAAAGCAACATGTGGCAGCTGCCGGCAAGGCTGTCAGGGGGAGAAAGGGCCCTCATCAATCATGCCCCCCCCCCTAGCCTTGCTCCTGTCCCATTGCAGCTGCAATGGATCAGGGCTGCTTTTGAAGCCCAGGAACAATGCAGCCCCCCACCCTTACCCCCCCACCCAGGGCCGGGAATGGGCTTCACTGGAGGATGCAACACACAAGGCTAGCCCAGGCTTGGCCCATGGTAGCTAAAGAAGCAATGGAGGGGGGTGGGCTCCCTCCTTGTATTCTACCCCCCCCCAAAAAAAAAACCACCCCCCTATTTCTCCCCTATTCAGCTTGTGTTAGGCTGCGCCCCCTGGTGGTTGATGGCGTGTGAACGCACCTGCCAACACCAAATGACACCACACTGACCCCTTGTGGATCCTTTTTGGCACGTCGCCGGATCGGAGCTCAGAAAAGAGAGCAGAACCTAAAGGTTAGGGCAACAAGTGGTTTTGTTCACCCCACCACATCCCACCCCCAACCTTGTCCTGCCCTGAGATAGTTATGAAGTAGGCAAGGGGTTGAAACAAAGGCTACACACACAGAGAGACATAAGAGGAGCCCTGCTGGATCAGGCCACAGCCCATCTAGTCCAGCATCCTGTCTCACACTGTGGCCCATCAGCTGTCCATGGGCATCCCAAGCAGAGACAAGGACAACCTGTTCCTGCTCTAGAATCCCAGAAAATGGTCTTGGAAGCGCCCCGACTCTCACTCACTCACTCACTCACTCACTCACTCACTCACTCACTCACTCACTCACTCACTCACTCCCAAAATCTGTGTACCCAGAGCACCCTATTTCCCAAATTACAGGGGTAAAGTACGAGATCGTGAGCCCAGGGCTAAAATACACCCATCTACATGCACACCCAAGGAGACACAAAAAGTAAATTTAAATAAATCTTACTCTGCTTTGGGCTTAGTCCCAACCCCAACCCCCCCAAAAAGGTCTAAGTGGAATTCACAGACCTAGTAGGGAAACTATGGAAATGCTAAGGGCGGAGAAAGAGAGATGGCAAGAAGAAGGAGAAGAAGATTTCTCTCACAGTAGAAGCCTGAATCTATTAATTCCTCCACATCCCCTCTGCAAACATGACCCTCCTTTTGTACACACCAGAATGTCAAGATGGGTTCATTTTAGATATTATTTCTGAGCCTGAAAGCTGTAACCTCAGCTTGAGGTGTATAGGCTAACAAACACTCCAAATATTTAAATTTTCCACGTGTGGCGTGTGTGTCTCTCTGTGTGTGTTGTGTGTGTGTGTGTGTGCGTATGTTTGCACCCCTTGGAGAAAGGGAAGCAGTAGCAGAAAAACCAAAGAAAGGGAGCGCTTTCCCAAATGCTGACGATTCCCCCCCCCCCCCCGGCCCTCCTGGCCCCGCCAGAAATTTTACATCTCTATTCACGACCACCACACCCCATAGGGAGGTGTTCCTATGACTGGCCATCGCCCTGGGCAACAGCACCAGTTGCCATGGCAACCTGTTGCCCAGCGACAGGAAGCACACTGTGCCGGGGAAAATGCCCTGACCCCACACACTCCCCCTCGGAGAGGAGAAAGTGGCTTTTATTTTCAAGTTGCACCCCCTTCACCCCTGCCTTGGGACCGGCCAGTCTGCCACGCTGGGGGGCGGCCGTGCAAGCCGGGTGTGGGGGAGGCAGGGAAGGGAAGCTAGGAGAAGAGGGCAGGACGCCTGGCACCTGGCACTCCCGAGTCCTCAGAGAGGGAAATGGATGTAGAATCGGCAGGCCAGGGGATGCATCCACTTGGGGCAGAATGTGACAGTGGTTAGAGCAGGGGAGGACCGCTTGGGCCGCATGGATGCTCCTGACGCCTTTCTGCACATACCTGATTAGGCTGCCACGAACTAGGGCTGGCAAAGTTCTGGCGAAGGAGAACCATTCGCACCCATCATGAGGAAAGCTTCCGCAAAGCATCCATTGCTGGCGACCAGAAGTACGAATGGTCCTCCTGTTCACTCGCCCGCGCCGCTGCATCCGAAGCCGGACGTTCCACCTCCTCTCTGCTGCGGTTGGTTGCTCAGATGCCATCGCAAGAGAGGCTTGTCCGAGCACGGGCTAACCTGTGATTGAACGCCCCTCTCGTGATTCTACAATCGATCACCACTCCCGGGGATCGGAGGTCCGATTACGGCACGAGGGAGTGATTGATCGTGGCCGCCGCCGCCCCTGTGTTCCCCGCCCACCAAACCTGGGGAAATGGACGCAGGGCGAATGGTCGCACCACTGGACACTTCAGGTAAGCTTTTGGTAAAGTTGGTTAAGGTGTGGGGCATGGAATCGTGCTCCACACCTAATCAACAATTAGTGAACTTCTGGTGAGGGCAGGTATCCTTGGCGGCTGTAACAGCCTAGCTGATGTACCTATGCTCTTCACCAGATGTTCACTACTGGCCTAAGTGCGAATAGGCCTCTGGACTACAACACCCAGCCTTCTGTGTAAGTCCTGCTGGAAACTGGAATGCTGGGAGTTGTGGTTCAGGAACATCTAGGGGCAACACCTTTGCACAGCTGGGTTAGGGCATGGCATGGAGAACTACAGTGGTAAATGGTGAAGCCACCTGACATTTCAGCTCAACCATGGACAGGAACATAAGAGATGGCGCAAGGTAAGAGGGGAGCCATGCTGGATCAGGCCACAGCCCATCTACCCCAGCATCTTTTCTTACACAGTGGCCTCCACTTGCTTCTGGGCATCTCAAGCAGAAGACCCTTGCTCTCAGGCCCCTGCAAATGGCTCTGAGAGGCCTCCTGACTGCCCCCCCAACCTGGAGGTGGTACTTGGACATACTTCTAGTAGGCATCGATACAGCTGCCCTCCATGAATGCGTCTAACCATTTCTTAAATCCATCCAGGCTGGTTGCTGTCACCACCTCTTTTGGTACTAAATTCCATAGACTGATGACCCTCTTGCGTTCACACCCAAGTTTTAACCCGGCTTCAGTCCATCTTAAGAATGGAAGAACATATCAGCTAAGTGAGCACGTCATTTTCTTTCTGCATTATCTAACCCAAAGTTGGATTTTCTGAGTTAGATAATGCTGGAAGAAATCAGCTTGTTGCTTTTCTGATGCATTTTCTCATTCTGAAAGTGGACTGAAACTGGATTAAAGCCTAGGTGTGAATGCAGCCTTTGTGTGGAAAAATACTTCCCTTTGTCCACGCTGCCTGCCTCTCCTGCCCATCAGCTTCACAAAATGCCTCTTGGTTCTAATCTTACGCAGTAAAGAAAATATTTTTTTCTCTGTCCCTTTTTCTACACCACGCATGATTTTGTATACTTCAGTGAGGTCACCTCTTAAACGTTGCCTTTCCAGACTGAAGAGAGACCTACACGTTCCAGCTTGATTTCATAAGGAAGGTGTTCCAGCCCCTTGATCTTTCTGGTTGCTCTTTTCTGCACTTCTTCCAGTCCCACAATTTCCTTTCTGGGGTATGGAAATCAGATTTGTACACAATGTTCCAAATGTGGCCTCTCCATAAATTTATGAAGAGGCAAAATAACACTTCCTCACTTGTTCTCTATTCCCTTCCTAATTACCCCAAGCATTAAATTTGTTTTTTTGCATGGCCGCTGCACACTGGGTTGACACCTTCGTTGAGCTGTCCACCAGAACCCCAAGATCCCTTTGCTGAGGCCTTTTTGCACCATGGCCTCTAGTGAAGAATTAGTGAACTTCTGGTGAAAAGCACCCACACGTGCCCTGCCTCACCAGAAGTTCACTACTCGTTGTTTAGGTGCGGAGCACAAAATTGCGCCCCACTCATTAACCAACCTTTACCAGACACTTACCTGAAGTGTCTGGGGCAGGAGCATTCACACTTCTTCCGGTGCTCTGGGGTCGTTTAACCGTAGACGTGACTGTGCATGCGCAGAGCGTCAGCATTGTCAACACGACGGCGCTGACACACTCGCAGTCATGGAGGGTGCCGCAGCCAAAATGGCGCCGCCCAGAGGAGGACCAGCCCCGGGATCGAACAAGGTAAGTACCTGATCGCAGGGGAGGGAAGGGCCAAAGTTAAGCGCTAGTCAACGTTGGTTAATCGCGCTCCTTTTCCAGCCAGCGGACGCTAAGGGAAGTACGAAAATGCCCTTGGTCTGTCACGGAAAGCTCAGCCCCTCTCCATTTATAGCTTAATTGGGATTCTTTGTCCACTTTGCACTTACTAAGACTGAAGCACATTTGCCACTTGGTTAGCTACTCACTCAATGCCAAGAGATCCCATTGGAGCTCTTTTACAATCTCTTCCAGTTTTTATTATTTCGAACAATGTGGTGTCAACAGCAACCGTTGCTTTTTCACCACTTACCTTTATGTCTGGATCATTGATGAATAAAGTAGAAGGCATAAGTCCCAATACTGAACCCCAGGGGAGGCGCTTTTTACTCCCCTCCACTCTGGGAATTGTCCTTTTATTACTACTACTACTCTCTCTCTCCCGTCCTTTAGTGAGTTACTAAGACAGGAACTGTCTCATTCCACGACTGAAGAGTTTATTAAGGGCTTTTGATGAGAGATTTCAGTCCAGCCAAAAGTCTTCTATCGGTCCAGACAGACAATGTCAGTCGGTTTCATCTTTACTCACATCTCTATTAACATTTTCAAGGAATGCTAACAAATTAGTAAGGCGTGATTTACCTTAGCAGAAACCATGCTGATTTTCCGTGAGCGATGCTTCCTCCTCTGTGTGCATGCTAATTTTATTCTACATTATTGTTTCCATCACTTTACCTGGGTGAGGCTGAGCGATCCAGAGCTGCCTGGAACATCCCTGGATCCTTTTTTTGAAGATTGGTGTTACATTTTCTACCTTCCAGTCCTCAGGCACAGAACCTGATCTTAAGGAAAAATTATATGTTTTTTGCTAGAAAATTTCGCATTTGAGCTCCTTAAGAACTCTTGGAGGGATGCCACCTTGCCCTAGTGAGGACTTCCTCCTGGGCTACGCTCAGACCCATAGTTCAAGCCATCTTCTGGCAATCTTCTCATTGTTGTTGCTCAAGGTTTTCCCCCCTGGGATCATCCTGGGGGTGGGGCTGTCCCTCCTCAAGCCGGCTTCTCCGGAGTCCACTGTTACAGAGGACTGTAGCCGTTCGGGGGAGCCAGTCCGTTTTCACTTGCCCTGTGTGAGCATGGAACCAGTCTAGAGGGAGCTGAACCACCCTGTGAGGGGTGGATCCAGCCTCCCCCCCCCCACGCAGGTGATCTCCCTTTGCTGCACATCCCTTCCCACTTTGGCTGAACTGCCAGGATGTTCATGTTAGCGAGAGAGGGGTGGCTTGGCAGAAAGCTGTGATCATGCGGGTGGTTTCTTCTTTGCTTGTCAAACAGTTTGCCCTTTGCTTGTCGCCATTCCTAGGATGGTCCCGACTTCCATCCTGTCCCCCCACCCCCCAATTCCCCCTTGTTCCGATCAGAAGCTTGCAGACTCTGCCCATCATGTTTTAAAAATATAAATCTGTTTTGTGCTAGACTGAAAATGTGCTTTTTCCCAAAAAACAGGGAGGGATTTAAAAAATAAGTGGCCAGAAAAGCACTGTTGGGAGGGGGAGAGGGAAAGCATGGAGCAAGAGTAGAAATGATACAATTCCGAGGAGAATGTGGCTTCCGTTTTCCTTCAGCAATGTGCAAGAGAAACAGGGTCTGAGAAGTGAAGGTTCTTCAGCAGCTTTAGGGAAAAGGGGAGATTATAGGCTCTCCTTTTTCTACTGGAATATACCTCAGCTGCATCTGCTTTGGGGTACAGTCCCCTCACCCCAACAGTACCCTGAGTTTGTCCTCAGCACTACACCACACCAAACACACCCTGTCGCCACTACTGATTGGCAGAACTTTAACCTGCCGGAATACAGGTGGTGTTGATGTAATCAATGCGGGTGGAGAACTAAAGAGTCATGTAAACGAGACTCAGGGAGGTAACATAAATGGTGTGAGCATAGCAGCCCCAATTGAGGACGGTCTGAGGACTGATTAACGCGGATCAGGTGTGAGAAGTATTAGGAAGGCTTCAGTTCAGTTTCTTAAGAGGACGACCTAGTTCAGCCAGGTGTGATCACAGCATTGGTTACTTCTATCCAATTTAATTCTACTGTGCGCTCTGTTTTCCTCAGTTAAATCTCTAACAAGCGCTTCATGGGAATCTTCAGCAAAATACACTAGCCAAAATACACTCCTTAGTGGTTAGGGAGCTGGACTCTTATCTGGGAATACTGGGCTTGATTCCACACTCCTCCATAAAGCCAGCTGGGTGACCTTGGGCTAGTCATAGCTCTCTTGTGAGCTCTCACAGCCTCATCTACCTCACAAGGTGTCTGTTGTGGGAAGAAGAACAGAAGGTTTGTCAGCAGCTTTGAGGCCCCTTAAATGGGTGAGAAAAGTGGGATAGAAAAGCCAACTCTTCTTCTTCCTCTTCCTCTTCCTCTTCTTCTTCTTCTGGGCAGGTGGACCAGTTTTGGGAATTACTATTTCAGAGAGTAACAGAGGTTCTGTATTTGGATTGTTTCCACGGTTGCCTTTGTATCCAGATACTTTTATTTCCATTTCCTTTTCATCTTTATTTTTATTTTCTCAGGGAAAAAAAACAACTACCCCTTTTCTTTTATCTTTTGTTTACCTGATTTTATTGTGCAGTACAGACTACAGCAGTAGGTTGGTATAAAAAGAAATCCAAAAGTACATAAATGCAGATGATGCTGGGATCTGCACCTGAAAGGCTTTCAGGTCGCCCGCCTTGCCTAACGATGCCACCTCCTGCTCTGAGTGCCAGTCAGTATTACTGGGTTGCCAGCCGGCAGCCTGCCATTTGGTGGAACTACAGCTCCCATGAGCCCTAGAAGAAGCAGAGTTGGCTTTTCTACCCCACTTTTCTCACCCACTTAAGGGGACTCAAAGCGGCTGACAACCCTTCTGCTCTTCTCCCCACAACAGATACCCTGTGACGTGGGTGACCTTGGGCTAGTCACAGCTTTCTCTCTGAGCTCTTACAACCCCACCCACGTCACATCATATAGGAGTCCAGAATCAAACCCAGTATTCCCAGATAAGCGTCTGGCTCATTAAGAAGATCCGGATTAAGGGAAGCAACCAATGTGTTTCCATGGGAGGTGTAGCACCCATTAGAAATGGGTGCTAACATCCCTGCTGTAGAAACAGCTTTACACCCATCTGGGGAATCCGGATCGACCCACAAGGGGTCAGTCCATTATCCCAGGTGTTTTGGGGGGCAGGGGGGGCAGTCTTTGAAGCAACTTCGAAGTGATTTCGAAGTGACTTCAAAGTGACTTCAAAGTCAGCTTCGAAGTGACTTCGAAGCATGAGCTCAACTTTCAAAAGTTGAGCTCATGTTCAAAGTGACTTTGAAGCTGACTTCGAAGTCACTTCGAAGTGAATGTGAAGTCAACTTCGAAGTGACTTCGAAGCCAATGTTGGGGGGGGGGGGTCAAAGGTGCATCCCCTCCCCCTAGCCTCCTTTGGACCCCATTGCCTGTTTCCAGTGGAAACAGGCTCCCTTTAATCCGGATTTTCTGGCAGAAGACCCCATTGTAGACCCCATTAATGGGGTCTACAGAAAATCCGGATTAAAGGCCAAAAAGATCCCGATTTCCCCCACGGCAGTGGAAACAATCGGGTTCAAAATGGGTGCCGTAGTGGAAATGGGATCATCCAGCTCACAGCCACAAGGTACAAAAATGGGTGCAAAAATGGGTACAATTGACCGTGGAAAAACACCCCTAGACCAAGGGACTGGGGCCAGATTCTCACTTAGCTTTTTGCCATGGTATAACAATACCGGATAAGACAGTCAGGCCAAAGTGCGGTGGAGGCCATTTGAACTGCAAGCGCTGGATTAGCCCCACACCTGTCCAGCGGCACTCGCAATTAGAGATCTCTGTTGCATGGATATTGGTCAGGTCCGCAATTCGTAAGAATTTGAACATCCACATTCAAACTGAGTCCCGGCTACACCCAGAGACTGGCATTTGAATGTCATTACATTCACAGAAGTGGGGAGCTGGCTCAGCCCCAACTGCAGCAGATTCAGAGTGGATTCAGAGCAGATTCAGAGCAGATTCAAAGTAGGTCTGGAGGGAATTCAGCGGGGTTTTGGAGGTGCGACTATCGGCAGGGATTCAAAGCGGATTCAAACTGCATTCAAATGCCCTCGGAGCAGATTTCAATCCTACCATATTTGAAGTGGCTCTGTTCACACTAGGGTGAATTCCCTTCACATTCATTTTGATGCAAAGGGAACATGGGGAAAAATTGCGTGTAGATAGTCCAAACTGGCACCAGCTGTGAGGCCGGAGTCCTAATCGCACTACCGCCTCTAGTGAAGAATTAGTGAACCTCTGGTGAAGAGCATCCACACGTGGAGGAGGCTGCTACAACCTCCAAGTCTGCCCTGCCTCACCAGAAGTGCACTAATGGTTGTCCCTGACCTCAACCGACCTTACTCAGGGACTTACCTCAAGCGTCTGGGGCAGCGACCATTCGCTCTTCTTCCGGCGCTCTGGGGATGTCTGAAGTGCCGCGCAAGCATGCCGGCACCTCGGGCAACCATAGCTGCAACTGCGCATGTGCAGAGCATCAGCGTCGTCAGGGTGACGGCCCTGACGCATGCACCATTGTTGAGGGCGCCACAACCAAAATGGCGGCACCCAGAGGAGGACCAGGGGCCCCGGATCAAATAAGGTAAGTATTCTATCGCAGGGGGAGGGAATGGCCGAAGTTGACCAGCGCTCCAAGGCGGATGCTAGTCAACGTTGGTTAATCACACCCGGGAAGGGAAGTGCGAAAACGTCCCGGGTGTTGCCGAGCTGATCCAGAAGCTGCTAGTGACGGCACAACCATGCAATCACAGCTCCTCACCACACAGACCCTGGAAGAAGTGCGGATTCATCATCCCGGGAGTGGTACCACCTGCCCACTGCTTTTCGGTTGTTCACAACTGGATCCCTCGCTCCGGGGAGCTCTTCGGCAACTCCAGGTGAGCTGCAGGTACATTCAAGTGCGGACGCTTAGATTGCTCCAGCGATAAGTGCCTCAAGGCCCTGGAAATCCAGAAGACCCGAAAGCCCCTGGAAAACCGATGGGGCCCTGTGGGGAGCCCTGCATAGCTTTCCCCCCATGCCTCTGGGAGCAGAGGAGCAGAATTCAGCTGCCCTCTTCCTCGCGCTCCTCGCTGCCTCTTTTCTCTTTCCCGCCACCGAGGAAGCAGAAAGAAAAAGGAATCTTGTCAAGGCGCCGTCACTGCGAAGCGAGTCCGTTCCCGCGAAAGGTCAGGCAGCTGTTTGTCAGACAGACCAGAAATAACAATCTCTTCTTTGGGTTTTGCTGCCATGAAGGGAGAGGAGCTCTAAAATATCGCAGAGCAGCTCAAAATTAGCCGAGGAAAATTGCCCAGAAAAGAGCTTTCTGGCGCCCGGAGAGGCACGCTTTTCTTTCGCACGCCGTTGCGGGGTTTATTGGAGCGGTCGCGTTTTGCCGGGCCACAAAAGACCCCCATGGGTGGGTCGCTTGGGGCCACATCACGGCCTTACTGCTTCCTGCTGCCACCCAGCAGGGCTCGCCCCACCTTGGCCCCTCCATAGGGCCTGTAGCTCTTTCACCTGACCATGAAGGTCTGAAACCATAGAAGGAGGAGGAGGAGGAGAGTTGGCTTTTCTACCCCACTTTTCTCACCCGTTTAAGGGGACTCAAAGCAGCTGACAAAGCTTCTGTTCTTCTCCCCACAATAGACACCCTGTGAGGTAGGTGAGGCTGTGGAAGGTCAGAGGAGAGCTGTGACTTGCCCAAGGTCACCCAGCTGGCTTCATGGGGGAGGGTGGAATCAAACCCGGTATTCCCAGGCGAGTGTCCAGCTCCCTAACCAGTAGACCAAACCATCAATGAAGCCAAGGAGCAGTTCCCCGTACCCGAAGGAGGCCTATCCACCCTTGGACAGCCTGTTCTGGAACAGGCCTCACGCTCTCCTGAAACTCACACAAGCGTCAGAGTCTGCCATGGGGCTCCAATGGCCAGAGACAAAGGTTCCTGAGCCTGGAACCCCCTGGGGACCCATTTTGGCACCACCAGAATAGGTCCCCCGCTAAACTGGTTCACGAAGGTGTTTGTATGTCCCTTCTCACGCCTCCTTGGGGCTGATCTAGCGGCCTCTTCACCACCGGTGGACGTCCTGATCCATGGATGATCGCAATCTCCATCTATGGCCAGAGACCTTCTTGGGACATGTTATCCTTCTGACGCCCATACAGGGTCCGGAAGGCGGCTTTGGCGATCGAGGAGGGTGCATGGCTCCCCTTGGCACTGAGCGTTGCCTTCCTGCCGCAGCCACGAGCCTCTCCATCTTGAAGGAGCATTGCGCCGCCAGGGCAAGCGAAAAAAAAAAAACCACCACAGTGTTTTGTCACATGTGCCTCCGCCGGCATATCGGCAGATCTGTTCTTTGCCACCTCTTTCTCTGAGGTGTTAATTGGGAGGGGAAGGGGTGCCGTTTCCGTGTGTCGGTTAGGAGGGGAGCAGCTGGTAGATCAACGGAAGCGCGAAACAACATCGCCGCCGACGCGGGGAGGGAAGGGAAGGGGGAAGCGAGGCGGCCGGAAAGCAGCGACCCGAGTAGCTGGGGTGAGGCAGGATCCTGACAAGGAGAATTCTGCCCATGGTCACACCGTCATTCAGACCTTCTCCGGCCCTTCTCCAGGTCCGGCTGCTCACACACCTTTCCGTTTCTATCCGTTTTATCTATGGGCTTTTTCCACCCTCCGTTTGGACACTCCTGAAGGGAAAGGCCACAAATAAAACGTGCCCAAAAAGATGCCCCCTTGGTCTTTCCGAACCCTTGGCAGGAAGCAGGATATCGACAGTGATAGTTAGGCCCTTTCTGCTCTGGGCCTTATATCCGGAATAATAATAGTAATTATATTATTAACTGGGAATGCAGCCCAGTGCGGAAAGGGGCGAGCACTCCTGCGACGCTTGTGCGCATGTGTGGCTACTGAACTAGGTGAGCTACCCAAATCTCGTCTAGTTCGCCCTTCTGAATGGGATCCAAGCTGCTGGCCTTCGGGATTGTAGGGGGTGAAGTAGAAAGGGTGACGTGCAATGCAGGAAACGGAGGATGGCAGAGTCTGGGGGGAGCAGGGTGTGTGCGCGTGTGAGAGAGAAGAATTGATGGGTTTTATGCCCCACTTTCCTCATCTATTTAAGGGGACTCAAAGCGGCTGACAAACCTTCCATTCTTCCCCCCACAACAGACACCCTGTGAAGTAGATTGGGCTGTGAGAAGAGGGCTGTGATTAGCCCAAGGTCACCCAGCTGGCTTCATGGGAGAGGGCGGAATCAAACCCGGTATTCCCAGGAAAGAGTCCAGTTCCCTAACCACTAGACCAAATTGGCTTCTATAAGAAGAGTTGGCTTTTCTCGCCCATTCAAAATGACTCAAAGCGGCTGACAAACCTTCTGTTCTGTGAGACACCCTGTGAGACAGGTGGGGCTGTGAGTAGCCCAAGGTCACCCAACTGGCGCCATGGAGGAAGAAGAAGAGTTGGCTTTCCTACCCCGCTTTTCTCACCCACTTAAGGGAACTCAAAGCGGCTGACAAACCTTCTGTTCTTCTCCCCACAACAGACACGCTGTGATGTGGGTGGGGCTGTGGGAGCTCAGAAGAGAGCAGTGACTAGCCCAAGGCCACCCAGCTGGCTTCATGGAGGAGGAAGAAGAAGAGTTGGCTTTCCTACCCCGCTTTTCTCACCCACTTAAGGGAACTCAAAGCGGCTAACAAACCTTCTGTTCTCCCCACAACAGACACCCTGTGATGTGGGTGGGGCTGTGGGAGCTCAGAAGAGAGCAGTGACTAGCCCAAGGCCACCCAGCTGGCTTCATGGAGGAGGAAGAAGAAGAGTTGGCTTTTCTACCCTGCTTTTCTCACCCATTTAAGGGGACTCAAAGTGGCTGACAAAGCTTTCCATTCATCTCCCCACAACAGACACCCTTTGAAGTAGCTGGGGCTGTGACTAGCCCAAGGTCACCCTGCTGGGTTCATGGAGGAGTGCAGAATCAAACCTGGTATTCCCAGATAAAGAGTCCAGCTCCCTAACCAGACCAAACACTAAACCAAACTGAGGGAGCGCAAAAGAGCTCGCAGAATTCAAAGTGGCTGAAAAGTTGAACATCCACTGTTTTTTAGAATTTCCCCATTCTTAGCAGAAATCTGCCCAGGCTTCCTCGATCCGCATTAATGAACAGGCAGAAGTCACAAGTTTTGATTGCTTTTTATTAGCACATCATAATGAGCAGCGTTCAGGTGCTAAGGGGAGAAGACTTCCAAGAGAATGCCAGACAGACCCCCCCAAATTTGCTCTGGCTCCACATTCATCCCTATCTACTTTGTGTGGTGACTCTTATCTTTCTTTTTGAGCTTGCTGGAAGGCTTTGGGAGCAAAGTCCCATTGTTTAAGATTAAAACTCTCATGCAAAAGGCGGCAATTTTGCAAATGCAGATGAGCCAAGGGTCCTTTTCAGTGTGTTTATTGCAGAGATGAGATTTCCCTAACCGATTGTGGAGGTAAATGGCGTCAAACGTATGTCCTCCCTCAAAATAAAACTTGGGCCTATTTGCACTACAGCCAGTAGTGCATAATTAGTGAACTTCTGGTTAAGACCATCTGCACTTTGAGGAGGCTGTTACAGCCTCGAAGCGTGCCCTGCCTCACCAGAAGTTCACTAATTGTTGATTAGATGCGGGGCATGAAATTGTGGTCCACACCTTTACCAGCATTGACCAAAAGCTTACCTGGGGAGGCCAGGCAGTGGCCATTCGCACCTCTTCTGGCCCTCCAGGGTAATCTGAGGTGCTGCGCAAGTGTACTGGCATCTCGGATGATCACAGACCCGACTGCGCATGCGCAGAGCATCTGGGTCATGGCAACGGTGCTGATGCGTGTGCAGTCGCGAAGGGCATTGCAGCCAAACTGGCGGCGCCCAGCAGAGAACTGGCCCTGCAATTGAATCAGGTAAGTATTTGGTTGCGGGGAGACAGGGGCACAGCTAACGTTGACTAGTGCTCCAAGTGTGAGCGCTGGTCAATGTTGGTTAATCGTGCTTCTTTCCTGTCCAGCAGACAAGAAGTGCAAAACGCCCCTTCTCTGGCCTTGGAGTTCCCAGAGAAGGCATGGGTTCCTTCCCCAGGTTCTAACCCTAAACCTGGCATCTTCCAGATGTTTGGGCATCCAGCTTCCATCAGCTGTGCGCTCTCTGGAGCTGCTGGAATGTGCCACATGGCCATGCCCCAAACGACTGTCCCGTCTGGGCTAATGGGAATTGGAGCTGGGGGTATGAAGGCGCACAAATGTATGCATTCAGACGTGTAGGTCAATTCGCGCTTGGCCTCATAGCTTATAATTAGGCAACATCTGGGCTACTGCCTCTGCACTAGCAGGCAGAGCTTATGGCCTACAAGTGCCCCTTGCCTTCCCAGATGTTGCCCAAGGTAGCGTGCAACACACGGGGCGTTTTCGCACTTCCCTTCCAGTCCGCGGGACGGGAAAGGAGCGTGATTAACCAGCGTTGACTAGCGCCCGCACTTGAAGCCCTAGTAAACCTTGGCTGTTCCCTCCCCGTGGGAACCTTATTCAATCCAGGCCCAGTACATTGCTGAGCACCAGCATTTTGGCCGTGGCGCCCTCCATGGCTGCCTTTGTGTCAGCACCATCGCCTTGACGACGCTGATGCTTTGCACGCGCGCAGTCACATCTGCCGTCGCCTGAGGTGCCAGCGCACTTGTGCGGCACCTCAAACAACCCCGGAGCCGCGACAATGGCTGCGCCGCTGGATGCTTCAGGTAAGTACTTAGGTAACGTTGGTTAAGGTGCGGAGCACGATTTCATGCTCCATACCTAATCAACGATTAGCGCACTTCTGGGATGGGCGGGCACGCTTGGAGGCTGGAGCGGCCTACTCCATGTATGTATGCTCTTCACCAGAGGTTCACTAATGATGCACTAGAGGCTGTAGTGCAAATGGGCCTCTGCAAACTAACGTTAGCCAAAAGTGTCCAGTGATGTGTCCAGTGGCGGCCATCTGAACCTTTTCCAGCACAAGGGAGGCCGTCAGAGCTGCCGCAGAAGCGTGCTGGCAGCTCCGATGGCCCCTGACGCGACCGCGCTTGCGCAGAGCATCAGTGTTACCATAGCAATGGCACTGGCGCATGTGCAGCCATGTAGGACGCCAGATCCAAGACGGCAGCAGCCTGCGGACGATCGGACGTGCAGCCAAACACAGGTAGGTCTCTGGTTGCGCGTGGGCTAGGCTGTCGTGGACTGGCGCTCACGAGTGTCAGCGCTGGTCAGTGTTACTCTCTTCTGCACCCTTACCGGCCACAGGAAAGCAAGGGCAAAAATGCCCTGTGTCTCATTCAGTCCTGAGGTTGCTTGTCCTTGATTTCCGGGTGCGGTTCCAGGTGATTTTGGCTGAATGGGATATTAACTTTGTTTATGGGCTGGCTTTATTAAAACCTGCCCCAGGGGGTGAGGGCATGGAATGGGGCAGGAATGCAAAGGAATATGTAAAATGGCCAAGTGAACTGCAACCCATCAGCCAGGAAGCCTTGGCTGAAATACCTTCATCTTTGCCCTCTAGCCAGCCTCAAGGAAATCTAAAACATCTGGAGCCTAAAACATCTGTCAAAGTCTTGGGCACAGAACTGGAGCTACTACTGAGCAAAGCAGTCCTTTTACGTTTTGTTTGTTTATTTATATTTCTATCCCGCCCTATCGATACCCAAAGGTCTCAGGGCAAGTAGCAACATTTAAAATCAGACATATATTAAAACAACAACAGTATAAAAACAATAACAGTGTCTGTAAAGTGGGAAGAGACAGTATATTCCCATTTAACCAAAGGCCAGGAGAAGCGTCTTCACTGCCTTTCGGAACGTGTACAGTGAAAGAGTCTGACATACCTCAAGGGGGAGACTATTCCATAGCCTGGGGGCCACCACTGAGAAGGCCCTCTCTTGGGTGCCCATCCCTTTTACTACTGAGGGTGGTGGGACAACCAGGAGGGGCCCCCCTCCAGATCTTAAGGCACGGGCAGGTCGATGTGGGAGAAGGCGTTCCCTTGGATATTTGGGGCCCAAGTCATTTAGGGCCTTGTAAGTCAGAGTTAAAACCTTGAATTGGGCTCGGTAGCGAATCGACAGCCAATGCAACTCTTTTAAGACCGGCATGATTTGCGTCTGGCCAGCTGTCCCCGTCAACAACCTAGCAGCTACATTCTGCACCAGCTGCAGCTTCCAAACTGTCTTCAAGGGCAGCCCCAAGTAGAGCGCTTTACAGTAGTCCAATTGCAGGTTACCAGAGCCCGGATAACTGTGGCCAAATCATCTCTGTCCAAAAAGGGCTTCAACTGACACACCAGCCCTATTGGCCTCCACCTTCTTACAGGCCAGAGCACCAAGTGTCCACAAGGGCTTACGGCGTCCGGTCAAGCAGTGCCACTGGTGGCCCCTGAGCAGAAAAGACATTGTAGTGACCCTTGGGGCCAGTTTCCAAGGGCAAAAAGAGCTATGCCTCCAAGATGGTCTTTGCAGCCGTTTGCTGGCGTGGGGTATGCCCGCCCCCTGCCCACCCTTGCCCCGCTGCTCCTACAAGGAGTGCCAGATTGTAGTCAGATGGGGGGAGGCAGAGAGGCCTCTGGGTGCTGCGAGAAACCTGTATGCTTAGCAAACCTCAAACACAAAGACGGTGTCCATCAGCCTCTCCTGGTGGGACGGGGCGGCCCAGTGGGCGGCGGGGGGGGGGGGGACTGTCCTAGAAACCGACTTTTATTAAAAGGAGGAGAGAATATATATAGGATTTTAATTTAAAACCGACATCAATCACTCACCGGGGAAGGAGATCAGCAAATGTCTCTCCATTCCCACAGTCTACACGTGGTGGGCGCATTGTGGAGAAGCCGCGGGGATGGAGGACGGCCCTGGGAGGCGGGAGGCAAGGAGGGGCGCTTCCGTGCCAACCCAAGACCCAACCCCTCCACGGAGGCCGGGTGTGAGGTGGAGGGTCGTTTTTGTCTCGCTGGGACGGTGGGCGAGCGGCCCTGGTAGGGGTAGGAAGATGAAAGGGCGGTGATGGACGGACAATTCCCTCTCCTAGTTCTTCCGTGTGGCTTCCCTTCTCCTGGCGTGCCATGGCCTGGAACTGCGGAGAAACTGGCCCTGCATGGGCGCTATTTGCTTCTTTGGCTGTTAACAATCTGTATCCGTCCGCATGTATTTCTCATAAAAGCATAAGAGCGCAAGGGAGCCGTGTGGGATCTGGCTGCGGTCCATCTGGCCCAGCATCAAGTCTCACAAGGTGGCCCACCAACTGCTCCTGGGCATCTCAAGCAGAAGACAAAGGCAAAACCTTCACCTGCTTTCAGCTCTGTGCCAGTGGCCCTGAGAGGCCTCCTGCCTGTCTCTCCAACCTGGAGGATTGTACCTGGGCATCTCTAGTAGCCACTGATAGACCTTCATCCTCCGTGAATTAAGAGGAGCCCTGCTGGATCAGGCCACAGACCCTCTCATCCAGCGTCCCATCGATTGCTTCTGGGCAACTCAAGCAGGAGACAAAGGCAAAACCTTCACCTGCTCTTGATTTCCTGCAAGCAGCCTTTAGAGGCTCCAACCTGGAGGTGGCACCTGGGCATCCATTCCAGCAGCCCTTGATACCCCCGCCCTCCGTGAAGTTAGCTCATCCTTTCTTAAACCTATCCAGACTGGCTCCTCTCACCACCTTGCCTTGTATTTGAGTTCTCAAAAGAGCTCAAGGGCCCATGCAAGCCGTTTGGAGCGGGACCAGAACGCCTAGGACCGGGTCCGGGTGCTCCCGGCCTGTCCCCATGCCATTCCCAATGACACGGGCTGGGTGCAGGTTAGGCGCGGGGGCATCCTGTCCCCATGCAAACCATGCCAAACCCTGGCACCGGGGAGCAATGCCACCTCCTCACCACCCCCTCTCTCCTCATTGGAAGCCGGACTGACGTCAGCTGCAAATGCCCCTGTGCCACCCAAAGATGGTGCCTACAGCACACAGCACACCCAGGACAAGCGACTCCCTCCCAAATTTTCAAAATTTGCCCCAATTTGGTCATTCGAATTTGAATTGAACGTTTTGTTACATTCATATGAAGCTTCGTATGGGATTCGTATGCTATTCGTGTGGGATGCATATGGGATTCATATGGGATTGAACATAACAAACACGAATCCTACCACATTCGAAGGGGATTTATGCAAGCAACTACAAATTTTCTTGCATTCAATTCGATATGAAGCAAATTTTTAAAAAAACATTCATGTACATCCCTACGTGTTTGTTTATTTATTTAGGAATACATACCCCGCCCTTCCTGCAAAGATCCCATGGCAGGTCACAACAAGATAAAGTATATAGAGTAACCTAAAACATATTTAAAATATATCTCCCCCTCCCTGGCAGGACAACCCTCGGAGAAGCTGAACATCGAAGCCTGGGGTCCTCAAACCCCCCACTTTCGTCCGAATTAACCTCACGTCGGTGCCTGTGGCCTGTGGCCCTCCAAATGCAGGCTGCCCAGCATTGAGATCCACCTTCCCGACTGCGGGAGCCCAGCGTTAGCCGTGGCGGCGAACGGAAGAGACGAGGGCATCGCGTCCCGCATGTGGCGTGCGCAGGGAGGTTTCCAGCCCACGAGGCCTGCGTGTGCATGAATTCGATGCCTTGGAGTGAACAGTGCCGGAGCGCCTGTGTTTTTGCACATGAAACCGGAGGCACCCAGAGATGCGTTCATTCATATTCCGGGCGCCTGCGTGCGCCAACGCGCCGATCTCCATGGAGTCAGCTCTCACTCATGCACTCTTCTTGACTTTCCTGCATGCCCCCCCCCCCAGCCCAGCCCTGCATGGGGAGGGCCACCCCTCCACCATTGCCCCTAACAGATGTGTTGCCTTCCAGGGTGCAAGTTCGGGGAGGGAGGGAGGGGAGGGGCTGGCGGGCAGGTGCCAAGGTGCGAGGCTTCTCTGCTCCTGGCTGTGCAATTTCACAGCTGCAGTGCGCAACCCGGCAAGGTCTTTGGCCCCTCCAGGGAGGGAGGGAGGGAGGGGGCAAGGAGGAAGTGGAGTGGAGCTACCTGGGAGGGTTTGAACCGAGGGGGGGGGCACAGGGGGGTGGAGAGGACTCCTATTTTCTGACGAACTTCATTAATCCCCAGACACTGTTCCAGGCTGCTTTGGAGAGGGAGAAACACATATCAATACTCCCTAATTAAGACAAAAGGAGTGGGAAGAACCTTTGATTGCATTTCCATTTAAAGCAACACTAATGACATTTCCCTTTTATGTATCAACTCTGATCTCACCTCGTGTGGCGCTCCCGACCCTGGCTTCGCCTCTCCCCGCTCACCCTGGCACAGACACAAGGGTCGCGCAACACACTCTCGATGGAGCACCGGTACCGCTGCAGGCCGGGCCGGCCAGGAAGGGATTGGAGGCTTGTCCCGCGGCTGTGGCTTTGCGCACAGGTGTGAGCATAGAAGCCACATCCCGCATGGAGGCCAGAAGGGCTCTAAACTGGGGCTGAAAGGGAAACCATGGATTCCCAGGGCCAGGGGTGCTTTTTTCCAGGGAAGGCAAAAAGCAGCGTGAATCAGGCGCAAGCGTATTCGCGTGTTTCCCAAACATCGCACCGTTCCACCTGTTCGGGTGTCTCCACAATGTGGAAACAGCAGCGCCGTGTGTTTATGTGTGCAAGCTGACGGTTGCGTATCTAGAATGGGGGCTGTTGGCAGGGGGGCACCATAGCTACCACGGTGCCCATCGGGCAGCCTGGGCAAAGAAAGGCAGATATTCTGCTTTTGTACGACTCCTGTACAGCTAATTTTTTTGTCTGGGGGATGACGGGCCGCCCATTGTCCCTTGCAAAGGATCAAAGCTTTGTTTTCTGCGGAGATCAACATTTGCACAAGCTGTCATGGCAACTGATGGGAGGAAGACCTGCCTTCCCCTCCCGGCAGTGCCTCTCCCTCCCTCCCTCCCTCCGCAACCCACAGGCAAACTGGACGGTTGACCAAGTCCCTTTTGCTCCATGAGCCAGTTTGGTCCAGTGGTGAAGCAGCCGGACTCTTATCTGGATATACTGGCCTTGATTCCGCACTCCCCATGAAGCCAGCTGAGTGACCTTGGGCTAGTCACAGCTCTCTTCTGAGCTCTCACAACTTCACATGCCTCACTGGGTATTCTGTTGTGGGGAGAAGAACAGAAGGTTTGCCAGCTGCTTTTGAGTTCCTTTAAGGATGAGAAAAGCGGAGTATAAAAACAAACTCTTCTTCTTTCTAGATTAAAAAGCCAGCTCTTTCCACCTTTCCTCCTCAGAGGGCCCCTCCAGCTCCTGTGCCATTTCAGCTGCCCTCCTCTGGGCTTTTTCCAATTCAGTTATAACCTTTCTGAGATGTGATAACCAAAGCCACAAGCAGCATTCCAGCCAGGTAAGTAACTCTGCAAAATAACACAGGCACCTTTATTTCCTCTATCATTTCTGATTACCTTACCGTGCTTTTGGCCTTTCTTTCTTTCTTTCTTTCTTTCTTTCTTTCTTTCTTTCTTATAAGCTGGACTCTTCTCTGGGAATACTGGGTTCGATTCCCCCCTCCCCCATGAAACCAGCTGGGTGACCTTGGGCTAGTCACAGCTCTTTTCTGAGCTCTCACAGCCCCACCTACCTCACAGGGTGTTTTGTTGTGGGGAGAAGAACAGAAGGTTTGTCAGCCACTTTGAGTCCCCTTAAATGGGTGAGAAAAGCGGAGTATAAAAGCCAACTCTTCTTCCTTCCTTCCTTCCTTCCTTCCTTCCTTCCTTCCTTCCTTCCTTCCTTCCTTCCTATGTTCTCCAGCACCCAGATCTCTGTCTAGGGTCCTCTCTAGGAGGCATGGGGAAATGCCAGCGTATTTTCCAAAAGGGCGGTGTCTCTCCATCCCTCTGCAAAAGACATCAGATTTACCTGAGGGAAAAAGTGGACGTTGTGCCTTTTCTTGGGACTCACAGCAGGTCAGGGCAGGAAGCGACAAACAGGTAGTGGCAAGGAAAGTTTTAAGAAAGGGGGAGGAAAGGTTAGGAGGGGTTGGCTGAGGCCCGGACCACTGGACTGCTCACAGACTTGGCTTGGAATCGGGAACATCGGACGATCCTAAGGCATCCCCAAATGCAGCACCGATTGGGACCTACAAAACCCACGCTGAAATGCTCTTATAGGGACGTAGCTTTCTCCTAATGGCTTGCCACATGATCCACTCACCGGGGACTTCCAGGGGCCAGACAAGGGTGCAATAACCACCAAAAGAAAGGAGGCAGATTCCAGACTCCCCCGTGAGCTGATCCCATATACTGCTCACCAGATGTGCAGGTAAGCTCAGGCTTGCCCTCACATCTGGCGGAACACATCAAGTGGGAAATGGGGGGGGGGTCGCGTCTTTCCTCCACATTGCCCCTTGTTGCCTGCTGGCCTTGGCACCTGTACAGCTGGGTGGGGGTGTTTTTCAGCATGAGGAGAGCCCCCGGCCAGGACTGTTTGGCTGCTTTTGCACTACCAACAAAATAGGTTCTCGATTGGTACTGCTCTGTTATGTGCCATCCACACACAAGACCCCTTAAGGACCCATTAGGCCTCCATCCTGAACGCACTGTAGAAGAAGAAGAAGAGTTGGCTTTTCTATCCTACTTTCCTCACCCATTTAAGGGGACTCAAAGCGGCTGACAAACCTTCTGTTCTTCCCCCCTCAATGGTGAGGCTGTGAGAGCTCAGAAAGAGAGCTCTGACTGGCCCAAGGCCACCCACCTGGCTTCATGGAGGAAGAAGAGTTGGCTTTTCTACACTTTTCTCACCCATTTAAGGGGACTCCAAGTGGCTGACAAACCTTCTGTTCTTCTCCCCACCACAGACACCCTAGGCAAGTGGGAGTGACAGTCAACGTTAGTCGATTGCGCTCCTTTCCCGTCTATGGCAAGGGAAGGGCAAAACCACCCCATCTTTGTGCCCTCTGCCCTCCTCCATTGGACCATCAGGAAGTGGGGCTGTTGCGCATTTCCAAACTGGCTTCAAGGGCTTGCAAGACAAGAGAGTCGTGTCCTTCGCCCCTCGCGCCCTTGGATACTTGATGACGGCGGAGTGACCTTGTGTTTTCAAGAGACCATCCCTCACCTCCCTTTGCATTTAACTTTGGGCTCTTGGGGCGGTCGCCCACATTCCTGTGACCAGCACCGTGGTGTCGGCCGGAGAGGAAGGCCGTGTGATTTGGACGGGTCTGTCACACGGGGAGAGGGCAGGAGCTGGAAGGGAGCGGCCCCCATGGAGACGTTAAATATTGACGGATTGAAGATTTCACTCCTTACGAGCGGAGAGAATCACTCTCGCCCCCCGGAGCTTGGAGTCTGAACAGAGGTTCTGGTGGGAACCGCCGTTGGAGCCCGGAGAAGCGAAAGGCCACCCAGACATAAAGCAGGGAGGACAAAAGAGATGAGGCCGGCGGATGAGCCAAGAAAAGGGCTTTTCCCCCCCTTCAAAAAATATCTCAGTGTCTCTCCCTCGGTCCTTGATTGATTTAGCATCAGAAAGGTGTGCCAAATCTAAGCGGCCTCCGTAAAGGTCATTCCCGGCTCTCACTCTATCTAGCCTGGCCGCCTTTGTCTGTTCCCCAGGTCCCCGCATGAGAAAGCTTCTAGTCTCTGTAGGTTGCTGGTTTTCTTCCTGATCCACTTAGATCCCCCATGAAAGTCCACAAAGGGAGCTGAGAGCACCGTCTCTTCCTGGCCAAGCAGACGGACAATAGAAGCAACGTGTTTCCTTAACATGTTTCCACCGCGCTGAAAATATGCGCTTTGCTTATTTTAGAAGCTGACGCACAGCGCATATTGGTTGCAAACCAAAACCGCTTGGCTCTTTCACCAAACGTCTGTGCGAGCCACGCAGAGCCTCAGCTGTCTCTGGTTGCTCCATCCATGTCCTGGACCCCCTGCCCAAGTCCTCCGGGCTTGCCAGAAAGCCCCACCCACCCAGGGGCCACCTTGAAGCTACCTGTCCTGCGGCCACGCCACTATGTCTGTTCTGCCATGGGTGTGCCTTCCAGTACCAGGGCCTTGCAAGGATGCTGTGATGGAGGCTAATCCTGCCAGGAAAGGCGGTGCCCAGCCAGCCTTCTTCAGAAGGCCACCAACGACACGGCCTTCTCTTGGCCTCTGCGCTGATGCCTGAAGCTCAGGTGGAGGCTGCGGTCAAGAGTGCCTATTCACAACCGTAGCTGATTCGTCTGGACAGAGATGACTTGGCCATAGTTATCCTTCCCCTGATAACCTCCAGACTTGACTACCGCACATGGGGCTGCCCTTGAAGGCGTCTCAGAAGCTGCAGCTGGTGCAGAATGCAGCTGCTAGATTACTGACCGGGACAACTGGCTGGAGGCACATCATGCCGGTCATTGGCTGCCGATACGCTACCGAGCCCAATTCAAGGTGTTAACTTTGACCTATAAGGCCCTAAATGACTTGGGCCCCAAAGAAAAGCCTTCTTCCATATCGACCTGCCCGTGCCTTAAGATCTGGAGGGGAGGCCCTCCTGGTTGTCCCACCACCCTCAGTAGTAAAAGGGTTGGGCACCCGGGAGAGGGCCTTCTCAGTGATGGCCCCCAGGCTATGGCATAGTCTCCCGCTTGAGGCGTGTCAAGCACCTTCACTGCACATGTTTAAGAAGGCAGCGAAGATGCGCCTCTTTGCCGTGGGCCTCTTGCTGGCCTAAAAGGAATACGATTTAGGGGCGCCTGTGCATCATCTCCCTTGCTGGGAAGGAGGAAGGAAGAGGCCACCGGGTCCCAGCCCAAAGTCTGTCATCTCCTGGGGCCAAAACAGGAGGGGCCCCGCTTCTTCCTCCCCTCGTTCTGTCTCCAAACGCTGCCTCCCCGGGTCTCCCGCTGCTTGCCAGCCCTTCGTGTCGCCTCCCTGACACACATCCCGCCGTCTCTTTCGCCTAGCACCTTCCCTGCTTTCCCTCCTGCTTTTCTCACTCCCCCCAGCCGCTGCCGCTGCCACCTCTCCATCTCCTCCCCCCCCCCCTCCTCCTCCTCGCCATCACCAACACCATTGCAGCCTGATCACACCCCTGGCACTTATCCCCCCCCCCCCCTGTCTGATCTATCTTTAGCTCCCCACGGAAACATGAAACTGAGAATTTTGTTTCTGGCTGATTCGAGGCAATCAGCGTTTGCAGGGGAATTCGTCACTGCCTGAATGGGCTTTCGGATCCCGGGGCGGTGGGGGAATGCTCAGCCCTTCCACTCCACCCTGTTACGTTCACCAGGTCCTCTTCACTGCTGGCCACAATTCCCATAAGTAAGGGGGGGGAGCAGCAGCAGAAGAAGAGTTGGCTTTTCTACCCGGCTTTTCTCACCCATTTAAGGGGACTCAAAGTGGCTGACAAACCTTCTGTTCTTCTCCCTACAACAGAACACCCTGTGAGGTAGGTGGGGCTGTGAGAGCTCAGAGGAGAGCTGCGACTAGCCCAAGGTCACCCAGCTGGCTTCATCGAGGAGTGCAGAATCAAATCCAGTATTCCCAGATAAGAGTCCAGCTCCCTAACCATTAGGCCAAACTGGCTCACCTTCTGCCTACTCAGCTACAATGGGCATCAGCCACCAAGGGGCACCAGCTGCCCATCCTAGGGATCCCAATCTGAGGTCTCTAGGCAGCTGGAAGAGTATTGGTTCACAATGGTGGTTGGATATGGCGGTGGAGAGATAATAGTGCTGGCTGTTACTCCGCTCTTATTGTTGCTTTCTGCATGGTCCACGCAGTCTTTGCGTCCTTATGTGATGCGCAACCTGGGCATTCGGCTGGCGTTGGATTTCCAGATATGCCCGTTACTACAACCGTGCATGCCCGAATGACTGCTTCAGCCCCTGCACATGCGTAGTGGACAGAGCAACAATTGCTGCTCCTCTAGAGGGTGAGTAAAAGGGCAGCATTTTCCAGCAATGGTAGGTAGCAGTTTTTAGGGGGTGGCAAGAAGGGCTATGGTCGCCTACTGTAGGCAACCCCATCACAGTGGCACCATAATGGGGCTGTATTCCCCCCCCCATCTAAACTGGCTTTACAAGAACCTCCCCAGGTACACTCAGCCAGCCAGGAACCAACACACCTGAAAATCCTGCTTCTTTTGCTCACTTGCTTGGCTTCTTAAGGCTCACGGAGCAAATCTCCAGGTGCTAATTTGTGCCTGGCGATGGAAGCAGGTAGCAGCTGAGCCCCCTTTTCAAAGCCTCTGCCCCCGTGCGCCCTGCTGAGAGCCTCTGTGCTGGCAGGGGGGACAGCTGTGGTGGGCACTGACAGGGTGGGCACGACCCTCCACCTTTGCTAGGGAGCCTCAAATTTGAAGGCCTAATACTACGGCGGTTTCGGGCACCAGCTGAAAACATCACCAGCAAGCGATATTCTGTAGATCCTCCCCCTCGATTATCACAGTGTGGGGACTGGTGCTGTCTGTGTGCGTGTTTTAGTGGCACAAACGCCCAAGCATTTCACCAGCATTCAATACTCAGAAGCGCACGATCGCCAACCCTGCGCATGCGTGGCTGTCTTTTCCGGCCTCTGCACATGCACGGTGGCCATGGTGACAATAGCGTCTCCAGATACAATACAATGCAGTCATCGTCCTGACATAATGGCACTATATATCTCCTGTCTGGACTGAGCCTGGGTCATTCCTTATGAAGTGTAGCTTGTAAACCACTTTGAAACCAGATTCCCATTGGGCAATTTAATCCGGGTTTAAACCAGGGTTTTAAAAAATCAGAACAGAACCCCTTCCCCATGCAGTCAGCAACTGGGTACCCTCATAACCCAACTTCATCAGGGCAGGCAATTCAAATCCCACCCCCTATATAAGCCTGTTCCCGATTCAGATCATGGAGGAGCAGTTTTTGTTCATCGCTTCTTCCCCCACAGTAGCACAGCTTCTCATGTTAACAAGGCAGTAGAAGATTAAAGATCACTTTCCCTTCTGGTGTTTTGTGCTAGACTGGTGGATCAGAGCAGCATGAAATGGCAGGGAGGAGGGAAGGAGGGAGGGAAGGAAGAGGAAACACAGGGTGGAAGCCTCCAAAGTTACGATCACCACCCCGCTTTGTAAAATCAGACACTTTCATCTGATTGCTTCGTTACATTGTGTTCTGATCCCTTGTTACATGTGTTCAGATCTCTTTTTTAGTTACATTGTGGTTTGATCTTTCTTATTCTTCACTTCCTCCCTCCCCCCCCCTTCGGCCAGGCCCAATCCCCTTAGCACATAATGGTGAGAGCCCGGGGAAAGGGGGACAGAATCACAGCTTAGCGTTGGATCAAGGAAAACTGAGAATGCCCCTAAAGCATAATTCCCTCTCCCCGCAAAAATCACTTGCGTTCCCATTGCTAAATAGTGAGGATTATTTCTAAATCCAGCAGCAAGACCTCTTTTAATCCAAATATAGATAATCTGTGTTTCAGGACCTTTAATCCTTAGAAACTGTGGATTCTTTTAAAACTGGGAACTGGGAACGCTCAAAATGGTCTCAGGGCTCTTTAAATCTTGAACGGGAACTCACCCTGATTTTTTTTTTAAAATAGGAAGTGGTATATAAATATTATAAACAAACAAACAAGGAGCTTATTTCCCCCCTCAGTTGGCCCAGAGCTGGATTTTTCTCATTACGCCTGTGCAAAAAACTCTCCAGGTATCTTGCCATCTGCCCTGCAGGCAGCTCGCTGGATCTGGGAAGGGAAGGGAGGCTGGGCACAGTTGTGGCCAGGGCTGGCTGTGGTCCTCAGCAGTGGTCTAATGGGCACCCCTGTGGTGAGTGTCGGGCACACCAGTCAGACAAAGGAAGATGGCACCGCCCTGCTCTAGAGTCGCCTCCATTCGCCTCAGTGGGGCCTCCGCAGGAAAACGTCTCCCTGGCTTCTTGCTCACCCTGTCCACAAGCGTAGATCTCCTCTGCGTCCTGCCTTAGCGGCACGACACTTGAGCCAGAATCCAAAGTGGAGCCGTTCTCTGCCTCCGCCCGCCTCCCGCCATTCTCTCGCCCAAACTGTGGGCTGCAGTTCAAACACTGCCATGGGTTAATATAATTGATTATGGAGAGATAGGCCTTATTTGTGAGCTATTTAGCTAATTACGCTTGGATGGGAGAAGCAGGCCTGTTAATTGCCGCTCTTGGAGGGCACTGCCAAGCGACTGCAGGTGCAGATACCGCCACAGAGCTGTACTAATGGCTGGCATGCGCGGGGCGCGCAAAAGGGGCCCACCAGCAGCCTCCTTCCTCCCCCTAGCTGTATCACATGTTGCCTTCCTCTCAGAGACATGCGTGGGCTGCCGCTGGGGAGCCCTGGGTACTCGCATGAACGCCTGGGTGGCGCCTCCAGGAAAAGCAACAACTTAGCTTGGGAAACTGCAGCAGCTCCACGATTTGGTGACAAAGCAACCCGCTGTTTTGGCTAAGGAGCACGGGAGTTGGGCAGTCCAAGAGGAAGGAATGTACGAACCTAAGAGGAGCCCTGCTGGATCAGGCCACAGCCCATCTAGTCCATGAGAACCTAAGAGGAGCCCTGCTGGATCAGGCCACAGCCCATCTAGTCCATAAGAACCTAAGAGGAGCCCTGCTGGATCAGGCCACAGCCCATCTAGTCCATAAGAACCTAAGAGGAGCCCTGCTGGGTCAGGCCGCAGCCCATCTAGTCCATGAGAACCTAAGAGGAGCCCTGCTGGGTCAGGCCACAGCCCATCTAGTCCATAAGAACCTAAGAGGAGCCCTCCTGGGTCAGGCCCCAGCCCATCTAGTCCATAAGAACCTAAGAGGAGCCCTGCTGGATCAGGCCACAGCCCATCTAGTCCATAAGGACCTAAGAGGAGCCCTGCTGGATCAGGCCACAGCCCATCTAGTCCATAAGGACCTAAGAGGAGCCCTGCTGGGTCAGGCCACAGCCCATCTAGTCCATGAGAACCTAAGAGGAGCCCTGCTGGGTCAGGCCACAGCCCTTCTAGTCCATAAGAACCTAAGAGGAGCCCTGCTGGGTCAGGCCACAGCCCATCTAGTCCATGAGAACCTAAGAGGAGCCCTGCTGGGTCAGGCCACAGCCCATCTAGTCCCTAAGAACCTCAGAGGAGCCCTGCTGGATCAGGCCACAGCCCTTCTAGTCCATAAGAACCTAAGAGGAGCCCTGCTGGATCAGGCCACAGCCCATCCAGTCCATAAGAATCTAAGAGGAGCCCTGCTGGATCAGGCCACAGCCCATCTAGTCCATGGGAACCTAAGAGGAGCCCTGCTGGGTCAGGCCACAGCCCATCTAGTCCATAAGAACCTAAGAGGGGCCCTGCTGGATCAGGCCACAGCCCATCCAGTCCATAAGGACCTAAGAGGGGCCCTGCTGGATCAGGCCACAGCCCATCTAGTCCATGGGAACCTAAGAGGAGCCCTGCTGGATCAGGCCACAGCCCATCTAGTCCATGAGAACCTAAGAGGAGCCCTGCTGGGTGGAAAGCGTCATTGTCACCGCAGCAACTGTGCTGGCACATGTGCATTTGTGCAGGGCACCAGATGGCTTCTCCTTGCCCTTGGAGCCCTGGTGATGACCCGTCCCCTTCAGCACCAACCTGAGCCACAGCACCTAGGACGACGGCATTTATTGATAAGGTAAGCTTCCGGAGGGAGGCACAGGCCTCACCTCAATCCAAGGCATCAGGCTCTAGGTCCCAATTGGGGTTTTCCCCTCTGGGCTTCGGGCCACCACTCTTCTTGGCCACCATGATCTCACTGACGCCAAGGAGCGTGACCGCCGTTTGGGTGGCCAGGGCGATACCCCGGTGCTTCACTAAGAACGGATCCAGCAATCCCTCCTTGGCCGCGTCCAGGGTGCTGGCCTCTTCCGCCGCCAACTTGACACCAACGGTTTGCGTGCCCAGCTGGTGCTGGACTTCCATCTTGGCCATCACCTCGTTGACCGGCAGCCCTGCGTTTTCAGCCAGCGTGGCCGGGAGGGTTTTCAAGGCCTGGGAGAACTCCAGGACGCCATACTGCTCTGACCCAGGGTAGTACATTCCCAAGGTGCTGAGCCGCACAGAGAGTGCCATCTCGGTGGCACCGGCCCCTGGTAAGAGCCGGGCATCGCTGGCCAAGACCTTGTAGACGTTGACCCCGTCGCGAATGGCTTCTTCCACACAACCCAACATCTCCTCTGTGGCTCCTCTAAGCACCACGGTGGCCACGGGGCAGGTGGTGCCCTCCTGGCTGAAGACGACCATATTGCTGCTGCCAATCTCGTTCACGTAGACCCGGCGGCAGTGCCCGACCTCCTCGGGGGAAGGTGCCTTCACGTACAGCAGCGGGGTGGCGCCAACCGCCTTGCAGAGGTGCTGCAGCTCCATGCGGGAGGTGAGCCGGACCACCATGATCCTGTATCGGTTGGCGTAGAAGAGCGCCAGATCATGCACCTTCCCTCCGGCGATCACCACGTTGATGCCAGACCTGGCAATGGCAAGAAGCTGTTGCTCCACCAGCTGCTCTTCGCTCTTGCCGAAATTTGCCAGTTCGGAGGCGGTTCTGAAGACGGCCGTGTTCTTCGCCTCCAGCCCTGACGGGCCAAATGGGCACAGATAGGCTGCGATGCGCGCCCTCTCCGCCCGCCTCGTGAGCCCTTCCACTTCGCAGTAGATGACCATCCCCTCCAGGACGAACGAGTCCATGATGCCACCCCCCGGGATTTTGCAGATGTGGATGAGATCCGGGTCAAAGGTCGTGTGGTCTGGGGGCAGGACCAGGATGCAGGCCTTGGCCACCAGTTTGGACAGGAAGCGCTGGTGGCCAAACACCTTGCTCCCCACAGCTGTCTGCAGGACCCACAAGACGTCTTCCACATCCCGGGGGTTCTTCAGCGCATGGCACACGAGGGTCGGCAGCAGGCGCAGGGCCTCTTTGCACGCCATCTCGTAGCCCGTACGGATGTGGACCACGGGTAGACCTGACCGCAGGAGCTTCTCCGCGTTATCCAGCAGGGCGCCAGTGAGAAGGATCACGAAGTTTGTGCCGTCTCCGCTCTCCTCGTCTTGGGCTTCGGCGGCCTTGCGCATCAGGCACGCGACGGGGTTCTCCAGCTCCAGTTCGCGCAAAATGGTGATGGCGTGCGAAGTGTGGAAGTTCTTGCCGAGGTGGTTGATGACCAGCTTGTTGCGGCCCAAAGGACCGTAGCAGGAGCGCAGGGAGCGCACCAAAGCCTTGCAGGCCGTGAGGTTGCTGAAGAGGGTCTCCTGGATGCCACTGAAGTACCTCATGCCCGTTTTCAGCATCTGAGGAAGCCCTGGGGCCACCGGGACGTGAGCAGCCGCCATAGTCTGTGAAAGTAAAGACAGTGGGCCTCTGGTTTGACATCACTTCCTGGCAGCAGAATTCCCCTCCCGCCCAGTGTAGTGGGCCAACGCGTGTGAGCAGCGGGTGAGCTTCCGGTGAAGTCCACACCAAGGCAAGCAGCAGGGAAGGGGCCCGAGGCCGTGGTCACACCTGGCTGAACTAGATTGTCCCCTTAAGCAACTGAACTGACGCCATCCTAATGCTGTTCACACCCAATCCCTGATATTCAGTCATCAGACCGCCCTCAATTCGGGCTGCTATGCTCACAGCTCTTATCTCCCTGAGTCTCCTCTGCATGACTCTTTAGTGTTCCACCCCTATCGATTACATCAACACCACCTGCATTCCGGTAGGATAAAGTTCTGTCAATCAATAGTGGCAATAGGGTGTGTTTGGACTTGTGTAGTGCTGAGGGCAAACTCAGGGTACTGTTGGGGTGAGGGGACTGTGTCCCAAAACAGACGCAGCCAAGCTATATCTGGTAAAAAAAGGAGAGGCTGTAAGCTGCCATCTTTCCTGAAGCTGCTGGAAAACATTCACTTCTCAGCCCCTTTCACTGCGATGAAGCCTTGTTTCCCTTGCAGGTTGCTGGAGGAAAATGGAAGCTACGTTGTCTTTGGAACTGTATCGTTTCTACTCATGCTTCATACCTTCCCTCTCCCGCCCCACCCCCAACAGTGCTTTTCTGGCCATTTGATGTTTAAATCCCTCCCTGATTTTTGGAAAAGCACATTTTCAGCCTAGCACAAAATCTTGAAGATCTAGATCTTTGACTGCGTGTGGAAAAAGGGGGTGGAAGCCCACCAACACTAAAATTCCCCTCTGCCATGCTGTTGGGATGCTCTTAACTTTGGGTTCTTGCTTTTAATAACTTGGATGGTTTGCTTGCTTTTAGAACTAGATTTTCCCTGCCCCAAGACCTTTGAGCTAAGGGAATATGGTGATATTCAAAAAATAATAATAAAATAAAATCCCCTAGCTCCCACTTCCCCGCTTAGCTGCCTTGGGTAACTCTGGCCTTGACTTTTTCCTCTTGGGCTGGCCCCTGGCTTCCCACCAGCACCTCTTCCCAACCTGCCCCCTTTCCATGAAAACTTTGGCACCAGTGAATTGGATGACTTTGCTTCCAGGCTTTATATTCTGCTTTATTACTTAAGGCTTGGGTTCCTTGCCTTGCGGCCCCTTTTTTGACAGCCTTACAGGCTGCCTGAAATCTAAGATGAAGAATGTTGGTTAGAGGAACATGTTCCACATTATGCTATTAAATAAAATCCGTGTGTTCAGCTCTCGTCCTTGGCTATTCGCTTGCTGCTTCTGGTTCCGTCCCTGGGAAGGTTATAATTTTCTAGCGTGTAAGTGGTCTGGGGCAGGGACCACTCTTCCGGGCTTAGGTATGTTGCCCTGGGGATGGCTCGTACGTTAAAGAGCCACAGGGTCTGGCCTGTTGCGCCCCACGCCTGGCCCTGCCTGACCTCAACCATTGTGGTTTAGTGAGATGATGGCCACAGCTCCATGCAGTGTGGGACATCCACGCTGGCCGGTCTCACCTGCATGTGGAGAGGGCAAAGATGTCCTCAGGTCGCAGGGGTTGGGACCTGGAGACACAGCGTACCTAGGGATATGGAAGAATATTTGAAACATTCAAAATCTGATTGAATTTGGTCAAATTTGGACATTCGAATTCAGATTGAATGCCTATACATTCGTTTTTTAACATTCAAATGAGTTTTGTACAAATTATTCGGACATTCATATGTGTACAGATATGTAGACATTACATACGTATCTTGTATGCATCTTATTTGTATCCGTACGCATTTGTGCAGATATGTACGGGATGAAAGCAGGATGCATACAGGATAAACATGGGATGCGTACAAATGCGTACAGACACATTCAAATGTTGCCAACATTTGTATCTTGTGGCTAGGGAGCTGGACTCTTATCTGGGAATACCCGGTTTGATTCTGCCCTCCCTCACAAAGCTAGTGGGTGACCTTGGGCAAGTCACAGCGCTCTTTCTGTGCTCTCACAGCCCTGCCTACCTCACAGGGTGTCTGTTCTGGGGAGAAGAACAGAAGGTTTGTCAGCTGCTTTGAGTCCCCTTGAATACGGATCAAAAATCATTACGAATATTGGATTCGAATCTAAATACATTCCTTTTTCTCTCTTTGTTCGAATTCAAACATTCGAATGTTCAAATCGAATCCAAAAAGGATCCAGTCTAAGGATGGATATATTACTGTTGGTTAGTGGCTGTGTCTGACTGTCTTTCAGGTCTCCTGGGCTAGAAGGTTTGCAGGCCACCTCCTTTCACCTGCCCACTTTTGTGAACTCACACGCGTGTGCACCAAGCCAGAACGTACCAAAGCAACAGAGAAGCAAAGTCTCCGGAGGCCACAATCCCAAGATGCCCAGGCTGGGGTTGCATCGGAAGCGTCCGGTAAACGGCCACACGGGGTTGAAATCAAGGAGGCGATGATGTCACAGTGAGAGGTTCTCAAGCGTAGGGAGCGGAGAAGTCCGTTGGCCAGAGAGGCCTAGTGGTATAGGCAGAATTTCTTTGGCATATTTGTACTGCATCTCAACATGGTGGTCAAGAGGCCTTGGGGGTGCATCCAAGTTCTGCCCATCCATAGCCATGCAGGGGGCCTGCGAAGAAGAGCAAGAAGAAGAAGAAGAGTTGGCTTTTCTACTCCACTTTTCTCACCCATTCAAAGGGACTCAAAGTGGCTGACAAACCTTCTGTTCTTCTCCCCACAATGGACAGCCTATGAGGCAGGTGGGACTCTGAGAGCTCAGAAGAGAGCTGTGACTAGCTCAAGGTCACCCAGCTGGCTTCATGGAGGAGAGCAGAATAGAACTCACAGGGTGTCTGTTGTTGGGAGGAGAACGGAAGGTTTGTCAGCTGCTTTGAATTCCCTCAAGTGGGTGAGAAAAGTGGGGTAGAAAAGCCAACTCTTCTTCTTCTTCCAGAGGTACAAGGCCTTACCTGGATTGGGATAACTTGGCCACAGTGACCCATGCTCCGGTAACCTCCAGATTAGACTACTGTAATGCGCTCTACGTGGGGCTACCCTTGAAAACTGTTCAGAAGGTGGAACTGGTGCAGATTCACATCGCAGGTCTTAAAGGATCTGCACTGGTTACCTATTCGATAGTGAGCCCAATTCAAGGTGTTGAAACTAACTTATACAGCCCTAATATGCCTTCTCCCATATTGACCTGCCTAGGCACTGAGATCTCAAGGAGAGGGCCTTCTTTTAGTTCCTTCTCTTGCAGAGGTACCAGGAATAGGGACTTGCAGGAGGGCCTTTTCTGTGGTGGCCCCTAGACTCTGGAACAGCCTTCCTCTTGAGATTTGCCAGGCGCCTACTCTGTATAGCTTTCGGCGCCTGGTGAGAGCGTATCTTTTCACCCAGGCCTTTGCCGTTTAAATAGCTTCCTCAGGGCGCTGTCCTGTCAGGGATGGTGGGTAGGGCTGAGGGGTAGGGGGTTGTATTTTTAAATTATGTTTTAATAGTTGATATGTTTTATTCTCACTGTCACCCGCCCTGGGACCCTCTGGTGAAGGGCAAGATATAAATCCCTTAAATAAATAATAAAATAAGTATTGCATACGGTAAGAAAAACCATTCCCTGGGGATGTTTTCTTCAGAGGCCTGACGCCCTGGACGTCGGCCCAGAAGCCCGTGGCTCATGGCAACCATCTTGTGCTCGAACTGCTGCCCTGTTGGGCCGTCTCGATTCCTCTGTTTGCCGCTGCTAAGTGGTGCGTGGGAGGAGGAAGGGATTCCAAACACACGTACTGTATCTGTTGGTTATTTAAAAGATTTTAAACCCGTTTCCCATTGCAGTGTCTCAGAGCAGTAAAACAGAGAACAAAGAGACATCAAAACAGAACATCGCCTTGACGGTTGGCCAGATCAGGAAGGGCCAGAGCTGGAGCGAGAGAGAGAAATGGGGAGCCAGCTCCGAGGCTGGTACAAGTTTGAAGCGGGCAGAAAACCTGCTGTGAGCATCTGCTCTGGCCCCTCCACGTCCTCCAAGAACAAAGGCAGCACAGCCTGGGCACTGGAACGGTGGACCCCTTTCTGCATTGGCCCTTAGTCTGGATTATGTTGCCAAATAGGGTTCGCCATCGACATGCTAGGGCAGACTATGGCAGACGTTGTCCAGGGCTGCTTTAGCACTTGGCTTCCCGGGCGGGGAAAGTGCACGACAGACCAGTGTGTGCCAGCATTTACACTTGGGAATGCCAGGACACGTTACATTAAGCCCCACACGCCCGGAGACTTACCTGTGTCCGGACGCTTCTCTGACCACCGGCTGGGCGCCGTCCTCTAGCACCCGGAGCCCGCCACGATAGTGCACGAGCCGCCGTGTCTGGGATTATCTGAGGTGCCAGCACACTTGTGCGACACCTCAGATGACCCCTTGCACTGGAAATGGTGTGAATGGTCACGGCGCTGGACGTATTTCATGCACCACTGCTACTATCTATCTATCTATCTATCTATCTATCTATCTATCTATCTATCTATCTATCTATCTATCTATCTATCTATCATTGTCCATTCATCCATCCATCCGTCCATCCATCCATCCATCCATCCATCCATCATTGTCCGTCCGTCCGTCCGTCCGTCCATCCATCCATCCATCCATCTATCTATCTATCTATCATTGTCCGTCCGTCCGTCCATCCATCCATCCATCCATCCATCCATCCATCCATCCATCCATCCATCCATCATTGTCCGTCCGTCCGTCCGTCCGTCCGTCCGTCCGTCCGTCCGTCCGTCTATCTATCTATCTATCTATCTATCTATCTATCTATCTATCTATCTATCTATCTATCTATCTATCTATCTATCTATCTATCTATCATTGTCCGTCCGTCCATCCATCCATCCATCCATCCATCCATCCATCCATCCATCATTGTCCGTCCGTCCGTCCGTCCGTCCGTCCATCCATCCATCCATCCATCCATCTATCTATCTATCATTGTCCGTCCGTCCGTCCATCCATCCATCCATCCATCCATCCATCCATCCATCCATCCATCATTGTCCGTCCGTCCGTCCGTCCGTCCGTCCGTCCGTCCGTCCGTCCGTCCGTCCATCTATCTATCTATCTATCTATCTATCTATCTATCTATCTATCTATCTATCTATCATTGTCCATTCATCCATCCATCCATCCATCCATCCATCCATCCATCCATCCATCCATCCATCATTGTCCGTCCGTCCGTCCGTCCGTCCATCCATCCATCCATCCATCTATCTATCTATCTATCATTGTCCGTCCGTCCGTCCATCCATCCATCCATCCATCCATCCATCCATCCATCCATCATTGTCCGTCCGTCCGTCCGTCCGTCCGTCCGTCTGTCTATCTATCTATCTATCTATCTATCTATCTATCTATCTATCTATCTATCTATCTATCTATCTATCTATCTATCTATCTATCATTGTCCGTCCGTCCATCCATCCATCCATCCATCCATCCATCCATCCATCCATCCATCCATCCATCCATCATTGTCCGTCCGTCCGTCCGTCCGTCCGTCCGTCCGTCCGTCCGTCCGTCCGTCCATCTATCTATCTATCTATCTATCTATCTATCTATCTATCTATCTATCTATCTATCTATCTATCTATCTATCTATCTATCTATCTATCTATCTATCATTGTCCGTCCATCCGTCCTTCCATCCATCCATCCATCATTGTCTGTCCGTCCGTCTGTCTGTCTATCTATCTATCATTGTCCGTCCGTCCATCCATCCATCCATCCATCCATCCATCCATCCATCCATCCATCATTGTCCGTCCGTCCGTCCGTCCGTCCGTCCGTCCGTCCGTCCGTCCATCTATCTATCTATCTATCTATCTATCTATCTATCTATCTATCTATCTATCTATCGCACCCTCTACCCAAATGTGGTCTAGTTTCCCCTCACCACAGGCATTACTGTTTTATACTGTTTTTAATATATGGTTCTATTTTAACATGTCTGTTTCTAAAAGCTGTTACCCCGCCCTGAGACCTTAGGGTACAGGGCGGGATATAAATGTCAATATAAATAAATAAATAAAAACATTAGAAACCAGTGAACATATAAAATGAACATATTAAAACCATAACAATGCCTGAATGTGGAAAGGAAAGCCATTTCCTTCTTTAGCCAAAGGCCAGGGCAAAGAAGTGCGTCTTCACCGCTCTCCTGAATGCATAAAGTGAAGGTGCCTGACGCACCTCAGGAGGGAGACCGTTCCACAATCTGAGAGCCACCACTGAAAAGGCCCTATCCCGGGTGCCCAACCCTTTTGCTACTGAGGGTGGTGGTTGCAACCAGGAGGCTTCCTCTCCAGCTCTTAGACCATGGGCAGGTCGATATGGAAGAAGGCTTTCCTTTAGATATTTGGGGTCATAGCTGATGATATGGTAACATCTGGTAAGGCAAGTGCATATAATCCAGAATAAGGCGCAGTGCGGAAAGGACCACTGATTCTCAGTGCAGCCTACCCCAGAGGATTGTTGCGGGAGGCAAACTTGGGAAGAGAGATTGTTATGTGTAGCCTTGGCCTCTTGGAATGTATGCTGGTGCAGACTCTGGCAGCCCCTATTCCGGGGTATAATTTGGAATTAGGGCCGGTGCAGAAAAAGCCTTTGCCAGAAAGTTCCTTGTGCGATTTCGTGCCCATCGGCTTCACCTTCCTCGCAGGGATATTGTTCCCCACCTTGCACTGCCAGGAAGCAGGGGAGATTATAAACACAAAATAAATGCTGGTCCTGCCTTGGCTTGCACGCCGCCGGTTTCTCCTTTGTCGTCATTTCCCCGTCTCTCTGCAACAAAACTTTCTGACAAAGGCATCATGAGGTTTATTGTCTTCTTCAAGGACAAGATGTGGCACTCGCCGTCCCCCTGGGAAGGAGGTAGCCAGATGGGTGGGTGAGAGAGGACTTGGGGTTTCTTCCGCTCTCTTATTTTGGCAGGGAATAACATTTTTTTCTTCCTCTTTCTGGAAATGGCACACTTAGAAAGTCATCACCAGTTAATTTGCTTAATGAGGTCCCTTGTGTGAAGACTGTAATGACATTGGTAAAATATCCCTTCATTGAAACAGGTCTTGTGGATTTCTTAACCACCGCTGCAGGCTTTATACTACCTTGATTGTGACGGCGGCGTACGGACTGGTCCCCTCTGAAAGACTGAGTCACGTGGGGACGGTGGAAGGGAATGCGTACAAACATTGAGCGATGGTCCTCCACCAGATATAGCTCAATTACACCTCCCATCATTCCTTGCCAAGGGCGAGAGACTACCTGATGGGGATTGTGGGAGATGTAGTTCAGTGCTGCCAGGTAGGGTGGCTCTGGATTGCAATTGGTACCCCGTGATCTTGATGAGTGCCAGCAGCCATAGGAGGGGAACTTTGGAGCTTGGGTCCTTTGTCCACAGGAGTGGAAACACAGCTACCTGGAAAGCAGGGGCAGCTAATGTAAACACCAAAACACCGCACCGCGATGTGGTGCGATTTGGGCTCATTTGTGACCAGTTGTGGGACGGAGACCAAAACCTGCCTGTCCCCATGCTATTACTGCTAATGCGGGCTGTATACACATACAGCCGTCCCCGTGCAAACTGTGCTAAACCCCGGCATGGGGGAACAGCGCCCCCTCCTCTCCACCCCCTTTCTCTGGATTGGAAGCCAGTTTGACATCGTCCCACCCCTGTGCCGCTTGCTGCAGATGCTACATTCCCCCCGCTTAGCAGCACAGAGAAGCCAGGATTGAACGACAAAAATAATAATGTTTAAAACCCCAGCTGTTTGAGCAAAGCTGCTACGAGGTTTGGCGGCAGTTGAGCAGTTTTGCACACCTCCGCTTCACCGCGAGAGCACCCGGCAAGAGGAAAAGGGAGAAAAATCAAGCCATTGTCCTGCTTGCCTTGGTGATTGGGGAAAGGGGGTGGAATACTTGTCAGAAAAGAGTTTCATGGGGCAGCAAAGGCCATTTTACCTCTTCATCATTTCAGCTTTAACACCATTTAATCCCAAAAAAAATCAGTAGTTGCGATCTCCAATGCATGGGGCAGGAACGGCGAGCTCAGAACTTGAAACAGTGTATGCCAAGCCACCAAACCGCGGCGAGAATAATTTTTTCCGGGACCAAATTTGGTCCTGGTTTGGACTATTTGGTCCACGGAAATCAGACCAAATCTAAAATGCATGGGGACGGCCCTTCCTGAATCCGATTTCCATTGGGGGCAAAATATGCATGGGGACGCACCCTATCTTTGCCTTGGAGGGGTCCATGGGGTCTAGGAGCAACCCTACCTTGATCGTATCAGACAAGAAGAAGATAAATTGGCTTGGGAGAGTTGTTGCTGCAAAATACACATGTTGAAAGGGCTTCCTTTTGGGAAACAGGATATTTCTGCACCCATTGATCTATCAGCCAGGACAGCTTTAAGAAAGGGTTAGACAGATCCATGAAAGACAGGTTGATCAAATGGCTACTAGAATGGATGCCCAGGTGTCACCTCCAGGTTGGAGAGACAGGCAGGACACCTCTCAAGGCCATTTGCAGGGAACTGAGAGCAGGTGGAGATTTTGCCTTTATCTTCTGCTTGAGATGCCCAGAAGCAACTGGTGGGCCACTGTGTGAGACACGATGCTGGACCATATGGCTTGTGGCCTGGTCCAGCAGGGCTCCTCTGGTGTTCTTATAGACAAATTCATGGAGGACAGGTGGATTAATGGCTACAGTACTAGAATGGATGGAGAGAAGGCAGATGCCTCTAATACCTGTTTACAGGGAGTCAAGAGCAGGTAAACGTTTTTCTGCTTGAGATGCTCTGAAGGAATTGGTGGGCAGCAGCAAGACCTCCACTAGATTCATGCATGACCAGTAGCGCAGCCAGGTGTGGGTTGCAATTCTAAGTCCCCATGTTCGATTCAGGATGTGACTTTGGCCTGAGAGTTACCTCCGTCTCCTTGCCCTGGGCAACCATACAGGGGAGGCGATTCCAGAGGCAACGCCCCAGGAGTAATTTGGTCTGACGGTTAGGGAGCCGGACTCCCTAATACTGGGTTTGATTCCGTCCTTCCCCATGAAGCCAGCTGGGTGACCTTGGGCTAGTCACAGCTCTCTTCTGAGCTCTCACTGACCTCACAGGGTGTTCTGCTGTGGGGAGAAGAACAGAAGGTTTGTCAGCCACTTTGAGTCCCCTTCTTCTTCTTCTTCTTGGCTTGCTAAAGCTTTCCTGACCAGGCTCCTTATCAAAACAAGAGGCAGCACATGAAGCCACAGGCCTGAAGCCCCCGCACAAACAGATTATCCCCCCCCCCCATGCACAGCATCTCTTCAGGGCTGACCTCTGACCTGACCCCTAGGCCTTTCTTTTCAAAGTACAGCGTCGGGCCTAAAGAGACTTTTCTGGCTTCTGTGAGCATTTGCCTCCTTTCCAGATGCTGTTATGGGCTGCTGTGTTGCTCTCCCCCTTTCGTGTGACAATGTCTTCGCCAGAAATATTTTGCCCAGCAAATGTTTAAGAAGCCACTTTGTGCGTGCAATCCACAGAACAGCAATACATTAGCAGGCACTGTCAGCGCTAACAAACAGGGACCAAACTGAAGGCACAACAGCTAATGAATTGATATTTCACGCCAGTAACGTGGGTTTTTTAAACATTTGATCGGAGAATATGGTGATGTACATTTCATCACTGCTGTACTTTTGGAGTGCTGTTTGTAAAGAAGAAGAAGAAGAACACCCTGCCTTTGTGTGCATTATTTGGCAGCCAAGGCAAGATGGCAGAAACAAACTGAAGTTCCCAAAGGATTCTGGGTAACAGTGACCTTCGCCTAGACAGGGACCGGTGTTATCCTTTGGGGATTTGGGCAGTGGAGACATCTTGCTTAGTCCTTCCAGGAGGTGTTTTCCTTCTACATGCCTGATCAGAAGACATAACACGCAAGGTGAATCCCAAAGGCTTGAGGGATGTTGCTTCCAGGTTCCTCCCTGAATGTTGAGAAGGAAGGAATGGATTGGGATGGCTGACCCTAGCAGTTATCATATCCCTCCCCATGGATTGGCCAGCCCAGCCCCAGGCCAATCCGATCTTTCCGAGGTTCTGTTAAGCTATATCATTTCCACTCCATCACCTGTGGCATCCTTTCCATCAGGCTGCAAAAGAGGAAAACCGGATGGGCACAGGGGGCTTTCATCTCCTGCGTGTGTCTCCTTCCTGAAGTTTTATTCCCCAACGGGCAACTTCTAAGACACTGGAAGGGCATGCGATCCCTGTGAACCAGGCACTGCCTGAGATCGCCTTATAAAACAGGTGTCATCACAGCCGAAATCTTCTTTCTGTTGGCCCCTTCCCTGCCCGCCCCCACCAATGTCTGCATTGGAACTTCTGAATGCATATTGCCAAGAGGGGCTGGTTTCTTGTCACATGTGTTGAGTATACCACTCAGGGAGCTTGATTTAGGGTTGAAAAGCAGGACAGAGATGAGAAGGAGGCAGATGACAGCACTTAGCTGATCGTGGCTGATTGTAAAAAGCTAAGCAGGCTTGGTTAGTGATTGGATGGGAGACCATCAAGAAATCTTGCTTGAGCAAGATCGAGAAGATTTTTTTTAAAGTCCCAGAATGTTACAGAAGTACAAGAAGCCAAGAAAGCAACATGGAGAGATAAGTTCATCTCACGGTCAGGGTGCATTCATCTCTTCCCCCCCCTTCTAGCCTAGACCCAAGGTGGCGCACATAAGAAGGTTTAGCTTCCGCTCTTTGGAGCTGGCGCACTCAAAGTCAAAAGCTACAGCTTGTGTAGAAATCAGACGAAGGGGCTTGTGTGTGACTGTGAAAGAAGGCAAAAAGGTGAAGTTGCGCGATAGAAAATAGGAAGACATTCCCAGCTAAGCAGCAAAGAGCCCTGCCAGGCCTCGTTCACACTGGGTAGAAATTGCACGAGACGTGTGCAGGCTGCCTCTATTAGCTGCATTTCTTGGCACCGGTTTGTGCAAACTGTGCGCAGCAACTCTCCCGGCGCCTCCTGCAATGCCGCATTTGTGGAGCCGATTCCTCAGTAATTCCCCTTATTGCGAATCTTGTGGCATGGGGCTGAGACATAGGAATGCGCACTGATACAGGCTGCTCAACGGCAGCCCCCCAGATGCTCATGAGCTGCATTTCCCATCATTCCTTCCCAGGGCTGGCACAGAATGATGGGAATTGTAGTCCAGGAATGTCTGACGGCCATAGTGGAGCACGCCTTTGCTATGAAGGCGTTTTTAATTTGTCGTTCTAAAAGTTGTTGACCTGCCCCGAGACCTTCGGGTATAGGGCAGGATAGAAATATAAACAATAAATAAATAAATAAATTTACAAGGACCCACAGTGCATGGGTTTCTTCCTGGCTCTCCTGCGGCATCATCCATATAGGGTATAAAACCTGGGATTATCCCAGAACTATGTTTGGATTGCCGTAAAGCTTCGTGGCAAGTGCCCCAGGAGGATATTGGGATGATATTCTACAATATAATATTACTGCAGGAAAATCCCTTTCCAGTCTGAGTCTTACAGATATAGTGAAGACTTACCTGAGGCCTTTCTGCCCTTGGGTTGGTAGTGCATGGGGAAGGGCATCTGCACTTGGAGAGACTGCTACCCAGAAGTTCCCTAATCGTGCACTACCTGTGGAGCATGAAATTATGCTCCACTTCTTCCCCAGCCTTCCCCAATCACTTACCTGTTGATCCAGCCGGGGAGCATTTGCACCTCAGCTGGACGAGGACGTCAACAGGGCTGCCGCACAAGCACATTGGCAACTCTGCTGCCCTCCTGACATGATTGGGACAGCGCAGAGCGTCAGTGTTGTCATGGCGATGGCACTGATGCTTGCGCAAGGATGCTGCAGGCAAAATGGCGGTTCCCTGAAGAGGACCGGCCCCGCAGTTGAATCAAGGTATTCGATTGCAGGGATGGTGGGAATGGCTAACGTTGACTAGCAATCCAAGCGCGAGCTCTAGTCAGCGCTGGTTCATCGCGCTCCTTTCTCGTCCAGCAGACGGGAAGGGAAGTGTGAAATCACCCCTGTCCTGAATTCCTGCTTGTCTGTTCCCCCATTTTAAGAACAACCACTACATACAGCGGCTGAGCACGCATGCAGGGTGGCAATCGTTCCAGGTATTTTGCCGCACCCAGCAACCAGATATCTGTGTCGTGGCATTGTGGGAGACAGGTAGATGCCTATACCACCCCACGCTGTTGCCCTGGCACCTGGACGTCAAGCGATTATTCCGGAAGTACTTTATTCCAGAACTGCACAAAACAGTGGCATCTTCAGGTGCCGTCTGGAGGTGGCCTGAGCCAGTTTCTTGTAAGGTAGCTGAATAGCCGGGCTCCTGGAGAGGAGAGGAAGACACCCCTTGTTGCTGCCTCTGGGCCCTGGGTAAGCCAGATGCTGGGCGCATGGACTCGGCCTTGCCAGGCTGCCTTGAACACCCCCTCGTTTCCCTTCCCTCTCCCCCTCTGCCTGAGAAAAGAATCCATTTGGAAACTCATTATTAGCAACACCTGAAGCATCCAGGTAGCATAGCATCCTCACTCTGCTGCCAGGAAGGTAGATTAGTTGGCTGTTCTGCAAGGTCTTATCGGCCCAGGGAGCTGCCAGTGGTCTTGGATTATCAGCAGGTTCCCAGCGAGCCCTGTTATTAAGTCCCTATCTTTGGGTTGCCACCACCAACGGCTTCGGTGGTGGTGCAAGGTTTGACAAGCGTGAGTTCGGTGACAAAGAGGACCCTGGCAAAGGGAGAGAAAATGGGGTCTTGTGACTGAGAAGAAGTTAAAAACACACACACATGATGTGCGCATGTGAGGAATGCAAGTTGCCTCCAGAGATGGGCTATGTAGAATTTTAACTGAGCAGGTCATGAGCAAAAATACAGAAGCAGGCATTGGGAGCAGGGCCCTTTCTGCACTAGGCCTTATTCTGGATTATATCCCGGAACAGAGGGGCCATCCACACGCTAGTGCAGACTACAGCAGGGCTGTGGTCACACCTTCTCTTTAATCCGTCCTCAGTCCATCTTTAGCGTTAGCCCAATCTGTTCCATTTGCAGACTTTTCTCTCTTCAGGTCCGCTTTCCCGAGTCCTGATTTTACAGGTCTCAAGCCGTTATAGGCCGTGACCACACCTGGCTGAAGTAGCCCGTCCCATTAAGAAAAGTAAAACCGGGACTTCTCAGTAAGAGTCCCGGTTTTACTTTTTACTGAAACAAAACATTGTTTCTCTTGCACATTGCTGAAGGAAAATAGAAGATACATTGTCCTTAGAATTGTATCATTCCCTCACTCCCCCTTCCAACAGTGCTTTTCTATACATTTATTTTTTAAAGCCCTGCCGCCACGACTGCGACTGCGCAGAGCGTCAGTGTCAGTGTCGTCATGGTGCTGCTGCTGATGCATGGGCTGTTGCGCAGGGCACCACAACTAAATTGGTGGCGCCCTGAAGAGGACCAGCCCCTCAATTAAATCAAGGTAAATATTCGATCATGGGGGCGGGGGGCGGGGATGGCTAGTGTTGACCAGTGCTCCAAATGGAAGCGCTAGTCTACACTGGTTCATTGCGCTCCTTTCCTGTCCAACGGATGGGAAGTGAAGCGCAAAATTGCCCAGGGTTAAATAGCACAATTACGTCTTGATTATGTTAGGATTGCCACACGTATCTGTGGCATTCACAACCCAGCCTCGAGATATTGGGATGAAAATATGCTATAACCTATTTCAGGAAAACCTGACACTTAATTTCGGTTTTCCAGAAACGCCGCCATATCCTACCTGTCCGGATGCTGCCATTGGGAACCACCATTTTCTACATGGGATCTTGCATGTGAGGGGACCAAAAACGATGGCTGTACATTCATTTCAACACTTCTGAGTATTTTGCACCAGTGAAATATGCCGGGGCCTTTCTGCACTTCCCGTCCTGTCTGGGGGATGGGAATAGTGCACTCCCACCCAGACACTCACCTGAGTCCAGACATGTGTCATGGTGCTGCTGTCTTCTTGGAGGCTGGTGTGACTGCATGCACACCAGCGCCGTCACCGGGACAATGGTGATGCACCGCCCAGGCGCTCTAGCTTCCCAGGTCACCTGATTTGCCAGTGTGCTTGTGCGGCGCCTCCAGTGACCCCAAGTACCTGAAGAGCTGTGAATGCTCTCTCCACTGGCCGGAAAACTTAAGAAAGAGACTCCATGTGGTACATGATTTTGTGCACCACCGAAAGTGGACCTTGGAGTAGCTTCTGGGATAACAGGAGACATTTCTGGTGTGGAAGTGCTCCTGCAAGTGCAGATGGTGCTTCCAGAAGCTACCCAGCATGCACTAGCAGGCCAAGTGCGAATCGGCTCCCAGATGTGCATGTCACTACATCACACACTGCCAGCCCTGTGTTGTCTATTCAACAAGCAGTTATTCCAGAATATTTTGTTTGCACGAGTTTCAAGCAGCATCTGTCTGCAGAGTAACCTGAACAAACCAAAGACAGCTCTCTGAAGGCTTCCAATGCCCAGTTTTAAAGGCGAAGAACCCTAAAAACAAAGGGGAGAAGGAGGGACCCCTGAGTGAGCCCTGGGGGCTTGCAGCTGGACAGATGTTAGCGCATAGCCGCTCGCAGTCTACCCCACTACCATGAGAACTATTGTAGCTCCGGTTAAATAATAGTAATTATTTCTAAAACTGCATTTTTGGTGAATATGAATTAGCATATGTGTATTTTATATGAAGTGGTATTTTTCTATTGTTCTCCCGTATAAATGGCCACCCTGGATGTATGTAAGTGGCAGTAAATGTCTACGGCTTCCAAGAATTGCTGCTTTTAGTTCCAGCGCAATCTCACCGATGTTTCTTATTGACTTTAGATTTTATTGTATTATGGCCTTTGAAAGTCTAAGCCTTGCTATTTTTCTTCCCTTTTGTCTGCTGCTTTTAAGCAGAAAATCACAATGAGGATAATAATTGAGGTGATGATGGTCTCAGGGCAGAGTTTTGGCTTGCACAACTCTTAAAATTCCTCAAAGCCGCTCCATGTTGATTTGGAGTTTCAGAGGGCAGGAAGCAAAGGGTCGCTTACTTACCCATAATAGTAGGGGGATGGGAATCAGACTCTTTGTATGTAAAATACGATGTCACACCATATTAGGTATAATTGTTTTGAACATCATTAGTGCCAGTGATGAAATATTAATATTTTAAAAAATCACAGTACTAAAGGTCAGCCACAAGGACCGCTGTCAGAACTGAAGTTATTAATCAATATAAGCCAGAGCATTCTTTGGACAAAGCTCTCCATTACTTCAGGCTTAGTGTGGGTGATTTCACTCATCTTTTCCTTGTTCAGTTTTATCTTAGCACAGTCGGACCCCCCATATCCACTGACTCGGTAACCACGGTTTCACTTAACCACGGTTACAGGATCAGCCCCACCCCACTCCCTGTGGGTGTCATAAGGAAAAAAGCACCCAGAACTGGAAGGCTTATTTTGGCCTCTGTAGTGCATTGGAATAGGCGCGTGATGCCACTAGAGCCCATCCCAAAATGTAAGGGGCGCGTTGGAGGCAGGCAGGAGGCGTCTGGTGGCATTGCACGCCTATTCCAATGCTCTCCAGAGTTTCAAGTAACCACGGTACGAGCCGGAACGTATCCACAGCAGATATGGGGGTCCAACTGTATTCTGATTATGAGCCTTTTCGCACTTGGAAGATGGGGAGAGCCAGGGATGCTCCGGAACAAAGCATATGCACTCCCACAGCTTCTGTCATCAACAGCCTTCTCATAACACCAGTGGCATGGCTGCATGGGAAGAGGGCAGGGTGGCCGCAGCCTGGGATTCATGTGCCGTATCACCCATCCACTGTAGCAGTGGCCAGGCGCGCGTGGCTGTTGCTACGGTGAAGCGAATGGTCCTGAATCAGATCGTCTGCACTTCACCCACAACCAGGCTGGTCTAGGTGAAGTTTGGGATGGATACGAAGGGATTTACTTGACAATCCATCCCATCCTAGGATAAGGCTAGCCTGCTGTGATAATAGTTTGGTCTAGTGGTTAGGGAGATAGCCTCTTATCTGGGAATATTGGGTTTGATTCCACCCTCCCCCACAAAGCCAGCTGGGTGACCGTGGGCTAGCTTTCTTTCTGAGCTCTCACAGCCCCACCTGCCATAGGGTGTCTGTTGTGGGGAGAAGTACAGAAGGTTTGTCAGCTGCTTTGAGTCCCCTTAAATGTGTGAGAAAAGGGGGGTAGAAAAGCCAACTCTTCTCCTCCTTCTTCTTCTTCTTCTTCCTCCAATAAAGCAAAGACCGGGCTTGAAGGGAGCCGTCTGCACTTCACGTGCTGGTGCAGTCCCCAACTGGCCCACAGGCATTTGAAGTGCAGATGGCCCAGCCCGGGGCAGGCGTGATTGTCATGGCAACAGTCCTGTCAACATCAGGCTTGTCCCTGGACGTTACCGTGGCATTTTGCCCGCGGCATGTGACTGCACAATTGCAGCTGCCCTGCCCTGCCCGCTCATAGCTTTGCACCCAAGCGAGGATGAAAAGACCGCTCACTGGGAGCTAACTAGCTGCTCCCGGACAAGACTATCCTTGCCCACAGCTAGCACAGACCAGGGCAGCTGGAAGAAGGTCCAGGATGCTCTGGGATGTTGGCAGCAGCGAGGTGTGCGGATGGTTCACCCCAGGGGAGGCTGGAGCTGCTCCTGGAAAATAAGTGTGGACATGCCCTGAGACTCACTCACCCTTGCAGAACATCTGTTTGGGGCTGGATCTGCAGCTGGCTTCATTTTGCCAGGAAGAGCATTACAGAGGGAAGCCCCTCCCCTGTGCCACACTGCTTTACCTGCTTTTTGGAAGCTCCGACATAGCAGCTAAAAAGGCCAGCAAGCCAACCTTGTGAGAGAGGGGCTTTTGCTTGCAATCTCCCTCACCAGTGGAACGCAAGACAGCTAAAAGGAAGTGTCACAAGAGAGCACAACAGATGGTAGTATGTATTTGTAACTCGCCTGCAGCAACTGGGGGTTGGGGTGGCTATATAAGCTTAAAAGCAAATAAGAAAACAAATAAAAAACATTCGATTCAGTCCTCTTAGCCAGACATCATCTCCTTCAAGGCAGGAACATTTTTTTCTATGGCATTCTCTCCTAGGGAACAATTGGCAAACAGACAGAACTGATTTGCTGATGGTCATGCATTTTATGTTTATAACCTCTTGACTATATGCATTTAGCTTTTGTTTATTTCGTGTGTCTGGTCTGTGATCAAAATCAATGTTTGTTTGTGTGTGTGTTTGTGTGTGTGTGTTTTTGTTTGTTTGTTCCTTCCTTCCTCCTTCGTTCGTTCGTTCCTTCCTTCCTTCCTTCCTTCATCCAGGGCCACTTAAAGTACTCTCCATTCAACAGAGTGGCTTGCATGTGCGTTAGATCGCCCTTAAAGTAAAACATGTATGAAAGAGGAAGTGGCAGAGGATTTGAACCCTTGAACTACCAGGCAGTGGCAGCTAATGTGGGTTAGGGTTACTGCAGCTATAAGGTAACAAACTGGGGCCCTTTCTGCAAGGACCCTTGATCAGGATTAAGGGGCCAGGCAGAAAGGTTATAAGAGAACCTAAGAGAAGCCCTGCTGGACCAGGCCAAAGTCCACTGTCTTACACAGTGGCCCACCAATTGCCCATGGGCATCTCAAGCAGAGACAAAGGCAAACCTCCTGCTCTCAAATCCCAGCAAATGGCCTTAGAGATATCCTGCTTGTCCCCCCAGCCTGAAAGATGGACTTAGGCATCCATTCTAGTAGCCATTGATACATCTGTCATCCGTAAACTCGTCCAACCCTTCCTTAAAGCCATCCAGGCTGGTTACTGTCACCACCTCTCCTGGCAGCAAATTCCATAAACCGATGTGGCTGAGTATTCTGGAGTTTGTAGTCCCCCCGAAAAAAGGCAACTGATAAAATTTGCATATTTCCCTTGGCAGCAGTGAAGTGTTGGTTATTGCTGGCATGACTGTCCTGTGTTGAGGGTAAGGACAGATGACCTCTGAGGGCAAAGCAGGCAGCAGCAGTGCTTCCGTGCCCCTTGGTCTTCTTAATGCCTCTTTCAAAGCCAAGCTTGGCTCGTCTGGGCATAACTGGCACTCTTCCATGGGGTCAAGGCTCCTGGGGGTTGGAACAGAATTTGCTCCCTGGTCCTACTTCCTCTCAGCAGCCAGCCAGCCAGCCAGCCTTGCCTTCCACATCTCCAGGACAAAGGGGCACGAGTCACCCCTTGGCTGCAGGGGAGGCCTCGGACAATTGGCCTCACAGGCAGGCTGGCAGAGTGGGCAAATGAGGGGCATTGCCCACCAAGGCCTTGGGGCAGGTGCAAGGCATGCTGGGAGTCATGCTAACACCTCTGCGCCTGACCAATTTCTGTCACACTGGCTACTCTTTCTTCTCAACATGTGTTACTTATTGTACTTTCAGTGTTTTCTGAGAGAGTCGACGACACTTTACAGTATTTTAAATTATCTCTTCATACTTCAGGCAGGGGCCGCCTATTATATTTTCTTCCGCCCCCGAGCTCAAGCTTATCCAATTAGGAGATAGTTTGGCGATGATTGACAGGAGGAGTTGCCTTTTTTCCCGCCTACTGACTGTCGCGCGCTCTTCGCCCTTCCTCCCGCCCCCTCCCTGCATCTCATCTCCGCCCCCAAGCCCCGCCCCCTTTTCCAACCGGCGGCGCTCGCGAGAAGGGAATCCGGCATCCGCCTGTCCCCGCAGACAGACCCGCCTCCTTCTGTCACTCACGAGGCGGGAGGGGACCGCCCCCTGCGAGGCCCCGCCCGCCCGCAGCTCCTTTCAATTACCCCTCCCCTCATAGCAACGGTCGCGCCCGGCACCTGGTCCTTGGCTCCTCCCCCGCCGTTCCATTGGCTGTCTCGCGGCGCACGTGTCCCTCCCCTGGGCTCGTCTGTTGATCCGTTGCTCGGAAACGGTAGTGGGTGGGCGGGGCCTTGGTTTGGAAGGAACCAAGGGCCCCCCTTTGGAGTTGTAGGGGGACTCAGGTGCGAAGTTGGGCGCTGGGATTTTGGGCAGCGAGGGGGGGAGGCAATGGGTGGGTGGGTGGGAACGGGGACTGGGGAAGCGGCAGGCGAAAGGTGGCAGCCGGCGGTGGGCTTGACTGGTGCTTGACTCGCACCTCAAGGGGGAGACTATTCCATAGTCTGGGGGCCATCACCGAGAAGGCCCTGTCCCAGGTGCCCATTCATTTTACTACTGAGGGTGGTGGGACAAGCAGGAGGGCCTCTCTTCCAGCTCTTAAGCCACGGGCAGGTCGATATGGGAGTTTTCCATCAGGTATCCAGAGTTTTTGGGGAGAAAGATAGCGGCTGTAAATGAGAGACAGAAGGAGGCAGTTTTAAAGGATAGGGGGTTTGGGGGGGGAAAGCTCCTTTTGGGGACTACAACTCCCATGATGCTCAGGGTTCCTAATTGTGGTTTGGAGTTGGAATCCATCCATACCCTCCAGATAGATCCAATGCGGAAGGCTGGCATGCATGCAATCTTTTGCTGTGGAGTAGCAGAATGGGTTCTGATGCATTTCCCTGCGGGATGTTCAGGCGTTGAAGCGTTATGTCGGGATCCTATGCAAACTCTGGGTGCGCAGAGACACGGCATTGGGATACAGAGGGGACAAGGAGGACACGGAAAGGCAGCTTGAGAGCTGGGTGGGGAATCATGGACAGATGGTCCAGGGAAAGGGCTGACAGGACTCTGGTTGGGTCTGTTGGGGGATTTAGGAAAGAGAAGTGGGGGGCGAAAGCGGGTGACCGGATGAAAACTTGGACAGAAGTTCTGTAACTTCATAAATTTCTTCAGGGGGTGCTTGAAATGCAAGCAAGCAAGCCTGGTGTAATGGTTAGGGAGCCGGACCCTTATCTGGGATTCCGGATTCCTCCACAAAGCCAGCTGGGTGACCTTGGGCTAATCCCAGCTCTCTTATGAGCTCTCACAGCCCCACCTATCTCACAGGGTGTCTTTTGTGGGGGGAAGAACAGAAGGCTTGTCAGCCGCTTTGAGTACCCTTAAATGGGTGAGAAAAGCAGGGCAGCAAAGCCAATTCTCCTACTTCTTCTTCTCATTTGTGAAGCTTTTAAAGTTGTAGGACTTCTGTCCCCTTTTTCCTCCGGCACCCTAGGCGGAGCGTGTACAGATCAGAGGCCAGGTCAGGTGGGGACGTTGCGGAGAGAAATATTCACTTAACGGAAGAGGGGAAATGGTGGGTAGAGGGATGAGAGGCGAGTTCAGGCCTATTCAGTTGCAGGCTTGGGCAGTGGAAAGATTAATTGGATCGTGGAGGAAACAACAGGGCGCTTGGTTCATTTATCCCTCTTTGCCTCTTGGGGATCTCCGGGTGCCGCACGTGTTTCCCTCCCACTAGGCTTATCCTGGCAGTGACCTTGTGGGCTCATTCTGGCCGACAGAGGTGGACGGGCAGGGGACCCGTCACTACCCTCTGAGGTTTGTTCACGAGTGGGAGTCTTAATCCGGATTTGAATCCCTGTTTGACCACTGTGCCACAGTGGGGGCCGCTGAGGTGCCGCCGGTCAGGGGGTTTGCGCCTGTCCTTTCTCCATGGCTCCTTCAAGCATGGTCTGTATGGCTTCTTACAGAACTCCACGGTGAAAGATGAGCGCCCGACGGCGGGGCACGCCTGGCGAAAAGAAAGGGCGGAAGGGCCGTGGAGCGTCGCCCGCGAAGAAGGCCGAACCTCCTCCGCAGCCGGTGACGCCAGCGGAGCCTCCTGGTACATGTTCACCAAAATTTCCAACCGGGGCGACCGCTGTCTTGCTACTGGGTGGCCCAATGGCCCCCAGGTTTGGTATGGTAGGGGTGCTGGACACCCTGATGTGATCTTTAAGACAGGGGGTGCCTTGTCTCTCTTAGCGTGGCAAAGAAACGCCTATCCTCTGGCTGTCTCCATAAGGCGACCATGTAGTTGTCTCTGTGGGATTATAAATCCTTTGCAGTTGCAAAAAGTGAAGACAAATATGCGTAAGATTCGCCTTGCTTACGTACTCTTGCATGAATGTTACGTCATCCGTACATGATCGTTCATATGAATACAGAAGTTTCAGGACATTCGCTCAGATAGTTCGTACTTTGTTAAACTGGGGATATGTATGAGATACATATTCGTGTAGGATACGTATCCGATATGTATCCAATACATATGCGTCTGTATAGGATACATATCCGATAATAACGCTGTTGTATTAGGGATAAGCACGGATGTTGTAAACGTTCGAAATTTGATCGAATTTGTTTGAATGCGGACATTCGAATTCGAATAGAATGTCTTCACATTTGAATTTAAACATTCGAACAAATTTTGAATGTTCCAGAACATTCTTTTGGCTACTAGAATGAATGCCTAGGTGCATCTTTCAGGCTCAGGGGGTGGGCGGAAGCAGGACGCTTCTGAGGCCATTTGCTGGGATTCAAGAGCAGGCAAAGGTTTGCCCTTGTTTCTGCTTGAGATGCCCATGGGCTGTGGCCTGATCCAGCAGGGCTCCTCTTAGGTTCTTATGGACTAGATGGGCTGTGGCCTGATCCAGCAGGGCTCCTCTTAGGTTCCTATGGACTAGATGGGCTGTGGCCTGATCCAGCAGGGCTCCTCTGAGGTTCTTATGGACTAGATGGGCTGTGGCCTGATCCAGCAGAGCTCCTCTTAGGTTCCTATGGACTAGATGGGCTGTGGCCTGATCCAGCAGGGCTCCTCTTAGGTTCTTATGGACTAGAGGGGCTGTGGCCTGATCCAGCAGGGCTCCTCTGAGGTTCTTATGGACTAGATGGGCTGTGGCCTGATCCAGCAGGGCTCCTCTGAGGTTCTTATGGACTAGATGGGCTGTGGCCTGATCCTGCAGGGCTCCTCTCAGGTTCTTACGGACTGGATGGGCTCTGGCCTGATCCAGCAGGACTCCTTATTTAGGTTCTTATGGACTAGATGGGCTGTGGCCTGATCCAGCAGGACTCCTTATTTAGGTTCTTATGGACTAGATGGGCTGTGGACTGATCGAGCAGGGCTCCTCTTAGGTTCTTATGGACTGGATGGGCTGTGGCCTGATCCAATAGGGGCCTCTCTTATATTCTTATGTTCTATGTTCTTAAGTTCTTTCAAACTATTTGAAACATTGTATGTACAGATAGGTATGTATTACATACCTATCTGTATGAATCTCATACGTTTCTGTACGCATTTGCGCTTATAATACAGGACGAAAATGGGATGCATCCAGGATAAAATGGGATGTGTATGAAATGCATACAGATACGTATAACACATATGAATGTTGTTGACTTTCGTATCTTCAGATTTGAATCTAACATTCAAACTAATAGATTTGAATGTATCAGATTCGAATTGGTTTTTGTTGCCTTTGGATTCTAAACATTTGAATCGAATCGAAAGTTTTGACATTCGATTTGACTCAAATTTGAATGCAAGAAAAATTTGTGCGCGTCCCTAGTTTGTATAGGATACGTATGCAGGATCCGTACCCAGGATCTATATGCATTTTTATCGGATTTTCGTAGAAATTTGTACAAATACATTCTTATTGAATAGAGTCCTAGCACAATTGAAGGGGATCTATTTGAATGAATATGAATTTTCTAACATTTGAATCATTATGAATCAGATACCAAGAACCCATTCTTGAACGTCCCTAGAAAAGGTTCCTTTGGGGAAATGCTTGCCATAAGACTCCCTCAGCCTGCCACCTGTGTTTGGCTACTGACCACAAAGGCCTGTCAGCCTTTTATCACACCTCCCCACCACGCCCTAATAGTGCCCGCAACGGTCCTAAACCTTTTCATCCATTGCAAAAAACGAGTTCTGTGCCCAAGCACGGCGACTGCGTGGGACCAATTCTGGACAGGTTAGGTAGATGCCAGGGAAAGGCGCTTGTGGGTAGACCAGGGGTGTTTTCACACTTCCCTTCCTGTCTGCTGGAAAGGAGCGTGATTAACCAACGTTGACTAGTGCTCACACTTGGAGCACTAGTCAGCTTTGGCTGTGCCCTCCCCCCAGGATCAAATACTTACCTTACTTGATCCGGGGCCTGGTCCCCATCTGGGCGCCGCCATTTTGGCTGTGGCACCCTCTGCGCTGTGCACAAATCAGGTTGCATCTATGGTTGTCGGAGGTGCCAGCACGCTTGCGCGGCACCTCAAACGACCCCGGAGCAGCGGAAGAAGAGCGGATGCTCCTGCCCCGGGTGCTTGAGGTAATGTGCAGAGCATGACTTCATGCTCCACAGCTAATCCACAATTAGTGCAGTTCTGGTGAGGGAGGGCACGCTTGGAGGTTGCAACAGCCTGTTCCACGTGCGTACGCTCTTCACCAGAGGTTCACTAATCGTGCATTGGAGGCCGTAGTGCAAATAGGCCTCAGATCTCGGCTCCATGTTCTCATCCGATTTACACTTCCGGGTCCTGACGCGGCAAAGTGCTCTGTGCACACAAGCTTTTATTTTCTTCTTTTTGCGCGCAGTTCCTCTCTGACTCAGGGAACACGTCTTGGAATCAGCATAATGTCAGTGAAGAAAATCATATGCCACTTTTTTTTCCCCCCCATTGCTAGCTCAGTTCCCCTTTCAAGCATTTTAATAATAAATTGCATCTTTTGTGACTGAGTAGAGACCTGGAAGGGGGTGGGGAGCGGAGAGGGGAAAACTCTATTGTGTGATTCTGGGCCCCATTTTGCAGGCTTAAAAGCCTCGCTCAGAGAAGTGGCTGTTGCTTCCCCTCCCTCGTTGTGATTCCCAGTAACTTCTTTGTCTCTGTGCAAAAAGGGCATTGTGTGCAGTTCAGTCCTAGATGCATCTCTCCCCCAGTCCTGTGAGTTCTGCTTGCTCTCCCCCCCCCCCCCCTTCACCACAAGCACCTGCCTTCCACATTCAGCAGCCGGGAGTCATTGGTGCCTAATGTAATGCGCGTGAAGCCCCTTTACCCCAGACCCCTCTGCCACCGCCAGCGAGGAAATGGCCAAGCCCTTGTGGGGCGAGTGGAAGCTGCAGGAGGCGTGCCTTGAGAGTGCGCGACGAGTTTGATTATGGAACAGGGAACGCGAGAGAGGAGGGGGAACGAAAGGGAGCATATTTTAATGCGCGCGCCAGAGAGACCCGCCAGGACCACCCCTCTCCTCATGATCAGAAGACCCCCTCCCCTCGCCTAATCCGCTTGTTGATTGCGGTCAGTCTATCCATCCCGCTGGGCCGGGCTGGGCGGGTGCCATGCGCTGGGTATACTTATGGATTTGTTTTCCATATTAATATGTTTGAAAGGGGAAGACAAAGCTCGGCTGGCACGAAGCATTTCCTTTCCACTGCCGATGGGATTTCTCATCTAATACCGGAGCAGGCTGGAGGTGATGTTTCAGCCCCCGGGAAGGACTCTCTCGTTTTGTGATTTTAAAGAGAATTGGGGATGAGACGCCCTGTCCATCCTTTCCGTGAGATGCAGCGTTGGGGCAAAGGATTTGGCCACTGGTGCCTTCTGCTCCAGGTGGGAAGGTCAGGAGCCGGGAAAGGTGCTGCCCCTTTCATGCCAGCTTCAGGGATAAAAAGATCCTAAGTTTTCCTTCCTTCCTTCCTTCCTTCCTTCCTTCCTTCCTTCCTTCCTTCCTTCCTTCCTTCCTTCCTTCCTTCCTTCCTTCCTTCCTTCCTTCCTTCCTTCCTTCCTTCCTTCCTTCCTATTTATTGGTTTACATTTTTATTCCACCCTGTACTCAGGGGTCTCCTGGCAGGTAACAACATTTAAAATCAAACCTTGCTAAAACAGTAAGAGTATGTATTGATACAACAGCGTCTGCACATGGGAAGGGAAAAGTGTCTCCCCATTTAACCAAAGGCCAGGGCAAAGAGGTGCGTCTTCAGTGCCTTCCGAAATGTGTACCATGAAGGTGATTGACGCACAACAAGGGGAGACTATTTCATAGCCTAGGAGCCATCACCAAGAAGGCTCTCTCCCAGGTGCCCAACCCTTTTGCCGCTGAGAGTGGTGGGACAACCAGGAGGGCCTCCCCTCCAGATCTTGGGGCACGGGCAGGTTGATACGGAAGATGGTGCTTCTTTAGATATTGGGGGTCCAAGTCATTTAGGGCCTTATAAGTCAAAGTTAACACCTTGAATTGGGCTCGGTAGCAAATTGGCAGCCAGTGCAACTCTTTTAATACCGGCATAATGTGTGTCTGGCCATCTGTCCTGGTCACCAATCAAGTAGCTGCATTCTGCACTAGCTGCAGCTCCTGAACAGTCTTCAAGGGCAGCCCCATGTAGAGCGTGTTACAATAGAGCATCTAATGTAGCGCGTCTAATGCCAATTGAAGTTCTTTTATCTTCCATGATCCCGTTGTTTTCTTCCATAGGGAGGGCAGAATAATTGGGGTTGCCCTCTTGGTGTTTAAAGCAGATTCTCCAGCCGCGGTCCTTCTGGAATAGCAACTCCTGACATGGAATGCTGGGAGTGGAATGGCGGAAGTTGTTGTTTAGGAACAACTGGAGGGCCTCAGTCTGAGAACCAATGACTTGCAGTGAATGAGCCGTGTTCTTTGTTGGAAATACTGGACCTGTTCGCGCTCACCAGCCACACTAGGCCAGTAAGGATCCAATCTGGTGGCGGCCGTTTGCACTAATAAACACTAACCTAGCGCTATACCTCAACAGCAGTGCTTGAGATGCAAACAAGCAGTCCGGGGCTGGCCAGATTGTCAAAGCAACATCCCATCTGGTGGGCAGTTCAGACGCTCTTAATAAGCGCGTGGACTGCTTCTTTGGAGAGCACTCCTGGACTTTTGGGTATGATGCATCCTGGGGCGAAGAACCCCAGTGATATACTAATGGGGCTGAGCTTTCTGTGACAAATCAGGGTCTCTTCACACTTAGGCTGGTAGTGAACAATTAGTGAATGTCTGGTGAAGGGCATCCGCCCGGCCTTCCTAGAAGTTCCCTAATTGTAGATTAGGTGTGGAGCGTCCGGGCAGTGGCCATTCACACCTCTTCCAGCACTCTGAGGCCCTCTGAGGTCCTGCCGAGCACGCTGGCACCTTGGGCAACCATAGACGCAACTGCATATGCGCAGAGCCAATTTCGTCATGGCGATGGTACCAACGCATGCACAGTTGCGGAGGGCACCGCAGGCAAAATGGCAGCGCTCTGCAGAGGACTGGCCCCACAACCGAATCAGATAAGTATCCAGTTGCAGTGGTTGCGGGACAGGAAAGGAAGTGTGAAAACACCCCAGGAAAGGGATCTTAGGGTTCTCATGGACAGCTCAATTAAAAAGGCAAAATCAGTGTTAGGGGTAATTAGCAAAGGAATAGGAAATAAGTGGGCAAGGTCATTGTGGCTCTTTATAAACCTATGGTGTGGCTGCACCTGGAATATTGTGTACAGTTCTGATCACTGTACCTTGGAAAAGGTGCAAAAATAAAAAAATTAAAAGCAACCTCCCTTAAGAAATGAGGCTGCAATGTCTGGTCTTCTTCAGTCTTTAAGGAGGACGTTTAAGAGGGGACCTGATTGAAGTATATAAAATCATGCACAGCGTGGAAAAGGTGGGCAGGAAACTTAGGCCTGAGAAGAGGAAGTATTTTTTCACCCCAAGAATTGTCAGTCTGTGGAATTTACTAGCAGAAGAGGTGCATCGCCACCAGTCTGGGTAACCAACTTGGATACCTTTAAGAAAGGATTAGGTGTATCAATGGCTACTAGCATGGATGCCCAGGTGCCACCTTTGGTTTGGAGAGATGGGCAGGATGTATCTAAAGGCCATTTGCAGGGAGTTGGGAGCATGTGAAGGTTTTGCCTTTGTCTTCTCCCTGACAGATGTACTCAGTGCTTCACATCTGTAAAGCGCTGAGTACATGGACAGCGCTATAGAAATAAACTAATAATAATAATAATAATAATAATAATAATAATAATAATAATAAGAATAAGAATAAGAATAAGAATAAGAATAAGAATAATAAGAAAGAAGAAGAAGAAGAAGAAGAAGAAGAAGTAGTAGTAGTAGTAGTAGTAGTAGTAGTAGTAGTAGTAGTAGTGTGGGACGGGATGATGGACTAGATGGGCCGTAACCTGATCCCGCAGGGCTCATCTTGTATTCTTATAGACCTATTCATGGCAGTCAGGTAAATCAGTGGCTACTAAAATGGATGCCTAGATAATGCCTTCTTCAGGTTAGAGAGGCAGACAGGATGCCTCTGAAGGACATTGTCAAGCATAGAATCATAGAGTTGAAAGGGACCTCGAGGGCCATCGAGTCCAACTCCTTGCTCAATGCAGGATTCCCTAAACCATCCCAGACAGATGGAGGTCCAGCCTCTGCTTGAAGACCTCCAGCGAAGGAGGACCCACCACCTCCCCTGGCAACCTATTCCACTGACTGGTCGCCCTCACTGTCAGGAAGTTTTTCCTAATATCTCATCTGCATTGACTCCCTTGAAGTTTCATCCCGTTGTTTCTAGTTCTCCCATCTTGTGCAAGTGAGAATAGGGACGATCCCTCTGCACTGTGACGGCCCTTTAGAGACCTGAAGACCACCATCATGTCTCCTCTCAGTCTTCCCTTCTGCAGGCTGAACGTTCCTAGATCCTGCAACCTTTCCTTCTAGGACATGCTTTCCAGACAAGTCACCATCTTGGTCGCCCTCCTTTGGACTTGCTCTAGTTTGCCAAGAGCAGGTGCAGGTTTTACCTTTGTCTTCTTCCTGAGACGCCCATAAGCAATTGATTGGCCATTGTGTGAGACAGGATGCTGGACTTGATGGGCTGTGGCCTGATCCAGCGGGGCTCCTCTTTTCACAGGGTCCTTCCCATCACTCTCCTGCTCGTGTTAGAGACGAATGTATGTATCCTGGACCCCATGTAGATCTTGCCGAATACTCAATACACATTTTTCTGTGGCTTGTGCCCAACCTGATTACGTATACATTTGTTTTTCCTGCCATGGACTCGGAGATCTCCTCACCTGACTTCCTTCCACCTTAGTTCTTCCAGGCGCTTCTGTGGCACATGTGAGCATTTCCTCTCTTATGCCTCAGCTGGAAAAAAGGAGGAGGAGGGGGGGAATAAAATAAAACCTTCTCAAACTGCCGCTTTCAATAAGTATTAAACATTTTAGCGCATGACAACGCCTGACACACAAGCAGGTTTATGGGGAAATTAATTGTAATTTGGTTTGACAACTCCAAATGTTCCGGAGAAGAGCAGGGTTCTGCCTCTTAAAATCCACAAGATTTAAAAATAAAAATAAAAAAGAACTACCTCACGGGCTCTTTTGATTTGCCAGTTAGGATCCAAGCTGCAGTCATGGCCTTTCTAAACCATCCTTAAACATATGGACAGGGCTGGAAGCAAAGATTTTCCATGTTTTATTTTTTTAAATTAAATCAGCCCTTCTCAGTTTCTCTGGATTTTGACGGAGCTTTATGCAGATGGAAGACTGAAGGACTGATGGCTGCCTGGGTCCTGGGAACCTGTGTGCATTGGGGAAAGGAATGGAGCTTTGGAAGGACATGGCAGGATGGTTGGGTTGCATTGCGTTGGGTTGGGTTGGGTTGAGTTGCATTGCGATGCGATGCGTTGGGTTGCATTGGGTTGGGTTGGGTTGGGTTGGGCAGTCTCTGGTAAAAGAGAGAGTGAGCCAGACGTCAGATTGAGTATGTTTGATTTGCCTCTTTAGGGTATGTTTTCAAAGAGGATGTAGGCTGTTTTTGCCCCTAGCTCCATTAATCCTGATTTAGAAGATCTGGATCTTTGATATGTGGTCCTCATTGAATCAGGTCCTCGAAGATCCGCATCGTGGTGAGGGCCCCATACATCCACACGGGCTGTCTAGCACCCCATGACAATGTACGCTAAACAGGACTACTGTGTGAACACCGTAGCACCCATCCCGAAGCTCCGATTAGGCCCAAGCAAGAAGGTCTGCTGGGTGGTGCAGCCATCATTCAGGGGTCACTTCAAGTTACAGTGGGCATGGCGGAGAAACATGGCTTCGTAGCTGCCTATGCCGCTGCTACAGAAATTGTGCTCAACTTTGTAGACAGCCATGAAGGACATGCGCGCCTACGTAGCTGTGAGTGGTGGGGCGGAGCCAGAGCTGCCCCATTGCAAATGGCGGCCTCTAAGCCCACCCCTGGACCCCATTGCCCCGATCAGCTCATCCTCTGATCCAGTCTCCACGGCAGAAGACAGGCTTGAAGACACCATTAAAGAGGTTTTGCACTAATCCAGATTTAAGGGCCCAAAGACTCCATTAAATCCAGATTTCACTGGTGCTTGTGGGTACAACACATTCAGAATGGAGGCCTAATGGGGTCCTTAAGGGGTTCTGTGTTTGCAAGGTACATAACTGATCTGTACCAGTTCTGTACCTATCAGGTTCCTAATGGGGTTTTCATTGCTAGTGCAAAAACAACCATAGTGGCTAAGTGGGGACCCTAATAAAGTATCTCAAACCATGCATGGTGTGGAAAAGGTGGACAGAAAAGAATTCCTTTCTCTATCACACGGCACTAGGTCTTGATGACGCTGAGGGACAGGAGGGTCAGGATGGGCAAAGGGAAGTAATTTTTCACCATCAGTCTATGTCAGTGATGGCGAACCTTTTGAGCTTGGTGTGTCAAAATTCACAAGAAAACCTAGCTTAACTCGGGTGCTGTGTCACTTCCAGAAATATCCATAATTTTGTGATATTTGTAGCTCCAGTAAGAAAGTTATATTTTTGATATATGTATTTGATTAAAAGCAAAAATGAATAATTCTTTACATTTGCTAAATCTTCAATTGAAAGTTGGTATTTTGTACACTTCAAGAACAAGCAAGCACTACACGCCCAGGTGCCAGGGTGACCAGGTGTGTCACCTAAAAGGGCTTGGCGTGTCACCTGTGACACGCGTGTCATAGGTTGGCCATCACCGGTCTATGTTCTGCCAGAAGAGGTGGTGACAGCAACCAGCCTGGATGACTATAAGAAAGGGATGGGCAAATTCTTGGAGGCCAGGTGTATCCATGGCTACTAGAATGGATGCCTAGGTACCACCTCCAAAGCCATTTGCAGGGAACAGAGAGCAGGTGAAGGTTTTGTACCTGTCCTCTGCTTGAGGTGCCCACCAGCAACTGGTGGGCTACCGTGTGAGACAGGATGCTGAGCTAGATGGGTTGTGACCCAGCCCAGCAGGCCTCCTCTTAGGTTACGTTGCATTGGCATGACTGGAGAATGGCGATCAGTATTATTTCTAGAATTTTCTTTTGAGTGACATCCTCTTTAATTATACAATTATTGCTCCACAAAAGGAGCTTTCTGACTCTAATAACCTTGAGTGCTGTTATGCACATGCAAAGGTGAGTGTGTAGTGTAGCTTGGTGGCGACGGTTGATGTCATATGTGGCTTTAACGTCAGGATTTCCACCTCCTGGCGCCTTTCCCCATAGAAAGGCCCGTAGGGTAGCTTGGGCCTACAAAATACTCAAACTTCCTCCAAAAACGCTAGGACCTCTGATGATGAAGCTTGGAAGAATCAGGACAGATGAAAGGAAGTATTTCTTTACACAAGGTGTAGTTAATCTTTGGACTTTGCTACCTCAGGATGTCTTGTTGGCCACCAGCAAGGGGTTTAGACCAACTCACGATAGACAACACGGTCAGCGGCTTTCAGTTCTGACGACTGTGGGCCTACTCTGACCCAGAAGACTGTGTGATATTCACGTCCCCTGCTTGTGGGCTTCCCTTTGCCCATGGTGGGCTGGTGGCCGCTGCGAGAACAGCCCTCTGGTCTAGATGGGTCGCTGGTCAAATCCCTCAGACATTTCTTATATTCATAGTTGGATCCCCAGTTTCTGTTTCTGTGGTAATGGAGAACTGGGCTTCTACTATGGCAGGTAGAAGGAAGGCCTGTTGAGGGGGCACGGGCCCACCCGTTCAAAGGCCTCTTAGGTCCTTTCCGGACTTGTTCCGCTGAGGAACCTCCGGGATTTCCCAGCACGGAGCATCGACACTTTGCAGACATGCTTCTATTCTAGAAACGGCTCCCTGCCTGCCAAAGTCTACCTAATAGAAGAAGAAGAAGAGTTGGCTTTTGTATCCCGCTTTTCTCACCCATTTAAGGGGAGTCAAAGCGGCTGATAAAGCTTTTATATTCTTCTCCTCACAGCAGACACCCTGTGAGGTAGGTGGGGCTGTGAGAGCTCAGAAGAGAGCTGTGACTAGCCCAAGGTCACCCAGGTGGCTTCATGGAAGAGTGCAGAATTAAACCCGCTGTTCCCAGATAAGAATCCGGCTCCCTAACCACTAGGCCAAACTGGCTCACACCAGGGGTGTTCACAAATGCAGTCTTTGACATTTGATTAGTAAGGAATTTGTATGAGTAACTCAAAATATTTGTATTAGTTTAAATTTGGAAATTTGAAACGTCTGGACATTTGATTCGTAAACGAATCTCTGAATTCGTACAAATTCGTATGAATAATTAATATTTTGAATATTCGTCCATATCTCTATGGAGCGTTAGAAAGTGCTCTACACGCATAGTAGTGGGCAGGCTGCGACTGCCAAGCACAGCTCCATGTACACCTGTTCCGGGTAGAACAGGTACAGCTGCGTACTGCGTCTCTCAGTCACCACGGCAACTGCCCCGTGCACACCTGTTGCCACCATTGCTGCAGTGTTACCATCGCTTCTAGTATAGAACCGATTGCCGCAATACGCACCTTGACAACAGTTAGAGAACCACTGGTGAGGTCTAGCATGGATCCAGCCTGGCAGGAGTGTGGGATGGACCCCTCCGAGAGAGATTCCCATTAGGAGCTGCCCTGAGCCTCTTCAGATTTACAAAACCTGAGGGGAATCTGCCAGAGTGAGTTGGATTTGCAAATGCGTCTGCAGATTGCCGCTACGTTCGGTAAGGCCTCACTCTGCTGGGTTCCTGAGCTGCAAATTCAAATAGAATAACTGAAGCAGCTTTAAGGTGTTATTGCAAAGACCCAGCTGGGCAGGCTTCTCTGCCTCGTGCCGCTTCATCGTGGTCTTGCACGTGGATTCCTAGGAGGACTTAAGAAGACGCAGGTGACCGCCGGCGCCTTCCGAGGTTCAGCTCGCTTGCCGGCAAAGGTGGCCTAAGCCCTCGTTACGCTTGCCTCCATGTCGGAACATTTTCCAGTGAAAGGGCATGCTGTTGGCATACCAGCACGGGCAATGCGATGAAGCTCTGATGTGGGAGAGGGGGCCTTACCCTGGTCCTGTTTTGGACCTCTTCAAAGACGCCCACAACAGGACCATTGGCCGCGTTCTGGCTACAAAGGGCACGTTGAAAGCACGACCCTCTAGGCCAGAATACGATAACAAATCCTTTGATCTCTGTATAAATCTATGGCGAGGCCACATTTGGAATATTGTGTGCAATTCTGGTCACCGCACCTCGAAAAGGATATTGTGGAACTGGGGAAGGTGCAGAAAAGGGCAACCAGAATGATTAAGGGGCTGGAGCAAAATCCCTTATGAAATCAGACTGCAATGTCTAGACCTTCTCAGTCTGGAGAGACGGCGTTTAAGAGGGGACCTGATTGAAGTCTATAAAATCATGCACAGTATAGACAAGGTGGATAGAGAACATTTCTCTATCACGCAACGCTAGAACCAGGGGGCACTCTGAAGCTGATGGGTAGGAGAGTTGAATCCAACAACGGGAAATATTTCTTCATCTAGAGGGTCATCGGTCTGTGGAATTGGCTGCCAGAAGAGGTGGTAACAGCTACCAGTCTAGATGGCTTTAAGGCAGGGTTAGACAAATTTGTAGACAACAGATGTATCAATGGCTCCTAGAATGAATGCCTAGGTGTATCTTTCAGGCTGGGGGGGACAAGCAGGATGCTTCTACGGCCATTTGCTGGGATTTGAGAGCAGAAGGTTTGTCCTTGTCTCTGCTTGAGATGCCCATGAGCATTTGGTGAGCCACCAGGTGCAATGGGATGCTGGACTAGATGGGCTGTGGCCTGATCCAGCAAGGCTTCTCTTATGTTCAGGTTGTAGAGACAGGCAGGATGCCCCTAAAGGCCATTTGGAGGAAGTCAAGAGGAGTTGGAAGTTTTTCTTTGTCTCCCTTTAAGATGGATCTGATTAGAGAAGGGTTGGGAACACACCGTCTCTCCAAGGCAACCCGTTTGTTACATCGGAACACAGCCCCGGGGTGGGATGGGCTGCTGGTTCCATGACAGGAAGTCCCACCCTGTCATGGAGCAGCTGGGGTGAGTATGGAAAGGATCCCAACAACGTACTCTCTGCCTGGGACGTGTCAGGTAGCCCCAAATGGCTTGTTGACTTGAAATTCAGACTGAGGAACAGTGGAAAATGCCAACTGGACATTTCAGTTTTGGACTACAGTGCAGTTTGGGAAAGTTAAGGCAAAGTCAAAGCTCCGGTCTCTTTCTGGCCAATGAACTGTGGTGCAAAGACCACCAACCTTCCTGCGCCGCAGGACACGTATAGAATTCTGAGGGCGTGTTGCATCCGTTGCCCCCTCTGGCTGCTTTGTCCTTCCAGATTGCTTCCCTGTCGCTGCTGACAGGAAGCGAATCACACATGGACCCCTGGCCCTTTGTTTTCCTAACACCAGAATGAGCTAGAATATGAATTTATTGTGACTTTTATAGTCCAAGAGTTTGATGACGGTTGCCCAGGAGCATTAAAAAACCCATGTTTTAAAGGGGCCTGAGAGCCCTTCCGCCTTCCTCTTCCAGCTCCGTGGACTTTTCAAGGTGGGAGAAGTAATAAAGAGGGTGGGAATGAGGCCTTGGAAGCTTTGTAGGCATCATTAAGAACATAAAAGAAGCCCTGCTGGATCAGGCCACAGCCCATCTGGTCCAGCATCCTCTTGCACACAGTGGCCCACCAAATGCTCATGGGCATCTCATGCAGAGACAAGGGCAAACCTTCTCCTGCTCTCCAATCCCAGCAAATGGCCTTAGAAGTGTCCTGCTTCCCTCCCCCCCCCCCCACCAGGCTGAAAGATGCACCTAGGCATTCATTCTAGTAGCCGTTGATACGTCTGTCATCCATAAATTTGTCTAACCCTACCTTGAAGCCATCTAGACTGGTAGCTGTCACCACCTCTTCCGGCAGCAAATTCCATAAACCGATGACCCTCTGGGTGAAGAAATACTTCCCCTTGTCGGATCTGACTCTCCTGCCCAGCAGCTTCATAGATGCCCCCTGGTTCTAGTGCTGTGTGATCGAGAAAAGAAATGTTCTCTATCCACCTTTTCTATACCATGCATAATTTTATATACTTCAATCATTGGGCTTTTAGGCACCATACTGTTGGTATAGAGCAGTGGTTCTCAACCTGGGGGTCGGGACCCCTCTGGGGGTCAAACTACCCTTTCAGAGGGGTCGCGACAAGTCTCCCACCGCCCTTCCCTCCCACCTCCCAGCTGCTCCACCCCTGTGGTTGGGGGTCTCCACAACATGAGGAACTCCATTAAGGGGTCACAGCATTAGGAAGGTTGAGAACCACTGGTATAGAGTCTCAAATCCCAAAGGCTACTTTTGGTCTTATATAGTAGTTTTCTGGGGGACTGGGGTTTCCAACAACGTGTTTCCCTAAATGGCTTGGCCCCAACATCAGTTAAAGGAACAGCGTCTCCCATTATCAAGCTGCCCATATTGTTAATATCTTCAGGAGATGCATTCCAGGTTCTACCTAGAGGGGTAGGAGACCCAGGATAGGGCCTTCTTAGTGGTTGCCCGGAGAGTGTGGAATAATCTATTTACCTGGGCCTTCGGTTAAGGAGACGTCTTTCTCTCCCCACATTCAGGCACTGGAATGGCTTTCAGTGTGTTCATATCATGTTTTGTTTTCATTGCCGTAACCTGCCCTGAGACCTTTGAAATATAGGGTGGGATAAATATGCCAATGAATGAATGACAGTTTTACTCAGAAATACTACTACTACTAGATACTACAGGACAACGGTCATTGTTCTGTGGCAGTCGGTTAAAAATGGTTATATTTCACACCTTGTGCATCTGCATGGACTCATTTTTTATTTTCCTCAAATGTGCAACCATGGGCCTGTTTTTAGCTTGGGACACGGAAGTGGTGTAAGCATGGAAAATGTCGGAAGAGATGAGACAAGGATGGAGCATTTGGGCTGCAACCTGACCTCACAGTCCAGAAAATGTGCACAGCTGATCTCATCTGGTTTTTGAGCCAGAGTGCTCCTCTGCCACCTTCCAGGTGATTCTAGGGTGTTTTTCCACTGTCACTAGAAGTACCCATTAAGTACCCATTAATGGGTACAAAAATGCCATTTCGTACCCATTAATGGGTACCTAATGGGTACTTTTAATGACAGTGGGAAAACACCCCTAAACTACAATTCCCATCACTCCATGCTGACTGTAATTGTAGTGCTAAAACATCTGGAGACCTGAAGTATAGGCGTAACTCCTCCAACCAGAACTCCTCCGTCTTAAAGCCTGAATAGCTTTAAGAAAGGGTTGAACAAATTCGCGGAGGACAGGTGTATCAATGGCCACCGGAACGGGGTTCACCTATGGCAGGGGTGCCGCCGTGCAGTCTTCTAGATGATTCTTGACTAAAGCTCCGATCATTCTGTGCTGGCACTCTGGAATAGATGCCCAGGTGCCACTTCTGGGTTGGAGACAAAGGCAGCAGGGCTCTCAAGACCATTGGCAGGGAGTTGAGAGCAGGTGAAGGTTTTGCCTTCGTCTTCTGCTTGAGGTGCCTGAAAGCAATTGGTGAGCCACTGTGTGAGACGGGATGCTGGCCTGGATGCGCTGTGGCCTGATCCAGCAGGGCTCCTTTTATAATCTTACAGACAAATTCACAAAGACAGGTGTATCAATGGATGCTAGAACTGATGCCTCAATACCTCATCCAGCTTGGAGAGACAGGGAGGCTGCCTCTAAAGGACGTTGGCAAGGAGTTGGGAGCAGGTGAAGGCTCCCTTCATCTTCTGCTTGAGATGCCCAGAAGCGACTGGTGGCCACTGTGTGAGGCTGGATGCTGGGCTAGATGGGCTCTGGCCCGACCCAGCAGGAGGGCTCTCTGATGTTCTTACAGACAAATTCATGGGGGACAGGAGTATCTATGGTTACGAGAATGGATGCCTGGGTACCGCCTCCAGGCTGGAGAGATGGGCAGGGGGCCTCTGAAGGCCATTTGCGGGGATTTGCCTTTGCCTTCTGCTTGAGAGGCCCAGAAGCAACTGGTGGGCCCCTGTGTGAGGCTGGATGCTGGGCTAGATGGGCTCTGGCCTGATTCAGCAGGGCTCCTCTTATGTTCATACATCCTTATGTTCATCACACGCAGCGACCAAACATGAAAAACTGACAGTAGCTGCTTGTTTGGAATTGCCTGGCAGCTCTGCGGATCTGCCTCCTATCTTATTCTCAAGATAGGCCTGCAGTGGTTGTAAGGTTCATCCAGATAATTCCCCGTCAAGGGACAAGAAATGCACATGGGCACCATTTTCGCGGCTTTGCAAGCATCTTACTCTTCTGCAGATAGTTTCCGGACTCTTCCGACACCTCTGAGGTTGTTCTTACGACAGTAAGGCTCAGTAGAAGCCGTGTGATTTCCAAATAGGGATGTGCACAGATGGGTTGTTTTTTTTTTTACATTCTATTCAAATCGAATCGAATACCCCAAAATCCTGTTTGATTCGAATCTTTTAAATTCAAATTTAACAAGATCCAATCCGTATTTACCAAATTCGAAAATGTTCGTTTGAGTTTTTGATTCAAATCTGCACACACTGACAGCATTCGTGTGTGCCCGTACGCATCTTCCCCACATCCGTACGCATCCGGACATGTCCGTTTGCATCCCGTAGTTATCCCGTATGCAACCCGTTTTCATCCCGTACAGATCTGTACAAATGCGTACAGATGTGGGAAAGGTGCGGATCTTCAAGTACACATCGTGTACGATCTTGTACACGTGTGAATGTCCAGATAACTCGAATGAATAGATCTGAAGTTCGAAATTCGATTTGAATGTTTACATTCGAATTTTGGGACATTCTATTCGAGGTCGAATGTCAATTTGGCACATTCAGTTGGATTTTGGATGCCTACGAATATATTTTCCCTAATAGATGGCCGTGGCCTTTTCACAGGATGCTGTATTTCACTGTGGTTCCTGCCTCTGGTGCCTGGCAGCCCTTTGGGGATTTGAAGCCTTCTGCCACCTTCTTTTTGAGGTTAAACCTTCTTATAAGATTTGATTCCCAGTTCCTTCGCTATCCTCGTCTCTGCTGAGTACAAAAGCCCCGGGTTGGCAGCATCTTCCTTCAAACGGAGCGCCGAAAGTGTTGGCTGCATCCCGATAGCACAGAATGGCATGAAACAATTGCTTCCTGTGGTCTGGGCACCATGATTAATTTAACGTTGGCTGGGATTGCATTTACTTTTATAGCAGCAGCGTCACACCGCTGGCTCACGTTCAGCTCCAGCCCCCAAGACAATTTAAATCCCTCTCGCTTCCCCTGCTGCCAAGTCAGTCCTCCCCTCATCTTGCACCCTGGCGCTGGAGTCTTTAAGATCGGAGCTCGCATGGAGTTCTGTTTCTTTGGACTACATCTCCCAGGCTCCTCAGCAATGACCTTCTCCGGGTCTTAGTGTAGAAAGGGAACTTTGCTGGACTCTGTGTGGCTAAAACCCTTTGGATTCTGCTGCTGTGGGGCTAGTAATTCCTGCCAGTTTTGTATCCAGTGGAGCATTAACAATGCCCCTGTGTGCCCTTATCCACGTCATTTCTGAGAACGGCAAACGGCGCCAGGCCTAAGGCGAAAGAAGGTGGTTCTCTCTTCAAGCCCCCAGATTTAATGGATCATTTATGGAGCCACATCAGAACGGTCATGGCTGACCCACGCTTTTGCTGCGAGACTCTTATGGGGCCCTCGTCAGGTGGTAGAAATCAGGACTACTTAGGCAGGGTTTGGAGAAATGCCTTGACTTACGCATATTTCTATTTCTGTCCGACGTTTTAAAGTCTCGGGGCGAGCTGCAGGCGTTTAGCAATAAAGTGAAATTAAAAATAAAGTACAACCTTAAAAATGGGGAAGGCTGGCAAACAGAGGAATTAAGCAACCGAGCGCAATGCATTTGTGGGGTCAAAGGGTGCCATGGTGGGAACGGGCACGGAGTGGGGCATTTGACATGCTACAGCCTGCCCTACCCCACCAATAATTGAGGATGGTGGGCCCGACAACAGGGCCACGTCCCTTACCCAGAATTCCCACCCTGAGTGACACATCCACCAGGTGGTCCTACTTCAAGCATCGGATGCTGCTAGGATGGAATGCACTCCTGTGAATTTCAGATTGCAGGAACAGAAGGCTGCTTGAACGGATGCCTAGGTAGATCCTCCAGGCAATTGGTGAGCCACAGTGTGAGATGGGAAATGGCCTGATCCAGCAGGGCTCCTCTTAATTTGTGGTGGAGAGATATATCAATGGCTACTAGAATGGATGCCTAGGTACCGCGTCCAGGTTAGACAGACAGGCTGGATGTCGTTTGCATGGAATCAAGAGCAGGTGAGGGTTTTGCCCTTGTCTTCTCCTTGAGATGCTCAGAAACAACTGGTGGGCCACAGTATGAGACAGGATGCTGGACTAGATGGGCTGTGGCCTGATCCAGCAGGGCTCCTCTTAGGTTCTCATTGACTAGATGGGCTGTAGCCTGATCCAGCAGGGCTCCTCTGAGGTTCTTATGGACAAGATCGGCTGTGGCCTGATCCAGCAGGGCTCCTCTGAGGTTCTTATGGACAAGATCGGCTGTGGCCTGATCCAGCAGGGCTCCTCTTAGGTTCTCATTGACTAGATGGGCTGTAGCCTGATCCAGCAGGGCTCCTCTGAGGTTCTTATGGACAAGATCGGCTGTGGCCTGATCCAGCAGGGCTCCTCTGAGGTTCTTATGGACAAGATGGGCTGTGGCCTGATCCAGCAGGGCTCCTCTTAGGTTCTCATTGACTAGATGGGCTGTGGCCTGATCCAGCAGGGCTCCTCCTAGGTTCTTATGGACTAGATGGGCTGTGGCCTGTTCCAGCAGGGCTCCTCTGAGGTTCTTATGGACTGGATGGGCTGTGGCCTGATCCAGCAGGGCTCCTCTTAGGTTC